>MU867260.1:40351861-41680563 GCA_033996785.1 Trichosanthes truncata | reverse complement strand
ACAACGACGACCGACAGTAGCAATGAGTTGAAGAAGAAGGAGGAGGAGGAAGGAAGAAAGAAGAAGGGAGAAGAATAAAATTAAAAAATTAAAAAATTAAAAAATTAAAATTAAATTTTAATTAAAAATTAAAAATTAAAAATTAAATAATAATAAAATAATATTTTTTAACAAAAAATAGGTGTCATGTCACCTTTTTGTTTGGGATTAACGAAAAATTGGATGGAATGACTAACAGTGTAACTGAATGTAAAACTTAAAGGTAAATTTGTTGAGTTTGAAATTTCAGGGACCAAAAGGAAACTATGCAAAATTGAGAGATCAAAAAAGTATTTTTTTCAAAAATCTATATACATACATATGCATGTATGTATGTCACCCACAATTATAACTTTTGATTTTTTTTAAACAAAGATTCGGTGATTCAAAAGGATATTTATGAACCCAAAAGAAAAAAGATGATGGAACTAGTTTTGAAAAAAAAAATGAACATCACTTTCAAATTGTCGATATGAAATCCAATGAACTTGTAAGGTGATGACACGTGGCAAATTAGGTGAAACCAGCGGTGAGATTAGCAAGGGAGATGGAGGGAGGCATCATTGAACTTCTCTCTCTCAAAATGACAGACCATTTTCTCTGTGTTTGCTCTTTTCCTTTGAGTGATCATGTGCACTTTTTAGAGTGGCATTATGGCTTCGCTTTTTTGGGTTTGTGGGTTCAACCAAGTTGCTAATATGTGTTGGATTGGTTTTAAAATAAAACATTTTAAATTTAAAAGGGGAAGGAAAAAGGAAAAAAGTGGGTTTTTTTTTAATATATATATTTTCCTCTTTTTTCCTTCTAAAAAATAAAGAGGGATGGATAGAGACTTGTCATTTTCTTACCCTTCTTTTTCTTTCTTTCTTTTGTGGATCTTAATTACAACATGATTTTTGATGATTTTTTATCATGGAAATTTGTTTATGTTGTGAATTTTAAATAATATTAGAAGAAAAATAATATTATGCATTTAATTATAGTCAAATGTGAAAATAGTGTAATCCAAGTGATGACGTGATTTTGAACACAAATTGATGTTTTTATTGAATAATGAACTATTTTATTACTTCATAGGTAAAATTAATATCTTTTTCTTTTTAATACTCAGTATCAACATTTTATTTTTAAACATGAATACATGATCATTCAATCAATATAAATTAACTTGAATTATCTATTTTTTGTGGCATTGATCAATCAAGTGAATATTATAGATTAATATAGAACCTTGTATATAAATTAGTTTAAATTTAAAAATCAACCCCGATGCACAAATATATTATAGTTATTTAGGTTGGGTAAATAAGTGATCTTTTTCTAGTACCAAATGGTCAATACATCAATGTCTAAAACGTACTTATTTAGTCTTAATTATACAATATATGCATCATCATTGCTTGTTTTATCCTCTAATGATGGACACTCTTACAATGGGCAAGAGAAATTACCATGAGTTGTTTATACACGACATATATTTTGCCCATCTTACATTGAAAAGAAAATTGAATGTTGATTCCCTATTTGAAAAAAAAAAAAAAAAACAATAAGAACACAATAGGAATAAGTGAAGTAAATTCTTAATAGAGTTTCTACATATTGATTAATCTCTATCAATGGGATTATTTGTATAAAATGAAGGAAGCAATTAGTTGCAATTGGAGTATGATATAACATTTTGTTATAAGTATTATTCTTTATATTATATTATGTGGTGTCAATAACAAAATTTGAATGCAATTTATTAATGTCTTAGCCAATAAACTAATTGAACTAAAAAAAATCAACTAATAACAAATAATTATACAAAATAAACATTATAATCAAACAAACACGTTGACTAAGATATAAGAACTCACATTGGAAAAAAAAAAAAAAAGAACTCACATCGAGGGCAAAATTACAAGTTTACCCATAAATAAGTTGAACAACTAATGTAGATATATGGTATATATTTATATATGATACAAATATAAATACATCTCAATAAGTACGGCATATCACTGATTTATTATGCATAAAAATCAATGAAACAATTATCAATCCAGCGAAATAAAAAAAAAACGAAAAATGGTACATAATTATATAGAACTATATCAATCGAATTTGAATCCGAACTATTAGAGTCAAATTCAACCATTGATTCATTCTACTTCCAAACATTGAGAAATTAAAAATGAATATTAATTAGCATTTGAGGCAATATGCCATGTTTTTCGCAATTTTAAAGAGCAAACATGTAAAGAAAAATGAAAAGATTGGTTTTTCTTTTAATTTAATTTGTTGGACTTTGGCTTTTGTTGGTGTGCGACCGGTCCTCCAACGTTTATGCATGATTAATTCTATAGGGAATTGAACCTATAAAAAAAATAAAATTAAATTAAATAAAGCTGTTTTTTGGCATTGTGGAGCCATTTGAATGTAATCGGATTATTTGACCATTTATTTTTCTATACACACTTTCCTTTTTCTTATAACTTTTTTTATTTATTTATTTTAAAGGCGGGTATGTTTGAAAATGATTTAGACTCCAGCCAAAAACACTTGTTTCAATTATCGTATTTAAAAATAACAAAAATATTTTTGATAAAAAGTATTCAATTTTTAAGTTTTACTAATGATTTATTTTGGAAATAAAATATACTAATCTATTAAAACTGTCCTTTCAATAAAAAAAAAATTATAGTATTATGAATAAAAACAAAATAATAAAAATGGGAAATAAAAAGGCATACACGTATTCTAAATTTCACATATTGATGTTATTAGAAATTTTGAATTAAAATTGGTTTCATAAATTTAAGAATAAACAATTTAAGTTATTTATCTATATAAAATTAATTAAATTTAAATACAGATACAAATAATCAACACATTTATTTACAAAAAAACTAAAACTAAAACTAAATATTACATTAGTAAAGAAAAAATTACAAAGTCTCCTCTTTAAATCTACTTTTTAAAATCGAAAAATCAAGCCTTCTTTTATTTTATGCAACAAACGTACATACTAAAACAATTTTTAAGTTAAAATTAATCTGGTCACAATTATTGATAACTTTATTAAAATACTCACATATTTATCAAATTTTAAAGATGATTTTTTTTTAAACATCATAACATCTATTATAATTATATTCTAAATACACCACTTTTTATAAATATTTTTATTTTAGAAAAACAATGGATAAAATAGGGACCATAAAATAAATTAAATGGACAGAATGAAAGTATAAATTACTCCTGTATGGCACCATTTCCATTCTCTTAATAGTTTGATATTAATTCAAAGAAATTTAAAAAAAATAAAAATAAAAAGGACAAAATTATTTTTTAAAAAAGTTTTCCCTATAACATCATACACATATATGATGTACCAAACATAAATGACACCTTTTGCTATGCTACAAAATTATAAGTTTTACTACAAACATTTTTCTCTGACAATTTATTATCTCATTTGGAGTCTAAATTTCTCTCTAGAGTCTCTAAAATTTATTACTTTATCTCTAACATTTCTGTCTAACTTTTCCTTGTCTAAATCTTTTTCTCCATGTCCAACTCTTTAGAATTCCTCTCTCCAATAATTTCTCTAAAACTTATTTTTCTCTGGCCTCCATATATTTCTCCCTCTAACATATTATCTAATTATCTAACTTTTTATAAAAAAAAATGGCTTTAAAAATAAAAAATTAAAACAAAAATACAGTGTTGAATGGAAAATTTCAGCCGATCACAAATTTTTACGTTAGTATTTTAAATTGATGACAAAATTGCAATTATTAATTTTCAGTCTAATTATAAATTAGCATATGTCCCAAAATTAAATTAAATGATATTAAATTTAGAAGTTAGAGGGAGAAAAAATATAGAGAGAAGTGAGAGAGTGAAATGTGTTGGAGAGTCATTAGTTGGAGAAAAAGAAAGCCATGTTAGAGAGAGAGAAATACTGAGAGAGAAATGGAGAAATTTAGAGAGTAAAGTGAGAGAACAAAAGATTTGTTGAATATAGATAAATTTAAAAGAGAGAGAAAAGTTAGAATAAAAATTTTTGAAGAAAAGTTTATGAAAAAAAGTCATAGATAGGAGTTTTAGAGAGAGAAAAGTTGGGAGGTATATTAAAAGTTTAACCAAGAGAGTGAGAGATATACTAGAAAGATTTACTTCATCTTCTTCTTTTCTTTTTTTCTTTTTTTTTTTTTTTTTTTTTTTTTGGTTTTTTGAAATTTACTTCCAAACTCAACAACTAAAAATGAATTGGCTATCAAACAATTTAATCAGTTGAAACGAAACTATTTTTAACAAAATGTAGTAAAATGAAAAAGAAAGAGATGAGAGATCTCCAATAAGCTAACAAGACTACGAGCAATAAAAAAAACTTGTCATCTTAAATTAAATATCATATGCTTTGAGAAAACTAATGTAACAAAAAAAGTATATATATATATCTCTGATAGAAATCGTATTTGATAAAGAATATTATTAGGGTATTGAGAGTATATTAGTTACTAGGAGTTTGCTACGAAAGATTTGTTATAAATATAGTGAATGGGAAAGGTTGAAGAAGGCCACTGTTTACACGAGATTTCAACAAAGAAAGAGAAATGAGACACATGTAAATGAACTTGTATTTGTATTAATTTGAATGTAGTGGAGTACAATCTCTAATTTGTTCCTCTGCTTCTTTCTCTCAAATGTACATTTGTCTCGAGGGCTTTGCAGCTTGTTCCCGAATGTGGATTTGTCTCGAGGGTTTCGCAGCTTGTGTCTCGAATGTGAATTTATTTTGAGGGCTTTTGCAGCTTGTTCTCGAATGCGGATTTATTTCGAGGGCTTTTGCAGCTTGTTCTCGAATGTGGATTTATTTCGAGGGCTTTGCGGCTTGTTCTCGAATGTGAATTTGTCTCGAGGGCTTTTGCAGCTTGTTCTCGAATGTGAATTTATTTCGAGGGCTTTGCAGCTTGTTCTCGATCTTCAAAGTCTTCTAGTCTTCAAGGCTCTGGTTCAGAGAATGTTTGATCTTCAAGAGTCTAGAGAGTATTCTGATCTTTATTTTTGAATTCTCTCTAAATTCTCTGGATAGTTTCTACTTCTGAACCTCCAAAATAGAGGAGGGAACTCTCTATTTATAGAGTTCCCCAATGCCCCCAAGTGGGCTTGGGCCTAACTGTTGGACTGGGCCTGGTGGACGTTGGGCCAGGTCCTTTAGACTGTGCATAGTTGACTTTGGTCTTGGCCTTTGGAGTGAGCCTAGTTGACTTTGGGCTTAAACTCTGTTGGATTAGGGCCCCCTATTTGGGTTTTGTTTAAAATTGGCCCAAGTTTCATATAACTCAATTGCATATTTGGGTTTGCCTTAATTTAATTTAGGGATACTTGCAAATTTAAATAATCCCTAATTAAATAAATAATTTTTGTCACCAAGTTTTAATTTCTGATTGGCCAAAATTTCTGATTGGCCAAAATTTCTATTCCAACAGCCACAATTGATTTAGTGTGTTTAGACTTGAGTGGTATCTCAAGAGAGGAGAGGTTTCAAATACTTTGGGAGCTATATTGTGGATATGTTATCTTTTATAATTCAACACATTTTAGCTATCTAGTTCCTATCGATATCCTTACAAGCAACTTTAAAGATATATTAAATGTCAATTTGAGAGAATAAGTCTCTATTGTATATTGAAATATGTGCAATTTAGGTCTTCTTATATATGAGAAAGACCTATTACAAATATGGAAATAAATAAATACAATAAAGACAAAATATTTTACAATTAATATTTATACACAAACGTTCCTAAATAGTAGGAATTCCAACACTCCCCCTCAAGCTGGTTTAAATATGTCTTCCATAGCCAACTTGTCAATCAATCTGTCGATTGCTTCTTTGGAAGTCCTTTAGTTAGTATATCAGCAATTTGCTCTGATGTAGGAAGATAAGGGATGTATATTGTACCTACATCAATCTTCTCCTTAATAAAATGCTTATCAACCTCAATATGTTTTGTTCTATCATGTAGAACTGGATTATGAGCTATAGAGATGGCAGCTTTATTGTCACAATAAACCCGTATAGGTGTCTTCAGAGGGACCTTCAATTCTTCAAGTATCCTTTTAATCCATATTCCCTCACAAATTCCATGGGCTAAAGCTCTAAACTCTGCTTCGACACTACTTCTAGCCACCACATTTTGTTTTTTACTCCTCCAAGTAACCAAGTTTCCTCTAATAAAGGAATAATAACCAGAGGTGGATCTTCTATCTGTAGTACTTCCTGCCCAATCTGCATCAGTATAAATGATAATTCTCATTCATGAGGATTATTTGGCCTTTAAACTTAGTTATATTTATGATTTTTATTCATATTATTTAATGAAAAATAAAAAAAATGCTTGAATTTAATCACATGATTGATGGAAGACCTTTAAATTAAGTAAGTTGAGAAAAGAAAACAAAAGAAGAAAAAAATTCACACTTACTTAATGTTTTGATGCAGAATTTTCGTGGAATGCAACAGCAGTGCAATTGCTATGCAATTGCAATATGGTAGATCTGGAATTTAAGTAAAAAACAAGAATTCGGGATTTTGAAGAAAATTTGACCCACGAATTCAGCAAGATGATTAGCCATGATTGTCCATCAACCAAGAGGGAAACCCTAGCATGAGATCCCTATAAATATTGAACAAAGAAGCCGAACAAAGGGAGCTCGATTGGAGAGGAAATTTTGTTTCGTTTTTGGATTTTGTTTCCCGACAGCAGCATTCTTATTTTTCATTTTTAGATTCTATTTTTCTATTGTTCTTCCTCTTAAACTTCCAGAATCCTTCTCTCAATCCCATCTACCTAAGAATTGGGTATGGTTATGGACAACTTCTTTGTTCGATTGAGTCTCGGAGAATGGGTTTTTTAGGATGGTTGAAGTTTCAATTTTTGCACTTTGAATTTCTGTAATTGGGTTAAAATAGCCACTGGTTTAACTTTTCAATTTCAGCAATTTTAATTTCTGTTATTAAATTTTGATTACAGCTTGTCAATCTAAGTTTTGGTAGTTTTATTCTCTGCTATTTGAACATTTGGAAGCCTACTGGAATTTGGATGTTGCCTATATATTTACAAGTTTCTTTAATTTTGAGCTACTGGTTGTCTTTCTTTAGGCAGTGTAGTTCTTATTTTTGAGAGGTTTTCGGTAATTTGAGTTTGCTTGTATAACTAAAGATTTCTCTAAGTTGTTAATTCCTTCATTAAGTGTTATAACAAAATAAAATTTCTTGGGCATCAAGTTGTATTTGCAATTTGTAGCACGTCATTCTTGTTGTAACAATGCATTTTATCATTTTTAATTTTACTGTTTTTGTTAATTTAATTATGAGGAGCTAATTTTCCTTTGGGATTCAAGTTTGTGAATGCCCTAGAGGAAAGATGTAAGGCTCGATAGCAATACAAGCTAGCTAATTCTTGAACTAGTGTTTGCTTTTGGTGAAATTAATATTGGGTAAACCCTAGTTGGCCATCTAGTGTTGCTTGCCAAGCTAAACTTAATACCAAAAGGGTTAAGGGAAGCGAATGTCGCAAAAGCAATGGAGGAAAAGGCTTAGACATAAGTCCTGAAACATCGACCCTAGACATAGGGCGAGACTCCAAAATCACTAGAATTGTGCGCAAAAATATCTAAGTTAGATTAGCCATAGAAATATAGGTTTAATCACTTAGTCTCTTAAAGATACTTCATAGAAGGTCGAATAAGAGTTGAATTCGGTTTACTTAGTTCGTGAGTTAGCTACGATTGCAATTGCCTTCTTGTTGCATTTTCTTTCCAAAGGGGCATTTAGCATTCTTGAATCCCTTTTCATTTCCATTGATTTGTCAAACAAACTTTCTTTTAATCAAAACACCCCTCAAATCATTTTCACCCATGGTTACTTTAAATTGCAATTTGTCAACGATTTGTGCAAACTAAAATTCGTTTTATTAAACCCCGTTCCCTTGGGTACGATACTCTGGAATACTCCAGTTTTTTTTATTACTTCGATCACGTGCACTTGCGTGTAGCGAAAAACACCGATCAATAAACTTTTATTTGGAAGTGATTATGCCTTTTGAAGAAAATGCCTTTTCCAGGAGTCCCTTTTAGATATCTCAGAATTCTATAGGCATCTTCAAAATGAGTCGGTCCAGGCGCATGCATAAACTGACATACCATGCTTATGGCATATGCAATATCATGACGCATATGAGATAGATAAATCAATCTTCCAACAAGTCTTTGGTATCGTTCTCTATCCTTTATTTCTTCTGCTTTTGCTACTTATAACTTTAGATTAGGTTCAATAGGAGTTTCTGCAACCTTGCAACCAAGTAATCCGGTTTCTTCAAGTAAGTCGAGGACATACTTTCTTTGATTAACAAAGATACCCTTCTTTGATCTTGCAAACTCCATCCCTAGAAAATATTTTAACGATCCCAAGTCCTTGATTTGAAACTCACTTGCAAGATTTTTCTTGAGATTAGCTAGACCAGCTTCATCATCACCTGTGAGAATAATATCATCTACATAAACAATCAGAATTGAGATTTTATTATTCTCAGAGTGTTTATAAAATATAGTATAATCTGCTTAACTCTGAAGAAATCCATAATTAGACACAACTTTTCCAAAACGCTCAAACCAAGCTCTCGGAGACTATTTAAGACCATAATGAAAGAGTTAATATTAAGAAAGCGGAAGCAATTTCGGATCTCGAGCACTCAAAGTACATCAATTTAACCAAACAAAAACATGCTCAAAACTGGAAAAAACCAGAAAGTATGAACACATACCTTTGTAGCTCAAATTCTCCAAATTCTTTGCAAATCTTGGATCACCAACACTACTTGAACCACCACTAGAGTCTTCCCTACTATTCTCAGCCCTTGGAATGGATTGTGGGATCCTTTGTTAAGAGAATTTTTAGAGAGATGGAAGAGAGTTCAAGACAGTTTTTAAAAAAAAAACTATCAAAGAAATTCACTCAATCCTTTTGTGTTTCATTCCATTTATAGGCACTAATCAAACTTCATTAGGCTTCCTATGGAAGACAACATTTGGCTTCCTATTGAAGACAACACTTGGCTTCCTATGGAAGACAACACTTGGCTTCCTATGGAAGACAACACTTGGTTGGATAGGATTAGTCAAGTTTCAATTAATTTAAAAAAACTTGATTAATTAATTAAACCATTTAATTATTTAATTTAATATCAAATATTAATTAAATAATTAGACCAATCCCTCTCTTTTATGACCAATCGTTTGTACATGAATCCCTATCCACGTATTAAACCGAACAAATATTTAAATCACATTTAAACATGTTCCTCTCTCTTCCTTGTGGTTTTAATTCATAATTAAATTATAGTACGTTAAGTATATCGCATATAATTAACGTTTACTCCCAAAACCGAATTTGAACAATTCAAATTCTTTTCTCTCAAATTATTCCAAGGCTTAGTCTGAGCTAGTAATGGGACCTAATGGACCTACAGATCATGAGCTCCAACGATACGAGATTTAACCGGCCAAACTCTTTAGCCTAGCTAATCAACATTCGTTAACCACCGGGACACTCCACTAAAGCCCAGTGGCTGCACTCTCCTCACTGTAGATATATTTTTGTCCACTCGATATAACCATGATTAGTAAGTCGATCCTTCACAGGTCGTTCATAATTACAGCTGGGTCAAATAAACCGTTTTACCCTTGTAATTACTTCTTGTTCCTTAAGTCCCACTGATCCTCTAATGAACAATTGGTTTGTGGTCCAACCAACAAACCGAATCCCTCTCGGGCCAATGAGAGGGTGGGCCCATTGTTCAAGACCCGGAGTCAGCACTTAAGGGAACAACCTCTCTACTAATCCTTAAAGCAGGTAGGAGTGAATTTCATCTCGCATGACTATGTTCCCAACTATCTATCCGGTCTTATCCCCAAAATGGGAGGCTTATTGAGTCGGCGATCTCGGGCCACTTTCACCCATGTAAATCTAAGGATAATCCAGAATAAACAGGAGTTCATAGCACGCTCAGGATTAAGATCGAGTTACCTAGGTCATCGTATGAATATAGTCAGTTAAAACAGTAAACGGAGTTATAAAGTCTAAGTGACTATTTCGCGGTCCGGTCTTATACAAACTCTTTACATAGAACGCCCCCACTCGCATGTCTCCACATGAACGATTCAGGATCACATCGTTAGTACTATACAAAGTGGGCCGCGTCCATAGTGTCCCCAGAATAAGGTACACAGCCTTATCCTTATACTATAGACCATTTTGGCTATTACTCGAACTTGATCCACTTTTATGTCATACATAAAGTTCAAGTATACATACTATAGCCAAGGGTTCTTAGTTCATTGGATTTGGGTTATAGAATACACAATTCACTTTATTCAATAACACATTTACTGAATAAACCTCAATAACATCTTTATAGTAAAATAGAATATACATTCAGTTTACAAAACCACGAGTTTTAGGACACAAAACCCAACACATAAAGGGATTTCCTTAATTTGCAAATTTTACTACTTCCGAGTTCTTTTTCAAAACCTGGTGGTAAGCTCATAAAAACCTCCTCCTCCAAATCGCCATTCAGAAAGGCATTTTTCACGTCCAGTTGGTAAAGTGGCCAATCTGAATTGACTGCAAGTGACAAAAGAACTCTAATAGAGTTAATTTTAGCAACAGGAGCAAACGTTTCCTGATAATCAATCCCATATGTTTGAGTGAAACCTTTAGCTACCAATCTGGCCTTATATCTCTCAATACTACCATCTGCATTGCATTTTATGGTGAACACCCATTTATAGCCCACTGGTTTCTTATCTTTTGACAACTCTACTATTTCCCAAGTCCCATTTTGTTTTAGAGCATTCATCTCCTCCATAACTGCTACTTTCCAATTTGGATCTTCTAAGGCCTCATGTATATTCCTTGGAACAAACAAGTTATTTATCCTAGATGTGAAGGCTTTATGACTATTTGACAAATTTTGATATGACATGTAGTTTGCAATAGGATATTTGGTGCAACTTCGAGTACCTTTTCTAATGGCTATGGGAACATCAAGATCAGACACAATTGGTAAAGTATTTTGAATAGTTGAAGAAGTAGTAATAGAAGAAGGATTACCAAGATTTTCAATTTCATTCGTCGGAGTCTCAGATTGGCTCTGTGAAGGATCAACTATATGGTCTTGGTTCCTTTGATTGAATTTTCTTCTAGTATAAAACTGAAACTCAGGAATTTGATCAGTAGGATCATTCTGTAGTATTTCTCCCTCTGATTGAAAAGTTTCTACACTTGGCATCGAAAGACTAGTAATATTTGGACAAACAAGACTCGGAAGAGGAGTATAGATATCCCAAAAGTTATCTTCCAAATTTGGTTTCTCCCCCTGAAGAGAACTGTGGGAAAAGTAGGGTTGTTTTTCGACAAAAGACACATCCATGCTCACAAAAAGTTTTTTTGTCTGAGGATCAAAACACTTATAACCTTTTTGGCTTGAAGAATAACCCACGAAAATACATTTAACAGCTCGATGATCAAGTTTTGACCAAAAGTGGCTAGGTATGTAAACATAAGCAGTACACCCAAAAACTTTGAGAGGTAGTTCAGAATATATGCGAGATGTAGGAAAAACAGTTTTGAAGCAATCAATGGGAGTTTTAAAATTCAAGATCTTACTAGGCATTCTATTTATTAGGTAAGCAACTGTGAGGATTGCTTCACCCCATAAATATTTTGGAACATGCATGGAAAACATTATAGCACGAGTTACTTCAAGTAAATGCCTATTTTTTCTTTCAGCAATCCCATTCTGTTGAGGAGTATCTTGACAAGTAGACTGATGAACAATGCCTTTATTTTTCAAAAACTCACCAAAGAATTCATTAAAATACTCAGTCCCATTATCTGAGTGTAACATGCAAATTTTGGTTTGAAATTGGGTTTCAATCATATTGTAAAAATTTTGAAAAATGTCATTCACCTCAGATTTTTTTTCCATTAAATAAATCCAAGATAGACGAGTATGGTCCTCAATAAAAGTAACAAACCATCTTTTTCCACTATGAGTCCTAATTTTAGAGGCACCCCAAACATCACTATGAATTAAATAAAAAGGTTTGGAAGCTTTGTAAGGTTTTGGTAAATATGTAGACCGATGATTTTTTGCAAAAATGCAACTTTCACAATCAAAAGAGGAACAATCAATTCCCTTAAATAAATTTGGAAATAAATGCTTGAGATAAGAAAAGTTGGGATGTCCTAGTCTAAAATGCCAAATCAAAATTTGTTCTTTCACAGAAAGAGAACTGATACTACTAAGACCCTGAGTTATTTTATTACTAAAAGAACTTTCATCAAAGTAGTAGAGACCATCAAGCATCCTAGCACTCCCAATCATCTTCTCCGATTCTTGATCCTGAAAAATACAGTGAGATTCAAAGAATATAACACGACAATTAGAATCTCTAGAAATTTTGCTAACAGATAAAAGATTACAGGCCAATTTTAGAACATGGAGGACAGACTGTAGAGAGATATTTTCAGTCAATTTAATGGTTCCTTTTCCTGCAATGGAAGAAAAACTACCATTTGCAATTCGATTTTTTTCATTAGAATAAGAAGGAGAGTATGAGTTAAAAAAATGGGAAGAACTAGTCATATGATCAGAAGCTCCGGAATCAATAATCCAAGGAGAAGAAGTACTACAAGAAAAAACTTGAGAACAATTACCTATTTGTGCCAAGGAAACACAAAGATTACCAGATGATAAATTGGTTTGCAGCAGTTTAGAGGGTTGATCAATTCGGTTATTACAAAAGGAACTTGAGTTAGTGGTTGTGGTATCGAACAACCCAATCTCAGGCTTACTCTATATTTGAGCCATTTCAACGATCAACTTAGACATATAAGCAAAACAGGTTAATAAGAAACTAGATAAAGTCTGAACCAAACCAAACCAAACCAAATCTGAAGGTAATAAGGCCAGATCTGGAAAAAAATAAACCAAACCGGATCAGACCAAATCTGAACCAAAAATAAACCGAACCAAACCAAAAACAATCTGCAACCCACGATTTGAAGAGCAAAACCGATCTGTAACCCACGAAGTAGAAGACGAAGACGGCGACGGCCGGCCGACGAGCTGACAATCGGCGAAGACGACCGACAAGCTGACGAAGACGGCGAACGACAATCGCTGGACAGGTTGGAGATCGCGGGTCGATTAATTGCACGTACATTAAAAAGGAAGTCTTTAAGCATTGCTTGATTAATCATTTCCAATTTGCTTTTCAATTCAAAGTTGCAAAATGAAAAGGTATTGAGAAGCTTTGTAAGGATGAGATTTAGAAAAGAAGAAATTTCGTTTTCAAACTCAAAAGATGGAATAAGAAGAAGCATGCAATAACCAACATGAGCATAACTTAATTGACATAACTCAATTGGGCAAAAAGCATGCGTCCTGACCAAGTAGTCAAAATTTTGAATCTCCCACTTTACATATTGTTAAACTATATATATATACCACCAATATTTTCCCCAAAACTGTCAAAGAGATCATAGCTTAACTGGCATATCGAATGTGTTAACGACCACAATGTCTGTGATTCGAATCCTCCCAACTCCTATTGTACTAATATATATATATATATATATATATATATATATATATATATATATATATATATATATATATATATTTCCCAAAACTACAATCGGTGATAAAATTAAAAAACCAATTGCATTTGCATTTGCATTTATATTATCAAACCATATCCACTTTTTTATTGTTCATGACATACATCAAAATGAGTTCATAATCAAGCCGAATTTATCTCGATACCTTTACAAAATAGACTGTATTTTCTATCAATATCACAACAAATCAATTTACATATACAAAGAAATTTGAGGCAATAAAGCATACATATGCACAGATTTACAAAATGATTGACTTCCTTTGTATGCAAATCAAGAATTACTAATGGCCAAATTATTTTCAAGGATTTCGAGACAGTAATGGTTCCAATTGAGGGTCGATTTCATTAGAACTTGGAAGCTTTTGGAAGCCTGACTCTAATTGGCTCACTGATAAATCCTCACTTCTGTACTTCACTAACCTTTGGAGAAAGCTTGATGCATCTTTTGGAGAAGAATCTGATCTCTTGGTTGTTTCCTTTAAGCTCTCCACATGCTGAAGACAAACTTGAACTGCATCATGAACTCTCACAAAAAACCACTCCTTGCCGATAAGCTCAATGACGCCAGATCTTGAAAATGTAAGCAGAACGTCTCGATTTGGATTGGAAATGGCAATCTATATACAAACCAAATGGTTATGGAGAAATATTTAGTGATTATTTGTCTTAAGAGCAATGGAGTTATAACTACCTGAATATCACGAAGTTTGTACTCTTGATACAAATCTTTTAGAGCCTGGACAGCACTTGAATCTATATAAGTAACAGCTGCGAAGGTAGAGAACACATTGGAAAAGGTTTATGGTGCGTTTGGGAGTGGATTTTAGCAAAAGTACGTTGATTATAAGCAAATTAAGCTAAATTGCTTTGATGCTTGGTTCTACACTCTTGAAAGTGTTTTTAAATGCTTCCTCAACAAGCACTTGAGCCAAAAGCAATCTATAAGAGTTTTCTCACAAAACATTTCAAGTGCTTATAACTTCAAAAGCACTTAACATCACTTTCAAACATGATGATTTGGAGTGAGGAGTGTTTTGGCCAATAGCCCTCCTCCTTGACATAGTCTTACATATTCCACACAAAGTATATGTATGACTATTGAAAATCATTGTTAGATACTAATGACAATCATGCAAACCATATTATTTGACACTCACTTAGATTAAACAGGTTCTGAATAGAAGAATAGGACAGAATTCATCGTAAAAAAAAAAGTGATGTTCATTTTGAATGTATTTTATGAACTCTACAAAAGTGAAAAGGTGAATAAACTTACGTGCCATCTCTATAATCACGAAATAGACTCTCTCAACATCCGGCCCACGACCAGTAGATCGATCCACTTCAACTTCATATTCACGTAACCTATGAAAAAAATTCCTTTTATCGCATTTGTTTACTTGGGAAAACAAAAAGGTAAAAAGGCACGTTCTTGTTCTCAATGTGATTGAGAGGACAAGAACGGCAAACTAAAAAGACCATGAGTAGGAGGAAGCACCTATCTTTGATGTAACTCGTGTTAGCAAAATAAATTGGTGCATCAATCCGAACAATCACAATTCCATTATAAGTATATGCCTCAGGATACTGTTGAATATTTCTATACACAGTGGTGCCAGGAAGACGCCCCAATACAGCTGTAAAAGGAACAAATCAAAGAATTAACATTGAAGTATGAGGTTATGATACCATTGTAATAGACGTATATTAGTCATTAGCAAGTAAGTTTGTTAAAAGAAAGTGGTTATAAATAGAGTGAGTTAGAACAAAGTAAGTTGAGCAATTATTTAGTTGTTTCTGCTTGAGCCTGTGTAGAGGGAGGTTTCCAGGTTCTTTGAATTACTTGGAATATTTTACCGTGTTTTCTTATTCTTCAAAATTTTCAATAAAGTTTCTATTCCAATTATCTGCTCTCATCAGGATACTTCAGAATATTAAAAGTAAACAATGATAATTTAATTTTTATTGATTAATCACAAGCTTTTGTTCCCTTTGAGGATCATGTATCTCAATACCTCAGAGAATTTTTGTTTTTCGTTTAGTTCATTCGCAGAAGAATATGCATCTTTGAACAACAATAGAAGTGAATAAATAGATAGGCCGAGGGCCAAGGAATGAGTATGAAGCGCACACACACACACCTTAACCATCACCAATCAGAATGCAATTGAGATAGAGACGAGTAATGAATCATGAAGTTTAGAAGTTTTCCTCTAATTGCAAGTTTTGATTGGTTTGAAAATAGAAAGCATAATTACTACAGAATTTATAGTATGTACTAAGATGGAAATTCACCATCCACCTTCTTGACAAGATATACAACTCAATCACACAACGCTGATCTCAATAGAGGTAAGACTTAAATGTGTTACACAGCATGCCAGGTTTCACATATAAGAATTAGAAATTGAACCACTCACCCATATGTGGATTTGCAGATTCGTGAATGACAAAGACCAGTGAAACACCCACCTACAATAAGAAATTCACATTAAACCGCAAGCTTCTAGTGGTATTATTTGGAGATAGACAATAGAAGAGTTGAACAATATTAACGGAAACATATTAAAAAAACATACTGTAATTTTAGTTACAATAATGGCCTAATATTTAAGGTTCTACTTATACATTCTACACAGTGAGTTCTAACACTAACATCAAAAGAAAAGGTTAATATAAATCTCAATGGTAGATTATATGCAAAAACATGTCCTTACTTGAACTAATATAGCGGTGGTTTTTTTTCTATCAAAACATGACGTAGAATTTGAACAAGATACAGACTTTTCATTGATAAATGAAAAGCAAAATGTTCAAGGATACAAACTCTGGAACGAGTGAAAAGAACACAGAGTAAAAATTTTAAAAAGAATGACAAAACCAACTAGGAAGAATGAATAAAAGCATCCCAACTTATGTATATAACATTTGAAGAATAATGATAAAATAAGCTGGAAAGTGAGCACCAACGAGAAGTTGTGAGCCTAGCTAGATCAAAACATTCAAACCAAACTACACTCTTTTTTAAAAAAATTCTCCAATTCCGCTCAAACCACAATACTGACACGATGGATTTGATGCCATTAACCCATAAAAGATGAGATTGAGAGTAGAGAACTGGACCAATGAGAAGCTGGAATAAATTACTTCTTGAATCTTGAGAAAAAAATCCAATGAATATTAAAAAGATGGAATAATGAATTCCAACAAGCCAAAGCATATGGGCAATGGAAGAACAGATTCAAAATTCCAACCAATCCTATCTTCTTCATTTTAAAAGACACCGAATACAATAAAGACACCAAAAAAATATACTCAGATTCAATATCTTTCAAATTTCTTCCAGACTCAATTCTCCAAGAAAGAAGAAGAGCATCCCAATTATCAATTGCAGAACATGGAGGTGCAGAAACCACCTTTAAGAGGTGGAGAAGAGGATTTATTGATGTAGAATCAAGCAGACTTTAGAGGATTCTTTGGGTCCGACCTCTGAGTGCCGTGAAATAGTGAAGGAAATTCTCCTACATTCATCTTTTTAGGAGAGAGGTCACTGTTATGGTTAATTTGTTTCTTTGCAATTATGTAGAGCAATTTGTTGGAAAAAGAAACACGACTTTATTTAGGTTAGGGATCTCGGATGGATGTTTGGGAGCAATTCCTTTACGATCTTCGGGTGTGTACTTATAGATTTTATTAAGTAATTATCCTTTATTTTTACTTACAAATAGATGTGGCTCCTATGTGTAATAATTTTAATGTTATTTATTTTGTAACGTCCCGATGTTGGCTCTACCATTCTCATTGTAGCCTTGTTTTGTACTCCTGTTTTTCTAATGTAAGTTCGTTTTTTTATCAATATAAAGCCAAGATGTAGCCTTGTTTTGTACTCCTGTTTTTCTAATGTAAGTTCGTTTTTTTATCAATATAAAGCCAAGATGTATACTACTTCTGAACTTTAAAAGGGTCAAAACCATGAATTTGTTCAAGTTGAAAGCTAAGATAAAACGGTTTCCATTATAAATTTGAAACACAAAAAGTCAGGAAATAATTATCTAAATAAAACTACTGTATCATATCAGATTTTAAGTACGTACCCCAATTAAGACACCAATCTCAATACCAAGGAACAATGTAGCAATGGCAGTAATCACCCAAAGAATAAAATCTTTCTTATCTATACGCCACAAAAAAATAGCTTCATCATAGTCCACCTGAAACAATAATCATGCAAAGTAAAATGACTATTAGTTGTTGCACGACAACCGTAAATGCACTTTCATCTACAATCATGAAAACAGAAAGAAAAAAAAAAAGTCCTCATAACAGATAATCTCATTGAAACAAGCAGGGAAATATGTTCCCTTTATTATCGTATTCTAGTTTGTCAACTCATCCTTGAACCTCCCATTTAAATAAACCATGAAAGATGATTTTTTGCAATCAACAGATATGGAATTTCACACAGAAGTTCTCAGTCAAATTATACTAAAGAATTAACAACTAATGAACAACAAAACTTAATAGTTTATTCCTAGTTCCTTTTCTTGAGCAAAATCTATCAACTTCAACAACATATTAGCAAATAAAAAACATTACTTAATATATTTGTAGTAATAAACATGAACAACCATGATCACTTAATATATTTGTAGTAATAAACATGAACAACCATGATCGTGTGCTCAATTCATGAATTAGCTCATTTATTAGATAAGAATTACATTTAGTCATCATTTTTTAATATAATCAGAAGATCTAACTAAGAAAAAGAATTTACTAGATCAGAAGTGCTTACCAAAGTTATTACAGCAGAAATCACAATGGCAGCCAAAGCACACTAAGATGACAGAGAACAAATTAGCAAAGTTAGCACCTTTAATTAAAAAATGCAATGGTGGCTTTAGAGGGACAAATAGATAAGTGGTTAGGCTATAGTTAAAATGCTTGAATTTAATCTAACCTAACATCTCTAGCTTTTTCGAGTTTATGGTACAAATAGAATTGGAATCTCAAACTATTTCTTCAAAAACAACAATCCGTGAATTATGTCCAGCCCAAGTCCAAAATGGGATATGAAAGAGAGTAATATGATAAAATTTAAATGTTAAAGTGAATTTTAACCTAAATGTTTGAGCTTCAAAGATTAGAAAGAGTTCAGTATAAAAATAGACACATTTAAATTTTTTTAGCTACTATTCCACGTACTAAACAATGATTGCAGCATTAGTATTTCGGCCAATTTTGTGAGAGGAAAAGGGAATGCAACGGAACAAGCAATTATATGGTCCAATTACAAGCTATCGCCCTGGTTGTGTTAATGTCTTTTATAATGTGGAGAATGGAAATAAACCTGAGGTATGTGCTCAAACAATGGAGTCAAGAAAAGAAGGGCGCCGCCCATAATGATTCCTGTAACAATCTGAGATAAGCTAGTTTTTGCTCCACTTTCGTGATTCACAGCTGATCTTGAGAAAGAACCTACAAAAACAATGGAAAAAGTAATTACACTAATGATTCACTAAACAAAGAAATATCAAATTATTATAGATTTCTAATGAGTCAATGATTAGCAACTGAATAAGATAAAACATTAAAGATCGTTTACCTGTTGTGGGATATGCTGAAAAAAATGAGCCAACAACATTGGCTACTCCAAGACCAAATAACTGTTCAACAAAAGAATATAAACTAGAATTCACTTTTCACATGGTGAAGTAGTCAGTTTCAAGAGGTATAAAACTTCTCTAGTCATTTTCAAAGGACAAAAGCGCATACCTCCTGATTTGAATCTAACTCGTACCCATTCTTGGCTGCTAATGCTTTCGCAATCCCAACAGATTCCTAAGTACAAAAAAGAATGTCCAAAATACACCACTAAGAATTAAGCATGATTGTAACGTAAGCAACAAAAGTAGAGGGATATGAATAACTTCTCGTACCAATATAGCTACTCCTGTGATCAGAAAGGCAGTTGGAATCAACGACTTCACATGCTCGAATCTTTTAGGAACAGAAAACTTTGGAAGGCCTTGAGGAATGTCTCCAACCTAAACCAGTACCACTTCTTTAATAAGCATTTCTGGCTCATTATAAACATATTCATATTAAGTTTCTAATCCCTTTAAAAAGAAAGGGAAAAAAACCTATAAGACTAAAAATATGTCAAGGGTTAACAATTTTATGTTCTTATGGCAAGATAAAGAGCCCAATGGCATGAATATAAATCAATTACATTCCACAACTCAATATCGTTGGTATGAAATTCAGAAGTATGTATGACGTCTTTCACTTAAACTACCAAGGTTTTAATTTATGCCTTGTTCATAATTAACATACATCATTGCTAAATTTTAGTTTATGGAGCATCGCAAAGAAATTAAAAATGATCTTGGTTTAAAGCATTTTTTAATGAGAAACCATGTTTTCATTGAGAAACATGAAAAAAAAAAAACAAGAAGGGCATACGAAAAAGACAGCCCCAAAAAAAGAGCCACATAGAGGTTTAAAGCATATTATTATAAAGATCATTTGCATGAAAGAATCCTAATTTTTTATTATCAATGCTTACCAAAGAAATGGAAGGTAGATTCAATACTTTCACCAATGTTGTACCCATGACAACTGCTGTAAGGGGACCAGCAACTCTGAGAAACCGTAAGTGCTTCCTTGTTTTTCCCTAATCACGAATGCTAAAATCATAAAAAGAATCTAATGATAATTTAATATTCTTAATAAGTAGATAAGATTCCATACCAAATGCTTCATGATTTGAAGTACCGCAAGGATAACTGATCCCATTATGAAAGGTGCCCATAAGAACTATAAATAAATATCTACATTAGATGGTAAAATAAAGAAACTTGAATAAAGTGCAAATCCTGTAAAAAGAAAATTCATGCCAAGATACTTTATCTACTTAATTTCCCTCCTTTGTTTTGTTGTGTATTAGTTGATGTTCCAAACTAAATATGCTATTAGGAAGGTTAAAGTGGCACGGCTTACTGAGCAAAGGGAGGTTGTAAAATTCAGGACTAAAACTTTAAATTAATTGCCAAAATAGGAGTTGATGTAGAATAATTTAAAGTGCATCTTAAGGAAGTTAGAGAGAGAGTCAACAAGAGTCATTTGGTAGGAAGTTTGATTAGGCATTTATAAATTGGATTAGCATGAAAAGTTTCTGAGGTCTAAAGCTCCTCTAATATAAATCACCAAAGAATCATAATGAACCGATATAAAATTTACCAAACTGGATGGATATAAAAATATATGAAAATTTAATTGAGCAGATGTGAGCATGCTTCAAAGTATTTTATCCTGCATGGCGATTTGCATCTTTGACTCAGGTTGAGAAATACATCCCTAGTTAAGAACTAATCTATTTAGATACATTATACCAACGACGTGGGAAGAAATCAGTTGTAGCTTGATCTATTGACAGCAAGATGAACAGAGTATTAAATCAACACCTAGTTTACTATGCCACAAGGATATTGAATACAATGACAACGATACGTACCCCATCTGCTCCAGCTATTATGCTCTCAATTAGAGGCACAATTTTGCTACTTCTTGATACATCGTATCCCAGAAAGTATTTCACTTGGGATAATCCAATCACAATGGCAGAAGCTGTAGTAAAGCCAGAGATTACAGAGTGACTGATAAAGCGAATAATCCATCCAAGCCTGATAAAAGGCAACAAATAGAACATATAATTAGGTAAAATAAAAAATCTCGTAGAAGACTATTTTCCTTCATAACCAAGTCTACAAATTCTGCCATTAGATTGGTGTTGGTTAAGGTACTAGCTGTCATAGAAGTGAAATATTTATTCTCCAAAACTAATGCTTTAGCTGTATAACATAGTCACTGAATAGGATTTAAAAAAACAATTATTTTGTTCAATGTTCAGTTTAATAAGTTCTATAAAACGTTGTAAAACAAACTATTAATGTAATAGATGATTAATTATATAAAAATCAGCATGTTTCAACCATCTAGATTGTCAAAGACCTCTAAAAATTGAGATATGATTATGAAATGATAACGTTTTATATGAAACAAATATCTCGTCAAATGGAAAAGGAAACCTACTTCAAGAGCCCCATCACACATTCCAATATTCCAACCATGAGTGCCAATAATATCGCAAGTTCAGTATATAGTTCCTCAGATGAATTGACAATTCCACCCAAGACATTAGAAACCAGGAGAGAAACCAATGCTACTGGACCAACTGCAAGCTGACGAGAAGAACCAAAAAATGCATAGACGAACAAAGGGAGAAAACCAGAATCTGCCTTGCAATAAAAATTACAAAGTTCGATGAAAATAAGGAATTTAAAACAGAGAGGCTTTCAGATTTATGAGCATAAAAACGTAAGCGGAGTGTCAGGAAGAAAAAAATCAACATCATCAGGACAGCTTATTGCAATTAAGAATGATTTACTTACAAAGTCCATATATTGGTTGAAGCCCGGCTAATTTTGCATAAGACATTGCCTGGTAAATCAGAACAAGCAGTCAGGGCCGTGACTAACAGTCAAATATTGTGAAAGATGTACTAAAATTAGAGTCTTAGACAGTTAAAGTCTCCAAGAAAACCTTGATCTCGGATAAGAAAATTTACATCCTATAATACTAGAAATTGTGAACTTTCTAATCTGTACAGCATATAAATTATTTCTATTGCGACAACTTAATCAGCTACCTTAGCTTTAACTTGTACAGTTCCTAATATTTATTGTTAATTTTAACAATTATCAGTTACACTGTAATGTGACTGGCAAAATTGATGAAATGAAACTTTTAATTATCAAGCAAGATGCTTGGAGAGTTGGAATATAGGACCAATAAGATAGTTGATGGCAGGACAAGGTCGCCTAATCATCAATATCTTCATGCTGGTAGATTGAACTAAAAATCGCTTGGTGATAAGTTTATTCTAGTTCCTTAACCAAGATTGAACGTTTAAACTTGAAGTTGGATTGAGTACAAGTGGACGTAAAACTAAAAACCTTCATATCACCCATAGTAAAGGGCTCCAAAATTCATTTTGGCCATTGAGGAACCCGACTTGAAGTTGCTAACCCATGAAAAATAAGAAAAACAAGAAAAAATCAAAATCAAAGTATCCTGGAGCAGAAAATGCTGGGTGTAAAACTTCAACAAACACTCTGCAGTTGATTTTTCTTTTAGAACGCTGTACAGATTTCGAGTTGGAACCAATTGGGATGCAACGTACAAATTTTCAGTTTCTAAAGGAAGAGAATGAATACAAAAACACTCAGTTGGCATAATTGACTTATTCTTTGTTTTTCGCCCCCAAACAACATCCCATTCTCTTGTACTATCTTCCTCCAAAAATTAAACGAAACAAAAATAATCGAAGTGGCACCAATCATTTCTGAATGAAACTTCGAGAGAGAGAAGAATCGCACCTGCGGAACGATCATGATGCCAATAGTAATCCCGGACAAGAGATCACTCTGTAAATACTCCCGCCATTTATACGTTCTAATCCAACGCGAGCAAGGTAGCAGAAGCTCCATCCAGTGAATCCAAGTCATCCGCTTAACTTTCGCCGTCCATGTCTTCACCAGAGCGCCGGCGTAAGAACCACCGGCCGGCGAGGACGACGTCGTACTAGGATGCTGCAAGGGAATGACCTTGACCGGTCGGGTCGAGGCAGGCATAGCGGAAAGTGCAGAATTAGAGGAAGCAAGACTAGTCGCGCTAGGTGATGCGTATGTAATCTCCATACGCATAACCAGCGCATGGAATTGTACGGGCTCCGATTAATCTCAATCAGTGAGACTGGAAAAACTAGAGGTCGACCATTGATTCCTTGAATGGAGACGGAATTGGAGGAGATGGTAGAATGGAAGTAACTTTCTCGACGGAATTAAATTATTTTCCCGGGAAAATTTTGTAATTCATTGCTGAAATGGTTGACTGGGAATCGGCACCGTCCGTCGGAGGAGAGAGCCTCTCCCCGTCTATCATCTGTCAGCAGAGAAATACTGATGGTTTTTTTTTTTTTTTTTTGGAAAAAAAAAATATTGATGATTTAATGTCGGGGACTTTTCAAATTCTAGGTTAAATTATCAAAAATACCTCTAAACTATAGGGTTGGTTTCAATTATATCCATGAACTTTTAAAAGTTTCATTTTAACTCTTAAACTTTGAAGTTTGTTTCAAAATAACCCTTGAAGGCTTTTTTTCGTTAAATTCATGGACGGAAAATGATGTTTTTGCATTTATATTGTTGCTTATGTGAACATATTTGAACAATTACGTTGAAAAAAAAATCAAAACATATGCAAATACGTCATTTTTCGTTCATAAATTTAACGAAAAAAACCTTCAAGAGTTGTTTTGAAACAAATTTCAAAGTTCAAAGGTTAAAATGAAACTTTTCAAAATTTAGGGGTATAATTAAAACAAACCCCATAATTCAGGGGTATTTTTGATAATTTAACCATTCTATATAAGCAAAAGCAATTGTCTAAGATTTTTTTTTTTTTTTTTTTGCGTAGGCACTGTTTGGTAGATAGGTTATAATAGTCTATTATAACCTACGGAATATTTTTCGTACTATTATAATTCATTTAGCGTCTCAAACAATTCCTAATAAATTGATAATTTTTATTTAGTTGACTACAATCTCATATTTGAAGTTGGTTTCATTTTAGTTCTAAAACTATAAAATATCTATTTTAGTATTTGAATTTTGAAAATACGATTATCGTATGCCATTTACATTTAAAGTATTTTTTTAAAAGTTAGAGAACTAAATTCCATATTTTAATATTCTATAGATTAAATAGAATAAACTATAAATTTTACGAACTAAAATCTATATTTTAAATATGACAAATTAAAGTGACAATTAGATATAAAACAAATAGCTAACATGAACATAGACCAATTAGTTAAAACATTATAATCTCTGTTAAAAGCTTAAAAATTCAAATTATCCTACTCATAAAAAATATAAATTAAATACATGAGTGTAAGCGTTGTAAACCATTTCTTTCCTTTTTTATTTTTTACAAATCATCCCTATTTATTTTTATTTTTTAGTTTCAATAACATTTGGGTGGGGTTCGAACCTATGATCTCTTAATCAAAGTTACGTGTTAATTATTGCTAAATTATGCTCACTAATACATATTTAGAAAATTCTCGTAATGTTGTTACCAATAACTATAAGCTATTAGACTCGTCTGATTAGAACAAAGTAACAAGCACGATGAACGAGTAAAAGATTGTTCAACCCATCACTATTAATTATTTAATTGGTGAAATTCAATTCATTTAATATAGTGAGGTTTTTATACACACACTATTCTATACACCACATGTACCGTTGTCAACAGATAAAATAAAATAATTAATATACTATTTTTTAGGTTAAAATATTATTTTAGTCTTATATTTTGAATTTTATTTTATTTTGACCATTGCACTTTTAAAATTTTAATTTTAGTCAATGTATTTTTGATAAAACTTAAAGATAGTCTCTATGATAAATTTAAAGTTAGTTTTTTTTATCAAAATTGATTAAATAATAATAATAATTTTAATACAATAAAAGACACGATGAAACATACTTTCAAAATTTATAGAGATAAAATTAATAGAGATTAATTTTTTTTAAGAACCAATAATAATAAACTAATAGAATGGACCAATTTTAAACTTCATTAAAAGTACATAGACTAAAATTAGATATTTAAAAGTATCGATACTAAAATATAAAGATTGAAATGATATATTATAAAATAGTGGTCGATTTAAAATTATTAATTAAAAAAACAAAATTTTGCGTGTTGGGAATTAAGGTTTTTAGTGTAATGGAACGACAAAGCGTCCAGATTCAGAATTGGGAGTTGCGTGATGATGAATGTTCTTGGTTTGGAGTCTTACATGGCTGCCTTTTGGGGCGGCGTGTTATCATCTGACTTTTATTTCCTTTTTTCCCTGAAAATTTGTTTGGTGGTGAGGGATTTTTTTAAAATATTTTTGTTGTTATTTTAATTATTTCTTAAATTTGATATAATAAAAAATGTGGGTATAGTTTTAATTTGGTGTATATGGCTTTAAAACTATCAAATGAATCTCACAAATTGTCTGTGGTTATTACATTGACATTTTTTTTCACGTGACAATCAGCTAATATTTTCTATAATTTTCATACATGTTTGTCAACTGCATTAGAGTTTTGGGCTATGTTAAAATATAATGAATATATTGGATTAAGTGGATGTACGAAATTTGCTAATGAATTGTGAAGTTCAATTATACTATAAAGATGAATTTAAAACTTTTAAAACTACAGGAATAAGATTGAAACACAATAAAAAAAAATATAGCTACTAAATCGAATATTTTAAAATTACGCGGATCAAATTGAAATTATGATCAAACCATATGAATCAACTTTGTAATTTAACTTAAATAAGTGGTTAAACGATCATTTTATTTAATTGTAACGCCCCATGCCCAGGATTCAGACCAGGATTTGGAATCCGAATTCGGCACCTGAGGCCCCGGCATTCCCCTGTATCCCCTACGACATGGCCACGCCAAATCCGAATTCGGCACCTGAGGCCCCGGCATTCCCCTGTATCCCCTACGACATGGCCACGTCACCTTACTTATCTTGAACTGCTTCTAAGAGTGAAGACTGTCCCCACAAACCAACACGGGTCCTGACACTCACATGCTTCCTAAGAAAATTCTCAGGAGGTCACCCAACATAAGATTGCTCCAAGCCAAGCACGCTTAACTTTGAAGTTCCTATGATTGAGCCACCGAAAAGGAAGGTGCACCTTGTTGGTATAGGTAGCAGTTATCAATTCTTTTAAGTCTTTCTTAACCATGTCTTGCATAGCCTCAGGATCCCTCTCATTCGGATGTGGTCTCGGTTCATTCATGTACCCTTCCTAACCTCGGGCGTTACATTAATATTGTTCGAGTTTTTTTTTTTAATGTAGTTTTCATAATTTAGTCAAACTTTAAAATTAACTCTATCAATAAAAATAATTGTTGAATACATGACACAATTCCTACTTATGTAATGATAAATTAGTGTTTTCTATTTGACTAGGTATATTATCTAAGTTGTGTTAGAGTTAGAGATTGAATGAAAACTAGGGGAAAATATGATGGAATTTCAAGTGGATAAAAATAGAATTATAGACGGTTTATATGAAATTTAAAAATAAATTTAATTTGTGAACTAAATACAATTTTATTAAATTTGAGGTTTGTATGATCTCTAATATATATTTATCCCAATCTAATTACTTCTCTTGAGTATGTAACCTTCAATCCTTAGGCTTTTTGATATTCTCTGATTTAGCCTTATGACTTGTTGATATGCCTGGAATGACCTTCTAGCATGTTGATTTGCATGGATCGACATTTGCTCGTCGATATGCTAGGATCAGCCTTCTAACTTTTGTTGATATACTTGGATATGCCTTCTTGTTTTTGTTGACTTGCTTGAATCGAATTGGATTAACTCATGTCACCAGATTGTCACAATGTAATGTGCGATATTGGACAATTCCATGTCCTTAGATACACATGACGTAGTCTGATTGAATTGATTTGGGTCATCAAATACTCATGGTGTAATCTGATTGGGTTAACCTATGTCATGTGCAAATATGGCGACTTTGTGATTGGATTGATTTATGACATGGCAAGAAAACAATATTAATTCAATAACAACATATGGGAGTGGGGAGATTCAAACATCTGACCTCTATGTCGATGATACATGCTAATTACCACTGAGTTATGCTCACTTTGGCTTATATCTGACAATATGATTGTATTAAACGCAAATAGTCATAAGTTAAACACTTGACATTATTAGGCTCCCAATTTAATGTCATTTAATTTGATGTTGGGACACCCGTTAATTTGTAAGTGGCATCAAATTAAATAATAATTTTGTCATTTATGATTTGTCAAAATTTCTCATTCATGGACTATTGGTGAGGTTTAACTATATTGATGATTTTCCTCTCTCTCTCTCTCTCTCTCTCTATATATATATATATATATATGTATGTATGTATGTATGTATGTTGATCGGTTTTTTTTTTTGTTTTGAAAAAAAAAATACTGATGCTTTAATACCAGGGACTTTTCAAAAATATCGATTTCTGTTAAAACATTAATTTAATTAACGAATTTAATCTTCATGAAGCCGATATTCTTTTTTCAAATACCTCCAATCCGGCTTAATTTCAAAATAGTTATTTGCTTCTCGTAATATGGAGATAATTTCAATTTTAGTTTTGTAAAGATTTAATTTCACTTTATAATTTTAACTTAATTTTAATTTGATTTGTGTACTTTAGTCATGGTATAACTCCACAAGTCATCTAATTTATTATGAAAATTATAACAAGTGACAAAATTGGTGATCATATTTGTTAATATGTCACACATAAAAGTAATTTGCAAGTATGGCCTTTTTTTTAGCATGCTTATTTAGACATTTTTATATAATTTTTTTATCTCCACACATAAGTTACATAACAGTTTAATAATATATCATTGATGTACTATTTTTACGCATGTTATAGTCATTTATCATTGATAGATGTGGTTTTTTTGATAAAAATCTATTGATATCAACGTATGAAAATATTTTTATTGGTCTTTTCGACTTTCCAAACTTTTTTATTTGAGTTGGGCTTAAAATTGTATCATATAATTTGTAATCTCTTTCTCTTTTGCTATATATTGTGTCAAATTGGCATATAAGCAACTGTCTATCTATGACATTTTATTTTTAATTTACACAATGAGTTGATAATGTTTATCTAGTTGACTTTAATGTCATACTTCAACTTCATTTTATTTTAGTTTTAGAAATATAAAATATCTATTTTAGTATTTAATTTCTTAAAATACAACTATTGTAGGTTATATATATTTAAAGTGTGTTTTTAAAAGTAAATGAATTAAAATCTATATTTTAAAACTCTATAAATTAAAACAGAATAAATTCTAAAATGTAGAGATAAAGTCCATTTTTTAATGTGACAAATTAAACCAACAAGTATATTAACTAGTTAAGACATTATAACATCGAACAAAAGTTCAAAAGTTTGAATTCTCATACTCACATCTCGTTAAATTAAGACAAAAAATCAAATATAAACCATATAAATGCGAGTGTAAATATCATAAACCATAACTTAATCTTTTATTCTACAAATCATCTCTATTTATAATATCCGTGTAATGTCGTTACCGATAGTTATAAGCTATTAAATTTGTCTTGTTAAAATAAAATAACAAGCATAAATGAACGAGTAAAAGATTGTTGAACCCATAACTATTAATTATTTAATTGGCAGAATTCAATTGATTTAATATAATGACTTTTTTTTTTTAATATATATAAGTGTCAACAGATAAAATAAAATAGTTAGAGTGTCGCTAACAAGAGCATAGCTCAACTGACCAAAAGGTCGTTGATAAGCCTTAGAATTAAGGCTTATTTAAATCCTCAAATGCTCGAAAAAACTCTTGTTTGCCCTAGGATTAATTGAAAATGGTGGAAAATTGTTTGAAATTAGGAAAGAATGAAATATGATAGCAATTGGAAAAGAGTTCTAAGTAATGTGGTTCTTTTTGCAGGAATTTCGGAAATTGCCAAACCAATTTGGCAATCCTGAGCAGAGCATATATGAAAAGTCTGCAAACGTGTGAATGACGAAACCCATAAATGGAAGAGGAAATTTCGCACAAATCAAGGGAATTAGAGCGTGATTCTTGGCAAAATTGAACCCTAAACCGATCTACAAAAGAAGATTGAAGACGCCGGAAGAGGAAAGACGATTTTTCGAGGGTCAATTCGAAGAATTAGTTCCTGGGTTTCCAAGTTTATTCCAGCCTCTGTTTTGGTTTTCTGCTGCTGTTTTGGTCATTTTAATTCAATTTCCATCTCAATTTCTTTTAGTTTGTATCACAGAACACTGTCAAGTTACTTTGATTCTCGAATTGTTGTATTTTCGTTCAAGTTTGAGTTGCTTTCAATTACATTCGTGGGTAGTTTTTTCGCAAGAATTCCTCTGTTTTGTCCTTCAGTTTTTAGTTATTTTTCTTCACCAAAATTTCATTCAAAGTGTATCAACTCTTCTTTATTATATGATGAATGGTCATGGGGATTATCCTTTTGTTCTCAATTGGATGCAAGCATACATTATTTGGTAGGAATTTCCAAATCCATTCGAGGTTCATCTTTTAGAATTTTTCTTCAATTCAGTTTGCTCAAGCAATTTCTGCATCTTCCTTGGGGTTTCCAATCCGATTCAAGAGATTCTTGAATCGTTAAGATCAAATTCTCTCTAAAAGTGGAGGAGATTGAATCGATTGGATAGGAAGGAGCGGGATAGGCATCGAATTGAATTCTTGTTTTCTTGCTCTGTTTTTCTTTTATCCTTCGTTTTAGCTTCTGGAAAGAAAAAAAAAAGGGTTTTCAACTTATGTGCAGAAGGTAGGAGATAAGACATTTTACTTAGCTACCCTTGCCGCCTTGACTTAATTTCAATTATTTACTTTTGCTTGAGTTTCTAGGAATAACCAAATTGCATTTCATAAGTTAGTGTTTTATTAAATTGCACCATTTCATTATGAACTCTTTCTTTAAAATTTGTTTTAGGATTTTCATTGAAAATATGAGCTAAAACTTCTTAGGGGGTTCAAGGATGTGAATTCCCTAGGAAGTAAATGTAGCCAAAATTCCAATAAAAACCAAGCCTACATCTCAATTATTTGCTTGTATTGATTTAATTTCCGTTGAGATCCTAGATTGATCAACTAGGGTTTCAACTCAAGCTTAGATCTAATACCAACAGGGTTAGTGATAAGCGGATTTCACACAAGTAATGGAGTAAAAGAGCTTAGACATAAGCCATTCCTTACCCTAGACATAGGGATTAAGGACTCCAGGACCCATAAAATTGTGAGCCAAAAATTATCTAAGATGGAGGGACTATAGACATATAGATCCCCCACTTAGCCTCCTAACAAACCCAATTTCGAGGTAAATAGGAGATGCAATTTTGATTTACAATTGAGTGTGGAGTAGGTTGGAATTGCAATTTTGGTTTGCAATTACGACTTAGGTCAATGACATTCTTGAGCCACATCCTTTATCATTTCATTCTTTAAGTTAATCCAAATTGTCATTTCATATTGCCAATTTAGATTAGCAATTTAATTCTGAAATTTTTAGTCATTTCGTGAATTGCCAAAGTAGAATCTGCAATTTCAATTTAGCAATTTCTGTTATTTCCAACATTGTCATTCTGGATTAGCAATTGGATTTAGCAATTTCTGTTTTCTCACCAACAACCTATCCCAACTTTATTTTTGCATTTTTACTTTTCACACTTGCAATTTTCCTTACACTTTTGCAAAACAAAATCTTTGTTACTTCATTCCCTGTGGGATTCGATACTTGGTACTTATATACCAATTTATATTACTTCGATCGCGTGCGCTTGCGTGACCACCGATCAGTCGTAGTCGTAGGTTGTCATAAATGTTGTTGTTGAACTAAAAAAATTAAGGGATCATTCTCGAATGTTATGTTATAATTTATAAGTCGCTGGTTTTTAGTATACTATTTTTTTAATGTCATCGATTTTAAATTATTAATTAATAATAAAAATAAAAAAAACAGAAATTTGCGAGGTTTTTGGTGTAATGGCCAATGGGACGATAAAGCGTTCAGATTCAGAATTGGGAGTTGCGTGGTGGTGAATGATTTTGGTTTCGGATTCTACACGGCTGTCCTTTGGAACGGCGCGTCATCATCTGACTTCCATTTCCCTTTCCCTAAAAAAAATATGTTTGATTGTGAGGTTCTTTATTTTATATATTTATTATTATTATTATTTATTTTAATTATTTTCTTAAATTTGATATAATAAAAAAAATTATTAAATTCATAGCTAAAAAATTCTTAAATTATAAAGTTGGTTTCGATAGGTGGATATAGTTTTAAATTGGTGTACATTAACATTTTATTTTACCTGGCAATGGTCTACGGCCTTTTAAAAAATAAAAATAAAAATCTATGTTAATCGATTGTGCTAGAGTTTTATATAAGGAAATACATCGAGTTTTCCAAATGAGTGTACAAAAATTTAGGATGATATGTGAGCTTTAATTATATGTTAAATTACAAGGTTAGTTCATGAACTTTTATGCTTGTGTTATATTGTCTCTCAACTTTTAAAAGTGTCGAATAGGTCTCTAAACTTTTAAATTTGTATCTATTTGGTCTATAAACTTTAAAAACTGTCTAATAAATCTCTAAACTTTCAATTCTATGTCTTTATATTTTTGAATTTTTAATTTTATGTCTAATAGGTTATTGACATATTCAATTTTTTTTTTTAAATTAACGAATTTACTAGACACAAAATTGAAAATTTGGAGTTTTATTAGACATAAAATTCAATTTTATATTTAATATATCAATTAATTTTTTAAACATGTGAATATGTTATAAACCTATCAAACACGAAATTGAAAGTTCAAAGATTTATTAGATATTCTTAAAGTTCAGAGACCTATTATACACAAAATTGAAAGTCTATGGATTTATTAGACATTTTTAAAGTTACGAAACTGCGTAGACACAAACCTAAACGTTTAGGGACTAAACTTGAAAATTTACCTTAATTATACTATAGAGATAAACATAATTTATAAAAAATTAAAAATTAAAAATGTAATTGTTATCCAACAAAGTTTAGACTTCTAAATCGAATAGTGGTGAGGCGAGTTAACATTAAAAAAAAAATCACAAAAAAATAGTAGTTTTAAATATCACACCACAATTGTAGTATACTATCGAATAAATTGGAGATGAACAAATAATGGGTCCCATCCCAACTTAAAAAAATTACTCGATATTTCATTGTCAAATCACATACTTGGTCCGAAATTAAAGTAAGATTCGACGCATTGAAACCAACCAAATAAAATAAGTTAATTAATAAAATATTACAAAAACAAGGATGCCACTAAAATGAAGTGCCCCCTTCTTCCTCCTAAAAAAAGGTGGGAATTGACAAACAAAAGTCGGCTAGACACGTGTCGCAAGGGGATAAGTCGGGACAAGCCAATAGAGTGGACCCTAATCTACTTTTTTTGGGTCGTGGAAGTGGGTTTTGGTGATATAATAAAAAGAGAAATTCCTTTTAAGAATCTGTATACAAATATGTCCAAATAGTTTTAGATTTTAAGTTTTTAACCATTTTTATACTCAATAAAATAAATCATTCCAGACCATTATACCCTTACAACCATTTTTATAATTTTTATTTATATATAATTTTAAATTAAATTTACCTTTTATAAGTGTTGACAATAATTAAAATAATTTTTTTAATAAATAATATGGATTGTTTTTTTCTCTCTCCCATTAGTATATTCCATAACAATAAATAACATTAATGTTGATTTATATTTTTCAATTATATTCAAAAGTTCATTTCCATTGTCGTCGACCTCATTTCATTTATTATTATTTCCTCTGGCAACCACTAACTTATCCATTTCTACCATAATTTTTATTTTTTTGACTTTAATTTTGCTAGCATCCAATAAATTATCCGACATTCATTTTCTTCGTGATTTACATTTTTCGATTACAATTTCCGACTACCATTTTCGTATGGCACACATTTCCTACACTCATTAAAAAATAAGTACGTTGTTTTGTTATGTGTTTTTTCTCTTTATTTTAATGTTTTGCTATGTTTACCAATGTATGCATATGTTGTTTATCACATAGTCACATTATGTATCGTCGTTTATAGTTTTACAAACAATTTATGTTCATATTGTTTAAACAACTGTATGAAATTTTTATACATGCATATATCAATATTTTTCGGCTACAAGTATGTTTGTTTTTTATAACAATATATATTCGATATTATTAAATTTAAAAATATGCATATATCGTTTCAATTTTTTCCAACATTTTTTTTGTTGATACTATTTTACAACAAAATATAATTTTGATACATGCATTTTGTTTGTGATCCTAGAATTATTTTTTTGTCGTGTTTCATATATACCTCATACATTTCATTCATACGTAAGTTCAAGATTATTTCCAATACGCATTCTATACAATGGTATTTGGAATGATAAGAACAATTACGTTGATTTAAGGTATGTAACAGTATCAGATTTTCTTTCAAAAATATGTATTATACCTTGTATGGATTTCATCATATATACTCAGTATATTTATTGATTTAGAAATATCTACTCGGTATATTTGTTCATCACCACCATCATTTTGTTCTCTTACAAAATATAAAAGCTTTAATGAAAACTGATATGCATTTTATTAATACAAAGAGTAGTATTTCATCAGCTTTTAATGATAAATTTAACAACTGGGTAACTTACTAAATATATTATTACATATAGGAAATATAAACATAGTATGAAACTATATACAATCCCACCAGGTACCATGTTTACAAATTTGAGCTAATGTCATTGGCGGCAAAGAATGGAATGGGATCAATATTATGATTGCCCACGGTAGTTTTGGTGGCTTTGTATGAAATAATGAGCTCTTCATCCGCAGCGGAAGTATTGGATCGTCTTTGATTTTATTTAAAATTAAACTTTAAAAAAAAAGGTTAAGCAAACTTATTTGGAGCAATATGGAGATATTTCAGGCAGGTCTTTATCTATTCCACAAAGTCTTATTGGCTATGACTCGAACACATGATCATGGCTTGTGGGAGCCTTTTAAAAGAAAATCCACGAAGGATTGGAGAGGAAAAGTTTAGAAACAATTTTCTAATTTTTTATTGAGAATATGTGTATTGTTTTTAATGGCTCAATCTAATGGTTCTATTTATAGAGACCAAATGCAACTATTTTTCATAATTAAAATATTATATTTTAATGTATAATATATTGAAACATATCTTATACTTATTTAAATCTCATTCAAATCTCTTACGATATTTATTTATTTGAATCTTATTCAAAATTTATAAATATCTTTTCTTTAATGTATCTAATATACATTAATTATTTTTTTTTTTTTTAGTACAATTGGGGTTGGGGAGATTCGAACCACAGACCTCGTGGTCGTTAACACATTCAATATTATAGTTGAGCTATGCTCTCTTTGGCTATACATTAATTATTTTAATATTTAATGTATCAAATACAATAAATATATTTTCTTCTTTTATATATAATATATTAAATATTAATTTGAACATTTCAAATTTTTCTTTCAACTAGATTGCTTTTTAGTGTTATTATGAGCTAGCAAGGAGACCTTGTGGACCTACAGATTATAAGTTTCAATGATGCAAAATTAATTAATTAAACTATTTTATTAATCAATTTTCATTCATTAACTCTAGGGTCATTCCACTATAGACCTGAAGTTGCACTTTTATGCACCGTATGAGAAGTTGTGTCCATGGATATAATCACTACATGCAAGTCGATCTTTCACGAGTTGTTGGTAATTACATCTGGGTCAAAAGTCCGTTTTACCCATGTAATTACATATTTCACCTTAAATACCACTCATCCTCTGATAAACAATTTGTTTATGATCCAACCATAAACTAAGTCTCTATCGGGCCAGTGAGAGGGTGAAGGCCCATTGTTCAAGTCCCGAAATCAACACTTAAGGGAACTACTCATCTACTTACTCTATATGGATAGAAGTGAATTTCATCTTATGAAATTATGTTCCCAATTCCCTATTTGATTAAGTCTCCAAAATGGTAGGCTTATTGAATCGGCTACAAAAGCCACTCTCACCCATGCAATTCAAAGAACAAGCCCTCATAGGCAGAAGTTCATAACTCACTTAAGATTAAGATCGAGTTGCATATGATCATCCTGATGAAATATTAATCTTCTCAATTAATGTATTTATAAAGAGAGATTAAATATTTTGTGGTTCAATCTTTTACAAACTCATTGTATAAAATACCTTCATGCACATGTCTCCACACGAATGATTTGAATGAAATCATTTGTAACTATTACAAAATGAGTCGTATAAATAGTGTTACCAAGATAAGACACCCAACCTTATCCATATATAATGACCATTTAGGTTATTTCTTGAATATGATCATCTTGTATGTCAACCACATATTGTTCAAGATTAAACTAATAACCTTAATTTTTTCATATAATGGATAATATTATATTACAAATAAAATAATCAAAATTATTATTAATTATTAAATAAATTATTAATTATAGACTTTAAGACATTAATTCCAACATTGTAAACATTAGATGGCATAACTCCATAAATAACTGAGACATGAATATCGGCCTTCTCCCAAGAAACACCATCTTGAAGAACCCTACTAAAATAATTGTTGTCCACTTCAATTTATCAAATTCCTCCATGGTTATGTTATGAACAAAAGGTCAAACATTTCTATTATCAACTCCAATTTCTTTTTTCTACTTATTTATCTTCATGTAAGATCAACTTAGAAGATCAATAATTAACATTTTAAAATTGATATATACATGGATATATACTATCAATACATGTTATATTAAAAACCATTTAACCTTATGTTCCACATTTATTTCACCAACTGAGTATTAAAGATATACTATTTAGACCAACATTTATCCCACCAATTGAGTATGTAACCTTATGTTCCACAGGTGTTATAGATAATACTAATATATGGTATGAAAAATAATTAAACCTCAATTTCCACATTTTTCAAGATCAACAACAACCGAGATGATTTGCATCAACCACAAACTCTTTTTCTGCAACATTTTTTTTCTTGTAATGCAAATCTAAAAACATTATTGAAATACTTTTTTTTTTTCATAATCCATATACCATAAAGAGATTAATATATCTAGCTATATATAAATAGGTGAATACCTAGAAACATTTATTTAAGGTGAATATCAACACAAATAAACAATAAAAAATGACTTTCATGCTAGGTACAATAATATAATACACACATGCCCATGATTAACTTGTTGCTCAATCATTTCTATTTCTTGTACACTATTTGCGTATTGACTGGATCCCCTGTTAGTATATAGATTATATACTTCTTGTATATGTTGATTTCGTGTCAGAACCATCTATGCCCAACCACACAAATAGTCTATATTAACATCATTCTATGATGTATATATAAACATTAGCAAAATATACCATCTAAATAGTCTATATATAAGCTCGATCAACTGTCCAAACTGAAAGGAATAATTGAATTAAACCCAAAGCGAAAGCATTTGATCATCTTTGATTTTATTTAAAATTAAACTAAAAAACTAAGATTAAGCAAACTTATTTGGAATAAATATGGAGAATATTCTGGCGGATTTTTTTTCTCCTTGTGCTCCAACTCTAACAAAGTTGAACTCAAAGACTTTCACAAAGTCTTCCTTGCTATGACTTGAACACATGACCACAACTTGTGGGAGTCTCTTGAAAGAAAAGGAGAGAGGAGAACTTCAGAGAGAATTCTACAATTCTCTTTAGAGAATATGTGTCTCTTATGAAGAATGCACACAATGGTTCATCCCTAGAGTCCTATTTATAGTGGTCGAAAACAAATAATTGAATAATATATTTTAATATGCAATATATTAAAATATATTTATCTAACCAATTTGAATCTTATTCAAACTTTTTTTAAATTCTCCTACGACATATATTTCCTAATTTGAATATAATTCAAATTTAATAAATATATTTTCTTTAATGTGTCTTAATTCATTAATATTTTCTTTGATATTAAATGTATCATATACATTAAATATGTTTTCCATCATTTAATATATCAAATATATTAAATTTTAATTTGAACATTTCAAATTTTCTCTAAAAAAAATTGATCCCTATTTGTTCATATGAGCTAGCAAAGGGACCTTATGGATCTATAGATTATAAGCTCCAATGATACAAAAATAATTAATTAAACTCTTTAATTATTAATTTTCATTTATTAACTATAGGTCACTCCACTATAAACCTAGAGTTGCACTCTTATGCACTGTAGAACAAGTTGTGTCTATGGATATAATCACTACATGCAAGTCGATCATACACGAGTTGTTTGTAATTACAACTGGGTTAAAAGTCCGTTTTACTCTTGTAATTACATCTTGCATCTTAAGTACCACTGATTCTCTAATGAACAATTTGTTTACGATCCAATCATAAATTAAGTCCCTTTCGGGCCAATGAGAGGGTTGGGCCCCATTGTTCAAGTTAGAGATGTCCACGGGGCGAGGCAGGGCCAGGGATGACTTTTCCGTCCCCGTCCCCGTCCCCGCCCCCATTTCATTTCCCGTCCCTGAAAAATTTCCCATTTAATTTTGCGAGGATTGGGGCGGGGATTCCCCGCGTGGAATTCGCGGGGATCGGGTTCCCCGCAGGGAATTATTCCCCGTTTATATATATATATATATATATATATATATATATATATATATATATATATATATATATATATATATTGATAAAATAAAATATTTGTTTAGAAATTTTTTATTTAACCTATTAATTCCTAATGGCAACTTTCTATTTAAAAAGTTTTCTTTAGAAAAATAAAACAATACATCATAAAAGATTAAATTTAATATTTATAATATATATAAATATACATATTAAAAATAAATTAATTAATTTGGTGCGGGGGAGGGGATGGGGACGGGGAATACATTCCCTTTCCTCATCCCCATTTAGCTAATGGGAAAAAATTTCCCTCTGCTCCCTCCCCCATTCCCGTCTAAATGGGGATTCCCCGCCCCGTTAGGGGCGGATCCCCGCGGGAAAAATGAACATCTATAGTTCAAGTCTCGAAATTAGCACTTAAGGGAACTACTCATCTACTCACCCTATAGGGGAATAAGTGAATTCCATCTAGCAAGATTGTGTTCCCAACTCCCTATTTGGTCAAGTCTCCAAAATGGTAGGCTTATTGAATCGGTTATAAAAGTCACTCTCACCCATGCAAATCAAAGGACAAGCTCTCACAAGCAGAAGTTCATAACTCACTCAGGATTAAGATTGAGTCACATATGATCATCCTGATGAAATATTAATCTTCTCAATTAACGGATTTATAGAGAGAGATTAAACATGATCCTCTCGTATGTCAACCACATACTGTTCGATATTACACTAATATCCTTGGGTTTTCATATAATGAATAATATTATATTGCAAATAAAATAATCAAAATTATTATTAATTTTTAAATAAATTATTAATTACGATACTTTATGACATAAATCCCAACACAAACAGTATATATAAAGATTTATATTGTGTATATAAATTTACACTCATTTAAAATTAACATATATTCAAAAACATAGCCATAAAAAATTCGCTTCAGAACCATCCAAACAAAATTTTCAAACTGATAATATAAAATGCAATCTATGTATATTTTATTTATTCATTCATATATAATAAAATATTCGACAAATAGTGTATATTTTGGTACATTCAATCCATACAAAAATATAATATTGTAAAACTCAAAATCATCCAAACAGGAACATAAAAAATGTGGTTGTGAATAAAAAACGATGTGCTCGAAAATACTTTTTCAACTACTGTAGTGCCCAAAAAATCAACATACATTCAATATCTTTCGGTGTAAATAAGTGAGAAAATAAGTCATTCATCATTTGAGTGTACTTACAATAGGCTAAATCTGGTGTATATTTTTTGATTTGGAGAAGTAGAGAAAATGATGAACATTTTCCATTAAGGGGTCGTCGTTGAACCATGGAGAGAAAAAAACTCTATTATTTCGTTGAGCAATGAATCTTCGATATTCAGACCAATGAGAGAGATTTGGAAGTGAATGAGGGATTTGGGAGATGATGGGATTTTTTGGCGATTTATTTGGGCATGATTTGCACCTTTTTATGAGAAATCGTTTTTTTTTCGTATTTGTTATTTTTTAAATTTAATATAACAATACGTTGGCATGCAATAAAGGGGGTATAATTGTAATTGGGCTTAAGACTGATTGACATATTTGTAAACTATAGAAAAGATGGTCCAATTTTACTAAATGACTATTTAGTTTGACCCTTTATTTATAGCTAATATATATTAGCTATAAATAGAAAATTAAAAATTAAAAAGAAAACTATGGTAGGAATTAGTTGAAAACTTTTTTTTTTTTAATTTAAAAAAAAATTTGAAGACTACGTTGTAACGTTGAAATTTTAATTTTTAAAAATTAAATTGTTTCAACGTTATAATATTTTTGTTTATGATATATTATTGTTTTTATTAAGAAAGTGTATAATCTTTTATCTAAATAGAAATTATTCATTTATAAGTTATTAGAAAGAATTGTTATTATGGTTGAGAATAAATTGAAAAAATAAAGATGATAAAAAAACAAAAAAAGGGAAAAAATTCAATGAGAAACCCAATCCCTACGAATTCTTCCCGAAGAATCCCGCCTCGATCCCCACAAAAAATAAATGGAGATTTTCACAGAGATGGAGATTGAAACAGGTGGCAGGGATGGAGACGGGCAAGCCTTTCTCATCCTCGCGCCAGTCCCGTGTACATCTCTACTTGTGATTGTCTTTTATGGTAGTGTATGGAAACAAACATCGTCAAATTGGTGTGGATTTGAGTAAGAGCTCAAATCGACTAATATTAATGATTTTTTCATGAGTCATTATATCCAATATCGTTCTCGTTAATTGAAATGTAATGTGTAACATTTATCGTTAGTACAACAAGATTTTATTTACAAAACAGTTATGAAGCCCACGAACACATTAATGACAAGTCACCTTCATCAAATAGTCTAGATGTGAAGGATGACCAAGTCTTATTAAGCAAAAAATTTGGGTACAATTAACTCAACCTCATTTAACCAAAGATTTTTTAGGATTGAATATGTATCACACAATTTTAAAATTTGAACTTATCAAAGAGAGATATTTGGATAAAAAATATGAGTTGGAAATTAACCACAAATTGTCAAAGATAAATTAAAAAGCAAAAAACAAAAATATTTGTCCTCACTTAATCCGTTGTATTTGCATGTACCTACGAGTATATATTAAAATCAATATATGTTTTGTGGCCTGTGTGAACATGGATAAGTAGTTAAGACATCCAATTAAAAAAAAAAGTTAAGAAATATTTAGATTTAGTTTGGAATTGTTGTAGTTTTAAAATAATTGCTGGCACTGTGTTTTTAGAAAAATTTAAAAAAAAAAAAAAACTAGTTACGATATTTGGTAAATTAATACTAAATTATTGTAATTTAGTTATAAATAACCGAAATAGGCTTATAATTTCAATTATTTTTCATATTGATATTTAATATATAATTTATTATAAGATCATTATTTAAAAATTTATATGTTTTAAATTGCTTCTAATTTTGTTTAATCTAAATTATTTGATAAAAGTTTACCATTTTTTTTAATAAAAAAGTGAATCAATCAAAATTTCATTGATATATGAAAATAGATGTGAACAAAAATATACATAAATATGGAAGGTTAAATTTGAGATTTGTAAAGGATGGGGGAAGAGGTGACATATTTTTAGGAAAGCTAAATCTAAAAACAAGAATCTATCGACTTTTGCACGTAAGAGTAAATTGAAAAGCGATTGTTAATAGATTAATAAATAATTTATTTTACTAAATAGTCTAGACAGTTAAGATTCTTTCATAATTATTATTTTTAGATTGTAAACGCAATCCCAAATGGAGCAAAGTGTGTATGTTAAATCCTCTACATCCACGTGCAGAGTAATGTCCTAAAAGAAAAGTGGATTGGAGAATAATTTTAATATTAAATTAAAACATTAACTAACATTTTAACGACACAAAAAATTTGTAGCAATCTCCAAAAAGCAGGGGGAAGAGAGAAGAGGAAAACTGAACCAAGTGGGCCAGGCACCTCGACCGAAGCCCAAAATTGGGTGGGCCTTTTGTGATTACCCGTTCCTGAAAGCCCATTACAAAATGATCAGTCGATTTCGCTTTGGCGACGCCCAGTTTTCTAACCACAAATTTTGTAATTTGAAAGTGGTAGAATATAGAGTAGGGTGCAAAAGGTTTTGACTTTCTTTTTTTTTTAGTTCAAAAAATGTGAAATGGAAATTTGAACCTTAATCTTATAAGAGAATGAATGGGCGACTCAACTGTTCATGCTTGCTGCAAAAGATTAGTTAAATTATAAATTTGGTCATTGTAGTTTGGAGAAAGTTATAATTTAGTCTCTGTGAGATTTTTTTTTTGAGTTCTAATCCTATGATTTTAAAAGTTCAAATTTTGTCTTATAGTTTGATAAAAATTCATAGATAGTTTCTATATGGTTTGATAACATCTCCATAAACAGTCTTCAAGGACAAATTCCAACTTTTAAAATCACAAAGATTAAATTTTAACTTTCTCCAAAAGTCTAAACAATAAGGACCAAATTTTTAATTTAACCCAAAAGTTTTAAAATTAGTGAGACATGGTTTATCCGTTTGTATAAAATATATTAAATATCATGGTTAAAAAAATACTTTGAAAATCTAATATTGTGTTTAGACTAACTTGTGAAAAAAAAAATGCTCTTTGAACAAAATTGTTTTTTTTATAACCACCCTTGAAAAAAATAATAATTTAAAGTGTTTTTAGTATAGCTTATTGAGTGATTTTAAGTAGTTAAAAGTGCGTTTTAAAAAAAATAGAATAAATAGAAAGTGCTTCAAAAAAATTGGATTAATTATTATTTTTTATAATAAATACTTGATATATGAATTATCCAAAACGACTTTAAAGTCATTAATCGAAAATCTTACAAATATATAATAAAAAAATAAAAATAAATTTATAATTAATAGAATCATTTTTTAATATAGTGCAACCAAACAAATTTGATATTTAAAATATTTTTTGAAAAATAAAATATATTTTTCAAAAGTGTTTAAATTATAAGGTATTCCAAACTGACTCTACATTTATATCTGGTTGAAACTTACAAAAATAATATACATACTCTATGTTTAAATGGTACTATGGATTAAAAAAATACTGTATATTCCTACGTACGAGTTCGTGTTCATATTTTATCTTTTTTTAAAAAAAAATAAATATGCCATTAAAACCAGAAACGGTTAGGTACAACTAAAGGCTTCATTAAACTCATGAAGCTCAAAAAGAGGGGGAGAACGTTCCCACAGTACCAACCCTGTTGGCTCCAAGATGGTAAAGAGAAGTCCAAAACTCTGAAAAGCTCAGATTTAAAGCCCATAAAGAGAAATCGTGGGCAACCCAGTTATTTCCTCTATTGACATATGCAAAGGCCTGACGAGAAATTCCAATAACCAAAACATACAAACTACAATACGAAATTTAAATTGAACTGAAATAAAAAATACCACGTGGCATCCATGAACTAGTTAGGCTAACGTTGTAAATATCTTAAATGTCAAATACTAGTTTAATTTTTTTTAATACAATAGATGTGGAGGTGGAGATTTATGTTACGACATAAGATATTTTCATGTGTTAACTTTTTAAGTTACAATTGAGAGTTGGTTAAGAGTAGTTGATCTATCTCTTTGTATTGTCTTTTCTATTATTTTTGTTTCTTACGTGTTTCAACTAATATAAATAGCTTGTATTTATCTTCAAACTTCAATACGTCGAATTTAAAAGCTTCACAATATATTATCTCTTACCCTCAAATTGGAATTATATAAACCTCAACCCATGAATTCTTCAAAGTGGGCTAACAAACATAGTGGATGGAGTTTGTTGAAGAAGTGCATTGACGGGCCATAGCCACTACTTCTCCTCCTTGTATGCAAGTATGAACTCTACATAGTTTGATCGATTTTAATGCAACGTATCCTTTTAGAGCCGATGTAACAAATTACACGAGCCTCTCAATGAAGCCAACATAATATCCTATCTAAATAAATAAATAAAGCAATTTTTATTATAATGATATGGAAGAAATAATTCACTAAAAGTTAAACTATGGTGACTGTTGTGGGTAAAATTGGATTAAAGAGGTAAATCCAAATTATAAGGGAATCTTGCAAGATAAGATTAATCTTTTCAAATCCAATTCCTAAATAAAAGGTGAAACCTTTTATATCCTTATCTAAAAAGGAATATGGAAAATAAAGATCACTAAATACGTCATTATGACTCAAAGAAAGAGAGTTCCAACCCTCATTCTCCGAACTCTAGTTTGTTACACCCAAATTCTTTTTGCTAACTTAAGCATTGGAGCTAGTGTGACAAATGTCACATAAGTGCCTAGCTTTTTCTCTTTTGCATATCACATCTTTCTCCCAAATTACAAATTCATTGTGGTTGTCACATGGAGGTCAGGTGAGATTTCTCCTGTCCAAAATTTGGCAACAACAGTAACGTTGGTAAACATTAGTTTAGTTTGAAGTTAATTTTTATCGAAATTGATAAAATAACAATAATAATTTTATTTAAAAAAAACAATGTGAATATATTTTCAAAAGTCGTAGAAAGGTATACATAACGCACTGGCAAGTAGTACAAGAAAAGTATTTCAGGATCGAATCCACATCTGAGCTAGATTCGATAGCCCTCGAGTGCCCAGCTCCCCCAGTGGCTTTCTTTTTCTTCTTTTGTCTTTGAACTTCGAACAAGGAAGTAGATCATGGAGGCATATCTGGAAAATATAAGCAAAAAGTTGAGAGTTATAAAAAACACACGAAGTAGAAGTATAAACAGAAGGGTTGAGGTAGAGTAGCTAAGGGCAACCTTTTCCCAGCACAAGAATTAAAAGAGAATCTGAGTTGAAATCCAACCTTCAGGAATAAGGGGTGAAGCAAAACTGATTCCGACTATATTCTCTCGACTCACAAGGGAGAGATCGAGACGAGCTGGAGCTTCCAAACTGCTCATAGCCCTCACAAATACTAACAAATACTCGAGTAGCAGCATGACGATGGAACTCAGTGGGAATTGACAAAGAGAAAGTATAGTATGGTTAGATAAAGGTTTATAAAAACATTTTCTAAAAAGAAAGGGAGAATAAAAAGAGTAACTCACAATAATCCCCAAACTTCATGAAAACTGTGTAGGTGGAATTTTGGAGCCCACGAGCTAACCAATTCTCACTCACAAAAAAACCATTTATTTTTCCATCCATGAACCGAACTTGGTTCATCGATTAGTTTACCACAAGAGAAACTCATATAATAAAAGAAACGGCCAAAAGAAAAGTTATGACTTAGAATATAGAGAGACATAAAAACATGTGGTGTGAGTGGACAATCATCATCATATGTTGTCCATAATACATAATAACCTGTGAGATAACTCTAGTTGTTTGGGAAAAGTTGAGCGAGAGCCAACACTACCAACATAAAAAAAAAACTTTACAAAAATAAAGGCAAGGGAAGATGAACTCCAAATTTAAACATAGCAGAATAAAAGGCAACTGCTCTAAGAGGAGAGTCATTGATGTTATCATCAGGTCCAAGAACCCTCAATTGTACATCGAAGGGAATATCATACTTGTACCGCAGTTGCTCGAGATGAGTCTCGGTCACCAAGGATGATATAGCCTTGGAATATACAGAAGACTCGCTGAAAAGATGATCAGAAGATGAATGAGCCTCATAATAACTGGTACTAAAAGACTCATCATCAAAGGAAGACCTCTCAACCTTAGGAGAAGTAGCAGAACATTCACTTTCCATATTAATAAAAAAAAAAAAAAAAAAAAGAAGCAAGTGGAAGAGTAGTAGAGCAACAAGCTACCTTAGAGAGAGGAGGAGAAGACGAGAATGGTGTGAGAATATGAAGAAATTAACTCCTATTTATAAGAGAAGGATGATGAGAAATTGGAGGGGGATTTGGATTTGAAATTCAAATTTGAATTCAAAATTAAAAAAATGGTGTGACACGCACTAAGGCCGAAGATGACCTGCCATGCCAGAGGTCACAAGCCTGCGCCTGGCCTGCGCGCTAGGCTTGACAGGTAGGCCTTGGCCTTGGCCCAGTTGAGGTCGACTAGGCTGGTTTGTTTGAACCGACTTTGCACGACCGAATTAGACACGTGTAAAATGTGTCCGGATGCCTTTTTTTCCTCCAATTTTCACTTCGTGGCTAATTTTCTCTTTTCCTCTCACGATATTTGCCTGAAATGAAGCTACAGTTGTTCAGAAAATGCTTACGAAAAGCAGAAAGCTACGAGACTACTGAATAGTTGAGAATTCCCTTCTATATGAGGTTATGAAGCTACATGGCTACTAGATGGCCAAAATTCCCTCCTACAGGAGGTCGGGAAGTCCATAATAAACAATACTGATTTTGATGGTAATCCCACTTAAATTTGAGAACGCCGTCGAATTTACATATTCTTTCTTGGAAAGCAACACAGATCGTGAATCTAGATGAGAGTCTTAGCCTTCAAGAAAAATTGAAATGTTCCCTACAGGGTAGGATGACAATATTGGGGAGATTTATGACGAACCTTGGAACCCTTAAATTTTTCTCTAGGATGTGGACGAACACACTATTAAGAGAAAAATCTCACCCATTAGGAAATACCGACCTATGGGGTTAAACGACAATTCTAAGGATGATCTGAGACAAAAACAAGTGCCACATAACCCTAAAATTATTATGAAAAAATGGAGAAACAGACATTCTAGGAGACTGAAATATCCTCACGATGGTAGACAACAATAACTAGAGAAAATTCGAGGCAGACCTCGAAATGTCACAAATGATTCCGAAATTTAAAAGGTTACTCTTAAGTCAGGTTCCATGCAATTACTTATCGAGCTTCTAATCTGGAATTCTAACTAGGGATTGGGGGCTAATGTTATGGGTGAAATTAGACCAACAATAATGGACTGAATGAGAGCTACTATAAAAGGGCTAAACAAGGAAAAGAAGCCCAATACGAAGTCAAAACGGATTGAAACGGAAGTGAGACTGGTCCACAACACGAGAGGGTGAAGAAACGGGCTTGGACAGAAGGCCAAGCCCGTGGTCGACCTCGACCAAGCCGAGGCTGACTACATGGCAAGGCCTCGACCAAGCCGAGGCTGATCACATGGCAAGGCCTTCTTTTGGGACTTGCCTTGGTCCCTTGTGGCTCTAGTGCCCCTGATCCAGCCTCGTTTGGTCATTTTGTTCTCAATCGAAAATGAAAACCTACGACAATCCTAGGAAATAAGCTATTTAATCTCTCTCTTGAGGCCAGGGGGAGCAAAATAAGTTCATTTCAGTCTCTAAAACTCTCATAGAACTCCTAAATTATCTCAAAACCCTCTTTGACTTATGTATCGGAGCCTGTGTGGCCTACACCACACTAATGTTCAGTTTTTCTTGTCTTGCAGACCGCGTTCTTCCCCAAAGAATACAAATTCACAGTAGTTGTCATGTGGAGGTCGGGTGAGATTTCTTCTGTCCAAAATTTGGCAACAACAGTAACGTTGGTAAACATTAGTTTAGTTTGAAGTTAAATTTTATCGAAATTGATAAAATAACAATAATAATTTTATTTAAAAAAAAAATGTGAATATATTTTCAAAATTTGTAAAAAGCCAGATGCGATGGCATGAGTATACACCACGCTTTGGTAAGTAGTACAAGGAAAGTATTTTTGGATCGAATCCACAAGAAAAATTAGCAAAAATTCAATTATATCAGGCTTGCGCTACAACTAAGTAAACATGAAATATCGAATGGAGTTAATTTTTATAAAGTACGCTACAAAAGGCAAAAATATTAAAAACACTAGCGCAAAGTAATTTGACTGAACTCATTACTAAACAAGGCTTGGCTCTACGATCCCCTATGACAAGAGAGAACAAGGGGCATAGGTTCAAATAATCAGACGACTTAACATGCCTCAGAAACTTCTTTAGTTGATGATCACACATGCGCAACTTACCATGAATCATAAAATTTGTTGTAGTTATTATTTCTTATGTTTTTCTTTTTGAATTTTTTGTAGTTTGAAGCAAGATAAATATAATAGAGGTTTTTTTTTGGAGAAGTTAACAATAATATTAAAAAATTACACTTTAAAGTATTTATTCATGGTGGTAAAAAGCATTAAAACTCATATTATTATTATGGTTTTATTAAAATTTTGTCTTTTCCGATTTCCTTCTATGATTATGCTCTTTGCTAGAAATCTCTCGCACATCCATGGCAGAACTGATTGACCTAGCCAGTTAAGCAATAAAAGAAAGGCTAATAATGACACTTTCGACCATTGTTTAATGGAAAGCCGCTCGAGATTTGAAAATGGAAGCTGATTCAAATGGGAGCGACAACATCACTTTTATTTTTATCCTTGATTTTTGCCATATTTGCGAGAGCGAAAGCGAGAGTCGATCTTTTTTTTTTCTTCAACTATTTTTCATTTGGTTTGTTACAAGTAATATCATTTTAAAATAAATTAAATAATATTTTGTTTTTCAATAAAAGCATAACAAAAATTCTATAAATCAAGATCACATATTTTGGAGAAAAAAAATCTACACCCAAATTAAATTTTAAATTAGATGAATTAAATTTAAGATAATATTTTATTTTTTTTAAAATATTACAGGTGTTAAATTTTTTGCAATTATAATAATTTGAATAAATAAATAAAAAAAATTGAAATAAGTATATAAAAATAAAAAAGCCATTTTAATTATTGAAATATATTCTTTAATTTATGCATTTTAATTGATTAAAAGTATAAAAGAGTATTTTAGTAATCATACAAATTTCAAACATATCTTAAATATAGTAAAATTAAAATTTGAGGGCAAAAATGAGATTTAATTTAAATTATTTTCCGCAACTATATATATGTTTCTACAAAAACCCTAAAGCCTCATCGTCTTCTCCTCTGCTGAAACCTAGATAGCAGCCGTTCGTCTGGGTAAGAAGATCTTTTATCTGCTTCACTTCCTCAAACTCTCGATGGCTGAATATTTTTCTCTGGGTTTTAGGGTTTACATGTGTTGCCATTAGTTTGATTCATCTGAGATTTCGTTCGTTTTTCACTTGCAAATTCGTTGAGAGTTTTCTACACATTGATATCTATTTCCGTTTTCTATCCCAACAGGTCGGAGTAGCGATTAGGTAGAGGGTTCTGCAATGGCTCCAAAAGGTAAGTTTGTCGATTACTCTCTTTATAAAATTGTGCATTTATAGTTGCATAGCAACTTCACATTCTTTTCCGTGCTATTTCATTTCTCATCACTGCCGTTCGATCAGTCACGATTTGGTTCTTTAGACTCCGCTGTTTAAAACAAATAGAGTTTATAGTTTCAGCGAAGCAGATATAATGGCAAGAACAAAATAACAAGATCTAAATCATCTGTTTAGAATTTAGTCAGCGTGTTACTAACTTCATATAACCGTACAAACGAAACGTTTGCTTGAATCTCTCAGTCTCACTTTTTTTTTTTGGTCTGGCAAGCCCAATGTTGCCAAACAGCTTGTGCAGGGGTCAAAAGCAATGGGAAGTTAAGGACATTTTTGGGAGTGGTTTTGAATACGACAAAAATGATTTTAACTATCTCATAAAAAAAGTGATTTTAACTATTTCTAAAGCACTCCCAAACATGCGCTTGTTATTAGTGTCAATATCACTTTTATAAACTATGTTATAAGGCTAATAGAACTTGTAGAAGATAGGCGTTCTACTACTTATCAAGGTAGGTATATGAGATATTGAGTTTTATGGACTAAGGTAATTAATAATGTTATGCGGTTTATGAAATGGATGTATGTCTGTGACGTGCTGGATTAAGTATGATTTTATGAATTAGTTTCAAGTGCGTGGATCTTATTCTGGCTCGATCATCTTTTGACATCTTACTTTTTAATGTTTTCTTCATTATTTGATGCTACTTTGCCCGCTTTTCTCAAGATGTTTAAGGTCTGGATCTGATAGTTTTTTCAATTCTGAAATAGTATTGTTTTTATATGTGGTTCCATTGGGTAACAATTTTCTTTATCATATGCATCTAAGATTGAATTCAAGAACACCCAACCAAGAACTTGGATAATTGATTAGTTTTAAGTGATTAAAATAAATCAGGCTTGATACTTTTCTTTTCCCTCAGCTGACAGCACCAAGAAGGCTGACCCTAAGGCTCAAGCCTTGAAAACTGCAAAGGCAGTAAAATCAGGCCCAACATTTAAGAAGAAAGCCAAGAAAATCAGGACATCTGTCACATTTCACCGTCCGAGGACATTGAAGAAGGAAAGAAATCCTAAGTATCCACGTATTAGTGCTACTCCACGGAACAAATTGGACCAGTATCAGATTCTTAAATATCCGTTGACTACTGAGTCTGCAATGAAGAAGATCGAAGACAATAATACTTTGGTTTTCATTGTGGACATTCGTGCTGATAAGAAAAAGATCAAGGATGCCGTGAAAAAGATGTATGACATCCAGACCAAGAAAGTAAACACCTTGATCAGGTAATCTTAATCAAGCATTCCTATAGTTTCTTCTTAGAATATTGAGTTGGGCTGTTATCAGGATGTGATCTCAATCTTAAATATTATCATGGACTGAAATAATCTAATGTCTTGTGGAAATTTCTTGACGAATGTCTTGAGTTCTAACAGTTTAAATGATAAGGCAGTCTTATTTTCTCTAGCACTGTGATGATGATCGTACAATGTTAATTTATGTCACGGTTTTATGCTTATCTAGTGCACTATGTTACACCCCGATAACGTGTTTTATACAACAATTGCAGGCCCGATGGAACCAAGAAAGCGTATGTTAGGCTGACTCCCGATTACGATGCTTTGGATGTTGCAAACAAGATCGGAATCATCTAAGATATTAGCATTTGTTTTTGTTTGAAAAAATTGATTCTCTTTCTGCGATGACAATTTTGATTTATGGAATGACCCCTATTTTCTCTAGCAAATTAGTAAAGCTGTTTTTCACTAAGCTGCGCAAATTGCAATGCTTGTTGATTTGGTACTTGAATGTTCTAGTAGTCTGCATTCCTTGAGCTTAACCTATTTTACTCCTTTATGCTTACGATCTGAAGAATTTAAACTCAACTTACCTGGATTTCTAGTGATAACCATAAATTTTAGTTCCTTTTGAGATTTTGGTTTTCTTCATGTCGTTCTTGAACCATTGTGTCAATAGCAAGGGTTGTATGTATCATTTTTTATATTGTCAATGAATATCTGCTACTTTGAATCCAATTCTCTGTCGTCGGTACTGCCACCCTCAGCCAAGAGAGGGACAGTGAAACTTAAAACTTGTATCACTCTGCAACTACTGTTTCGTAATGAAAGCAATAATCAGCAGTTGCGATGAAATGGAGGTGCCCTTTCTTGTCCACTTTGAATATCAACTGCAAATTCAACTTGTATTTAAGGGTGTGTTTGGTTGGTGATATGAAGATAAAAATTTGAAGTGAACGAATTCAATGGAAATTATAGTTGATTTAGAAACTAAATTCCATTTGAACAATTGTTCAAATGTTGTTTGATAATATACTTATAAACTATAAAAATAGTTTTAAATACTAGCCAAATATTTTGTTGAATCTTGACTATTACTAATTAAATTATAGCAAAAATTAATTTATACTCCTAGAGGTTGTATCAATTATGTGTAAACTTATTAAAAAATTTAGACATTGAACTTATTAAAAAATTTAGACATTGAACTGAAATAGAGAGTCTAAAATTGATTTAATTATGAAAGTTTAAGAGTTTAATTGATACAATTATAAGTCTGCATGTGTATAACAGTCTCAGTGAACATGTTCTTTACCTTTTTGATTGTCCAAATCTTCCTTACCATGTTTTGCCATATGAAATTTGGATTGTTCTTCTTCGCTTTCTTTGTGGCTTTGATGACCATATTCATCTATTTTTTCTTGTCACAGACAAAGGGTATCCCTATTGAAGACATGTCATGTATTTGGAGACAACATTGGTTATGGAATAGATATATGCCTCAACAACTTGCTAAAGTTCGCCCTCAAGTTAAGGATTTGAAGCCACAACCTTATTACTATTACTATTTTTTTTTCTTCTACACATGTACTTTCTGATTACTAGGTTAGCCTTTGACTTTACATTTTTTGTTATTTCCAAAAAAAAAAAAACTTTTAAAACTATTATGTGGCACAAATTCTCAAATAATCTTTTATTTATTCCAAATATTTTTTTTTCTCGACAAGTTTTGTTTTGTTTTTTTCTTTTTTAATTCGTTGGAACCGTTTGAATTAATCGAAATTGACTGAAAAATGAATTGAAATTAATTAAATAAAAAAATTTCAAATATTTTCCATCTTCAAATTTATACAAATTGAATTAATTAATTAAACAAATTGAATCGATTAGTTCAATCATAGAAAGAGAAGAAAATATCAAGAGAAACTCCTGTATACGAAAAAAAAGTTTAATTGTGTTTTGAATTTAGAAAAAGATAGAATCCAATCAAATAAAACGAATGTCAAAAAGAAAAAAGAAAAAGAAAAAGAAAAATAAAAGCTACACCACACTATAAAAAAAAGTGACTAGCCAATAACTCAACAAATATGAAATATGTATCTTTAATCAAGAAGTTAGAAGTTCAAATCTCTCACTCTATGTATTGTAAAAAAAAACGTACCTTTTAAAAAATAAAATCAATGGTACTTTAAGTATTTGGTATATTTTAATTTTAAACTTCAAAAAGCAAATTATAGTATTTGGTAAAATAATAGTAAATTGTTGTAATTTAGCTATGCCGACCAAAATAGACATTATTTTATATTGATAATTAATATCTATTTTATTAAAATTAATTATTTAAAAATTTATATGATTTAAATTGCAAATTGTTTTGTTTAATCTAAATTATTCGATAAAGTTTAGAAAAACAATTGTTATAAAAAACACCAAGTCAATCAAAATCTCATTGATGCACGATGAAATAGATGTGAAATATATATATATATATATATATATATATATATATATATAAAAGTACAAGGTTGGAATTTTGATACCTTTATTAGAGATATGATAAATTTTTAGAAAAGCTGTTTTTAAAAGCTGCTAGGTTTGTGATTTTGCATGTAAGAAGAAATTGAAAAATGATTTTAGATAAATGAATGAATAATCAATTTTACCAAACATGTTTGGTAATTGTTTTGACCCCTTCGAAAAGCAATCCCCAACGGACCCTAATAATATATGCCTGTGATGAAACTTTTTGGTGTTATTGCATTCTTTTACAATATACATCCGACAATACAAGGCTGTTGCAATCCCTCTAAACTCACTCCTCGATCCAAAGAATTAAAGCACAAAAGGTATGGATAAAGTTACTGAAGGTTTAGTTCTAAACAACCTGAGATAATCAAAATGGCGTTGGAATAATGTGAACACAACACACAACCACATCAAACGTTTGAAATTGTGAAGGAATCAACAACTGTGCGCAATTTATCTTTCATTTTCTCCCACCTCCTCTCATTTGCTCCGGTTGTCAATGTGTAGAATTTTCCTGCCATTGAAGAATTATGGATATACTTGAGATTAATGAGGTAAAAAATAGATTTGTTACGCTTAGGAATCTAAAGGGCTTGTTATGGAATCGGTTTTAAAAATAAGGTTAAAATATTATTTTGGTCCATGTACTTTGGGTTTTATTCAATTTTAGTCACTGTACTTTCAAATGTCCAAATTTGGTTATGTACTTTCAATAAAACTTAAAATTGGTCCCTACTATTAGTTTATTGTTCAACTTTTCTATAAAAAAAAAATAGTCACTACTAGTCTTACCTCTATACATTTTGAAAATATGTTTACATTGTGTCATTTATTGTATGAAAATTATTATTATTATTTAACCAGTTTCAACAAAAATTAACTTCAAACTAACCATAGAGACCAATTTTAAGCTTTATTGAAAATACAGAGACTAAATTTGGACATTTGAAAGTATAGAGACTAAAATGGAATGAAACCCAAAGTATGGGAACCTAAATGATATTTTAACCTAGAAATAAAGTTATTTTTGTCATTCAAAATTATGGATCTGTACAATACCATTAATTTAGAAAAAATCGTTTGATTATGGTTCTTAGAGAAACAATTTTGAAAACGAGAACAAAACTGTTCTGGATACAATTTGTTGGACAGGCCTAAAATACTGGGATAGGATAGAAGTAGAACAACAAGATTAAATTGGAAAATAAGTTCCCCAGCAACAGTAAAGTAAGACTATCGAAGTTTCATACCATTGGCAACAGCAATTGTGCTAAGAGCATGGCGAGTGTAGTTTGGAGCTTGAGCTACAAACTCAAATGTGTAGTATGCTTTCCCATCAACGTCATGCTGCATCATTCATCAAGACAGGCCAATGAGCACATAGCAGAGGTGAAAACATACTCTTTTTTTTTTGGGCAACAAAGATGCTTGTCATTGTAATTTTGAAATAAAGCTAGAAAAGATGTACAATCACATAAGCCTGACAAGTCAGAAAAATTTGAACTCCTCCAAAAGCTTGAATGAGGATCATGTAAGAGAAAGCCTTTCGTTAATCAAAAGTCATATGAGATGTAACAAAGCCATTAACTAAAATAACTTAGGACACTTGCTCACATTGACTAACTTTTGAACGTTAAAACAAGTTAATAGGTAGCTTATTGGTTGTTCTCTCTTTTTCTATCAGGCTAAACTTCACAAGGAGAGCTATCTTGAAGAAACATGTGCTAAAATGTAGTTTAGAGCATATCTTCTACAGCAAAATAAAGGTAAGATGGCAAAGAATAAGTGACAAGCGACTTCATTGGAGTGGGTTCTATGGTCACGTGTTTGGAATAAAGGGATGAACTGATGAACTTCACTTCACAGATGACATAAGCGTTGGGTGTATTTTCCATTTTAGATGATTGATTTACAATGTTGCCAAGGACAATTGTGGAAAAATATTCCGAAGAACCTTCCACCAGAGTGTTGAGTGATGCTTGTGCATCAGATTTAATGGGCAAGTTCATTTACAGCAACTAAGTAATTATTTCACTCCATAGCAACTAGTATGATAAAATCTCAGACAAGAGTACAGATAGTCTAACCTCTGATGCCTCGATTAACTTCGTTTTTTGATTAGAAGGAGCTAGAACCTTCTTTATCAAAGTTTCTGCAACCTGAACCATAAGATACTCACTGAAGTTACCTAAAAGTTAAAACAACACTTATTGCATTATTCTAACATTTTATTGCTAACCTGTTGAGGGGCCCCAAAATCTCGAATATCTCCTTTGCTGGTTGGAACCATATTGACACTGACACTTTCTAATGGTTCAATTACATCTTTGAATACCTTATCTTGACCATCAATGATTACTTCCTGCTCACTCCTCGAGTGAAAAAAGACTTTGAAACGTACATCTTGTGCCAAGTAGTCAAATTTAAAGTGGATTGTGTGTGCAAAAGTAAGGAAGTGGAGGAAACCAAAAACTGAACAATTAGTGTACCTGCCACCCAAATGGATAGACAAATGAGTAACCATCTTTCTGGTCTGAAACTGATAGAAACCCTTTCTTTGTTTCTGCAGCAACTGAGCAATATCAAGCGGGTACTCTTAGGATATCATCATCCTTCAATTTGGAAGAAAGAAATATAGTGCACGCTAGAGGTGCTAATTTCAGAATTAAACTTCTTGGAGGAAGCAACGAAAATGAAAGAGAAATGTAAGATATCGGTAAGTAATAGGAGTGATAAATCTTACATGACATGGAATTCATGTCTGCAAGAGAAGTCCAAGTGATAAAGGCACTGCCAGCTAGCAGCTGGCGTCTCCCAAGTCTATCTGCCAAAAAACAGAGCAACTCTTGAACAATGAAATTCTTTAATGTAGTTTCTAGAGCTGATAAGAATGCAGTGAGATCATCCACAGGAAGAGTTATAAAAGCCGTATAAAAATGCCTGAATTTTGATGAAATTATACAAGCCAGAAAATGCCATTTAAGTGATAAAAGTATTGAAGAAACAGTACATGGTAAGCTAGCAAAGAAGACAATCCATAATAGCCCGTCGTGACTGAGATTTCAGCCTGAGGTAATTTTCCTCGAAGCAGAATGCTTTTCCACGCATATAACAATCTTCATCCTTGACAAAATGGGAATATGGGATTAAAATCTCTAGCAAGTCCACGACTTCCATCATTCGCTTCCACGTTCTTGGAATCAAGGTGGGTGCGCTTTGACACTACCCACTTAACTTATTCTTACATTAGTTTGAACTAATAGCTCTTCTAAAACAATAATTCAACCTACTTTGAGTTTAATTTGCAATCGCCAGTTCACATAATGAGTTTCAGGTCATGAAAAGGAGGATGCTGATATTCAACCCCTTGGTTCACACAACAAAATTAATATGGTGCATTAATCATGTAAGTAATATCGTATCTAGGGTAACAGGCATTCGTAATACCATGGTGCATACAAATTAGGGCAAACCTATGTCTTTTAAGAAGATTTGCATAGTATATATCTCACTTTCTTTCAATCTCCTTTTCATTTACTAGTTTGCTATGTGGTTTCTTTCTATTAGTTCAATATATCAGTATGGGGGTGGCGGTGAGTCCTATTTTCTAACAGATGATTAAAAGTTATAAAACCTTCTACACACTCAAGTTACTTCCGCCAAATCATCTCGATACTTAACACAGTCACTGAATGACATGCACATTCAATTAACTCGCAAAGCCAAGCTAAATGCCAGTATAATCAATGCTCTAATTCAAGTGACAACTGATTTTCCATTTCAATTCGCTAAACTTACCTTCGGAACTGCAGACATGGCCATTACTGGAAGATCCGTGTGCTTGCTCGGACCTGACGAGAAATGAAATCCCTGCTCTGCAGCAAACAAATCTTCCATGAAGTTTCTGTGAGCGACAAAACATCACTGATCGTTAATCAGAATATGGAATTGGGAGAAAACAGAAACCAAAAATTGAAATGATTTTGAAGGAATTGTGAACCTGAGGAAGAGAATTGACGAAGAGAGAGTTTTGGACAGAGGGTGAGGAATGCAGAGAAGCCATTGAAGGTGATTTGCTTGTGAAGCTTGTGCGTCGTTAATGTGAGATGACCTTATCTTTTGGTTCTGTTCTTGGATTTCCTATCCGTTGTGTTCGCGGGTTCGCTCAGCCACATTTCTTGCGTCGGCCCCTCACCCGTTTTTCTGCCTTATTCTCTTTCTTCCTTTTATATATCACTCCCAAAAGAATGAGAAAATTTACATCTACTTCTTTCTCTTCGTGTTCTTTCAAATCCTCATTACTAAAAAAAAAAAAAAAAAAATCATATTCTTTCAAAAGTTACACCACATCATCCCGATTATACTTTTCGTTCAATATTCTAACAAATTTTTATTATGAGGATAATTTTGAAACAAATAATAAAGTTCAGAAGTATTATTTTGTAATTTAGCCCATACATAATGTGGTCATTTTTGTATGTATAAACTTTGTGTCAAATAAAATTCCAAAAGCATAATATAAATAAAATGAATACCATCTATCCATTTATATATCGAGTATATTGTTTAGTTCCATTAACCTTTTTTTAAGAATTAGGTTAAAATAAGAAAAAGTGTCAAAGCACAGTTCAATAGATAAAACATCTATTACAAATTTAAAAGTCGGTTTAGTCTCTCATACCCCAATTTATTATTGAGCTAAAAAAATATTAATTTACCATGTTTAAACAAATGGCACAAAATTTAAAGTTTAAGGCAAACATAACATTTAATTTTACACCTAATAAATCTTTTAGTTTAAAAAACTATTGAATATATTAGGAACTTATTAAACACAAAATTAAAGTTTAGGGACTAATTAAATATTTTTAAAGTTCAAAAATCTATAACCCACAAAATTCAAAATTCAAATACCTATTATAAGATAAAATATGAAAATGGAGAATTAAAATGGTAATTTACTAATTAAAAGAATACAAACTCTCTTTGTTAAAAAACAATAAAGAAAAGAGAAAAAAAATAACAAACTAAATGAAAATCGGAAGTTCCCACATCGGAGAGGCGCGAAAAACAGACATGGGCCGAGGCGTATAAATATAACGTTGGTGGGCTTGGAAAACTTGCCTTAAACTAATGAGTAAGGAAAACAAAGTGGCCGGGGGGATCCGGCTGCAGCGCTACTCAATGTTATGCGCATGAATTTGTGGAGGGGTTAAAGGCCGGCCGATTGTTGACGCTGCTTACTTCGCAGAACTCTTTCGTGCTGGCCTCCCAATTTCCCACCCCCAATTCCAGTTCAAATAATTTCGCTCGAATTCCTATCAGAAGTTCAAATTTCACTTTTTCAACGCATAAAATAAAATAATTTTGAATTTTTGTTGTCAATCTGCGAAAACTCTCCACTGCCTATTCAATCGCGGGTTTCGTAGGAACTGATTTAAGTTTCATCTGTAGAAACTTTTGCGAGAAAATACAATGAAAAACCCTAATTTGGTATTCGTTTGTCGCCACTGTGAAATTGAATCGCGATTCGTAGGGACCTTTGCCATTTGCAGATAAATAAATTGAAAAACCCTAATTTTATTTTCATTTGTTGCGATCTCTCTCTGTAAAGGGGAAATCATCGATGGGCGTCTGTGGTTAAGTTCGCGAACGAGTACGAGATAGAAGGTGAGTCAAATTTCTCTGACTTTTGGCTAATAGCAATGCAGATAACAGAATCCCTCAGTCGAGATGCATTTACCTTCCATAATTGTGAGATTATATTCAAATTTCCTAAATTTTTACACGAAGATTTTGATTGTTTTTTTAGGCGTGGGTACTGGCATGTGAATGTCGAAGGTTTTGATCGTTTGAAGGGAAATGTAAAAGAGTTTTTCGGTCCGATTGGTAGAACATCTGGAATTTTGCGATGAATCATCGTAAATTTTTTGGTCATGAATATGTATTAACAAGTCGTGTTAATTAGTCTCTCAAGGATCACTTGAATCTGAATGAATATTTAACTCCGAAGGCATTTTAATTACAGAATAACGAAAACTTTTGTTGAGATCAATGTCGTTCATTGTTCTTTTCTGTTACTAAGAATTTAAAATTACAAATTCTCTATTATTTGTCGTATTGTCTATTTTATCTAAGGTATTTCTAATTTGATTAACTTGGTGCAATCTATCACTGGAAAAAATGGTCTTTGATGATTCAGTTTTTATGTTCAATTAATTAGCATTCAGTCTTTTAAAACTTTGCTCACAAACGACTGTTTGGTGACAAGATATCCGTTTTAGTTCACTTGCAAAATATATTAGTTCTGCATAGCTTATGTTGCACAATATCTTCAATGTTATTTCATGTTAATTTTCTGTGTGCTGGCCCTTCCACAGATTTGTGTTGTTGATTTTCTTTGTGCTGACAATGTGCAGTCATAGCAATTCGAGTTATTCATTGTTGATTTTCTCTGTCTTATGCTGGTTTTTCCTCACAAGCATTTCTTAGTTTCTAAGACCTGTTACTAGCTGAATTGTAGTAGTAAGCCGAAGAAAAGAAGCAAAGAAGATGAGAAAAAGCACCACAAATTTCTGCTACTTTTGGGTAAGTGAAGAAAACTTTATTCTTGCTATCTATCTTTCTCGTATGTTCTCGTGTAAGTGTGGTATAAGATTGTTTATTGTTCTGTCAGCGTGTAGGACAATTTATCTGACTGGAAGTTTGGAAGCAATTGAAGGAAACAAACTGGAAATTACAATGCTTAAATGTCGAAAGACATTTTGTTCTGGGACCGCGCTGTGAATTTCTCGTTTCAATCTACGAGGTATCGTGCTAAATGATTGAATGTTCTTTTAAATAACTCAAGTTTGAAACTTTAGGAAATAGAATTAATCTATTTCAATTTTTAGTCTTTTAAGTCATGAGTTATTGACTGATTTTGGAAAACCTATGAGCATGTTCTAGTCTCTAACCATCCAGTGAGATTCAATGAATGTGATTATTTTTCTGTATAGTAGACTCAAAAAAATCTCATTTGGGTTGCTGGAGTTGGATCAATTCCGCAGGCATAGTTGAATTCTAACTTGACTTTAGAGTTAAATTTTGAGTAAAAATCTTGAACTTTCTACTAAGGATTGAGGGAATTGAACTTTTTTGAGTTAAAAATATAAATGAATGATAAAGAAACAGACTCTAAAAATGGCTTCTCAATGCTTAACGAAAGCTTCTAAACAGAACTTTGAAGATAAAGCTATACTATGCTGATGATTTGATAACGAAATAGACTCTAAAATGGCTTCTCAAGTGCTTAACGAAATAGACACTCTCAAGAAAGGAAAGGTGGAGCAGTAATTATGTTATTAGGTTATATTGGCAAGTTGAATAAATTATTTATTTCACTTAACATAGACTTTTTCGTGCAAGGAAAAAAAACATTACTTATGCTTAATTTACTCAACTTAGACTTCAAAATGAAAAGCTGGTAAATAACCAAGTAACCAAGTATTGAATCTCATGTTTCTTTTTAAATGTAGAAAAAAGCATTACTTATGCTCTGTTAAACCTGGATCTTTTGTTTTAATGGGTTTCTTTTCTTCTTCAAACATGAGTAGATTTTCTTAGGAAAATACAAGGAGCAGAATTTTAAAAGAAACTTGGAAGACCATCTTTCTTTTCAGCTAAAGATTTCAAATCTGCTAACAATTGATCCACAAGGAGACAGAGTGTCCAAGAGGTAAGAAATCTATGTAATGTTCGAATCCGAACACACAGGAGGAGAAAAATTATGATGTTTTTTATTTGAGTTTATGTGTGTACTGTTTCCTTTAAAACAGGTGCCAGTGTTTTTAGGCAAACGGGAAATTTTGTCTTAAAGAAAACTTGGAAGACCATTTCTTCGTCAACCAAATGAATATCGTAGGCTTATCGATGTGAGTTCGACAATACATGCTTCTCTAGTATCGTGGTCTGTTCTGTAATATATTTTTCTTTTTCTGATGTTGACAATACTGATTCTTGAATTGGTGGTAAGGAATTGGGGAACGTTTTGTGCTGCACCAAGTTATTCTATTTACTTGTGCAACTATTAGGAATCAAAATTTTCCTGTTATTTTTTATGTAAATTTTGTTGTTTCTGTTGTTTTGTTTTGTTTTTGTTTCTATTCGTATGTATTTTTAGGCTTGCAATGAGCATTCTTAGTTAGTTCCTTGGTTCAAACCTCAATATTTGCATTGGGTTCATTCTCTTTGCTATATTTTCATTTCGTTTTCAAGATTCTTTATTTCTCTAGCTTTCTGTCACTTTTATATACTATAGTCTTTGAAAGACTTGCATCAAGAATGTAAAGTTTATGATATTAAGGTAGCAATAATTTTCATAGTTATATCTATGAATTTCTGGAATTTTCAGAGATGATTTGAATTAATTGGTTAATAAAACAGCATGTTCAAAACTATGAATTTAGCTAAAAGCATGACTTGATTTGAAGTTTGATTAGAACTTATGCAAGTTTGAAGTTGATTGCATATTTCAAGCAGATTTCCTGCTTCAAATTCTGATTTTTGAGTAAAAGTTCAAAATTTTTGTATTTGTTTCCAAAGAATGAAAATACCTAGGACTTGAATATAAGATGCAACTGCAAACAAAAAAAAAGCAGCAAAAATAATAATCTAATTAGATTCTTGGATTGAAAGTCACAAAATTTTGAACTGAGCAGGTTTTTATTGTCCAAAACAGATCCATCAATTGCATTTATTTAAGATTAGGGACTCTTAAACACGTAGGTTTCATCGAAGTACATGGCTTCTTCTTTAGTATTGACCATTGTTTTGAACTCTAAATCCTAATTTTAATTTTAAGGTTAAAATACAATTTTCGTTCTATACTTGGGTGTCGTTCTATACTTTGTGTGTCATTTTATTTTAGTCTTTATGCTTTTAAGTGTCTAAATTTAGTCCATGTACTTTCAATAAAATATAAATCCTATATTTTTTTAATATTAAAAATGGTAGAATAATAATAATAATAATTTCCATTTAAGAAAAGACAAAACGTGAATATGTTTTTAAAATTTACAAAGAGAAATTAATAGAGAAAAGTATAGGGACCAAAATGATATATAAACCTAATTTCAATTAAATTAAATTAATTTTAATTTTAATTAATTAATTAATTTTTTGTTTTTGGTATTGTGAAAAGGGTATTGTTTATCAAAATTCTTGTATTCTTGCACTTCAATACAATGGGATAGGCAAAACGAACAATAGGAATCTTTTTTGAACGCTAACAATAGGAATCTCAAGAAGTTGGGTTCATTATATTATATCTTGGACCAATGCCCCCAAATTATTATGGGGAAGAACAACTTACCTTACTAAAAGAATGAATTCTTAGACATTTACTTGATAGAAGTGAGCTTGACTATGAGGCTTCTAAATGCATAACAACTACAAATGTTATAAGTGCTACATTTGTCTCACCCATGTATAGAATGGACCATTGTATAATTTTTGAAGAGGCACAAAAGTTATACATAATTATTACATCAAAATTCTAAAAGTTGATGGGAATTGGAAATAAATGAATTTTTAGTTCATCCCAGTCAAATCATGACCTTTTGCCTTAACTATTGTAGTATGTATCTTATTATTTGAGATGTAACTTATGAATATGTTGACTTGACATCATATTTACTTTCATTCTACTTATCATCGATGGTCTGTGAACGATTCCAACTTTAACTCTAGTAACTATAAGGGATTGTACTTGTCGGTGAGACCTAACCCAACATCTTAATAGGACATGTGTTGATGCCAGTTGTGCTTTTGCATCGTTTTGTTGACATTTTTGAAAGCACTCCTCGAGATCGCCTCATGCCAAAATTTAGTAAGATTTTTTCTCGTCTCGTCGAATTATATCAAATGCGCCATTGCTTGTGGGGCCCATCAATTGTGAGGTTCGTCAATTTTTTATTTTATAAAGGCTTGTCAAGAGTCTCATTGGCCTCAAAATTTATATGGTCTCTTCAACAAATAATTTCACATACACATAATTTTTATTATTTTAAAATTTTTTGCACTATAAAACAAAAAGATATGAAAAAAAGTTATAAATTTGTTTCAAGTCCCACGTGCCCCAACAAATTTGTGTGAGAGAGAGATGGAGAGGGAAAATGACCAAAAAAAAAAAAAAAAAAGAAAGAAAAAACTCGCTTACACGTTGGTTATAATATGTTAAAAACTGTTTGGGACGTTGGTTATGATAATCTAGATTAAAGTACTCTGCACTTTGGATATTTACTATTATAACCTTCACTAAATAAATTTGATCATGTTAAATTATTATAACCCAAAGAAGCACATTATTAATACCCACATAACCCAATCAGCGTCCAAAGGAAGCATCGAATCGGAAGATGGAGTTCCGTTCGTGAAGTTGACAAATGAGCGCAACTACTTGCAGAGAATGGACGATCGAGATACAAATCCCGACGAATCCAAGGGGCGATTCGAAGCCCTACCAGAATGGTCCCATTCTCTCTTTCTAACATTATGTTTGTGCAAATCGATCTCATAGTTCCCTCTTTTACCTCTCAAGATGTGTTTCTGATCAGCTCCGATATTTTTACAGTCATATTGTTGGGAATCGAGCAGGAATCGAGCTTTCGAAGACAATTTCCTCTCATTGCATGCAATAATTCCACCGTAGATTCTCGAAAAGGACCTAATTGTCTTGATTGGAAGCTTGGATTGCAGTTGAATTGTAAGAGCTATGATTTGGCAAATCCTCGATTACTTGCGTTTTTCGTAAGTGAATGTATTATTACAGAAGAGTTCTTGTCTTGTTCTGTTTTTTTTTTTTTTTTTTTTTTTTTTTCACTCGTCATATCTTATAATTTGGCGAATGTTTGAAACTTGAAATAGGGTCAAGGTTGGTCAGCCTTCAGGCACATGCCAAAAGGAACCATCAGGGCAAGGTTAGTGAGCTAACGTGCAAATAAATGGAATATTATGCAATGTTAAGTACAATCAATCATGCAAGTTCTGCTTAGTACTGGAACTGCAAAGAGGCTTGGAATGCCAAAAGCAGAAGATGCAGTAGAATAAAAATTCTAAAGATCCGAAATTATATGATATCTAGTTATAGCAAGTGGATTCTATTAACGTGGCTTTGATGTTGAAACATTATTTGCTGCACTGTTCACATGAGCAATGGAGTGTGATCTCATTTGGATTTTCGTTTGCCTTTTCTATGACCAAGATTTTAGAAAGCTGTAGAATAAGTGAGATGAACCTGAAAATGGCCATGCTTAACGATAACATTGAAGAAGAGGGTAAATTTCTTCCCTTTTCCTTTTTGAAATAGGTCAATTTCTTCCTGATCATTGATGTTTTTATTACTTCTGTTATTCATTTTTATCAAAATATCACATAAAGCTTTGCGTTTGTGTTCTCTGATTCTTTTTGTGATTTATCTATGATAGGACTTATTGTTCCCCGACCAGAATGATGGCGTTGGTTCATGAATCATATCAAAAAAGACAAACTTTGTTGAACTCCACGAGAAGATGGTATTAATTTGGCGCAAATTATCAATTACCGATGAAATTCTATTATCATGCACTATACTCTAACCTTAGAAAAGAGTACTTCAGATCTCAATCCATGGATCATCATATCGATAAGCTGTTTGATTTTCGAATCTAAAGAAAGCTAGTTATTCATAGGGGAAAAAGAAAAGAAAAAGAAAAAAAGAAAACTCATACTTGGTATGCTCAAAGAAAAATGAGAAATGACACAGATCGATCCCTTTATTTCCAAACGACTTTTCTAATTTTGATTGAATTAGAAAGAACTGCATCTGTTTACCTTCTTTTCCCCTCGAGACCCCCCAAGATGAATATTGCGCAGGAAAATGTTCCTTTCTTCATTTTACGGGAAACAATCACTTCTCGTTTAAAAAAGAAGAGAAGAAACAAATCCAAAGACTGGGAAAGGGTTGGACGAAGTTCAGAATATTACGCTGGCCTCATCTGGAAAGATTAAACTGCATCCATTTGAAAACCTTACCTTTGTATCATCCGGAATCTGCATAGAATTTGAATCCGTGGGTTAACAGGCACTTGCAATTATGCTCAATCTGGAGGCAGCTACTAAAAGTAAGTTGGTTTTTGAACAGTAGTCTTGGTGATGTGGCAGGAATAACAACCAATTGGAGCATGCCACGATAAGGGGGATATGACAACTTCAGAAACATAACTATTCCTATTCAGTGGAAGGACATGGAAATGGGCCTGCAATGTTTGTGAGCGTGCTTTCTAAATAGTGATGAACGAGAGAGTAGCCAAAGGACTCGTTTAGCTGCACTGTTGGAGGATGCCACCTTGTTGCTAGAGGTTACAAGTTTTGTCTGCTTGGAGGATTCTTCATTTGGTCCGGACCCACTCACGTGGATTGGAGTCTCTGATTACACATAGAGAAAGACAAAAAAATTCACACTCACAAATCTCCTCTAATCTCTTCCCAACCAATGATCACCCATCTCTCACGTGGGACTGCTGGCCCCACCTTCCTCGTCCCTGCACTTATTTAAGGACTACACCATTATAGTACTATTGTTGTAGCTTCCCCTGTGATTTGATCACTTAGAAGCATCAACTCTCTTGCTCCATCTATATCAGATATCTCATTTTCGTTGCTCAAGAAGGATATCAGAGATTTTCTGATTATAAAACATGGCAGATTCTTCTGCTTCATACATACATATGGTACTTGTTGATTTTGGTTTGGTTATTTCCATATTTATGATTTAAATCCATTCTATTTGCATGAATATTCCTGGTGGTGGTGGTGGAAATTTTTTGATGTAGGTGCAGCACCTGATCGAGAAGTGTCTGATCTTCCACATGACCCAAGAAGAGTGCATGGACGCCCTCTTCAAACATGCAAATATTACACCTGTCATCACGTCAACAGGTAAACCCTCTCTGTGTGTTTTCTATTACCTACTAATAGATATGGTCATAGGATGTGTATAACTATGATGTTGATCGGGTTTTGACATCAAGACCACACCTTCCAAACTTGGGCACTCAAAACTTTACTGGGAAGACTAAAAGCATTGTGTTTTGTCTATTATCAGTCATGCACGATCTCATTCAGTTAGCGTCGGTACGATGAATCACCAGGCAAGTTTCTTTGTTATTTGCAGTGTTAGCCAGCCCTTTCCGGTCAAGTATATAGTTCAAACTTCAATAATGCTTTTAAAAACTTGAGTTACAACTTACAAGTTTCTTAAGTTGTACTAGATTAAATGATGGCCAACCATTCCTGATTCTTTTTCTTTGTTCCTCCATCTCTTCAAATATGTGCAAACATTTATTATATTGGAAAAATTACAAAAATCACTCATAGGAGTTATACAATCACACCCTTGAATTTTTAATTTGATCAATCACCTCTTAAACTTATGAAATTTGTCGCAATTAAACTCTTAAAGATGGCAAAATGCACAAATCACTAATGAATAATAGTAGTTATTCTAATCAAACACTTACCGTAAGATTGTCACAATCAAACCCAAATTCTATGATGGTTAATACTATAACCTTTTGATTTTGTAGAGTTAAAAAGAATTGAGTTAAATTGTAATAATTCTATAATTCGAGGCTTTGATTAGAACAATCTTTATACTTTAGGGGTGGTGTATTCATTTTGCAATATTTTAAGGGCATAATTGTAAAGTTAGCTCCTATAATTCGAGGGTGGTTTTCGCAATTTCTCTTATTATATTTGTATTGTATATAGATATTTCACCTAAACCGTTCAACATTATTGTGGACCGTGCTTTTCTTTCCCTCCTCTAATGCAAGCTGTCAAATCACCAATCAACCTAAAATCTTAAGCTGATGGGTTATGATAAATTTAATTATATAAATACTTTTAACACTCTTTCTCACTTGTGGGCTTTCAAATTTGTAGAAAGTCTAACAAGTGAAAAGCAATATTTATTGGGGAAGAAATGACATTACTGGAGTTTGAACTCATGACCTCTTGCTCTGATACCATGCCAAATCACCAATCAACCTAAAAGTTTAAGTTGATGGGTTACGGTAAATTTAATTATTTCAATACTTTAACACAAGCTTCTTCATATGCAGTGTGGACCGAATTAGAGAAGGAAAATAAGGAATTCTTTGAGGCATATGCACAATCTCATAGCAACAAGGACGGAATGTCAGAGGAAGAGACAAGCCAAATGATCCAAAGGATGATCTCGGATTCCTCCAAAGGGGACCCTAAAAACTAAGCCTGCCATGAAAACGATCTTACCTCTGAGTTCTGGTTCGTACTTCAAAATTCTATCATCACAATCAGACAAACTCACATAAGAGTATGTTTGAGGTCCCCATTAATTGAACTTATACGGAAATGACCTATACTAATCTTCCCTAGTTGCTATAAATAGGTCTGTTCTTTAGCTCTGTTCTTTCCTTAGCCAATCATATTGTGCCATGTCAATAGACATTTACTTGGAAGATATTCTTAACCAATCATATTGTGCCATGTCAATAGACATTTACTTGGAGATATTCTTAACCAATCATATTGTGCCATGTCAATATATATTTACTTGAAAATATTAATTGGAAAATAGCCATTGGATGCTGGATGTTGCTTATCTCGAAGTTTAATGCTTCATGCTACAAAGGGAGAGGTTCTTTTTTTTTTTTTTCCTTTGTCTTATTATTATTGCAGTCAAACGTTTTGCATTGAGCAATCAAGGAAGCAAATATTCACGTGGGGGACTACTTGGCCTTTTCTTGTTCGAATCATGAACTTTTTTCTGGGTAAGTGAAGGTGATGTATTTGGCTTTCTTTTAGTCACGGGTCTATAATCAATTCCCCTACCCCCCCATTCTACTACTCTAGTTAGTTCCATTCGACTAGAGAGAACATGAGACTTGCAATAAATATGTCTAGAAGCATAATAGGGTTGGTAATTTAGGTCTTGTTTGATAACCATTTTGTTCTTTTTTTTTTGTTGGGCTTATTTCCTCAACACTTTTTTGGTAAGCTTTTCACCTTCTTTGAAAACACATTTGAATTCTAAATCAAATCTTAAAAACAAAATCAAGTTTAGTTTTTAGAATCTGGTTTGATTTTTGAAGACGTTTTTAAAAAGTAAGTAATAAAGCAAGGGAACTATAGGTGAGAAAACAAAAAACAAAATGGTTATCAAATGAGACTTTAAGTTTAAGTTGAGTTGGTGTAAATCTTTGTATCATTAACTTGTAAGATGGGTAGTGGGATTCACAGAAGTTTACTTCTCTTAGATTTTGTGAATGATTTTAGAATCATTTTCTCATATTTATTCTATATATTTACTTCTTGTAAAGTATTAGACAGAATGGCATTTTCTGTTTTGAAGTTGTGGGGATATCATTTACTGCAAATTGTGTACATTTATTATACACATGCCTGAATGCACACATGTATTCCCAAATCTCTTGGAGGCACTGTTAGTTATGATATTAGGCATTTATTCTTAACGACATTGTGCTTGGATCTTCTGAGTTCAAATCTTTTTCTACGGTCTTTTTACACTTTTTCCGTTCATTCATTGTTTGGTCCCACATGTTGGTTCCTGTATTATATAAAATCTAGCTGTAGTATCACAATATCACACAAAACTTTATTTTATGCCAGGTCTACTTATCGAATTTGGAAACCAAGTGATAAAAAATTTATTGGTTAAATTATAAAAAATACTCATGAACTTTGTTATTTGTTTAAAAAATACCTAATTTTTTTCAAAAGTTGCAATATTACCGTTGATCTTTCATAAACGTTTTAAAACTATCATTTGGTGTAGAAGAACCATTAGAATGTTGGATGAAAAGTCTACATGTTTGAATATCATTCTTTCAAACTTAATTCAAAAAAATGTTTTAGTTATCGTCACGTTGTTTCAGGTCACTAACATGTAGATTTTTTGTCCAACTTTTGAAAGAATGTAGGTATTTTTAAACTAAAGGGTCAAGTTTAGGAGTTTTTATTTTTTATTTTTTATTTTTTTTTTTATAAATTTAAATTTAGCCAAATTTATATTACATGAGTATTTAAAGCAATGATAAATCAACAGGAATTCTATGCAAAGTTGAAGGATATAACTTTTGAAATATAAGAACCAATAAAGTAGGTGTAAAAGTTAAAAAGGATAAAATGATTGGGGTGAATGAGTAACCTTTTGAAAAAAATCATGTTTTTTTCTCAATAGGTTAGTTTTAATTTTGAACTTTCAATTTCGTTAAATTGAATGCTAAACTTGAACAAGTGGAATTAATATTGTTAATCTATTAAAATTTTATTTTATTTTAAGATCTACAACTAGTTTAAACTTTTTTTTTTTGGTCAGATATATTTTGGCTGGCTTGGGCATTTGGCTGTTGAGTTTGGAGGCTTCTTCTTCTTCATCTTTTTAAAATTTTTTATTTGCTTTATTTTGTGGCTTGGTTTATATATTTACATTGTTGAGTTTAATTTGTGAGACTTGGATTTTGATTATTTCATTAGTTGAATTTTGTGTCATCTATTGGTTAGTTTGTATATTTGAATAATATGTATTTTGATTGTGCAAAAGGAAGGATATAAAAACTTGAATTTATGGTTTGCAATAGTTAAAATATAATGTAAAAGTAGGATTTTATAAACATAGTTTTATATAGCTTGAGATGGGCAAAGAAACTAGAAAGAGGAACATTGAGGATTAGGATGATGAATTGGATTTCCAATGAGCTCTAAAAATAGAAGAAATAATGAGCTTGTAAATATACCCTTTTTTTTTTTTTTTTTGAGTTCAACATGTAGGGTAGGAGACTTCGAACATATGATCTTTTGGTTGAGGATCTATGCTTTAACCAATTGAACTATGTTCAGATTGACAACTAAAATATATATTAAGATTTTTGTATGAAATTATTCGTTCACTATATATATTACAATTTGTTTTTTGAAATAACTATATATATATATATATATATATATATATATATATATATATATATATATATATATATATATATATATATTACAATTAAATAACTACAACTTTGCTTGTTGTATAAGAAAATATCTATTCAACACACTTTTTATACTATTTACTTTTAAATGGAAATTATTTATTCAATCCATGATATTATCTCTATTCATAAAAACTATTGCATTTTAAAAAAATGGGGAAAAAATCAATTTATACTTCTAAATTTTGTAGGTTGTATTAATTAAAACTTAAAATTAATAATTATATCAGTTAAAATCTTGAAATTTCATAAGTGTATCAATTATCCTCCATTGGATTCCAGTTAAAAAATGTTAATGCATCATTTTCACATGTGTTGAAACTTATAAGTGTATAAATTAAACTCAACTTTTATAAGTGAATCAATTTAGATCATTCGTTTAGATTCCCTTTGAAAATTGTCAATGCATCAATTCTCTCATATGGATAGACTTCTTTGAATGTCAAACTAACAAAATGGGAAATTTTTCATCTTCTCTACTTCCTCTATTTTACTCTACTTATTTATGAAGAATTATATAATAATTTTTTTGCTACTTTGGTAGAATTTTTTTTAGAAGAACAGTGTTATATAACTAAACTTGAGTTGATTTTAAATAGAATCAAGTGAAAGTTGTGGAGACATTTGTTTCTGTTTGTGCAATTTAGATGATATTGATTAATTCGAGTTTGAAAAGTTTATAGTTATATTCCTGTAATGTGTTATTACATTATTTTTGTTATTCAAAAAGTATATAATGTAAAAAAAAAAAACCCAAATAGAATATTAAAAAAATAATTTAATAATAAATTAGAAAAATAACCATAAAATTTTCACACTATTCACTTTTCAGTGAACATTATTTTATTCAATTCATGATATTATCTTTATTCATAAACATTATTGCGTCTTAGAAAATATTATAGCAGACCACCTTAAATTATTTTAGAAAAATTGCACAAACTATCTCTGAACTATGAGATTTATTATAATCACACCCTCAAATTTTTAATTTGATCAATCAGCCGTTGAACTTTCTTAAGTGTTGCAATCAGTTCATGTACTTTGTTAAGTGTTGCAATCAATACCTTCTATTAGTTATTGTTAAATTACCATTTAATTGGGCTTCACATGTGTGACTCACACGTTAGTAGAGAAGAGCATACTTAATATTGACAAATTTGAAAAAAATAAAAGAAAAGAAAAAAGTATAGGAGCTAATTGCAATACTTATCAAAGTACAGGGAACTTATTGCAATACTTAATAAAGTATAGGGAGTTGATTGATCAACTTGAAAGTTTCGGAGTGTGATTGTAACAAACTCCAAAATTCAAGACTGGTTTTTGAAAATTTTCCAATTATTTTGTATTGTTTTCCAAAGTAACCATAAATTCAAACAGAATCTATCTAAAACAAACCAGACAAAATCCAATCGTTTGGACTAAAAAATGATTCTTCAAGATTGCGTGCTTAAATAAATTTATACATAAACTTCCTCTAGTAAATCAAGAAACTGAAATAATAAACAGCACAAAAAAGTTAATAATATTTTATTTTACGTCTACTAAATCAATCAAACCCTAATACTTTGTGTTTAAAAAAATATAATCAATACATAAGCATTATAATGAATAAGACAAGATAAAGAGTGTTTTAGGTGCTGCCCTAATAATTAAAAGAATAAATTATTTATATTATTAAAAATAAAAAATAAAAATAAATGAAAAGCGCGCCCTAGTTGAGGTCAAAAGTTCATGCATGATTCGGCATATCATGTCCGATTATTAATTATAAGAATCATTTCTGTTCATTTCCACTCCTCATTTTTATACGTCCACGCCACAATGACTAAGCAGCCCCAGCCACCCAGTGAGTGCGCGTGCAAAATGAGGAGTGGAAACATCAAAACTGTAGCTAAAAGAAAACAAAGATAAAAATTTGATTTTCACATATTTTTGTGAAATGAATTGTGGGCGACGATCGTGCAGTTGCTGACAAACGTTACTTGCATAAGTTGGCGCGTAATTTTCTGAATACGACAATGGTAGGAAAATACCCAAATCAAATACATCAAATCTCCTAAACTTTCATTTCACTGTTATTTTCCATCATTTTCTCATCCATTTTCTCGCCCATTTTCCTTCTCGAACGCGCCTCTTTCATTTTCCTCTACTTTCAGTATCGTTTAGCAACGACAAAGATCGATTACCCATCTTCCAGATTTGCTTCGCCGACCTCTATTCGTGTTTTTTTGTAATATAAATAACCAAACGTTTTCAAATCCTGTGTTTGACCTGAAATCGTTTGGATTCAATTGCGTCTTGCTTTGCCACTAGGTCGGCGTGTCCGCTTTCTTGTTCATATCAGCAAAGTTAGGAAGTGGGTTTCGACTTGATCTAGTGGTGGCTCTTATGGGAGGGGGATTTAGAATGATCCGGAGGTTTTTCTAGTTTTTTTTTTGTTGTTGCAGATGATGGAGGTTCTGTTTCGTGGATTTTCAGCAAAACGTAGGATCAGCGTTTTGCTGCGAAAGGTTTTGAAAGAAGGTTTGATTTTCTTCTTTATCTTGTAATTTGATTTCTGGGTTTGTTTTCTCTGTTTTTGTTACTATTTTAACCAAAATCAATGATTACGCTTCTGGGTTTTTGCTTTTTTAAGCGTTTATTAATCGAGTGGGCTATGCTTGTTATGGCGTTTCAATGATTTTGTTTTATTGTTGTCGCTGGGAATTTGTGGGTTATGTATTGGAATTGTTACTCTAACCATAAATCTGATATTATGACAGCATGTTGATGCCTTCATCTATGAATTACTTTATGTTTGTTTTCATTTTTTTTACTCAAATGATTGCTGAGCAGAAAGGAGGTGTTAGAAATGATTTGTTTTCTTCACAGGTTGATTGCTTCAGACCTTGCTGTGTTACATTTATTTATTTGAATGGTCCATTTCTTATCATTTATGGGATGCTCGCTAGGCATCTTGAATGGGATGAATCTACTGTTTTTAGTTGGTTCTTCCTATCAGTTTTATATTCTCTTTTAGAACCCTTTTTTTTGTTGTTGGCTTTCGCAGAAAAAACGGAATTGTTTCCAATTATGGATAAAAAATAGCGATATGTAATTATGTAGCCTGGGACTGAGAGGCTACTGGTTTCGTTTTGTCCATAAAAGGGGTGTGTAGTTCTTTGAGAAATGGACTCCTCGATACGCTGATTCTTTTGATTGTGCTGTATATATTCTCCTTCTCACACGTACATGTGTTTCTTTTGCTTTATATTTTATATTAATCACTTCTAAAGCTCATTAAAATGTCCTGTTACCGTATTCAGGAAGCAGAGAGATTGAGGAACCTAGAAATCACGGGAAGACAAAGTAAGCTTTTCAATGTTCTGCTTTTGTAATTGATACGTTTATATAATTCACTTTGGTAGTTAATAATATGTAATCAGCTTTATGCTCCAAAAGGGGACAATTGGTTGCTGAACTCAAGACACATGAACGTCTCTCTCTCTCTCTCTCTCTCTCTTTCTTTTTCTTTTTTCCTCCTTTACCTGAAATATTCTAAACGGATTTTTGCAGATAATAATTTTATTTCAGTAAACTACTTGAGGTCAGGGGTTGTCTACCATAAAGTTTTGTCGGTAGAGTTTCTCCAAGATGGAACCTAGACAGTGTACAGCTAGTGTTCTTGAAGCATTGATGGGCTTTGATGAGCAACAATCTCAGCACGATGCTCCAAAGCATTCTAGAGTTCTTTCTGATGGTTATTTACGAAGGGTTGCTTCCATTGGAATCCTGAAGAAGAAATCCCCCTCCAGATGTCATCCATTTAGGATGACAATAGAAGAGCCATCAGAACTCTTTAATTCTCTCAAAGTAGAAGATAACTTTAGCCGTTGCAACGAGTTATGGGATCGGGAGGAGGCAGATTCTTCTTTATCAGTAGCATACATGCCACTTACAAGACACAACTTCATGAATGAAAAGCACTTTTTAACAGATGAGGTGATACAGATTTCAAAGGATTTTCATGATTTACCGGAGGTTATAGATTCTATGGACATCTCACCAAGACCTACAAGAGAAAAGAATTATATATTCAACCGTGTCGAAAATGGACCAAGTGTGTCGAAGTCACATTATACTTTGACAGAAGGAAATAATGATACAGGCACTAAATTTAAGGACAGGAAACAAGGACAGGCACACTCATCTGAGGATCTAGATCTTTTGAAGTCTTCAAGACCTTTTCTGGAGTGGAGAGATAAACTATGCTTTTCTTCCTCTTCACCAACTTCTTTGAAAGGCTCACATTTAGTTAACGATAAATGCAAAGATTTTCATAGTTCTCAAAATGGAAAGCATAGTGTTAAAGAAAAAGAAAGGACTATAGAGTATGCACTGCAGCCCATCAAGCAACCATCTCAAGTTTCAAGTATTCTGGATGGAAGTGGGAGAAGAATGAGGCACGATGTTGTCAATTTGCATTTGAAGACACCAAGATCAGAATCCATATATGACGATGTGCATAGAAAAGAAACTGAATACAAAAGGACTTCTTCCCCAGATTTATCCAATTGGAAGGATGAATACAAGCATTCCTACTTTTCAGTTGAGCCATACAAGGCCAGAGTATCCAGGGAGAAAGTCGTAGAAGAACAAAGGAAGACTGAAAACTTGATGCTATCTACGCAAGGTAGGAAAATGAATGAAATGTCTATACTACCTCATTATGCAACTTTGCCCAGTGATCTGAATTGCAAACCTGTCAAGTATGATTTGCAGAAGCTTGGTTGTTCGAATAAGGAACATTTGCATTCTGGAAGTCCCTTGTGCTTGAGCTGCAAGGATAAAAGATTAGATCAACTAAGTAAAAACGCCCATGGATTGAGATTTCATTCTGCTTCTACGGTGACTGCAAGATCTAGAACCAGGAGCAGATACGAGGCCCTTCGAAATACATGGTTCTTAAAGCCTGAAGGTCTTGGTTCTTGGCTACAATGCAAGCCATTGAATAGAAGTTCAAATAAAAGGGATGCTTCAGAACCTACCTCGAAATTAAGCTCTAAGAAGTTGAGGATTTTTCCTTGCCCTGATTCAGCAAGCGATCATGTTGACAATGATAACTGTATGGTTGGTGATGATCTGAAGACCAGAGTTGAGAAGAAAGGCCTTTGTGATCAGCATTCTTTAAATTCTCTATCATCAAGGAGCAAAGTTGTTTTTTGCACACAAAACAAGCCCATCAAACGAGAAAATCGGGCCATAGAGCATTCTTTGAAGAGTGATTGTCAAGACGATAATTTTTCAGGCACGGCTTCTAATGTATTAGCTGTAAAAAATGAAGATGTGGAAGTCTCTACTGTGAATAACCAAGAACCTGATTCATTTTCCTGCATCCTTTCAGAGACTGACGGTGATTCATCTACCAACTCTTGTCATGCCACATGTACTTCTATTCAACAGGTTCCATATTTCCCTCATCAAGTTATTCAGAAATTTGCAAGATTAGTTAGGACCATACTCTCCTCCCATGGAGTATTGGATTCTATAATCTATTTGGCTAATTAAATTTGAATTTACTGAATTTGGTCAATTTTACTTTTGGCTAGTTGGAGTGTGATTTTTTACTAAATTATGTAACGTACTGTTGGACAAGGCTGAACGATTTCAGCCTTCATTCCAAGTGAAGGCGGACATACAGAGTTATGATACTAGCAAAATAAAATAATTTACTAGTTTTCCTCCCACCAGAAGGACGAGCTTTTTGGATGTCTTTCAAAGATGGTATAAATGCATAGAGGAAAGCTAGGTATATAAGCTACAGATACATGTGCCTTAGTTTCTTATTGATGTATGCAAAAAGATTAATCATTAATAACTTTGGTGTCAGACGGAATGCCCACTTGGACATATTAAGAGAGGAAGGGAGAGTTGGAAATTTAACTGCACTAGTTAACTTTCTTGTGTAAAAAAATTCACTTGGTGTAAACTTGAGGGACTAGTGTCAACTACTTGAATAAGCCAAGCCCTTTAGGCAGCTATTAGTATTTCATAGTTTTAGTTTGGGTCTGATTGCATGGGCTTTAGTGACATGGTAAAGTAGACTTAAGCTGCTCTAAAGTATTTTAAGATGGTCATTTGGGTGTATCTAACTTCTCTCTACAGTACAAAGCACTATGGTTTATACTTCTATTCAAATTAAATGGAAACTTTCAAAACCTAGATTTATGTTATACCAGTGGATGTTCTACTTCATTCTATGCTTATTGGCAATTTGACATCTTTCGAAGTCCATGTGTAACAACTATCATTTAAATACACGTTTTTCCAATTAGAAGTGCTTTTTGCATTCCCGTTTTGCTTTGGGGGACTTGACTTTCTTCCCCTCTTTTGTAATTTCATATCATTATATGAAGATTTCTCGTCTAAAAAAACAAATTTTCTAAATAGTTGGTCTTGTCTTATTCACATTTCTTTGTCATCCGTATTTATTTTTGCTGGTATGTGCTTTGTATCTGTCCTTGTTTGTAGCAAGCACATCTTCTTTTGTTAGAGTTTTTCCTTGTTTCTTGTGGTGGCATTTTACTAATGTGCCCCAATACTTTATCCTCATCAAGTTTCTTTATCCTTTATGTGTTTAACGTTTCTTTACCTATAAATAAATTGTAGGAAGGTCTTGCCTTTGAACACTACCGTAGCAAAGAGCTAGATTCTATTGTGAGTTTGCAGGAGGTTTATCAACCTAGCCCAGTTTCAGTCCTTGAACCACTTTTTAAAGAAGAAACATTTTCCAGTTCTGAATCCTTAGGCATTAACGGTAGAGGTGAGCTATCTTATGACTATATTCTCACTTGCAAGTTCATGCCTTCTAAAAAAACTCTCTCCATCCTCATCTAACATATTCTGGTTGTAGATTTGATGATGCAACTTGAACTTCTGATGTCGGACTCCCCGGGAACTAACTCAGAAGGACACAATTTGTTCGTATCAAGTGATGATGATGGTGGAGAAGGATCTATATGCAATTCTGATGAAATTGATGACATAATGAGCACATTCAAGTTCAAAGATAGTAGGGATTTTTCATACCTTGTCGATGTCTTAGGTGAGGCAGGCTTGCATTGTAGAAACCTGGAGAAGGGTTGTGTTTTGTGGCATGGTCAGGAATGTCACGTGATTAGCCTCTCGGTCTTCGAGACCTTAGAGAAGAAGTTTGGGGAACAAGTTTCTTGGAGGAGATCAGAAAGAAAGCTTCTCTTTGACAGAATAAATTATGGGTTAGCAGAACTCTTTCAGTCATATGTTGGCGTGCCAGAATGGGCAAAGCCTGTATCGAGAAGATTTCGGCCATTGCTTGACCAGGAAATGATCGAGGAAGAACTATGGATCCTGCTGGATAGCCAAGAACGGGAAGTGAACAAAGATTTAGTAGATAAGCAGTTTGGAAAGGAGATTGGGTGGATAGATCTTGGAAATGAGATTGAGTCTATTTGTAGAGAACTAGAGAGATTGTTGATCAATGAGCTTGTTGCAGAGGTTGGTAGCATCGAATTATTTTGAATAGTATTGATATATAGTTGTCATGGATAAACATTAGCATACAAAAACAGAGAGAGTTGTTTCTTTCTTTTCTTTTCCTTTTTTTAAAGAAAAAGAGAGTCATATATTTGTGTATAGGAAACAGTTTTGATCCAGTTGAAGTGTTTGAAGAGGATGTATTCTTTTATTCATGAGTGGAACCAGAGTTTATTGTTGTCAAGTGTGACAGATTGATATTATTTTTATACATCAAAGTTTTTGTGATGCCAACTGTGGCAGATTGAGTTATATATTTGTGTATAAATCTTTGTGTTTTTGTTGGTGTTTTGGAAGTTGAGCCAATCCTCTTCACCAATCTTTATTTTGCAGACTGTTTTTGGTATGCTTTCTGATAAATTATTGAAACCTAAACCAATACACCATTGATCATAGAGTTATTCACCAACTCCATTTCAGCCACTACCATTTCCTTTCAGCCTGATCTTTTATATATATAGAAGCTCACACAGATTACCCTCAAACCCATCATCAAGATTACCAAAAACAGAATATCTATTAGCTCTTCCTTCAGCTTCCTCTCATGGAATCTTACAAAGTTCTCCCTTTCTCAACTAAAACTATAGCCTGCCTTCTTCTGCTCTACTTCATGTGTTTATCTGCTAACTCAGCCAGACTTCTTGATGAGCAGCCGCAAGTTGCGGTGGGTACTCCAATAGCTTCGAATGTTGTCGGGACGCCAGTTGGCAATCCGGGACAAGGAGCTACTACACCTTCAACAACTCTACCTAGTCAGGGTGGGACGGCCGTTGGAAATCTAGGGCAAGGAGTTACTATACCTTCAACAACTCTACCTAGTTCGGGTGGGACGCCCGTTGGCAATTTGGGGCAAGGAGCTACTACACCTTCAGCAACTCTACCTAGTTCAGGTGGGATTGAAGATGATCATCATACCTTAACCTTCTTCATGCATGACATCCTTGGTGGCTCAAGCCCCTCGGCTCGGGCTGTTACCGGGGCAGTTAACAATCCGGCCCTCAATGGCCAGCTTCCCTTTGCCAAACCCAATGGAGCAGTTTTGTCAGTTGGCAATGGTGTCCCTCAGAGTAATGGAAACAGTGGCCTGATCAACAACAACAACCTTCCCTTTCTGATTGGCCTTGGTGGAGCTACATCACCATTGTTGCAGAACAATGGAGGCGGGAACAACTTCAATGGTGCGCTTAGCTTTCCATCTGTTAATGCTGGACAACTCCCATCCGGGGTATCGATACAACAGCTCATGTTCGGCACCATGACGGTGATTGACGATGAGCTCACGGAAGGACATGAGCTTAATTCTGGCTTAATTGGAAAAGCACAAGGATTTTATGTCGTGAGCTCGGAAGATGGAAACAGTCAAACAATGGCATTCACAACCATGTTTCAGAGTGGCCATTACGTCGACAGCCTAAGCTTCTTCGGAGTCCATCGGACGGCGGTGTCGGAGTCTCACTTAGCCATCATGGGAGGCACCGGAAAATATGTAAATGCAAAAGGATATGCCAATGTGAAGACTCTTCCTGGCACCAACCAACAGGAAACCGATGGGGTAGAGACTTTGCTGCAATTCACTATTTACATCAGTTACTAAAAGTATTGTTGTTTTATCATCTATCCTTGAATTGAAATATGTTTGAGTTATCTGTTTGTTTATGAATTTCTAGTGTGAAATGAAGGCTTATATATCAAAATTATGCATCCAACATTTTATATACTCTTTTTTGTCCCCCTGTTTTTAATCCAATTGAACTTAAATTGAAAATTGTTATCTTTTTCTCATTGATTTTATAGGTTAAATTATTTTTTAATTTCAATGTTATAACATGAAATACTATATTATTTCATAATATCATACAATTTATAATATATGATAGGATGCATATTTACTTTTAAGATCAGTGAACTCAATGACTATATTCACTTTGGCAATTAGGCTCCACCAAAAATCAAATAAAATGCTATTTGCTGTTTCAAAAAAAAAAAAAAAAAAAAAAACACGATGTCATTTGCCATGGGCAGTTATGTAAATTTCCATATGTACGGGATGTAACCCTAATGGCTTTTGTGTCAATTCCGATAGCGATCTCAAATGAAGCCCTAGACTAATTGGGCCGGAATAATTGAGTGGGCTAAAGCCACCCTTATTTCAGGCCCAAAAGGGCAAATTTGGCAATTCGAAAATGAGAATATAAGACTACCTCCTTTTTCTCGTACCAGAAAACCCTAGTCTTCTCATTAGCAGCTCTTCCACCAGGTTCCCTCTTATCTTCCTAGGGTTTCGCCGAGGGCGGCGCAGAGTCGAAGAGCACGCGAGAAGAAATGGGTAAATTCTAAATCAAATCTTATCATTATCGAAATTAGTCATTCTCGATTCAGGCATTAGCTCTTGTTTGTCGATGAAAACGATTAAATTTTTGTTACGCCATTTGATGTTTTTGTTTTGTAGCGAGGATCAAGGTTCACGAGTTGAGGCAGAAATCGAAGGCGGATCTGTTGACGCAGCTTAAGGATCTTAAGGCGGAGCTTTCTCTCCTTCGAGTTGCCAAAGTCACTGGCGGTGCCCCAAACAAGCTTTCCAAAATGTAATTTCCTTTTCTTTGAGTCAGTTTTTCTTTTTGCCGCAATGCATCTGATTGTGTTGTTGAACCTGTTGTTCTGTGTGGTTGATTTTGCAGTAAGGTAGTGAGATTGTCGATCGCTCAAGTCTTGACAGTAATTTCCCAGAAGCAGAAGGCAGCATTGAGGGAAGCTTACAAGAAGAAGAAGCTTTTGCCTCTCGATCTGCGTCCAAAGAAGACCAGGGCCATTCGTAGAAGGCTCACCAAGCACCAGGTAACTTCTTCGTCTTTATCCTGTTTTGTTTCTTTTCTTTTAATTTCATTATTTTGTGGTTCATATGTTTCTCGCAACCATTTTTAGCTCCAAGTATGCATTATGCTCCATAATATTGACTGACAATCTTTGTGTACGATACTTGTTGGCCGTTTGGTTTTTCAAGGTTGACTTGGATGAGGGATAGTAAATGATGTTTGAATTTGGCTTTGGATTCAAATGCTATCGAACATATTCATGAATACAGAATGGCTTTGTTAGTTTTACAACGTTGATATCTATTGTTGAAGTTAGTATTTGTCTATTTGAATTATTTAGAATTAATTTGTTATATGATTTCTGTTTTAATTGATTGAGTTTGATAAATTAATTTTCATGGGGAGAATTTACATTTAGATAAATCAGTTTAATAATATCAATGGGTTTGAAAAACCCCTTCTTATGTGAGAAACTTTTAGTCTTCAAGTAATCAGCCACTTGGGTGTTTGTTCTACTTCGGTGATATTCCTTTAATGCGTGATGTCTAGAGTAGTGGGTGGGGCTTGATAATGCCAGGAGATATAAAACAAACTTTTACTCTCATTCCTCTTCTAATCACTTCCATTGATGTAACTGTAATACTGGTAGTCCATTTCTTTCTTTGTAGTTTGCTTTTGACCATTTTGTTGAAATCCACTTTCTCATGCAGGCATCTTTGAAAACTGAGCGACAGAAGAAGAAAGAGATGTACTATCCATTGAGGAAATATGCTATTAAGGTGTAGTAGTATTCGTTAGTCATTTTATATGCAATTGCAGACCAATTTTGTTGACAAATTTTGTGTCGTATTCTTGATAATCTTATGTTAGATACTCTTGAGGTTTCCCCCCCAAACCAAGATGTTTTGTTTTCATTGACAATTATATATTTTGACAGTTAGCGTAACTGCATTTTCTGCTAATCGTTTCTCCAAATTTCTTTAGCTTTGTTTCCACCGACCATGCAAAAATTTGAATGTTCTATCGTTTTGTTTGATCGATTCAGTTTTCTTGTCTGGAAGGAAGATCGTTGATGTCTAATCATTGATTTTTGGATAAAAGAAAAACTGAAAACTGACTAGTTGAAAGCAGACGAGTGACTGATATATAAGTGAAGCAATCACTCTCGAAATTAAGTGCTTATGAAGTTTAAAAGCACTTTTAAAACTGCCTATTTAGTATTTTAAAACAGTAGAATATCATATTTTTTTATGATTCCAAAGGTTATTAAATTAACTGTCAATATCTTTTCCACGGTATAACTTGCACTACGACACTGGGTTTGTCATGAATCTGTGCCTGCCGATAGAAATAAATGTATCTGGCAGCCAAAACACAGGTATGGATCATTGAAATATGATAACAAAAATTCTATTTGTCAGGTTCAGTATGAAGGATTATGAATATCCTTCCTACCTCAAACACACCACACTATACAAATGCATTCGTTCATCTTTCTTCATTATCATATTTAAATGTTTAGGGTGAACCCATTGGAGGAAGGGATTGTTTTTCAAGAACGTTGTAGTTTAGAAATAAGTATTGGCGAATTTTAGTTTAAACAATCACTGTTGTTGTATACGTCTGTTGGTTTGGATTACTTGTTTTATTATTATTATTATTATTGTTATTATCTTTTGCATAGTTTAAACGTTTGATCAACATATTGGTTTAAAGTAGGTGTTCACGGGGCTGGGATGAGGAAAGCTTTGCCGGCCTCGCTCCCCCCATTTCAAATTTTGCGGGGATTTCTCACTTTTTTTTTAAAAAAAATTATTCTCAACCAAATAGTTATTCTTTAAAAAAATTTATGTTTAAATGATTATTTTCAATATAATTTCTATTTAAAGAAAAAATATTATAAAATATCTTAATAAAAATAATAATATTTTATGGGCAAAAATAATTACTAGTTCTTCTGCCAACTAGTCACTATAATTTTGGGAATAAAATTTTCGTTTTCGTTTAGCCCATGGGAAGAAAATCCTCTCTGTAGACGGTAATTCTCGACCTACAGGGTATGTTAAAATAGATTTTTTAAAAAATCGAATCAAACCAAATTGATTTTGATTGATTACTAACAAAGTTCATCAAACAAACCCAAATTGAATTAACTATAACTAACCAAACAAGGCTTTGTTTGACATTGCCTTATATTATTCTTAGCTCTATAATTTCAGTCCCCACCCAAATTGAATTAACTAGAATTGTTTTTAAAGAGTTATTTTTGCCATTCTATAGTGATAAAAGTTTACTTCGATGAACTAAAATAGAAGTTTAGGAGCACGTGCTTAAATTGTCTCATATAGTCAAACCACGAGACTCGGACCCACATTTGAATGCATGAACTAAACTGTATTTTCCAGGTTGCTTCTTAGGATAAATTTCATCATGAACCACCACCCCCACGCACCTTCTTTTTTTTCTTTCCTTTTTCAAAAAATAATAATAAATAAATGATTAAACTCTCTAACTTCAGTCCCCACCATCTTTAATCTCCACCATCTTACAATATATATAAATATATATTATTAAATTAAAGGCCATTGGATTTGGATATGTTTTAGTTTTTTATTTTATTTTCAAAACTTTAATATTCTTTCATCTAAAATTTTCTCCTAAAAACAAAAGTACTTGAAATTTCATTTTGGCAAAAATGAAAAATCAATTTTGAATACCACCAAAAGTAATTTTAATAATTTAAAAATCACTTCCAAACATGTCATAAATTGATTGTCTAAATAGTTATTTAAATGTATATCAACCAAAATTAATCTTTATTGATCAAAATAAAAATAAAGACAGTTCGAAAAGCATTATCTAAACAAATTTATAATTTTTCTTTTTACATGATATCAACAATAAACAAATAAAAATCTGTGGAAAAAATGTTTTTGCTTGTCATATACTTTTCCACTCCATTTCTTTTTCTGTTGGATTTTATACGTTGAGAGTCAAACAAGCAAGGTCGACATTAATATAAAATATTTCAGTACCTCAATACAAACACATAAATTTAATAATTGACAACATTTTTAATTTTTTAAAACTAGGCCAGATATATATATAGATTATGATTAAGATAACATCTAAGAGGAAAAATATAATTCATATACATAATCCATTGATAGTTTTTTTTTTTTTTTTTTTTTTTTTTTTTATCATATCAAAGAATGACCTATATATTTATATTCCGTTGGACTAGATACGTATAATTTCAATTAAGTAATACGTGAAATAAATAAAAATAAAACAACAAAAGTTTATAAACAAAAATACATAATATCCACAATTGAACATACGTATAATTTCATATGGCATTAATGAATAGCCATTAAATTTAATAATCCACAATTTATTGAACAAAGTATTAATATTCTCTCAGTCAACCGGCAACCGAATCTGATATTTGTTTAAGCGTAAGTTCATTCAATTGGGCTGCTATACAGAAAATAATAATACTAATTTTCTCGAATAAAAAGAAAATAACATTCCATTAACCGGCAACCGGTAAAGTTCTTCGCGGCAACCACTGCAATGAGTAGTACGACGAGGAACAGTTGAGTTGAAAGAAATTGACCTTTATTTTATTTTTATGAAAAATAAACGGAAAAAGAAAATGTTTTTTCTTTTCTTTTTCTCTTCGGCTTAATTTCCAAGCGCTTTCCTATGGTCTCCTTTTTCCTTGTCGATTGTTTTTATCTGAATTTTTTCCCCTACTTTATCAGAAGCCATCTCTCTCACTAACTTAGCAGCCAGAATCTGAGCTCTCTAATCCGCTATTAAAGCTTTGGAGTAGCCCAATCTCTTGAGTTCTTGTTGCTTCTCGTTTGAAGATGGGCAGTTCTTCGGCTCAAGGTGAGGTTAATTCGCTATTTTGGAATTTTTGTTTGATTTTTATGATTTGGTATTTGTCATTTGATTTGAAATCGGTTCTGTGGATGATTTTTGGGAGGCGAGGAGTGATTTTGTTTGTTTTTTTGGATTTTCAGTGGTAGTGGATGGCGATGGAGATTTAGAGAAGGGGATTTTGAGTCTATCATCGAATCAAAATCTTCTGGCTGAGCCCTCGCCGACGCCGTCTCCGTCGTCGACTGCGACGGCTCCGGCTCTGGTTCTATCCAATTCAGGGAAGCGGATAGACCAAGCGGGGAAGAAGAAGTACGTGAAACAAGTAACCGGACGGCACAACGATACCGAGCTTCATCTGGCGGCGCAGCGGGAAGATCTGGCCGCCGTGAAGCAGATTCTCGATGATATTGATTCACAGATGGTGCGAAATCTCAGTGGCGCTGATTTCGATGCGGAGGTTGCTGAGGTCCGATCGTTAATAGTGAACGAGGTCAACGAATTGGGGGAAACGGCTCTGTTCACCGCCGCAGAAAGAGGACACATAGAGGTCGTTAAGGAGCTATTGAAGTACTCCAATAAAGAGACTCTCACAACGAAGAACAGGTCTGGTTTCGATCCGTTGCATATAGCTGCAAGTCAAGGACACCATGGTAATAATCTCAATCTCATCTTCTGTTTCGTAATGAATGCCCTAGGGTTAGAGCTCATCTTCTCCACTTGGAAAATGGGGGGGGGGGGGGGGGGGGGGGGGGGGGAATAATGAATGATAATACGTTAATTTGAATTGCAGCAATTGTCAAGGAGCTTCTTGATCATGAACCTTCTCTAAGCAAAACAATTGGACCGTCGGGTGCGACTCCACTCATTACTGCAGCAGCAAGGGGCCATACAGCCGTAGTCGAGGAATTGCTTAACAAAGATCGTAGCCTGCTAGAGATTTGTAGATCTAATGGTAAAAACGCATTGCATTTTGCTGTGCGCCCTGGCCATACTGAAATTGTACAACTATTGCTCAGCAAAGATCCACAGTTAGCAAGAAGAAATGACAAGAAGGGCCAAACTGCACTGCACATGGCTGTCAAAGGGCAAAGCCGTGATGTGGTGAAGTTGCTTCTTGATGCAGATCCTGCCATTGTAATGCTTCCTGATAAATTTGGTAACACCGCGCTGCACGTTGCTACGAGGAAAAAGCGGGTGGAGGTAATTTAACTGGATCATCTTTGTGGATGTTGGCTTGTTTGTCTTCTTAGTTTCTGGTAACTTAGACATCTTTTGAAACTCTCTGCTATTAATATTTTAAGGGACAATCTGGAATACTAGACTTTGTGTTTTGAGTGTGCAGTACTAATAGGTTCGGAATACGTGAGAAAGGAGGATATAATGTTTGGTATGTTGTGGAATACTGGCATTGAAATGAAAAGTTTAGGCCCTATTTGGTATCCTTTAGTTTTTGAAAATTAAGCTTATAAACACTACTTTCACCTATATGTTTCTTTGTTTTGTTATCTATTTTTTAGAAATGTTTTCAAAATCGAAGTTAAGTTTTGAAAACTAAACAAAACTTTTATTTTTGAAATTTGGTTAAGAATTCAAATATTTCCTAAAAAAAGATGAAAACCATCGTAAAGAAATTGTGATAAAACAAGTACAATTTTCAAAAACCAAAAACTTCCAACAGCATCTTAGAAATGAGAAATTTGGGAATAAGATTGTTGGGAATGAGATTCCTGTGTTTGTTTTGAGTGTACAATACTGACCTGTTAACATCTACAACGTCCCTTTTTATGAATTATCGTTTCATGCTCAATAAATGCTGTAATGAAAACATGACCTTTTTTTCCCTATACTATGTATCCTGTGTTCATATTAAAGAACCCACCCTAAGTTCTCATCCTTTTCTTAAAATTTTGCAGATAGTGCAGGAGTTGTTGCTCCTCCCAGATACCAATGTGAATGCATTATCCAGAGACCACAAAACTGCTTTTGACATAGCTGAGGAGCTTCCTCTTTCAGAAGAATCATCAGAAATTAAGGACTGTCTTTCTCGTTACGGCGCTGTCAGAGCTAATGAACTGAACCAACCGAGAGACGAATTGCGGAACACAGTGACTCAAATTAAGAAAGATGTTCATACCCAACTTGAACAAACCAGAAAAACAAACAAAAATGTACATAATATCTCTAAAGAGCTCAGAAAGCTGCACAGGGAAGGAATCAACAACGCAACCAATTCAGTCACGGTGGTGGCTGTGCTCTTTGCAACAGTTGCTTTTGCAGCCATCTTTACGGTGCCTGGTGGCGACACGGAGCAAGGAACAGCTGTTGTTGTGGGCTCTGGTTCTTTCAAAATCTTCTTCATCTTCAACGCAATCGCATTGTTTACGTCGTTGGCAGTCGTGGTGGTGCAGATTACATTAGTTAGAGGTGAGACAAAAGCAGAAAGACGAGTCGTGGAGATCATTAATAAACTCATGTGGCTGGCTTCTGTTTGTACTTCGGTTGCATTCATGGCGTCGTCTTACATCGTGGTTGGCCGTAAATATCGATGGGCTGCAGTTGTGATCACAGTGGTTGGAGGTGTGATTATGGCGGGTGTTCTTGGCACCATGACTTACTATGTTGTGAAATCTAAGAGATCTCGATCGATCAGGAAGAAGGAAAAGAGTGCTAGACGGAGTGGCTCAAACTCATGGCATCACTCTGACTACTCAAATTCAGAAGTTGATCGAATTTACGCTCTTTAGAAATTAGACTTTGAAGTTGTTGCGTATTTGTTGTTACTCAAATGCTTGTATGATATGCCTAAAGTCAAATTATCTCTTTCAATAAGATGATAACTTATTGATACCAATTTTACATGAAAGATGAATGTAAATCCATAGTTTTAGGGGTGTGGATGAAATCGAGAAAACCGATCGGTTAGGTTAGGTCATTTATATTACATTCGGTTCTTTCGATTTCAAAGATGAGAGTTGAAAACTTTTGGTTCAATAAGACGAGTTGGTTTTATGCTAAGATATTGATTGTTTTTAAAAATGTAAACAAATAAATTTAGAAAAGAAAAACACTTTTGTTGAAAAAATGAGAAACCTTACATTTTGTAATTCAACTCAAAATTCCTTTACAATGTTTGGTAATTTTTCTTGGTTTTAAATCTTAAGACATTGACCATTCGAATTTTTTTACTTTACATAAAAATTAAAAATACATGGATTAAAATAGAATTTAAACCTTTTAAAAATTGCATAAATAGAGTACACACCAATTGCTGGTAAGTTATGTTCACTTTGGTATCAATCACTTATTTTTTTTATTACTTATTATTAATTAATATCAATTAGATTGTTAAGATATAATTCATTATTGTTAAATAGTAAAACCATAAAATTTAATAGTATTTTGCATTAATAATCTTTCTTTTAACTAAGAAAGTTAAATTAAAAATTATATTAGCATACTATTAGTTAATGCATTTTTAATTTGTCAAAAATATGAAAATGACAGTTAAAAATTATCATTTTTTTAGTTAAAAAATTATGATATATTTAATTCCTATTCCTGAATTCTAATACATGTAAACAACATTAATGAATTTCTCATTCAAAGTCTAGATAATTTATAATAAACGGCATAAAAAAAATAGCATTTCGATTCTGATTAGTATTCATTCTAATGATTTAGCATTCCAATCCATTGTAAGTAAACAATGCCTACAAAAGCATTTGATTTGAAAACACTAGTTCACTATAATTAAATAAAACTTCTATTTCTATTAGTAGAGAAAATAGATAAAATATCCTGATATGTTAATTAAATAATTTAAAAGGTAATCTCAAACTCACCTTAAATTAGATGATACTTATATCTCTGTTAGTAGAAAAACATGGAGATAAAAGGCAAGATTCCTAATAAAGAAATATTTACATCAACACTAAATTTCCATAAGTTAAAAGTTTTCAACATTTAATAATTTACATTATTGTTCACCTTCGACCACTTCTTCTACCTAACACAGCCATCACTTACGTTAAAAAAAGCGCGGCTGTGGTTGCTCCACGTTTTCCGCACGTGATCGCTCCTCATCCCTATAAATACACTTAAAGAACACACCGTCTTTTTCCACTTCACCTAGTTCCAATTCAGTCTCCTCATTCGTGAAATCGAGAGACTCGACGGAGGGATTCAATGGCGCCAGTGGCTGATCTCGGTGGAATTCAGGTCGAGAACGTGAAATTTCCGGTTGAAATCAAGCCTCCGGCCTCCGCTAAGACTCTATTCCTCGGCGGTGCTGGTCAGATTCCTCCGCTGTTCGCTGATAGAACGTAGTGCTTGTTTTTACCGCTTACTTTTTCCTTTTCCTTATTAGAATGTGCTTGTGGAAAAACTGTACAGGAGTTAGGGCGGTGGAGATCCGAGGACACTCCTTGAAATTTACTGCGATCGGCGTTTACTTGGAGGAGGACGCTGTGCCGTCGCTCGCCGGTAAGTGGAGCGGAAAGAGTGCGGCAGAGCTGATGGATTCCGTTGAGTTCTTCAGGGAAGTCGTCGCTGGTGAGTAACTGATTTTTTCTTTTAATTTGTTATAATCTGTACTTGAAAAGTTCGATGACTGCTAGTTTTCGCCGTGACATTACCGGTGTTCCGGTGACTTGACTTTTGACTTGTCAGACTGTTGATTTTGTTGAAGTAAATTTGTTAATCGGACGAATATAATAAAATATGTTTACGTGAATTTCTAACTTGTAAGATCAAACATACAGTGCGATGATTGATCTGCCAAAAATTTGATTGAATCGATTCAAGAAGAGTACAATTGGTTTGGTTTTTTTCTTATAGAAATTTACCATTCGAATCTTAAATACATCAGAGATTAACGAACAGATAATTTGAAATGATATACTGGTAATTTTTCAGGCCCTTTCGAGAAGTTCACACATGTAACTTTAATATTGCCACTTACGGGTCAGCAATACGCTGAGAAAGTTGCAGAGAACTGTGCTGCAGCTTGGAAATCCATGGGAATCTATTCTGATGAAGGAGCCGAAGCCATTCAAAAGTTTATTGATGCCTTCAAGAATGAAACTTTCCCTCCTGGCTCTTCCATTCTTTTCACCCATTTGCCTCCGAAGACTTTATCGGTTAGTACGGTTTTTTACTCTCAATTTAATGTTTCATTAATGATATCATCAATGCGTCTTTATCTAACCCTGGTAGATCCAATAATAAATGGAAAAAACTTGGGCGCAGCACCGCCCAAATATGGTGCTCCCTACCTTACAATCACACAAATCCAATTTTTGATTTTTGATTTTTAAAAAAAAAAAAATTCTGTGGGTGTAAGGTGGGCTGCACCCTAATAAATAGATAAAAGGTTAAGTTATCAAAAATACTTTTGAATTATGCGGTTGGTTTCAATTATACTCTTAAACTTGGAAATTTTTTTTTTAACTTTTGAACTCTGAAGTTTGTTTCAAAACAATATTTGAAGACTTTTTTTCATTAAATTCATGGATGAAAAATGATGTTTTTGTATTTATATTGTTGCTTATGTGAACATATTTGAACATATACGTTGAAAAAATAATCAAACATATGCAAATACGTCATTTTTGGTCCATAAATTTAACGGAAAAAACCTTCAAGAGTTGTTTTGAAACAAATTTCAAAGTTTAAAGGTTAAAATGAAAATTTTCAAAGTTTAGAGGTATAATTGAAACCAACCCCATAGTTCAGGGATATTTTTGATAATTTAACCTAGATAAAATGTACCTCTAGTTTCTAAAATAAATAAATAAATGTACATCATGGAAAATTTGAATTATTTAAGGAGATTCGAACTTCTGATATCTTAATTGAAGATACATGTCAATTATGGATAAACTATACTCACTTTAACATCAACATTATCAAATTAATGAGATGATGGCGGTTTTAAAGAATGAATGATTTATTTGTGTATACTTTTAAAATTTGTATATTTTCAAGCTGCAAAATATTGAAAAGAATTGACTGCCTACCCCAATTTCCTTATTTGTATATTTTCAATATTTTTATAGGAACGCTAAATTAATTAGATGATGATGACAGTTTTAAAGAATGAATGATATATTTGCTTGTACTTTTAAAATTTGTATATTTTCAAGGTTAAATTATCAAAAATACCCTTGAATAATGGGATTGGTTTCAATTATACCTCTAAATTTTGAAAAAAAATTATTTTAACCCTTAATCTTTGAAATTTGTTTCAAAACAATCTTTGAAAGCTTTTTCAGTTAAATTTATGGACAAAAAATGACGTATTCGGATTTTTTTTTCAATATATATGTTTAAATATGTTCACGTAATCAACAATACAAATGGAAACATTCACTTTTCGTCTATAAATTTAACAAAAAAAAGGCTTCAAGAGTTGTTCTGAAACAAACTTTAAAATTCAAGAGTTAAAATGATACTTTCCAAAGTTTGGTTTTATAATTGAAACTAACTCCATAGTTCAAAGGTATTTTTGATAATTTAACCAATTTTCAAATTGCAAAATATTGAAAAGAATAGACTGCCTACCCCAATTTCGTTATTTGTATATTTTCAATATTTTTATAGAAACGCAAAATTAATTAGACGATTATGACAGTTTTAAAGAATGAATGAGATATTTGCGTATATTTTCAATTGTTTTTACAGAAACGCAATATATTGAAAAGAATAGACTGCCTACCCCAGTTTCCTTGATATATAATCAGAAGTTTTCTTCGATACTAATGCAAATAAGTGTGCACTTTATATGTTTTTTGACGCGTTTATAGATAACTATTTTTTTTTTAAAAAAAATAGTTAATAGTATTTGATTAAAATTTTAAACTTCGGTAAAAAGATTTTTACTAATTAAAAATATTTTTAAAATTTGTGGATAATCAAAAGTAGTTTGAAAAATTCTAAAAGTGGGTAAATAAAAATATTTTTTTAGGTAAAAAGCATTTAAAATTTTTAACAAGTGTTTCAATTGAAAACCTTCTTTTTCCAAAAAAAAAAAAAAAAAAAAAAAAGGCCAAATGCACACCAATACTAATATCACAATTTGAAATTAAAAGGTAAGATTAGTGAATAATATTTACCAACCCATAGAGTCTCCTACTAACTACTAATGTGCTTGGAATAACTTTTTTTAAAAAATGTTCTTTAAACAAAGTCTATTTTCTATAAGTGCCTTTGGAAAAGTTATTAATTTAAAGTGTATTGAATAATTTTAGATGATTAAAAGTGTTATTTAAAAAAAAATTAATAAGTAAAAAGAAGTTTAAAAAACATGAATTAATATAAAAGCTATTTTTGAAGAAATTCTTGAGTCGATTATTTTTGTGGGGGTGTTGCAGATTAGCTTCGGGAAGGATGGATGCATTCCAGAAGAAGAGAATGGGAGAATTGAGAACAAGCTACTTAGTGAATCTGTATTGGAGTCCATTATTGGTAAGCATGGGGTTTCACCAGCTGCAAGGCTTAGTTTGGCTACCAGATTCTCTCAATTGTTCAATGAAACCAACTCCACTGCGACCACGAAAACATCTGAAGAAGGACAATTATTGGAGCAGTTCAAATAAGCAAATCATGCCGATGCTAGCCACTATAATCCATGTCCACTTTTACCCAATAAAGCCTCCAACCGAACAGGTCCTAAGAGATTTAGGGTTTGTTCGGTAGGAAATCTGGATTTGGATTCATTAAATATACATTTAGGTTATGTATTTTCAATTAAATGTACAAGTATATTTCATGTTATAAATTCAATTTGTTTTTGTTAAATTAAAATAGATATAATCTAATATATTATAAATTATACGATATTGTAAAATAATAATTATACAAAATTTATAACAAAAAATATGTTCACAAATCAATTAATAATGGTCTATAAATATAATATAGAACACATTTTGAATCATTGTTAAATTTGAATTCAATTTCTAAATCTGCTATCAAAATTATTTTGGTTTACAAAATCTAAAATGATTAAGTTGAAAGTTTAAAATTAAAATTGGTGGTATTTGTTTTTTAGTTGGGGGCTCAAATAGAGTTCATGGTTTAATAAATAGTCAAATGTCTGAAAACTACATAACTTAATGGTTAAAGCATTTTCTCCTCCTCTTCAAGATCCACGGTTTAAATAAAACCCACACATGTTGAATAAATAAAGCTAAAATTTAGTTTGATGACAATTTTGTTTTTGGTTATATACTTTTGTTGAAACTTATTCACTTGTTTTACTTTTAAAACATATTTCGAATTTAAACCATTATTAGGGGGAAATAGAAAACTAGAATTAAAAAAATAATAACAATAACCTTGTTGAAACTTGAAAGTAGTTTAAAGCACACAAAATAATAATAATAATAATACCACACTTAATCATTAAAGAGAGTTATCTATTCTAGTTTTAAACTTTCAAAAAATAAATCATCACGAGAATTATCCCTTCAAAAATTTATCGCCAGTATTATAAATTAATAACAGTTTCATTTTTCCGTTGCACAGCCTTATAAATGATACGATAAATTTAAAATTAAAAGAAAAAGAAGAAACACATAAACGCATTTGGAAGAGTAAAAACAAAAACCAAAAAGCAAAAGAGAAGACCGAACAGCCCATTTGAACATTCCTTCCAACCAAACAAATGAAAATAACAATCCTGATTTTCGTCCCCATTGATCTTTTCTTGTTCATCATCTTCTCTTGTTCTTGCTTCCAATCAAAAGCGAAAAGTAGAACAGAATCCTGAACAAGAATCCCCAAGCCACAGTCACCAGCAAGCAATTCCACTTACTCAAATCCGTCACTCCCTGCTGTTGCAGAATGTCAGATCCCGTCGTCAAGCAAGTGGATCTCGTGATCTTCATCCCCAGAGTGTTGCTCAGATTCTCCAGAAGCTTCAATTTCATGGCGGTCGGCACGATTCCCAGCGGCGAGTTGTCGAAAATCTGCACGCCTCTCACGAAGCACTTCGTCGGATTGCCGAATTCGTTCTGTAAAACGGCTTCGTACGGATACTTCACGAGCGAAATGTAATGGAACCAGATCCAGTAACCTGGAATTCGATCGCGTGTGATGAAGAATCCACTGAAGAGAAGGAAATAGGCCAAAATTGCTACAACAATGGTGTAGCCAAGCATTACATGAGGCACTACTCCCGAAAGGAATGTGACGAATGAACTTCCAGCCCAGAACGCAGCAAAAATTATCAGAAAGTAGAACAAGAAACCTGTAATTCCGCCGTCCAGTCCCACGGCCCAAAACGTCGTCGCTGCGAATGCTAAGGACAGGAAAATCAGCGCCGGTAAGGCTACCAGAGAGTGAGAGAGAACGTACGAGGATCTCCGATATGCGTTGTAGGCTGTTTCTCTCATGAAAATGTACCGTTCTTGGAGAAACACTGGAAGAGCATCGGCGCAGGTGTAGAAGGTTGTGGACATGGCGAAAGCGAAGAACCCTAACCGTTCTTGAACTCCTTTTGGTGAGTTATCGAGTTGCCAAAACATGGTGGCGAGGATGAAACCGGTGACTAGAACGGCGCCGAGTCGGATTCCGAATAGCTCCGGCATTCGGCGGGAGTTTAGTATCGATCGCTTAGATAAAACCGCCATTTCGATCCAGAATGGATTTGCGAAGGTCGGAACCATGGAGTTAGGGCTCGCGTCGTTGTTGGTTGCGCCGGAGACTAATTTGCCTCTTGAAATGCTGGCGCTGATTGCTTCTTTTAACGACATGCTCTGGTGATCCGACTCTGATTTTGGAATGTTCTTCATGCTCTGCCATGATTTGTTGAATTCAACCAAGCTCTTGGTTCCTTCCCGAGAGCCTTCGAGTTCTCGAATCCGATCGAGCGCGAACTCAGTCCGGTTCTCGTTTTCCGGTATCGGATGGCCGAACTCTGCGAAATACAGAGGAATATTGGCAGGGGAGCCACTGTAAACGGTTTGTCCACGAGAGAGAAACAACAGCCGATCTAACAATCCGAGAATCCGATAACTCGGCTGGTGTACGGACATGACGACGATGCTGCCGCTCTGAGCAATCCTCTGCAGAACTTTCACCACCATGAACGCACTAGTCGAATCAAGTCCCGATGTCGGCTCGTCGAGGAAGAGGATGATCGGATCGTGGATTATGTCGATTCCGATCGAGACTCGCCGCCGCTCTCCGCCGGAGACTCCACGATGTCCTTCGTCGCCGATGATGGTCTTCGCCGCGTTCCGGAGCCCTAACTGGTCAATCAACGCTTGAACTCGCAGTTTCTTCTTCGATTTCGAGAGCGTTCTAGGCAATCGAAACTCGGCCGAGAACATCAGAGTTTCCTCCACCGTGAGCATCGGGAAGAGCAGATCATCTTGCATTACATAAGCGGAAATTACCTTCAACAATCTCGATTCCAACACCTCGCCGTTTAATGTCACTCTTCCTTTCAAGCTTCCTTTGGCAATTCTATTAGCCAGTGCATCGATCAACGTCGATTTCCCCGAGCCACTCGCTCCGAGAACGGCCAGAATCTCGCCCTCCCGTGCCTCGCCGGAGATGTTGTTCAACAGAGTCTTCGTTTTCGTGAATAAGCGGTCGCCAACGACTGTCTCGTCAGCCGGAGAACCGCCGAGTCTGTTCCCCCGGTGCTGAAAAACCGATGAGAAACTGATCTTACGGCGAACTTTGACGCTGTATGTGAGATTGTTGAAGGAGAGCATGAAAGGCAGGGACCTCGGCTCCAAGTTCACGCCGTTCAAGTCCAGCACCTGATGTACCTGTTAAACAATATAATTTAAAATATAAATTAGTAAATTTACCCTAATCCACCCGCTTAAATATTGAGTCTAATATGGATTAACATGTACAAAAGTAAAAAGGTCTCGGTTTTTAACTCTTATAATATATATATATTTTTTTCAATCAATATTGATAGTCCTTTAGAGATTTTTAGAATAGAGATTCCACATCTTGAGCTTAGATTTAAGGAACCTACACGGATTAGAAGTTTGAATAGTGAGCTATTATAGATTAAGTTGTCGGTTTTTTCCATTAAATCTAGATTCGACAATTCCTCTAAATCGATCTATGAAACTACTATTCAAGCAAGTTTATGATGTCCAACTAATTCTAAATCCAATCTTTGTCTCAAATGTCTCCTTATTCAATATTGACTTGCAAGTCACGAGCAAATTAAATATTAAGAATATAAATTTTAAAAAAAATTAAGCATGGATTAAGCGTAGAGGCTTAAATAATAGTAGTTTATGGTTTTGTTGTTTCCTCGAACTATTTCTCTAAACATGGATAGAATTTATAAGCCAAACTCACCGTAAATCCAATTCATATTTCAAATTACTCCTTATTGAGTATTAACTTGATTTCGAAGCTAAAACATACAAATAAACACATATACAATAACCTCCAATTAAGCTTAAGTTTATGAGTTTATGAGTTTAGTAGTTGTTTAACACATACCGGCGTCTCGTTCCCATCTCCGTTCGCCTCCCGCCGCACGTCCCCGACTCGCTTCAGAAGCTGGCCAAGTGTAGGAGACAAGCCAGTAAACGAGCGTTGGCGATCATGAAGCTCCATATCATTGAAAAACGCAACTGTATCTCTCGCAGGTGACATATTCTCCACCATGAATGACCACTTAACAAAAACGCTTTACAAGATCTTTAGCTTACAAACCCTTTCTGTAAAAGCTACCGCTTGCAATGTACTAATTGGTAGCTGAATTTTGGGAAGATCACCAAAAAGCACTTTTCTAAGAAGTGGGTTTTTAAGGATTTGCCTTTTTCTCTAACCCCATAAATACAATAAAGCTGATATAAAGAGAAGAGAAGGGGGTTGGAGAGTGTGGTTACACAATTAGGTTAGAGTTGGAACAGTTTCACAAGGAAGAAGATATCAGAAAAGGTGGCCTAAAACTTCTAACTTTTGCATATTTTTATAAGAGAAGCCATTGGCAAATGGTTTTGTGACACGTGTAATTATGGGTATTTGGGGTTTCTTATTCACACTTATTGCTTGAAAATTTAGGTTGGGTGTTGATCTACTTTGTGAAGTAAAATAAAGGATTATTCAGCAGAATCAGCACTGTACGGGCCGCCCCCTGTTTGGATGCAAAGAAATAAAGAAAAAAAAAAAAAGAGGGAAGAAAATTTTAGACCGCATAAGAAGCAGATTACTTGGAAGTTAGAGCGTGGCAGGTAAATTTAGCAAACTTGTTGAATTAAATATTTGTCACTTATATTGTTGAAACTCGTAATTTATTAAAAAAAAACCAAACTTTTGATGAAAACAAGTACGTTTTGTTAATAAAAGTTTAGATGCTTTTTCTACTTAGTCTCGGCTGGAGATGCGACTAAAGTCACACATTGATATGAAAAGGAGAAGATCTAATGATCTATTAGTAATATTAGTTTTATTAAAGGTCAATTTGAGCATGACTTAGTAGATAAGATACTTATTACCATTTCAAAAGTCGGTTTGATACCCACATTGCAATAATTATTGTTGAACTAAAAATGAGCTTTTATTAACTAACTTGTTACTTGTACTAGAGTATTAATTAATATTTAATAATAAATCTTTTCTTCCTCCCACATGGGTGCATTTCGTGATAAGATTCACTGTATTTGTATATATATGATGACAATCATTTTTATTGGTATATATAAAAAAGTATAGTCATGAAGGGTTATGTTCAAATTAAATTTGAACAATATCATATCATTTTGGAATTATAGAGAGGTGGGTTGCCCTAACAAGTGGTATTATTAGAGTCATGCCTCAAACTTAGCTAAACATAGTCATGGTGATTAGTAATTGGGTTCTCTCAAATGGATGGTGTCCTCCATAGAAGAGTAGTTGACCTAAGTAAGTGCAAACTCTCTGCTACTTGAGAGGATGATCGATGGTAATTTGTTAGAGGGAGGATTGTTGAAAATGTGGCCACAATCTCATATTGGAGAGAATAAGAGAATATTATTTTCATTGAAACAAAGTCTTTTAGATAAAACCAAAAGTAAAGTCATAAGGGTTTATGCCCAAGTGAAAAATGCATAATTATAGAGAGGTTTGTTATCTTACACAAAAATTTCTAAGAAATTAGCAACAAAAAAAAAATCCTTTTAGATGGTCTAATTTTTCCATTAGATTTCTTCTAACTCACTAATCATCATGTTATATAAGCTTACGATAAGCCAATTTTAACATACACTAGTACAAAAGTAAAGTCAAAAAATGTTAAATGTAGGAGGCAAAGTTGAAACTTTAAAAATAAATAAGATAAATATATCATGTCTGTCTTTATACTTTGAGTTTCATTCCATTTTAGTCCTTATACTTTTAATAAAGCTTAAAATTGGTCTCAACCATTAGTTTGAAGTTGAAACTTGTAGGAGGCAAAGTTGAAACTTTAAAAATAAATAAGATAAATATATCATGTCGGTCCTTGTACTTTGAGTTTCATTCCATTTTAGTCATCGTACTTTTAATAAAGCTTAAAATTGGTCTCAACCATTAGTTTGAAGTTATTTTTTTTTATCAAAATTGATTAAATAATAATAATAATTTTTCATGTTGAAAAAACATAATGTGAACGTATTTTTAAAATTTATAGAAATAATACTAATAGAAACTAATTTTTTTTTTAGAAAAGTTAACAATAAACTAACAATATGGACCAATTTTAAGCTTCATTAAAAGTATAATGACTAAAATTGGACATTTGAAAGTACATGGACTAAAATAGAATGAAATTCAAAGCACAGGAATCAACATGGTATATTAACCAAATAATGAAGACTAAATTGAAGAAAAAAAAAACCCAAACATGACTGAGACATATACTTAGCCTTGATTAGAAATAATGAACATTTTAATTATTTAGTGATATTTTAGACGAAAGTGATAAAGTAGAAATGAATTTCATGATTTGGTTTTGATTGAAATGGCAATGAGAAAACAAGAAATTGCTATTTCGTTTTGAATTTGTTTAAAGTTGGTTGATAAATGTTGTTGGGCTACCGCGGGGAATGGGGCACCAATCTAAAATGGAAGAAACGCAAAGTCAAAATCAACGAAAACGTCGACGTTTTCTCTCTCTTACATCGCCCACATGCTTTTCAAACGGTGTCCGTTACGTTTTGTTCAAACTTTCTCAACCTTTTTCGGGCAAATTTTCTCTTCTTCACTTCACCATGCTATACTTATTGTGTCATTTTCTATTAATTCTACTGAATTTTTTAGTTGGATTTTTATCATGTAAATTTGAATGTGTATAAAATTTATCGAATTTTTTATTTAATTGATTAATTTTCATTTAAATGCACTTCTAATAAGTATTCAAATAACAAACAAACAAATTTAATTCATTCTCAATCTCAATAATTGTTAATTGAATTAAAATTTGATTAGTCAAAGTGAATATAGTTCACCAATAATTGACATATATTTTTTTCTTTGAAGTCGGAGGTTCAAATCCTCATAGTCCATCTTTGTTGTACTTAGATAAATAAATAAAATTTGATTAAATTACACATTTAGGTTATGAATTTTTAGTATCATGTTTTGATTTAATTTTTTTTTTCTTTCTTTCTTTTTTAATTTGACAATATGTGGGGTTGAACTATATTCAAGTTGATTGGACAAAAATAAATAAATTACATTACATGACCCTTTAAATAATACATATGTGAATAAATTATATGATGTAGCATTATAACTTATCTATTTTTAAGTGGGTTGACTAATGGAGTGAGTTTCTAGGTATGATAAATGATTTTTTTTTTTTTTAGTTCAATAAGTGGGGATGGCCGGATGGGAGATTCAAACCTCTGACCTTTTAGTCGACCACACCTACTTTATGCTAGTTGAGCTATGCTTAATTTGACTATGATAAATGATTTTTGTGGATTTTGTTTAAGTTGTATTCATTTTAAATTTTTTATTTGTGATAATAGTTCAAATGCTCCCAATAACTCTAGTTTAGGAGTAATTGTAACTCTGTTTTTTTTAAAAGGATAATTGCAACTCTTTCATGATTAAGATAAAATATTTTTAAAATAACAACTAAAAGGATAAATAAAAATATTCTAAAAGTTAGATCACATATTAAGTGTTTAGTGTTTGGGAGTGATTTTGAAATGATTAAAATCACTTTTGTCATGTTCAAAATTACTTTGAAACATGTCTTTAATCATTCAAAATCAAACATTAAGTTGATTTTGAAGAATTAAAAATATATTTCATAGTGATTTTGAATCCGACAAAAATGATTTAATCATTTCAAAATCACTCCCAAACATACCCTTAATGATTTTGTATCAATCAATTGTCATGCTACAAGTACTATATGTGTGTTTATGGATTATCATATAAATCTTTTTAAAAAATATCTTACTAATTTATCATTATTAAAATTAATCAATGACTAATAATTTATTTTTAAAATTTTATTTAGAATTACTTTAATAAAGATACATATTTATACATATTTGGTTAAAAAATACATTTGGCCTCTAAAATTTAACGTGCAATGATTTAGTTTCAAAACTCTAATACATAGCAAGAAATAAAGAGATAACTACATAGATAGACCATTTTAAAAACCCATTTAACACAAATGTCTGTATTCTCGAAAATTTACAGCTTTGTCAATGATCCAGCTGGCTAAAACCCAAAATAGGATTGTAATTACTTACATCCCATTGTCTTATATTATAGTTCTTAGGAAAAGTAGAAATTGGATGAAAAAATATAAAAAAATTAGATATTTACCATAACGGTTTTTTTACCACATTTCCAAAACCATCCCCCAATTATTTCTTCCCTACAAAAACAATCCTCATGAATTTGACCTCTTCCCAGAAAGAAACATACCTGCAATTTCAACCATCAAAAAGATGTTTTTGACGCTACCCACAATCAATGATGGTTGCCACCCATGGGTCGTGGCTCGTTGCAGATCTAGGTTGCTAGAGTTCTTATGGTCGTTTCACGCTGCAAGTTTGTGGGTCTACTTGTTGGAGATTCACGTCGCCATTGGTAGAGTCGTCAGCATCGTGGAGGTTTGTCGGAGATGAAGAAAACAAGGGAGGAAGGCTGAATATAAGAGGGAGAGGGAAGAATGGAGGGATGTTTTTTTATTCTCTAAGGAGCTGTTTGGAGCACTGAGTGAGTTATAATAACATGAGTTATAATAGTCTGTGGGTTATAATAGTCGGTGAAATTATATAATATTGTTTAAAATGCAGAGTTGTTTAGTCTGGGGTTATAATAGTCTGTGTTTGGGGTGCAGAGTACTCCACAGATTATTATAACCCACGTCCCAAACAGCCGCTAAGTTTTTCTCTTATCTTTTTCTATTCTTCTTTGTTCTCCTCCCTTCTTTTTCCTCCATTCTTTTCTTCATGTATCCAATAGGGTTTTGAAAACTGTATGTTGTAGTAGCATAGCATCAGAAAGATTTTTATGGTTGTATAGTTGTTTTTATATTTTCTAAATATAAGGGTATATTTAATAATATGAATTATATATTTTGTATACAACTTTTTTTTTGGAAAATATATATATAACGATAATATATTTGTAAATGATATGTGGTGATGATGAACAAATATATCAAATATATATTTGCAAATAACTAAATATACCAAGTATATATGATGAAATATGTGGAATAAATATCTCAATAAAGATTGAATAATATATAGACGTAGCATATATGTTGGATTATATTAATTTAATATTATCATCTATATTGTTGTGTTTGCAACTATATGTATGGCAAAAAAACTCAATATATGTGGCTACAAGGAGCAAAAAAAAACTATGTACGTGATATATATATGAGGTACATTTTTTTACTAGAAAAATTTGAGTGTCAATGACAAATATATATATTTATATTTTAAGAAATCATAATTGTGTAATAACTATAAATATTATGTGTAATAATTAAAACAATATATTTTTGAAAGTTAAATCACATCTATCATAAATGTATGAAACAATTGCCTTGAATGAAAATATATATATTAGAAAAGTATAAATTCAAAATGGAGAATATGAAGAGATTATATGAGAGTAAAATCGTAAGAAAAAAAATAGTAAAAACTCCACCAAAACTAAAGTTGAGAATTTTTCATAAAAATGGACGTTTATCAAATAGCCTATCAATCATAATTTCTAGTCAGATCCAACGTGGCTTCTATTGGGCTGCCCATTTCAGGGGAAATGGGCCTCGGCCCAACAGAACCACCATTAATTTCCACTACCTACCCTTTTTGCTCCCCCTTTATATGCTCCTTCTTCGTTGCTTCCTTTTGTTCTTGGTCCTTTGCTCGTTGATTTTGGTTTCATTCTTATGCCCATGGAATCTGATTTCTGGTATGAATTTTGTCATCTCTAGCTAACAAAAAATCTCCCTTAATCTAACATGGAAGATAGAGTATTTATTTAGCAGAAATTTTAGTCAATGTTATAATACCTGTAGTAAGTTTGAATTGACATTTTGATTTAGTTTTTAAAACTGAGAAAGTTTCAATTACATTCTCCAACTTTCAATTTTGTATCTAATAAATTTTTGTTATTAACTTTGTCAAGTAAGTAGCACGTTTACCCTTAATATATGTGTAGCACGTTAATAAATAAATAAGTTATGTGATGTAGCATGATAACTTACCAAATATATTATTAACAGAGCGGGTATAGGGTTTCAGAACTAAAACTCAGGTATGGTAAATGATGTGTGTACAAGTTGTATTCACTTTTTTTTCCTTCTTTGAAACACACTTTTTTTCTTTCTTTCTTGAAGCTAAGTTTTATTCATTCCAAACTCTTTTATTTGTGATAGTGGCTCAAATGCACATAATAACTTATTTTTAGGAGTAATAGTAACTCTATCATGCTTTAGATAAAATATTAGTTCAATGGTAATTAACTTGTATATTCGACTAAGAAGTCAGACGGTCGAATCCCTCCACTCTCAAATGTTATTGAACTAAAAAAAAACTAAAAAAATAATTATATAGCCTTGATCAACTAAGCTAGGCTCAAATTGACAGTCATCGTGACAGTTTCATCTTAATTTAAAATTCTCTAAAGAGATTTTTTGAAACAAATTTAAAGTTCAAGGTAAAAATAAAACTTTTCGAAGTCCGAACATAATTATAACCTACCTTAGAGTTCAGATTGTTTGGTATAATTTGACCTTAATTTAAAATTCTCTGCCTCCTTCCAAGTCCACATGGAGCTTGAAATAAAATAAACAAGAATGTTACTTCCAACAATGCACATCTATCACATTCATTTATAACTCAAAACATTGCTTCTATGTTAACATTTAAACAAGGGAATTCGAAACGCTGTGTGGAAAAACAAGCTAAAGAAATAGACTGGATTATAAAAATAAAAAAAGCTTAATTCTGTCGATTGAATTCTAATTCTTAATTTCATCCGGCGGCCAAACGCTAACCTTCTCCTTCTCGTATTTGATATACAGAGCAGCAACCGCCGCTACAAAATACACCTGAATCAGTATAATCGCCGGCGTGTGGTAATTGATGACGCCTTTTCCGGTAGCCAATTCCACCAAAACCAGAGCCGATACTCCGAGGATCGCAATCCATCCATTTACCCTCTCGCTGTACGGACTAAATCCGAATTCCACTTTAAGGCCGCCGGAAACCGCCTCCTTCAGTGGCACCGGCGGAAGGTACACCGACGAGGCGGCGGCGGTGGATCCTTTCTTGGACTTCCGAGCCTTCCGTATCTCCGCCTTCTTTCCCGTTCCGCTTCGGTATCGGAGTCGGACCTTGGCCAGTCGGTCCTCGAAATCGTCGCCGTCCGGTCCAGGTTCGGGATCGGCGGCAGGGGATTCTGGATCTGCTGCTCTGGTTACGAAGGTGAGGGGCTTCGGCTTGTGAGGCTTTGAATTTGAAGGGAGTGCGAGAGAGTTTGGGAATTGCAGGGAGGAAGATGGAATGGCCGCCATAGATGGAGAAATCTGAGTTCTGGATAAAATGACTCTCTGTGTTCGCTGTAATCGTTTGGGCCCTGTATTTTGTTTTTTATTTTCTCTTTTGTATTTTTTTCGTTTTTTAAATTTGTGGTTTCTATTTGTTTGTTTTTATATATAAACTCCTCCTGCATTTCTCCTCTTCTTGGTGAACAATATTGGGATAAACGTGGATATAGAACTTTAGAAAATGAGAAATTGAAATTTTTTACCAGTAAAATTTTATTTTTATTTTTCTTTCTAACAAACACCTTGATATCACCTAAAATATACTATTTTATTGTCTTATTTCATGCTAGTTTTATTACTCTCACAAGCTTACTTGTCTATTTTATAGAGTTTGAGTGATTTGGAACTATTCAAAGCAATTTAGATGAATCAGGGGTTCAAAAGATACAAATTGGGCTTAATTCTGAACAACCGAGTCATGAGAAATAGAAGCCTAAGTCAAATGACTCAAGAGAATAGCGTTGAGACCCTACTTGGAGCGTCTCGACGTTGTTGCAGTACGTAGTCAAGCCAAAGGAATCGTGGGAGTAGCGTCTAGACGCTAGACAGATAGCACAATTAAAGGTTTGCTTGACGCTGTGGGGAGGCTGTGATCAACGTTGGTAGCATCTCGACGATATCTCCTGTCTATAAATACCTTCTTTTCTTTTAGGGCAAATGTAAGTTAGATTGTAGGCTATAGTTTTAGTCACTCTTTTAAGTTTTTCTTTGTATCTTCCAATTCTATTTTTGTAACAATTGATCCATGGCGGATTTTAGTCATCTCTTCATGACGATTAGCTAGAGTTCGTGTTTTTGATTCAAGAGTCAGTTCGAATCTAATTGTAGACTGTGAGGCTTCGAGCTAAGTTTTGTTGTCTCTTATTTATCCAAGTATTTCTTTTATCCATGTGTTAATTTATACGAGTTTTCATTAGTTGAATTGATGCCTCAATTGTATTAATTGCTTGTATGTTTGCTATGCATGTTTTGCGTGGTCTGTAATTGTCATGGATGCATGCTTAATTTTAGTAGCAATAGAGTTGGATCGTGTGTGTGATTTCTATAGCTTTTCCATGTTTTCATAGCTTGTATGATAGACTCTAGGGAATAAAAGAAGCATATTGATTAGGCGTAGCTATCTCGTTTAATTTGTTTGTCTTAGTTGTCTCGCTGTCCTTAATGCTATTGTTTGAATTAATATGGAACGATATCGTGTCCAATTGATTACACCTCAATAAATAAATTTTAAAGAAAAAAAAAACCTTAATGACACTACTCACAAACATTTTTCAAACCAAACAAAATAAAGGTTTTATAATGATTCATCAGACTTTTTTTTTTTTTGGGTCCAAAATGAAGTCTAAATTTCAATTTAGCGAAATTGAGAAATATATATATATATATTTCAACCATATATCTAAATTTCAAATTACTATATATCTAAATTTCAACTTACTATATATATATTGTAAGTTATTTACTATATATTTATACTATTAAATAAATATTGCATCACACGAAATTGTAGGGACATTAACTTACGAGACACAAAATTAAAAAGCTAAAATTAACTTCATAAGTTTAGAGACAAAAATATATTTTTTTTCTTTTAAATAATAATAGAGGTTACAAAATCCAGGGAAAAGAATTATGGTCCATATTTCTTCATTCCACACTTTGGAATTTTTTTTCCACATTTTAGGGGAATGCTTATGTTTTGTTTAGCATCAAAAATTTGAAAAATAATTATTTTTAATTTCTAGATTTTAAAAGATGAAAATGGTTTGAAATTATTAATTATGTTTGGACCCAACAAATTTTAATGGAATTCAAATTAGTAAAGAGTAAATTTACTGTTTGGATGTTTAAAAAAAATGAAAAGAAAACAACTATTTTCCAATGAAACCTTATAAATATATATAAATTAGAAACAAAAAAAAAAAACTTACCCTTCATCATCATTTTTTCATATTTTTATTATATATTTATATTTTTAAACAAATAAATAAGCCATAGGGTCTAGACGTACACTTTATTCTTTCTTGAAAAATATTCCGATGCATCCCACTTTACAACCACAAAATTAAGAAAACAAAAAACTAATTTTTTTTTTCTGTGGTTGTAAAGTGGGCTATACAACACTTAGGTACAGCGTAGGCTACACCCAAGTTGTGCTCTTCTTTCTTCACCTTTCTTTTTCTCTATTTCTTTTCTCTCACGTCCTTGTCGCAGTTGCACTCCCATTCCATTATTGTCATTGTCTGTCATCGACGTCAGTTTCTTTCTTCTCCTCCTATCTCCCTTTATATTGAAACCTCACGTGCTGCCATGCCAACTTGCCTTTTGCCAAGCACCTCCATCTTGAAATCTGTCGAGTTTTTTTTTTTTTTTTTGGGGGGGGGGGGGGGGGGGGGGATTGCACAAACTACCCCTAAACTATGGAGTTTGTTACCATCACACTCTTGAACTTTGAATTTGATCAATCAACCCCTACACTTTGTTAAGTGTTTCAATCACAACATTGAACTTTTAATTTGATCGATCAACCCTCTGCAATTTATTAATTGTTGCAATCAGTCCCTTATACTTTATTAAGTGTTGCAATCAGCCCTCTGCACTTTATTAATTGTTGCAATCAGCCCTTTATACTTTGTTAAGTCTAGGGAGTTGATTGCAACACTTAACAAAGTTTAGGGAGCTGATTGATCAAAAAAAGTTTAAGGGTGTGATTGCAACACTTAACAAAGTTTGGGGGCTGATTGATCAAATTCAAAGTTTAAGGGTGTGATTGTAACAAACTTCATAGTTTAGGGGTGGTTTGTGCAATTTTTTGTTGGGATTTATGCCCTAAAGCCTTGTAATTAATTAATTAATTAATAATTAATAATAATTTTGATTATTTTATTTGCAATATAATATTATCCATTATATGAAAAATCTAAGGTTATTAATCATGAACAATATATGGTTAACATACGAGATGATCATGTTCAAGAAATAACTTAAAGGGTCATAGTATATGAATAAGGTTGAGTGTCTTATCCTGGTAACACTATTGATACGACCCACTTTGTAATAGTTACAAATGATTTGATCCAAATCATTCATGTAGAGACATGTGAGTGGGGGTATCTTATACAATGAGTTTGTATAAGACTGGACCACGAAATAATTTATCGCTCTTTATAAATTTGTTAATTGAGAAGATTAATATTTCATTAGGATGATCATATGCGACTCGATCTTAATCCTAAGTGAGTTATAAACTCTTGCCTGTGAGGGCTTGTCCTTTGATTTGCATGGGTGAGAGTGACTTTTGTAGCTAATTCAATATGCCTACTGAAGAGAATAATCGAATTAAACCCACAGCGAAAGCATAGGAATCGCCTTTGATTTATTTAGAATTAAATTAAAATACAAGGGTTAAGCAATAAATACCTTCCAAATATGGAGATTCTTCCGATGGGTCTTTATCTCTTCCACAAAGTCTTCCTAGCTATGACTCGAACACAAGACCAAGGCTTGTGGGAGCCTCTTGAAAAAAAAATCCACAAGAGATTAAAGAGGAAGAGGTCTAGAAAGCATTCTCAATTCTCTCTATTGAGGAGATGTGTGTTGTATGATGAATGCACAACGGTTCACCCCTAAGGTCCTATTTATAGTGGTCTAGGGAAAATAATTAAATAATATATTTTAATATCTAATATATTAAAATACATTTATCTAATCAATTTGAATCTTATTCAAACCGTTTAAAATTCTCCTACGACATTTATTTCCTAATTTGAATCCAATTCAAATTTAATAAATATATTTTATTTAATGTATCTAATATACATTAATTATTTTAATATTTAATGTATCAAATACAATAAATATATTTTCCTCTTTTATATATAATATATTAAATATTCATTTGAACATTTCAAAATTTTCTTTCAAATAAATTAATCTTTTTAGTGTTCTATGAGCTAGCAAAGGGACCTTATGGACCTACAGATTATAAGCTTCAATGATACAAAATTAATTAATTAAACTCTTTAATTAATCAATTTCTATTCATTAACTCTAGGGTCACTCCACTATAGACCTAAAGTTGCACTCTTATGCACTGTAGGACAAGTTGTGTCCACTGATATAATCACTACATCCAAGTCGATCCTTCACGAGTTGTTCATAATTACAGCTGGGTTAAAAAGTCTGTTTTACCCCTATAATTACATATTACACCTCAAGTACCACTGATTCTCTAATGAACAATATGTTTATAATCTAATTATAAACGAAGTCCCTCTCGGGCCAATGAGAGGGTAGGGCCCCATTGTTCAAGTCCCGAAATCAGCACTTAAGATAACTACTCATCTACTTACCCTATATGGGAAGGAGTGAATTTCATCTTATGAGATTATGTTCCCAGCTCCCTATTTGGTCAAGTCCCCAAAATGGTAAGCATATTGAATCGACTATAAAAGTCACTCTCACCCATGCAAATCAAAGGACAAGCCCTCACAGGCAGGAGTTCATAACTCACTTAGGATTAAGATCGAGTCGCATATGATCATCCTGATGAAATATTAATCTTCTCAATTAACGGATTTATAAAGAGAGATTAAATATTTCGTGGTCCAATCTTATACAAACTCATTATATAAGATACCCCCACTCACATGTCTCCACATGAATGATTTGGATCAAATCATTTGTAACTATTACAAAGTGGGCCGTATCAATAGTGGTACCAGGATAAGGCACCAAACCTTATCCATATACTATGACCCTTTAGGTTATTTCTTGAACATGATCCTCTCGTATGTCAACCACATACTATTCAAGATTACAATAATAACCTTGGATTTTTCATATAATGGATAATATTATATTTGCAATAAAATAATCAAAATTATTATTAATTATTAAATAAATTATTAATTACGAGGCTTTAGGGCATAAATCCCAACACCTACCATTTTGAGGACTTGACCAAATAGGGAGCTGGAAACATAATCTCACAAGATAGAACTCACTCCTTCTCATATAGGGTAAGTAGATGAGTAGTTCCCTTAAGTGCTGATTTCGGGACTTGAACAATGGGGCCCCACCTTCTCATTGGCCCGAGAGGGACTTAGTTTATAATTAGATTATAAACAGATTATTCATTAGAAAATCAGTGGTACTTAAGGTGCAAGATGTAATTATAGAAGTAAAACAGACTTTTGACATAGCTGTAATTACGAACAACTCGTAAAGGATCGACTTACATGTAGTGATTATATCAATGGACACAACTTGTCCTACACTGCATTAGGGTGCAACTTTAGGTCTCTAGTGGAGTGATCCTAGAGTTAATGAATGAAAATTGATTAATTAAAGAGTTTAATTAATTAATTTTGTATCATTGGAGCTTATAATCTGTAGGTTCATAAGGTCTCTTTGCTAGCTCATAGTAACACTAAAAGATCAATTTAGTTGAAATAAAAATTTGAAATGTTCAAATTAATATTTAATTTGAAGTGTTCAAATTAATATTTAATATATTAGATATATTAAATATAAAAGAGGAAAATATATTTATTGTATTTGATACATTAAATATTAAAATAATTAATGTATATTAGATACATTAAAGAAAAGATATTTATTAAATTTGAATTGGATTCAAATTAGGAAATAAATGTTGTAGGAGAATTTTAAAAGGTTTGAATAAGATTCAAATTGGTTAGATAAATATATTTTAATATATTAGATATTAAAATATATTATTTAATTATCTTCCCTAAACCACTATAAATAGGACCCTAGGGGTGAGCCATTGGGCATTCTTCATAGAACACACATCTCCTCAATAGAGAATTAGAGAATTCTCTCTAGACTTTTTTCTCTCCAATCCCTTGAGATTTTTCTTTCAAGAGGCTCCCACGAGCCTTGATCTTGTGTTATAGTCATAGCCAGGAAGACTTTGTAAAGAAGATAAAGACCTGCCAGAATATTCTCCATATTTATCTCAAAAGTAATTTTCTTAATTAATATTATTTTTAATTTAATTTTAAATAAAATCAAAGACGATCAAATGCTTCGGTTGCAAGATGAAGAGTTCATTCCTATCATTTTTTCCTTTTTTCTATCTTTTTTTTTTTGTCTTCGTTATTTCAACGAAGGGTAAATTTAGAATGAGGGCAATCTTAATTTAAAATCTTATCAAATTCGATCTATTTAGATGATTTATTATTATTATTATTTACCAAAATAAGATTTTAAATCACTTTAGATTTAAAACGCTACTTTTTTATGGAAAAAAAATACACTTTTGGTCTATGAAGTTTGGGTTTGATTGCATTTGGGTCCATGAGTTTTCAGACTTGACATTTTAACCATAAGGTTTGAGAAAATAGTTTTTTGTCCCTCATGACTTTGACATTTGTTCATTAAATCTTTTTAATATTTTTTAAATTAAAATTAAAATTAAAATATTTTTATTTTTTAATTTATTTTTTTTCCTTATCTCTTCTTTCTATCTCCTCTCCCGTCCTTCACTTTCCTTTTTCCCACTCCAACCACCACCCATCACCATCCCATCACTGTTGCCGACGAGCTCCTCCATCGAAAATGTCGCTGTCGAGCTGTCTAGATCTAGAACGTCGAATCCATCATCGGCGAGCAACCCCATCGAACCCGTTGCCCATAAGTTCAAGATCTAGAGCTAATCGCAACGAGCTCTTGTTGACGAATGAGGTTTCAAATCTTGTTGTCGACGAACGTTCCAGATATGAAGCTCGCCGCGGCAGGTTCGATGCAGACCTCGTCGATGGCGAGTTCGACAGGGAGGCAAAAGAATAATGAAGAAGTGTAAGGTTTTTTTGGCAATATATTAGAAGAGCAATTATCCCACATCGAAAATGTACAAGGAAGTCATGGGCTCCAAGTACTATAAAAGGTGTCTATGGCTTTGGTTTCAAATCATCCCAATTCAAAATACTTTAAGCTTGGTATACTAACTCTAGTTAAGTGAGTGGTATAAAGCTTTGAGATAGTGTTTCTTTGTAATTGGGGTCGGGGAGAGAATTTTGTGTGATTGTAATAATTTTTCACATAATGAAGCATTTCTTTTTGTCTGTACTATAAAAGCATTTCTTTCTTGAAACGAGTTACAACTGATATTGTGAATAGTGTGAGTTGCTCACTATTTACAGATTCGCTAGGAGTGAAGCAGATATGTCAAGCTTTATGAGTCTAGTAAATATTGACGTGGAGAAATTTGATGGAAAGATAAACTTTGGCTTGTGACAAGTGCAAGTCAAAGATGGGCTGATACAATTTGGGTTACATAGAGCTTTGAAGGGAAGACTGAGTGGTGGTGCTTCTGAAAAGTTCAGTGGTGATGGTGGTCCAGTGGTGGTTCCAACAGAGGTTCTAAGAAATCCAACATGAGTGATGAGTAATGAGATGAATTTGATTTGAGAGCTGCAAGTGCAATCAGACTAAATTTGGCTACAAATATTCTTGCAAATGTGCATGGAATTTCGACAATCAAAAAGCTTTGGAGAAGCTTAAAGCGATGTATCAAGCAAAGAGCATCTCAAATCGGTTATACCTAAAGGAGCAGTTTCACACGCTGCGAATGGAGGAAGGTACGAAAATCTCCAATCATCTGAGTGTTCTCAATGGCATTATCTCTAAGCTGGAGGTGATCGAAGTAAAAATAGAGGATGAGGATAAGGTACTCAGGCTTATCTTGTCACTTTTCACCTTCTTATGACACACATGAAGCCAATCTTGATATACGGGAATGAGACTTTAAATTTTGCTGAGGCTACTAGTAAACTTCTACCAGAGGAAAGGAAGTTGAAGAGTGACATGCGTACTTCACAGAAGGATTCAGCATTGGTATCTAGCAATTGGAAGAAGAAGAAAGACTTCGTTCAAAAGAAAGGTTGCTGGGAATGCGGACAGTCTGGACACATGAAAAATAATTATCCTAATAGAGCAAGTTCGCCAAAGGGCTCTGGATAGGATGCTGATGTGGTCTCTGTCGTCAGAGGAGATGGTGACTTCTTTTGAAGAAAGACAGAATTCATCCTCATGGTATGTTTTACCATGATAGAGGATGTGATGTTAGCAATTCTACAAGTTTGCACACGGGCATTGGCTTGGCGGTTATGCAAGGTGTGTGTGGTGGAAGTTATGTCGATGGCTGAAAAACTTTCCGGTAAGCCAAGTAGGTGGAAATTGCACCATAAATTTTAGCATGATTTATCGACATGTGACAAAGAAGAAAAGTCTTGGAAAGTGACATTCCAAGCGATCTACTTTTATGGTGGAGTAGGTTATAATTCTCTGAGTTGAGGATTATGTTTTTCAGTGAAAATAATTGATGCAGCAGGAGTTGTGAATTCTTCAAATATCTTGCTAAGGTGAAATTTGTAAGGTTTTTTTGGCAATATATTAGAAGAGCAATTGTCCCATGTCGAAAATGTACAAGGAAGTCATGGGCTCTAAGTACTATAAACGAAGTCTATGGCTTTGGTTTCAAATCATCCCAATTCGAAATACTTTAAGCGTGGTATACTAACTCTAGTTAAGTGATTGGTTTAAAACTTTGATAAAGTGTTTCTTTGTAATTGGGGTCGGGGAGATAATTCTATGTGATTGTAATAATTTTTCACATAGTGAATCATTTATTTCTGTCTGTGGTTTTTTCTCCGATTTTGGAGTTTTCCACGTTAATTTTTGTGTTTCTTATTTTTGTTGTTTTCTTTTAATTTCTCAGTTATTTTTACTTATTCCTGCAGTAGTAGTGGAGGTTTTTTCCCAACAAGAAGAATAAGAGAAAAGAAAGAAGGAGGAGAGGTGATGACAACGATGAAGATGATCGTTGATAGTTGGAGTGGGAAAAGGGAAAGATAAGGATGGGGAGGAGTGAGAGAAGGAAAATAAAAATAAAGAAATAAAAAATATATATTATTATTTTAATTTAACAAATAATTTAAATAAAATTTAAATAAAGAAATGCCACGTCAACAAATAAAATAATATAAAAAAAATATCCTTGTTAGCTACAATAGCTACGGTAACAAAAACTAATAAAAGGAACAAAAAAAGCCAATACAACCAAACCCAAACCTAGACCATTTTAAAAAAAAAAAAATCATTTCTATTCGATAGGAATAAGATTGAAATCTTTTCCAATAAGGAGTTCCAAATGGAGGATAAGGACTTGTTTGGTAGGCAATCTAAAAACAGAATTTTGAAAACAATGGTGTCAATGAAAACAGAGTTGTATTTCATGTTTTCATATATGTGTTTGGTAGCAGATTTATAAATTGGATTCTAATTTAAACAATTGTTAAAAATGTGTTTTATAATATATTTATAGACCATGAAACTAGTCGTAGACTCGTAGTTGAAAATTAAATATTAGGTTGAATATAAACCATTATTAATTAATTTATTAACCTATTTTTTTGTTATAAATTTTATATAATTATTATTTTAAAATATCATATAATTTATAATATATTATATTAAACATCTATTTATACTATATTAAAAAGCAAACATCTCTAAAAAAATATTTTTGGTATGTTTTACCCTTTTAATTTTTATTGAATTCCAAATATCCCTTTGTTTAAAACATCTTCATTCTTACCTCTTCTCCCATGAATTACAAACAACCACCAAGTTTATTGGCTTTTATTGTTCATAACTAAAGAATCTGTCATTATGTTTATTTTTTTAAGAAATAAATCCTTATTGTGTTAAATACATAAACAGTTGTCAATTTACTTATTATTCTAATAATTGTTATATTGAAATTGATAGCTATTAAAATTCTACATGGAATTTATAAATACAAAACTTTATAATCAAACTCTTCAAATCCAAATGAAAGAAGTTGTTGCAGAGGAGTCTAGACGAGAGAGATCTCAATAGGGAGGAACGATTTCGAACAACACACGGTAGATGAATAGCAGGAAAGGATTTCAAGAAGTTGATGAATAAATACAGAGATTTGAAATCGAGGGAGAAAGAGGTTAGTAAATGGATTAAACATAGAGAAAGAGTATGAGCAACATATCAACAGAGACCACAAACCACTATACGAGGATGAAAGACGTCAAAGTAGAGCAGTATGATGACGATAAGAAAAACTAAACGAAGGTGGAGAAAAAGCAGTATGGCTGCAGCAAAAAACAATAATACGGCGATTGATGGTGACCAAAACCACTACAGCACATCGGCAATGGCAACAGACGAACGAGATTGGGGGCAGAAATTAGGGGTGTGCACGGTTCGATTCGGTCCAATTTTGGCCGAAACCAAAGATCGAACCGAACTCCTTGGTTCTTGAAGTGATTAAACCGAAGTATTCTTCATTTTCGGTTCAAAACCGAACCAGTTTACTTCGGTTTACTCTGTTCGATTTCGGTTCTTAATTATTTTACAAAAAATAGTGCAAATCGACGCTTAAAAGAAAGACGACTGACGACGAGAGATGGTGAGAAGGTCGTAGTTGGTATCGACGCCGGCGAGAGAAAGTGAAAGAAAGCGTGAGAGGGAGGAAGGAGAACTTTCGTGGCTGTGCCACCGCCACTGCCACCATCGATGTGTTGCTGTGGGCTGTGAGAGAAGATAATGAGTGGAAGGAGAAAGGAAAAGGTGGAAGACTAGAAGAAAGGAGAGGAGAATAAGACATTAAAGAAGTGAGGAGAGGGGAGTAAAAAGAGTGGGTTTGAAAGAAGAAGACAAAATGTGAGAGAAATGATGAAAAATAAAAGTGAGAGAAAAAAGATGAAGAGACAAAAGGAAAATAATATAGAAAATCACGCGATTCTTGGAAAATGGAGAGAGAAAAAGGTTGTGCAATTAATTGTAAGGATTTGACTTTTCTTGAATATTGTGTTGGGCTTAAAGGGTGTTTTATTTTATTATTATTTTTTAATTATTATCGGTTCGGTTCGGTTTTCTTGGTTTTGTAAAATTATAAACCGTAAACCAAATCGAATATTGCGGTTTTTTAAACTTTTAAATTGAGGAGACTGTTTTTTTCAAAATAACCGAACCAAACCAGTCGATTTGGATCGTTTCGATTCGGTTTTCTCGATTTCTTACACACCCCTAGCAGAAATAATTGACCAAAGTAAATGAAAATTGAAGCACGACGGCGACAATGACATAGGAATGAAAATTTGAGAGAATGGTGGGTTAGGGCTTTGTAGACATCAACCTTAATTACAAATTTGCCATTAAAATTTTATTTAAGATTGTAGTTGTTTTTTGTACCTATACATTTTTCTTTATTTTTTATTTTCTAAAAACGCACCAAGATGCATTAAGATTTACTAAATTTCCAAACCTACATTTGTATTTAATATAATATATTTAAAATAATAATAATAATTAGTTTGACCATTCAATACGATTCAACATGAAATTTTTAAATGATTCGATTTAGTTTGAATACATGATTAATTGACCAAACTTACTCAATTAATTCAATTTAGTTTATTGGTTTGGTTTAGTTGTATACACTTGATAATATTATAATTGATCAAACTTACCAAATTATATCCATTTCATCAAAACTTTTAATTCTATCAAATTAGACTCTCAATTTAGATAAGTGTTGCAGTTTATAGTTCAATTTCTTCTAATTCACCTATTAATTTTAACAAATATATATATATATATATATATAAACTTACGGATTTCAATAAAATAAAATCTTTGTACAAAATTAAGTTAGATAAAGGTTGTTTTTCTAAACTAATACTATTTTCACATATCATTTGAACAAAAACTTACTAGATAGTAACGATAACACTTTTTAAAATTTAAGGTTAAGATTGTAACATTTTTAAAAGTTTAAGGTTAAAATTACAGTATATGTCTAAGTTTGAAGTACAATTTAACAAAATTGAAAGTTTATGGTCAAATTTGGTACAACTTACCATGATTTGAGGTAAAAGTTAATTTCTTTACGGACAAAATTTTTAAGATGTCCAAATGAAAAAAAATTATTAACCAACATACTATATCTTTTTAAAAACTTTTAAAAATACTGTAATAACAAATATTCAAAATCAAACAAATAAATATTGATACAACCTGTAATTATACACAAAAACAATGTAATAAAAATTTTGAAAAATATCGTAATAAAGATTGCAATCCTTGAAAATTTTATTTGATATTAACAAATAAATATTGCATACTTTTCTTAACAGTACAATTGCTAACACAAAAATATGTTATTATACACAAATTATTATTTTAAAACTAACCAATAAATTTATTTCTATGTATTAAAATTAGCATTAAAAAAACACAAAAAATAGATACAACAAAATAAATTCAAAAGAGTACGATAAATGAAATAAAAGTATTTTTTTTCAAAATAATGAAATAAAAATATTCCACCAACTAAAAAAGTTGTTAAAATCCCAACTAAAATTACATTTCTAATTAATTTCAAATGTGATCATTATTATAATAATAACCTTTCACTCGACACATTTTTAAATTAAGTAATTTCAATTAAAAAAAAAACATCTACACTTGAATATGAAAAAATTCTTATAGAAAAATAAAACAACAATGATAAACAAATCATCTCCTTCAAATTTTCATTTGATATTCATACTTTAATTTATTAAAATAAGTATTGCATATGTTAAAACTTTTCCCATGAGTCAATAAGTCAAATCTTACTGTCATCATTAAAAAAAATTAATTGTATTGAATAATATTATATTCAAATTATATAAAATTTTAAATATTTAAAAATGAAAAAAATACAAGTGCAATGTACGTGGTAAAACACTAGTACTATATAAATGGCGCTTGAGAATAGAAACTTTTGATTTTCTTTTTTGCCTCTTCTTAATTTGAAGACTTCCCATTATGATATTCTTAATTGAAATTTTTTTTCTATCCTCAATTTGGATAAATGTTCGAAAATCTCTTCGCGTGTAATATCTAATTTGAATAAAGATTGTAAAATCTTTAAGATCTCCAATTTTCCAACTAACTAATATTTAAATTTTTTAATGATAATTTTAAAAATTTAATAACAAAAACTAAAACAATATTTTTGAACCTATGTATGTTCGAGAATATACAAAATTATTATGATAATTTTTTCTTAAAATAAACTAATATTTAAAGATTTTTAATGCATATTTAAAGTTTTGTATGATTTCTAATTTTCCAACTAACTAATATTTAATTTTTTTAATGATAATTTAAAAAATTAGTAACTAAAACTAAAACAATATTTTTGAACCTATGTATTTTCGAGAATATATATAATTATTATGAAAGATTTTGCTTAAAATAAACTAATATTGTAATATTTTAATGCATATTTAAAATTTTAAGAACGAAAATTTATAAAAACAAATTGAACAATTCATTTTTGAGAATATATGAAATTATTATGAAGCACATATATATATATATATTGAACAATTGTTTTTCATATTCTTTTCGAGATAACAATTGTTTTTCATATTCTTTTCGAGGATATGAAATTAAAATAATACTGAAATACTTTTTTCTTAAATGAAGATAAGAGTTTTTTTTTTAAAAAATAAGTATATTAACAAAATATTAGATTCTGATCAATTGTGATTAATATACATAAATTAAATGTCATACATCATCAGTCTATATATAGTACATCTCACAACTGAATTCTTCCATGTCTTCCAAACTAATTCCAAAAATTATAGGGAATAAATTTTGATTTCTCTTTTTTCATTTGATGACTATGGATATATAAGCATAATATTTATTTTTAATAAACCAGGTCATTCGTATTCAAATTTTCAATTTTCAAGGTTCAACCAATTTATTATTGAAGAGATTTCGTTATGGTGATGTTAGAGGTTGACAAGGGAATGAGTTCCCATTCTAATTGCTTTTGCAAATGGCAGATAAAGAGAGTGATTGATTTAATGTAATGTACTTTTTTTTTTTTTTGCAAATGGTAGAGAAAGATGGTGATTTAATGTAATTTACGGCTTACATAGTTTTTTTTTTTGGCAAATGGCAAGAAGAGTGATTTAATGTAATTTATTGCTTTTGTAGTTTTCTTTTTTTTTTTCTTTTTAAATTTGTAAAGACACACCAATTCATTTATTGGTCTTTGGCATATTGAGGAGGGTAAAGAAGAAAACGATTGCAACCCTGGCTCCTTAAGATAAAAGGAGAAGTAAAAAACGACAAACAATGTGATGTAATTGTATTATTTTTTTCTTTTATTTTTATTTATTTTTGTTTCCTTTTCCTTTTTATGTTTTGGATAAATTGGAGTTTAGTAGGCTAGAATTTAGGAAGGTTTGATCCTAGTTTTACATTTTTTCCTATTTATGTTATTTATTATATTTAAATATAATTATTAATAGTTATTAAAAATATATAATATCATTGCAATTTCCAATATTATGGTAATAATTAATATTCATATTATAAAAGCTATTTTATTTGATGGAAGATTGAATTCTCTATATTGCATAAAAAATAATATTTTTGTTTAAATTAATTTATTAATAGATATTATCGATTCATTGAACTTTTGTAAACAAAAATAAATTGATCAATAGATCTCTTAAAACTTTTTTCATAGATTTGAAGAGTTCTAAAATTGAGAATCATGTATCTAATTTAATGATTCCTTTAAATTCGAAAAGATCATTGCAAAAAATATTTTTTCAATTACTAGATAATTAATACGAATTAAAAAAAAAGAAAAAAAATAATATTTTGGTTTAAATTAAAGTTTGGAATTAAATGGGTAATCAAATTATTCAAATCAAAATAAAAAATAATATTTTGGTTTAAATTAAAGTTTGAAATTAAACTTTTGTAAACAAAAATAAATTTATTAATAGAATATTCACGATTTAGTGAACTTTTGTAAACAAAATAAATTAACCAATAAATCTCTTCAAAACTTCTTTCATATATTTAAAGAGTTCTAAAATTGAGAACCAATAACCAATTAATGATTCTCTTGAATTCAAAAAGTTCATTGCAAAAAAAAAAAAAAAAGAATTTTTTTAAAAAATAGAAAAAATATTTTTGGTTCAAATTAAAGTTTGAAATTAAGTGGCTAATCAAATGATGGAAATAAAAAATATATATATACTTTTGTTTAAATTAAAGTTTGAAAATAAGTGAGTAACCAAATGATGCTAATCAAAATAAAAAAAAATATTAAAGTGTAATTTTCATTTTCCGTACGTATAAGACCATATATTCAACTTCTATATGTACATTGCATTTTCAACATTATGAAACACGTACAACGTATCCAACTAGTATTTTAAATTAACAAAAATGAATTGTGTTTATAACATAAAATATTATATTTATTAAAGTTTTATTTTTTAAATATAATTATGCATTTTTTAATTTCAAATTCAAAATCTAAATACAATAAAATTATATTTTCAAAATTTATAGTATTTTCTCATTCACTCTCTCTTTGAGACTCTCTAGTCACAAAAGAAAAAAGAAAAAAGAAAAAAGAAAAAAGAAAAAAGAAAGGGAAAATAACCAAACCCCTAATTTCCTGGACCCTTCTCTATAAGTTAGCGTGGCGCCGAATTTTCACCTTCCACACGACGTCTTGGTCTCCCGAAGGTAATCTTATTCGGTGCTTCCTCCCTATTTCTTGCTGATTTGGGTCAACGCCATCGTCGATTTGGGTTTCTCTTGTTTATGCCTTGATTTGATTGTTAGTCTATCTCGTTATCATCAGCAATACAAGCGCGTATTAGATCTGCGTTCCGGTATTGTTCGCATCTATGCCTTTAGGATAGTAATCTCTTTGAATCGGCTGAGTAAGACAGGTTTATCTGTTATCGACTATGTTTCTTTCGAGGCAGAGGGAAGTTTTGTGGAAGTTTGAGTTATTGATTGAGGAACAGTTGTTCAAATACTGGAATGTCTTCTAGCAATTCAATCGAGTTCATTATCAAGTGATTCTGGTGATTTACTGGTCGGTTAGATGTGGAATATGTTTGCGTAGATGGGGGCTTTTGCTTATTTTTTTTGTTCCTTTTAATTTTATCATCAATTTTGTATTGTTCATTAGGAATCTCGCATATTTTGTTCTTTTATGAGTTGGATGGAGAAGTTTTTGCGTGGATATGAGAGTAATAATTAGGGAGATCCGGGAAGTATGAGATTGTGCATAGTTGCTTTGAGATTTAATAACGTCATGCCCAAAGTTCACTGCTGGAGTTTGATATAGAGTTAATTGTGCTGGGTCTCATCTGATCCAATCTCGTGGCGTGGACCATCTAAACTTGTGGGTTAAAGTTTGAACACAAGAACTTCATATGCTAGGATGGGCATGCAGGATTTAAGATTTGGATGCAGGTTTTATTATATTTTCACGATGGAACCGGGCCGCATCGCTAATTTCTTTAGTTTTCGCTTCAGTTTAATTGATTATTTCGACTCAATGTCTTTGTATGCTATCTTGCATATTGAATCTTTTTGAAGATTACTAATGTATTAGTGTCCATACGGTGCAGAATTTGAAAGTGACTCCTGAGAAGTTAGTGAGAATTTGGTGTTGGATTAAAGTGATAAAAGACCAAGAAACTTTATTAAGCCTCTGAGGTCTTGGAATAATGATGGCCGTACCAGAAAGTGGAGAGGTGCATAATATTTTTCTTTGTTGTTTTCTGGATTTTGAAGATCGTGCAAGTTTTTTCTTATATGGTTATAATTATTGTCAGTTAACGTTCTATTTGCACTTGGCAGGTTGGTTTTAAGCGCATTGGGTTGACAGCTAGTGATTATGATGCAAGTCTTCCTATCAAGAAAAGAAGATTTCCGGTTGTGCAGTCTCCTCCGTCTCCATCTAAAGATATATCTCCAGATGGAAATTTAATGAAGACTGAACAGCCATCTCCACCTAAAGACGTACCTTCGTTTCATACCAATGAAAATTTAATAAAGAGTGAACGGCCAAGTCTATCTATGACAATAGTTTCAAGTTCTAGTGCAGTCACAAGTGATGGGTTGTCAAACAAGAACCAGGATTGTGTTTCTGACGAGAGTAAAGGAAAATCTGATACTGATTCATGTTATGTGGATATGGTCCAGAGTGATATTGGAATACAAGGAGTAAAGTTTCAGGAACCCAGTTTGGAAGGGGGTGCTTGTTTTGATGGTTATGTTGAATGTGAAGATAAGTCCTTGGTAACTGAAAAACACACAGTTCATTCATCGCCAGAGATCTGTGGGGGACTGGAGTTATCATCAACTAGCCTCAACTCTGATCCTCCTGCTGGTAACAAAGAGGAAGAAATTGATGTAAAAGTTGAAGGAGGAGCTGAAGTATCAGTAGGTTTAAAGGAACATATGGATCCGAAATTGGTTCCTGAAAAGAGTGATTTGAATTTCCTGACGCAGAATTCTTTGGAACCTGTGTTACTGGACTTGTCTTTAAACAAGCAAGGAAGTAGCACCCATTGTGTCAAAGGTAACCTAGGGTCTGATTATGATGGTTCTCTTCAGCAGTCAAATAGGGAAAATTGGGATCTAAATACCTCAATGGAGTTTTGGGAAGGCTATGCAAGTGATGACCCCCCAGTGCAGCTTCCAGTTGTTCAGACAAACACAATTGTCTCTACACATAGATGCTCAACTGAAATGGTTAAAACTGATATTCCATCAGGAAAACTAACCCCTTTAGATCATGGTGATCATCTTCATCTCAGTCTTAGTTCATCTAATCTTAGGCATGTAATGAGTCAGGAGCAAAGTCCATTTGCTAAGTTAGATTTTAGGAAAACAAATCCTTTTTTAAGCTTACCAGGCAAGGGTATGCGGTTTGATGATCTTAATGGTGCATTAAAAGTTGTAAAGCCAGAACCATTTGCCGAGGGCTCTAAACTTGAGTTCAAAAGTGATGAAGTTAATGGACTGGGATTATCAGATGGTGCTGCAGTGAAGCGTGAATTAGATAATCAATGCAGTCTTGAAATTCCCAATGCTTTAGATATTTGTAGTCCAATGAACATAGATAAGGCTAAATCTGAATCAGTTTATGAAAGCAAACAGAAAGCACTCAAAACATTAGGGGGTAGATTAGATCTGGAAGCAAAGGAAGTTATTCCAGAAGTAGATAATTCTTGTCCTATAGCAATGCCTTTTGTGGCAGAGATGTCAGAAGCAGCTGGAAATCCTTCTTGTTCAACTGATTTGGTTACAGAAGTAGACATGTCAAATCATTCAGGATTGCAAACTCCTACTAAAGGACTGGGATTATCAGATGGTGCTGTAGTGAAACGTGAATTAGATGATCAATGCAGTCTTGAAATTCCCAATGCTTTAGATAATTGTAGTCCAATGAACATAGATAAGGCTAAATCTGAATCAGTTTATGAAAGCAAACAGAAAGCACTCAAAACATTAGGGGGTAGATTAGATCTGGAAGCAAAGGAAGTTATTCCAGAAGTAGATAATTCTTGTCCTATAGCAAGACCTTTTGTGGCAGAGATGTCAGAAGCAGCTGGAAATCCTTCTTGTTCAACTGATCTGATTACAGACGTAGATATGTCAAACCATTCAGAATTGCAAACTCCTACTAAAGGACATCTTAATATGAAAATTCACGAAGGGGGATATGGCTGTGGTGTTGAACTTGTCCATTCAGAAATGACTGATATAAGTGAGGATCCAGGTTCCAAAGATTCCAATAGTCCTATTATAAAACCTATAGTAATGCCTGTTGCGGCAGAAATGTTGGAAGAAGCTAGTAATCCTTCTAGTTCAACTGATTTGATTATATATGGGGACATATCAAACCATTCAGAATTGCTAACTCCAACTGAGGGACCTCTTAATAGGAAAGTGCACCAAGGGGGATATGTTTGTGGTGGTGGACTTGTCAACCCAGAAATGACGGATGTAAGTAAGGATCCAGGTTCCAAAGATTCCAGTAGTTCTGTTATAAAACCATCCATTGTTGAAGATGAAAATCAGAATATTCCTCAGTGGCATCCTTTGAAAGTCACGGATGAACAGTGCTCTAGTTTGCAGGCAGGTGAGGAAAGTTCTGTAAGTGATGAGGAAAAGATCAGTATATCAGCCGATTTATTAGAAGAAGATCCTTATAGTTCTGAATATGAATCAGATGGCAAGCAGGATGTAAATGAAGCCATGGGTGCACTAGATAATGATATAGAAGAAGATTATGAAGATGGAGAGGTTCGGGAACCAATATTGAAGACTCAAGTAGAAAGCAGTGTATGTGAGAAAAGAGAAGTAAAAAATTTTGATCATGGTGATTGTAGTAATGAACTGCCTAGTATTGATGGTTCCTCTGTGGTTTCTTTTAAGCAGGAAAATAAATCAGAAATTCATGATGTTAAACGAGAAGACAACCTTCATTCTGTAACTTCTAATCAATCTTCTGAGCAAGAAAAATTGAAAGAGTTACTTGTTGAAGAGAATACCACTAGGGTGTGCTTGAACAAGGCTATAAAAGACACAGGTACAAGGCAATTGTTTCAGTGTGAGAAAATAGATGCCTTAGAGGACCAGGAAATTTCTTCTGAGAAAGCCACTAATGGAATTGAAGAACCAATTGTGAAAGTTTCCCCGAGTGAGGCAGAGAATGTTAAAACAGTAGATTTTGTGCAAAACGACGATCTAGCTTTGCCAAATGTTAAAGAGTCTTTAAATAATGATGATGTGACCGATGATTTTACCCATGGCAGCAGAGATAGCCAGATTGTTAATCCGTGTCAAGCTTCTACTTCTTCATCTCCTAGTAAAACAAGATCTAATTTGGTGAGGTCGGTTTTAACACAAACTGATAGAGAACAAATACCTGACATGGCGCATGAAGGGGAGAAATTACAACCTCAAGGAAGGTGATTATTTGTCACGGCTATTTTATTTTTTATTCTTAATATATATATATATATATATATATATGTCAACCAAGCTTATTTCTTAACTGCATTAAAATTGCACTGATTACTTTCTGCATTGCTGATTTCTTTTCATTTTCTAGAGATGACCCATACAGTGACGTTTCCCAGAAATTTTATGTGAATAGACACCAGAATCTATCACCCCAAACGAATTTTACTCGTAGAAGAGGTAGATTCACTATTCGGATAGACTCTGTCCAAGGTGAATGGGACTTTAATCCAGGAATTTACAATGATCAAATACCACCATATGATGCCCGTAGACGTAAATACATGCCTGCTGTTTCTGATGATGACATTGATCAAAACCATTATAAAATTAAGCCCGATGGGCCATTTCGTAGTGCTGGACATCGGGGTAGACAAATATTAGATGATGAAGGCCCCTTTTTTTGTCATATACCCTCTAGGAGGAGGTCACCTGGTAGAAGAGATGGACCCCCAGTACGAGGTGTTAAAATGGTACACAGAATGCCTAGAAATATCAGTCCAAGTCGATGCATTCGTGAACCGGGGTCTGAATTGGTTGGTCCGCGACACGGTGAAAAGTTTTTGAGGACTTTAGAAGACGAGACCATGGATCCAATATATGCACACCCTCAACCTCCATTTGAAGTAGATAGGCCTCCTTTTATCCGAGACCAAAGGAACTTCCCTATCCAAAGAAAAAGTTTTCCCAGAGTTGATTCTAGATCTCCAGGAAGGTCCAGAGGACGCTCTCCTGGCCAATGGTTTCCATCCAAAAGAAAGTCTGATAGGTTTTTTGGACATCCAGAAATGGCCCGTCGAAGTCCTCCAGGTTACAGGATGATGAGATCTCCTGATCAACCTCCACCTATTGATGGAGATATGCCAATTCGAAGACATGGTTTCCCTTTTTCGCCACTGCCTTCCAATGATATGAGGGATATGGGTTTTCCTCGTGACCACGACCATATGAGATCGGGTATACGAGGTAGGAACCGAACTGACAGAATATCCTTTAGAAACAGGAGGTTTGAAGATATGGATCCTCGAGATAGGATAGAGGGTTGTGAATACTTTGATGGGCCTGTACATCCTGGTCAACTGAATGAATTGGCTGGTGATGGCAACGACGACAATGGAAGAAGGTTTCCTGAAAGACATCAACATCTTCACCCATTCCAGCCGCAATGTAATAATTCTGATGGTGAAAATTATCTTAACGATGTAGACGAAAGGCCGAGGCCTTTTAGATACTGTGCAGATGATGAACCAGAGTTTCATGAAAGAGGTAAGTTGAGGGAGAGGGAATTTGATAGACGTGTAAAGAACCAACCAGGAAATTTACCTAGACGAGCAGGGGTCATTGAAGAGCATGAAGTAGAAGATTACAGGCATGGTCGGCAGTTGTGGAATGAACATCATCATGGTTTTGAAGACATCTCACGAATGAAAAGAAAAAGATTTTGATATCCCTTTTTCAAATTTCAAATTCATTGCTGCATTGCGCAATTCAGAAGCCAGGGGATTCACTTTATGGTTAGCTATGGATTATTATTGGAATGGTGCTTTCTTCTGCAGTTTCAGTGAAGTTGTTTGTGCTTAGGTGTCGGAATCACGTCAATATAAATGGCTGCTTCACATTGGATGGACTTTTCGTACCCACATATTATAAAATATAAAAGTTATTATATTCACTTAATGTCTGAAAAAGAAAAAATGAATTGAATTTCCTAAATAGTCTCATGGCGATTTTAATATATTAAGCTGTTTGGCAATATTTTAATTTTAATTTTTTTTTTTTTTAATTTTAACCCTTGTTTTCAAAAGTAGTTCTTGAAAATTATGATTGAATGACTTTTTAAAAGTTGAATGTTGTTTAACTTTTGTAGGTCCACTCTTTATGTGCTTCTCTATGCAACTATTTAATTTTTATTCTTTAAAAATATAATTACGATTAAATCTTTGATGTTGAAATTTTCATGTTTGAATTTAAAATAGTTTAAATTTTGTTTTGGTCTTTTGAACTTTCAATTTTTTCCCCCATTTTTTGTATTTGAATTTTTGAAAATGTTTATAAAAAAAATAACCATTCTTTGTCTGTAAACTTTCAAATGGTAAATGGTATTTTTGTCCATGAACTTTTCGTTAAATTGTCATTTTAGTATTTTCTGTTATTTTGCTACATAATATTAGCTTACTTAATACTTGTCTCAAACAACCTATATAATTATATAATTCTACTTCACACCATTATTTGGTAATGATTAAAATGGTTATTGTTTAAAAGCTTTTAAGATATATATTTTGAAATTACAAACCAAAACATTTTGAAAGTTAATGGAAAAAACTGAACCTTTTCTTCCTTTCAAATTAGTAATTCTCTATTTGTTTAATTTTTATATTTTTGTATATAAACTCTTTGTCAACTCTTTTAAATATATTTAGATAGATTATGTTGAAATTTGAATACTACCTTTTTTTCTCATACATTTATATTGTTTATATTATATAAATATTAATATGATGTTTATTATTGGCAATCTTTGGACATTTATTTGGTTGTTATTGGTCATTTGATTGCTATTAGTATTAAGCATTAAAAACATTTCTAATTATTGTATTAAAAAACCAATTCTAATTATAATATATTTTAAAAATAATATTATAAAATTTGTTTGATTTTCTTTTTATAAATGAATATAAGAACTAAAAATATGCATCAAACTACGCATTGATTTTTTTTTTTTTTGGGGTTAATAAGAACATTTATCAAACATCTATTCTCAAAAAAGGAAAAACCAAACATCTTTTGTTATGTTTTTATAATATAGAAAACAAAATGGGTACCAAATAGGCAAGAGTTGTCAACAACGGAGCCTACAAAATTTCATATATAAATATAAAGTTTACTCGATCGTTCTTTGAATAGATAATATTGTTGAATTATCGATTATATATCTATTTTAATAATATATGTTTCTCCAGAGAAATTGAATTATACATTTTCAAATATGGTGCGACATTTTTTTTTGGACAATAAAATATGGTGCGACATTTACAACCAAATAATTTAGTCATATAATTAAAGAGTAGCGGAAAAAAGGGTGTGGCCCAGGTTGTCAATATCGAAAGTCAACACTATAACCATGGTCGTTGCTGCCCACATGTTGCCATTTGAGAGTGCCAACACAAAAATTCCACTCATTAATTTGGGGACAATAATGCTTCTCCTGTAATAAAAAATTGAAAACAATAATGTAATTAGAATGATTGCTTTCTTACAAGTATAATTATTTCAGAACCAAAAACGAAGGTTACCAAATAAAACAGATATTTTTTTACTATATATATACATAAACCAATCACATGATAATTTTGCTAAATTGAACAAATCTAAACTCTTGGGAGTAAAACATAGAAAATTATTTGTTTTACTATTTAGTTGAGTTGGTCAAATGTAACAAGCTTTGATCATATCTTTTTTGATTAGATGTTAGAGTATATCCATAGTTAATTCACAAGCAAATATTGAATGTTGTTTGGAAAAGTATCAATTTAACTATTTATTTCAAATTAAATTGTATGTTGTCCTTGAGATAATATGATATGAAATCAAAAGCAATTTCTTGTTGTTACTTGAAAAATTCACAAAATTGTAGATTAATAACATGTTTGGGAGTGATTTTTAAATGGTCAAAATCACTTTTGTTGTCATGTTCAACATCACTCCAAAACATGCATTTAATTATTCAAAATTAACTTAGTGTTCGATTTTACACTTTTAAACGCACTTTTCATTCCATAAAAATTGATTTTGAATAATTAAAAAGCATGTATTCGGAGTGATTTTGAATACGACAAAAGTGATTTTAATCATTTCAAAATCACTCTCAAATATGTTAAAAATTATTGATTTGATTTCCCCACACACACATACACTATCTACACTACTTTTAACTTTTTTCTTACCAAATAAGATTTAAAAAAGAAGTAAATTCAAGCAAAATTTAGTAGAAAAGTCATCTATTATTGTCTCATGGTTCAATTTTCTAACTTCACAATTGTTGACTAATCTAAACTATTATACTTTTTAAATTTCAAAGTAGAAGTTAAAGTTGAATTTAGGGAAATTGAAAACAAAATAATAACTCTTTTATATGGTTAAATTAAAACTTTGATATTTGTGTCTACCAAACTTTAAAACTTTTAAGACTAATAGATCATATATCTTAAAATAATAGTAACCAATTAGACACAAAATTAAAAGTCGGATATTAATTCTAATTTGTTTCCTTTGCGTAAAGAATAATATAAGTTCCAAAATTAAAGGAAAAGAATTATATGGTCCATATTCCTTCATTCCACACTATGGACAAACTTTCGCATCTCAGGGGAATGCTTAAGTCGAGATTCTCTATTTCACTCACCCTCTCCCTCTCTCTCTCTCTCTCGGTCACATTATATTCCATAAATTAAAAGGAACAGGAAAATAACCAAAGCCCTAATTTTCCTGGATGCTGTCTATAAGTTTGCGTGGAGACGAATTTCTCATCTTCCACGCAAATTCTCCATCTCCCGAAGTTAATCTTATTCGTTGCTTCCATCTCCCTCTTTCCTGCCGATTGGAATAATATTCTCCTCGTCATCGTCGTTTTGGGTCAATGCCATCGTCGATTTGGGTTTCTCATGTTTCTGCCTTGATTCGATTGTTAGTCTCTCTCATTACCGTCAGCAATACAAGCGCGTATTAGATCTGCGTTTCGGTATTCTTCGCATCTCTGCCTTTAGGATAGCAATCTCTTTGAATCGGCTGAGTAAGACAGGTTTATCTGTCATCGAGTATGTTTCTGTCAAGGCAGAGGGGAGTTTTGTGGAAGTTTGAGTTATTGGTTGAGGAACAGTTGTTCAAATACTGGAATGTCTTCTAGCAATTCAATCGAATTCTTTATCAAGTGATTCTGGTGATTTGCTGGTCGGTTAGATGTGGAATATGCTTGCGTAGATGGGGGTTTATGCTTCTTTTTCTTTTTGTTCCTTTTAATTTTATCTTCAATTTTGTATTGTTCATTAGGAATCTGGCATCTTTTGTTCTTTTATGAGCTGGATGGAGAAGTTTTTGCGTGGATATAGGAGTAATAATTAGGGAGATCGGGGAAGTATGAGATTGTGCATAGTTGCTCTGAGATTTAATAACATTATCCCCAAAAGTTCACTGCTGGAGTTTGATATAGAGTTAATTGTGCTGGGTCTCTTCTGATCCAATCTGGAGGCGTGGATCATCTAAACTTTTGTGGTTAAAGTTTGAACACAGGAACTTCATATGCTAGGATGGGCATGCAGGATTTAAGATTTGGGTGCAGGTTTTATGATATTTTCACGATGGAAACGTGCTGCATCACTAATTTCTTTAGTTTTCGCTTGCAGATTAATTGATTATTTCGACACAATGTCTGTCATATGCTATCTTGCATATTGATTTTTTTTGAAGATTACTAATGTATTAGTATCCGTACAGTGCAGAATTTGAAAGTGAATCCTGAGAAGTTAGTGAGAAATTCGTGTTGGATTAAAGTGATAAAAGACCAAGAAACTTTATTAAGCCTCTGAGGTCTTGGAATAATGATGGCCATACCAGAAAGTGAAGAGGTGCTTAATATTTTTCTTTGCTATTTTCTGGATTTTGAAGATTGTGCAAGTTTCTTCTTATATGGTTATAATTATTGTCAGTAAATGTTCTATTGGCACTTGGCAGGTTGGTTTTAAGCGCATTGGGTTGTCAGCTAGTGATTATGGTGCAAGTCTTCCTATCAAGAAAAGGAGATTTCCGGTTGTGCAGTCTCCTCCATCTCCATCTAAAGATATAGCTTCATTTCATCCAGATGGAAATTTAATGAAGACTGAACAGCCATCTCCACCTAAAGACGTATCTTCGTTTCATACCAATGAAAATTTAATAAAGAGTGAACGGCCAAGTCTATCTATGACAATAGTTTCAAGTTCTAGTGCAGTCACAAGTGCTGGGTTGTCAAACAAGAACCAGGATTGTGTTTCTGATGAGAGTAAAGGAAAATCTGATGCTGATTCATGTTATGTGGCTATAGTCCAGAGTGATATTGGAATACAAGGAGTAAAGTTTCAGGAACCCAGTTTGGAAGGGGGTGCTTGTTTTGATGGTTATGTTGAATGTGAAGAGAAGTCCTTGGTAACTGAAAAACACACTGTTCATGCATCACCAGAGATCTGTGGGGGGCTGGAGTTGTCATCAACTAGCCTCAACTCTGACCCTCTTGCTGGTAACAAAGAGGAAGTAATTGATGTAAAAGTTGGAGGAGCTGAAGTAGCAGTAGGTTTAAAGGAACATATGGATCCGAAATTGGTTCCTGAAAAGAGTGATTTGAATTTCCTGAAGCAGAATTCTTTGGAACCTGTGTTACTGGACTTGTCTTTAAACAAACAAGGAAGTAGCACCCATTGTGTCAAAGGTAACGTAGGGTCTGATTATGATGGTTCTCTTTTGCATTCAAACAGGGAAAATTGGGATTTAAATACCTCAATGGAGTCATGGGAGGGTTGTACTAGTGATGCACCTGTAGGGCAGATATCAGCCACTCAGACAAATACGGTTGTTGAGACAAATGTATGCTCATCTGAAATGGTTGAAAGCGACAATCCATGTGGAAAACAAACCCTTTTAGATAGCGAACATAAAGGCAACTCTATTAATGCATGCATGCCATCAAAAGATCATCTTCATTTAAGTCTCAATTCATCTTATCCAAAGCCTATGGTTGAAGAAGATCCTTATCTTTCTGAATATGAATCAGATGGCAACTGGGATATAGCTGAGTCTGTCGATGATGATGATAATAATATAGAAGAAGATTATGAAGATGGTGAGGTTCGGGAAACAATGCTGGAAACTGAGGTAGAGGTCCATATGTGTGAGAAAAGAGAAATTAAGCCTTTTGATCGTGCTGATTGTGATGATAAGAAGATCAATTCTGTTGGATTGCCTGATCATGAGTGTTTCGCTTTAGGCCCTCTGGAACTGGAAACTAAACCAGAAAATCTGGTTGTTAGAAGTGAAGACGATGTTCATACTACAACTAAAAGTAAATCTTCTAAACAAGAAATTGAAGATCTTTGTGTGGAAGAATTACATGCCGTAGAGAATACTATTAGTGAGGATGTAAACAGACCTGTGAAGGCCGTAGGAAGAAGCCAATTGTCTCATTATGATGAAAGGGACAACTTTGAGGGCCAGGACACTGCTGATAAAACCATTGATGGAATTCAGGAATTGATTCTGACAGTTTCTCAGGGTGAGGTGGAGAATGCTATAGCAGTAGATGTAGTGCAGCATAAGGGTGTAACTTTGCCTAATGTCAAGGAGTCTGTAAATAGTGATGATGTGAAGGATATTAATAGTGGCACTAGAAATAGCCGGATAATTAACCTTAATCGAGTGTCTGCTGATTCAACTCCTTGTAAGGAAAAATCTGGTTTTGTCAGGTCAGTTTTATCTCGTACTGATAGAGAGTTTGTACCCAGCATGGCACTTGAAGGAGCAAATGTGCAACCTCAAGAAAGGTGATAATCAGTTACTCGATTTCTTCTATTCGTTTTTCTTCTTAAACCTGTTTTAACTGCTCTTCTGCCTTTCTTATTTTATCACTATTTTTATTTTCAGAGATGATGCATACGGTGATATTACCAAGAAATTTTCAGTAGACAGATACCAGGATCAGTCACCGTGGATGAATTTTAGTCATAGAAGAGGGAGAAGTACTAATAGGTTAGACACCCGATCTGGCGAATGGGATTTTGGCCCCAACTTTTCTCCTGAAACATACAGTGACCAACAGATAGATTACCATGTTCCTGGTCTTGATCAGAACCGATATAAAATTATACCTGATGGTCCATTTGGTGGTGCTGACCATCGTGGTAGACAATTGCCAGACGATGAGGGGCATTTTTTTTTCCATGGACCCTCAAGGAGGAAGTCACCTGGAAGAAGACATGGGCCCAGTGTACGTGGTGGCAACATGGTTAACAGAATGCCTAGGGATTTTAGTCCAAATAGATGCATGGATGAAGGTGGTTCTTTTGATCGACAACATGGTGAAAAGTTCACAAGGAATTTTGCTGATGATGCAGTGGATCGAATATATGCACGACCTCAACCTCCTTATGAGGTAGACAGACCTTTCTTTCGGGAAAGAAGGAACTTCTCATTCCAAAGAAAAGCTTTTCCCAGAATTGATTCTAAATCTCCAGTAAGATCTCGAGCTCGTTCTCCTAGCCAATGGTTCTCTTCGAAAAGATCTGATAGGTTTTGTGGACGTCCCGACATGACACATCGAAGACCTCCAAGTTATAGGACGGACAGGATGAGATCTCCTGATCAGCGTCCTATGCGTGGTCATATGGCAGGCCGAAGACAAGGATTCCGTTTCCTTTCTCCATCTGATGATTTGAGGGATGTGGGTCCTGCACCCGATCATGGCCCTATAAGGTCTATTATTCCTAACAGGAATCAGACTGAAAGATTACCGCTTAGAAACAGAAGTTTTGATGCTATAAATCCTCGAGGAAGGATTGAGAGCGATGAACTTTTTGATGGTCCCGTACGTTCGGGTCAATTGAGTGGGTATAGTGGTGGTGAACATGACGACGACGAAAGAAGATTTAATGAGAGACATGAACCTGTCCATTCTTTTAAGCATCCATACGATGATACTGATGGTGAGAGATTTCGAAATAACGGGGAAGATTGTTCTCGGCCTTTTAGATTTTGTGCAGAGAATGACTCAAGAATTTCATGGAAGAGGAGGTAGCTTTTGGGGAGGACGAGTTAAGAACTTTTACCATGCGAGAGGAGATTGCTTTTAGACTAGGCGATTCTGTTAGTGTAACTTAGATGTTTCGTAGGTGGTATTTTATGGTGCAAAGGGGGAACAATTTTATGTTCTCTTTTGTTTTATTTCATAATTGCAATTGTAAAGAATTCCATTCTCTATGCAGAAGAGTATGCTTCTCAAGTGCTATTGTGACTTCAAAGTGACTAAACAACTATGAAAAATTTGTTCTCTAAATCGTTAAGGTCTTTCTTGTCAACTGCGATGAGTACATACATCGCATGCTTATGCTCTTCGTAGGTAAATTCAGTTGAGAAGGGAAGTGCTTATGCTCTTGGTAGGAAAATTCAGGTAAATTCAGTGGGTTTGTTTTCCCTTTCCAATGTCCACATACAGTGAAACTAAATAGTTTGAGATACTATTAGTTTGCAATTCTTTTAAAATTGTAATTGTTATGAATTTTGTTCTTTTAGCACAGATGTTTTCACTGCTTTATTATTGAATTTTACAGTTACATCTAGAGCAAGGAGAAGCACAAAAGGTGTCTCTACGGTATTCTTTTGTCTAAAGTTCATATTTGGTTGCATATGTTTTTACAGAGCTCAAGCAGATTTATTAGCACAAAAAGAAACTCTACTTTAGTTGTATTTGTATTTGCAGATCTTTTAAATAATGATGGCGCTTCAGAAGCAATGATACTGAATGATGATGACAAACAGCTCTCTGAGGTCCCCCTTCTCTCACTGTACCTATAAATCTTATTTTCAGGAGGATAAGAGATTGTAACTTGAAAATTAATCCATTTGTGGAAGTTGTACGCATCTGCTGTCCATCATGAAATTTTGTTAAAGTTATTAAACTAACAGTGTAGTTATTAAACTAAAAATTCCTTTTATAATAGATATTATTAGTTTGTTTTATTGTTTACCTATTAGCATTTTTTTTAACCTATTATTAAGTTGTGGTTGTAGTATGCTTATATGATAATATAGTTTTAACAAATTTCTAATCTTTTCTGAACCTTGGACATGTACAAGCTTATCACTATTAATTACATGTATTTGTGAAATTTATGTGCCCTGGAGAAGTTGAAATCCAGATTTCTCATGGATCTACAGGTTTCCTTTGTGGCCACCTATTCTTAAATTCATAACCTGTTTAATCAAGGTGAGCATAAAATAATAGGGATTGTATGATTGTCATTAGTATCTAACAATGATTTTCACTAGTCATACATAGACTTCCTATGGAATATGCAAAGCTATGTTAAGGAGGGCGGGCTTTTGGCTAAAAGCACTCTCCACTCAAAGACATCCTGTTTAAAAGTGACGTTAGTCCTAAGCACTTAAAATGTTTTTGTAAGAAAACCCTTATAGATTGCTTTTGGCTCAAGTGCTTGTTAAGAAAGCACTTTAAAACACTTTAAAGATTGTAGACCAAGCATCAAAGCAATTTAACATTAAACACATTTTACTAAATTGCTTATAATCAACTTACTTTTGCTAAAATCCACTCTATAAACCTATTAAATTGTTAATCTTAGTTTCTATTTTTCTAATGTGTTTTCTACCTTCGTAATTGTTACTTACAGATTCGAGTGCTGTCCAGATTTTGAAAGATTTGCATCGGGAGTACAGACTTCGTGATATTCAGGTAGTTATAACTTCATTGCTCTTAAGACAAATAATCACCAAAGATTTCTTCATAACCATTTGATTTGTATATAGATTGCCATTTCAATCCAGATCGAGATGTTCTGCTTACATTTTCAAGATCTGGGGTCGTTGAACTTATTGGCAAGGAGTGGTTTTTTTGTGAGGGTTCATGATGCAGTTCAAGTTTGTCTTCAGCATGTGGAGACTGAGAGCTTAAAGGAAACAACCAAGAGAGCAGATTCTTCACCAAAAGACGCATCAAGCTTTCTCTAAAGGTTAATGATGTCTAGAAGTGAGGATTTATCAGTAAGCCAATAAGAGTTAGGCTTCCAAAAGCTTCTGAGTTCCAATGAAATCGACCCTCAATTGGAACACTTTTTTTTTTTTTTTTTTTGACAATATGTGAGGAGGGTATTCGAACTTCTAACCTTTTAGTTGAGAGTACATAGTTTATGCCAGTTGAGCTATGCTCTTGTTGGCCTCAATTGAAACCATTACTGTCTTCAAATCCTTGAAATGATTTGGCCATCAGTAATATTTTTTGAAAGAATGCATACAAAGGATGTCAATTATTTTCTAAAGCTGTGCATACGTATGCTTTATTGTCTCAATTTACATTGTAGGTTAATTGATTTGTTGTGATGTTGGGTTAAAAAACAGTCTATTCTGTATAAAGTATCGAGATAAATTCGGCATGATTATGATCATGTTGATGTATTCCACGAACAATAAAAAAGTGGATATGGTTTGATAATGTAAAACCTTGACCGTAGAAAACACTAACTTGAGCACATCTTTTCGAATCCCTACCATGTAATATTCTAAAGAAAATAGTAATTCTTTTACAACTAAAATCAGTAAGCTCAATTTAGAATTAAGATTAGGTTAAATTATTAAAAATACCTTTGAAGTATGGGCTTGGTTTCAATTATTCTTGAAGTTTGAAGTTTGTTTCAAAACGACCATTGAAGGTTTTTTTCGTTAAATTTATGAACAGAAAATGATGTATTTGCATATGTATTGTTGCTAATGTGAACATATTTGAACATAAACATTGAAAAAAAAAAACGCATGCAAACATGTCATTTTTTATCCCTAAATTTAATGGAAAAAGCCTTCAAAAGTAATTTTGAAACAAACTTCAAAGTTCAAGGATTAAAATAAAACTTTTCAAATTTTGGGGGTATAATTGAAACCAACCCCATAGTTCAGGAGTGTTTTTAATAATTTAACCTTAAGATTATAACAAAGTTTGATATATATATATACACACACATTACATATATGTATGTGTTTATATCTATACATGTGTGTGTATACATATATTAAAAAAGATGATCGCTCTATTTAAAAAAAATGGTTAACTACATGAATGACATATTTGAAACCAAATTTTACACAATTGGCACGTTTTGTTATTAATATTGGCTTTGTCACTTTTCAAGCCAAATAGAAGCCAAATCTAGAGGAACATTACTCATTTACCCCTCTATTTATTGCTCTATATATATATACATACATATATACATACATACATACATACATATATATATATATATAATAATAATAATAATAAAAATAAAATATATGGATACTTTCCATAAACGTTGAAACCTATATCATTCCCTCCAAACACCATTAATTTTGTATAAGGAATATAATAGATGAAAGATTTTTACGATTTTCCTCCTAAAATCTAGGGATTTTAAAAACTAGACAACCCTTTCCATTATCAACGGTTCCATTCTTCATACGTAGGGGGTATATATGTTATATATCTGAGAATATAGTAGAGGTATATATAATATATATCTGAGAATATAATAGGAGTATCATGTTATCCCAAACATATAAAATAATTACATGCTGATGTATATATTATATACCTCAACATATATATGTATTGGTACAATATACAACACATTATATATTTAGGAACCCATTGAACGTTTTATATTACATACAGTATGTATAAAATTGATAGGCCATGTTATGACATTATAGCTATATATTATAAGGTTATCTCAAAATTAATAGGATTATTACCAATACAAAATATATGACGATTATTTACCTATGTTTATATAATATATGTCTGTAAATATAACTATACTTATTGCCTACATAAAATATAATAGAATTATATACATACGTATATACAATATACTTCTATGTAAAGGAACTATCCATACTGCTTTCTTTAGTCTAAAATATAAGATTTAAATAAAAAAAACAAATGAAAAACAAAGAAGAAGGAATAAGGAAGAAGACTAGCTTACTCATTTTGGAGAACAAAAATCTGTACACGACAATTGAACCCACAATTGGAGAAAAACGCCGGTGGAGAAGACCATCAATTAGAATAATGGAGCATGGTTATTAATGGTAACAAGAAATTCTAACCTAATTCGAATAGTAAAATATGGAAGAAAAAATATTTACTATTACAAAAAATATATTCATGTAAGTAATGGTACCATTAATGACCTAAATTGAATGATTTAATTATGGAAACAATAAATGATAATTATAACAATATTATAAATATATGCAAAAATTGTAAGGGTACAAAAGGAATAAATTGATCTCATAAATATGAGTCATGCTAGAGCCGATAATTTTTTTAAAATGAGACATTTATGAAATATATGGTTGAAAACGTGCTCTTTGCCACAATTTCCCTAAAAAAAAACTTGTAACAGTTTAACCATGGGATAAGTTTGAGAGTTTAGAAAGATCAAAAGAAACAAGAATATATTGAATATGTGGAAATTAAAACAAGGATTTCACTGCATCTATTTAGAAGTATGAAACCTTGCATTTTTTTTCGAACCATCAACCATTGAACAATTGACAGTTATTCGAAAACCTAACCCTATATGCTTTAGAATAATCAAATTTCTAATACAAATCAAGGCCCTAATCTAACCATCTCATTGGAAACTCTTCGTTTTAAGTAGGTTCAAATTGATAAAATTTGGTTATGCTTTAGAATAATCAAATTTCTAATACAAATCAAGGCCCTAATCCAACCGTCTCATTGGAAACTCTTCTTTTTTAAATAGGTTCAAATTGATAAAATTGAAAGTCAACTCATGACTTAGGGTAATTAAGCCAAATCAAAAAATGGTACTATGATTGGATAATTTCTTCATTAGTTAAGACCTAACCTTTATTTGAAATCATTCTACACAGAAAAGGTCATTTAAAAGAAAATGGAAAGTTTAGAGACTTGTTAAACATAAAATTGAAAGTTTAGGGATCTATTAGACACTTTTAAAAGTTCAAGAACTAAATAGACATAAACTTTAAAGTTCAAAGACTAAACTTACATAAACTTTAAAGTTCAAGGACTAAACTTATAATTTAACCTATTTTTTAAAAGATAATTTATAGATATTTATACAGAATATCATAGAGATATTGATTAAATCACAATATTGATTCTTCGATGTATGATATATCAATATATCAATGAATATTTTAATTTTTAGAAACAATTTTGTGCTCTCCCTCACATAAAATTTTGTATCTGCACTGCCAACTCAATTTCATGTCATAATTCAATGGAACAACAAGACAAAGCAGACACCACAATACAAGGTATCTTAAAATTATTAATTATGCCAAAGACTTAAATTAAATTAAAAAGTGTGTATATAGTCTTTTTGGTTTTTTTTGTTCATGATATAGTATTGTTGCAGTTGCCTGTCTATTTCTGCTGTTATGCATATGGTCAATTGTGTTCTTTCCCTCCAATTTGAATTACATTCATCTTCATTGTCTAGAAAATTGAACTTTAAACGTCATGATATTGTTATATATTTTTAAAAAAGAAACCTAGCTAGACTTTTAAAACCAGAATGTTTGTCATTCGCATTTATCGTTTTCCATAATATTCATCATGACATTTGCATTTATTGTTTCCACCATGATATTTGTAAAGATTTGTCTTCTTTTGTGGATTGACTGGTGACAGGTTTCAAGTTATTACAATGGTAAGTGCAATCTTTTTATTTTGCTCTTGCTGCAATTTTTTTTCTAACATTTGCATTTACTGTTTTCCACCGTCACGCATTAATAATTAATAATATTTTTATTGCACTTAGCTCCAACTCGTGATCTTGATATCAATCTTGATCATGAGTTTGATCCAAATGGCTCAGCTTCAAGTCCAGATTCAAATACTGATTGTGATAGGGATTATAATTTTGATTATCATGCTCTATATTTCCTAGTTCCCTTCCCCCCCCCCCCCCCCCCCCCATTTCTGTTTTATTTCCTAATTCCACCTCCACTACCGCTTCCACCCTTCCCCCTTAGCTGCCACACATTCCTCCCCTCAGCCACCACCTATTCCTTCTGCTCAGCAGCAACTGCCACTCATTTCTTCCTGCTCAACAACAACTGCCATCCATTCCTCCTGCTCAGCAGCAACTACCACCCATTCCTCCCCTTGCCCTGCTTGCTCACGATCGTAGCCATGGTTGTGGCAACGACCTTAATGTCTATCTTAGTTGCGGCATTCAAGCTCTTGGCCCTTGTTTAGCTACATTTGCATTTACTGCTGCAAATGTCCCTGATCGGGCATTTCTAGCAATAGCACAAGAAGTGACTCTTGCTTCCCCTCAATTACATTGTACCCGCCTTGAAGGATGTCATGACGAGTATTGCATCTGCTTCAGATACAATATGAGGTGCACTGATTGTGCTTACACAAGATGTCATAATATACCAAATGCAAATGATAGATGCACAGTTTCTTTTTATATCATTTACAAGCAACTTTTGGACATCTGGTGCAACGAACTCGACAAACTCTTGTTAGGTGCAATGATTTCATATTTGAACATATTACTTCAAATATGAATAGTATCATATAGCTATGTTGAACATATTACTCAAAATTTTGGCTTTCTTTTTTCAGTAATTGCCACACACACACAAAAGGACTCAATAAACTCTTGTTAGGTGCTCCTAGAGGGATTAAGGATATTTTCTACCTTTTGTGTGTGGCAATTTTTGAAAAAAGAAAGCCAAATTTTTGAATAATATGTTCAACATAGCTATATGATACTATTGATATTTGAAGTAATATGTTTAACTATGAATCATCGCACCTAACAAGAGTTTGTCGAGTCCGTTAGCACCATATGTCCAAAAGTTTCTTGTAAGTGATATAGAAAGAAATTATGCATCTAGTCATTTACATTTGGCATATTATGACATTCTGTGTAAGCACAATCAATGCACCTCATATTGTATCTGAAGCAGATGCAATACTTTGTTGGGTTTTGTGTCCTAAAACTCGTGGTTTTGTAAACTGAATGTATATTCTATTTTACTATAAAGATGTTATTGAGGTTTATTCAGTAAATGTGTTATTGAATAAAGTGAATTGTGTATTCTATAACCCAAATCCAATGAACTAAGAACCCTTGGCTATAGTATGTATACTTGAACTTTATGTATGACATAAAAGTGGATCAAGTTCGAGTAATAGCCAAAATGGTCTATAGTATAAGGATAAGGCTGGGTACCTTATTCTGGGGACACTATGGACGCGGCCCACTTTGTATAGTACTAACGATGTGATCCTGAATCGTTCATGTGGAGACATGCGAGTGGGGGCGTCCTATGCAATGAGTTTGCATAAGACCGGACCGCGAAATAGTCACTTAGACTTTATAACTCCGTTTACTGTTTTAACTGACTATATTCATACGATGACCTAGGTAACTCGATCTTAATCCTGAGCGTGCTATGAACTCCTGTTTATTTGGGATTATCCTTAGATTTGCATGGGTGAGAGTGGCCCGAGATCGCCAACTCAATAAGCCTCCCATTTTGGGGATAAGACCGGATAGATAGTTGGGAACATAGTCATGCGAGATGGAATTCACTCCTACCTGCTTTAAGGATTAGTAGAGAGGTTGTTCCCTTAAGTGCTGACTCCAGGTCTTGAACAATGGGCCCACCCTCTCATTGGCCCGAGAGGGATTCGGTTTGTTGGTTGGACCACAAACTAATTGTTCATTAGAGGATCAGTGGGACTTAAGGAACAAGAAGTAATTACAGGGGTAAAACGGTTTATTTGACCCAGCTGTAATTACGAACGACCTGTGAAGGATCGACTTACTAATCATGGTTATATCGAGTGGACAGAAATATATCTACAGTGAGGAGAGTGCAGCCACTGGGCTTTAGTGGAGTGTCCCGGTGGTTAACGAATGTTGATTAGCTAGGCTAAAGAGTTTGGCCGGTTAAATCTCGTATCGTTGGAGCTCATGATCTGTAGGTCCATTAGGTCCCCTTACTAGCTCAGACTAAGCCTTGGAATAATTTGAGAGAAAAGAATTTGAATTGTTCAAATTCGGTTTTGGGAGTAAACGTTAATTATATGCGATATACTTAACGTACTATAATTTAATTATGAATTAAAACCACAAGAAAGAGAGAGGAACATATTTAAATGTGATTTAAATATTTGTTCGGTTTAATACGTGAATAGGGATTCATGTACAAACGATTGGTCATAAAAGAGAGGGATTGGTCTAATTATTTAATTAATATTTGATATTAAATTAAATAATTAAATTAATTAAATGGTTTAATTAATTAATCAAGTTTTTAAATTAATTTTTGATTTAAATGAAACTTGACTAATCCTATATATCCAACCTAGTGTTGCCTTCCATGGGAAGACAAGTGTTGTCTTCCATGGGAAGACAAATGTTGTCTTCCATAGGAAGCCTAATGAGGTTTCATTAGTGCCTATAAATGGGATGAAACACAAAAGGATGGTGGGAATTTTCTTTGATAGTTTTTTTTAAAAAAAACTATCTTGAGCTCTCTTCCTTTCTCTCTAAAAAATTCTCTTAACAAAGGATCCCACAATCCATTCCAAGGGCTGAGAATAGTAGGGAAGACTCTAGTGGTGGTCCAAGTATTGTTGGTGATCCAAGATTTGCAAAGAATTTGGAGAATTTGAGCTACAAAGGTATGTGTTCATACTTTCTGGTTTTTTCCAGTTTTGAGCATGTTTTTTGTTTGGTTAAATTAATGTACTTTGAGTGCTCGAGATCCGAAATTGCTTCCGCTTTCTTAATATTAACCCCTTCATACTTGTCATGACATCCTCTAGGGTAACTACAATGTAATTGAGGAGCAACATAAGCTACTTTTTATGCTTTTGTGACAAATTTTCGACCAGGCCATCTACAACAGCAAATGCAAAGGTAGCTAAATAAGGGCCAGGAGCTTGAATGTCGTGACCAGGATGGACAGCAGAGGCGTTGCCACAACCGTGAGGAAGCAGGGCAAGGGGAGACGAATGGGTGGCAGCAGCTGCTTAGCTAGTGGAATGAGTGGCAACTGCTGCTGAGTGGGAGGAATAGGTGGCGGCTGCTGCCGAGCTAGTGAGAGAAATGGGTGGCAACTGAGGCTGAGGAATGTGTGGCGGCTAACCGATTGTTGCAGTCCCCTGTCCATTTCTGCTGTTCTACATATTGTTAAATTGTGCTATTTCTCTCCAATTTGAATTACATGCATCCTCATTATCTAGAAAATAGAATTTTAAACGTCATGATATTGTTATATATTTTGAAAAAGGAAACCTAGCTAGACTTTTAAAACCAGAATGTTTGTCATTCGCATTTATCGTTTTCCATAATATTCACCATGACATTTGCATTTATCGTTTCCACCATGATATTTGTAGAGATTTGTCTTCTTTTGTGGATTGGTTGGCAACGGGTTTCAAACTATTACAATGGTAAGTGCAATCTTTTTCTATTGCTTTTGATGCAACTCCTTTTCTTTTTTTTCTCACATTCGCATTTATCATTTTTCACTGTTACACAATAATAATTAATTATATTTTTATTGCACTAGCTCCTAATCTTGATATCAATCTTGATCATGAGCTTGATCCAAATGGCTTAGCTTCAAGTCCAGATTCAAATACTGATCGTGATAGATATATAATTTTGATTATCGTGCAACTGTATTTCCTAACTCGCTATCTTCCCCCATTTCTGCTTTATTTCTTAATTCTACCTCCACTGCTGCCCCCACCCCTTCCCCCTTAGCTGCCACCCATTCCTTTCGCTCAGCAGCAGCTACCACGCATTCCTCCCGCTCAACAGATGCTGCCACCAATTTCCTCTCCCCTCAACAGCATCCGCCACCCATTCCTCCCACTCAGTAACAACCGCCACCCATTCCTCTCCCATTTCCTTACTTGCTCGAGATCGTGGTCGTAATTGTGGCAACGCCCCTGTTGTCCATCCTGGTTGCAATCGTGGAAACAACCCTAATGTCCATCTTGGTCGTGACATTCAAGCTCCTTACCCTTATTTAGCTACCTTTACATTTACGGATGTAGACGATCTTGGCCAGGCATTTGTAGCAATAACACAAGAAGTGGTTTCTGCTCCTGCTGCTCCTCAATTACATTGTAGCTGCCTTAGAGCATGTTGTGGCAGGTATTGCATCTGCTTCTGATACAATATGAGACACATTGATTGTGCTTACACAAGATGTCATAATATGCCAAATGCAAATGACTAGATTCATAATTTTTTTAATATCATTTACAAGTAACTTTTGGACAGCTGGTATTAACGGACTCGACAAACTCTTGTTAGGTGCAATGATTTCATAGTTGTACATATTATTTCAAATATCAATAGTATCATATAGCTATGTTGAACATATTACTCAAAATTTTGACTTTCTTTTTTCAGTAATTGCCACATACACACAAAAGGACTCGATCAACTTCTGTTAGGTGCTCCTAGAGGGATTAAGGATATTTTGTACATTTTATGTGTGTGTGGTAATTACTGAAAAAAGAAAGCAGAAAATTTTGAGAAATATGTTCAACGTAGCTATATGATACTATTGATATTTGAAGTAATATATTCAACTATGAAATCATCGCACCTAACAAGAGTTTGTCGAGTTCGTTAGCACTAGATGTCGAAAAGTTGCTTGTAAGTGATATAAAAAGAAACTATGCATCTAGTCATTTACATTCAGCATATTATGACATCCTGTGTAAGTACAATCATTGCACCTCATATTGTATATGAAGCATAAGCAATGCCCATCACGACATCTTCCATGGCAGCTACAATGTAATTGAGGAGCAGTAGGAGCCACTTCTTATGCTATTGTGACAAATGCTCACTTTCACCGTATTTTCTCAAATCCTACAAAATGAATAAATTAAGTAAATGAAAGTACACTTTAGAGTCATAAACTAGCAAAAATATAAGCTTCAAAATAGCACACTTTTGTGTGCAATCATCTAAAAAATTAATTTTTAAATGTCATAGTATTGTTATATATTTTGAAAAATGAAACCTAGCTTGACTTTTAAAACCAGAATGTTTCTCATTTTCATTTATCGTTTTCCTTAATATTTACTATGTGATTTGCATTTCCCGTTTTCACTATGATATTCGTAGAAATTTATTTTCTTTTGTGGATTGGCGGTAATGAGTTTCAAGCTATTACAATGATAAATGCAATATTTTTCTTTTGTTTTTGTTACAACTCCTTTTCTTTTTTTCTAACATTCGCATTTACCATTGTCCACCGTCACACAATAATAATTAATTATATTTTTATTGCACTCAACTCCAACTCATAATCTTGATATCAATCTTGATCATGAGCTTAATCCAAATGGCTTAGCTTCAAGTCCAGATTCAAATATTGATCATGATAGAGATTATAATTTTGATTATCATGTGCCTGTATTTCCTAACACCCTTTTTTACCCTCATTTTTGCCTTTTTCCTAATTCCACCTTCATTTCTGCCTTATTTCCTAATTCCACCCCCATTTCCGCCCTCACCCCCCTTAGCTGCCACACATTCCTCCCCCTCAACTGCCACCCATTCCTTTCGCTCAGCAGCAACCTCCACGCATTTTTCTCGCTCAACAGCAGCTGCCACCCATTACCTCCAGCTCAACAGTAGCCACCATCATTCCTCCTGCTCAGCAGCAGCCGCCACCCATTCTTCTCCCTTGCCCTACTTGCTCACGATCGTGGTCATGGTTGTGGCAACGCCCATAATGTCCATCATGGTCACGACATTCAAGTTTCTGACTCTTTTTTGGCTACACTTACATTTATTGCTGCAGATGGTCTTGGTGGCATTGTGGCAATAGCACAAGAAGTGGCTCATGCTCCTGCTGCTCCTTAATTACATTGTAGCTTCCCTGGAGGATGTCGTGATGGGCATTGCATATGCTTCTGATACAATAGGATGTCATAATATGTTAAATGCAAATGACTAGATGCATAATTTTTTTTATATCACTTACAAGCAACTTTTGGACATATGGTGCTAACGAACTCGACAAACTCTTGTTAGGTGCGATGACTTCATAGTTCAACATATTATTTCAAATATCGATAGTATCATACAGTTATGTTAAACACACACAAAAGGACTCGATAAGCTCTTGTTAGGTACTCCTAGAGGGAGTAAAGATATTTTGTACATTTTGTGAATGCATGACAATTACTGAAAGAAGAAAGCCAAAATTTTGAGTAATATGTTCAACATAGCTATATGATACTATTGATATTTTAAATAATATATTCAACTATGAAATCATCGCACCTAACAAGAGTTTTTCGAATCCGTTAGCAACAGCTGCACACATTCCTCCCCTTTAACAGCAGCGGCTGCCACCCATTTTCATTCGCTCAACGACAGCCGCTACCGATTTTTCTTACTTAGCAACAACTGCCATCCATTCCTCCCCCTTACCTTACTTGGTTGAGATTGTGGTTACAGTCGTGGCAACGAGCCTAATGTCGATCTTGGTCGTGACATTCAAGCTCTAGGCCTTATTTAGCTACCTTTGCATTTGCTGCGGCAGACAGTCTTGGGCGGGCATTTGTGGAATACCATAAGAAGTGGCTCCTACTCCTGCTGGTCCTCAATTTTACTGTAGCTGCCCTATAGGATGTCGTGACGGGCATTGCATCTGCTTTAGATACAATATGAGGTGCACTTATTGTGCTTACATAGGATGTCCTAATATGCCAAATGCAAATGACTAGATGCATAATTTCTTTTTATATCACTTACAAGCAACTTTTGGACATCTGGTAATTGAGGAAAAACAAGAGCAAGAGCCACTTCTTGTGCTATTGCGACAAATGCCTGACTAGGACTATCTACAACAACAAATGCAAAGGTAGCTAAATAAAGACCAGGAGATTGAATATCGCGACCAGGATGGATAGTAGAGGCATTACCACAATCGCAAGCAAGTAGGGCAAGGGGAGTGGAATGGGTGGCGGCTGCTGCTGAGCGGGAGGAATGAGTGGCAGCTTCTGCTGAGCGAGCAGAAGGAATGGGTTGCGAGGTTGCGACTGAGGGGATGGAATGTGTGGTGGCTAAGAGGAAGCAGGTGGGAGCAGCAGTGGAGGCGAAATTAGGAAATAAGGCAGAAATTGGGGCGGAGAGAGAGCTAGGAAATATAGTCATATGATAATCAAAATTATAATCCCTATCACAATCAGTATTTGAATATGGACTTCAAATTGAGCCATTTGGATCAAGATTGATATCAAGATCACGAGTTAAAGTTGAGTGTAATAAAAATATACTTAATTATTATTGTGTGATGGTGGAAAACGATAAATATGAATGTTAGAAAAAAGAAAACGAGTTGCAACAAAAGAAAAAGATTGCACTTACCATTGTAATAGCTTGAAACTCGTCACCAGCCAATCCACAAAAGAAGAAAAATCTTTGTGAATACATGATGGAGATGATAGATGCAAATGTCATGGTGAATATTATGGAAAACGATAAATGCAAATGACAAATATTATGGTTTTAAAAGTCTAGTTAGGTTTCCTTTTTCAAAATATAGAACAATATCATGACGTTTAAAATTCAATTTTCTAGATAATGAGGAGAATGTAATTCAAATTGGAGAAAAAGAGCACAATTTGACAATATGCATAACAGCAGAAATGGATAGGCGATTGCACAATCGATTTTCTCGGTTTCTCTATTTTAGTTCTTAATTGGTATTTTTTCATCACTTCCCAAATTTTCAAACGTTCTTTACAGTATCTTTTACTGTTTTTTGCAAATTAATTTATTAAATTAATGTAATTAAATTAATTAATATAAATAAGGTTGAAGTGGTATGGTCAATCAATTAAGTTAGGAATTAAAAGAGAATTGGACTATTGATTCATGTCTGAATCAAAATAGCCAACCACAAACCATGTTTTTTTTTTCCTATTCAGCTATTATTATTAAAGAGAAAGTAGGGAATCAAATTAACCAATTAATATAAATAAGGTTGAAGTGGTATGGTCAATCAATTAAATTAGGAATTAAAAGAGAATTGGACTATTGATCCATGTCTGAATCAGAACAGCCAACCATAAACCGTGTGTGTGTGTGTTTTTTTTCCAGCTATTGTTATTAAAGAGAAAGTAGGGAATGAAATTATATTAAATTCTAATAAGAAGAAAGACAGAGATGGAGAATGGAAGAATACTAAGAATAACAAGGGAGAAGAAAAATGTGTGCAAAACCACTAGAAAGGAGGTTGCAGCAGCACAAGCTGAAGAAAAATGATGCTGGCGGCAACAATGAATGGGAGAGGCAGTGATGACACTCACTATTGAAACGGAGGAGGATACGACGTGAATAAGAAGAGAAGAAAATCGCATGGAGTATATATGAAAGAGTTAGGTTAGAAAGTGGGCTTGATTTTGTTTTCTTAAGAAAAAAAGGGAAATTGTAACAAATGACTACAAGCTGAAGAAAAACGATGTTGGCGACAACAATGAATGGGAGAGGTAGTGATGACACTCACTATTGAAACGAAGGAGGATACGACGTGAATAAGAAGAGAAGAAAATGGCGTGGAGCATATATGAAAGAGTTAGGTTAGAAAGTGGGCTTGATTTTGTTTTCTTAAGAAAAGAAAGGAGGTTGCAGCAACACAACTGAAGAAAAACGATGCTGGCGACAACAATGAATGGGAGAGGTAGTGTTGACACTCTCTATTGAAACGGATGAGGATACGACGTGAATAAGAAGAGAAGAAAATGGCGTGGAGCATATATGAAAGAGTTAGGTTAGAAAGTGGGCTCGATTTTGTTTTCTTAAGAAAAAAAAGGGAAATTGTAACAAATGACTACAAAAAATAGCCAAAATTAAAAACTCATTTTAACATGAGATTCTTATCACTATGAAAATTGTATCATTTTTTTTTTCTTTTTAATTACATGTTGAATATGAAAATTTTATAATTAAATATTATATTTAATAAAAAAAATGTATAGGTTCTATTTTTCTTTGACGTTGATATCTTTACTCATGAAGAAAATGTGAATGATGTCAATTTTGATGAGAAAGTATATTTTCTTGCTTTTGGAAAACAGTTTGATGTGAAGAAAGATGATTTATGAGGGAATTTTCAAAGCGATTCTTTAAAGGCTGATTAGCCTATCTCATGTTTTACCCCTAGGTCTTGAAGTTTTCAAAAGCAGAGCATTTGTAAAGGAAATGACCTAAACGCACCATTTTGCTAATTCAAAGGACACCTCAATCAGTCTCTCGGATGTTCCTTCAACCGAATGGGATACTCATAATTACTCTAGTTAAAAGATGACATGTATTTTCTTATATCTATTATTTTTCTTTGTTCAAACGTAGTGAATACAAGAAAAGATGTATGCCAATCCTTCCGTTTGTGCGTTTTAAATCTTAACTTGGTATCAGAGCAACCAATGGTCAATGCCTTTTCTTCTTCATCTGGAAATCTTATCACCTCCACTGTGAACCCTAGGAGAACTTGACTTTTCCTATTCTTCGAAGCTACAAGCTAGAATGTTATTTAACTGGTGAGAAGCCATGTCCATCGATGTTTCTATAGCAAAAAGTAACAACAGCTGTCCAAAGTTCTTCAAGCCTAGAACCAGCTCAGTTTGAAGCTTCAAGTTCAACCGAAATAACAACTCCACTCCCAGAGGTTAATCCTCAATACGATAGTTGGATGACAATAGATCAACTCATTTTTGGATGGTTGTACAACTTCATGACCTCTGAAGTTGCTACTCAAGTCATGGGATATGAAAATACTACAGATCTTTGGGTTGCCGTTCAAGAACTCTTTGGGGTTCAATCTAGAGCTGAAGAGGATTAACTTCGACAGGTCTTCCAACAGACTCAGAAAGGTTCCCTTAAAATGTCTTATTATTTGTGTATTATGAAATCTCGTGCAGATAACTTAGGCCAAGCCGACAATCCCGTCCTGACCTGATCCTTGATTTCACAAGTACTCTTGGGGTTAGATGAAGAGTATAATCCAGTTATTGCAACTATTCAAGGATGACTTGAAATAACGTGGGTCAAGATGCAAGTCGAGTTGCTGGCTTTTGAGAAACAACTTGAATACCAAAATACCCAGAAAAATTCCCTTAACTTTAGTCATGCAGCGTCCATAAATATGGAAGCAAATAAGGGGTTCAATACTTGAGGTCAGAAACAACAAAACTCCTTCAATAATCGACAACCACAACAATTTAATCAAAAGAGGGAATGGTCGCATTAGAGGTAATCAGAACAAAAATAGTAATCCTGGCCCAAATTCTGGTGGTGTGACTCAAAATGGAGGTAATCAGAACAAAAACACTATAGTTCCAATGGCTACTCAAGCCTTTATGGCCGTTCAACTCGCTAATCCTTTCGTTGCTAGCCCTGAATCTGTAGTTGATCCGAGTTGGTATATTGATAGTGGTGCCTTAAACCATGTCACTGCTGATTACAACAATGTTGCTCATCCTTCTGAGTATAGAGGTAAGGAAAAAGTAACTATTGGAAATGGTGGTAAGTTAATTATTTCTCATGTTGGCTCAGTTTTTCTGGCCTCAAATGACGGTTTGCTGAAACTTAAGAATGTTCTATGCGTCCCGGATATAGCAAAAAATCTTGTTAGTGTTTCAAAACTTGCCCAAGATAATAATGTGTATAATGAATTTCATGCTGATTGTTGTGTTGTAAAGGATACTCGTACAGGCAATGAAGTTTTGAAGGGGGCTCTTAAAGATGGACTTTATCAACTTGGCATAACAAACGTCACTGATAGTGCTTCCGATTCAATAGAAAAGAGCTTAGAGTCGGCTAATAATGTAGTTGCTTGCCCTATTTTGTCTGGTTCAATGGCCAATGTAAATATGGTTGTGTCAAAAGCTATTTGGCATAGGAGACTTGGTCACCCATCCTTGAAAACTTTAAATACTCTAGTAAAATATTATCATCTACTAGTGAAGATTAATGACACCTTTAATTTCTGTGAAGCTTGCAAGTATGGTAAATCACATGCTCTTCCTTTCTCAAAATCAAATTCCTATGCAACAACTCCTTTTGAATTAGTCCAACTGATCTTTGGGGTCCAACACCAATTGCTTCAATTGAAGGATATCGGTATTATGTTCATTTTTTGGATGACTTTAGTAGATTTGTTTGGGTTTACCCTTTGAAATTAAAGAGTGACACTCTATCAGCATTTAATCACTTTCTTACTATGGTGAAGAATCAATTTGGGGTGTCTATTACAACTCTACAATCTGATAATGGGGATGAGTACAAGAAAGTTCATCAGTTATGTGCTCAGCTTAGGATTTAGTCACGCTATTCGTGTCCCTACACTTCAGCTCAAAATGGTCTAGCTGAGAGGAAACATCGACATATAGTTGAGACCGGGTTAACACTACTTGCTCAAGCATCGATGCCTTTTAATTATTGGTGGGAATCTTTCTTAATGTCCACATTCCTAATTAATGGGCTTCCATCTACTTGCTAATTAAATGGAAAATCTCCAATGGAAAAGTTGATTAATCGACAACTTAATTATTATAAACTGAGGAGTTTTGGTTGAGCTTATTACCCATATACACGACCTTTTGACACATAGAAATTTAATATTCGTTCAGAAAATGTGTCTATTTGGGCACAAGTCCAGTCCACAAAGGGCACAGGTGTCTCAGTTCATTTGGTAAAATTTTTAATTCACGCCACGTTCAATTTAACGAAAATGACTTTCCTTTTGCTGCAGGGTTAAAATTCACAACACATGATGTGCCCACAACCCAATCGATATCACCAAGCCCACCTCCATCTCAATGTATTTTTCCTCAAAGCTCTATTCTTTATCAACCCCCAATCCACATATCATCTAACCCAAGTCCATCATCTACAAGTCTGCCCACAACCCAAAATCCTACGAATCTATCTCCCACCCAAAGCCCATGTTCACCAACTCCTTCATCAGCCCACATGTCTTCTTTGTGTCACTCTCCTCCCCTTCATCAATCACCACACGTAGCCAACCCTAATGTTTCCCCTCTGCATTCATCGATATCTTCATCACCCACTAATTTGTCTTCGACTCATTCCACAAACTCAGAGGTTCAATCTTTTCTTCCTTCTTCTACCTCTATTCAGCCAACTCACTCAATGATCACTTGGGCTAAAGATGGAATTTTTAAACCAAAAGCCTTGGTTTCTGTCGCTAATTCAGACTGGGCCGTGATTGAGCCAACTCGTGCTGCAAATGCCTTGGCTACTCTTGTTTGGAAGGCTGCAATGGATCTTGAATTTCAAGCCCTTATTCAAAATCAGACCTGGATTTTAGTTCCTCATTCTTCAGATTTTAATGTAGTCGGTAGCAAGTGGGTCTTTCGCATAAATTGGAACTCCGATGGGTCTGTTCAAAGGCATAAAGCGCGTGTAGTTGCAAAAGGGTTCCACCAGAATCCAGGAGTTGACTTTTTTGAAACATTTAGTCCCGTGGTAAAGCCTTCTACGATTTAGGTTGTCTTGTCTCTTGTCGTTTCCTCTGGTTCGGTTATTCGTCAATTAGAGTTTGACAATGCGTTCCTTAATGGGATATTGAAAAAAGATGTCTACATGGCTCAACCTTCGAGTTATATAGATAAGAATTATCCTAACTGATAACACTAATTTAGTGCTATATTTATGCTCATTTATTGGCTAGTTTTGTATTGAATTAGTGAACTTTCATGTGTATTTATCTTGATTTTGTAGAAAACTGAGCTGACGGAGCAAAATCGAATGTTCGAGATTACTTCGATGGATATTGGAGTCTTTTAGAGCTTTGTTGAAAATTCAAGAAGGGAAGAGAAAATTAATAAAATGTTAAGTAAGAAAGTTTTCATTTTGAAAGTCATAAGTTTAAGACTTTCAAGTTGAAAGCTTTTAAAAAAATAAAATAAAATCTTGGAGCTTAGGCTCCCAAACCGGCGCCCAGGCGCCTGAAGTAGAGTAGTCAGACATAATGACAGCGCCTAGGCTCTACGAATACAACAGAACGCGTTTTTTCAGATATGTTTCGATCTCTACTATATTTACATCATTTTCTCTTCGATTTTAGGAGGAAAAACTGAGGGTTTATGCCCTAAATACGACTCCATGCTATTTTGAGAGGATTTGGGAGCATTTGTGAGCGGATTGGAGTGATATTGAAGATTTGGAACTTGGATTCTTGGGATAACACCTCAGAAACGCGAGATCTCCTTTTGTTTGCAATTTCTTCCCTTTTCCTTTCATTTTTAGTTAATTTTGTGGCTGTAAAGTTAGGAATTTTTGGGTTGTATTGACTGATTTTATATGGTTTAATCCCTAACTACTTGGGTTTAGTTGTTAAACATTGTTTAATGCTTGCTTGTTTGAAACTTTGGATTGATTTCTTAAGTAATAGATGTTTATTGCTTCTAGGGCTTGAATCATTTATGCAATTGTTTCTTAACGCATTTAACCATTGTTTCTCTAATTAATTGAGGTATTTCTAAGTTGAGCTCGAGAGAGAATACTTAGTTTAGCTTAATGCGCGATTAATTAACTACTCGAGTGACAACAAGGTTAATAGTTAATTAATTGTAAATGGTGATGAAGATTAATTAGTTGGGCATTGGTTAATTGACTAGTTTTCTAAGTGGAAACTCAATAGAGAGAAGCTTAGACAATAACCCAATTTGCATAACTAGTGTTTATTTACCTGTGTGACAGCTGAGGTTAATAAATAGACATTAAAAGTTCGTAATGAAGAGTCTTAACGCCTTGTATGAGTTAGCTAAAGCTAGGGAGACCTAGGTTAGTTATTTAGTACTTGAGAGTGGAGATGTCCGAGAGGAGAATCCACGTCTTTAGAGCTTCTAGACTTATGAGTTCGCTGTCCATTGAGTTATAATTGTCTGTTAACTTAGTAATTGATCTTTTCCCAAGTTATCCCTCGTGTTTGTGTCTCCCATTTATTTTATGCATTTATTTTCTTTTGTTAGTTAGTTTATCTTGTCTTGATTTCGTTTCTCTAAATAAAGTTAAGTGAAAGTATTCGTGGTAATTAATTGAATTAAAAGCCGATCTCTGTGGATTCGATACTCGGTAGAAATACCGTTTTATATTACTTGACCCGTGTGCTTGTGGAAACGTATTTGTACGCCCATCACTAACTATGTGTGTAAACTCAACAAAGCGATTTATTGGCTGAAACAAGCATCAATAACATGGAATAATACTATCAAAACTGTGTTGTTATCTTAGGGATTTATAAATAGTCGAGCTAATTCCTCTCTGTTCATCTATAAACAAGGTACATCCACTATTCTCCTCTTAGTTTATGTGGATGATGTGATCTTGACTGGTATTAATGGGCCCTTGATTGACAAATTAGTTGTTGCTCTAGATAATAAGTTTGCTTTAAAGGATCTCGGAGTCTTGAGTTATTTTCTTGGAATTCAAGTCACCAATCTTGATTTTGGTCTTTTGCTTACACAAACTAAATACATTAATGACCTTCTAGCCAAGCTTAATACGACTAATCTAAAGTCTGCACCTTCTCCCTCTGTTATGGGGAAACACCTTTCAATCTTTGATGGACAACCTTTACAAGATCTTTTTATTTACCGAAGCACATTTGGTGCTCTACAGTACCTAACTAATACTCGACCCGATATCACCTACTTTGTGAACCATTTAAGTTAGTTCTTGAAACAACCTTCAGATGTTCATTGGCAAGCCGTTAAATGAGTTCTTCGCTATCTACGTGCCACCAGACATATGGGATTTTTAATTTCGCCTAGTGATGAGTTCTCCATTTCAGCCTTTTCGGATGCTGATTGGGCATCCAATATCGATGACAGGAAGTCTGTTGTTGCATACTGTGTATTTCTTAACAACACGCTTGTTTTGTGGTCATCTAAGAAACAAACGGTTGTTGCTCGATCTAGCACGGAGTTTGAATATCGTGCTTTAACACATGCTTCTACTGAGGTTATTTGGCTTAGCCAGCTTCTCACCGAACTTGGTGTCTCTTCTCAATCCACGTCGGTTATTTGGTGTGATAATACCAGTGCTGGATCTCTTGCTACCAATCCTGTATTTCATGCACGTACGAAGCACATAGAGATTGATGTTCCCTTTGTTCGTGATCAAGTTCTTCAAGGTGACCTTGAGGTTCGATATGTTTTGTTTGTTGATCAGCTTGCGGACTGCTTAACCAAACCTCTAACTCACACTCAATTTCACTCTTTGTGCTCCAAACTCGATGTCGTTGAACTCCCCTCTCGTTTGAGGGGATGTAAAGGAAATGGCCTAAACGCACCGTTTTGCTAATTGAAAGGACACCTCAATCAGTCTCTCAGCTGTTCCTTCAACCGAATGGGATACTCAGAATTACTCCAGTTAAAAGATGACATTTTTTATTTTCTTATATATATTATTTTTCTTTTATATTATTTTATTCATTCAAACCCTAATTTGAAGGTATAAAAGCTTCTTATCTCTGTATCTCAAAATATTCTGAAAACGTATTGAATACAAGAAAAGCTGTCTGCCAATTGTTCCGTTTGTGCATTTTAAATCTTAATTGCATTTATCTCAAAAACCAAAACTAGATCTGGTCAAGTGGAAAGTACTAGACATAGGTTCGAGTCAAAGGTATTTGGATTTAACACGGAAGCTAAGGGAGCCTCAAACATATTAGATAAGCAACTCAAAAACCATGTTCTGCTGAGGAAAAAATTATTACCTTGGAACTCTCTGAAGAAACATTGGTGCGTGTTAAGACTTAATTATTTTCTGTACTTGTATTTTAGATTACTATTTGACCTACTACAATTATGTAGATTAGGTGGGTTAGGTATAGAGAATTTTGGAAGAAGAGGAAGATTTAGAGTAAATATTGTTGGCTTTTTGGCCCTTAATCTCAAATTAATTTAATTTTAATTAATTAATTAATTAATATTTTGATGATAACAAACCTGCTATTAATTACTAACAATTTTGGTATTTTGAAGTATCCATAGTGTAGAGCTCGGAATAACGATTCCAACGCCTCTTGAATCACTCAAATCGGAGTTAAAATGAAGAAGTTATGGGCAAAACAAAGTTGAACGGAAAATTCCCGACGCGATGACGTGGCAGCTGAGTCAGCATTATGGACCATTTAGAGAGTGACACGTGGAGCTATGGGGAAGTGACACTTGGTGGAATTTTTGTTTGTTTAAAAAGAAAAAGGAAATTTTATATTATTATATATTATTTGTTATGTGTCTAACGGTTTTTAAATTAAAAAAAAAATTTGCTGACAGCATTTAATGCTGCTGCCAGCAGCTGTTCTTTTTTTAAAAAAAAACAAATAAAAAAAAATTGTGACCGTTGGTCACTTTTTAATATATATATATAATTTATATTATATTATATTATATATTTTATTTATTATTTACTTTTTACTTTTTATTTTCTTTTAATCTCCACCATTAATTTCACTTTTATCACAATCCAATGGTCCAAATTAAATTTTGATTTTTACCTCTTTTCCCTCTCTTTTTATACCATATTCTTCTCCAAAAATTACACAACAAGTTATTACCATTTTCAATCTTCCAAACATCTCAAAAAGCCTCCATTGTTGCTCTCTCCAAGCTCTAAATTTTTTCTTTTCATCTTATTCTTGAGAGAGAATTATTGTGTTGTGAGGATTGATTTGTGAGAGTTAAATTTGCAAATTTACTCTATCAAGAGAGTTCTTAAGTGTGTTCTTTATTTTCTTCAAACTTTGTAACGGTTTGATCCTAACCCGTGGAAAGGATTGAGTTTGCTCTTGAACTCGTAAAAAGAGCGTTGTAGCGGTTGGGCTCTAATCCGTGGAAAGAGTCGATAAAGTTTTTATTCAAATTCCCAAGAGGCGCTTGGGGAGTGGAGTAGGTCGAGTTTGACCGAACCACTATAAAATTACGGTGTCATCATCTCTAACTCTTTCTCATTTACTTTTGTAAATTAATTGAAGTAATTTATTGCATGCTTTAATTTGTTCTTAATTGTTTATTGCATTAGATTGAATTAATTTTTCATACTTTACACATTGTACTAATTATCCTTTTTATTTGTTTATAAAAAGTTTGATAATTAGATTATTTGTGCATACTTAGGAAATTTTTTTATTAAACCCTATTCACCCCCCTCTAGGGTTGCCATACCGATCCAACAAATATCACCTTCAGTCGTCATGGACTGTGGTAGGAATGAATTGTATTTATAAAGAAATGTTTTTGTACAACACTAATTTCTACAATCAATACATGGGCTTGGGCCTTCAATACAGCAAAACATAAAATAAAGGCTTGTTGCATATTGGGCTTAAACTACAAACAGACCCACCAATCACACTTGTGGTGATGTCTTCACATTCCCACTCAATAGAGGTGTGCACGGTTTGATATGGTATGATTTTGGGCAAAACTATGGATTGAATCGAACATGTCGATTTTTAAACTTGCTAAACCGAAAAAAAAATCACGATACCTCGGTTTTGGTTTTCGAACCAAACCATCCATAGTCGGTTTAGGTCAGTTCAGTTCGGTCATAACCATTTTTTTAAAATAATAATATACTAAACTGATCTTGTTTCAAGAGAAAAAAAATATACTGAACTGATCTACAAGTACTCCAAAAAAATTGATCTACGAAATTTAAAGCATACAAATGAAAAAGAAAAAACTTAAAAACTAAATTGACCTTTAATATACAAAATCAATAAAACTGAAAGGGAGAAACAAATTTCTCAAAAAACCAAAAAAAAAGAGAAAAGAAAGGTAGAGAATATGGCATGGCATGTGGTGACTGCTTTAAAGGCTGGCATTGGTGTCGATTGGCCGAGGCCAGTGAGTGACTAGCGGGTGGGTAGATCTAGTGGTGGCAGCTTGGGGTTACGGGAAGGTTTGAAATTTAAAGAAAGAAATGGAAGAGAAGAAAGAAATGGAAGAGAAGAGATTGAGAGGGGGTTTCCGTTTGAGAAAAGTGAGAAGAGATAAAGGGGAAGAAGAAGAATGGGTGATTATGGTTTCTTGTTTTTGAAAAAAAAATAAAAAGTTTCTTGTTTCTTGTATTACAATTTGTGATTTTTTTTGTATGGAGACCAAAAAATTTAGGCGAAAATGAGATTTAACCAGTTTCCTTTTGTTGCCATCAACAAATATTTTTTAAGTATTATTTTAGGTAAATTACACCTTTAGTCCATGAACTTTGAAATTTGTATCTATTTCTTCATTAAACTTTCAAAATTACAAATTTAGTCTTTAAATTTTTGAATTTTTTAAAATTCACGAGTCTAATAGTCGCAAAATTAAAATTTTAATCAATTAATTTTTACAAATTTCGAAATTCATAGAAACCTATTATGTACAGGCAAAATAGACACCAACCTCAAAATTGAGAGAAACTTGTAATTGAAGCTATTATTTTTTTCTTTCATCCCTCGTTTTCCCTCTCCCTGTCATTTTTTCCCTCCCCTTCTTTCCCTATCCCTCTTTACTACCTCTCTCTTCTCTGTCTTTCATCACAAGTCCATTTTCCTTTTTCTCATCCTAGTGCTCCACCACTTTTTTTCTTCCCATCATCCCACCAACGTCGCCCCGTGCTCCACTTGGACTGAACTCTGCCGTCTTCATGTTGGACTGGTTATCTCCGATGATGACAATGGTTTCCTTCAACTCAGTCAATAATGGTTATCTCCGATGATGGCAATTGCTTCTTTCAACTCGACTGCGATCTGAAATAATCTGAACAGAAACTGAAAATGTATAGGAAAACCTAATTTTCGGATCGCAAATATAATACGATTTTAAATTGTGAAGGAAAACCTAATTTTCAGATTAATCGAATTGAACTTGTCCGTCGTTGACACTGACGGCTCTCGACAAACGGCGAAGAAAAGAAGAAACCAGAGCAGAGGAAAGAAAAATAGGGAGATAGAGCAAGAGAGAATAGAAAGGCAGAGCCAGAGTGAGAGATAAAATTGGAAGCCAGAGCCAGAGAGAGAGAGGAAAATTTGGAAGCTAGTGCGGAGAGGAGCTAGAGGTGGAGCCAAAAAAATTTAAAAATATTTGCTGACGATAAATTAGGTTAAACACAAATTTTTGGGCATCCGTAGAAAAAAAAATAGTATTGTAAATTTGTGAGTATCTGTACTAATACAGAGCACCGAGCTCATAAATGCTATTGGGAACTCGATTCACCAATATATGGCGATGGCGGACATCTCCAACAATTTCTACTTCTCATGCTTTCCACTTCAATTGCCACTTCTCAGCCTCTTCTCAACTTGAGGATGATGATGTATTTTTACCGTGGTTGGAGCGAAAAGCAAATACGAAGATCTCATCAGTGCTTTCTATTGGGAAGTCTTCCATTGGCAGGTACTTCAACGGGCTTCTTTGACTTCAGCCATTACGTTCATATGAGGTTTAAACAATTTAATCCAAGATCGTTCTTCTTTTTGCTAACTTCAGGTTTTTGTTCGCGTCTGAGACCATACGGGCTGGAGATTGCATTTTGAAGGTTCCTTTCAATGTGGTATGGTGTAAATAGCTTCGTGATGAATCTCATAATACTCATAGAAAGTATTTAAAATATAGATGATTGATATCTTTCATTTTTCTTTGCAGCAAATTTCACCTGATATTCTTCCTGCACCTATTAGAGATCTGTTAGGCGATGAGATTGGAAATGTTGCCAAGCTTGCTCTTGTAATTCTTCTTGAACAGAAATTGGGTCCGGTAAGGATTGGGGGGTTATGTTTGTTATTTTAAAGATGAGAGCTATGTTTGCATTCAACTTTGCTACTAGCTCGAATAAGAAAATCAATTGAGATTTTTAATTTTGATATTCCAACTTGTTATTTTCATGATAGGATTCTAAATGGGCTCCTTACATTATCCGACTTCCTCAAGCATGGGAAATGCATAACACAGTTAGTATTCTGCCTTTTCCATTTATGCATATAACCAAACAATTTCATGTTGCAGTGGTTGATAGAATGAAAATGATTACATGTTTACACAGCTTGGGTAAATATGAGCAACCATATATATATTGAGCCGAATGTTATTTTATTCTGACCAAATGAGTGAGTCATGGAATAAACAACATTTGCTTGAGATATGGCAAGGCCATAAATTCTGTAGATAAAGTGATGTTGTCGAAAAGGTTACATTGCTTACTTGTTCTTAAATGAATTTAATCTTTATCTGCATGCTAAAATTTATTAATATTACCTTAAATCATAATTCTGTTTTGTATGTTCTTCCTTATATATAACATCAATTCATTAATATTTTATTCTACAGCTTGTGTTAAAAGGTAACATTACATCTAACCAAGGAGTTTATCCTTTTTCCTCCTTTTTGCGAGAGAGGAAAGTTTTTGTGGCAAGTTGGGGTGTGTGCTATCTTGTGGGGCTCTGGGGTGAGAGAAATAATAGAATCTTTCGAGGGCATGAGATGTCGCCTTGTGATGTGTGGTCCCTTATTAGATTCCATGTTTCTCTTTGGGCTTTGGTGGCAAAGCCTTTTTGTAATTATACTTTAGGTTTTATTTTGCTTGATTGGATGCCTTTCTTGTAGGTCGCCTCCTTTTTTTTTGTGGGCTCTCTTTTTGTATGCCCTTGTATTTTTTCATTTTTTCTCAATGAAAGCTCAGTTTGTTCTAAAAGAAAAAACATTACATCTAACCAAATATTGATCATCATGGCTTTTTTTTCCTCCTTGTTCTTTTTTTTTTGGGTCGGCAGCAATTTGGTTGTAGGGGTCCTTATTTTTCTTCTTTTTCATTCGGACTTGTTTCTATTTTAGTAATGAGCCAATGAAATTTCTAAGCTTTCAATGTTATGATGTTTGACATTCAATTGAAAATGCTCATAGAGAACGACTTGGCTGTAACTCTTACCACTTTTGAGCCTTTGTAGATATTTTGGAATGGAAGTGAGTTGGAGATGATTCGTAAAAGCTCTTTGTATGAGGAATCACTTAATCAAAGATCACAAATTGAAAGGGAATTTTTGGCAATCAAGCAAGTAAGTGCTTTGCTTCAGCTAAATAATTCTTTTATAGCTTGGCATTTTTTAATCGAGTTGCAATGCTGATTTTCTATTGGTATCGTTATATTCAAAGTACTTGTTACTTTGTTCAATAATAATTCACTTTTAATTAACTATGAACTTGATCAACTTTTTAATCTATCCTGATAAAACCAAGTATATCATATCATTTCGTTAAAAAGTTCTTTATTTTATGACATGAACTTTGCTGGTGGATTTTAAGATACAAAATTGGAAAATGGCATCCTAGTCTTGGCATTTCGATATTATATGACATGTTGAAAACAAAACGGGGTTGTAAATATTTTCAAATTACATACAAAAGAACATTTCATTAGACCATGTTTGTCAACTATATTTACTCTCAATGTTATTTCAGGCTCTGGAAACCTTCCCAGAAATTATTCGTAGCATTGATTGCGATGATTTCATGCATGCTTATGCTCTTGGTAGGTAAATTCTATTGAGAAGGAAGATATATCAGTAGTGATGTTTTCCCTTTCTAATGTCCACGTGTAGTGAAGCTAAGCAGTTTGGGTTACTATTAGTTTTGCAATTCTTTGAAAATTTTTGTAATGAATTTTCACTACTTGACTCTTGATTTTGACAGTTACTTCTAGAGCATGGAGAAGCACAAAGGGTGTCTCTCTGGTATTCTTTTGTCAGACGAAGTGGCATTTCTTTTCTATTCTATATAGTACATCCAAAGTTTTTATTTGGTTGCATACGTTCTTAGTGAGCTCAAGCAAACTTCTTAGTACAAAAAGGAACTCTACTGTAGTTGTATTTGTATAATTTAATATTTTTGACAGATTCCATTTGCAGATTTTTTAAATCATGAAGGTGCTTCAGAAGCAATGGTACTGAATGATGATGACAAACAGCTCTCTGAGGTCCCCTTCTCCATCTCTTGCTATAAATCCTATTTTCATGAAGATAAGAGATTGTAACTTGAGATTTGCTCCATTTGTGGAAGTTGTACACTTTTTCTGTCCATCATGAAATTTTCTTAAACTCTTAGTTAATTCGGCATTATCATGCCTTGGCTATATGCTTTGGCTTTGTAGTTACCTCTGTCTTCAAATCAACAATTCCTTTTTGTGATAGATATCATTAGTTTGTTTTATTGGTTACTTATTATCATAGTGTTTTTTTTCCCAACTAAATTCCTTTTTGACTTTCAAGTTTCTGAATTTCTATGTCTAGGTCATTGCTGACCGTGATTATGCCCCTGGTGAACATGTAAGTTTTCATTTTTATTTTCAACTTCTACTAAATATATAAGTTTTAGGTGGAGTGATTTCTTGGTTCATTCATTATCTGAAGCTGAAAGGTCAAGTAGTCACCTTCACTTCAGTTTTGCTTCATCAATTTAGTGAACAAAATTCCCATCAGTTGTTGTCCACAATTTTTTTGTACTATTTTCTTTAACCTGGGTGGCATCATTTCTGTGCATTTTATTTTGGTGTCTTCCTTCTTGCGGGGGCCTGATGGATGTCATCTGTTGTAGGAAGTTTTACTTTGATTTCTTTTCAATATCTTCCTTATATTAATTATTAAGTTGTGTTATATGCTTATATGATATGAAGTTTAAATAAATTTTTAATTTTTTCCGAACCTTGGGTGTGTACAACGTTTGTCCAAAATTGGACCAAACCAAACCGTGAACACCCCTAGTACAAACTACTTGTATGTGCTTATATTAGTTATTAGATTATGGTTGTATGCTTATATGATACGAAGTTTTAACAAAAATTTTAATCTTTTCTGAACCTTTGACATGTACTAGCTTATCATTGTTAATTACATGTATTTGTGAAATCTACGTGCACTGGGGAAGTTGTAAACATGGATCTACAGAATTCTCTTGTTGAAAGTTTCAGTTTGAGCTCTAAGTGCCAATTCATTGTCTGCATATTATACATGATACATGATAATTAGTAGCTGATGTATTTGTTTGCATACATGCTTTACTGGTTACTTTTGTGCTTCTATTTTATGGAATTGCAAGCCAGAATGATACATTCCTAATTGATGTAATACTTTTGACTTTGTTACCCTGCAATTCACTGGCGCTATTGTATAGGTGCTAATAAGATATGGAAAATATTCAAATGCTACGTTGATGTTGGACTTTGGGTTTGCACTTCCATACAACATTCACGATCAGGTTTGTATGGCAATTTAGATAGAAGGAAACTACTGATGCAATGGAGAAATAATATTATTGTATAGTTATTTTAAAAAAAAGTTAAGCATTATTATAATTCCATTATGATGATACTTTCAATCAATTAGGATTCCCTTTTATGATTTAGTGTAGTCTTAGTTTGATGATCCTTGTCATTTTAAAAACAACAAACCCAAACAATATTCTTTGGGTTTTCCTAATTCTCTCTATTTTCCATGAAGTAGTTAAGTAAATGTTCTTGGATAAGGGCAGAGTTTTGTGGTAGGCTTGTTTCTTTGCTATGTTATGGGGAATTTGACTTGAGAGAAATAGTAGAATTTTTAGCTAGGTTGAGAGATCGTGGAGGAGGTTTGGGAGATTGCTAGGTTTAATATGTCCTTATGAGCTTGGTTTGATTCATTTGGATTGGAGTACTTTTCTGTAGTTGGTGGGTGAACTCCTTTTTGTCGGTTTTTTTGGCATGCCTTTTATATTATTTTATTTTTCCCAATGAAAGCTCGGTTCCTCCTAAAAGGAAAAAAAATGCAGTGTTCTTGGATGGATGAATCCCTACTCCTCTTCAACATCAACCTTCGCCTATTTGATCAATCTCTCCCATTCCTGAATCTACTAGCGCCACATCTCCTCAACAGGCAATGGGTGCATTATGTGCAAAGAGAATACTTGGACACAAAGGCCATCTTTTTCTCACTTGACCTTTGCTAACAAATGTTGGTCCAACTGGAGTTCTAGGCTTATTCAACTGAAGTTTGGCTTTTCCAAGCAACATGATGATTCTCCTCAACATGATCTTGATTACTTGATTGGCTATCCTTGCGACACATCCTTATCTTTTGTAGATTCTTAGGTTCTGTTTTTGTTATGGCTCTTTCTTGGCAGAAATGTGACCCTTCCTTTATCAATCACAAAATTAATAATTTTTTGGTTCACTGGAAGAACCTTCCTCTAGATACGAGGAGAGTTTGGCTCTCCATTCCTTGTATGGCCACCAAAAAGGAAAAAAAAAAAAAGAGATGAGTTTCTTACTGTAATTACTTCTATTTATGTTTTTCGTTTGGTTTTGGCACTTCCGGCCCTTTTTGTTGACCCTTTCCTTTTACTTTCATTTTCCTTAATGAAAGCTGAGTTTCTTATCTTAAAATAAATTGTTAAATGCTACCACCCTGCTCTCAGTCCTATTCACATCTAGGATTATAACCAATTTTGTTTCTTAATCTTTAGGAAAAGAGGTGGATATGTAGGATAGGATGATACTTGTATATTTTGTTAATGTTATTTAACATTTATATTCGCTTCTTTTACTTTTAAATTTCTTTGTTGAAGGAGATCCACCTCTTTATATTTTGTTATTGATGGCTTATTTGAATGTTGAATTTTCCATGTCGACATGGAAATATGGCATACTCAGGTACAGGCCCAGGTTAAAACAGTTAAAGATGATCCTTTGGCAAGATTAAAGTTGGAACTTTGGCAAAGAAGTTGCACACCAACTACTAAATATGTTAATGGCGTTTACTCCCCTGGGAATTCTTTTACTATCAGGTTAGTTTCTTATAAAAAAATAGTCGCATTGAAAAACAGGACATCGTATTTTTCAACGACTAGGTTGATCTAAATGGTTTTACATTCTCCACTTTTTTGTTTGTGCTTGTTGCTTCATGTTTGCGTGACTGTGAGAAGTAAACAATTCGTTTTTCAAACCAAACATATATGATATATGTATAAATTATAATAATTAGAGTATCTTGACCAAAACATACATATATGTATAATAATTAGAGTATTTTGACCATAGCTTTATAACATAGTAACTTTTATATACCATCAGGGAAGTGAGATCTGCCATTGGGAAAGGGAGAGGTCTTCCCCAATCACTTCGTGCATTTGCTCGTATTTTATCTTGCACTAGTCCTCAGGGTTTGTATCTCACTCTTTCTCAGTTGTCATTTCTGCATTGGCCTGGCTCGAGTATGATATCTTTTTGGTCCATGTTGAACATGTAGAGTTAAATGACTTGTGTACTGAAGCTGCTAATGGTGATGGTCGGCTGGCTCGAATTCCATTGAAGAATGTCAACAGAGAGGTTGAAGCACATCAAATTTTGCTCTCTCAATTCAAACAATTAGTTGAAGAGTATACGGCATCTATTGAGGTACTTGCGCTCTAACATCAACTTGTTCAACTGAAAGTTCTTTTTATAAATTCCATTGCTTAGTGCCAAAGTAATTCATCTAATCATTTGTCCTCTTTTTAACGATTGGTATATTCTCAATTTTGGCCTTTTCTTGCTCCTCTAACTAACAAGAACAACTAGCCTATAAATCAATCCGTTATTTGCAAATAGGTTATGTAATATGTAACACATGTATCTTACTAGATTTCAATTTTTTGGTCAGAATATTGGCAAAATTCTTTAACAGGAATTATGGTGGGAAGTGCTTTTCAAGGGTGAAGAGTTTTAGCTTTTAGCTTTAGTCAGAGCCAGGATCGTGACATTTTTTTTTTCTGTTACTTTCCTAATGTGTTACTGTTTTGGACGCCACACGTTTGGGGGAGGAGTTGCAAACCTAGGTTTAATTAGAGAAAGAGAAACCATTCACTTGAACAAGTGACCCATAAATTCAAGCCACATTTAGTTTTCTTAAATCCACGCTTCTTAAACTTGTACTATAAAAACTGTTTTTTGAAACTCAGGCTTTTCAAATCCTCCGCTTAAACCTCCAAACTTAGTAAACCAAACGACTCTATGAGCTAAATGTATCTTTGAACATTTATATATTCATTACTTTCAAAATCTATCCTTTTTTTAATTGCCAAATCTATATCAAATTTAGGATGCAGGTAATGTCATACATTTAATATTGGGAATTTTAACCTTTTAATTTTTTTTTTCAAATGATGCTCATATTCTTGCATTGCTTTGTGCTGTAGATTGAGATACTAATGTGAATGATAGGTTGGATTTTTAAAAAAATAATAATGTAGTTTAAAAAAAAAACAAATATAACGTAGGTTTGAAACTAATTCTAGATTTGGGGTAGCTAAATCGTGTACATGGGTTGTGAACTAGTTAAATCATGGCCCGTGTACACTATTAAGTAAATGAAATGCGGCCATGGGTTGGGAGTATATAAATCGCGTACCTGGTACGCGATTTACTTGATATGTCACTCCATGTAGGCAAAGATCGCCACCTGGAAGCCACTTGGGAGCCAGGTTGAACGACACGAAACTTGTGTATGAGGTACACGAGTTCCATTTGGAACACACGTACCGTGTACTCAAATTAGGGTTGAAACTCGTGTACCATGTACGTGAGTTCAGTGGTCCCTACATATATCCCACATACTTCTCTCTCTGCACGTTGTCTCTCAAGGTTAATTTTAAGAATAATGTAGTTTAAAAAAGAATTGACAAAAATGGAGTAGTTTTGAAAAAAAAAATAATGATAAAAAAAATTACAAATCTTGGGTAAGAAGAGAAAGTGTTGAAAAAAATAGAGTACTCAAATCGTGTAACCATGTACACGTTTTACGTGTGCTAACACGTGGATGGTGAGGTGGGCAATGTATGCGATGAATATGTAAATCTTGTACATGATTTACATAAGACTTGCGTACCATGTAAACAATTTTTTTTTTTTTTTTGGTTATTAGCCTTATAAAAACAAAATGACAAATGTGAGGTTGGAATAAAAAAAGAGATGTTTTCTTAGGTATTTAAAAATATGCAATTTACTTAATTTTTCTTTTTAATTTATCAATTGTCTAGTCTATTTTTTTTTTAATAATATAATTACAATACTAGTCTATTGAAATGAATAAGTATTTTTTTTTTTTTTGCAAATAATGAAATTAGATCGAATAAATGTCTAATGATTAATAAGTATTTTAGGTTTAACAAAAAGTGATATCACTCAAAAACTCATGTATCACATGGTGGTCTTCTTGGACGAGCTCCATGACTAGGTTGAGACATATCAAAGTGTGATTGATGAGGAATTACATCATCAATATCTTGTTGTATTACAATATAAGGTAATGAATTTGGTGCATAATACTCTTGTTGATGACTAGAACTTGAAGCAATGTCTGTTTGAACTTCTGGTGAGTGCACAGGAGAAGCTGGAATTTAATCATTAACTATAGGAGGTTCTTGGTCTACTTGTGGCTCTTGCATGTCTTCAGCTCGTTGTCGTCGGCGTCTATGACGATCACGTGTCCTATCGATGTCAGCAACAATTAGTCTCTTTATTTGTTGAATTATATCAGTTACAATTATGATATATTGCTCACACATAGAATCAAAATTAGGTAAACTTTGTTCTACTGAGTATGGGTGCTCATGCCATTCAAAAAATCGATCTGACTGAATCAACGTCGGTCGATCAGTTATATGAAATGGTCAGCTGGTGTCGGTCTTGCTATATGCAAAACTGACTAGTCGGTTGGTCGGAGTGGTCAGTAAAAGATTTTTTGACTAGCCGACCAACCTTCATATATTAGTAATTATTTTTAAAAGAAAAGAAAGATGGTTGAGTGTACCTGTATGCGCAAACCAGTCAAATCGTGCACTGCCCAAAACATTGATATATTCATTTTCAAGAAAAAGTAATGACTACATTTTTAAAAAATATATTGAATATTTTTTAAAAATAATGATTACTTTTTTAAAATATTAAATTTAATCTTTCTTCTTTTCTCTCTTTTTTCTCTCTTTTCACTCTTCACCTCGTCGAGACTTTTTATTCGCCTCTCTCTCTTTTATCCTCTTTCTCTCTTTTTTCCTCATTGTCTTCAATGTTCTCCATTTCTTCAACATGTAGTCCCAAGTTTGACAAATAGTGTTCGTGTACCTTCTCTCTTTTTTGTTTCTCTTTTATCTCTTCTTCTTCTTCAACATTCCTCTAAATTCTCTCTATCTCTTCTTTCTCTCTCAATTTCCTCCCTCATCTCATTCTATCACCACCCAAAATTGACAAAACCGACTAATCGACAATGTATTCAGTCGATCAGTTTCATGAAGCATCGTAAAATCGACCAACCAAAATTGATAGATCAGTTTTTTGTGTCAGTTTTCACCCAAAACCGACACTAACCAACCGACAAACAACCCTACTACTAAGTATTGTTGTACATCTCGAACAAAATTATTTTGCACAAAGAAAAAATTAATATAATATAATATAGATATATATAACTGAAATTTAATAATAGCGAATTTAAGTAGGTAGTTTTTACTGTGCTAGCATAATAAGTGTTATCATGTGTGATATACCTCTTCGTGATTGAGTCATACCAAGACATGTAATCATTGGGCACAGCAGGCCTGTCTACTATGTTGCCCAATGCACAGTGATCATGACGTGCATGCCACAGTGATATAAATGTTGCATGATGTCGTCGCTAATCATGATCATGTTTACCTAGCAAGTCTAACTGATGCAATTGCGTGCTTGTATCACAATATGTTGGCATTGTTTGTCGCATTCCCAATTGTTTTAATACTCGATTTGGTCGATGCCATTCTACAATAGGCAAGTATATGAGATAGCTTACAATCAACCAAATGTCTTGCCCATTATGGCAATAATTAGGTACTAATGCCATAATATCATGTGTGTATGGAGTCCAAATGATTTAAAATTTATAAATAATAATTAAAATAATTAAAATCGATATTAATATATATTTGTATGTGAAACAAAATAAATTATAGTTTTACCTGATTGTGCATGAGACGATCAAATGCAATGCGATATTGAATCAACATGTTAGTAGATTGTTTAGAGGCAGCTAAAATGTCGTTCCAACTACACATATAATATAATTAAAACATTCTAGTATATAAATTTATAATAAATACAATGTAAATAATAAAACATATTGAGCACTAAGTAGGCGTCCAACATACTGACTAAGGGTTTGTAGCGGTGTTGTGGTGTGATGGGATAAAGTCAATCGAATGTCTATACCTGTAGTAGTATTAGTGGACATGTTATTTTTAAGGCATTAGCACTATTAGCTCGATATAGTTCTCTATATAACCATGTAAGACGGACACCCACCCATGAATATTGTCCAACTATCTCAAAGTTGCCCAACTAAGGAAGAAACATGAGATGAACAAATATATTGGACTTGTTGGCAAACGGAAGCCCTCCAATAAGTTGCATTATATACACTATTGCATATCTTTGTATTGTGATGTCATCAGCATCTGGAGGTGATTCTATAAATTGTGTTGTCAACCACAAAATGCTTAACCTAGACCCATTCAGTTCAGGAGATTGAACTCCTTAAGAGTCCTCACATACATGTTCCCAATTATACTATAACGATCCAGTTATAGGCTCTCAATCACAAGTAGTCCAAATTGGACAGCAACATCTTTGAGTGTAATAGTACACTCTCCATCGGGCATGTGAAATGTATGGGTTTCAGGCCCTCATCGCTCTACTAACGCAGTGATGAGATGCCAATCTAGTTGGATAAATCCAATTTGTGCGACCCCCAAAACTTAGCATGTTGTAGATAAGGAACGATACGTTGATCTAAATCAATATCGCGATGGATTATTCTCCCTTCTTCGACATTGTAGGACAATAGTAGATTGGCTCATACTGATAGTGAACGATGTGTACATTGTAAGCATAATTGGGTTGAATTAGATGGTATGGGATCCATATTTAATATAGAAAAATTAAAATCACAAATAATTTAATTAGATGGTCCAGGATCCAGATTTTCAATTAATAAGAAGCTAATAAGACAATAAAGTTATTTTACAAAAAAAAAATATGGCAAAAAATAATCTAATAAGACAATACTTCATTACAAAAAAATAAGCTAATAAGACAATAAATTTCATTACTAGAAAGTTCATTACAAATAAGAATCTAATAAGACAATATCGTCCATTACAAAAAAAACAAATAAAGACAAAAAAGTCCATTACAAAAAAGAATCTAATAAGACAATAAAGTCAATTACAAAAAATTCGCTAATAAGAAAATAAAATCTATTACTCATTAGCTCCACACTTGTACATTGAAAATTAACAAAATCAAATTCAATATTAATCAAATAACAATAATGTTGAAAAATAAAAACCAAATCAAAATAGATCTTATGCATCCATGACTTCAAGATGAAACGCCTAAATCACTAGATGGACAAGTATACTTGTTATATTATTCTCTCTTACACAATCCACAACGCACTTTTGTACTAGCTTCTCGCCAATCCATCTCATTATGAATGCGAGAAGTTTTTAGTTGTCCATGTTCCCTCAATAGATTTTTGTATGGATAAAGTATATCAAATTTTTCCTTTGGTCAATAATCTTTATGTTGTATAGGATGGAATTGAGCTTCGTAGCATTGTTGGTATTGTGACATTTTGTAAGCTTCATTAACAAAAGAAAAATGTGCCAAATGAATGTGATTACATGTTGCAATTACATGAGAGTAAGGGATCTTGTTATATTGGGCATGTAGGCACTGTGGCCTGATGATTCTTCCTGTTTGTGCAAAAAGTTGGCACAGCGAAGGCTAATGGCCCAACATCTCCTCACTGGTGAGCTTCGCATCCTCAAGTCTGCTACTGCTTGGCTGAAGAATTATTGTGATACCATTTAGATTGATTCACCACCAAAAGTATTATAAATTATAATAGGGGTATTGAATCGAGACTTTTGATATATTCATTTTTTACATATTCAGATTCCATTATTTATTATTGTTTATATGTGCTTTACTTAGAACTTAGTCATTTGGAACTCATCTTGAATTAATTTAGTACTTATGAAACAAACTCTAGTTCAGTTTTCTTTTAGATAAACCATAGGAAATACTGCATTCTTTAAGATATGTTTGAAGTATAGTAAAAATAATAATAATAATGTAGTGTTGTAATTCTTTAGCATATTATTATTACTTCAAATTTAAAATATTTAAATCTCATTTTCTATTTTGGTTATTGAAGAAGGTTTAGAATATCCATTTTGGCCCTCCAAATTTTAATAAATTATTATTTTGGTTTTAAAATGTATGTTTTAGTTGTTGAATTTATAAAAATAATCATTTTAATCTATTATTTGATATTTGTATACCTTTCAACTCATCTATGTGGCTTACTGCTCAAGTGTACACTTATAAAAAAAAACACACATTAATATACATATTTAAAATCACATTATCAATCTATTTAACAATTAACAATCAGTTGGTTTAAAAAAAAACCATTAACAATAAATTAATGGTACAAATCAAAATAGTTATAATTTTAGAGATTAAAATAAATTTGTAAAGAATTTAGAGACTTAGTAATAAGCTCGTGGACTAAAATATGTATATATTAAAAAAAGGCAATATCTTGAATGTATGGAGATTAAAATGGATTAAACGAGGTCAAATTTTTATGCATCTAATTCAATATATGAACAATTAGTAATGGGCAGTTACAAATGAAATAATTCATATACCTTTCATCATTATATACATTTTTAAAAATTAATGTTGGGAAATTTTCAATTTAAACTCAAAAAAGAAGGTTTGGTAAATAAACATACTAAATTGATCTAAGATATATTATTTCAATTAATTTTGTATTGATGTTTAACATAATAAGACAATAATTTATAAATTTATATCATTTAAATTGGAAATTAATTTGTTTAATATAAATTATTTGATAAAATATTTGAAAAAACAATTGTTATAAAAATTGAATCAGTCAAATTTCGATTCAATCATGTTGTAAGGTAAATCTTAATATCCTTACAATCATTTTGGTTAATCTTAAGCCGAGAATTTATATTTCAAGCATGTTTAATTATTTTGTCATCTTTTTAGCAATCATGATAAAAACAATAACTTAATAATTTACAGGGATTACTTTAACATATTCATTAAATAAAAAAATAATAATAATAATTAAAAAAAAACGTACTTCTTTGACTAGAGTAAATCATAAATTCATTTTCTAGAGACTTTTGACCAAGGCAGTGGTCGGAAATGGCCGAGGCAGTTTTCTGTTTTTGAAAATTATTCTTGTTTCTTCATATTTTTTTAGTAAACTTTTCACCAACTTTAAAAACACATTTGAATTTTAAGCCAAATTTCAAAAATAAAATTAAGCTTTTAAGAACTATTTTTTTAGTTTCAAAATTTCTCATCGTTTCTTACATTGTGCCCATCATAGAAGTTGATTTGAAGAGTTAGAAAGGAACTAAAATAGACGAAAGTTCAATTATTCAATTAATGAATTTGAACTCAATGATTAGTGACTATCAAATGTCATTATCTATACATATGTTTATGAAATTCAAATAATTGAACTTTTTACTTACTGATTGACTCTAAAAATATCTTAATGTGCTATTAAATATATATTTATGTAAAGATCTTGAAGCATTGCCTACATTTGAAAATTCTATATATAGCCAAAGTGAGCTTAGCTCAGCAGTAATTGGCATATACTCTCAACCAAGAGATCAGGGGTTCGAATCTCTCCATTCTCAACTGTTGTTGAACTAACAAAAAAAAGTATATATATATGTATTAAATTCTCTAACTTTTAAAATTATCTCCGTACGAATTCTATTCATTACATCTATGTAGGAATATTTTCATTTCATAATCATCTTAATTAATAAAGTTTTTATTTTTTAATTCATTGGAGTGGGAGATGTGAATCTCTAACATTGTTCTCTTTTTTATCTACAGTCTATTTAGAATACCTTTTGCACTTATATATATATATATATTTATTTATTTATTTGTACATCTTACATTTTTAAAAAGTTCTTTAAATTTAAAAAAAAAAATTGTTCTAATTACAATACATTTTTTTTCTTGCAAAATATTATATTAATCACTTTAAAGTCACTTTTATATAATTTATCTCTGAAGTTCTTCAAAAATAGTTTTTAAATTAATCCAATATTTTTAAAGTGTTTTTTATTTATTATGTTTTTCTTAAAAAATATATATTTTTCATCATCTAAAATCACTCCAAAAGCTATACTAAACACACTTTAAATTATTAAATTTTTTGAAAGATGCTTATAAAAAAATTGATTGTGTTTGAAAAACATTTTTTTTTCCAAAAGCTATTCCAAACATACTATACGTACGTATATTGAATAATATATATATTAAAATACCAATCATTTTGTTATTGAAAAGATACTGAAATCCATTACTCAGAGAATAAAACTTGACTTAAGGCAATACAAAACGCCAACCAATATAGAGAGGGTTGGGAAACTCTCTTCCTCTACTACCTTGAGTAATCTCACCAAAAACATGAAAATGAAAAGATGCCTAAACGAAGAATAAAAAAGGCCCTCACTCCCACACACCCAGTAGCCCCCATAAGATACGCTCTCATACCCTTCCTGATTAACTAACTAACCATTCTAGGTGATTTCCCTTTTTTGCCCCTAGTTCATAATAAGCATTAATAGGAGGCCTAACATTACTCTCTTGGTACCAACAAACCTTGTCCTCAAGGTTGAAATCAAGAAATTGTTTGTGCATCACATGTATTAATTCTCAAGTGGCTTCATGGGCAGGCAATCCTTTCCAACTTATGAGTGCTTCATCTTCGATTGTGTCTTCATTCTCTCGATATGCAAATACCTTAGAAGGTTCAGAAATGAAGGAGTTAATATTAAGAATGCGGAAGCAATTTTGGATCTTAAGCACTCTAATTTGATCAATTTAACCAAACAAAAACATGCTCAAAACTGGAAAAAACCAGAAAGTATGAACACATACCTTTGTAGCTCAAATTCTCCAAATTCTTTGCAAATCTTGGATCACCAACACTACTTGGACCACCACTAGAGTCTTCCCTACTATTCTCAGCCCTTGGAATGGATTGTGGGATCCTTTGTTAAGAGAATTTTTAGAGAGAAGGAAGAGAGCTCAAGACAGTTTTTAAAAAAAAACTATCAAAGAAAAAATTCACTAAATCCTTTTGTGTTTCATTCCATTTATAGGCACTAATCAAACTTCATTAGGCTTCCTATGGAAGACAACATTTGGCTTCCTATAGAAGACAACACTTGTCTTCCTATGGAAGACAATATTTGGCTTCCTATGGAAGACAACACTTGGTTGGATAGGATTAGTCAAGTTTCAATTAAATCAAAATTAATTTAAAAAAAACTTGATTAATTAATTAAACCATTTAATTAATTAATTTAATATCAAATATTAATTAAATAATTAGACCAATCCCTCTCTTTTATGACCAATCGTTTGTACATGAATCCCTATTCTCGTATTAAACCGAACAAATATTTAAATCACATTTAAATATGTCCTCTCTCTTCCTTGTGGTTTTAATTCATAATTAAATTATAGTACGTTAAGTATATCGCATATAATTAACGTTTACTCCCAAAATCGAATTTGAACAATTCAAATTCTTTTCTCTCAAATTATTCCAATGCTTAGTCTGAGCTAGTAAGAGGACCTAATAGACCTACAGATCATGAGCTCCAACGATACGAGATTTAACCGGCCAAATTCTTTAGCCTAGCTAATCAACATTCGTTAACCACCGGGACACTCCACTAAAGCCCAGTGGCTGCACTCTCCTCACTGTAGATATATTTCTGTCCACTCGATATAACCATGATTAGTAAGTCGATCATTCACAGGTCGTTCGTAATTACAGCTGGGTCAAATAAACCGTTTTACCCCTGTAATTACTTCTTGTTCCTTAAGTCCCACTGATCCTCTAATGAACAATTGGTTTGTGGTCCAACCAACAAACCGAATCCCTCTCGGGCCAATGAGAGGGTGGGCCCATTGTTCAAGACCCGGAGTCAGCACTTAAGGGAACAACCTCTCTACTAATCCTTAAAGCAGGTAGGAGTGAATTCCATCTCGCATGACTATGTTCCCAACTATCTATCCGGTCTTATCCCCAAAATGGGAGGCTTATTGAGTCGGCGATCTCGGGCCACTCTCACCCATGCAAATCTAAGGATAATCCCGAATAAACAGGAGTTCATAGCACGCTCAGGATTAAGATCGAGTTACCTAGGTCATCGTATGAATATAGTCAGTTAAAACAGTAAACGGAGTTATAAAGTCTAAGTGACTATTTCGCGGTCCAGTCTTATACAAACTCTTTGCATAGGACGCCCCCACTCGCATGTCTCCACATGAACGATTCAGGATCACATCGTTAGTACTATACAAAGTGGGCTGCGTCCATAGTGTCCCCAGAATAAGGTACCCAGCCTTATCCTTATACTATAGACCATTTTGGCTATTACTCGAACTTGATCCACTTTTATGTCATACATAAAGTTCAAGTATACATACTATAGCCAAGGGTTCTTTGTTCATTGAATTTGAGTTATAGAATACACAATTCACTTTATTCAATAACACATTTACTGAATAAACCTCAATAACATCTTTATAGTAAAATAGAATATACATTCAGTTTACAAAACCACGAGTTTTAGGACACAAAACCCAACAAGAAATCCATTCAAAACCTTTCGACAATATAGGAGCTTGTTCTTACACCTCATGATGGTTGCCTATTGCTAGTTTCAATTGGGACACATCGAAAATAGGGTGAATTGTTGCTAATAAAGGAAGTTGCAATTTGTAGGCAACAGATTCCACTTTTTCTTCAATTCTATAATGCCCATAATATTTAGGAGAAAGCTTCTCGTTCCATTTCTTTGCCAACGATACTTATATGTATGGTCGAATCTTCAGAAAAACTTTATCTCCCACCTCATATACGACTTCCCTTCGTTTTCTATCCGCAAACTTCTTCATTCAATTCTGTGCACCCCGCAAATGAATTTTCAAAATGTCCAAGGCTAAATCCTGATCAAGAAGCTGTTGCTCTAATGTAGCATTAGAAGTTTTTATCAATCCATAAGATAGTATGGGGGGGTGGTTTGCCGTAGACTACCTGAAAAGGTGTGATGCCAATTGATATGTGGTAGGTAGTATTATACCAGAACTCGGCCCAACTAATCCAATCCCTCCATGCTTTAGGCCTTTCACAGTAAAAACATCTAAGGTAAGTCTCAACACATTTGTTAACCACCTCAGTTTGACCGTCAGATTGTGGATAATAAGAAGTTCTTTTACACATGTTTGTGCCTTGGATTCGAAACATTTCATTCCATAAATGGCTCAAGAAAACCTTGTCTCTATCTGATACAATTGAGTTATGGAAATCGTGTAATCGTACTATCTCCTGAATGAAATTCTCTGCTACTATATTTGTGGTAAATGGGTGCTTCAAAGTCACAAAATGTGTCATTTTACTCAGACGATCTACTACCACCATAATCATATCATATCCAGCTAACCGAGGTAACCCTTCAATGAAATCCATTGAGATATCCTCCCAAATTCTTTTTGGTATGTCAAGAGGTAATAACATGCCTGCAGGTGAAACGGCTAAAGTTTTATTTTTTTGGTAGATCAAGCAATTGGCTACATAAGCCTTGGTATCAACTTTCATTCCCTCTCAATACAACTCTCCTGTCAAGCGCTTGTAAGTTCGTAAAAACCTCAAATATCCCCCAATAACAGAGTCATGATAGGTATGCAAGATGGTTTGCAACAACGTAGATGATTTAGATAGAATTAACCGCCCTTTGTACATGAGAGTGCCCTAAATCAATGAGAACTTAGGTACATTAACATGGTTCTCTTTCAGTTGATCTACGATCTTCTACAACTTGGGGTCATTGGCTATCTCATCATGAACGGTTTGATATCCACAATAAATGGGGCGGAAATGTGAGTTAATTGAGCCACGTTTGTCACTCGAGACATCATCTGTTGCTTTATTACTTAAGTCAGGTCAACATTTCAAAGTCATAGCCTAATAGCTTCGCCACCCACTTTTGATACTGTGGTTGTACCACTCGTTGTGAGCTAAAATACTTGTTACAATATTATATTCACATTAAGTTACATTTTCTTACTATTTTTTTAATATTTAATCAATTTTGTATGGTATAGTGGAAATTTCGATTCCTCCTTATGTCGATGCCGAACCCATGGACATGTGAAAATGTCGATGGAAATGTTGACATGTCGACAGAAATTTAATACCATGGTCCTAATAGGTATTTCAATGCCCTATGATCTGTCTGTACTATGAACTTCTATCCAAGCAAGTACAGTCTCCACCTCTGTATCGCAAATACTATGGCCATCAGCTCCCTTTCATATATTGATCATGCCTGAGCTCTAGGAGACAAGGTGTGACTGTAGAAAGCAATCGAGCATTTGTTTTGAGCCAACATCACCCCTAATCCCGTGCCAAAGGCATTAGTCTCTACAACAAACTATCAATTGAAATCCGATAAAGCCAAAATAGGGAATGTCACCATGGCTTTCTTCAACTTTTCGAATGCATTAGTGGCCTCATCACTCCATTCGAGTTGCCTCTTTTTTAGCAGTTGTGTCAATTGAGTTGCTATAGATCCATAATTCTGAACGAATTTTCAATAGTACCCAATCAAGCCTAAGAATCCCCAAACCTTTTTTATCGACTGTGGCATGGGCCATTCCCACATGGCGCGCACCTTCTCTGAATCTGCCTCCACTCATTGTTTCGATATCCAATGGTCAAGGTATTCAATCTGATATCGTGCAAATTGGCATTTCTTTCGGTTTGCATATAACTGATTGTTTTGCAATACCTCGAAAACCATAGACAAATGATGTAAATGTTCATCATATTCCTTTCTATAGATAAGAATATCATCGAAGAATACCATAATAAACTTACGCAAAAAAGGCCTGAAAAGTTGATTCATTAAGGTTTGAAAGGTAGAAGGTGCATTGGTCAATCCAAATGGCATTACTAGGAACTCATAATGGCCCTCATGTGTTCGAAAGGAGGTTTTTTCAATGTCCCCCTCATGGACTCGTATTTGATGATATCTTGATTTTAAATCGATCTTCGAATAAATTTGAGAACTATGAAGCTCATCTAGGAGTTCCTCAACAATAGGAATGGGAAATTTGTCTAGGATCGTGACATTATTCAGTGCTCTATAATTGACACAGAAATGCCATCCTTCGTCCTTCTTCTTAATAAGCAACACTAGGCTGGAATACGGGCTACTACTCGGGCGAATTACTCCAGCTTGTAACATTTCCTCTATAAGCCTCTCAATCTCTCCCTTCTGAATTTGAGCGTATCGATATGGTCTAACATTGACCGGGTTGGTGCCCTCCTTCAAATGGATACTTCCCTTCTTAGTGGTAATGTCTCAGGCCACTGGAACATTTCCTTGTACTTATCAAGCAAGTTGGGCCAATTCCCTATCCTCAACTAATTGGGTCGTCTCCATCATGTCATCTAACCCTACCATTCACCAACATTGGACTTCTACCTTAATCACTGGATTCAGTCCATTCATGAAGGTGTTCTCGATCACCTTCTTCGATTGGTGCTGTAAAGGAGCCATCAACAACTCAAATTCGTTGCAGTAATTGGATATCGTAGACTCTTGTTTTACAGCTAGAAATTGCCCAAGCACACCACCCTTCTTGGCTTTTCGAAAGCGGGTCAGCAATCGTAACTTAAGATCCTCCCACCTTGTGAAAGGTTCATGTTCCTTCTTCCCTCGATACTAGTTTAGAGCAACTCCTTCAAAACTTGTCACGACTACTATTAACCTCTCCGAATCATAGAGTTTATGGATTTGGAAGTACGTGTCAGCATGAAAGAGCCAAGAATCAAGATCATCTCCTCTAAAAACTGGCATTTCTACCTTCTTAAATTTATTTAGATCTTCGATGGTGTCTTCTACTTTTCCGACAGTGGTATATGATCGCTCGTCACTCCTAATCCAGATGTAGTTCTGGATTCTGTCCAAACTTTTTGCTTGTGTCCCGAACTTTCTTCAACCTTTGTTATCGACGATTTCGTTCGCATGGCAACCAACTCCACCATGACCATGGACATTAATTTCGTTAGGGATGCCATACCCTCTTCAATCGAAGGTATTCATAACACCTTCTCTTGAATCCCTTCGAGCTCTCTCCTCATATTCTGACGCTCGCTATTAGCAATATCCATCCTCTCTTCCATCAGTCTATGAGTCATACTCCTTGTCTTCTCCAGGTTTGTATGCTCTGCTACCAATATGTAAGGTATCAAACCTTCTTGTATTGAGAACAAAGAAGAAAACTTGTCCTAAGGTAATACAAAACGCCAACCAATATAGAGAGGGTTGGGAAACTATCCTCCTCTGCTATCTTGAGCAATCTCACCAAAAACATGGAAATGAAAAGATGCCTAAACGAAGAATAAAAAATGTCTTCACTCCCACACACCCAGTGGCCACCATAAGATACGCTCTCATACCCTTCTCGATTAATTAACTAACCATTCCAGGTGATTTTCCTTTTTTGCCCCTATATTCATAATAAGCAATAATAGGAGGCCTAACAATTTTTTACTTGCAATTTGATCAATCTTCTTACTTCTCTGTACTGTTTCAAAAGTTTATATCTTCTGGTAGTCAAATTGTTTCGTACCATAAGACTTGACAATATCCTCTTCTTCTTTTTTTCTTTTCTAATTTTGTCAAATATAGATATGTAGGACATATATGTTAATAAAATAAGATTTCCTAAAATTAATCCGAAAAATAAGGTTTTGTTCTTATTTATCTCCATATCAAATCTGTTTATAAAGTATCACTCATTAAAATATTTTCGAACATCTATATATATATATATATATATATATATATATATATATATATATATATATATGAATGGCAATGCTATCCATCATTTTTGTTAGACTAGGGCAATGCTATCCATGATTGAGGGAGGTGAAAGGTTTTGATTAATTATTATAACTATACAACTGTTTTTTTTTTTTATATAACAAAATTAGACAACTGTACAAGATCCAAAGAGGCCGTCTTATTATTTTTTTAAATTTAATTTATTAATTTTCTATTTTTCGTCCATTGTTGTAGTTATAATTACATTGCCTGTTGATAGTTCTATCTTTTTAGTTGTAAATTGAAATCATTTTTTAATAAATTATTGTTTATTTTTTATTTTAATTTGAATATTCTAAATTATAATTGTCCACTTTTTGATGTGATAACTGTTAGATGCATCAAAATATTGATAAAGCAGTAACTTTAAAGAAATAAAAGCTAGATTGAAGATTTACAATAATAATCTAATATCTAAATTCTTTAATAAATATTTTGCTTTAATTTTTTTAAATTTTAAATGTTTGTGGGTGATTTCTTTATTTTATTTTCGATATTTTTAAGATTTTAGTGAAAATTTTACGTTAAAAGTATTTAACAACACTTTTCGAAATATTGGCTAAAAACTTCAATTTTTAGTAGGATTGCCAATTGAAAATCTCTCAAAATAGTGGATTACATAACCAAGAAATTGATGACGAATAAGTTTAAATTTTAAAAGCATAAAACTTGAGAACAAAATAATTAATTAATTACTCAAAAAATTAATTAATTACTAAATGATGTTAATCATTTAGATAATAAACTTATAAAATTGTACACCTTTTTTTAGTTCAACAACATGTAGAAGTAAAAATTCGAATCAATTCTAGTTAAATAGAATTGCAAACTATTAAATCTTTATAATTATTAAAAGATATGTCAACCATATCACAAATTGTTTAAAACATATTATAACATTGAACAAAATATTAAGGTTCCAACCTCGACCTCCATATTGTGAAACTAAAAAATATATTGAAAATACATGAAAAAGTATTCATATTTTAAAAGTTTGAGCAGGGAAATTAAATAAATTTTAATTTTAAAAAATTAAATTAATATTTTCAAGTTTAGAAATGAAAATAAAATAATCTTAAAAAAAAGTTTGATTTCATTAAGTCAAACCTCCAAAAATCAAATTAAAATAATTTTAAATTTTATTTTAATCTTTGAAAACTTTCTTATAGTCTCTAAACTTTTAAATGGTTCACTTTTACTGTAAATTTTTTAAAAAATAATCATTTTGGTATCTCAACTTTTATAATATCTATTGTAGTCATCAACTTTAAAAAATAACAATTTCAGTCATTAATATTATTTTGTTATCTAATATCCACTCACTCAATACTCTTTTTTTAGTTCAACAATGTGGGAGTAGAGACTTTCATCGATGATACAATATCTTAACCAATTAAATACATTTACGTTGGCCTACTCGTTTTAGCTAACCTATATAGCTCCAATACATATTTAAATCAATATATTAATACACATATTTAATATTTTCTATTTGTTAAAAGCAAAATAAAGATAAGGACCAAATTTTTTTTTTTTTAAATTCATATTCTATATATGTTGTACTAAAAAAAATATCAAAGAACAAATTGAGAAATTTGAAGATAATAATATATCTTTTTAAAGTTTAAAGACCAAAATGGAAGAATTTAAAAAAGTGATTCCAAGATTTAAATTTTAAAGTAATAAAATAAATGAAAAGTTGAAATGTACTCGAGAGCAGGAGATTAAATCCACATAAACGCCCGCGCCTGCTGCTTGCTATATCTATCAATCAGCGTAACCGAAACTTTTGAATTATTCTGATTTGACATAATTACCCTTCCCATTTTCAAAAGCACAAAAAACAACGAACAGACTTCCTATTACTACTTGATTTTTTCCTTTTCTTCTTTCTTCCCGTCCTCCAACTCCGCTGCTTCTCTCTTTTTACTTCCACTCTCGCCGTCGCCGGCCACTTTTCGGCTTCAACTCCTCTTCTCACCGGCACTTTTCAATCCCTTGTCCTGCGAATTTGGAGTTTTGAGCAGAGTGTTTTCTTGGAAATTCATTTCTCAACGGAATCTTACTGTTCTTCTCTTGGTAAGTCACTTACTCTTGCTCTTGTTTTGAAATTGACGACGAATGATGATTTTGCGTTTAACTTACTGTTGTCGAATGTTGATTTTTGTTATTGGGTGAGGACTAGTGGAGGGAATTGATAATGGATGTTGGTACTTTGTTGTTTGAGGAGAAGGAAAGAATCGGAGTGAGAATTTTTTGCGTGGCGCTTGGTTTCCGTAAAATGCGCTGAGATAATATCGGAAACTGGGGTTAGTGGGGACAGAACAATCTTTCGATGTTTATTTTTTCAGCATAAAACTTTGCTTTGCCTGAAGGCTGGTTGTTTTTCCTTTTGACCGAGCTCCGTAGGTTATTGGCTTTTTTTTTTTTTCTTCTCTCGAATTCCCATCAACAAACAAAGGTCGTGCAAACTGATAGGAGGATGATGAGCGCTGATTATGTGAGATTTCTGGGTTTTCTCTATTGTAATTCATTTTTTCTTTAATTCTTGGGAAATCTTGTTTGTAGCTTGATGGTGGTTGCCTAATTCATTGCAATTCTTTTTGGGTTTTCAGTTTATAAACTATTACATGAAACAGTACTTTCAGGATTTGGATTTCTGGCATTTGTTCAGCTAACTTCTGAACTTGTTATTAGCTTTTGTATGGGATAGTTTTTTATGGAACGTCGTTGGATGTAACAAAATAAATAACTAACTTAGTTCATTTTTTCAATAATTTATCTAGTAATTTGGTTTCTTCGTGGTTACATCTATTCTACTTATCCTTACATCTTTACTTCTCGCACATAGTTTATGGACTGTGTATGATGAATGCTTTGCTTCCATGGTTCTTTGTTCCCATTAAAAATCTAAATCCTTTTCCATTTGTGTAAGGCTTGGTAGCGAAGAGCAGGCATTCACAAGCTAGAGTAAATCCAGTTTAGAGTTCATACATGAAGAAGTTGTTCTTTTTCAGATCTTCAGCACCTAGCAATGGCAGTACCGAAGTTTCTCCATTGAAAACAGAAAAACAAGATTACATAGAGCATCCATTCGAAGGTGGGTTGAACAATGTTGCATGTAGTTACAAGAGCTTCTCTTCCAAATTATGAAAGAGCGAACCTGATATTGGTGAACTGAATGTAGGTACTGGTCTTAGAAGAAGTCGCTCGCTGTCTTCAGCATCATTGCTTGATGGTGGAAAGCATAAGAGTTCCTCTGGGTTAAAAGATAAAAATAGATCTGCATATAGTAACTTGATTGGCACTTCAGATCAGCAATGTGAACCTTCAAATCGGTAAGGTTTAAAAAAGTTATCTTTTAAGAAAACGATGAGAATGTGTTGCTAGTGCTCTCCATAAATTAGTGTTACATTATTCAAGTCATTTAATCCTTCTTGATCAAATATTTAATGCTTAAAACTGATTAATCTTGCCTGTGGTATTGCTAGCTGTCAAACATCACCATTAAGAAGGCATTGTAGGAAAAAACAATTTGAGATGCTTTATAATGATTATGGAGCTGTAACAGAGAGGCCTTGTTCTGCTGCGTCGTCCCAAAGTTATTGTGATTCTTCAGGAAATTCTTCCACTTCCTCTAGTAATGTCTCAAGCAAAATCTTGGATCGATATATTGATGATGGAGAGCAGCAGGAAGAATCAAGTAAACCCCAAAACAGTATTCTTCCTAGAAATTACCCTGGACATGGTAGTGGGAGGCGGCCCCCACGAGGTCGAAGTACAGCACCTACTTCGCCAAAATATGTTATTGATGAAAAGCCAATGAGTCATCCGTCTGAAGAATTTCAAAGTTCAAATTATCACTTCTATTCTGCAAAGTATGCTGAAAATGGTTTAGGGCATGAATCTCCAAGGACCATAGCGAAGAATGTTATTGAGAGACTCTCCCAGTCTCATGGGATTCCTAAAACAAGTCCAAAGGGATTTGACAATAGTATGCCAATCACTGTAGGAGATATACTTGATAGATCCTCAAGTGAACGTTATGATTCCAATGTGGATGTAATTCCCCAGAAACTCTATTCAGTACATGAACCTTCGGAAGCTATTAAGAGGAATAATATGGAGAACACCGGTTTAGATAGACAGAACTTAATAAATCATAGTGAAGTGTTGAACCTTGTTCAAACCGAAGAGGATATGGATGGGGAACTCAAGAAGAGAATCAAGGTGGCAAAGGAGAGAGTCATGCTTTTTAGAGAAGAACGAGACCGGGAAAGCTTTCTTCAACAGAGGACAGGAGTTTCGGGTTTGATTCAAACAATTAGACATATTTCTGATGAGAAAATGAGCTTAGCACTTGAGGTTTTAAGTCTTCTACAGTCCCAAATTACTGAAAGGGCTTCTGCAAAGGAAGAGCTGAGACTGGCAAAGGAAATATTGGATTCTCAAACAAAGAAACTGGATAGAGAAAAGACTGAATTGCAGTCAGAACTGGAGAAAGAGCTTGACAGAAGGTCGAATGACTGGTCATTAAAGCTAGAAAAGTACCAGTTGGAAGAACAGAGGCTTCGTGAAAGAGTTCGGGAGCTAGCAGAACAGAATGTATCTCTACAGAGGGAAGTTTCTCTTATTAATGAGAGGGACATAGAGAATAGAAGCCTAATATCAAATTCAGAGCAAAAAGTTAAGGACCTGACCATAATAATGGATAAATTACGGGATGAAAACCAAGTTTTGATGCAGAATCTCTCCGACTTGCAAGATAAGTACAAAACTGCTAAAGAAGATAGAGAATCCTTTAAGAGAAATTTTGAGGAGAAGGATAAGGAATGCAAGGAGTTGTATAAAGCAACAACAAGGTTAACGAGGACCTGCTGTGACCAGCAGAAAACAATCAATGGATTGCAGGAAAGGTTTACTCATGAATTAGGGAAGAACACAGAGATTGAAAGGTTTGATAAGCATGTAGCGAAATTGCAGATGGAGCAAATAAGGTTAACTGGAGTAGAATTGGGATTGAGAAGGGAATTAGAATCTTGCAGGTTTGAAATTGATTCCCTTCGGCACGAGAACATAAACATATTCAACCGCTTAAAGGACAGTGGGAAAGATAATGGTGCTCTAACCATCAAGCTGGATGGGGAAATGTTAGCACGTGTTGATTGTTTACAACATCAAGGGCTAACATTGTTAAATGAAAGCTCCCAGTTATGTGCAGAATTACATGAGTTCATCAAAGAGAAAGCTCATTGTCTTTCAGAAAGTATGCAGGGGATGGAAGCGGTGAAGAACAATTTGGATGGTCTATACTTTATTGAATCTGAGATGAAAGTTCAAGGATTAAAGCGTGGAACTGAAAGCTTAAAACGGAGTTTAAAGATAGCATCTTCATTGTTGCATAAGAAATCCAACCTCGCTGCTTCGGAAGTCCATTCTCAGTGTGTAAATGCAGATGGGTCATTGCATTTAAATTGTGATGCTTCAGAGGTATTCTACTGAATCTAGTACCAAGCATCCTTAATGTCAATTTATTTCATTTAAAAATCTGTCTAGATTTATGAAGTTTGATAAGGGCATTTTATTTATTGTTTTTTTCTCTCTTCCAGAATGTTGTAAAATCTGAGCTCAAAGCAGAAAGGTTACTAACGAGTCTGTTGAGAGAGAAGCTTTACTCTAAGGAGCTGGAAATTGAGCAGCTGCAAGCTGAAATTGCAACGGCAGCTAGAGCAAACCACATTCTTAGATGCGAAGTGCAAAATGCACAAGACAATATATCCTGCATCACACACAAGCTAAAGGATCTTGAACTCCAGGTAATTCCTCCATGTTTTCATGTCTTAAACCTATTGTAAGTTAAGACTTTGGTTCCTAAAATGAATCCTTGATTTAATCGTCGGGTTTAACAATTCAAATATAAAAAAGTTTTTCATCGTTACAGATTTTGAAAAGGGATGAGAATGTGAACCGGCTACAAAATGACCTTGAACAATCTTCTACAGAATTGGCGATCATTAGGGGAACCGTGCCAAAGATTTCTGAGGAGAGAGATATTATGTGGGACCAAGTGAAACAATACAGTGAAGAGAATATGTTACTTAACTCGGAGGTTAATCTATTGAAAAAGAAGATAGAAACCCTTGAGGAAGACATACTTCTCAGGGAAGGTCAGATCACAATCCTCAAAGACTCCATGAGAAACAAATCTTTTGACCTTCTCGGTAATATTGAATCTACAGACGAATTCCTCATACGATGATGCCAAGAGAATTGGGCTTAGGCTTACCATTAATTAGATGATCTCACTGTTCATAGTCATATTTTCAAGGTGCTGTTCAACTTGCCTCTTAATTTTCTTTTTTTCTGGCTCCTTTTCAATTTGAATCTTCTCCACCATTTTTCTTTTTATTTTGTTTGGGTGATTCGAAGTGTAGAGCTTTAAAATGACAACAATCTGATGTGTTTTTGTTACTAGCATTAGTGATAAATATATAGATAGAGAATCGTGGAGAAGATTCTGACTGTAATTATATTTGGTGTGAAACCTATCAAATGTTAATAGAAAAGATCATCACTGGGCACAAACAAACAATCAAATTGAAAAACCATGTTGAACTGGAAGGGTAGACCTCTAGCCTAGGGAGAAACATCTAAATTTCTCTCCCCTAAAGAGTGGCCAAACTTGTAGCACCCACTTGAGCCAGCAAACGTAAAGCATCAAAAGCCTATAGAATAACTACAATAACTGAACCTATACCATACATTTTCTGGTAGAAATGTCCTAAAATAGAACTTTTTAGATGTTGGGACCCGACCAAGTCTCCAGCTACCAGACCCAACTTTCTTCAGGTACAGTGAACAAACTAAGTGGCTCATGCAGTGTTCATTTGCCTGGAATAATGGAATATATCAGTAGCACACTTTTCAAACCTACTACCTTGTTTCTTAACAACTCTTTTTGGAGTATGCAGGTTGGGATTTTTATTCAAATCTCTTTTAGCAGGATCATATGGCCTTCCGAATCGCTGAATCTGATTCCTACTCGATCTCTAGTTTCAGCACCACCAGGTCAGGTGCACGTGTTGTCTCAACCTCAATTACGTAGGAACAATTTTTTGGTACCCTGAGTGTTGAATTGTCAGATTTGTTTCCCTCAACATTCAGGAACAGGAACATGAACATGAACATGAAAATGAATAGTACTGCTCCCGTTAGAATATGCTTGTTTCTTCCTTCATTGTGATTATTTGCTTGAAAGTGAAACAAATGGAACTCCAGAAAACAGAAGTAAAGGGTGCAAACATTATAAAGAAAAGTAAGGGAACGGTGCAAACGGATAGGGACATAGCCGTATAAAAAAGAAGATTCCTCCCATATCTAATCCGTTAAAAGTAGAGTGCATCTTTAAGCCTGTCCTCCCGCTACCTGACAAAAATATAAATCACTCTCTTCTTTATTAACAAAAGACGTGCTTTCCCATTGAGGACCCTAGTTCGTTTTATCAAACTAGAATCACAATTTCAAGTCTAAGGTTTTGCCCTTTGTGTTGTTGTGTATATCAGATCCTGACCTCCTTCCTCATGGTAGGATGCTTCTTCATCTTCCCCCATTCTTAGAGAAATTAGACAGTTTTTTACCGTTGGATGTAGAGAGAGAAGTACTTCAAATTTATATCCAGTAGTTATTAAGAAACATGAAAATTATTAAAATCACATCTAACGATTATTATGAGGCATATATATTATGACGGCCCCATTGAATAATTTGTTCATTCTTAGAGATTGATGCGGCCAAATAACCAACAGACTTTACGGTATATAACCAGGCTGACATGTGATTGTATTGCACCTGTTATTTTTTTTTATAAATAAAAAGGGTACTGCCATCGATTCCTACTCTTCACCATTCGTTTAAACAACTTTACTGCACAGTTTTTAATTGAAAGTCATGAGGTATTGTGAACAAAATTTTGAAAAATATAATTATTATAAAATGAAATTTTAATTGATAGTCATTAATTGTTAACAAGTGACCAATGTGAGCATAACTCAATAGTAATCAACATGTATTTTGCTCAAGATTGGAGGTTCAAATTTTCATACCCCACATTTATTGTACTAAAAAAAATTGTTAGTAGGCATAGTTCCATGATCCATTGGTCATCAGTTAGGCCAATGCACCCATTGTTTTTAGTCCAATCCAATCATTTGTTGAATGAGATAGAAAGTATAGGTATGTGTGTGTGTGTACATGTTTGTACCAACGTATGTGAATTGATCAGTGAACCTCAGTCTTATTGAATTCCAGTGATCAACGTCTGTGAGGTAATATGAGAAAAGCTCGCCTCAAAATCACAACACCCAAAAGATTACAAAACTTTTGCTAGTGCAACAGACAGTGAAGTAAGATTATGGTCAATTACTAGAATGGTTAGAGGCTGGTGGTTATGAAAAAAATAACGCAATCCAGAATCAATTATAAAAATTAGTCAAATTAGGTGCGTCAAAACCACGCCTGCGATCTAAAAAAATCATCAATTCAGTTCACGAAATAAGGAGGCACTGCAATTATGATACCGAGCACAACACTATTTGTATGATTGACGAATGCCTCCTTTTCATTCTCTTCTCACTCAAATACATCGAAAAACTACAGCAGGGCTTGAGAGTTTGTAAAAAGAATTAAAAAGAGGTCGATGGTAACAGAAAGGGGTAAACACTAAACAAAAGCCTCAAACAAAAACATTTTAAACACGTCAAATTACATAATCTTCAACATCAACACTACGCTCCCTTGATCATTGTGGACAGGTTAAGAAATAGAATACACGATGATTTCAATGTTACATATGTTCACCTCTGCTATCATCCTCACCGAGTCCGTCTCCCCCATGTCTGCAACCACATCCACAACTTCAATTATAAAACAGAGAACTTTGATTTTGAAATGACAAACAGTAGAGAAGTTAACTGAATGGAAATGAAGAAAATGAGAAAGAGGGATGAAACAGGGTGCCTCCCTTTGTCCCTCCCACCCTTTTCAGTTTTTGATCTGCTGGTCGATACTTTTAAAAGTATTTCAAAGGAAAGATGGATGATGATTTTAATGAGGACTGGAGTTGTTTAGAGAGGTTCGTCAAGTTGGATTGAGGAGATCAGGTGCCTCTCACTCCTTTAAATCAGAGATGACACAATTTTTTTTTGTTTTGAGATGGATAATATTAATAGGGCTAAATGCCCCTTTGTGTTGTAGCCGAACTCCTGCTATTGGCCTCTTCCGAGGAATAACGTGTTCCTCAAAGTCAAAGTAGTGCAAGTGTCTTTCTTCCAAGAAGAAGATTTTCTTTTCAGAGGAGCAAACTCCTGGGTTGCTTCACCTTCTTTTGATTTTTAGGCTTAGATGCAATTCCTTGATAAGAGAACTGGCTAACTTAGCTTCTTTTCTTTTCCATGATGAAAGATTGTGCAGGTTTGAACTCTTGGTTCTCCCGAGGTTTTTCCTTGTAAATCCTTTTATACCCATTCAGGGTTGTGCCCCCTTTTCTACAAGTTGTGAAAATCCCAAAGGATGTCAAGTTATACGCCTGGTTGGAAGCCTGAGGAGTGCTGACACCATCGATGCCATTTAGAGCTTTTCCAGCATGTATTCAGCCTAGTTGGTGGGTGTTGTACTAGAAGATAAACATTTTGTGGACATGGAATTATGAACCTCGGAAATGAAGTAAGGACACAACCATATTTTGTAGTTGGTGGTTGTTGTGCAGTTAATTCTTTCGAGGATAACCATATTTATGTATATCCTTGTCATTCTTTTGTCAGGCTTTGGGTTTTGGTACTCTCATTTATCTTAATGAAAGAGGTGTTTCTATCAAACAAGCAGTGATATTTTTTTAAAAAAAATTGAAAAAAAGGAGAAATTTTCTGAGGAGAGAAAAAGAAAGCATAAATACGCTCACAATTAAACAGTTAAGATTTTCTTGAGAAAGGGAAAAGGAAAGCACATATACGCACACAATAAAAGGTAATTCTTTACTATTTAATTGTTCAGGGTAAAAACATACCGCCAAGATGAGGTTAGATTTCTAGCTTTTCGATCCAGTTGCAGGTTTTCCAAGGCTGCTGAGGCTCTGATTACATCCTCTGGAAGCTCATTGCCATCATATCTCCAACTGTATTCATCTTTTCGATAACCAGACATTGAGGATCCTACCCTCCTATCTGAAAGCTTAAATCATCACATGAACAGAGAAGAGAATGCAGATAAGCATAAAAGAAATAGGTACATGACTTACCAGATGCCTGTGAACCAGCACCGGGCCTGAAATAAATATACAACAAAGTTAGGGATGGCAAAAAGCAAAGTAGCAACAATTAGGTAAGGGAAGGAAATGAAGCTATATTACTAGTTCAAGCATGAGTTTACCTTCCTAGTGGAGGTAAACCCCCTGCAACAGATGATGAAGGTCTCCTACTGTTTCGAGACTCGTGACTGGACATTGAATCAGATTCTGAAGTGGTTATTCTCCTTCCAGGACCCCTTGTTTGAGATAAATTCTGATTTTTTAGAAGAAATGAACAAAAAGATCAAGAAATTGCCAGTTTAAAAAACAAATAAAAGAAAATGAAGGTAAATTTCCAAGGCCATGGTTAAGGTACCTGCATAAAAAAAAAATACAAACATCTGTCTAACACGTTAATTGGTTCTTCATATTTTTATCATCAACAGTTGATACCCAGTGCAAAGGGAAAATATAGACGTAATGTAGTTGGCAGTAGAACACTCAACATAGCAGGAATGTTTGAGAAAGATAGCATCTCAAAAAACAAACTGGTATATTACAAGAACTAATGTCATGCCACACACACACGTATATATATATTGGTTGAGTTCAACAACATGTGGGCTGAGGAGATTCAAATCTTGAACCTCAAAGGACAAAAACAAAAACAGAAAGATTAGTTCACTCACACTTTAAGAGGTGCAACCCTTTTTATAACAGCAGAAGTTACTCTATAATAGAGAGTAATTTATTTCCAAAAAGAAAATCAAGATCTTGCAACCTCACATTTCTCAACTGAAAACAAGCCATGTGGCAGTCTAAAATTTATATAAATAGATAATAAGGCAACCTTCAAAAACGATCAAGATACCATACGTTTAACAGGAGAACAATGCCAGTGTATAACATACAATTTAATCAGACTCCACACTACAGCAACCAATTCAAGGGGAAAAAATTGGCATGTACTGCATTGTGTTGGTTTTCCTACCTATTCTCAATTAAATTTGTTAACGGTTATTGAGAAAAGGAAGACTCACAAGTTTGTTACAGAATATTCATATTTCACTAATTTAATGTTGAAAGTAGATTACAGATGTTTTGATAAATTATTATAAGATCATATCCATCAACCATAATAGGAGTCGGGAGCCCCACTCCTTCAATTATGCTTGTGGCTTGCGCCCACTAATCCGTAGAAAGCTCCATCCACCAAAGGCCAACTCTAAAAGACAAGTTTTAAGTTATTAAGGCCCCTGTTTGATAACCATTTGGATTTTGGTTTTTAGTTTTTGAAAATTGTGCTTGTTTTCTCATCATTTCTCTATCATGAGTTTCATCTTTTTTAAGAAAACATTTGAATTCTTTACCAAATTCAAAAAACACAAATAAGTTTTTGAAAACTACTTTTTTTAGTTTTCAAAACTTGGTTAAGACAAGTAGATAACAAAACAAGAAAACTCATGGGTGAAAGTAGTACTTATAGGCTTAATTTTCAAAAACCAAAAGCCAAATGGTTATCAAACAGAACCTAAGTTTTCAAATTGGAGTTTAGGTCTTGGAGGGTATTTCCAAACATCCCAAGCCCTAACTACATGGAAATCTGTGGGCGTTCCATCAATATTTAAGAAGAAAAAAAAAACTATTCTTCAACAATACTACTTACATAATAGTAAGGACTTTTTCTTTATGAAATAACAGTACGGAAATATACAGCAGGAAGATTTCAAATATAACATAAATCTATCATAAGATCCAACCAACCTCAAATTTCAAGAATCCCTCAAGAACATCCAAGAGCAACGGTCCACTATCTCCATTTCTGTTAAGATCATATCCGTTTTTACTACTAAATTCCTTCAATTCAGCTTTCCATGAATCTTTTTGCTGCAGAATTAAAAGACATTAGATTTCATATTAACTTTTTATATCTTTATATTTTTTTTGGTCCGATCTCCTCTCTTCTTCTTTTTTTTTTTTCCTTGGGGGGTGTGGGGGCATTGGAGGACTTGGTACACATGAAGGAACGCTTGATTACCATATTGCACTCCGGGAGGTAAACTTTTAGAGTGTGGTTTAGCTGAGCCCAATCTAAATATTCACAAATTAGAGCAGTAAGCAGCCTCCCTGCAATTAAAATACCAAAATGTGGATAGATAGATTACTTAAGTAGCGCATCAAAAATATAAAATAAGTGTTCATCCTTATCGCACGACGCACCCTATATAGGAAAATTTTACTTTTTAGATTTGTAACTTCAATTATCTATTAAGCAACGGAAGGCCCTTTAAAAATCACATTAGCAATCATTCTTAGGGCACATTTTGTCAAGGTGGACAACATAAATTATTTTTAATTTTATAATATTCAAGAGAGGAGAAAATTATTTGTAATCGAACCTGATGGTGAAGCATGAAGCTGCTTTGCTCGATCATTGCAACTACCAAGTAATGCAGGTGGCAAGCCTTCGTCTTTCTCAATAACACGATCCTCTTCTTCAATTGCCTCGAATACACTAGCTCTAAGTTCAGCCTAACCCAAAGGAAACAAAGCAAGGGGTGAATGATTTGTTATATGGAACAAGACATTTAGTGGCAGGAAATCTGAGGGAAAAAATGTTAGAGAGAATTTCGCGAACTTTGATTAAATCTTTCTTCAAAACTATTAAATAATAAAGACCCCTAACATCAGATCGATGTCAAAGCTGAATATAACTCGAGAATAATAATCGAAGCGTATGATAAGGGCACAGAAAGGTATTTCTCGAGGACTTCGGAACACATTTGAACTCCAAATGGGAACAAACTGAAAGACAGAACATAACCAGTAGATGCTTCTCCTACGTCAGGGGACAGATAGGAAATTTTTCTTCTCAATCAGTCCAAGATCCCAGAGCTCTAGAACACCCATAAATTAACGAGAGTCCAGTTCCACCAAAACACCAAGAGCACAAAAACCCTAAATTCGTTTCATATGATATCGCTGAAAACTTTAGGAGGGTGACCCAATTTTCGAAGTAATTGCATTCTAATTCCAACCAGCTTAACACTAAAAAAAGAGAGAGACAGAGAAAGATTCACTCCCCTCCATCCTACGTCCTTCCAAAGCTGAAAGTAGAAACAAAACCCTAGCTTTAACCTACCACATTCTGTAGTCCTCACCAACCAACAGCACAAGAACCCCAAAATTCCAAAAAAAAAATCCAGTACAAAGAAAACGAGTGGAAGATCTGTAGAGGCCGGAAGAGGGGGAAATCTGAACGAAAATTCAAGAATGCGACGAAGAAGTAAAAGAATTACACGGATCTTGGCGAGGACGCCCTTCTTCTCGAGAGTCCGAGTGACAAGGGTCTTCAAGTCCATCATCTCTCTCGTATAATCGTCCATCTTTGTCCACTCCTCAGGGCTTCGTTTGGCTGCTTACTCTCGCTCGCTGTGAAGGTTTTCCCGAGCTCTGCGTGAAGAAGGCGCGTGAGAACATCAACCAGAGGACGGTGAGGATGAAAGGGAGCAGAAATGGAAGATGAAAGCAAAGCAAAAGAGCGTGAAAATGAATCGTGAAATCGTGATCGTCACTGTAATGGGAACTGTGGGCTCCATTGAAGGGTGCAGTTTCCTTCACATTTGCCTAACATGGGCCATTCCTCTTTCGTTATTTGGGCTGTGGGACTCTAGCCCAAGTACTTCAAATGCTAAAAAAAAAAATGACTAAACGTAATAAATTTTAAAATTATGGCTAAACGTTTTTTTTTAAATATAATCTTCACAATTGTCTACGACAAAAATACTAGATTCTGTAAATTTAACTAAACCAAAATAAAGCCTATAAAAGTGTAGAAGGAGAAGAGTAAGCTGACAAAATCAAAATATTCGCAAATAAAATGAGTGTATGTATATTCATAATTACATTTGCAATTAAGTTTAAATATGAATATATATATATATATAAGCTGACAAAATCAAAATTTCACAAATAAAATGAGTGTATATATATTCATAATTTCATTTGCAATTAAGCTGACAGAATCAAAATATTCACAAATAAAATGAGTGTATATATATTCATAATTTCATTTGCAATTAAGTTTAAATATGAATGTATAAATATATATATATATATATATATATATATATATATATATATACACCCTCATTTACTGTGAAATCATAAACACTTATATGTAAACGTGAGGTGATTGGCATTTAAAAATTTGAAGAACATTAATTGTGACATATGTTGCATTTATCCAGGGGGAGGGGAGAGGAGGGATCAAATCAAGTGAATTAATGGGATAATTTGAAATACACTTGAAAACTCTGAAACACTCATCCAAAAACTCCTTTTTTGTCTTCCTCAACCTCTTGCACTGTTAAATGGTCACTGCTCCCTTGCAACGATCACTACTTTTGTCGCCATCTATGTTGCACTCCCCATAAGCTTTTTGCCTACATTTTTTCCCTTCCATTTAACCAAGGAAGGTTTTTCTTCAGCTTTCTCTTCGACTTGAAGGTTCTGCATCTATCTCCTTACACCTCTTGTACATGTACATTCATTAATAATCGTATTGTGTTCTTGTTTTTTGAATTATAGGATTATGATATTTGATTGTAATACGTTTAGCTATTTGACAATCTGATTTAAAATAAATATTTTGGATTAAAAAACTCCATCCTTTTTTATATTTTTTTGGGAATGTCGGCATTTTTAAAAATGACTCATGTATCTTTGGTTAACAAATTTGTATAATTAGGATAGTTCGAAAAAGTGAAAAATCAAGTTTGATTACTGGTGTTTGTTGATAAATGATTCAAATATAAATGGTAGAAAATAAAAAACGGTGACTGATATATTGAAATAAGTTTCTGAATGATCAAATATCTAAGAATTTGTAAATAATTAGAGATCAAATTTTGAATTGTGAAAGTTTTTTTTTTTTTTAGAAGAATTGTGAAAGATTTAGTGATTGAAAATTTGGAGAAACAATTTTAAATTAAGATGAGATTAATAAATTTGTAAATAATTATAAATAAAATTAAATTGTGAAAGATAGATGAGCCAAATTCAGTTAGGGACGTCCGAATATTAAAAAAAAAAAAAAAAAAAAACTGTTTATTGGGAGACTAATCGTAAATATCTGTATACCAATACATAAAAGGAATATATCTGTATTTACTCTCCTACCCTAATAAAACAGTAGCCATTATATCAGATATCCCAACTTTTTAGCCATTTTTTATTTTGACTATTTTTATGTTTCGATTTTCATATTGGGTCACAAAATGAACTCCTATATATATTTTTTTTCCTTTCACTATGATATTATCAAATATTGAAAATTTAAAGGTTTAAATCCTATTTTGGTCATTTATGAGAAAATAAATAAATAAAATCTTATTTTGGTCTTTTACTTACAGTTTTTGTTTATTTTGGTTTTATATACGTATTTTTCATAATGACCATTTTGTTGTTGTCCATCTTAGTTTTGGTAGTTCCAAATCATGTATTTGAGCTACTGTATTTATAAAAAAGTAACTTTTTAGTTATTGTTTGCAAAAACTTAACCTATATACAATGTAAACTATTTTAATACAAAGTTATGACTATATTTAAAAAAACAAAAAAAAAATACTAAATTTAGTGTTTATGCTAAAATTGTGGTGAAAAGAAAATAAAACAAATGAACCAAAATAGATATCTTAAAAGTACATGGACTAAAATAGACAAAGCTTAACATAAACTAAAATATACCGATAGAAGCTTAAAAGTATGGCAAACAATAGTAAACTTAGTTTTATTTTTTATTATGTTTTATATGTCAAATTATTGAATATAATTCGAACTTATATCACGAGTACTAAAATTATTTAGTTATATAATTGAATTATGAACCATACTTATCGTTAGTCCATGCTATTTATTAAATATTAATCGATGAAATATTGACATATCATTCTATAAAAGAACAAAAATATATGTGTAGTTCTCATTTGCATAGACATACGAATACATTGCCCCCAATATTTGTTGCGGTTCATTATAGTATTAAAAACAGTGATTTTTCAACTCTAGGGAAAACAAATTAATAAGAGAAAAAATCGAAACATATAAAAGACAAGTGGTACAATGGGAACCTAGAATTTGTTCTATATATCATCATTCATTTTTTTTAATTATTTATATAATTAAATACATAAATATGTTGAATTTTACATAATGCCACCAACCTTCATTTAAGTTCCAATTATGCTCATAAATTTTGAAAAGTTTTGTTTTAACTATTGAATTTTGAATTTTTTTATTAAAAAAAAAAAGAAATTTCTTGAAGAGTGTCTATCTTAAAATGATGGAAAGAAATTGATGTGACAACTAATATGTAAAAATTAGAATGCCAGTGTAATATTATTTACAGATTGATTTAAACTATATAGAAACCTAAAATTGTTCTTATCATTTAATTTCAAATAAAAAGATATGGGTGATATCATTTACAACATCGTATAAAAAAATATTTTTTAAACATTAATTACTATGTTAATTTACATAAATGATATTGTAAATGATGTCATACATCTTATTAAATTTGTACACATCATCAAGTGTGAATTTCCATAAATCATTTTAATGAAAAATACTCTCCAATGACTTTTGATGAACACTTTAAAAGTTTGGAATTAAAACAATAAATTTTCAAAATCTATAAACATAGTTGAAAGTTTGAAACACACTCTAAAGTTCAAATGTATGGGTATAATTGAACTTAACAAAAAATGTATTAGTATGATTTAACCATGAAAAAAAATGAAATTAAAGAAAGAATATAGAATCAAATTAAGCAACATGGTTAGAAATTGATGTGTCTGGTTGCCTCGTTTTATTTTAACTTAAAATCTTAGCTTCTATCAGTACAATTTTAAAATATTAAATCACTACAACTTCTTCAAGAGGGTTCGATATGATTATTATAATGGAATAAAGTAAACAAAAGGAAATCGCGAATGATGGACGAAATGAGAGAATAAAGCACTAATCTTTAGTCTTTAGTCTTTATTCTTTATTCTTTATGTTTAAATATATATATGTATATAGCTTCACTCATCTTTATTATTCTTATTGTTATTTTGAGTTATTCTACTAATCTTTATTCTGTGTGTTTTTATTAAGGATGTCACTGAGAAAATGTGCATTCACACCTTCAACAATAAGTTAGTTCAAGTTTTATCATCAGTAGAACACCTTTTAATATTTAATTTCAAACAACTTTTATAATACAACCTTTTTTATAGGTTAAATTAAACCAAATATTATAAAATTTAAGATATGTTTCAATTATGTCCCTAAACTTTGAAAAGTTTTATTTTTACCTTGAACTTTAAAATTTATTCCAAAAAATATTTTTTCCATCAAAATAAATGTGACTTTTGAAAAAGTTTATTAATGTTTTCTTTTTCTCAAATCCACTAAACACATCACATATTCCCTTTTTGTCCTTATGCACATATTTATTATAAACCTGCGTAGTTTTTTAGTTTAACAACATTTGAGACGAGGAATTAAAATCTATAATCTTTTGATCAAGAGTACATTTAAATCCATATAGTTTGGTAAGTATAACTACATGTTAAATTATGAATTTAGTCCTATAATTTGAACCTATTTCAATTTCATTTCAATGACTTTAAAAGTTAAGTTGATCTATGGTTTAATCATACCTCCCAAGTCATATTTTCCATTTGTTTATTGAATATGTGATGCCTTTTATTTTATTTACATGACAATGAATTGATTCTCTCTCTCTTTTTTATTGACGGTGTTAGTTGACTTGACTGTATTAACCTTTATAATTAAGTAAAAGAAAATTGAGAACAAATTCGTGAATTTCAAGTGTGTAAAATAACAACTTAAAAATAATTTATGAGGTTTAACTAAAGTACATAAACCAAATTGAAATTTTAAAAATGATGAAAACCATTTTTTTAAAACTAAAAAATGTGAAAACTAAATTAAGAAAACTGCAAAAACTAAATTGAAATTAAGCTAAAGTATATTGATTAAATTCATAATTTGAGTTACCCCTGAACATAATTATTTAAATATATATTATCGACCAAAAAGGTCATATACTTCAATCCTATATTCCTATTCCCACATGTGGTTTTTTTTAAAAAAAAAAAAATTAAAAAATTATTAATAATTTAACATTATTTATTTATTTTGAGTAGGTATTAATCTTTATTTATTACATAGGCTTTTGTTCGATCCACGCCACGGGGTCGTTGTCCGTCCCTATAAAACCCCTCTGCAACTCCACTTCCCTGAATTCACAAACCCATTTTGGTTCTTCTTCTTCGTCAATGGCGCCTGTCGACCCACACTCTTTCACTGATTCTTCCCACCCTCTAACTGTTCACATTTCCCTCTCTCTCTTCTTCGATTTTCCTTCCACCACCATTCATGCTTCTGCCCTAATTACTCTCGCGAATTCCCACTCTGGTTCTCTCTCCCTCGATACTCGTTCTCTTACCATTCATTCCGTTCTCGACCCTCAATCCCATGCCTCGATTCCCTTCTCGCTTTCTCCTCCTGATGCGATCAAAGGGTCTCTTCTCTCCGTTTCGCTCTCTGGCCACTCCTCTTTCCTCGTGATTTACACTACTTCTCCTTCATCCTCCGCTCTGCAATGGCTGACGCCTCCCCAGACTTTCAACAAGACGCATCCGTTTGTCTACACCCAGTGCCAGGCCATTCATGCTCGTTCCATTTTCCCCTGCCAGGACACTCCGGCGGCGCGTGTGCGTTACTCTGCGCTTCTGAATATTCCCCGGGAACTGTCGGCGGTGATGGCCGCTCGGAATCTGGAGCGCCGCCCGCCGGCTGCTGGCGAGGGTTCGATGTTGGCTGGAGGGGTGGATTTGCTGTGGGGCGGCGAAGGGAGATTGGTGGAGGAGTTTGTGATGGAGCAGCCAATTCCGCCGTACTTGTTCGCTTTTGCCGTCGGAGAGATCGCGTTCAGGGAAGTGGGCCCGAGGACTAGGGTTTATGCAGAATCGGTGCCTTCCGTGCTCGATGCTGCAGCGAGAGAATTTGCAGGAACGGAGGAGATGATAAGGCAAGGAGAGAAGCTATTTGGACCATACGACTGGGAGCGATTCGATCTGCTAGTGTTACCTCCGAGCTTTCCTTACGGTGGAATGGAAAATCCGAAGATGGTGTTCTTGACTCCGACGGTGATAAAGGGGGATTCTACGGGAGCGCATGTGGTTGCTCATGAGCTTGCTCATAGCTGGACTGGGAACCTGATTACTAACAAAAACAACGAGCATTTTTGGTTGAACGAGGTACCGAACTTCTGGCTTGAAATGTACATTTTCTTGTTTGTTTGGTATTTTCATTGCAATTTTATGGATACTGCCTCTTTTTGGTTGCTATAGTGTTCATTGATCGGTTGCTATTTCATTGAAATATACTCTAGGGTTTTTGAAAAACTTTTTACCCAAATCATATCGTTCGGATATGTTCTGTTCTGTGTTAAACACTGCATGATAAGATTCTAGCAAGAAGTGATTTTTCTTTGATTTCAGCGTCTGGTTCAATTATCATGCGACCCTAATTGAGGTTTTATGGATTAGGGGACTCGAAAGTTCTAGTTGTGGGCTATCTCCAGACTCCAGGTTATTGCAGGGCTCATTGGTATCATAGGATTTTTGTAACTACTGTTTATCCCTTATTCTCTAGGTCCTTTGTTACTGTTAGCTTTGTCTTTTTGTTCAGGCTGTTTTGTAGTGGCCTTTTTTTTCTGCATTCTTTCGATCTCCCTAATGAAATCTTGGTTTTCATTTGAAAAAAAATTGAGCTAATTCGTGCCTTAATGGCTTTCTGAGGTTGTGATGCCAATTATTTTTCCTTTGCACTCTCTTCTAAGTGTGTTGGAAGGGGGAGGGGGGGTGTTTAAAACAGCCTTCTTAAATTTAGGTGGATTAATTAGATGATCGCATTCTTCACTCTCTTGTCATTTTTTAGAAATGAAGATTTGGGAGAATATAGACAAACTTTGTGAGTTTAAGGGAACTCAATTTTGTTCTTGTGGTAGTTCTAGATGGATTGAGTAGATGATCCTAGTTTTGGCTATTTATGATTAGGGGCAATAAGAAGAGACCTTTTTGTTCTTTCGAGTGCCTTTATTTCTCTTTCATTTTTCTAATGCTATTCTACTTTCGTCATGGATGGCCATAGGGTTTTACAACATATGCAGAAAGGAGAATTGTTGAGGTTGTGCAAGGGGAGGATGCAGCTACTCTTAATATAGGAATTGGTTGGAACGGTTTGAAAGAGGACGTTGAAAGATTTAAGGATAATTTGGAATTCACTAAGCTAAAAACGAAGCAAGAAGGCGTGGATCCAGATGATGTGTATTCTCAAGTACCCTACGAGAAGGGTTTTCAGTTCCTATGGCGTATTGAACGCCAGGTATGTTAAATTGTTGTTTCTTTAAACTACATCAAATTTTTTTTTTTTAATGTTAGTATTTGTTCTAATATTCCTCCTCTTAATTTGTAGGTGGGAAGGCCCAAGTTTGATGAATTTCTGAAGAAGTATATTGAAACCTTTAAATTTAAGTCAATTGATACAGAAACGTTTCTTGATTTCTTGAAAGCAAACATCCCTGGAATTGAGAAAGAGATAGATTTGGAAATGTGGACTGAAGGCACTGGTATCCCTCCAGATGCATATGAACCAGTTTCTAATTTGTACACAAAGATCCTATCGCTAGCCAATGAATTTAAGCTTGGTAAAATGCCAAGAGAAGATGAAACTGCTGATTGGGGAGGTCAAGAATGGGAGCTGTACTTGGAGAATCTGCCGAAATCTGTTGAAGCCTCACTGGTACGGATTTTTCTGTTCAATATGTTTTTATATCTCTATCCCCGTACCTTTTTTGGTGAAAGTTCAAACTAGAGATATCTTAATTACCGAGCTATGCATAAGTTGGTCTCCTTTCTTCTTGAGATGCTTTCAATGGTTGATTTTGCCCTTGAAACCCATTTTTCCTGGGCAATTTGAACAGGAATTCAGTGTGTGATCAAGGAAGCCATTTGAAAATTTTGAAGATGCTTGGCTTTGCATTTATTTATTTCACGGTTTTCTCTTTTAGTTAGGTTCTTGAGTTATGAATGAGGAGTCTTTTCCATACTTTAACTGTATAATGCTTCCATGAATCTTGTGTGAACGGTACAATTGCTTGATTGAGACTTAACCTGTTAACATCTTATAAAGTTATGTTTTTGCACCTTCTGTTTGAATGTGTAGATCCAGGCACTAGATGCCCGTTATAGATTTTCAGAATCAAAGGATTATGAGATCAAAGTTGCATTTCTTCAACTCGCCATTTCGTCGAAGTTCCGAGATTGCTATATTGAGGTTGAAAAAACTTTGAAGGAAGTTGGGAGAATGAAGTATCTCCGCCCGCTCTACACTGCTCTAACACAAGGCCCCGGGATGGAAGAAGAGAAGATTTTGGCAAAGAGGATATATTCCGAAGCCCACGAGAGTTATCACCCGATCGCTCAAAGGGTTGTCGAGTCCATCTTTTCCAAGAACATGTAAGTCTTTGAACCACCATACCTCTGAATTTAACTTCCAAAACCTCTGCTGCACCTTAGTTTGTCACCTACTACTAATGCATAGGGTCTAGCATTGTAGTCTAAACCCCTCGGGCAAACTATTTCCCTAGCTTGAGGAAAATGTTAATAACTTTCGAATATAAAGAGAGAGAAGAACGAGGGGACTTTTTCTCATGCTTATCATTTTCGTGTATATTTTTTTTTCTCTTTAATTTCTGAGGTTAAAAGTATTAACGAACTTCTTCATTAAAAAAAGTATTAATGCTCTTAAATTTCAAGAGCATGAGATTAACAGAGAGGCACTTAATGAGACTAACTTTGGCATGATGTGATTTTTATTTCAATGTTGTTATAGAGATTAAATTAATATTAACTTCTTAATCTTTAATTGATCCATGGTAGAAGATTGCATTTAAATTAACATTATCTTCTTAACCTGTAATTGATAGAAGACTGCATTTAAATTATATGTATACCATATTGTAGCAAACCACATCCATTCGAAGTGGCACTTTATGTATTCTACAAGAGGGGTCTGGTCATAAGTTGCTAAGGTTCAACCTCAACCCTTGAATTTGTCAATTTTAATTCTAAACAATTCTATCAATTCAAAAAAAAAAAAAAAAATGAAATAGCACCTGAACATCATATTGCCACCCACTTTTATGTCAAGCCTCATAATGACGTTCTCTTAGGGATGTCCATTTTCCCAGCAGGGATGAGGCTCCGTGGGGACTTGCTTTAATGGGATAGGGAATTCCCGTTTAGGTGGGGAATGGGGAAGGGAGTGGGGAAAAAAATTCCCCGCGAGCTAAATGGGGACGGGGACGGGGACGGAGAATGTATTCCCCGTTCCCGTTCCCCGCCCCATTTAATTATATATATATGTGTGTGTGTATAAGTATATCTATGTCATTTAAAAGTTTGTTGTTAATTATTTAAATAATTGGATATGTTTAAATCATATAGTTAAACATTTTAATTATATGTATGGATTAATTGGATAATTTGATATGTAATATTGTTTTGTTTTTATTAGAAGGTTCAAGAATTTTATCTTTAAATAGATATTTTTTTAATAAAAAATTAACTATTTAAATTAAGATTTTTGGTGAATAATTAACAATGTAATTAAAAATTAATTGATATTTTCCATAGAAATTAACTATTTGAAAATTTATCAAAAGAATTATTTGATTCTTAAAAAAGAAAAAAAAAAACTAAACGAGGAATAATTCTCTGTGAATTCCCCGCGGGGAATCCCGCCCCGATCCCCGCAAAATTTAACGGAGAATTTTGCGGGGATGGGGATTCAAATGGGGGGCGGGGAAGCCATCTCCATCCCCATCCCCGCCCCGCCCCACCCCACCCCATGGACATCTCTACGTTCTCTATATATTCTTAAAAAAAAGACTCCTCACACAATAGTATTATATGATTTTTTTGGTGTTGGATTTCGTCGCATTTCTTAAATTCGTATGTCATTATTCTTCCTCTTCGTACATTTTAATTGTTTTTTTTTTTTTGTCAAAATGTTTTCTATTATCACGTTTACCTGTATTTTTTTTTTTAAAATAAGCATGTATTATAAAAATATTGGATACATTATGCAGAATATATACTGCAGTGCATATGCCAACATAACGAATTAGGGTGAAAAATGAGAGCATTGGTATGGTAAGGACTAGGGAGAGCAAAAAGCATCAAGAAATGCCTTCTGATTCCAAAATATAGTCCACTGCTTCTTCAACGGTATTAACGACCTGCAAGAATTGAAATAGGAACTCAAACATAAGTGACAGTCAAACATTATTGTCCTTAATTTCTAATACTTCTAAACTCTATTATGCATTTTTACCTATCAACTTTCTACTTACAAGATCAGCTGGAAACTTGGCATGATTTTCTTCGCCCCTGAAAACTCCCGTCCTTGTTAAAATAGAAAACCAAGGTCGTCCAGCCTGAAATCACAAGTTGATATCGAAGAGTAAAAGCTAATTTTCCAATGGCAACATACTTTGTTCACAAAATGCTAATAGTAAGATGATGAAATTATAAGGATTAAAAAGACGAACCTCTCGTGCACCTTTGATGTCTACCACGGGATTGTCACCAATCATATAAAGTGTTTTAAAGCCATTTAATTCAACATCTCCTTTGTTCACAAGATGATCCTCACAGTGAGACGAGAGAATTTGTCTCAATACAGTTTCAACATTCTTAAACACAAGAGGATTTGGTTTCCCGTAACATACATATTCGAGGGGTGTATGGTGAATCCTATGTGAATCAAGATCAAACGGTTTTAATGAATGCTTGGAATAGTAATAATTCTAACACAAAGGATTAGCTTCTCAATAGCTGCTTGTGTGAATGCTGTTGAAAAACCAGCAAAAGTAATAGCAATTAATTCTAGAACAGCTTGTGAGTGAATGGTAAGAGAAAGAATCTCGAATACATAAGAACCAAGAGGCAATTCATGGGCCAAAATGTCTACATCTTGTTTCCTGAGTTTTTAGCAGCAAATGGAGAAAATCTTGAAACAAGATAGGAAATTTACCTATTAAATATACTTTCAAGTGCAATTTTAAAGGCACCTATCCCAAGCCGCTTAAACGGAAATGCAGCCTGCATAGAAAACCCAATCGGCATATTCTCAATTTTACTGGCAGTCGCAGCTTAAGAGAAATGGCCAACAATTGCATGGCACTATTAAGAGGTGTGACCCTATGCTGGCAGAAACTGCAGGCGTAAACTAAAACTATCCTAAAGAACTAATGAGGAGTTATTTACCTTAGCAATTCATTGAAACTAACCTGATATTCAAAATCATCAGCAGCAAAATATAGAGGCACTTGATCCCCATTCTCCTGTCCTGGAAGGCCTCCAGATCTTAAAACATCACAAAGAACCTAATTCATTTATCAATGAGTTCGTTCAATTTATCTACAAGTGAAATCATTTGGAAAGTCTGCATGGGTATAGCCCTGGAGAAACATTTAGAAACTATTACCCAAGAAATGTACACAAAGTCCAATTCTTCAGTATTTCAGATAGATAGACAGACAGATGTTATCATTAAAGAGCCTAAGACATTTCAAAACCAAGACAAATAATTATTTGTTGCTGGACAAATATAAATAACTCAAATTTATAAACGTCAAGTTAATTGACCTAATGAAACTTGGGAATAAATAGTCTTAAAAGCTAAATTTAAAGACGCAACCTACTATACAATTACCAGCTCAGGAACTCAAAGAATAAAAGGGAGAGAATGAGTACTTGGATATCCCTGCCCCAATCAACAGGGTCACTGACAACAAAAGCCGCCTTCACTCTTTCAGATAAAACGCTCTGCCTTCTCATCAACTTCTCGGGGTTGCAAGTCAAATCAAAAGCTTCCTTGGTTGTCCAGTTCTTGTATTGGGATACAGGATCAATATTCTCAAAGAAGGAAGCATACTCATCAATGGAGAAAACTTTTCTGTAAAGGAATAGAAAAAATCACCATATGTGATCCAACAAGGTCTGAAGGCACTGAACGAAAGTTAATCCAAGACATATGACTAAGAGCTTACTTGAAACCATACTCGGACATAACAAGAGCTGGCTGCCCTTTTCCAGTTGCAATAATAAGTTCGTTCTCAAAACTGAGGTAAAAGAAAGCAGTTAAATGCCAACGTCAATAAGAAACATGCAACAAAATATCATTAACAACCTTAGTTTATCTAAAATTTGTGAGTTTAAGCAGTGGAAATAAGAAGAGTCCACCAAACTTATTGGCCGAGTCTCTAAGGTATCTATTTCAAAGCTTCGGTAATGTAAGAAAATATCCATGCTATGTCATTCCAGGATTCAGATATAGCTCACTCTCACTATTTTCAAAAATATCGAGGATAGGAAAGCTAAATATCCAGTCCGTGTAAATCTCCTCAAATTTTTTATCCTTCATATGGCCTCTTTTACAAGTTAATTTTCTTATTCTTTCCTTTTGTTGCACAGCCTCAGTACTGGATTTCTATTCTTTTCCTACTATTATAGATATTGAGTATGCCAGGGGAAAAAGCACACTCCAAATTCATATGAAGGTACCTATTCAACAAACTTTTAAGACTGAAGTGGCCCTGTACAACCTGCATCAAAGATGTTGAAAAATGAGGGCTACAATAAAGCCTACATTAGAAATAAATCCCCACGACATCAACATCTCATTTTGCACAAAGGGAGGATAATATTGTCAAAAATAACTACCTGAGAAGGTAATATATTCACTCCCAAAAGGTCACTCAATTCAATGGCACGTCTAGATTCTGGGGTACCGCCTCCTAAATAGGTAAAGGAATAATAGGACACGCATTTTATATTCTAAATAACTATCTTTCAAAATTATTTCACCACACACACAGAAAGCTCCTTGAAATGAAACAAAAACAAAAAACAAACTTTATTATTAATGTACCAACTCTTCAGTTCTTCGGCAGGGTATTGAACCAAGAACTGGATATAATGCTCAACAAATAAAAAAGATCATGAAGCACCTGGACAATTATTATAGCATCCGAAACTATCATCTCTTTTGGTGAGGCTGGGGGAAAAGTTTGTGCTAATTACTATGGTAAACACATGAATATCCGCAAGAAGTTATGAAAAGATTTCTTGTGCATCAGATGCAATAATAAGAGCTGGCTGCAATATTTCGTTTGAAATGATTTTTGTCCTTAAAAAAAAATCAAACGCAATGACAATGGCCTTTCTCCTTTTTCATAGACACTCAACCATAAGCCTCGTATAGCAGGCTTATGCATTTTATGGAACAGTTCAGCATCGTACAGACACTGCAGGTTCGTCAACAAACAGATTAACAATTTAACTATAAGACAATATGGAATACAATGAATAAAGGAAGGGCAACTCACCATTGGTCAAGAAAAGAAAAGGAACTTTCAAAGTACCTAAACAACAGCAACATCATTTGTATTAGATACAGAATCAATTTACAAAACCATGCTGAGAAAACAATAAAGCAAAGCAATATAGACCAAATAAAAAAAATGACTATGTCACATAATATCAATTTAGATTAATCAAGTACATGGAAAATCTTGCTGTTCCACTGTTGATTAGCCATTCCAAAATCAATTTACAGGCGGATTGTTGAGAAAAAGAAAAAGAAACTGTTATTCAATTGTTTCTGCCAAAAGGTGAAAGGGTGCTTGTGATTGTGTTGAAACCAAGAAAAGGGCACTGCCTCGATGATTTGCCGTTTTTATAAATTGAAATTTTCGCTTCGGTAGATAGATCGATACCAGAGAATGTAGAATCCGCATACAACCTCCTCAAAGCTTTGTTAGACCCTCCAATAGGACGGTGGCCACGTAGAACAACCCCATCAATGTCAAATGCAATCCCAAAAGAAGAACTGTAATCATAAACTCTTTTCACTTCTCCGTTGTCAGGAAATAAATAAGCAAAACTACCCACACGACGGAACAGCAACAATAAATGGTATAAGTCATATATCAAGAAAGAAAGAGCAGTTAATCTTGTAAACTCAGCAATCAGTTCCCTTCTTTTCCGCGCTCAATTTCTCGAAAATGGAGAATAAGTTACCAGTTTGAGAAAAATAAAATGGGACTGAAATGTTGTTGAATCGTGAATGTAGGATACGAATCTCTGCCACTGCACATGAATTGTTTTGAAAACATACAATACAACAATCCTTTACAAGGCTTTCTGAATTCTGAGTAGCCAAAGAGAGAATCAACCAAAATACAGAGAATTAAGAGTAAGTTAAGACGACAAACCGTGCAACTCGAGATTGAATAGAAAAGAAGGAACGGGAACTAGACTGAAATGAAAATGGCACTTGAATCTTTGGTTGAGAAACTTTGAAGACCGTAAGAATTTTCATCTCAATTCAACGCAACAGCCCCTCGCCAAGTCCTATTGCCTGCAACTGCGAGTGCCGCGCGCGCCACATAAAATATCAGTGGTCTATATTATGAATTTATGATATAGATTTTAGCGTTCTGAAATATTTAACCATATTGGAATATTTTTTTTTGGAAACGATATTGGATTTTGGAATAAAATATTATAAAAATAATAATTCGGAAATTTAATTACAAGTTTGCTTTTAATATAAGAAGATAAATACCTGGGTGCAGCCCACCCTTTTTAGACAGCAAAAATTTTTGGGAAATTATGCCAAAGCACGTTTTCAACACCATATTTCACAAATGTCAACTTTTATAAAAAATTTCAGCTTTAGCTTGGCTTGAGTATTTGCATTTTTTTCCTTACAATTTTATCCTCATTTAATATCATCTCTCTATATTTAATTCTCAAATTTGAATTTATACTTTCCTATTATACATATTTTCATTCAAGGCAATTATTTCATATATTTATGATAAATATGATTTTCAAAGATATATTCTTTCCATTATTACACATAATATTTTATAATTACTACACAATTATGATTTTCGAATATATATATATATATATATATATATATATATAATTGCTGTCAAAATTAAAAAAAATTCACTTGCAAAATTCATCCAAATTTTCATTTAAGGCAACAATTCCATCATTTTGTTACATGTCTAATTTATTTTAAAAAATAGTTTTTATTTTAATATATTTACTTTTATTTTGACATTTGTATATAACTCCATATATACCTCATATATAACATGTATGTAAGATTTTTTTTTTCCGTTTTGCTTATTGTAGCCACAAATATTGAGTTTTTTTTTGTATAATATTAAATTAATATAATCTAACATATATATTACATTTATATATATTGTTCCATCTTTATTGAAATATTTATTCCACCTATTACGGATTTCACCTCACTACATTTTTAGTTATAATAAAAAATAATGAAATTGTACATGATATATGTGTTATAAACATCATTAGTGATATGGAACATCCTTGAACTCGAAGTCAAATATATAATATTAAGTATACTCTAAAAAACAAATATACATAGAAGTATATTATATATGCATCTGTATATAATTCTATTATATTTTATATACACAATAAGTATAGTTATATTCACATACATATATTATATAAACATAGGTAAATAATCGTCATATATTTTGTATTGGTAATAATCTTATTAATTTTGAGATGACTTTACAAGATATAGCTATAATGTCATAACATGATCTTTTCATTTTATACTTACTGTATATAATATATAATGTTCAATGGGTTCCTAAATATATACTGTGTTGCATATTGTACCCATAAATATATATGTTGAGGTATAGAATATATACATCAATAATCATTCTATATATTTGGGATGACATGATAATCCTATTATATTATCATATATACATTATATATACCTCTGCTATCTTCTCAGATATATAATATATATACCTATACGTATAAATAATGGAACCATCGATAATGGAAATGATTGTCTAGTTTTTAAAATCCCCAGATTTTAGGGGGGAAATCGTGAAAATCTTTCCTCTATTTTATTTCTTATACAAAATCAATGGTGTTTGGAGGGAAAGATATAGGTTTCAACATTTATGGTAAGTATTCCCATATTTTATTTCTTATATATATATATATATATATATATAAATAGAGGGGTAAATGAGTAATGTTCCTCTAGATCTGGCTTCTATTTGACTTGAAAAGTGACAAAGCTGATATTAATAAAAAAATGTGTCATTTGTGTAAAACTTAGTTCCAAATATGCTATTCATGTAGTTAACCCAATTTTTTTTTTGTTGCTATGTATTTCAAGTGGGCTGCATGGAGATGGTGTAGCCCAAGTATTTCTCATATAAGAATAAATATAGCTCAATTATCACCTTTGAAAATCCAGTTTAGGCGGGGAAGAGAGTGAAAAAAAATTCCCAAGATATATTTCCAGACATCATGATGTATCGGTATTTTTCATGATCTATATTATTAATGAATATGCATAATAGATACTCATGCAAATTCATAATGTGCCAAGAACCAGATTTGAACCGGTGACATGAGGATTTTCAGTCCTCCACTCCATCAACTGAGCTATCCTGGCCATTTTCGACACATTATCCTTATTTTAATAGATTACTTTGATCGTAATTATATGTATATCTATAGAATAACTTTTAAATTTTACAACAGCAATAATTAATGGAAACTTCAAAACTAATACCCATATTCAGATGCAACCATCAAGATTTCACTTAAACTAACCAAACTTAGTATTCCCACAGTGAAATTTGTTCCGAGAAAAGAAAAAACATAAACTTTTCATCTAAAATAAAACAAAAACAACGCTTCAGTAGTCTCCTGCCAAAATATTTGAGAGGGAACCAAAATTCAAGGATTCTATATCACAAACCCCTCTAGCAACCCCAGTCAGATTCAATGTTTTGATCCTCTTCCTCCCCGTCCTTGGATTATACAGCCAAAAAAGGTAATGATTGACCTTACAGAATATCTTTCCATCTTCAAGGGCTTTGACGAGGTGAAAGAAGATGGTGTTTCGATACTCCAACACCCAGTCATTTGGTATGTCATCAATAACAAATTTTCTAATCCATGAATCTTTCTCTTGCATCATCCACACTTGAATCTTAGAAGTTGCTGGGTGCATGAAATAAGCAGGGTACATGAAAAAAGTTGCATAAACACTGCCATTGAATGGTTGAATGACCACCTGCCTGGAGTAAGGGCCAACTTCTAAGACTGCAATCAATTTAAGTATTTCAGTTTCAACATCAAGAGCATATATGACATACTCATTTTCTTTTTCTTTTTCTTTTCCAATCCAATAAATGATTCCATCCAAGTAAGCACCATGATAGTAGATGGCAAAAGGGAGGAAGTAAAGAGGCCTCCATTGGTTATGGTTATGGTTATGGCTGGTTCCATTTCTACCAAACGTAAAAACCTCCATTGCGGAACTGAATTCCGTTTTGTCAGAGTTAACTCTGAGCAATTTGTACTGCTTCGTCTTAGGCCTGAAACCAAATCCAAAGAAGTAAATATCTTCTAATTCAGGTCCAGGAAGTTTGAAGAACTCACGAGTCATTGGATTTAATATGCCATGACAAAGAATGTCATAAGTAGATTTGCCAATAAACAGCAGGCCATTACAGGAATTGAAAATTACGACAGAGGACCAATCACCGTCAAACCCAAATGAGTCAACAGAAGTCATCGTAGGAATATCGATACAGCGCATCTTGGGATTGAACCAACGACTACGAGGGTCGGAATTGGGGTCGAAATCAGAGGTAGTGAGAAGGAAAGCGTTTGGAAGTATGAATTTAGAAGAAGAGGAATTAGCGTAATCTAAAAGCAGATGATTCCAAGTTTTACAGACTAGCTTGCAAGCGGGCAAATTCGAGATAGGAAGTTTGGAAAAGATTACCTTAGAAATATCCGGTGGAAGCCCCCGGCCCCAATCAACGTCCATAATCCTCTTACGCTTGCCAATGACCATCGCGAGGGAGGGATTTACAGAAGTTAGGGATGAGAATTATGTTATGTAGATAGCGGAGGAATTTTTGCAGATGGGGAGACGAGCTTCTGAAAACGGGCGTTTTATAAAGCGGCGGAAAAGATTAGATGAGATGAGAATTTACCTTTTCATGTGAGCTGGACCGGACGGACCGACCATGTATTTCCGGTGGGATATTGACCCAAGAACTTACCAACACAAGCCTTTTTACATGGGAGACCGTGAATTGGATTTAATGTTAAAAAAAAAAAACAAAATTACATTGTACAAGCTCAAATTTAAAAGAGTTAGAAAATAGAATAACTTAAACCTAAAATTAAAAGTAACTACTCGAAACATATGCCAACAAGAGTATAGTTCAACTGACATAAAGTATGGACTTATGATCAATAGGTGATAGGTTCAAATCCTTCATTCTCATATTGTTGAACTAAAAAAAAAAAATACATGGATGACATTGATGGGTCATTATTAAGAGCTTTTATTATTGTGTTTTTTAAGTATTATTAAAATTCGAATTTCCAAAATTACAATACAAAATTTTTGGAAAATATTTTAATTTTAATAGGTTAAAATGAATCAAGCATATTGTTGAAGGTTGAAGTGAATGTTGTCGTAAAAAATTATATCTAATAAGTTTTTACTCCATTTTTTAGAACGTTTACTACATTTGTTTTAAATTAATATCATACTGTCATTTATATACGGCTGTAACTACAATCTTTATGGTAGTCTCTATAGAAAAAGCAGACATGGAAATTTTTTGTTGGCATAAAGTCCAAGCTCTCATTCGGTGAGTAAAGAAATACCAACTTTGTGTTTATGAATTTGAAGTGGGAGGGGTGGGGAGAATTTATAGTCTTATGAAAAATTAAATATCTCCTCCATGGAATGCGTGTCCATTCTTTTAAACTAATTTTTTATGTACTTCTCTTTCTCTCTCTAGATTAGTTCATTTGTTAAGATTTGGTTCTGACTAGTCCACTGGTCTTCCTCTTTTATTTTATTTGTTGTTAAAATAGTGGGTTGTGGGTTTAAATTTCTGAGATAAATAAAGAGAGAGAAGCAAAAAACCACGAAAGAAGTCAAGAAAACAAGTAAAAACAAAGAAAAGCAGCCATGGAAGACGATATCTATTGGATAAAATACTGTTTTAGAGTGGAGTGGAATACCCTAATTTTGATTGGATCACTATCTTGGGACCTAGAAGAAACTTTGGAGAGCTAAGAAAAATGCTCAAAGCTTGAGATCGTGAGACATCACGATGGAAACGAGTGTTGGCACCTGTTTACCAGTTTTTCTCTTTTTTTCCTTACTTTGTTTTTGTTGTTTTTAGGATTTTATGAACTGAATTTGATGTAATTATGAGTAATTAGGCTCTTGAAGATTTGGATTGTTAGACTTGTTTTTTTATTCCGAATTGTAGTATTGTGTAACGAGGATTTATGCATCTTGTGTGTCTTGTTTATGCTTTTGGCCGTGGCTTATATTTGTTAAATTGAGTTTAGCTTGAGAAAGGAAACTTAGTTTTAGAATTTGGATGCATGACTAATAATAATCTATTGCATGAAAATGAATATGTTATTGTTAGAAACCATTAATGTCATGTGCTTAGTTGTAGAAATAGACCGAGAGGTTGATTCATATCTATGCATGAATTTATTTGAGCTCCAGAGAGTCAAACAAATAATCTAGTAATTCTTAGCTTATGTTCGCTACTTGTTAATACAATTTCTTAATCAATTCAAGTTACGCTTCGTGTTATTTCTCTCCAATATTCTCTCTAAATGGACTCCAACTTAGTAAATAATAGTTTAGTTTACTTTTGTTTCTCTCTGAGTTAAGTTCTCTAGATAAAATTATGTGTGAGTAACTATGATGCTTAATTAATCTAAGAAATTTAATCCCTATGATCGACCTTGGCCACTATTACTGTAAATTTTAGAGGTTCGGTTTACAAATATATTTGATAGAGCCTTCGACAAGCTCTTTATCAATTAACCAAGCCCCTTTTGAGGACCCAATTAATCACCTCAGAGTTTTGCGTTCTCCACACCTAAGCGAAGTTTTGCATATCATGTTCACCAAAGCTTTGATAAGCTTACTTTGTCATGCTCAATCGAGACCCATCATGAGGCATACCTCAGATTTTTGGATTGCTAAGATCAGTCAACCAAACTCTTTTGGGGTTCAATCAACCCTCCAAGCTCTTCCTCTGCACGTAAGTGCTCAAGAGTTTTGCGTGTTTCGTTCTTTAAATGCACAACATATTGGTCGTAGTCTTAGAGTAAACTCTTAGATTTTTTTAAAGTAATGAGTTTTAAACTTTCAATATCTTTTCAAATAACAAAATGATTAGTATTTTAATATACTAGTTGTTTAGCACGTGCATTACACCTGTAATCAAAATAGGATGAAGTAAAATGAATTTACAATGAATTTAACTAATTAATTTTTTTATGCGTTCTTATATTTATTTTATTTTTTTCTATTTCTATTATTATTTTATATTTTTTAATGTGACTAATTTGAATATAATATAATATAATATTATTTCTATTATAATATAATTTTTCATATAATATAACATAATTTTAATATAATATAATTTTTTATTAAGTTTTTTTTTTTAATTTTTAATTTATCTTATTATTATTATTATTATATAATATTTATTTTTGTAATAATATTTTTTGTTTAATTTATGCAATACTTATTTATGCAATGACTATTTTTTATTTAAATTTAGCATATAATTATTGACAAAAAATTAATTGAAAGATATATATACATATATATATACACAACAATACTTATCTATTTATTATATACTAAATAATATTTACTTCATATTTAAAAATGTTTTTTTTAAAATAAAGTAAAAAATTAATAACAAACAATAAAATAATATGTTTAAACTTATGTGTTTTCGAGAATATGAAATTATTATGAAATATTTTTTTAAAAAAATAACCTAATATTTTAAAAATAAATTAATGCATATCTAAAAAGTTATGAATAAAAACTAAAAATTTTAACCATTGTTTTTTGAGAATATGAAATTAAAATGATACTGAAATACTTCTTTTAAAAATAACGATAAGATTTTTTGAATAAGTATATTAACAAAATATTAGATTTTGATATATTGTGATTAATATACATAAATTAAATGTCATACATCATAGGTTTATATATTATACATCCCACAATTGAATTCTTCCATGTCTTCTAAAGTAATTCCAAAAACCATGTAGGAGAGAAATTTTGATTATTTAGTGTAATTAACTGTCCCCTTTTCATTTTATGGCTATGGCTATATAAGTTTAATCTTTCTTTTCAATAAACCAGATCATTCGTATCCAATTGTTCAATTTATTATTGAAGAGACCTCATTATAGTGATGTTTGAGGTCAACAAGTGATTGAGCCTCCCTCCAATTTTTTTTTTTGCAAATGATAGATAAAGGGAGGGAGTGATTTAATGTAATTTGGTGATTTTTACGTGTTTCTGTAGTATTTTTTTGTTGCAAATGGCAGAGAAAAAAGGTAATTTAATGTAATTTGCAGCTTACATGCTTTTGTAATTTTTTTTCTTTGGCGAATCGCAATGAGAGTGATTTAATGTAATTAATTGTTTTTGTAGTTTTCTTTTTCTCTTTTAAAATTTGTAAATACACACCAATCCATCTACTGGTCCTTGGCATATTGAAGATGGTGGAGAAGAAAATGATTGCAAATTTGGTGCCTTAAGGTAAAATGAGAGGCAGAAAATCGAAGACAATGTGATTTCTTTTTATTATTTTCTTCTAATTTCTTTTTATTTCTTTTTGTCTTTTTTTTTTTTTTTTTTTTTGTTTTGGATAAATTGGAGTTTACTACGTTAGGATTTAGGGAGGTCTTATCACAATTTTGTATTTTTTTTCTATTTATGTAATTTATTATATTTAAATATAATTACTAATAGTTATTAAAAATATAATGTCATTACAATTTCCAATATTATGGTAAAAGTTATTTTATTCGATGGAAGATTGAATTCTCTATCTTGCAATTTTATGATAAAAAAATTAACTCAATACTTCTTATTATTATTAAAGTTTGAAATAAAAAAATATTTTTGTTTACATTAATTTATTAATAGATCTTCTCGATTCATTGAACTTTTGTAAACAAAAATAAATTGACCAATAGATCTCTTCGAAACTTCTTTCATAGATTAGAAGAGTTCTAAAATTGTGAACCACGTATCTAATTAATGATTCCCTTGAATTCTAAAGATCATTGCAAAAAAGATTTTTTTTCAATTACTAGATAATTAATAGGATTTAAAAAAAAAAAGAAAATAGTAAAATTTTGTTTAAATTAAAGTTTGAAATTAAGTGGGTAATCAAATGATGCAAATCAAATGAAAAATAATATTTTGGTTTAAATTAAAGTTTGAAATTAAACTTTTGTAAACAAAAATAATTTATTAACTAATCTTCTCGATTTAGTGAACTTTGGTAAATAAAAATAAATTAATTGATAGATCTCCTCAAAACTTCTTTCATAGATTCAAAGAGTTCTAAAATTGAGAACCACTGTCTAATTAATTATTCCCTTGAATTCTAAAAATTTATTGTAAAAAAAAACATTTTTTCAGTTACTAGATAATAAGAAATTTAAAAGGAATAATATTCTAGTTTAAATTAAAGTTTCAAATTAAGTGGGTAATCAAATGATGCAAATCAAAATAAAAAATAATATTTTGGTTTAAATTAAAGCCTTAAAATAAATAAATAATCAAATGATGCTACTCAAAATAAAAAATAATATTAGAGTGTAATTCTTTATTTTTCATATGTATAAAATCCTACATTCAACTTTTATACGTATATTTGCATTTTCAACATTATGAAACGCATGCATCGCGCGTAGTATCCAATTAGTTTTTTTAAGAAAGCAAGAAACTTGTTAAAATTAATAAACAGCCTCTTAAAATGATGAATCTTACTTTGTAACTTTTTTTAAAAAATATACATTTCAAAAACATGTTTAAATTGTAGTTTAAAATTAAAAGTAGTTTTTAAAATTCAAACACAAAACATGATTAAGTGATTAAATTAATTTCATTTGAGAACTAAATATAAAAGTTTCATAAAATATAAACACACGTAATTAAAAAACCCATATAAATAAAATAATAATAATAAAACATGTAATTAAAGCAATATAATATAGGATTTTAACTTTAATTCCGAACATTAAAATTCCAATTAAAGTTTAAAAAAATAATTTTAATTAAAATTTGTATTAAAATTTACTATATATATTGTTTATCTACATGTTAGTCTCTTTTATTTATAATATTAAAAAAATTTCCATTGAAAAAAAAATAGTAATATACTTAATTTAAAAAAATAATTATTAATACAATTATGGCTCAACTACATTCACTTCTTATATTTGTAATTATATTTATATCTATAAATAATTTTTAAATTTTACAACAGCAATAATTAGTGGAAACTTCAAAACTAATACACATACACTACAAGAAAAAAGGGATATAATAGCTAACAGAAAACGCTATAATAGACTTTTTATAGCGTTTTTCGAAAGTCCTGACAGCCCATATTATTAAAAGTCCAAAACTTTTGATAGCGTTTTTTGTTAGCCATAAAAAATGCTATAAAAAACCTTTAAAATATAGCCTACTTACCTTGCTATGAAAATCTATTATAGCATTTATTATTATAGCTATAATAAGTTTTCTATAGCTAATAAATAACACTATCATAACTTTTTAATAGCACTTTTTTGATGCTATTGTAAGTTTCGCTAGTTTTTTTTTTTTACACTATTATAAGATTTTATAGATTTTTCTTTGTGTTATTACAAATTTTTATACCTTTTTCTTATCAATTAACATATATTACAAATTTGCATAATGACGATCTCTTATTACTTCTAGTGGTACTAAACCATGTCACTCATATTCATCAAATAACATGTAAAATAATACAATATCACAACTTCAATCTCATAATTCATTACAGCACAAAATAACATATTTAATAAGTAGTGGGTCCAACACTAAAAGAAATTCACAAAGTAATTTCTAACAAGTGACCAGACAAAATAAAAGAAATATAAATTTCAAAATTAAAATAATATGGAGTCCAAACTTCAAGGGCCAAGTGAGTTGTTTCATCTTCATCCATTTGCAAAGCCTCTCCTTTCATCCATCTACAAAAACAAATCACAAAAAAAATTATATTTATAAACAAACTTTTATGAAACTTCTGTCACACTTAATTTTATTTCTATTATTGATTCTATACTACAACAAAGATCATTTTCCTCTATTTTTCCTTAAAAGTTGCAAATACTAAGAGAAGAATCAGGTCAAACAATAACTAAAATGGACAACTGAGATCTTTCTCATGAGCTCTCTAAGGACAAGCCATCTAGAAAGAAAATAGCACCATAATTTAAAGAAAGAAGAATGATCAAATATGAATGACCTAGTTTGTACCTTAGAAGCAAACCAAAATCCAATGAACCTCTTTAGAAAATCCCTTCCTTCACTTTCTTCTAAAGCTTTGTACAAACATAATAAAAGGCAATACTAAATCTAAAACATGTAAATCCTCATTTCATCCACCTACAAAACAAATTACAAACAAGCTAATAACAATAAGAATTGAGAGAGAAATACTATTCATTTCATTTTGAAATAGCTAAAAGCAAGGTACAATCCATCGCCATGTATAACATATTCAACAACACTTAACCTCTTGAACTAACTACTCCTAACCATCAACAAACATAGCAAACATACATGTAGTAATCAACACGTGGATACTTAGTACGTAGCCCCACTTGATGGGCCACACAAAAACAATCACACAACAACAATACAGTATAACAAGAAGCCTTTACTGGATTACAAATAAATCAAGTAATCTATGGCACGATTTCAAAGAAAATATCAGTTTCAAATCAAACACAAAGTTTACTTTAAGCATTTTCAACTTTTGGTTCACTACTCTTTCAACTCTTTAAGATTTACTTTTCAAGATAACCCAAGACCAGTTGTTCCCAAGGCCCCAAAACTAATCTCTACTAAACTTGATGTTTCGACATTTTACCATTTGTACTCAATGTCCTGAAACCACTTGCATTGCTCCACCATTTGTACCGAAGGCCTTAACATTACATTCTCTAACTCATCAGCCTTTAGGCCATTTACACCCAAACCCCTTGCACCCAACATGCTTACACAACATTTCCAAACACACATATCCTATATCATGCTTTTCAATAATATATTCTCAGCCGACAACAAAACAAAACTTTCCAATCAATCAAATTCCCCTAACATGCTTGCCAAGTCGTGTTTTCAATCAACAATTAACATACAATAATCAGATGTCCAACATGTTTTTGCATAAACTCAAAACACATACTTTGAACCAACAACCATCAAACAATTACCCTACCTATCCAAGCAAATATTTTCAGCAAAAACCCACAATAATACGGCCAGTATGTTACGATTTACATCAGAATAACACATCAGAACCATTATTCACCCATAGGTAAAAACTAGGTACACAATCGTAGTGCATTCCTACATCTCAATTTGATCCGTTCCTTAAAATAATAGAAATAGGTTTCAAGTTAAAACCCAACAAAATTAGTGTAATTGAATTAGGAATAGCTTCAAAATGCTTTCTCCCAAACTCACAAGGTCCTTACTAAAAAGGGAAATTTTAATAAAATAAAGTTTCCATAGACAATTCACTTGGACATAGGTAGCAAGAAGAAGACAATGTATTTGAATATAAAAGCTTAACAAACACCACATCAAAACATATACTACCATAATGCACATTGATAGAAAAAAGGACAGTTTCCAAACTAAACTAGATGCAACATAATCTCTCACCTCTAACCAAATGAGAAGTCCACTTATCCAGAAACTTGGCTTCATTTCTCCTTAACATTTGGTGCTAATTCGTTACTTGCATAGATGCAAGATTTCATGTGAATGCATCATGTTCTGCATCTTCAATATCTATACCATAGGCTTGAACTCGTTGTTCAACAACATATCTTATAGCAATTAAGAAACTTGTTATGGATTATAAACTACAAATAATAAGAACCTCCTCGGGTAAAAATAAGAAAAGAAAGATAAAGGTTCTGAGAAGTAAGAGCATCCAGAATAGATAACATATTTGCAATCGTATCTTCCAAAGATTTGGCCTTGAAGCATCTAAATTAGATAGATACATTCACAATGTCAAAAACACCACTAATTATCTAAAAGTACATTGAACAATCAATAAAATGGACATTAATAATGATATAATCACAATGTTCGAAACTTAATTAGCATCATTTAAATAAATTTCCTGAACATGCATAAAACATACAAACAAAGGTGGCCAAAGTTGTTCGCATGAAAGTAACATCAAATAGAAATCACTAAGAAGGATACTCCCTAATTCCAAGTACACTATTATGATTCTTCCATTGTATACACAAAGCTGCTGGGATGACTCAATGGAAAGGCTTCGCCAACTAATTTTAGTGTTGCTATCACACCATAAGTAAATATGCATTTGTAGTCTTTAGGAGATGATTTGAAATAGTTGAGGACCTGCATTCCAACATCATTCTTAGCGAGAAACATGAAATGCCAAAAATCTGGTTGTTCATTAGTATAATGGAAACCATAATTAATTCAAACATTTCCCTCTATGTAATTTTCTCATAAGTATGTGCGACCGTGAAATTCAATTAATATGAGACATAAAAAGTTAAAGAATTGCATTAAGAAAAATTCAAAGTTCTCAGGTCAGGAACTAAAGAGTATAAAAATACACATACCTATTGATGGACATTCCTTACAATGTTAGAAGTGGCAAAGCTAGAATCACTTTGGCTATCTAACTGTAGCTTCAGAAAATTTAAATTAATGCATCAAATTCATGCAACATAGAGTGCCCAAAAAAAAAAAGATTTCAGAGAATGAAGGACACACTTGTGCATCCTGGACATTTATTTAGCCCTTTTCCATTTGATGTGGGGGTATCTATATATACAGTAATTCAGTCAAGAACATGCTTAAAGAACTAATTACAATTTCTTGAACCTACTTGCATTTAGCCCTTTCCCTTTGATATGGAGTATCTCTTCAAAGCTTTGCTGCACCAGACATTACAAAAATGCACAACATCCAAAAGATGAAAACACGCACTTACAAACATAACAAAAATAAGCACATTCAGTATAAATAATCTGTAAATAAACGAAGTTTAGCAAACGAAAGGCAAACTACTAACCAAAACTGCAAGCCTCCAATATTTTCGCAGAAAATAACATCATACATGAATATCGAACAATGAGAACGAACGATGCCTATCGTAACTTATTTTTTCGATCAAGGCACAATAAATTTTGAAGCCACTGGTGATAGATTAGATGGAACATAAAAATAACTTGATATCTGAGAATGGAAATGAGAAATATAAGCAGGAATAAGTTGAAGAGCCAAACAAAGAGGCCTCCCATGGCTCTTACATTACCTTCCGTCTGGCGCTCTGCCTTCTTCTTCTAGGTTTCTTTCTCTTTGTATGTGATTTCTAACATAAACGTATTTGAAAACTAAAAAGGAGTTCTGATTGGTTTCGCAAGGACGAAGAAGAAGACAAGAAGGAAGAGAAAGAGAGGAGCGAAAAACTGTCTCCAGAAGTTACCATTCATTCGTCGTCGGTCGCTGCCGAAGTTTGAGTTCAAAATCGGTTAGCTTTTCACAAAGAAATGATGAAAGATTGCAAAAATAAAAGATTTCTGATCGATTGGTGAAGGATTTGGGTGCAGATGATAGAAAAAGCAGAAAGGGAAACAAATTTTCTATCGAGCAGCGATTGAGGCGTGCAGACATTAAAGAAAGGAAAAAACAATATAAAAGAAAGGTTTTGGTGGTGAAGCGCTAATGGGCTTCACAATTGAGCGGCTACTTCCGAATTTTTTAGGCGGCAACCAATTTTCGTTTTTTTAACCTTTAGCCCCTTTTTTTTTCCTTCTTGATTTTATAGCGAACTTTTTTAAATGCTATAGTGAAAAGCTATAAAATGTCATATTTCTTGTAGTGCCATATTCAGATGCAACCATCAAGATTTCACTTAAACTAACCAAACTTACTATTCCCACAGTGAATTTGTTCGGAGCAAAGAAAAAACATAAACTTTTCATCTAAAATAAAACAAAAACAAAGCTTCAGTAGTCTCCTGCCAAAATATTTGAGAGGGAACCAAAATTCAAGGATTCTATATCACAAAACCCTGTAGCAAACCCATTCAGATTCAATTTTTTGATCCTCTTCCTCCCCGTCCTCGGATTATACAGGCAAAAAAGGTAATGATTGACCTTACAGAATATCTCTCCATCTTCAAGGGCTTTGACGAGGTGAAAGAAGATGGTGTTTCGATACTCCAACACCCAGTCATTTGGTATGTCATCAATAACAAATTTTCTAATCCATGAATCTTTCTCTTGCATCATCCACACTTGAATCTTAGAAGTTGCTGGGTGCATGAAATAAGCAGGGTACATGAAAAAAGTTGCATAAACACTGCCATTGAATGGTTGAATGACCACCTGCCTGGAGTAAGGGCCAACTTCTAAGACTGCAATCAATTTAAGTATTTCGGTTTCAACATCAAGAGCATATATGACATACTCATTTTCTTTTTCTTTTTCTTTTCCAATCCAATAGATGACTCCATCCAAGTAAGCACCATGATAGTAGATGGCAAAAGGGAGGAAGTAAAGAGGCCTCCATTGGTTATGGTTATGGTTATGGCTGGTTCCATTTCTACCAAACCTAAAAACCTCCATTGCGGAACTGAATTCCGTTGTGTCAGAGTTAACTCTGAGCAATTTGTACTGCTTCGTCTTAGGGCTGAAACCAAATCCAAAGGAGTAAAGATCTTCTAATTCAGGTCCAGGAAGTTTGAAGAACTCACGAGTCATTGGATTTAATATGCCATGACAAAAACTGTCATAAGTAGTTTTGACAATTAACAGCAGGCCATTACAGGAATTGAAAATTGCGATAGAGGACCAATCACCGTCAAACCCAAATGAGTCAACAGAAGTCATCGTACGAATATCGATACAGCGCATCTTGGGATTGAACCAACGACTACGAGGGTCGGAATTGGAGTCGAAATCAGAGGTAGAGAGAAGGAAAGCGTTTGGAAGTATGAATTTAGAAGAAGAGGAATTAGCGTAATCTAAAAGCAGATGATTCCAAGTTTTACAGACTAGCTTGCAGGCGGGCAAATTCGAGATAGGAAGTTTGGAAAATATTACCTTAGAAATATCCGGTGGAAGCCCCCAGCCCCGGCCCCAATCAACGTCCATAATCCTCTTACGCTTGCCAATGACCATCGCGAGGGAGGGATTTACAGAAATTAGGGTGAGAAGTATGTTATGTAGAGAGCGGAGGAATTTTTGCAGATGGAGAGACGAGCTTCTGAAAACGCGCTTTTTATAAAGCGGCGAAAAAGATGAGATGAGATGAGAATTTACCTTTTCATGTGAGCTGGACCGGACGGACAGGCCATGTATTTTTGGTGGGCTATTGACCCAAGAACTTACCAACACAAATCTTTTTACACGAGGGGACCGTGGATTGGATTCAATGTTAAAAACAAAATTACATTGATTACAGTCTTAGAAGTTGGCCCTTACTCCAGAAAACAAAAACAAAAACAAAAACAAAAATCTCCTCTCTTATATTATATACAAAAGCTAATTCCATAAACTTAAATCCGCAAATCTAATAGAGGCCACACAAATTTAGGGAGTGTTTGGTTCCCTATTTTGGAAGTGGGGAGTATGAATTTGTTTAAACAAACCTAGTTGGCAGTTTTGTTAACCCAGATTTGCTATAGTACATACTATTCTACCCCTCATGTTTGCTACAGTGTTTTACCTTACTCACCAGGTTTGCTACATTACTTTATTCATACTCCTCAAATTTGCTACAATACACATTTTAATTATCTTTAATCATGCTTTTAAAATGCATTAAGATTTTAATAAAAATAAATTAGTTAGATAAAAATAATTAATTAATGACAACTTTATAATAAATAAGTAAATAAATTTAGTTCAAATTTCAAATAGTAATAATTAATTTATAAACCGACATGCCAGCTTTGTTATACTTAATGTTTTAGAGCAATTATAATGTTATACTTATGAGAAGGAATTTTTGTGTGTTTTGTTCCTATATTGACAAATATTAGAAAGAAAAAAAATCAATTACATAACTAACTAAATATTTATTTTACAAAATAATTATTCAAAAAGTGTTTAGATTAAAAATAACATTAAAAAATAAATTCTTCATTTACAAAGTAATAGTTCCTAATTTATAAGAAACTTATTATTATATTTTAAAATTTTTATTAACATATAAATTATAATAAAAATTATTTTATTATAAATTCCAAATCACACATGTTATATAAACCTAAATTTAATAGGTCAATTTTTATTTGTTAAAAAAAATAAATTTCTCTAAATCAACAACTTTCCTAAACTCATTTTCTTTTGAAAATGTAAAAACCATGTTATTATAGTCAATTAAAGACATAATATTTGTAAAATTAATTAATTAAACTATTTTGGTTAGCGTATATTGAAATTAATAGCTTTAAAATAATATTATTTAAAATACTTTAACTTTATAACCTTATATATTAGTTAAATATAGAAAGTTAAGTTTAATAGTAATTTTGATGATAAGTAGTAAATAACTTTTGTTAGCACAACAAGTTATAAATCATTAAATAAACAATTGATAACATTTTCTTTATGGTTGATTTTATGTTGGATATATTTGCATAAAAAAAATTGTTTATATTTTGTTCACACTTTAGTAAATAGTCTAAAAATATTTTCATGAACAATTAAACATTTATTCTATAAAATAATTATTGGAAGAAAATTGAGTGGACAAATGTATTAAAAATATTTTATTTATTATTAAAATAATACACTCTAATTTCATAATAAAATTTACATTTTAAATATAATTGAGTGGACAAGGTGTAAGGAGATGGAGAGGGCGATATATCGAGAAGGATGTGAAGAATGGAGAAGTTTATTGCACCCGGCTGGTGGACGGAGCTTCCGGCGGCGGAAGTGAAGGTTTTGAAGGCCTATAATAAAGTAGTTTGGCGGCGGATGAGGAAGATCAGTGGAGGAGGAAGATGTAATTCGGCGGGCAGCAGCTTTGGGATTGGAATGTTCCAACCAAATGAGAAATTGTACGAAAACACGAAACCACCATTTTGTTTGGTATTACGACTATTTATTCACTCCCAAAACTGCCAACAAAATTTTTGCAGAGAAACAAAAATTCGAGAGAGAGAGAGATAAAGAGAAGAATGCAAATCAATGTTTTATTGACACGGAGGAGGATTGGGAATTGAACCAGGGTTTTTTACTTGTGATTTCAATGTTAGAGACACATGAAGTTTTTTGTTGGAATATTTTATATATTCTAATAATAATAATAATAATGTCGACAACATATTAATATAAATATGATTATATTATTTGGCTATTTAATGGGTTGGTTAAAGTGATCTATAGTTAAATAGGACCCATGGACTTTTATGGAGTATGGAGTTTTATTAGGTGGATATCCAATAACTCTTACTAGGCTTAATGGGAAAAGTTTATAAATAGGATATAAGGGTTATAGTCTCCAATACGCTAAACATATTTAGTTATCATATTTTTCATCTGACTGAGATAAGAATTTAGAACTCTGGTGTGTTTAGTTGAGGAAGATCTTTCCAAAAGGTTGAATTGCTGACAAATTCAATTCTTCTAAAACGACATCCATAGACCCAGGTTTGATCGTTCTTTTATATGTTCTTGATTCTAATAATTCAATATGCATGATTCAGGTGTTATTGCGTTTTATATGGCAATTGTTCAACAAGTGGTATCATAGCCGATGTGCATATTGTTTTGTTAAATTGTATTCTTTTGTTCTAGAATTCATTACAAATTAAAGAATATGAATTTATAAGTTTTGTTCATATATGAATTTAGTCTTGTTCTAGAATTTATTCTAGAAGAAGAAGATATGATTTTACGTCTTTCCTCCATCGTATGAAACACAATATTGATCATGAAGCCTTGTGATAATTTTGAGTATGTGTTTCATACTTACTTTTGCGTTCTTCAAAGGTAGACTATATATGTTCAAAGCATTGTTCTTGATTTCTATGGGGATATACATGTTGAGATTAAGAACGTTGCATGATCTACCGATCTGGGTTGAAGAAATCCCTTTGAAATAGCATTCTTTATGGCAAGATTAATTGTTGTAGCTTTGTTTAAAATTCTCAAAGAAATTTTCTCCAACTAGGCATGCATGCATGTACGTATTATATCATCTTTTTGACAGCAATTATTTGTGGGATTGGTAGGATTGCATGTAGTCCACCTCCACCTTTGGTTTTCTCCTTGAATATAATCTCGATATGGCCCAATTGCTATACACTTCTTTGAATAAATTATATTTGGGCTTGGGCCAGAAAATTACTTTCATGTTAAATGTCTATTTATTTTTGGACACCAACTTTAGTTTTACTTGGACAATTTCTATATTATCTCGAGGACTTTATATGCTCATTATTTATAAGTTATGCATACAATAATAATTGTTAATTATTGAAAATAACTTTGATATTTTCATATGGCGATAATTAACAATAAATCAGTATTACGTTTTGCATAATTGTTTGGTAACTTTTAATAATATCAATTGATGGAACATGTTGCCAAAGTAGTCTCTGACATCTAAATAATTAATATTATTAAAACTATCGAATGTTAGTAAATTTCCTATTTATGCATTTTCATAATAACCCAAAGGTAGTTATCAATTTGGCCAAAAAAACATATATGTTCGGATTGGCAGCCTTACTATTACGGGCATTCCCAAATCCTAATAACCTGCAACAATACAGACCGGTTGTACTAAAAAAAATGTTCTCCATGCAACTCGGTTCGACTCGCAGAAATTTCAGATTCGTAAACAAATGATCATAGCATAAATTTCCAACATTAGATAATTGGTACATTCAAATGCACGCACGCTGTTAAAGAGAAACCACGTGATTGGACGAGAAGGAACTAGAATTCAGCTACGACGTCGTTTCACTCCCCCAAGTCCGGCTGCGACATTGATTCTGGTTATGAGAATTCTGAATATTCTGGCTTTAATCCGACCTCTTTTCGGAGGGATTCTCACTTTCTCGGCACTTCTCTTTCCTCGGAATTCCATTTCCCTGAGACTTCAATGTCCAACCAACGCTGCAAAACAAAAACAGAGGAACAGTCAGCCCGAAAATTCTCTCTCGAGGGAAGAGAGAAGAGATGTGATCTAGTTTATGAAGTTGCCTGTTTATATAGATGATAAATTATAATTTTCATTTTTTGGTTTCTATAGTTTTTAAAGTTTTCAATTTAATCTTTATAATTTCAACCTAGTTTGGTAAAAATTTTACCATTAACTTTATATGGGCTTTTATTCACTTGAAAAATTCATTTATTTTGCTTTTATTATTATTATTATTATTATTTAACTGTAAAGGTGAGTTACTTACGATCAACAATAACATTAGTTAGAAAAAAAGTAGTAATTCATACAAAATAGGTGTCAAAATGATAGTCGCGACAATTTATTAGGTCTGACTAAATTAAAGTATAAAGACTCAATTGAAATTAAATCCAAATCTTAGGGATTGAATTAAAACTTTTTAAAATGTATAGACTAAATTTATAATTTTGTTTTGTCTGAACTGAAGGCAAAACAATAAAACCCCATAAATTTTGACTTGTAGTTTCTTAATATTTTGTCATTATCCATTTCTTATTGAAAAAAAAAAAAGAATATTTTTTTTCTCTATTTGATTGTTTTTTTCTGCCCTTTATTCTAATATTGTTAAAAAAAAAATTAAAAAATTGTTAAAAAAGTTACTTCTGGATGAGGAATTTTTTATTTTTTATTTTTAATGTAATTTATAAAATATTTTTAAAATAACAGACTTTATGCTACTTTTCAATTATACAATATATTGGTATTATGGAAAATGATCGACTTCAATTCTTCACTGTAGAAAGCTTGAGGTACAAGTACTGAGGTTTCGTGCTCACGTAATAAAAGCCTGCACTAATTTTGATTTCCTTCTTGTTTGTAGTAGTTCATTCTAATAGTCAGTTTCAAAAAAAAAAAAAAAGGTTCATTCTAATAAATATTTTTTTACACAAATGTTTGTGTATATATATATTTTTTATTTAACTAATTGGTCATCTACATCCTTTGCCCAAATAAAATCACCTAATTTTGATTTTTTTTCATTAACTAAATATTACATTATAAATATAGAAAAAAACATCATTCAAACTTACTGTACTCAAATGACTACTTTTGTTATGGGTGAAATTGGACCAACAAGAATTAGATGACTAAAAGGCTACAATAAAGTGTCAAACAAGGAAAGAAACCCAATTCAAAATCAAAACAGACAGAAACCAACACGAGACAAGCCCACAAAGCGAGAGAAAGCCCAAGCCCGTGGTCGGCCCGAAAGAGGCCGACCAGATGACAAGGCCCAAGTGGGCCTTGCCTCGGTCTCTCATGGCCCGTGTACCTCCGGTCCATCCCAATTCGGTCATTTCGTTCTCCATTCGAAGACGAAAACCCACGAAAATCTTAAGAATTGAGGTATTTAAGCTCTCTCATTAGGGTAAAGCAAGATAAGTTCATTCCAGCCACCTAAATTCTCCTAGAACTCCTTAATTCTCTCTAAAGAACTCTCTCTGACTTAAACATTGGAGCTTGTGTGTCCTACACCACACCGGTGTTCAAGTTTTTCTTGTCTTGTAGGTCGCATTCTTCTCTTAAGAATACAAATTCACACGTAGATGTCAGATTTTTCCTGTTCAAAATTTGACAACAACTTTAATTGAATTATAATATAAATCTTTCGTAAAACATTATTTTTACAAATAATTAATAAAACCAAACAATGTAGAGTTCACTTATATATATATATATATATATATATATATATATATATATATATATATATATATATATATATATAACTGTGTGAAAATGATAAAAATTAATTAATTTTGAAAATTCAAACCTTCACTGGCTACTGCTGGATTCAAGCATCTATCGTGGTGTCAGTGTGAACATAATAATAAAATTAATTTAAAAAATCGTTAATGGTACAGATTCCACACTTTTTTTTTTTTTAAGAGAGAGATTTTTGTGGTTCTGCTCCAAGAAAAAGGTCTTCCAAATTCCAGTCATTTCCAGCGAAACTAATGGGACATTTCCTGCTTATGTCAGCATCCAGAATTCTACGTGTCCTGTGATCATTGGTTCGATTAAGGAAAATGACTTCCCTCCCGCCTCTTTTGACCATGTTTGTGGTATCAATTGAACTGGCCAATCACAAATTAGGCTCAACGTCAACTTAAAATCGTCTCTCCCCTACGGTTCAAATGATTAAGTAACTTTTGATATTAGATAAAAGTTTAAAATTTATCACTGATCGAAGATTTGGACTAATCGTAATTCATCAGTAGAACCTTATGAGTTTTTAGAGAAAAACTACAATGCATTTTTGCATGATTTTGAATTGTTTCAAAGCGGTCAAAACTCTCGCAAAATGTCAATAGCGAAACTTTGAGGTACTTTTCACTTGTCTTCTACAAGTCTTAGAGACTACTATACTACCGAAGGGCCGCATACAAAGCTACAAGGATCTTGAATTAATAACATCATAATCTCTCTCTATATATATCAACATAGTTTTAATTGTTGTTATATGTGTAAATGAAACCAAGCTAATTACTACTGAGAATTTATTTTAACTCATACATCATATCAATTGATTTGGTTTTTGTTTATTTATTCAGTTTGATGATTATCATGCCTAAATTTCTTCTTTTAAGCTAGAGTTTATTGATACATTAAAATTTTAAAGATTTTAAACCAAATAAATAAATGTCACTTTTCAGCAAAGTGTTAGACGTTTTTTTAGATGTATTTGGTTGGTGTGTGTGTGGTTTTTTATTAGACAATAAATGTGTGGGTAGTGAGTTTGTGTTTTTTTCCCTTAAAACAATAAGTGTGTGTTAACATGTGTAATTGGAGAAGCAAATTCATGGAAACACTTATGTTTGACCTACGTATTTAGGTTAATCATTTTGACTATTCAAAAGTCTCAAACTATTTATATTTTAAAAAAAAAAAACAAAACAAAACAAAGCAATTGACAAACTGTCTCAACCACCAGCGGATCTGCAGTAGGCTTAGGGGGGCTCGAGCCCCCCTGAACTTTATAAAATATTTTATTAGTATATTATAATTCACACTCCATAGAATAAATCTGTGTTATCTCAGTGGTGTGAGAGCCTTCTAGCCCCCTCTGCCTCCTGGGTTTGAATCTTGGACAATGCAAAATTGTCTGTGAATTATATATATATTATTGTGGCTTTCCTTTTCTTTAATTTTCTTCTATTTATATATTATGTTAATTTCGCTGGTACAATTTGGGCACTTTTATTTAACAAAAAAAAAAAAAAGATTTGTGCACTCTTTTTCTTTTTTTTTTTCTTAATATATTATATTTAGATTAAAATGTCATGTACTTTGGATTTCATTCCATGTTAGTCTATGTACTTTCAAATATTCAATTTTAGTCTATGTACTCTTAATAAAGTTTAAAATTTGTCTCTATTGTTAGATGTTAACTTTTTTTTTTTAAAAAAATTAGTCTCTATACTTCATTTTATAAATTTTGGAAATATGTTTACATTATTTCTTTTATTGCATGAAAACTATTATTATTATTTAACAAATTTTGATTTTTTTTTTTTAAAAAAAACTTGAAACTATGGTAGGGACCAATTTTAAGCTTTATTGACAGTACAATGACTAAAATAGAATGAAACTCAAAGTACATGACCAAAATAGTATTTTAACCTTATATAAAAGGTATTATTTTCATTGATTTAAAAATATATAGAAAATTGTTATTTTAATCTAAAATAAATAATTTAAATCTTTATTTCTTATATATTTGAATGGTAAGTCACCTTTTCTTTTTTTTTTTTAAAAAAAAATCTACCTATAAAGTATTTACTATTTACAAAATATAAAATATTTAAAAAAAATATTTTCAAATGTTAGTAAATTATTTTTAAATAAATAATTCTATAAGAAACTATAACTATTATAAAAAAAAGTTATAATTATTATTTTAAATTTCATTTTTTATATATATTTATATAAAAAAAGATCCATCACCACTGGTCTCAATCTTGACCAACAAAACATCCAAGTTTCACCCAAACTATGGTTCAAGCTTGGCCTAAAGAATACTCAATTCCTCACAATAAAAATTAATTAGGAAAAAACACATTGATTTTACGGTTCGTTAAAATTTCAACTAGAATTGAATGAAGATACTGAAATATATCTGCGTGGGCCGGAGTACACACAAATATACAAACTTTTCTTTAAAATATTAGTTAGTAGTTTGGAATAAAAACCGATCGAGCAATGAAGATAGATTCAGTTTCCTAATAAAAAAATAATAAACTCGGAAGTGAAACTTTGAGTGTATAATTATGTATATATTATTTTTCACTCTATATCCATATATATCTTTTTACGTTTCATAATCCTAAGTTTTTTTTTTTTTTTTCAAATAGTTCATATGTTACAACTTATAATTCATCATAATTAAGTTATTTTGATCCATTTTTGTATTTATTTGCATTGTCATTTTGCAATTAAATTATAAGTGTTGACCCTATCTTTCAATTTTTTAAATTCAATTATTATCTCTAAAATCCTCTTATTAATTGATGGTCCTTAGCATCATTAATGCCAATTAGTTGCCACCTCTTTTGGAAGGGTACACCGACCTAGTTCGAACCTCAAACCAGGGGCCCCACTCATAAAATGTAACAACTTCAAACTCAAACAAATAACGTTCTTCTCCAAGGCATGAATCAAAGAAAAAGTTGTATGTATCTAATGCAAGACCCATTGATAAGCTAAGGCTACAACATGAAGGAAGGCAAAGAAGTCCATTCAATTTTTGTTTGGCCTTCGCCCTCCTGTGCACATGCCTTTGGCTGGGGCCCCACTCATAAAATCAAAAATTGACCGTTGAGTAACCCCATTTTATCTTTAATATGTAGGAAAATGGTGGAAACCTTGATTTTAAAATTTTGCACTAGAGGTATATGTACTCACATGTGATCATAGATTATATAGTAGTTATAGAGATGTCCATTTGGCCCCGTGGAGACCTACCCCGAACAGAGCAGGGAATCACCAATTACACGGGGAATGGGGAGAGTTTTCATATATATATATATATATATATATATATATATATTAGAAAAAAAAAATTTTAAAAAAAACTATTAACTCTAAATAGAAAATTAAAAAAAAACTATTAATTATAAATAGAAAATTAAAAAAAAAACTATAATAGGAATTAGTTGAAGACTATTTTTTTATAAATAAAAAAAAAGTTAAAAACTATGTTGTAATATTGAAATTTGAATTTTTAGAAATTAAATTGTTTTGACATTATAATATTTTTACTTATGGTATATTATTGTTTTTATTAAAAAATTTAAAAAAAAATTCTTTAAATAAAAATTATATTTCAAATTATTCATTTAAAAATCGTTGAAAAAAATTGCTATTATGGTTGATAATAAATTTTTTTAAAAAAAGATAAACAAAAAACAAAACAAATAAAAATTTCTCATAGAGAACTTGATCCCTATGAATTTTCTGTGAGGAATCCTCGCCTCGATTTCCACAAAAATAAATGAAGAATTTTCACGAGAATGGAAATTGAAGTAGGTGACGGGAACGGAAACGGAGATGGGGAAGCCCTGCTCCATGGACATCTCATTAATAATTGTCATTCTAGTTAGACATTAGGAGTCTGAAAACCAGAGATATCTAAAAGAGCTATGAACCATAGTATTAAATATCGAGCAAAATCTCAAAATTTCGCTTGATATCAAGATGTCGAGAGGCTCTGACATCACATGTAAGGAAAATTTCTTTTTTCCCCCGAATTTTGTTGAAATTTTGACACGTCGCGAAATTTCAATTATGTGGACTAAAACAAAAAGGCATTTTAACTTTGCGGGCCTACAATTTGAGCAAAAGTCCAATCGATAAACTTGCATCTAATGGACCCTTTGCTGGCAGTAAAAAGCTGTAAGGGAGAAGATCCTTTTAGGCTAAATTATTAAAAAAATATTCTTGAATTATGTAGTTGGTTTCAATTATCCTTTCAAATTTTGAAAAGTTTTATTTTAACCTTTAAACTTTGAAGTTTGTTTCAAAACAACCCTTGAAGGTTTTTTTTCGTTAAATTCATGAACGAAAAATAATGTGTTTGCATTTGTATGGTTGCTTATATGAACATATTTGAACATATACATTAAAAAAAATCAAAACATATACAAATACGTCATTTTTCGTCTATAAATTAACGAAAAAAACATTCAAGGGTTATTTTGAAACAAACTTCAAAGTTCAAGAGTTAAAATAAAACTTTTCAAAGTTTGAGGTATAATTGAAACCAACTCCATAGTTTAGGAATATTTTTGATAATTTAACCATCCTTTTAGGGGGCATTTGGTTCGCAGGTTTGTGTGGTTTGTTAAGTCTGGGTTTATTAAGCCTGGGGTTGTTAAGTCTGGATTTGTTAAGTCTGTGTTTGGATGATACAGAAAATAGGTTTGTTAAACCAGTGTTTGGATGGTGTCAAGTATGGGCTTGTTAAGTCTGTGTTTGAATTCTAATTTGTTAAACCTAAGTTTATTAAAAATGTTTTTGGTTGGTAAATTTAAAATTTGTAATAAATAATAGAAATTATTTAATTAAAGTAATAAAAACTATATATTAAATTATATTTAAAATGTAACTTTATTATAAAATTAGAGAGTATTATTTTAATAATAAATAAAATATTTTTAATACATTTGCCAACTCAATTTTCTTCCAATAATTATTTTATAGAATAAATATTTAATTGTTTATAAAAATATTTTCAGACTATGTACCAAAGTGTGAATAAATATAAACAAATTTTTTATGTAAATATATGCAACATAAAATTAACTATAAAGAAAATGTTATCAATTGTTTATTTAATGATTTATAACTTGTTGTGCTAACAAACGTTATTTACTACTTATCATCAAAATTACTATTGAACTTTAACTTTCTATATTTAACTAATACATAAGGTTATAAAGTTAAAATATTTTAAATAATATTATTTTAAAAGCTATTAACTTCAAGATACACTAACCAAAATAGTTTAATTAATTAATTTTACAAATATTATGTTTTTAGTAGACTATGATAACATGATTTTTACATTTTCATAAGAAAATAAGTTTAGGAAAGTTGTGGATTTAGAAAAATGGATTTTATTTTATGAAATGGAAATTGACGTATTAAATTTAGGTTTTTATAACGTGTGTGGTTTGGAATTTTTAATAAAATAATTTTTATTATAATTTATACGTTAATAAAAATTTTAAAATATAATAATAAGTTTCTTCACGATGAACATCTCGTACACCATATCCTTCTCTTCAAATCTAGAAAAATAGAGCACCAATTTCTCCAATCGCTCCAAAAATTTAACAACAATACTGTATGATATGAAGTCATATCGTAGATTGTGAAGGTGAAGAACATCTTAGGGTTAATGGAAAGGGAGAAGAGAGAGAACAAATCTTGAGAGGAGAGAGAAAATAAATTGTGATGAGTGAAAGGAAGAGAAATTGTGAGAATGAAGAGAGAGGAGAGAGAAAGAGGGAAGGAAAATTGGGAGAAGAGAAAGTGGGTAAATAGGTACTTTGCATAAGAGAGAGGAGAGAGAAATAGGGAAGGAAAATTGGGAGAAGAAAAGTGGGTAAAAGTAAATAAGGAGGTTTAGCAAAATGAGGAGAAAACGGGGGGTTAAATAACTTGGGTATATGAATTTGTAAAACTGGGAACCAAACATGGGTTAGGGTAATTAAACCCAAACTTCTCACTTGGTACCTGGGAACCAAACACATCCTTTTAGACTTGTGTCTCCTCCATCAAATTTTTGCTGATGTGGGACAGTCTGAATCTCACCTCTGATGTATGTGTATATGTCTCCTTGGTTCTTTCCTCTCTTCCTTTCCACTCACAGTCTCACGCTAATAAATAAAGATATTAATATTATATAATTTCATATATTTCTATGGTCTTCTTTTCAATTTCTATAAATTTTATTTCTATATATATATATAAAATACTATCTTAGTTATATAATTTAATTTATTGTTGGACTTGGTGTGTGTAATTAAATATTAGTTAAAGGAAACAACCATGTAAACTTGCTAAAATCATCAACAAAACTTACATAGTAGCGAAAGCCATTATTGGAAATAACAGGTGAATACCCCTAGACATCACTATGAATTAATTCAAGAGGCTTAAAAGTGAGAGAATGTGACATTGAAAATGAAAGTTTTGTCATTTTTGCTTGTAGGCAACTAGTACATGCATAAGTGGACATGGAATTATTAGAAGACAGACCTAACCTATTTAGAGAACTACGCAAGATTTTAGGAGAATGATGACCTAACCGGTGGTGCCACATGGAACACTCCTTATTTGCCAAAAAAATGCAAGTTTTTTGATGCACAGAGAAAGCAGAATAACTCGGAATTGGATATAAGCCATTAACACTTTTTCCTCTATATAAGGGACGACCAGATACTTTATCCTGAATAAGGAACCAATCAGAGTCAAAAACAAAAATGCAATTATTGTCAACGCAGAATTTGTGAACAGACAAAAGATTGGAAGCTAAATCAGGAGCATGAAGAACATTGGAAAGAGAAAAAGTATGAGTTGGTGTAGGTAATATACCACTGCCACTGTGTGTAACATTCATTGGCTGCCCATTTCCCACAGTAACAGAATCTTCGCCATTATAATTGGTGGAGAGATTGAGGTTGGCCAGGTTATTAGTAATGTGCGCATTGCAACCACTGTCGGATAACCAAAAACTATTAGAAGATGAAGGAGTAGAAGAGGTCATTGAATTTACCGTCATGGCTACTAATTGTGCTGGTGGGTGACGGCCTTGGTATGAAAAATTCATTCGGTTAAAGCAGTCAAGTGCACTATGGCCCGACTTAGAGCAAATTTGACAAAAAATTCGACCATTTGATTGAGACCCATTGAAATGCCCATGTGAGTGATATGGTTGTATTGTATGATAGGTGGGCTGTCCATCAAGACCACTACCTGCATTTGAAAAAGATGAGAAAACAGGCCCATTAGATGCTGAAAAATTAGGCCCAGTAGAGGCTGAAAAGAGAGGCCCATGAGATGGTGGAAGATGTTGTCGACTAGGGTTTTGTCAACTGCCACGACCACGGGAGGATCTATTTGAAGTGCTGTGGAATTGTGAAGCGCCTCCCCTGTTTGAAGTGCCATTGATGTCGGTGGTCTGGCTTCGTCCGAAACCGTCGTTAAAGACAGCCATCGCCGTCAGTACCGCTTCGATGGTCTGTGTCATCTTCACTAAGCTCTTCTCTTCAGCATCGAGCAAAGATTCAAGTTCCACAAGCGTAATGGTCGTGTTCCGGGTCCTGATGGATGTCTGAAATGGAGCATATTCGTTTGGAAGTCCGTTCAGAATGTGCAACAGGGTTTCTTCATCATCAATGGTGATCGATGCTACGACCAATTTGTCCACAATATCCTTCACGCGACGTGAGTACTGTTCAACACGTTATGTAGCTGATTTCTTGATAGAATATAGCGAAGAACGCAATGCAAGAATGTTAGATCGGGTTTTAGAATAATATCTTGCTTCTAGAGAAGTCCACAATTCTTTTGCAGTAGAAGCAGAGGTGACGTGGGAAAAGGCTGAGGGTGAGAGAGTTGCATTAATGAGAGTGATGAGGGTCTGATCACGGTAAGTCCAATGAAGGATTGATCTCTTGAGGTATTGAAGTAGATGTAGAGGTAGATGAGAGATATTGATTAGGTTGTGGAATAGACCCATCAACATAACCAAAAAGGGCACGGGCTTTTAAAATGGCAGTGACTTGAACTCTCCACTGAACATAATTGGATGAGTCAAGACGCACAGGGACAAGATTGCATATATTAGCAAGAAGAAAATGAGGAGTTGATGAAGAAGAGGCTGCCATGGTAGGGAAAAAAAAAAGACGTGTCGACTGCTCTGATACCAAGATAAAACAGAGAATGAGAAAGAACTGTATATTTCTTCACATGATTTGAGAATACAAAGAAGCCTATTTATAATAAGGCTACAAGAGATATTATAGGAGAATTTTCAGGAGAAGTTACATATAACAGAATATTGTTAACAACAAGCTTTGACTAGTTCTCAAATAACCTAATACATCTATCATATATCGAGATCTGATGTCTCTATATTTTATGTTGAATTTATGAATGTGATTATTAAAAATGATTAATTATTTCATAATTAAGTCATAATTAAAATATCATTTTATTAATTCAAACTATTTTCATTAGTTTTTCATTATTTTTTTCAAAATTTCCATTGAGAATTGACATTTTCATATTAATATTACTCATATTTCTAAATATGAAAATTTAAAACGATCTATTATAGTGTAATAAATCCACGATTAAAGAATCGTTTACTAATTCAAAAAAATTTCATTAATTTTTATGATTTTCATGATTTTTTTTTTAAAATTTCTATGGACATTTCCATTAAATCAAAACTCGACATTTTCGTCAGACATCAAAATTATAAATGCCATTTTTAAATAGCGTTTCAGCTTTTTTTTTTCTTTCTTAAATGTGTTTGGTTTGTGTGGTTTTTTCTTAAACAAGGGCCCATTTAATTGGGATTTTAAAGGATGGAAATAGGCTTGGGCATATGAAACTCATTTTAAAGCATATGCCTAGGAAAACCTTTTTCCAAAGCATCATTAATAGGTGTTTTGTAGCCTGTCAGAAACCATAGGTTTCAACTAAAACCCTCTTGCTTTTTTTTCTTTTTCATTTTTTTTTGTCTTTTCTGCTATTTTCCATTTCTGCCTTTTTTTTTTCTTTTTTTTCCCTCAAACTTTTATCCATTCTTCGTTTTTCTTCATTTTCCTTTCTCTCTCTTTTTTCTTAAATTTTTCTTCTTCTATTATTCATTATTTATTTATGTTTTCTTTTTTCTATTAATTTTCTCATTCTCTTCATCTTTTTTATTCTTTCTAACACTCTTTTGCTTTGCTCTCTTCTTCTTTCTTTTTTTCTTTTTTATTCTCTCTTTGTTTTTTTTCTTCTGTACGTCATTTTTTTTCTTTCCATATATATATATATTTTATTTTTAATTCTTTTTATGTCATTTTTTTCTAAAACTATGATGAAAATGATTAATTAATATTGACATAATATAAATGTTCATTTTGCATATATTTAGTGGCCACTTTGATATAGATTATATTTAATTTTTGAAATATGACATTAATTATTAATTCTTCAATTTGATTATTGTACTAATTTCATTATAATTAAAAGTTTATATAATTTTATATATTACATTCTCTGAGGATAATTGTTAAGATGAATTGCTAAATAAAACCAATAACCTAAAATTTAAGATATATTATTTATAATAAATTTACTAATAAATAAAAATTAAATTAAAATCTGATTGCTTCAAGTAATTTGACTGAATATAAATAAATTAACTAATAACAATTAGTTATTTAAAAGTAAACCAATGTAAATTAATAGTTAGAAGTTTAATTTTGATTTGATTGCATAAAATTGTTGAAAGTAATTGCACAATCCAAACACAAACATTGTTTATTTATATAGAAATCTGATAACATTCTCATGCAACACCAAACACATATATCATTTATTTCCTTTAAAATCTGTAAACATTCTCAAACACAACTAAACACAATCATCTTTAATTTCGAGACATCTTATTCTCATGCATCTTATTCCCAAACATCTTTTATTCCTGGGCATCTACAAAACCTTAAACCAAACGGCCCCTAAACGTGTGTTATTGTATTGTGAGATAGAGATTCCAAAAGTAAATGTATAGAAACAATAAATGTGTGTTATTGTGTTTGAGTTCAACAATATGTGAGATTGTAGATTCAAACTTCTGACCTATTGATTAAGAAATACATTATAGTTTGACCTATGTATATTTAGGTTAATCATTTTAATTGTTGAAAAGTGTTCACACCAAAAAATTATTACAAAACCAACCAACAAATGATCATCTCCTCCAGCTAACAAAACATTCAAACTTAATCCAATTATGCCTAAAGAATACTCAAGTCTAACAATAAAAATAAGCCACTAGAAAATTAATTTTGTAATTCATTAAAATCTCAAGATAAATAATTTGAATGAAGAAACAAAAATATATAGTGCTAAATCAATAGTTAGGATATCTACTCTTTTTCGAAGGTCCAAATTTCCACAGGGATGTTTGTTGTACTTAAAAAATAAATTATGTGTGCATACATATGCATATCTTATAATAGTTTTTTTTAATTTAAATTATTATAAAATATCTTTTTATTAGGTAATAAAAACCAATAAAATAACAAAGATAGCGTCAACCTAAGCTTAACTCAACGGTAAAGATATTCACTACATCTCTTGAGAACTCAAAAAAAAAAAAAAAAAAGTAACAAAAGATAAACTCGATATCCTAACAAAAAATTGATGAACTCGAAGTTGAAGCTTTAAGTGTATAGTTATCAACATATCATTTTTCACTCTCGGTATTATTATTTTTTTTAATGTTTCAATTTAAACCCCCCCCCCCCCCCCCCCCAAATAGTTCACATGTTACGGCTTTTAATTAATTCATCTATTAAGTTATTTGGATCTATTTACATTAAACAAAAAACCATCCATAATGTAAACTAAAGAAGCTTTAAGTGTATAGTTATCAACATATCATTTTTCACTCTCGGTATTTTTTTTTTTTTTAATGTTTCAATTTAAACCCCCCCCCCCCCCCCCCCCCCCCCCCCCCAAATAGTTCACATGTTACGGCTTTTAATTAATTCATCTATTAAGTTATTTGGATCTATTTACATTAAACAAAAAACCATCCATAATGTAAACTAAAGAATATCTATGTATATAGATATATAAATGTGTTGGGAATAAATTTAGGTGAATAGAAATTTTCGAAATAATCAACATGATACATTAGAAATTAAAATAACAACAATAAAATTATAAGAGATAGAATAACCTGTAATTTATAGATTGAGTCACGTTAATAAACGTTGTCCAGGGAGAAGATGTGCCTCATACACTTAGTTATTTGGCACTCCACTCCAAAGATACAACAATCCTTCAAGAGGTCTCGTGTGAATCAAAGGCCTCTTACGAATCCCCGATTGCTTGTATGCTCAAAATCAAAAATCAAATTGTATAAAAATAATAAAGAATAAAATCAAAGATCTTAAAAATATCCAACAAAGTGAAGGAGTGCATGTCAATTACTAATATCCAACAAAGTGAAGGAGTGCATGTCAATTACTATGTTCACTTTGACTAAATAAAAGTGGATTAATTATTCGTCTAAAATAAGTGGAACAATATACAATGCAATACCAACCCTAACCCAAGCCAAACAAATTAGTAGGGATTTGGTCACATGAAGTTAAAGCATGTTTAGGAGTGATTTTTGAATAGTCAAAATCATTTTTGTCATGTTCAAAATTACTCTAAAACATGTCTTTAATCATTCAAAAACAACTCAGTGTTTGGTTTTACACTTTTAAATGCAATTTTTTTTCCATAAAAATCGATTTTGAATAATTAAAAACATGTTTCGAAGTGATTTTGAATACGATAAAATTGATTTTAACCATTTCAAAATCACTCTCAAACATGTCCTTGGAATGTTAGGGAGCGTTTGACGCACAAAGTTGAGTTGAGTTGGGCAGAGTTAGTTTGTCAGTGAGTTTATAAGTTTGTGTTTGGGGTGCAGAGTTAAGTTGAGTTGAATCAGACAGTTTGTGTTTGGGGTGCAGAGTTGAGTTGAGTTGTCAAGGGTATCTAGTGCAGTTTTTTGTAACCCGAAGTAACTGATTTTTAGCTGACTGTTTTTGTTTCATTTATTTTTATTTTTTCAAATCATTCATCTAGAAACATATTTTCCTAACTTTCCAACACTTAATTCAAATGTCCACTTAAAAATAGATATATATTTCAACATTGATTTTTTTTTTTTAAATCATTCTTTATCTTTTTTTTTTTAGAAATCGACTTCTTCCAAACTATAGGCAATGTAACATTATTTTATCTTTCTGCTACACATTGAACTTCTTTCAATTTATAGAAATCAAATATTTCTATTACACATTGAATTTCTTCCAATTTATAGAAATTAAATGTTGTATTCTTTCTAACAACAAATAGCAATTGATGAATGAAAAAAAGACAATGTACATGTATTTTTTTTTTCTTTAAACACAAATTAAACTTCTATCAAAATATAGAAATCTAAGGTTTCATTTTCTAAATACACATTGAACTTCTTTGAAACTTACAAATGAGGACCCTTATTATGATCTTTTTCAATTACTTACAATGTCTTCATTATGAGGGAGTTTTTTTTTTTTTTTTTTTTTTTTTTTTTTTTAAACATTGACCATTTAGTTTTTTTATTTTATTTTAATTTTAATAAAGGAACATTGTTTGTTTACATTTGTTTAAACACATGTACTAAACTGAACATCTTTGGAAAAGACAATGCCAGTATTTTACTTTTTCAAGATGACAATAAAATGACAATATATTTCAACATTAGTGTCATGTAGGAGTAGAATATTCACAAAATATTAGTAGGTCATCAAGGGCCTATTTACATGATTCACAAAACATAATTATGGTTCACAAAATTTAAGTAATGGCCAACAATTGGTCAAGTTTGTAAGTTTGAAGAAAGATTATTGGAATAGAGAGTTAGACCAACTAAGTATATGTGCATTTCATATTATTTTGAACCATAGAAATGTAGTCGGTCGTTGGAAATTGTTGTTGGCGATAGTCGCTGGAGATGGTGCAAGCGATGAACGCCGGTTGCTGAATATGGTCGCCAACGATTGTCGTTGATCGTCGGAGAAGGTAGTCGGTAGTGGCCGTCAGAGAAGGTCGTCGGCAGTGGTCGTTGGTCATCGGAGGTGGTTGTCGATCGCTGGAGAAGGTCGTCGATCGTATGAGAAGGTCGCCTACGATCGCCGAAGGTGGCCGTTAGTCACGAGAGAAGGTCGTTGGTTGTGGTCGCCAATCGCCGGAGTGGCCACCGGTCGTTGGAGAAGCGGTGATAAAATATGTTGATAGGATTACTATATAAGTCGATGAAATTAATATCCTATGAGTTTTTTGTGGAAATTTAATATCTCCATGAGCCAAACGGTGAGTTGAGTTTAAAACTCAACGCAACTCAACTCGGCGGCCAAACGCCCCCACATTAATTTTAACAATGATAAGTTGAATGTGTTAAAAAAATTGTAGGCATCATTACTCAACCAATTTGCAATTAATGCATTACTTACCTTCGTCCATGGTTAAAATTAATCGGAAAAAAAAAATTGGACAAACTGTTATTATTGTTATTATTTGAGATGGGACAAACTGTTAATTTTAACATATGGGATAATTATTGTTTATCTTATTCTATCTTATCTTACTATCTTAAAAAGTGGCTAAGGGGAATAATTATTTTTAGACTATTTTGTCCAAATGATAATAACATAATGCCAAATATGCCCCTTCATTAATTATTATTCCTTTATTATTTTCATATTAAATTATTTTATATTTCCACTTCTTTAGTTTTTCTTTTTTTAGGCTTTTGTTGTTCCTATTTTGGTGCCGATGATGGTTGTTTTTTCATCAACCATACCTGCCAAATACAAAAAAATTGCAATCTAAATATAATAAAGGATGTTTATATCATCTTCTTAAATTACATAACCAAAAGGTATATTATCAATTATGGTATACGTTTTCTATTCTCTATAAATAGTTACATACATTTGAAATGCATTTGCTAAGTAAAGATGATTGTGTTCTTTTTGTGCCAACTTGAATTTGATTGATCAATTTTAGATATATGTGAATTCTTAATTTTCTTTAAGCCTTTGTTTTAGTTTAAAAATTTTAAATTAAAATTATTCTAAGGTCATATTTTAAACAGTTTTTAGACCTCACTTTTGATTTTTTCTTTTGCCCCTTCTTTTGATTTCTATGCTCTTAGAAATATATTTTAATTTTAATTAAATTAATAATTTAATGGTTGATTTAGACGTAGTTTAATTGAATGATTAATTATTAATTTATTACAAAATTAAAATTTTAGAAAATGTGAACGGTCTATTAAGTAATTTGAAAGGGTTTTTGGCTATATTCAATAAATTGGGTTCAATTGCTTTTGGGAACTTGAATCGGAGGTTCTTTCATCATCCTCCCTCCCTCTATGTTATTTAGAATGTGCATTTTGTCTATTTTGCAATTCTCAACTTTTATTGTCTTTTGGAGCTATTAAGTTGAAATGTTTCCTAACTCAAAAAAAAAAAAAAAAGTTGAGATGTTTTTTATGTTTATTGATCATTGCTTCTCAGTTTTGATTGCAATGTTGAAGATGATAATTGTGATTGGTCAACGAAAATGGCAGGTGGTGAAGCAAGAGAGGGAGGGAGGGTCATATGTGTCTTAATGGGTTTTTTTTTTTTATGTTTTTTTAGGGCTGAGCAAGGTGGGAATTGGGATCCAAATTCTTCGGGCTCGTTTGATAACGTTCCTGTTTCCTGTTTCTTGTTCCTGTTTCTCATTTTTCAGAAACAGACATGTTTGATAAACGATCATGTTTCTTGTTTCTAAATTTTTTAGAAACGTTTCTAAAAAAATGACAGATTTTGAGAAACTTCAAAAAGTAGTTTCTCAAATTCTGTTTCTGTTTTTTTTTTCAGGTTTCATGCATGTATTCCTATTTCTCTTTTTACCCATCTCTCCCCTCTCTCTTCTTTCTCTCTCTTCCATTCTATTTTTTTTCTTTTAATACTTTTTAATCTTTTTGTTTTTTTATTCTTTTTTTTTATTTTTATTTTTTGATTTATTTCTTTCTATTCGTTCTTTCTCTTTCATCATAATCTTTTTTTTTTAATAGTTCAGTATTTTTTTTTTCTTTTTTCCTTTTTACTTTTCTCTTTTCGTTTATGCTTTTTTCTTCTCTCTTAATTTCTTATTTTCTTTTGCTTTACATTAACAAGCTTATAGTTATTATTTTCTATTTAATTCTCTATTATTTTTTCTTTTGGTATGATTTTATTTTTTTATTAAATAAATAAACTAATAATGTATTTCATGTTTATTATTAAATGTAAAAATATATATACATTATCTATCTTTTTCTAATTTTACTTGCGTGTATTATTGGCTAATGCGTTTTTAAAGAAAAAATAAAAATAAATTTTATTATTAAATTAAAGAAATGTGAGTATGTTCAATTGTCTGACCTTAGACAATTTACAAATTCGTCTAATTGAACTAACTCTTGTAAGTCAAAATCGTTCAAGGTGAATTGATTGAAGTGATAAATAATATTGCAAATCAAATTTGAACAACATTTGAAGGATAAATTTATTATTATTATTATTAATTAGGTGTTGGGCCTTAATAAAATACTATAACCTCTTTATATATGTTTTATATTTATTTTAATGCATGTTATATGTTTTATTATAGTATATGTACTAAACTTTATTTTTACCAAAAAACAAGAAACAAGAAACAGAAATAGTTATCAAACATGTTTCTGTTTTTAGTTTTTAAGAAACAGAAACAAGAAATGAGAAACAGAAACAGGAAACAAGAAACGAGAAACGAGAACGTTATCAAACGGGGCCGAACATTTCTTTTTCCTTTTTATATTAACATGTAATCATTTTTTATTTAAATATAATTATTAATAATTTTTTTTAATATTAATTCATTGAAAATTGTAAGTCGAAGTGATGTCATTTCAATTTTCAATGTTTTGGTTAACTTTTTTTTGTTGGCATGTTTAATTTGGTTTATTTATAATAATAATAATTAATTATAAATTAAAAGTAAAAATTACTAGATTATAATAATAAAAAAAGGTAAAGATTATAAAGACTAAACAAATGTTAGTAGTAGTGTACTACATTGGTAGCACTATTAAAAGAAAAAAAAAATTCAAACATCCATGCAATTTACATCTTTATCGACACATTATATTTCACATTTTTTTAAAGTTATTCAGTGTCTTTCGAATCTCTCACAATTGTTTTCGTAAAAAATATTATAGAAGTGAATAAAGGTTATTGTTTGTCCAACAGAAAAAATAGAAGTGTTAAAAATGCATTTTATGTGATGATATTTAAATTATAAACATTATTTTATTGAACAAGGAGGGTAGCAAATTCTCTATCTCACAATTTTAATATGGCAAACAAAATAAATTCAATATCTTTTAATTTATTATTATAGATTATAAACAAAAATTCAAATTGTATTAATACCATGGTAAGATTTAATGAAATACTTGAAAAATATAAATTATATAACGTTTGTAAATGTAAAATCAAAATTTGAAATATCTTAAGTAAATAATAATATTTATTTTCAAAATTAAATATTTGTTTAATCATAAAACCATGTTTATTTTTAATTTTATAGATTTTAAAAAAGTTAAATCTTTATCTTTATGTTTATCTTTAATACAATAAAAGTGGTTAACATGAAGAATTATTTTTAGACTATTTTGTCCAAGCTCGAATTATATAATTCCATGTATGTCTCTTATTTACTTAGGCTAGCCGTTACAATATTTTTACACGTCAACTATTATCTTTTTAATTTATATACATCCACTATTATTTTCTTAACATATATATATATATGTGTGTGTGTATGTTATGCACATTAATAATTATTACATTAATTGCTCAACTCTCTATAATAATTACATTATTCACTCAAACGTTTTTCTTTAAGATATATGTTATTTATATTCATTAATAATCAATAAATTAAATTAATTTCTACACTCTCTAAGACTTAAAGGGTTTGATCTTCTTTTTCTATTAAAGTGAGACATGAAAGATGAAGTGTCCTTTTTTAAGGGGAAGATGAAGAGTTTTAAAAAAATGCAATAGATATTAATTTTTTCAAATTCTATAACAAAAAATTGAATGATTAATTATAGTAGACATTTAGCATAAATATATAGTTGTTTCATCTTTGTGGTAAATTGATTGATTCAAGGTATAACTCAATCTTATGATTTTTTTTTACAACCCTTGATTTTCTTTTCCTCCCTCAATTTCTTCAACAAATTTTGGCAAAACAGATCCCCTTATTTTCTCCTCCTTCGATTCAGTTACTCTTTTTATTTTTCTATATATGTTTTTCTACTCATTTTTCTTACAACTAATTATAGTTTTTAATTTTTTACTAATCTATTAATATTTTTAATTTCATCTCTAATGTGTTGAAAATTTTTCAATTAAGTCCTTATTGTCATAAAAATATTGGAATTAGTTCCAAATGATAGTATAATATCAAAATACACTTTACTAATTGAGTTTAAAGTATTATATGTTTAAATTTTATGAAAGAAGACCTAATACTCACCCGCAAAATTTAGAACATACTTATTCTATAAAACTTAGTATATAGTAACTTACTCAATCTACAATTACTCATTGCTATAGAAAATTGACCTATTAAAATATTGATATATTAATGATAGACAAAGTTATTAAAATTACTATTCTTCGATTCATATTCCTGTTCACACAAGATTTCAGGAGAAATTTGATTCGTGGAATGAACTTGATTTTATTGATTTTTGTGAAGTGTTACAATCTCTAATATTTATCCTCTGATTATTTCTCTCGAATATGTAAGCTTTGAGCTCTGACTTGTTGATCTTCTTGGATTGGCCTGTCGGCTTGTTGATCTTGGATCGGCCTGTTGGCTTATTGATCTTGGATCAGTCTGTTGGCGTGTTGATCTGGATCGGCCTGTAGGCTTGTTGATCTTCTTGAAGTCTTTCAGTCGTTGAATTTTCTGAATTCTGAATCTTAGGTCTTCTGAATTCTCTAGATTATCTGACTGAACTTGAAGCTTATAAATTCTGACTATTGGAGACTCTGAACTCTCTGGCTGAATGCTCTGGATTCTGACTCATCTGAATGCCTTCAAATGAAGGGTGACCTCATCTATTATAGAGTTTGGTGGACATTGTATGGGCTTGGACTTGGTTTACTTTAGACCCAACTTTTGGACTTGGGCTTATTTGAGTTTAATTCAATCATTTTCAATAAACTTGAATTATTTAAATTTAGCCCAATTTCTTTTAAATGATCTCAGACTAAACTAGTTTTGGGCCCAACTTCCATGTGGCATTATTTGATTTGACAAATTTTCATGTCTTTTAATTTAATTTGAGGACACACGTAAATTTATAATTGATCCCAAATTCATCAATATGTATTTTTTTATCATTAAGTGGCAATTTGTGATTGGCCAAAATTTCTCATTCAACAATACCATAATTTTCTCGATTTACAAATAAAAAATGAGAAAAAATATAATGATGATTTTGTCAATATGGTTATGATTTATGAAAGAGGAGAGAAAATCAATGGTTTAAAAATTAAAAAAACGAAGGTCTTTTATTCAATCTGTATTAAAAAAATAATCCAAATATCTTCATATTGTAATTTATAACAATATCTAATTTATAGCGTATAAAAGTGGAGTGTTTATAAATATTTAAAAAAAAAATTAAAGAAACAGAAAAAGAGAAAGCCTATAAACATGGAATATTGGTAAATATTAAAAAAAATGATAATTTAAACAATGTAAACAACAATCATTAAAGTAAAAACAATCATTAGAGTAAATAAAAAATTGTTATATAAACAAGAAAGGGGGAAGGAAATGTATGGAGCCCACATGCAAGAGATTTTGTGTGGAATGTGCATTTTAATAAAGACAAAAAAAGACTCCTATTTTTATAAATAGTTTCTCTCCAGCTCTTTTTTTGAAATAAGTTTTCAAAGCATTCCTACTACTCCAAAAAGTCCATCAAATAAATAAATGTTGTTGTTTATTTGATAAAATGCAGTTTGATCAATGATCATGATGTCAAATTATCACAAAATCCATTACACTTTATACACTATATTCTCGATTAAAAGTTGCAAGTTTGAATTCCTCACCTCACGTGTTATTGAATTAAAAAAGAAATTGTAATCTCGATCAATTTAAAATATGTATTATTCGAACTGAAACTTTTAAAAACAAATAATCAAACAATAAAAAGTAATTCTAAACATCACTACCATGTATCACATATATAAGTATAAGGCTAAATTAAAAAAAAAAATATTCATAAATTTTTTCATTTGTTTAAAAAATACTTCTATTTTTAAAAAAAATTGCAATAATCCATTCACTTTTAATAAATGTTTCAAAACTACATTGTAGTATCAATCTATTAGAATATTGGATGAAAAATCGGCGGTGACTTAATACGATGTGACATTGACTAAAATGCTTGCTTATATTAAGTTTGAAAAAGAGGCATTCCATCAAGGTCGACTTTTTAATATTTTTGAAATAAATAGCAAAATTCTGAGTATTTTTATGATTTAGCCTTAAGTATAACTATGTCATTCCATTAATCAATAAATCATACTATGTAACATATAAAATTAAGATACAAAATAATACGACCACATTGCGTTTCAATTTTCACAATCAGAACCATAGATTCTGCAAAATGGAATAAAATTTAAATCATGTAATTTGTAAAAAAAAAAAAAAAAAAAAAGTTCTTGAATTATTAAACGACGATTCAAATTTCATCCTCCAACGGCGACGGCGATGGTGACGGCGATAGTAACGGCGATGGTGACGGGGCAGCTGCAGTGTAAAGTTCCTGAACCATGGTGGCCGGAATTAGAACATCAGGATGTTCTTTAATCCTATAAAGCGGCATTCCGATCTCAAACTCTTGATACTCCGCCGATGACGATGCGACGCCGTTTGGGTTACCGACGTTGAGGACTTGCTCGCGGGCGGAGTCGGCGGTCGTCGGAATGCAGCACAGAATTAGACCTACCAGCAGCGCCGCCGTGGCCACCGCTCTCGTCGGAGACTTGTTGAAGAGAACCGCCATGGCCGGTAATCGGTCGGATTGGTGAAATGGGTTTAGAAGACGTGGTTAATTTGAAGTGCTATTTATGGTTTTGTTATTGTTCTGGTAATTTAGGTTTATATATACGAGACTTGGGGATGGAATTGACGGTGGAAGGAAATTTGATATTTTTGGTTTAGAAAAAAAAAAGAAAAGAAAAGAAGAAGAAGGTATTTTTGGTTAATTGTTTGGAATTGGAGTTTTTAATTAATGGTGAATATATAGTTTTCTATTTTTAGTTCAACAGATTTAAAACTACGACTTATTGGTTAAGAGTATCTCCATTTAACCAATTGAATTATGCTTGAGTTGAATAACAATATAGTATGGTTCATTCGAAAATTATGTTTGTTTTTCAAAATTTCTTTACAATGAGTTTTATTTTGGAGACAGTTGAATTCATTGTCAAATTTTAAAAAAGAAAAATAAGTTTGTAAAAACTTTTTTTTTTCTTTCCAAAACTTGACTTTGATTTTGAAAACATTTCTAAAATGTATATAACAAAACAAAGAAACTAACAAAAATTAAAAACCAAATGGTTATCAAACAGAGCCTAATTTATTTTATTTTATTTAATGTTTCATGTTTTGAAAATTTTAATTTCACCTTCGAATTATTAGAAAAGTTTGCTCAACTCAAATCGAAATGTATAAATCTCATAGTTTTTTTTTTTTTTTGTGGTTATTTATAAATTATTTAGCTCAAAAATTAGAGGATCGAGTCCTCACCCCCTACTTGTTGTATTGAATTAAAAAAGGCCAAGGGTTCGCATCCCTACTCCCACTCATTGTAGAAAAACGAATTTAAACTTATAACTCGTGAAGGGAAATATTGGTATTTGACCAATTGAGTAATATTGGTATTTGACCAATTGAGTTATAGTTAGACACCAACAATTTATATGATTTCTTACCAGAATCTCAATTTTTTTTTATAAAGATATTAAAAAAAAGAAATGTACGATTAATTCGTAAATCACATCATTTTCTAATTTTTTTTCATTGAAAACATATACATAGATATCTTTCAAGTTTCAACATATGATTAATATCCCAAGGATTAATGTTCAACTTTTTATTGATTCAATAAACAAAAAAATTTTGGGAGAACCTAAAGCAAAGCCAAAACTATCATCAAGCCTTTAAAAAAAAATTCATCAAGCCTATTAACTCATCGTATCGTATTGTATCATATCATATTGTCTTTTGTACTATCTTAAAAAGTGGCTTATTTATAAAATCATTTTTGGACTATTATGTTCAAATACTAATTTTCTAATTCAAAAAATGTCTCTTACTTCATTCATGGACTATTATTTATTGTCCTTATTTAATTCCTAAATTTATAAATTATGCCATTAACAATTAATATATCGATAATACATAAATTACTTAAATTTATTTATAAATAAACAAAATTAAACAATCATTACGTGAGGCTTTTTTTTTTTTTTTTTGGAAGGTTATATTGATTTTTCTAAGTATTGAATATAACAATTAAACTAAAAAACGACATTAACACAAAATAATAACAAAAAAAAAAAAAAAATAATAAAGTTTTAATGTTATTGTTTCATAATATATAATATTCTATTTAAAAATTTTAGTTTTGAGGAAATTATTCTTCACTGGTTATAATTTTTTAATTAAATTGAGCTAAAATAAAAGTAATACAAATTAATACGATATAAAGTAATTATTTTATACAATACAATATTTATATGGTAAATTTAGCTTAGAGTAACTTATTATTATCTATTAATTATAGTTTGTAAAAAAATGATATTGAAATACACACAGCCATAACACAATATTTAAACGAACCACAAAAAATACAATATTTATATTAATTAATTAACTTGTTTCAAAATGCGTATACGATATTACTTGTTTTTTAAAAAATATATGTTGAAAATAATAAAAATTAACTTGAATTTTTAAATCTCATCATAAAAATTTAATTTATACAAATATAAATTGAATTAATAAAAATCTAATTACACTCATAATTAGGGGTGCAAATGGCTCGGTTCGGCTCGGATACTGTGCAAAACCGGAACCGAACCGCTTATATAAAGCCAGAAAAATGAAAATCGGAACCGAACCGGTTTAAAAATAACCGCGCCGACCGAACCGCTAGAACCGACGGTTCTGTCGGTTCGGTTTGCCGTTAGCCATCTAAATGCACACGCAAGCCGATAAGGAGGAGAGTTTGAGAGTAGACTTAGGGTTGAAGAAGGAGAGGAAACGACCCAGGACAGTAGGACACGAAGGAGGAGAGTTTGAGAGAGAGGAACGGAAGCCAAGGCAGTCAGTCACGTCACATCCATCAATTAGAATCAGTATTCATTTCACACTTCAAATTTTGCACAACAATCAATAATTATTAAATATTATCAATTTATTATATAATAATATAATATTATTAATAAAGACTGACATGAAAAGACATGTTCTTGGTAATTAATATTTTGATTTAAGCTTTTGAATGACAAAAGCTTCCGTGTCTCCACTGTCCACATCATTTATTATATAATAATAGACTATAATATTTATTTTTTCAATTGCTTTTAAATCCTTCACGGTCGGCTCGGTTTGAATGGCGTGCATCCACGCCAAACCGAAGCCGAACCGCTACTGTACGGTTTCGAGTGAGTTGAACCCGTCTCCGATCGGTGGAGCCGAACCGGAATCGAACCGGCGTCGGTTTCGGCTCAGTTTGAGCGGTTTGAGCGGTTTTTCGGTTTCAACTTGCACCCCTACTCATAATTGTTAATAGATGAAGGAATGTAAAAAGGTGAAATATGAAAAATTTTAGATAGAATGTGTTGTTTTGGATTCATCTTTCTCCTTCTCTACCATTATTTTTTTTGGTTACTTTATTACTAACGTTATTTTTTTTATATATTTTAAATGTTATTTATACTCAAAATTTAGTTAATTTGAAATTTTACACATCAATTATATTAAAATATGTCATGATTCTTCATTCATTTTCTTTTATTTTCTTAATAATATAATAATAACTATGACTACCAAAAAATAAATATATTATTATTTTATATTTTATACTTTTTAAAAAATATTATATTTAAAAATAAATATATAATTTATAATATGTCCTAAAAAAGACTTATAGTATATTCAAAATTTTTACTATATTTTAAAATAACTTATTATGTAGAGAACATAACTAAGTTCATATTAAATTTTAATTTATTCTGAAATTAAATAAAATAAAGAATATTGCATGCACGCGATAATAGACTAGTATTTAAAATGATTGTTCTTACACCGCTAAACAAAGCCAAAAAAAAGGGAAAACAAATAGGAAAAACTCTTTACCCAGTACAATGAATCAATTCTAACTTTCACCTTTTCAATTTGTCACATTGAACATTGAACTTAAATTTAAATAAGTCAATTTAATATAATTTAAAATTTAAATCTAAAACACTCGCAAAACCAACAAATAAATCACACAATATTAAACCCATAAAAAAAAAGGAGTCAAAAAATGCTTCAAACCTAACAACTAAACAAAAAGTGCCAAGAATACTCAAATAAGACCAAAAAATTATTCATCCCTCGACTAAATAGTTACTTCAACAATAATTTAGGATATGTTTAGAAGTGATTTTGGCATGGTCAAAATCACTTTTGCCATTGTCAAAATCAGTTTTCCCTCAAATGTTGATGTTTGGCAAAGAGATACAATTGATTTTGGAAAAATCTGAAATCATTTAAAATTGATTTTTGAAGTATTTGTTGGTCGGTGATTTTTGTTTGGGTGATAGGACCGGGAATCACATCTCATATTTATCATTCTATTCAATGGTGGAAATACCAAAAATGCCCCTATATTAAATAGAAAATTTCAGCCCAACTCTCATTTCTTTCTCACTCGACTGGAGGCTCTCTAGACTACAGGCTCCTTGGTTTCTCCATTGTCAGCCCTAGGTCTCATTGCAACATCTCCATATTTTCGTGATTGTTTCTTTGGTTTCTCAGGTAGGTGTTATTTTCATTCGTGTTTGAGTTTTGGACTTGTAGTTTCTTCACTAATTTTTTTGTTTGTTTGTGTAATTTTGTTTCAATTTGGGGTAATTGGATTCATTGGGGTTGTTTCGATTGTGATTTTTGAAATTTTGTGGTGGGGAAGAGATTGGTTTTGTGTAGCCTTGTAAAATTATAGATTAATGGACATTTGAGCTTGATCGTTGTTGGCTTGTTTAGGGCTTCTTATTTGCTAAAGAAAACAGGGCGTTTGAATATTTTATTGCATTTTTTTTGTTATCGAGTTTCGTTTCTGGTTGTGAGATTTTAAGAGATGATGCTAGTAGGGAAGTTTTTGAAATAGGAGTTTCTTGATTTCCCATTTGTTGGACGTCTTTTTTACCGAAGGCGGTGCCTCTTTAGCTGTTTTTTCTTCTTCTAAAGAATCCATATCCATTATTAATACCCTGTTCAAAGCTTTGTTTGGATGGGAAGAAAATGGAGAATTTTCTTCAAGTTAAATTGTTCGAGCATCCTTTTCTTTTTACATCTTTTGTTCTCTCTCTATATTTAATATATTACCATTGAGAGTTGATGCTATATTGAGAGTTGATGCGAAGATCCTTCGATGTTTTGAATAATTAAGGGAAGGGAAAAATAGACTCAAGATTTACTTATAGCAACTAATTTGGTCAGAGTACAAGGCAACAGTCATGAAAAGGAGAGGAAAAGAAGGGAGTGTGAGGGGGAATTCTTCACCGATAAGAATAAAACAATAATGATTTAATGGCTTCTAATTTCTAAATTAATGCCTCAAATAATGAAGGTATTAATATGTGAATAGGCCATGACCTCTAACTTAGGCATGTACTGATTTTCTGCTATAGAGATTCACAACATAATGATTTGGAGTGTTACTATCTTGGCATTGCTAAAGCTGATTTGGTACGGTTATTGCTGAAATGTTGCTGGTTTGGCAGTGATGTGTAATCATGGTTTCTTTACAATCTAAACTATGGTTCTCTATTAAAAATTAGAATGTTTTCTCATGCCAAAAATTATCCTCATTTTGGTTCTTAAACATGAGTAGTAATACTTATCCTCATTCAGCTTGTATACTTGGCAATATGTTGGGCAAAGTTGTTGTTCTTTTATTTATTCATTTTTTACTTTATTGTGTAAGTTGCATGTTTATTATTTTCTTCACAAAATCAACATACAAATTCTAAAGTGCATGAGGCTGGAGATAGAACTCACATAATTGCATGAGGCTGTTTACTTTCAAGAAAACCCAACACAGAAAAAGAAAAACTATAAAGATTACAGGAATAATCTTTTCAGTTATCATACTTGATATCTAAATTAGCAAGTAGCTTAGATTTGGTCAATCTAATAATGAAATTTTTGTGCATATACTTGTGTTTGTACATCATGGGTTTTGTAGTTAGCCTTCCATTGCACTCTTTTTTCTTAATTATATTTCCTTAGAAAAAAAGGTTAATCTGATCTTTTGTGAAGTGATATTATCTTCAATTGTTCCCTGTTTTTCAGTCATTTCCATACTATCTTCTATACTCTAAAATATTTTATTTTATCATTTTCTTTTTTAGAATGTCTAAGGATATAACTCTTAGTGATGAAAAAGAGAAGCAAACAAAGGCTATTTGGGATGATGTTACTCTTAATTCATTCATACAAGTGTGTGTTGCTGATACTTTAAATGGGAATAAACCTAACTGTCATTTTAGTAAAATTGGATCGAGGAATGTGATTAAGAACTTCAAAGAAAAGACTGGAAGAAATTATGGATATAGACAGTTGAAGAACAAATGGACGGGAGATGGAAGAAACGAGTTGAGTGTTAATGAGGAAAGTGGGACTTCTTGTCATGGAAGGGAGATGGAAGCGGAATGGGAAAAAATTGCTGAACTTCTTATGTCATGTTAATGTCTTTATTATATAGTTTGTGTTTCAACAAACAATATCTAGTTTAAGTGTTTGTAATGATACAAATATTTCTAGATTAAATGAGATATATGGCTTTTGGATTTTTCTTTTGATATGTATTATATGTATTTTTCTTACTTAACATATTAATCATGCATAAAAAAAATTTAAAATAAATAAAAAATAAATTAATAAATTAATAAAAATACATATTTATCATAATTTTTAGTTAAATAATTTCTCAAATATAAAAATATGCCCTTTTTAGTAATTTAGTAATTCTAAAATCACTTTTGAAACCAAACATAATAATTAAAAATCACTTTTAAATATATGAAAATCACTTTTAAAAGTTTAGAACCAAACATCAATATGATTGTATTAAAATCAATTATACCTAAATCTCTTTTTCCAAAATCACTAATTCAATCATCACTCCCAAACATGCACTTAATGGATGAAGAGGTTGGAATTATTAATGTTTGGTTTGAAGTGATTTTAGAAGTGATTTGGAATTATTAATGTTTGGTTTTAAAAGTGATTTTAGAATTACCAAATTCCTAAAAAGGACATTATATTTGAGAAATTATTTAACTAAACAATTATGAATTTTTTTTTTTCATTTTTCATTTTTTTAGCTATGTATTTGACTCTCTTGATCTTTCACTTTTTTTTAAACCCCTTCATGTTTTTATTTAGTTCAACATGTGGAAGTAGAGATAGACATTTTAGAATCAAAGGGGCAATTCTGGACCAATCATTATATATATATATATATATATATTCATAATTGTTTAGTTAAATAATTTCTCAAATATAATGTCCTTTTTAGGAATTTGGTAATTCTAAAATCACTTTTAAAACCAAACATTAATAATTCCAAATCACTTCTAAAATCACTTCAAACCAAACATTAAAATGATTATATGAAAACCAATTTTACAAAATCAATTGTAATTAAATCTCTTTTTCCAAAATCACTCATACAACAATCACTCCCAAACATGCACTAAATGTCAAAATTCAGTGTGTGTTTATCAACCAATGTCTACTTCTAGCCTTAGCATGTAATAAAAACAAACTTCATATAAAGTTCTTAATTTAGATTTTACTGAAAAAAATTGAAAGGCCTTATAAAAATGTTTACTTTAGGCTCCTTATCCTCTTGATCCGCCATTGTGATTCAAACTGCCGCGTACTGGGTCCTGCTCCACTGCAAATGTTCACTTTCCCTACACTTGGTGTAACTCTAAGTAGATAATCTGTTGCTGCTATGACATAACAATCTACCCTTCTATCGTGGCCTTCTTTCTCTCAAGTTAGCACCATCATTCCTATCACCCAAAGGCTAATTTAATAATTTTATCCTTGTGAGATCTTGCCAATGGTAGGCGGTTCTTATTCTTTTTCTTGTTGATAAAGTTTAGGTTTTGATCTTGAATTAACTTCCCATTATGTTTTATGTCATGTTGATTTTCAATTACTAAAGTGGAGTGTTGTTGAACATTGAATATTTTTTTCATTGAATACAACCACTATGGGTTGGCCTAGTGGCCATTAGAGGCATTGAAAAAATAAAGGGTTTAGAGGAAACGAGTTCAAATCGTTAGTGGTGGCCACCTACTCAGGATTTGATATCTCTATGTCATGTTGATTTTCAATTACTAAAGTGGACTGTTGTTGAACATTGAATATTTTTTTCATTGAATACAACCACTATGGGTTGGCCTAGTGGCCATTAGAGGCATTGAAAAAATCAAGGGTTTAGAGGAAACGAGTTCAAATCGTTAGTGGTGGCCACCTACTCAGGATGTGATATCTCATTAGTTTCATTGGGAACCAAATATAGTAGGGTTAGATGGTTGTCTTGTGAGATTAGTCGTGGAATACATTGAATGTCCTTTTTATGAGAATATTGTCCATTGAACTCCAGAGAATACGTCTTTTGGTTGAATTTAATTCAATGGATAGAGGTGTTGGGCGGGGGTTGGTCGAGGGAAAAAAACTACCCAAGTTGGTGGATTATGATCGTTGTGTTATTAACCTTTTCTGTCCATCATTTTACCTTCCAATCATACTCTCCATGTTTTAGGATTTGCCAGCAATAACTGAGCACTTGGCAGCTTTATGTATTTAGTAATTTGTAAAGGTGGTAGTTATTTTTATATCTATAAACTTATTGCACGTACATACTACACAGGACATGGACCATCATGAAGATGATGGCCGCCCCGGGGTTGAAAGTCAACCCAAGAGAGATGATGAGGTGAGATTGACGTACATGTCTAACTGGTCTCATTTAGTTCTTTTAGCTTTTGATTTCCTCCATTCATTTACAACTGCTTGGTCATAAATCATTGGATATGTCTAATCTCATTTAGTGTCTGTCCCATTCTTGCACATACATATTACTTGACGCATCTAATTATGTTTTCTATCATTTTTCTTGGTGCATCTCATACTAGACGTTTCTAGTTCTCCTAGAAGTTGCTGATTCTGCTGATTGTTTCTCTCATGTTGTAGGAAACGGTTGCCCGTCAGGAAGAAATTAAAAAGTCATTTGAGGCTAAAATGGCTCTTCGTCAAAGTAATTTGAATCCTGAGAGGCCTGGTTAGTGAATTATCTTTAGCTTTTTGATGATCATGCAATTATTTATTGAGTTAGATGGTAATTCTAATTTTTTTTCATGGCAAGTGAAGTGTTTAATATAACCTATATGATGAAAAAGCAACAAATGATCTCATGCCACTTTATAGATTGGCATTTTATTTGAATCTTTATGTCCAATAAAGACGTGTCTTAAAAATTTGTTTATTTATTTTTAAAGATGTGGAAGTAGGTCTTTGTGAACTCTTGGTTATGTTCAATTGGGCAAATAAAATTTGTCTGTAGCCCACCTAAGGACATTGAAAAAATCTTGTTGAGATCGGGGATGGGTATATTTTCTTGATGGGAGGGGCCACAATAATCTCATATAAAACGCTTTGAGGCTTTCAATGAATTAGTGTAGGTTTTAGCAATACGATTTTTTTTGGGTAAGAAACTGAACCTTCATTGAGAAAAATGAAAGAAAATACGAGGGATAAAAAAAATAAGCCCACAAAAAAAGGGTCCAAACACTAACTACAGAAAATGACTCCAATCCAAGAAAATCAAACCAAGCTCATAATTATAGAAAGCGGGGTAATAGACGCCCGTAAGGACATTAAACTTAGCTACCTTTGAAACCTCCTCCCATGATCTTTCAATCTCCCTAAAAATTCGGCTATTTCTCTCGAGCTAGATTTACCACAACACAAAAAAGAAACTAGTCTGCCACTTGACTCTACCCTTATCTCGAAATGGGGGATTAGGGTGCACCTCCTCAATCATAGCACTGTAACCCCTGCCTCGAGCCAAACATAAAACCAAACAAACGCAAGCATTTGCTCCATAGGGAATGAGCAAACTGGCACCCCCCACATCAAGTGGTCTATATCCGCATGCTGCGAGTCAAGCACAAAAAAAGACATTGAAAAAGTAGAGTCCTGTCCCAAATTCTTGAAAGCTTTTGAACAAATTCTCAGTCTTAAGCCTCAATTACTTTGTCCTATCTAGCTAGGGCCTAGGAAAGTAGTTAATGAAGGAAAATGAATCATTTAGGCCCCCGTTTAATAATCATTTGGTTTTTGAAAATTGTGCTTGTTTTCTCATCATTTCTCTACAATGAGTTTCACTTTTCTTAAGAAAACAATTGAATTTTTAGCCAAATTCTAAGAACAAAAACAATTTTTTAAAAACTACTTTTTTTAAGTTTTCAAAACTTGGCTTCGTTTTTGAAAGCATATGTAAAAAGTAGATAACAAAACAAGGAAACCCATAGGTGAAAGTAGTATTTATAGCCTTAATTTTCAAAAACCAAAAACCAAAAACCAAATGGTTATCACATGAGGCCTTAATTGTTAAGCTCTTAGTCTTATGAAAATTCAGATTTTTCAATCATTACTTCTTGCATACTTATGCATGTCTCCAAAAGAATTATAGAAAAAAAAAAAAAAAGGAAAAAGACATCCTTCATGTGTTTTTGCTAGTTTCTTGATGATTAAAAGGCATGCTGAACACACATTATCAATAAGACCACTCAGCCTCGAGTCTCAATCACTTTGGGCTCATCCTTGTTGATGGTTTTGTGTGGGAAAGACTTGGGAAGAAGTGGATGAAATTAATAAAGGATGGGGCTAAAATTTCAATCTTCCTTGATGGAAGATTGATGGGTGAATAATGGCACAGACTCGAGGTGAGGGGACCCACTTTCTCCTTTTTTTTCTGTCATGGTCAGTGTGCTTGGTAGATTGATTGAATGTGGAATTCTTGGGGGCGTGTCCTCAAAGTTCTTCCTTCTATTTTAGTTTGAACGATTTAGAGTGTTCTCTTTAGGGGTGGCTCTTTGGAAGCTTTGGTTGGAGAGGGACATGCCATTATGAAGGAAAAGCTACTGACTTTGTAGAACTTTGGGACTTATCATAACTTTATTTGACATTTAGTGTTTGCAATAAAAACTCTTTTGTAATTATACCCCTTGCTGATCAATACGAGGACCAACTCAAAGGAGTTCTTTTATAACCTCCCTTGATTTTTGTAGGTTTGGAGGATGCCTTTTCTTCCCTCTTTGTACTTCCATTTTTGTTTTTTCATCCTTCTTTGTACTTCCCTTTTTGATAACGGAATTAATTTTATAGTAAGCATAAGTTGATCTTTCTACTTTGAAAGAGACTTCTTTTGTGGAGCTTAGCTACTATCTTTTGTACAATCTAATACATGGAGACAATGTTCAGTTAATTCAATATTCTGTCAGGTGGAGAATGATTTTCCTTGCGTTACTTGAATTTGAGGCAATGGTTTGAATGCCTTTGTATATGTTTGCTGACAATCTGCAGTTTTCCTTTTAATTAATGACGGCTTTGAGAAAAGTGAATAGAAAATATATTTTTTTAATTTCACCAAAGTACATATGTAAGTTAATTTCATGTGACACAAATTTGACCCAGTACATCCAATTTGTATCGTTTGTTTTTTACCTGCAGACTCTGGATTCCTTAGAACTTTGGATTCTAGTATTAGACGCAACACAACAATTATTAAAAAATTAAAGCAGATAAATGAAGAACAACGAGAAGGGCTGATGGATGAGTTGCGAAATGTAAATATGAGTAAATTTGTTAGTGAGGCTGTCGCTGCTATTTGTGATGCCAAGCTTAGAGCTTCTGATATACAAGCAGCTGTTCAGGTAACCTCTTCAGTTCTTTTGTTTTCTAGTTCAATTTTGTTGTTTTCCGTTGGGTGAGGGGCAGTAGAAACTTAGTCACTTCAAATGATTTGAACAAAAGTTTTCTACTAATATCACGTCATCTTTTCGTAATGTCCCTTCCTCCTATCGGTTAATATATTTTCTTCATTTTACATTGGTATTTTACCTTTTAGCTATGTATTGACTTGGTCTCGTTCATTTAATGAGGAATGAGGATGGTAGCCAGGTTTCTTAGCTGTGCTATGGAATATTTGTTTGGAGGCCAACTATTGGGTGTTAAACGTAGGCTGTAGGGATTAAAATATTGGTAGGGAGTATGGTCTGATGCTTCAGCACCCCTCTCTTATTTCTTGTTGTAAACTGGACATTTTTTTTGGGTAACCCTTTTGGTTGGTGCCTTGTTTGCTGTCTGGCCTCTCCTTGTTGTTTCATTCATCTTAGTGAAAGTGACTTTCTCATTAAAATTATGATTTACAGAACCAAATTAATCTGTGGACATCAGTGATTAATTACTCTCTTGGTTTGGTCCTTTTAGACTGTACCCCCTTTTTTGTATAGTTTTTTGGATTGGGGGTGGTTCGGCTTGTTGGGCTGGTTTTTTATGCTCTTTTGTATTATTTCATTTATTCTCAATGAAAGCTTGTTCTCTCCCAAAAAAATGATTTGCAGGACCAAATTAATCTGCTAAGAATATAGATTTATGAGATTATTGGCAGAGTTTGATAACCAATCTTTCACATACTGAACAACAAAAATAATAGTAAAAGTTCAGCCAATTATCTATATCTGATGTGTTCCCTTGTCCCCTTCCCATCCAAAAAAAAAAAAAAGATCTGTTCGCTTCTTCACCAAAGGTACAAAGACTTCTCACCATGCCTGATTCAAGGACTCTTGAAATTATTCTTTCCTGGAAAGTCTGGGGATGAGTTGGATGCCGATAGGAACTTGAAGGCCATGAAGAAGCGCAGCACTCTCAAACTTCTTTTGGAACTTTTTTTTGTTGGAGTTGTAGAAGACAGTGCAATTTTCAATAATATTATTAAGGATCTTACGAGTATCGAACATTTGAGGGATCGAGATACTACCCTAACAAATTTGACTCTCCTCGCTAGCTTTGCTCGGCAAGGGAGAATCCTCTTGGGGTTACCGCCTACTGGACAAGATCATGAGGAGGTACACAACTTTTCCTTCTACACACCCATGGTACTGTTCATGTAACTTCTGTATTTGTTTCATGTGGATTCTTTTGACTATTTATTTACTATTCTAATAAGTTTATGCTTCTCATGAATAATGAATTTCCATGTATATGGCAGTTGCCAGTTACAAGTTACAACATGTACAGTTGACTTTTTTCTTGCGCTCCATATGGATTTATGAAATTTTCCTTGTTCCCAGTTGTGCTTTACTCTAAATTTATTAACGTTCTATTACAGTTTTTTAAGAGCCTAAATATTACTGCCGACCAAAAGAAATTCTTCAGAAAGGCGTTTCATACATATTATGATGCTGCCGCAGAATTGCTTCAGTCTGAACATACTGTAAGCGATTCACTATCTTCTCTAGAGCTACTTATTTGATTTATCATTCACTCTCCTCTCCTCTCTTGTTTTGCCCCTACCGAGCTCATATTCGATGTTAAGATTCATGATTTGGTTGTTTATTGTTAATTCATTAGGATGTGTGTTTTTTTTGAAACTTTTTGGCCATTATGTTAACAAAATAATCATGCTTCTTTTGGGTTTTTTGTACGGATAAAATTTTTGGGCTCAAATGATATATGACCTACTTTCTAAAAATAAGGATGGATAACCTTCTGCTTACATCACAATGAGAGCGAGAGACAGAAAACCTGACGAGAGACGAAAGCAAGAGGACGACTTCACGCCGCATGACCCCATCACCATCTTCAACCTTCTTCTTCTCCTTCTCATGCACACCTGTGCCAACCCACCTCACCATCTCCAGCTTCGTTTTCGTCCTCCTCCAGCAAGTGAAAGTTGATAGTGAGGGTTCAACGCCGGCGAACGGGCGAACGTCGACATCGGCTGCTACCTCCGTGCAATTTTCTGGCGTCGTTTTGTCAAATCGATTCCAGATTTGATACCCACGCATTCCAGCGACCTTCCTCCCTCCTTCCGATGCGATTTCCAGCGCTGTTCAGCATGAATAGAACCTAGAAGTGTTTTGTCCCTCTCGCTCTTGTCAGGTTTTCTTGTCCTCTCGCTCTCGTTGTGACGTAAGCAAAAGGTTATCCATCCTTAGTTTTGAAAGTCGGTCATATTTCATTTGAGCCCGAAAATTTAGGTCATCCGTACAAAAAACCCGCTTCTTTTCCACGAATATTTTATACTTGTAATATTTTTATGGGTAACCAACTTCCATCATGATGAATGAAAGAATATATTTTACACTTGTAATGATGGTTTGCTTATCACATTCTGGCAGTCACTTCGCCAAATGGAGCATGAAAATGCGAAGATCTTGAATGCAAAAGGAGAGCTTAATGATGAAAATGTCTCTTCATATGAGAAGTTGCGAAAATCTTATGACCATCTATATCGAAATGTCTCATCGTAAGTTGCACTATGACACTCCTGGTACAAGGTATTTAATAATCAATTTGTGACTTGATGGATATATGGGATTATTCCTCAAGGTATTTAATAATCAAATTGTGACTTGATGGATATATGGGATTATTCCTCAAGGTATTTAATAATCAATTTTTGACTTGATGGATACATGAATTTATTCCTTAACGTTGCCCACGTCAAAATCTAACATTTACAGCACAATTTGCTAATTAATTCTTTATTGCACCTTCTGCATTGAATTGAAACTTTTTTTAAATTTCATCTAATTGATAAACATTGATTCTTAATGACTCGCTCCTTGTTTAATGAATACAGATTTAATTCTTATACTGTATTTCTTGGTATCCTTGTATTCTGCTGAAGCAGTTTCTTATTTAATGTATTCTGGAAGTATTTCTAATTCGAATATGCGCGAATTAATCCTTTATAGACGAGTATTGCACACCATATTGAGATTAGAGGTAGTTGAGATGCATTAGAGAAATTTAAGTTTTCTTCTAATAAGAAGATGTGGATGGAGACAAAAATTGCTGAAAGAAAGATAAGTATGGGTGGTAGTCAATTTCTTCATGTGAAAAAAATTATGAAGATGTTGTGATAAAAATTTCATATTTTGAGCTCACCACAAAGTAAAATAGATTCCATGAACCATTTTTCATGGAAAATTAATGAAATTCTACATTACACAGCTTAGCAGAAGCACTTGATATGCAACCCCCAGTGATGCCAGAGGATGGTCACACAACCAGGGTTTCTGCAGGAGAAGATGTTTCATCACCTGCTGCTGGAAAAGATTCTTCTGTGCTCGAAGCCCTATGGGATGATGAAGACACCCGGGCTTTCTATGAATGCTTACCAGATCTCAGGTTTGGCCTGGTCAGATTATAGATTGTCTGGGGGAAATTTGTCTTGCATTCATTCTAAACTATACTTCTTTTGATTACCTAGACTTAAAAGATATTTTTGGACACATACATGTTAGAGTGTGTTCTATATATGCACATACTCGGTTTTCAATAATAACCATTAAACAGAATCTTTTAGGACATGCTCATGCATGTTGTGATTGCACGTCTTATTAATGTTTTCTTATCACGCTGTCCATTGTGTTCTTACAAGAATTATATTAGTTGGTATATTGAATGAACTTTTCAGGGCATTTGTTCCAGCGGTACTGTTGGGAGAAGCGGAGCCTAAAGCAAATGAGCAATCTGCAAAGCCGGCAGAAAATCTGGCCGTAATTTCTCATGCTTGCAATTTTTTCTTTCAAAACTTCAAATTTTCCTTAAACTGTTTTATAAGAATCTCTCTACTCTTTCATCCTCCCACGTCTGCTCCTTTTTAAACTTATCACAGTTTTTCCCTCTCTGTGTGTGTTTGGATGGGTGTACATGATTTTTTTTTTGTCATTTAAAATTAATCAAGCATAAGTTAGGTTTTAAATGATCTTTACTTTAGAGGTACATGAATTTATTTTCTTAATATACAGATGATATTTCAATTAGTATTCAAATAAACTAAGTTGATAATGTCGAGAGTTTTGTAGTCTAGCAATGTATTTAATATGAACTTTGAAAATAATAATTTGTATTAAAACGAATAATACGAAAGTGTTCTTAGTTTTGCCCATTTTAATAATAATACAATCTAATATTTGATGTTAACTATTTTACAAACGAAAGTTAGTTTTTGTATTTTTAACCTTTCAATACATGTACCTATTTATATTTATATTTATCCTAGTATACTTTTTTTCCTAATACCTTTTTTCAGTAGTTTTGAACTGGTGAAAATAAAATAATTTAGAAAATAGTTCTTGGTTAATTTTTTTTAATGTACTAATGCTATATAGTAATTGATAGCTAAAGATTTTGTTTATTGATATATTTTTAAATTGTTGTAATATTAAAATATTGTTTCCTCAAAAGAAAACAAATATGGAACTGTTAATGTGAAGTTTAAAAGTGTAGAGTTATAACTATTTCTTATTTTTCTATTTTATTTAAAACTTGTTGAAAATAATGTTTTAAACTTATTTTTCAATTTATTTGAGTGGAATATGAATACTAAATAACATGTTATGGATATTAAATTTAAAATTTTAATAATTGAAAGAATTGGATATGCTTGTAATTTATGAATGTGGGAGTGGACAAAATGGTCCAAAAAACAAATTCCCGAGCATTCTCCCTTTTAAATATTGTATTAAATATAAAAATTTGATCCTTTGTGGTCCTTATTAGCCTATTCCATGAAAATGTCTTTTTTTATGCTTGTTATTTGTTGAAGAATTTGAATGTCTTTTATCTTAAAAGGAATCTGAAGGAGACCAAGGTCAGCAATCTTCCCTAGAGGCCGTTGAGATTTCTACGGATTGTTCGCTACAGGATGGAAAAATCAATGAGAAAGGGAAGGACAAAGAAGAAAAAGATAAAGAAAAGAATAAGGATACAGACAAGGAGAAGGGGAAAGAAAAAGACGCAGATAGAAAGATGGAAAATGAAAAAGAAAAACTTAAAAATATTGAAGGAACAAATTTGGATGCTTTGTTACAGAGACTCCCTGGTTGTGTCAGCCGTGACCTTATTGATCAGTTGACTGTAATTGCTTCTCTTTCTCCCAGTTTCATTGTGAATTTTTTTAGAGGGGATGGAAGGCTGGATCTTTGTTAAGAATGTGATGTTAATATTCTTGTATACTTGCAGGTAGAGTTCTGTTATTTGAATTCCAAGGCTAACCGAAAGAAGCTTGTTAGGGCTTTGTTTAATGTACCTAGGACATCTTTGGAGTTGCTGCCGTACTACTCACGCATGGTTGCGACATTGTCAACTTGCATGAAGGATGTATCTGTCATTCTCCTCCAGATGTTAGAGGAGGAGTTCAATTTTTTATTAAACAAAAAGGTCTCATTTTAGTTGATATAAATTTTTTAGGAATGGAGTTGTCCTTTTATCTTCTATTAATTTCTTCACCGTTTTTCATCAAACTATTTTTTTCTGCAGGACCAAATGAACATTGAAACGAAGATTAGAAATATTAGGTTTATTGGAGAGCTCTGCAAGTTCAAAATTGCTTCAGCTGGCCTTGTTTTTAGCTGTTTGAAGGTATGAGTGGAGGGGACACATGTTGATGTTTATTCTTTCCTTCATTATGTTTTATGTATTTTGAAATTATATATTTGTCACATACGTGCTAAACTTTCTCATGTTTGCGTGTGGTGTCAAATTTCTTTAGTAGTTCTTTAGTCTCTACTGGGATTATTTTGTTTATTTAAAATCTTTATGCTTTTAATTGATTGTTCTAATCACGTTGGGTGACATGCAATCAATTTGCCTCATTTTTATTTCTTGTATTTCTTTTGTTTGGGGGTAAAAAACAATTTTATTGATGAGATGAAATTATAAAAGAGGGGAAGGAAACCTAGTCCCAAGCTAAGGAAGATTACAAAGAGCTCTGTGTGGAGAGTAATTATAAAGAGCTCCGTATAGAGAGTATTCTAATGTGATTGTTGAAAGTAGTATGAAATTTACCCAAGTGAGAGCTGCAACTTAGAGTGTTGAAAACAATCAAAAGCTTTCCTTTGTTGTTGAAGACTCTTTTATTTCTTTTTTGTCATAAAAGCCAAAAGAAATCTCTAACTCTTAACTGCAAGTTGAACAAGAAATTAGCCTACACAAGTTTGTGAACCAGAAGTTGATGTTTCTGTTGTGGTTGGAAATTCATGAACACATTTTATCTCTATTTGGCAGGCATGTTTAGATGATTTCACTCACCACAACATTGATGTTGCTTGTAATCTTCTTGAGACCTGTGGACGTTTTCTTTATCGGTCTCCTGAAACTACAGTGCGGATGGCTAACATGCTGGAGATATTGATGCGCTTGAAAAATGTAAAAAATTTGGATCCTCGACATAGCACCCTGGTAGAAAATGCATACTATCTTTGCAAGCCTCCGGAGAGATCTGCACGGGTGTCAAAAGTTCGTCCACCATTGCATCAGGTATGGTTTGCATCCTATGCTCACAAATTTTTCCCTATGTACAGTTGGTTCATATGTTTTATTTACTCATCGTATCCTGCAGTATATTAGAAAGTTGCTCTTCTCAGATCTAGACAAGTCTGCCATTGAGAATGTGTTGAGGCAACTTCGGAAACTTCCATGGAGTGAATGTGAGCAATACCTTTTAAAATGTTTTATGAAAGTTCACAAAGGGAAGTATGGCCAGATTCACTTGGTTGCTTCTCTAACATCTGGTTTGAGTCGATATCATGATGAATTCTCAATTGCTGTTGTTGACGAGGTATGTTCAGTTCATTGAGAACATTTTAAACTTAAAATGAGACTCTGTCTACCTGATAAGATCATTACCTATAGAGCGTGCTTTATTGAGGTCATTTCATATGATTTTACATTTATATGCATATTAAGGTGTGTTCAGTAGTTCTTTAAACCGTGTAAAGATGTTTTATGTGATTATAAGCAAATTATATTTTAGTAGTACATGTATTTCTTACAAAATATATTTTAAATTTTTGCTGCAACTTAAAAGTACTTTTGAATGTTGTAAAAAAGCCTATAAAAAAATTTGAAAGTGCTTTTTAGAACAGAAATTAATAATTTTTTTGTTCATTGGTTTTGTCTCATATGTTTATCAATTGTGATTAATCTCTCTGTATAACTACACTTTCTACTTCTCAGTAGCCTTTCTAGATTTATATTCTCTTACTGGTTCCTGTACCCATTCTTTCTTTCACTAATATTTTTCTATACATTTTCTTTTTACAATATCTCTTTACATCCACTTTATTATATTAATCTTTACTTACTCCTTTATTATATTTTTCTTTATATGTACATACTTTTTCTTAATTTCTTTCTGTATGCTCTCCACTAATATCTTTAAATACATCAGTAGCTATTCTCTATGCATATACTTTCTCCTACTACCTTCCTTGAACACCCTTTTTCTCATTTGATTATCAAATTGGTTTGTAAAAAAAAAATTACAATTTTAAGCATGTCCTCTTTAATTTCAGTTCGAAAAATACATTTTAGTCATTTATAAATATTTATAACTAGATAAAAGATCTTTTTGAGTTCGACTACATGTGGGGTGGGCTGATTTGAACCTCTAACCTCTGGGTCGAGGATCTAACTGGATAAAAGATATTTTAATAATAGAGTAGATACAAGTAGCGACATGATTCATTTTTCAGTGCTTCTGATCAAAATATGATAAAGGTACTTTTGATAGAAACATTTATTTTGAAAATTTTCCCAATCCTGGCATCATTAGTTCCTCTCAAAGCTGTATCCAGAACTTTTATTGAAACTTTACAGCATGAAATTGATGTGACATAAAACTTAACATCAAATTGACTGGTCCGAGTAATTTGCTTTGCTAATTAGAATACTCACTTGTCTTTGAGGATTCGACATAGAACTTCTCATACCAAATAATCGTAGTTATTGAGATGCAATCTCTAAAAATGGCACAGGATCTTTTGGATAACTAGGATAACAATTTTACTATGTTCTTGTTTGAGTGATTAAAAATTGATAATCGTAATGATGCCACTGTAGGAAAACAAGACATTTGTTCATAGTTGGATCTTTAAAAGTTTAAAAACTATAGCAAGATAAAATTGTCGAGGAGTCTCTGAAATTGCATCTCTTGGATATTTCTTGGAAGGTGGAGATGTTTGGATACTAGGGAGGGTGATGAAAACATTTTCCCCATGAAGTAGGCTGGATCTGCAAAAATACATTTGATTTTAGACATTTTGCCTGTAGACAGTATCCAACTTTACCAAGCTTACAATACTACTTCTCTCTATGTACATACACTAATAATTCTCTCTAAAGTCCCAGCCAACAACATAGTCTTCTATGAAACCAACTAACAACTCATGAACATAGGCTACCAAGTATCTAATAGACAGAAGAGAAGCTTGGAAATTGATGGTTAAACACTTAACTACAGAATTCAACCATTAAATTCGATTAATAGCAAGTTCTTAGTTTATCTACTGCTTATTGAACATCTGAGAGCATATTTTCCCCCTTTGCATATGCAATAAGTTGGCAAATTTTTTTAGATTTGTTTAGTCTGTTTATTTGAAATTTATAGTGTAGAAGTTATTTTATACTACATGATAAATGTAGTTTGCATGTTTGACCAGGTTCTCTTGTTCATAGCTGGTTTATCTCTATGATTTCTAGGTATTGGAAGAAATTAGGCTTGGACTCGAAGTAAATGATTATGGGATGCAGCAAAAACGCATTGCCCATATGCGGTTCTTGGGGGAGTTGTACAACTATGAACTTGTAGATTCATCTGTTGTTTTTGATACCCTATATTTGATTCTTGTCTTTGGCCATGGCACGTCAGAGGTATGGAATTGTTTTGTTGTTTTATTTTTTCCTATTTTTTATTTTTATTTAATTTTTACCCTGATACGTAGGTTTTTATCCGTAGGCTTGGTAATGTGGTTTATCTTTGCTACTGCCCCACCCGAAAACCTTTTTCTTTAATTTTTTTTTTTTTTTTTTTTTTTTGGTTGCTATGTTTTCAATTTTCATCTTGCATTCTTTGTACAGTAGAGTCAACAGTGCTTAGAATTTCTTTTCTTTCTTTTTTTTTTTGTGATATGTTTTCAATTTTCATCTTGCATTCTTTGTACAGTAGAGTCAACAGTGCTTAGAATTGTTGAATCTTCACGATGTTCTTTTTTTTTTTTTGTTCTTTTGATAATTTGAAGTACAAATAGTTTGCATCCCATGAACTGGACTTGTGATCGCATCAACAGTTTTACTTTGATATGTCTTCCAGTGGTCTTTGATTATTTATTAGATTCTAAAATTGTATATAAATTTTTAAATTTCATTAAGAAATATGAATTACTAGTTGTACCAATCCTTAACAAGTAGAGACCTTAGTTATAAGCAATCAGTGGGGATTTCTTTTGGGCTACTGAAGGCACCGAAAATGTTAGTAATCTAATCAGTTGGGAATTATAGTTTCTGATCTCACAAATGGTGGAGGACTTGGCATTAGCAACTTCAAAGATAAAGAAATGTAGCTCTTATCAACTAAGAAGCACAACACTTTAGTTTGGCTACCGTGTCTGTCGGACACTTGGGCACTCCAACACTTGTTGGACACGTAACAGACACTCGTCAGCACAATAGATATGTGTTACACACTAGTTGACAAAGTTAAGATGGGTCCAACATTTGTTAGACACGTATCAAACATTTGTTAAGTACACTAAATCGATACCTAATAGTATAGAACAAAAAAAAATCATAAATTTTGAGAGCAAAATACATTAAACTCATTTTATTAAGCATATAAATACATAATTTATTGACTTCAAATTTCCTTATGGTATAAAAATGATATATATTTTTAAAAACATGTTTACTTTAATAAATATGTCCTTGCTGTGTCTGTATCCTTGTCATAGATTTTAAAAAAATGACGTTTCATCGTGTCTGTGTTATGTTGTATATGTGTTTTGTATCTATAGCCATGCTTCTTAGCTTATCAACATGTGTGTTTGGAGATTTCCACGAGAAAGAGATTCCAGATCTCTTTTGGTACGCTTAATTTTCAGTAAATTTTGCCTTGACACTCGTTAGTTGTTCTCACCAACAGTTGTGGTAAAACCCGAAGAAACAGCGTATGGAAGTACAAAATGCGAGGAATTCTGAGATTCTTTTCAGCATTGAGATTCTTATTGGATAATTTTTATAGGATATTCTCCTTTGCCATGGGGTTTGGCTTCCCTTTTTGAAATGTTTCTCGTTTCTTATTTTAAAAACAATTCTTATAGGAAAATCACATCTTTGTTTGAGTGCCTTATATCGGCTTTTTAAGCCTGGGCATGGTAAAAAATACAGTTACCATAGTATTAAATTGATATAGTTTGCTTGATGATCTGCTTTGTCATTTTAACAAATTAAAATTGACTCTATTGATTTATTTTGTGCTTGCTGATTGGTTGAAAATTTGGGGGCGGGGCAGTAAAATAGTAAGGACTTGAGCCTCATAGGATGTGCAGTCTGTTAATGTCCGATGAATGATGTAAACCAAACATATGTTCAATGCTTGTGGAGGATACCGAGTCTTGGTTTATGGAGTGCAAGTTTGTTTCGTTGTGCTTGGCCAAATGAATGTTTTGTTTCAAGCCTAATGTGATTGATCTTTGTTGCTTTTAGCAAGATGTATTGGATCCACCTGAGGATACTTTCCGCATAAGGATGATTATCACCCTTCTTCAAACTTGTGGTCACTACTTTGATCGAGGATCTTCAAAGAGGAAACTTGATCGATTTTTTATACACTTCCAGAAATATATTCTCAGCAAAGGCGCGCTTCCTTTGGACATTGAGTTTGACTTACAGGTCAGTTGTTTATCTTGTTAGTTTACTTGCAAAAATATCTTTCCAATGTATGTCAGCGTAGGATAACCGCTGATGTCAAGTTGATAGTTTTCATCCTTATTTTGTTGTAGACTTGGTTCCATCTTCAAAGCATTGTAGTTGCAATAATAATTTGGCATTAGATGCAGAAGCACGGATATGGACATGGCATGGACATGTGGATGCATTTTCACATGGACACGTTTATTGAAATATTTATTTTTTAAAACATATAATTTTTATACAAGAAAGAAATCTAAAGTTAATAAGCTTATGCATTTATAAACTTTAAAAAAAGAAATTTGATGTATTTCTCTCTCAAAATTTATTATTTTTTCCTATACTCGTATTGGCTTTGTACAACTAGTATCTAACACACACCTATTGTGCTAACAAGTGTGCAAGATTGTTAGACTCATTGTAAACATGTTCTATAACATTTGCAAATTATTCATTTAATTTAATGGTTGCTAGTGTAATTGATGTTTTTGTGATCTTTGTTAATTTAGTGAATCTTTGAAGAGAGGAAGAAAGTTACAGATTTTTTCTGAATACTTCATAGCGCGTCTTCATTTATTTTGATCTTCCTACATTCCTGCACGTCAAATAATATGATGAAGTTGCATTTACAGGATTTATTTGCAGAATTGCAACCAAACATGACCAGGTACTCATCTATTGAAGAGGTAAATGCTGCTTTTGTAGAACTTGACGAGCATGAACATTCTGTCTCAAGTGACAAACCCAACACCGAGAAACACCTTGATGCCGAAAAGCCTCCGAGCAGAGCAACTTCCAATACCACCTCAGCTAATGGAAGGGACACGGTGAATGGCTCTAAGGAAAATGGTGCAGCTCATGAAGACGGTGTTGATAGCGACAGTGATACAGGAAGTGGCACTATTGAGGCAGAGGGACGTGATGATGAAGAGTCGGACTTGGAGAATCATGACAATGGATGTGACAGTGAGGATGACGAAGACGATGAGGAAGCGGGTGGGCCTGCTTCTGATGAGGATGATGAGGTTCACGTTAGGCAGAAAGTGGCTGAGGTAGACCCCAGAGAAGAAGCTAATTTCGAGCAGGAGCTCAGGGCTGTAATGCAGGCAAGAATTATTTTTGTGATCACTTTATTTTCTTGTCAGTTCTGTTTTGCAACGAAACCTGAGGTTTTATTTTTGCTTGATGAATGCAACAGCGTGCTTAAAATTCTTGAAATTCATTCTGGTTTTAAATGGCTTAATTGGTTGGTGGGGGTACTAGAGGTATTGGGTAGTGTATTGTAAGGGAACTAATAGGGTTTTATGGGTAGGAGTAGTATGGTATTAGTAAGGGCATAAGAGTAATTAGATATGGAGTTAGTATATTTGGTTATAAATATAGGGAGGGGGATTGAGGGAAAGCAGACAATTGCTGAGTGATTTAGGGCTTGAGTTAGCATACTCAAGAGTGGGGATGTTCCAAGTGCCTTATACTTGGTTTGTCTTGTCTTGTGGTTCTTGATCCTTTACATTTCAATATATTTCAGTTCTTGATTCTTGTTAGGTGGTGCCCTAACATGTATACGTTTTATTATTTTCACTAATTTATTGATGTCTTATATAAGTTATTTCTGAATGCAGGAGAGTATGGATCAGCGCAGGCAAGAGCTACGTGGTCGACCGACATTGAATATGATGATACCAATGAATTTGTTTGAGGGATCGACGAGGGACCACCATGGAAGGGGGGTTGGGGGAGAGAGTGGAGATGAGGCATTGGACGAGGATGCTGGCAGAAGCAAGGAGGTTCAGGTGAAAGTTCTTGTTAAGCGTGGGAACAAGCAGCAAACGAAGAAGATGTACATCCCTCGTGATTGTGCACTTTTACAGAGCACAAAACAGAAAGAAGCAGCGGAGCTAGAAGAGAAGCAAGATATTAAGAGGTTAATCTTAGAGTACAATGACCGGGAAGAGGAAGAACTTAATGGATTAGGCTCCCAAACAATGAACTGGATGCAGACAGGGGGAAATAGAGTCCCTACTCGGGGCAACAATTGGGAGGTGTCTGGTGGGAGGAGCGGTGGGTCGCGTTATCCGCATCATCGGTATCCTGGCAGTGGTGTGCATTACAGTAGAAAGAAGTGAGTTTAGTGCATCATAAGTATCCACCCTGATAGATGAAGTCAATTACAGCAGGCATCGTAAGTATCCTGGCAGTGACTTTTTATTGCAGCAGGAAGAAGTGAGTTTGCCTCGAACATTTTAATTTAACGCTCCCCAGTCCATTACGGAAGGAGTTAATTCTCAACAATATTTTGTCAACCATTGCCGACTTACATACAAATCCCAACAGTGTAGCCTATGAGTCGATCTTTCTTCGATGCTAGACCATGGAATACGATGGAAACCATAGATGATGAAAACGGTGGAAAATTTTACCCATTTTTAGCAAGTGGATTGATAAAATCACGATTGAAAGAAGAAAGGAGGCTTTCGTCGGCTTTCGGTCTGTATATCATGTAAGTGTCAATCCCTATCTCTACTTTTAGATCATTGCTTCTTGCTATTGCATGAAAAGAATGATTTGTTTGGAACTGAAAGTTGTATGACAATTAAAATATTAGCTGTGGGATCGCTTGTCTTGTACAGTTGTTGTGTTTGGGCATTCGGCTATTTCGGTCCCAAGGCTAAACACAATCTTGAAAATTGGAATGTGAATTGTATTTTTGTTCAATACCGAATGTGTTGTTCTACTTCTACTATCACATCAGTAGAAATATAAATGATGAGAAAAATTACTACTTTCAGTACATTACTATTTTCCTCTGATCAATTTATCAGCTTGACTTCTCATAGAAATGTACTACCTTAAAGGTGAAAATACTATTTATGCGGTTTGCAGGCATGAGTGTTTTATGTATTTTTTTATTACAAATTTAGTAGAACACTAATAGTTTAATTTTTTTAACAAAATGTGTTACTAAATGTGTAGTGTATATACACCTAAATTGTGAACAGAATGTTCGGCTCCATAGCTATAATGAAAAATGGATAAAAATGTTTCATATTTAGGATTTTGTCTATCGTTAGGGAAGATAATGAATAAAAATAATTGCCCATCCCAACAACAAGATTTCGTAAAAAAAATCTCAGTATTCTCACTTCCATTTTACATTTAATTCACCTAGATTTATGTATTTTTTAAATCTCCACTGATTTCTCACTCACACTCACACTATCTCCATTTTTAAACTATTCATCTAAATCTTATATATTAATCTTCTTTATTTTATCTCGTAAATCGTCCCACCAACACCTATTGTTCTTCAACGAAGAGGGGAAAAAAGTTAACAGAGCAGTGGCTTTGCTCCCAATGCCATTAACGGTTGAGGCCGCTGGTGTTCAGTGCTGCTCTGACTTTGAGACTGCAACTTCCATATCTACCAATCATGCCTCCACCTTCCTCCTTAAATTCATAGCCCCTTCCATCCCAAACACCCTCTTCTTCGAAAAACAAACAACCATTTTTGTTATTCTTGTTGGTAAATGCCTTACGACGACGTTTATAAATGCCAAAAATGAAAATTTCAAATGCCTCCTCGTTGACATCAAATGCCTCCTCGTTGACACAAAAGCCAGCGGCTTACGCCGAACCACTGGTGACCAATTTCGACATTTCAGCCACCCACATCCATTAACCTTTCAACAAGAAGAAAACAGAGGAATTTGCAGAGTGATTTGCTATGTGTGTGATCTGCAAACATCTATTCACACTATTCATGCTCTTTTGGGTGAGAAGTAATAGTTTCAAACTAAAAATGTACTCTAGAATATGAAGGACTTTATTAAATGATCGCAGGTATGTAATTGATTTTATTTACCTTTTTTTCCTTATTTTTGAACCTATTAGGGGTTTGAGTTTGTTTGATATTTAATCAATTTTTTGTTCACACTATATTGAATGAGAATTACATATCAATAGATTCTTGTTTGGACTTTTATACATGCAACTACAAATACGTATTTCTCAATATATACTACTTATCTATATATATTGTCCAATATATACTACTTGGGCAGTGTGCTCATAATCTATGCTTTGCTAATGTAGGGTGGAACAATAAGGAAGAAAGAGGATGGAAAATAATATCTTTCACCGTCGACGGTCATGGTAGAATTTTAAGGGATGAAGAAATATACCCAAGAGAATGATATCCTAGAAAAACGAGGGGATTTACAATGATTTTTAGAGGCGTGCATGCCTTGTTTGGGAAGGATTAAGGGTGTAAACTTTTGAGTATATCTATAGGGAAACGAGAGATTTTTGTTGGACGTGTGCTCATAATTCAATAAGTGAAGAATTACTCCTACTATTTTTTTTTTTTTTTTTTTTTAAATTTAAATGATACACCTACTACCTCTCGAGTTTTGATTTACTAATTTTTTTTTCAAGCTTAATTGTCTTAAACATATTTGTGTGTTTTGAAAATTTAACTTGAAATGTATGTTTCAATATATACTCTTTAGGTAGAAGCATATACTTACATAGTTCGTCAGTTTTTTTTTATTTTTGTAATTTATTCAATGGTTAGATGTTAGTGTGCAGTGTTAAGAACTTATTTTTGGAACCCATGTTAATTTAAAATTGACAATCTGTTTTTATTTTGCTATTCCATATCTTCATTTGATGTTTCCGTTAAACCAAAACTGGATTTGAATTTGTTAATGATTATTGTAACAAATTAGTTCAATGTATTTTTTCTCCTCAATAGGATGATTTGTTGTAGCCCTTTTTGTAGGTGGTTAACAAGTATAAATCTCTATAAGGGTATTTTCGTCCCAAAGTAAATAGTAGATTTGAAAAAAAAAGCTGTTTTAATAAATGGCAAGACTTGGGTGCTCCCACATCACAGCCATCCATTTTCCAAAAAAAAAAAAAAAACCCAAAAATTAAAAATGGATGGGGAAGCACAGCAGTGACGGCACCCCAAGTTTTTTCCTTTAATAAAGCATGATTAGAAACTTGTGCACTAAGCTAAGGGTTCTATAAAAGTTAAGTTCGACGCCTCGGAGTGAGAAATTATTGCTACCTACCACTCCTCCCAGTTTCTCGTAAAAGAGAAAAGAGAGAAACTCCGATTAGCGATCGGTGACTGGCTGAGACTCATGACGCTTTCTCCTTTTGTGACCAGTCGTACTCCTCCTGTGGAACCTGTTGCCCGTCCTGCTCCAGATCATCCTCGGCCAAAGAACAACATTTTCAAAACCATAATGAGGAAGATGATGAAGAAGGTCTTAACTTCAGCTTGCTGCTCCAATCCATTCGCCAATCCAACCCCATCAAAGTAGTACGTATGATCTCATTGGAAATTCGATGATTAAGGAAAAAGAAAAACCACCCTCTTCTTCGTTTTATCTCATCTTTTCTTTTCCTTTAGCCTTTTTGAAAATCCACCATCTTCTTCTTCTTCTTGGAAATTCGAGGATTAAGGCAAAAGAAAAACCACCATCTTCTTCGTTTTATCTCATCTTTTCTTTTCCTTTAGCCTTTTTGAAATTAAATAATTGTACTGTATCTGTATCTCATTGGAAATTCGAGGATTAAGGAAAAAGAAAAACCACCCTCTTCCCCATCTCTTTCTTCAATTCTCTGCACTGCAATCCCTCTGCCCCTTATATTATATTATATATGCATGCCATTGTAGTTTTTTGTTTACCTTCTGTACGTTTTTGAAGTTCGGGAACTCCTATCACCTTCACTTTTCAATTTAATTATCACATTATATTCTCATTATATTAAGGAAAAAATGAAAGGAAAAAACAAAAGAAAAGGAAAAAAAAAATGAAAAGCCAAACAGCAGGAAAAAAAAGAAAGGAAAAACTATAAAATTTCTTGTAGTGTTTAGAAATTAAACCTATGTTTGAGGTGCAATTTTAGATTATTTGTTTTTTTGTGTGTGTTCAACAATAACATTTTGGGATTAGGATATTCGAACATCTAATCTCTTGGTCAAAGATACATGTCAATTATCGTTGAACCACTCTAGAAAATTTGACTATGCTTAACATATATGATTCTTATTTTTTTTTTTAATCTTGTTTCATCATTACTTGGGTAGTGCGAATTAAATTTTTGATAGCTAGGAGAGAAAAAATAAAAAATAAAAATCCCCCACTAAGTTCGTTTATTCCATTTGTGAATTCTCTGTACTTTTTTGTCCTGATATAAAGAAAATAAAGACCCAATGAGTTCTTTTTACCTCGCTAGAAAATAACAAAGTGTAATATGTATATAGAAAATACCCAAAGAGTCCTTTTAAGGCAAAGTGGTCCAATCATAAAAGCAAAATGATACCCAAAGAGCCTTTCTTTTCTTTACCACTTTAGAATATGTATATGTGAGACAAAGAATCATATCCATAGTTTTCTGTTTTGTCGGGGTACTAATTTGTATGCATTTATTTTAATTATATATTATTGTCAATTTTGGAGGGTTCAATAACCCTAACCCTAAACCTAAATCCTAACCCTTTTTGTTGCTTTATTGTTCTCTCTCTCTTCATTATATTGTTAATTAATCCCTTCTTCTTTCCCTAATGTTGTTTTCAATTCTCTTTTGCCCGCCTGAAGTCGGATTAATATTTACTTTCGTGTGATCTGCTGTCCTGTTATGGGCCTCATTTGGTGTTCCTTTTGGTTAAATTTTTTATTTTATTTTATAGCTTACATCTTTACTTTTAATTGTTTTACTTGTGTTTATTTTGCTTGTGCCTTCTATTTTGAGTCTTTGATTATTTTATGGATTGCCCAATATTCTCTTGGCCTTTTCTACAATATGGAAAATTTACACCAGGAGACACAGATTGGTAATTGTAAGAAAGAATATCCATTGAAGTAAAGTAATTATCAGTGTATTTAATTTTTGCAATGACTACTAGTTTTATACAATTTATTGTGGGTAGATCAAATCCCTTTCTCCCCCCTTTATTTGTATTATGAACCCCAACAAATTCATGTTTTATTCCCATTTTGTGATTTTGGTAAACATCATAATGAAATTTTTTACTCTCATTCCTTCATTCTCCATTCATGGTAAGTAAAGGGAGCCTCATCTCATATGTTATAAAAAGTTAAAATTTGATCTCAAAATTTGGGTGTTGTGTCTATATAGTGTATATTCTAGCACCTCTCTCTAGTTTTACATACGTTAATCCATGTATTCAAAGATATTTTATACACATGTAAAAATTATGTATTAACGATTTTAAAATGAAATTCTAATGAATGGTCTAAATTAATTCACTGATGAAAGTTCAGTGTTTTAAGGGATACAATTATCAGTTTGAGGTTTTAAGTGATACAATTCTCAAAGTTAGAGTATAAATTGATTTTTTCCTCCTAATTTTAATATGCTAACTAACTATGTTAGATATATTTTAAAAAGTTTCTATTCAATAAATATTTTTAAATAATTATCTAATATATATATATATAATAGTCAAACGTATCAGGACCATCCAAAATTCGGCAATAAACTGTTGCTATCCTAAAATGCTAATTAATAACTACAAATATGGAAATATATAAAGTTACCTATCATTTTTCAAACATTTATTATTATTATTTTTTCTATCTAACTCTATTCTTATTAGACTTAACACTTTGTAATACGCTTTAGTTTTTTTTTTTTTTTTTTTTAATATTGTTTGATCATTACTTGGCTAGTGCGAATTAAATTTTTGATAGCTGGGAGAGAAAAAAAAAAGTAGTAATTTTTCAGTAATTTTTCTCGTGGTCCCTGCTCATTTCTCTTCTTTGGCTCAAGATGTACAAAATCCCGAGCAACGAATTTAAAAGTTAACCCTCTCAGAATATATAACCCATCACATCACGTTGTATATTTTTAGGCGCCAACAAAGGATATATTTGGTAGGGTTTCTGTGGTCGTCGTTCGGTTGCCAATGGTCTCCATTTGGAAATAAAAATAAAAAAAAAATTAAAAAATATCCAATTTTGCTATGGTCGATCGAATGGGACCGTTAAATCTCTCGTTATATGTGCTGTGGCCATCCACGTCATATTCATGTACTATGTGCCGTGGTCTGATGTGGATGGTTCTTCCGTCCGTCTGATTGGTGTTAATTGTCAAAGGTGGGGTGTAGACATCGACTGGATGTCAGATAACCTTTGTTCTCTCATTTTAAAATTTTAAGCATGTCCTCTTTATTAATTTGTCAGTTCTAAAATACATTTTAGTCATTCATAAATATTTATAACTAGATAAAGGATATTTTTGAGTTCGACTACATATGGAGGTGGGAGGATTTGAAGCTCTAACCTCTGGATTGATGATCTAATTAGATAGAATATATTTTAATAATAGAGTAGATATACAAGTAGCGAAATGATTCATTTTTCAGTGCTTCTGATCAAAATATGATAAAGGTACTTTTGATAGAAACATATATTTTGAAAATTTTCCGGGCATCATTAGTTCCTCTTCTAGAAACGAACTTTACAGCATGAAATTGATGTGACATAAAACTTAACATCAAATTGACTGGTCCGAGTAATTTGCTTTGCTAATTAGAATACTCACTTGTCTTTGAGGATTCGACATAGAACTTCTCATACCAAATAATCGTAGTTATTGAGATGCAATCTCTAAAAATGGCACAGGATCTTTTGGATAACTAGAATAACAATTTTACTATGTTCTTGTTTGAGTGATTAAAAATCGATAATTGTAATCATGCCACTGTAGGAAAACAAGACATATTTGTTCATAGTTGGATCTTTAAAAGTTTAAAAACTATAGCAAGATAAAATTGTTGAGGAGTCTCTGAAATTGCATCTCTTGGATATTATTCTTGGAAGGAGGAAATGTTTGGATACTAGGGAGGGTGATGAAAACATTTTCCCTAGGAATTGAAGTAGGCTGGGTATGCAAAAGAACATTTGATTTTAGACGTTTTGCCTGCAGACAGTATCCAACTTTACCAAGCTTACAATACCACTTCTCTCTATGTACATACACTAATAATTCTCTCTAAAGTCCCAGCCAACAACATAGTCTTCTATGAAACCAACTAACAACTCATGAACATAGGCTACCAAGTATCTAATAGACAGAAGAGAAGCTTGGAATTGATGGTTGAACACTTAACTTAACTACAGAATTCAACCATTAAATTCGATTAATAGCAAGTCCTTAGTTTATCTACTGCTTAATGAACATCTAATTAGAGCATATTTCCCCCCTTTGCATATGCAATAATTTGGCAAATTTTTTTTAGATTTGTTTAGTCTGTTTATTTGAAATTTATTGAGTAGAAGTTATTTTATACTACATGATAAATATAGTTTGCATATTTGACCAGGTTCTCTTGTTCATAGCTGATTTATCTATTTTATTCATTTTGGTGGTGGTTATTTATCTCTATGATTTCTAGGTATTGGAAGAAATTAGGCTATATGACCACTTTATGTACTGTCTTTGGAACTTTTTTCTTTTGCTGTCGGTGTTTGTTTTTAGCACTTGTTTTCTCAACCGCAATTGGAGGTTTTTGTCCACTTCCCTTTGTCCTCTCTCAATTTGTGTCAATCGTCAAAGGTGAGGTACTTATTGTTAGTTTATTGTTAACTTTATTAAAATAAAATTAGTATCTATTAACATTTTTTTTTTATAAATTTTAGAAATATGTTCACATTGTGTCTATCTTTTAAATTATTATTATTATTTAACCAATATAGATAAAAATTAACTTCAACTAACAATATAAACTAATTTTAAGATTTATTAAAAGTACAGAGACTAAAATTAGACATTTGAAAGTACATAGACTAAAATGGAACAAAACTCTAAGTATAGAGACTAAAATAAAATTTTAACCTTTCGTTTATCTATTAGTAGCCATATTTTTCTTCAAATTTATGAACCTATTAAATAAAATTGAAAAAGTCAAGATCCTATTTGATATAAAATTAAAAAGGTTACTATCGTATTACACAATATTTTGCTTATCATTGCCTACGTGAACATAATTTAATCATAAGGGATGAGTTCTGTTTATTCTAAGTTGAATCTTTAAATTCTTACCTCTTCATTTGTAATCAAATATTAACAATACAAGTCTATCAGTTGTATCACTTATAGCATGATATAGCAAAAAAGAAAATACCTCAAGAGTTTTCATCTTTTTCTAGAAGATGAATATGCTCCTTTGAAATTTAAATTTCTTTTTTGGTATTTTCAATTGTCACGGCTTGTTTTCCCTTTAAAACAATAGTTAGCAAGCAAATTCAGGGTACATTATCAATAGACATAGTTTATCAGACAAACATAGTTTGTGAATGAAGCCTATTAGTGATAGGCTTCGATCACTTATAGACTTCAGTTATGGTAGTAGTCTCTCTTATACGAACTTATCACGTGATAGACTCTCTATCACTGATAGAGTTCAATCATTGATAGGAGTTTGTCACTGAACTGATAGACTTGGGCTGTTAATGAAGTCTATCGATGATAGAAACCTATCAGTGATAGATTTGTACGAGAGACAGACTAAATGTATTGTGATTGAAGTCTATTAGGAGGCGTTTGGTGAGCAGAGTTGAGTTGAGTTGGGTAGTGTTAGTTTGTTAGTGAGTTCAAAAGTTTGTGTTTTGGGTGCAGAGTTGGGTTTGTTAGGATTTATGTCCTAAAGCCTCATAATTAATAATTTATTTAATAATTAATAATAATTTTGATTATTTTATTTGCAATATAATATTATCCATTATATGAAAAATCCAAAGTTATTATTGTAATTTTGAACAGTATGTGGTTGACATATGAAGAGAATCATGTTCAAGAAATAACCTAAAGGGTCATAGTATATGAATAAGGTTGGATGCCTTATTCTGGTAACGCTATTGATACGGCTAACTTTGTAATAGTTACAAATGATTTGATCCAAATCATTCATGTGGAGACATGTGAGTGGGGGTATCTTATACAATGAGTTTGTATAAGACTGGACCACGAAATATTTAATATCTCTTTATAAATCCGTTAATTGAGAAGATTAATATTTCATCAGGATGATCATATGTGACTCAATCTTAATCCTGAGTGAGTTATGAACTCCTGCTTGTGAGGGCTTGTCCTTTGATTTGCATGGGTGAGAGTGGCTTTTGTAGCCGATTCAATATGCCTACCATTTTGGGGACTTGACCAAATAGGGAGCTGGGAACATAATCTCACAAGATGAAATTCACTCTTTCCCATATAGGGTAAGTACTAGTAGATGAGTAGTTCCCTTAAGTGCTGATTTCAGGACTTGAACAATGGGGCCCCATCCTCTCACTGGCCCCAGAGGGACTTAGTATATAATTAGATTATAAACAAATTGTTCATTAGAGGATCAATGGTACTTAAGGTACAAGATGTAATTACAGGGGTAAAACGGACTTTTGACCCAGCTGTAATTACGAACAACTCGTGAATGATTGACTTGCATGTAGTGATTATATCAATGGACACAACTTGTCCAACAGTGCATAAGAGTGCAACTTTAGGTCTATAGTGGAGTGACCCTAGAGTTAATGAATGAAAATTGATTAATTAAAGAGTTTAATTAATTAATTTTGTATCATTGGAGCTTATAATCTGTAGGTCCATAAGGTCTCTTTGCTAGTTCATAGAAACACTAAAAAGATCAATTTAGTTGAAAGAAAAATTTGAAATGTTCAAATTAATATTTAATATATTAGATATATTAAATATAAAAGAGGAAAATATATTTATTGTATTTGATACATTAAATATTAAAATTTGAAATGTTCAAATTAATATTTAATTTGAAGTGTTCAAATTAATATTTAATATATCAGATATATTAAATATAAAAGAGGAAAATATATTTATTGTATTTGATACATTAAATAAAAGATATTTATTAAATTTGAATTGAATTCAAATTAGGAAATAAATGTCGTAGGAGAATTTTAAACGGTTTGAATAAGATTCAAATTGATTAGATAAATGTATTTTAATATATTAGATATTAAAATATATTATTTAATTATTTTCCCTAGACCACTATAAATAGGACTCTAGGGGTGAGCCATTGTGCGTTTTTCACAACACACATCTCCTCAATAGAGAAAATTAGAGAATTCTCTCTAGACATCTTCCTCTCCAATCCCTTGGGGATTTTCTTTCAAGAGGCTCCCACAAGCCTTGGTCATGTGTTCGAGTCATAGCCAGGAAGACTTTGTGGAAGAGATAAAGATTCACAAGAAGATTCTCCATATTTGGAAGGTATTTATTACTTAACCCTTGTATTTTAGTTTAATTCTAAATAAATCAAAGACGATTCCTATGCTTCCGCTTTGGGTTTAATTCGATTATTACCTTCAGGGTTAAGTTGTCAGGGGTATCTAGTGCAGTTTTTTGTAACTTGAAATAGACTGATTTTTAGCTGATTGTTTTTGTTTCATTTATTTTTATTTTTTCCAATCATTCATCTAGAAACATATTTTCTCAACTTTCCAACATTGAATTCAAATGTCCACTTCAAAAAAAAAAAAAATTTCAACATTGATATTTAAAAAAAAAACATCATTTTTTATCATTCTTTTTTTAGAAATTGACTTCTTTCAAACTATAGGCAGTGTAGCCTTGTTTTCTCTTTCTGCTACACATTGAACTTCTTTCAATTTATAGAAATCAAATATTTGCATTATACATTGAACTTCTTTCAATTTATAGAAATCAAATGTTGCATTTTTTATAACAACAAATAGCAATTGATGAATGGAAAAAAGATAATGTACCTGTATTTTTTTTTCTTTAAACACAAATTGAACTTCTATCAAAATATAGAAATCTAAGGTTTCATTTTCTAAACACATATTGAACTTCTTTGAAACTTACAAATGAGGACCTTATTATGACCTTTTTCAATTACTAATGGAGTCTTTATTATGCGGGATATTTAAAAAAAATACACACACACACACATTGACCAGTAAGATTTTTTTTTGCAAAGGAACATTATTTGTTTACATTTGTTTAAACACATGTACTAAATTGAACATTTTTGAAAAAGAGGATGTCAATATTTTACTTTTTCAAGATGAAAAGAAAACGAAAATATATTTCAACATTAGTGTCATGTAGGAGTGGAATATTCACAAAATATTAGTAGGTCATAAATGGCCTATTTATATGATTCACAAAACATAATTATGGTTCACAAAATATAAGTAATGACCAATAATTGATCGAGTTCATAAGTTCGAAGAAAGATTGCGGGAGCAGAGAGTCAGACCAACTATGTACATGTGCATTTTATATTATTTTGAACCACGGGAGTGCAGTTGGCCGCTAGAAATTATTGCCAGGGATAGTCACAGGGACAGTTGCAGGTGGTGAACGCCAGTTGCCGGATATGATCGCCAACGATTGTCATCGATCGTCGGAGAAGGTAGTCGACAATGGTCGTCAGTTGCTGCATATTGTCGTTGGTCATCGGAGAAGGTCGCTGGCGATGGCCGCTGGTCGTTGGACAAGCGGTGATAAAATATGTTCATAGGATTACTATACAAGTCGGTGGAGTTAATATCCTAATACTGTAGCAAGTCGGTAGAGTTGACAAGCGGTGATAAAATATGTAGTCGACAATGGTCGTCAGTTGCTGCATATGGTCGTTGGTCATCGGAGAAGGTCGCTGGCGATGGCCGCTGGTCGTTGGACAAGCGGTGATAAAATATGTTCATAGGATTACTATACAAGTTGGTGGAGTTAATATCCTAATACTGTAGCAAGTCGGTAGAGTTGAGTTTTTTTTATGGGGAGTTAATTTCTCCATAGGCCAAACAATGAGTTGGGTTTAAAACCCAACTGAAGTCAGAAGAAAATTTTCGACTCGATGACGTGGCAGCTGAGTCAGCATTATGGACCATTTAGAGAGTGACACGTGGAGCTATGGGGAAGTGACACATGGTGGCTTTTTTGTTTGTTTAAAAAGAAAAAAGAAAAAAGAAAAAATATATTATTATATATTATTTTTTTATGTGTCTAACGATTTTTAAATTTAAAAAATAAAAAATAAAAAATAATTCTAACAACATTAAATGCTGCCAGCAGTTAGGCTGATTAAAAAAAAAAGAGGTTATATATATATTTTGACCGTTGGACATATATATATATATATATATATATATATATATATATTATATTGTATTATAATATAATATTTATTTATTATTTACTTTTTTATTTTTTTTTCTTTTAAAATCTCCACCATTCATTTTACTTTTACAACAATCCAATGGCCCAAATTAAATTTTGATTTTTACCTATTTTCCCTCTCTTTTTATACCATATTCTTCTCTAAAAATTATACAAGTTTTACAATTTTCAATCCTCCAAAAATCTCAAAAAGCCTTCATTGTTGCTCTCTCCAAGCTCTAAATTTTTTCTTTTCATCTTATTCTTGAGAGAGAATTATTGTGTAGTGAGGATTGATTTGTGAGAGTTAAATTTGCAAATCTACTCTATTAAGAGAGTTCTTAATTGTGTTCTTTATTTTCTTCAAACTTTGTAACGGTTTGGTCCTAACTCGTGGAAAGGATCGAGTTTGCTCTTGAACTCGTAAAAAGAGCGTTGTAGCGGTTGGACTCTAATCCGTGGAAAGAGTCGGTAAAATTTTTATTCAAATTTCCAAGAGGCGCTTGGGGAGTGGAGTAGGTCGAGTTTGACCGAACCACTATTAAATTACGGTGTCATGCTCTCTAACTCTTTCTCATTTACTTTTGCAAATTAATTGTAGTAATTTATTGCATGCTTTAATTTGTTCTTAATTGTTTATTGTGTTAGATTAAATTAATTTTTCATACTTTACATATTGTATTAATTATCATTTTTATTTGTTTACAAAAAGTTTGATAATTATATTATTTGTGCATACTTAGGAAAAAAGTTTTATTAAACCCTATTCACCCCCCTCTAGGGTTGCCACACAAATCCAACAAGAACAAGGGCAATTTTGTAATAGTCTCAAAACTGAGTGAAATTGGTGTCAAATCAAAGCTGAAATAGTGTAGAATACTGCTATGAAATTAAACTTTAAATCGAAAAAGGTTAAGTAAAGAAAAATTATAGAAAGAGAAAAACTACTGCAGAAAATTTACTCTCGAACAGTCATAAGTAAACGAGTGGTTCAAGGATTTTTTGGTCGGTTCTGCAAGAAAAATTTTATGATTTTATTTTTAAGAGGTATTTCGACCTATGGTCAAAATTTTGTCTCAAAACAACATTGGATGGTTTCTGCACAATCGTTTAAAGTATTAGCAGAATTTCAGAAAATTTCCAGATCGACCACCTTCAAATAATGATATCTCCCAGAATATATGATATTTTAGAACAAAAAAATTATTCCCACAAAGCTGATTCAATTTTCTATAGTTTAGGCTCAAATTTGGTACAATTTAGTTTTCGGATCATAGAGAAAAAATTGCTAAAAAAACTGCAATTCTACATTATGCAGCAGAAAATTTCCAGATTTTGAAATTCAAAGAAAACAATGTATCTCAGGCTACAAGACTCCAAATTAGATGAACTTAGGCTTATTAGAAAGCTCTTATCAAGGTGATCAATTTCAGTAAAATTGCAACAAGAAATTAAGCATGAAACAGCACATAGTTCTTCCCTCCTTCACAGTTCACGACGTCTCCTCTCCCCCATTTTTGAAGAAACTCAATCGATTCAAAGGTTTTTCTTCCCACCTTTATCATGCAACCTTCATCTCCACATTCTTCTTCTTCCATTATCGGCGAAAATCCTGCAACCTTCATCTCCATATTCTTCTCCTTCTTCTCCCTAAGTTGATTTCAAGGTTTTGTTTTTCTGCCACTCTCCAGTAATTCTCTTGTAAGTTTTTGAATTTTACTATTGCTCTTTCTCTCTCTTGTAAATTTTTCCTTTTTACTGTTGTTTTAATACTTGAACAATTCCATACTATCAAATCTTATGAGGAGGAAGTGAAAATCAAAGAACAAAATGAGAGAAAGTAAAACAGAGAGAAACATATACCATCTTCAGCTATGATTTGAAGAGCCAAATGAGCAAAAACAAGCAAAATAAGTGACACCCATTTTCAAAATTTAGGGAAATCTACCATTTTCTTTCTCAAAATTTTCTCTCACTTGGAACAATGGATTTGTTCTGAGTTCTCTTGGATGTTTTAAAAAATAAAAATAAATAAATAAATTCGGGTTTAACCGAACCGAATCGACCTGAACAGAATCAGGACGGTTCGGTTCCAAAATCGAAACAGACAGTCCTCGGTTTTTTTCGGTTCATTATGCTGGATAACCGACCTATTAGGTTCGGTCCATGGTTTTGCCAAAAACCGGACCGAACCAAATCGTGCACATCCCTAGTGTTATTTTCTTTCTAATAAGGACAAGGAAATACAAAGGCCAAAGTGAATCCACAAATGGACAAAAGCAACTGGCGAGGGAGGTCAAAGTGAGAGCGTGGGTAATCAATGACCAAAGCTCAAAGATAAAGGCAAGGAATTGGAGGGAAAAGAGTAGAAAAGTGTGCGAGAAATTTGGTGATGGTCAATTAGTGGGGGATTTTGGACATCTTGAGCCCAAGAAGGGAAATGGGCATGGAAAATGAAAAATTATAACATATATGTTAAGCATAATCCAATTTTCTAAAGTGAGCATAACTCAATGATAATTGACATGTACCATCGACTAAAATGTTAGAGGTTCGAATATTACTTTTTGGACACACACAAAACGTCGTAGAAAGCCAAAAAATGTCACAAAAAGTTTTGAAAACGTGTTGAGGTTTGAAAAAAGAATAGATTACATAAAACATAATAATAAATGTTTGAAAAATGATAGATACTTTATTTCAAAAAGCTAGTTCAAACTCCCCTCTAATTTCTAATCCCTCTTCTTCTAGTTTTCCTCAATTTCAGAATATAAAAATGAGACTAAATATTGGGGAAATTTTCCAGTAATTCACACTTAGATTTCATCTATTCCTTTAGATCTAATAATGTTGACTAGCAGACAATACATTTCTAACGCCTTCTCTAATTGCTAATCCTTCTTCTAATTTTCCTCAAATTCAAAACCGCCATATTGGAAGTTTTAGAATAAAAAAACGAGTCTCAATATTGGGGAAAATTTCTCTGGCCTTAATATATTGTAGGTACATTCTAGAAATTAGGAACGAAACTATATATAAAATAAACGGAATTAAATCCATCCAATTTAAGTTTGGTATTGCTAATTATATCTCTCCCTTCCCCATCTCCTTCTTCTCCAATTGTTCACTTTTCTGCTTGGTTTATTTTGGAAATTGGGATGTCCATTTCACAATCACCTTCACGATTTTACTCCCTCTAAAGCATAAGCATTAGAGGCATAAATTAATTTTTGTCTTACTTATTTCTATAAAAAAAAAGTCAATTAAAATATACATTTTAAACTCTCAAATATATATATATACACATTTTAAAAAATAATAAAAAAAAAGAAAGTTGATGTCTGCTTTTAAAGACAATCATGATGAAATTGTATTCGACCATGAGCCAGGCACAATAAGCTGGTCAAGTCAATCACGATGGTCACCTTTGTCAACCAACTATAGTAGGGTCGCAAGTTAGCACTCATCGATATAAAATGTCTAATAAGTCATTAAATTTTCATTTTTTTAATTTAATAGATCCCTAAATTATAGAATTAAAAGTTTTAATGTTCTATTTGACATAAAATTTAATTATATATTTGATAGGCCAATTAGTTATTAAAAATTTCACATATGTTAAAGATTTAATAGACACAAAGTTAAAAGTGTAAGTGTTATTAGACATTTTTAAAGTTTAAAAACTTATTAAATATAAAATTAAAAATTTATAAACAGTTAGCACCCATTAACCACGACAGAGAAATGGACAGGGGTATTAATTAAATCTCACACATTTAATTAATAAAAAACAGTAAACAAAAGTTGGGATCCTCGTGTTTCAGTGCTATGGTCAGGGGAGAAAGGGTGTGTGTTTAATTATTCAAAGACCTTTTTCTTTATTGCGATCGTTCCCATCGCAACCCAACTTGCATTAATTATGTGCTTCTTTTTTCTTCATCGGGATCGTTCCCCACTAATGATCCAAAGGGAAGAAAATAACCAAAAGGTCATTCAACCTACGATGCTGGTTGAGAATTCAGAATAATTAAAGTGGATCTTACTCAAAAAGTTTTTAAAGTACTTTTACAATTTCTTATTGTAGTAGTTTATTCGAATAATTTTTTATAGAAAAAGAAAAATATCTCAGAAAACTACCAACAAATCACCCACCATTGTAAATGAGTCCTATTCACGTAGTTATAGCTTCAAATTTTGTAATAGACATTAGCTAAAATTGTTTCTACTCACAAAATTTCAACAAAGTTATATAGAACAAGTGATCAAACATAACAGATGATATGACTTTCCTTAGCTTTGATTTTTAGCTTAATTGTCTTTCCTGCAATTTTTGAAGCATCATCGATAACTAATGTTCTTCCATTTTTAGTTCCCTACGCCGTTTTGAAATCAAATGGTGAAAGGTCTAATTTTTAATAAAAAGATGGAGAAAACTACAAAATAATTAGGATATTTAACAATTGGGCCAGTTTTATTGTAAATTTATAGTTGGAGGATTTAATTTTTGTAATTAAAAGCTTCATCATATTTTAGAGGTGGTTTGTATAGTTTGTCAAAGAAAAAAAGAGAGTGCAATTTATGTATGATGTAAAAGTAAGTTTAGATTGTCTGGACTTAAAAAGAAAGAAAAATAATAATTAGATTAGTTCTAGAAATCTCTCATGATTTGTGTGGACAAAAAAAAAACTATTGTTTGACTGCTTGGGATGAAAAAATTATTCAAAAAACTCTGTCAATAATTGTTGGACGTGAATTCAAAAATTTACATGTCTCCTAATAATCATTAAATACAAATTCAAAGTACTTTTATAATTATCTATCATACATCCAACGATGCAAAATCACTTCTTTCAATAATTTTTCTCTATCAAATCAAAGCATTTATTTATTTTTATTTGTTTATTTTTAGACTTTCTCAAATAAAGTACATACTTAATTGGTTAAAGGCAGTTTTATCACTTTTAAAATTATAATCAAGCATTACCAATTTTTGTAAAAAATACATTTAATCATCTATAGATACTTCACAAGACAACCATCTAAGTATAGGTAAATGGTTGAGGCATATACCTTCAATTTAAATCTCTCATCCTATATTTGGCTCTTCACGAACTTGTACAATCGATGCCACAAAGATAGCCAACTCAATTATCAAAGAAATAAGGAAACGGGGAATCCAACAACAAAGAGGATACAACTGTGGAATCAACTTCCGCTTCCTCAATGGTATACTTCTCTCTATCCTATTAGAGTTTTGCAGGCTTTTGGCTTCTATATCGATTTTTCACTCTTATTTATGCAAGTTTTTATTGGATTAGTCCTATAAAAAAAATAAGCTTATGTATTTGGATTTGCATAAGCTTATGGATTTCTTTCTTTTTTATTTTATTTTTTTGGAAACCAAGCTAATGGATTTTAAAAGCATAAAATTGTACGAAGAATGGTAAAGTTAGTAGGTAATATTAAAAATAAGGTTAACTATCTGGATAGCCCATTTGGGACACCATTTTACATAAATAACACAATTTTTTTTTATTAATATCAACTTTGTCAATTTGTAAGTCAAATAGAAGCTAAATATGGGGTCATGTTACTCATTTACCTCTGTTTATTATTTCTAATTATAATAAAAAAAAATTTGGATTCTTACCATAACCATTGATATTTTTCCTCCAAACAATAATACTCAAAAATTTATCCCCAAAATCTAGGGATTATGGAAACTAAACCCTCACTCTTTACAGTTCAACTATTCAAAAACACCATAAATTTGTGAGGGATTTCAACTGACGGCTACAAGGGTTATCGACAGGGGTTTGTCTTCCTTATCGACAGCGAGTGTGACGGGGGAGAGTGCGGCAATGACTAAAAAGACGGCGGCGAGAAGAGGTCTTGTAGTCGACGACGTGCACCAATGAGTTCTCAGCATATAGACGGCAAAAAAAGGTATTTAAAAAACAGTGCGTTCTTGGCGTCAGTGGGTTATCGACGTAGTGAATACTCGGGGTCAGTGAGTTATTGAAGGTAATGCTTCTATTTTTTTTGTTTAACATATTATAATAGTTTTGTTTGGGTGTATATGTTATGTTTAGGGTGTATATATTATTATATATAAAATACAGAGGTGTATAGATTGAATAGGATGAAAGAGAAGCTAGTTATTATATATAAAATACAGAGGTGTATAGATTGAATAGGATGAAAGAGAAGCTAGTTAGAAACTCATGATTTCTGAGCCTAGATTCGTCGAAGAATAAATTTTGTCATAGATAATGCTTCCATTCGAGTAGTATATGGGTCATAGATAATGCTTTCATTCAATTAATGAATAAGTCTAGTCGAATAATCATTTGTATTTGCTTTGTTTACTTGTAACTTGTAAAAATAAGCAATTTCCCTAATCAATATAGCTGCATTTGGTGGTTAAATTGTTACGAACCTTCGGACTAAATGCATGTATAATTTTTAGATTGAATAGACTAGGTATATAAAATATAATCTTATAATAATAGTTATGATATAACTTTCATTGTTATATTTTGGATTTATATAATATAATATAATTGTACATTGTTATATTTTGGATGTATATAATATAATATAACGTTTCATTGTTATATTTTGGATTTATATAATATAATCTTATAACAAAAGTTGTGAATAGGCTGGGTATATATGATATGAACCTAATTTGTTTATGTGTATATGATTGTTGCCTGCCACAAATTAAATTTAATATTTCCTTTAAGATTAAAATGTCATCTAATTCTGAATCGGTATATATGAGATCTGATTGGTTGTATGCATGTTTTTGACTGAGTATATAAGTTATTCTTTTTAATATATTTTGTCATACATGGGAATATATTATATTATCCACATTTACATCATCTGCATTCTACACTGAAATGAATTTATATCATCCAAATTCAGAACGGGTGTATGATCGCACCTCTTTGAGAGTGCTTAAATGCCTAGCATCTATACTGATCCTACTCTTAATGAACTCCTTTATCATAGAGAATGTTGCTTACTTGTGATCAGTCAATACAACATCGATGGAACATGAATGATAATCAATAAAATGCTTAACTATCCATGTTTCACTACCGTCATCTCCAAAACGGAAGTAACCACTCACAAAATAGAACCCCTCACCTTTAACTAAGTTGGGGGAGCTTGAACCAATCGAATGTATATTACTTACAAAAACAAATAATTTATTTTTGATATCAACTATTAGTGAACATTCTTGAACAACACCTTTAGACAATATGTTGTACGACCAAAGAACATCCTTGTCTTCCATAATCTTCATTTCGCTTTTCATGTAATTTGTAGAGCCTATTGAAGCAAAAAGATCGGGAGAATCCAAATGACATACGCTTGCTAACTTTTCGGTTATTGCTTCAATCAAATTAGTGAACGATATTATTTTGTGAATCGTAATCTCATTTCACGAAATAATTATTCATCTCATTTCAATGACCGTTTTGTAAACCATAGGTATGTCAATAGGATTATAACCTATATACAGTATAAAATTATTATATACCTACATTAATATAATATATGTCTCAAAACATAAATGAGATTATCATGACAATCCCAATATATAATATGATTATAACCTATACACAGTATAAAAGTATTATATACCGAAGTTAATATAATATATGTCTCATAACATAAATGGGATTATCATGACAGTAACAATATATAGTATGATTATATACTGATGTATATATACTATATTTTTATGTATATATTTATGTGTAGATTGTACAATATAATATATATTGAGCATAGTCTATTTTTAAAGCATGTTCCATATATATATATTGACGTTTCTAACACATATATTTATTAAAAATTGAATCATTTAAAATAAAAATATTATATACCTACAAAGTGAGATTTATGTAGTTAACACTATATAATAAGACTAATCAGCACATGAAAATGAATATAATACATAAATTCATGATGACAATGCTATATATAGAGAAGATTATGAGAAAAAAATACAAATCATAACATATGCTTTGAATAAAATGACCATAACATAACTAACAAAATTGAAAATGCAAGACAACTGTTCTTCTAGAAAACTATACATACTGCTAAATGTAAAAATTAACCAAATAAAAATGTCAAACAAAACCAAAAATTTGGTTCGTACTAATATGAAAAAAAAAAAACAAAACAAAAGGTTTATTTAACTTACAAATTTTAAATAAAAATAAATAAGAAGGAAAAAGGAAGTAAAAGCTTACTCATTTTGAAATTGAAATGAACAAAAAGATAGGGAGAATTGAATGGCTTCAGAAGTCAATTTGAAATTGGGTACAACTTCATACGCCGGCAGAAAGAGCAACCAAATGCAACAATTAACCCTAATTTCTCAAAGTAAATGTTATTAATGGAAATAAAAAATTATAACATAATTTGATATTAATATATTGGAGAATAAAATATTTACCATTCTAAATTGAATGATATGATTATAGAAACAATAAATAATAATAATAACATTATTAAAATTATGTGAAAAAAATCGTAAATGTATAAATGGAATAAAATGTTATCATAAATATGAGCTATGCTAGAGCTGGAATTTGTTTTAGAATGAGTCATTTATGAAATATATGGTTGAAAATGTGCTCTTTACCATAATTTTCCTTAAAAATAGAGGGCCCATTTAAATTATTTTGTACCTCTCGCCTGCCATGCCCAAAGAGAAGAGAAAAATCAAACAAAGCCTATAAAAAATAGATTAAAATACCATTTTTGTCTCTATACTTTAGGTTTCATTTTATTTTAATCCATGTACTTTCAATAAATTTTAAAATTAGTTTGTACTGTTAGTTTGAAGTTAATTTTTATCAAAATTGATTAAATAATAATAATAATTTTTATGTAAGAAAAGACACAATGTGAACATATTTTCAAAATTTATAGAAAGAAGGCTAATAGGAACTAATTTTTTTTTTTTAGAAAAGCTAACAATAAACTCACAATAGAGACCAATTTTAAGTTTTAGTGAAAGTACATGGACTAAAATTGGACATTTGAAAGTACACGGACTAAAATAGAATGAAACTAATATAGAGACGAAAATGGTATTTTAACCTAAAAAATAATAGGTAGCTCCAAAAAAAATCTGTACCATTCAAATTGAAACCCCCCTTATGGTCCCAAAACTTTAAAAAGTGTCTAATAGATCTTTGAAGTTTCGATTTTGTAAATTTAATTGTGTCTAATAAGTCGTTGACGTCAACTTATTTGGCTTTTTTTTTTGAAAAAAATATTAATATATCTAATTAGTTAGAAAAGTGAAAGTTTAAATATAAAATGAAATTTTGTGCCTATCATTGAAATTAATTTTTTAAAATATATCTAAGATCTATTAGATACAAAATTCAAAGTTCATGGATCTGTTAGACATTTTTAAAGTTTAAGAATTTATTAGACACAAAATTAAAATTTTGAGGACCTATTAAACACAAATTTTAAAATTCAGAGACTAAACTTGTAATATAATTTTAAATACATTGATATATAATATTTTGATTAAGTAATATTAAATACAAAATTATAATAAAAATTATAGAATATTATACCTAAATATATAATCAAATAAGGGAACTTTAAATTTTTAAAATTTTTAAAATAGAATTAAGTTTTGTATGCCATTAATCTTTCTAAAATATTTATTAAAGAGTTTTTTTTTTTTTTTTTTTGTGTATATTTGTATATATGTGTGTATAAAATTAAAAAATGAACTAAATTCTAATTAGTTTGATATTAAAACCAAAGAATCACGCGCGCCGCCAAGAGGATTCGATCCCGGAACCTCCCAGGGGAAAATCTTCAATTTTCGGCAGTGCCCCATCGTGGATCCGCCCCCTGCTCGGCTGGTAATGGAGCCGCAGCCGCCTCCGGTCTCCTCCAAAGACTTAAATGGGCCTTGATGGAGGAGGTTACGCATTTTAAGAACAGAAAACAGAGGAAATTGAGGATTCACATTTCTCCCTTATTGGAAGAAGGCGATGATGACAGACGAAATTGAAGAGGAGGATTCTTATTCAGAGAAGTTTTTTGTTCTTAATTCGATGAACCGAGGAAGAGGAGGAAATTAAGCATTCACATTTCTCTTTATTTTAAATGTCTAGCATATTTAAATTATCATGTTTGTTTTGTAGAAAAATTTATAAGAATGTCTGAGAATATTTAGATAGCCAAGTTTGTTTTGCATAATTTATGTATTGGAATATCTTAAGATTATGTGTTATCCCAATAATGCGCTTGCTAACCTTTACGTAATTTACTTATTAGTTTAATATAATTTAAATTCATAACACATTCATTTTGGTGTTTGTTAATTTAATATTATATTTGTATACCAATTTATTTTATACTAATATTTATGTGTTATTTTATAGAACAAATTAATTTATATTAGTTTGATATTTTTATAAAATATTTAATATTAAATATTAATTTAATTTTCAATTAGCTTTATTTATATCTAAATGAAAAATATAAATATAGTTAACCACATATGATCATTTATTAGTGCGTAAAATACATTAATTTATTTTTTAATAAAAAATAAAAACGTAAAATAAGAAAATTGATAAGAGGTAAAAATGTCATTAGAAGATAATTTAATTAGATGCTCCCGAATGGGCATCCTAAAATATCTAGGCATCTTGGTATGTCAAGGTATCTCACATCCCTACAAAACAAATGAGGTAATTCGTATGTCCATTCTATAAGAATCTTGAATTATCACAAAACAAACGCACCTTAGAAAGAAAAGACGGCTAGGAGACGGTGAAATTAGAGATCACAGATAGTGGGGTTGGTTTACGGAGCCATATATTATCGAATTAATAATATTGCAAGCCCGGAGGGTTTGATTTAGATGATGAGAATATATCATTAAAGTCAAACAGAACCAACGCGGAGGTTTTGAATAATGAACAACAATGTCTCAGTCATAAAATAAAAAAGAAAAATGGTAAAACGACATGACTGAAATGAGTTTAGAGTAGACAAGGATATAGTTGTATTAATATAATGAGAATATAATGTGATAATTAAATTGAAAAGTGAAGGTGATATATAGTAAAGTGTGGAGGAGTTCCCCAAGTTCAAATACATACAGATAGCAGACAAAAAACTACAATGGCAGAATTTCCAATGAGATACAGATACAGTACAACTATTTAATTTTAAAGGGGTAAAGGAAAAGAAAAGATGAGATAAATTGAAGAAGAAGAAGAGTTTGAGATGCATGGGTTTATGATGATACGTACTACTTTGATGGGGTTGGCTTGGCGAATGGATTAGAGCAGCAAGCTGAAGTTAAGACCTTCTTCATCATCTTCCTCATTATGGTTTTGAAAATGTTGTTCTTTGGCCGAGGATGATCTGGAGCAGGACGGGCAACAGGCTCCACAGGAGGAGTACGACTGGTCACAAAAGGAGAAAGCGTCATGAGTCTCAGCCAGTCACCGATCGCTAATCGGAGTTTCTCTCTTTTCTCTTTTACGAGAATATAGAACCCTTACTGGAGGACTTCTTAGTCTGAGGCACCCAACTTACCTTTTATAAACCCAAAAATATAGTGTGAAGAAAAGGAATACGGTGCTACGGTAGTACTAGAAAATTTTCCGTTTCCTGAAACGGAAAATTTCTAGTGCTACAATAATATGGAAAATTTTTTATACTACTCCAATTTATTGTTAGTCACGTCAGTATCCTTTTAAACATTATATGGGATCCATAACATTAAAAAGTTATTTATAAACCCACAAACTTAATGTAAATGAAGGAAGTACGGTACAACGGTAGTACTAGAAAATTTCTCAGGTGCCATGGTCTGACGTGGATGGTTGGTTATTCCCGTTGTCTCATTGGAGTCAATTGTCAAATGTGGGTAGCGATCCAGGGGCCTTTAGAGATGGACTGGATGTCAGATAACCTTTGTTCGCTCTTCTCACACGTGTAACAACAATTAAAAGTTTATTAAATTATAAATTCACTCTTTGTTTTTTTTTTCAGATTTCGTTTAACTAGTGCATTACCACCACATGCATCTGTATTTTAAAATTTTAAAATAAATTATTTTTTTAAAAAATGATAAACGATTTAGGCGAAAGTTTTAAGTATAATTAAAAAAAAAAAAGATTCTTTTTTATATCTTCTCATCTGTTTATTTTATTTATTTGGTTGAACATTTTATTTTAAATATTGTATTTCTCATGAATTTAATTATGATGTAATTATTTAAGTATTATTTTTAAACTTTCCTTTTAAAAATCTAGCATTATAATTGTGTGGTTGAGAGTGAGGATTATAAGATTTATCATTGTTATATATATATATATATTTATAGATGGTTGATTTTATTAATGTTTAGCATAAATACTTAAATTTAGGTATTTGACTGAATTTTTAAAACTTTACAATTAATTATAATCCATGGAAATAAAATTATTTTTTAGTATAAATAAATCAATTAAATAATTTGTATATAATAATATATTAACATTCTTTTTATTATTATTATTATTATTATCCATGTTTGTTTAGTATATACAAGCTTATATGAAATAGTAAATAATGGTTGTTATTTTTTTAGTCTTATATGTGCGACTGGTTAATGTATTAAAGAATTTATAGTGGGTTAATTTTAATTTAAATGTAAGATCATATTAGCCAAATTAAATATAATTCAATTGATTAAAACATCGATAACCTTCTTAATAGCACTAGATTTGTTTAATTATGCTTCAATCACTTATTTTATATATATTTCCATTATTCTTTACTTACTATTCAATATAATGTATATTTTTGTTAAAAACTCTTTTTTGTTTAGTTTTTAGGATATATTAAGCTAATAATTCCATCAAATTCTGGATTAAATTGTTATTTAAATGTTGGCTAGAATTTTAAAAACTTTATTGAAATTAAAGTTAAGGTAGGTTAATATATAAATAAGCATTATGGGATATCTCTAGAAAAAAACTAAACTATAACATTTGCATTAAGGGTGTACAAAAACTAAGCCAAATTAATTATTGAATTGAACCTATAAATTGGCATTGTTCAACATGTATATAATTATATAATATTTATTAATATTTTAACTGTGTGTTTGTGGACAGTTTTAGAGATTTTGATGCAAATTTATGGTTTCTAATTAAAAAATATATAAAAAAAATAAAGAATGCTACATTCAATGGTATTTTCGTAAATTGTGGCTTATATGTTTTCAAAACCTTAATGACTCATACTTTCCTTTTTTAACTCATTTCACCTTCCATTTTCAAAACCTTAATGACTCATACTTTCCTTTTTTAACTCATTTCACCTTTACCTTACCTCCGCTATCACCATGGAGAAACAACCATCCATTATGTCTCGCAAGATCACAAACACTCACCCCTTTTTCTTTTTTCATTGGTCTATATCTAGATAGATACTCATCATTTCTCTCATTCGTCTCTCATGTTTTTCATTCATCGTCGTTAGCGTCTATGTTGATCAACTTCTTTTGCCCTTGGTCATCTCTTGCTTAAGTTCTCTATCTCTTGTTTAACCTCCCTCTCCTTGATTTGCCTCTCTATTCATTCATCACGTTAATTTTCTACTTGCTCCTACTCAAACGTGTCATTGAAAATCATCTGGCCTCATCGGTCTCTCTATCACCTGCACTGAGCTTACTTAGTATGAGTAACCAAATTAAATCAGTTTAATTTTCTCTATTGGTCAATTCAATTTGGACTAAAATCAAAACAACATGTTATTTGATGATATTTTTCTTTTAGTTGAGAAGTGTGAGCAATTTATTGAGAGGAAAAAATTGTTGAGTACTGACAATTCTTAAAAATAAAATGAAAGAGGAAAGCATTGTATTATAAGGGAAAAAACTCTAAGTGCATGACTAAAATCAATAATACTATATCTTATCATACAAATTATTATAAAAGAAAAGAAGAAAGAAAGAATAGGTACGGTGAGTACAATGCATACCTAAATTGTAGCTTCTTGACTAATTGGATTTTACGCTAATTCGATTTTGAGGGTGTTTCTCAAATTGTTATATTTATATAATTTAGGTGGAATTCTATTAGGCATTTTTAAAATAATAATAAAATAGGAGTAAATTTGTAACAGTAATTGCTTAATACAATGACTTTAATGTGTAGGCATTAATTTATATGTTATAAATACATTAAATTTTCGGTTTGTTGGTTAATTTTAAGGTATTTTAAATAAATTATTAATTATTAAGAATAAAAATGATTAAATGGTTTAAAAAATTATGTAAATTTGAGGAAAATTCTCATATTCTAATATTTTTTTGGTTATATTTTATGATTTAATTTAATATAATAATTTGTTAATATGGTAAGACTTTTAAATTTTCAAAGAATTTTAATTTTTAATTAAATTATATATAACTAAAGCTAGTAATGATGTAAATAAAAAGAAAATATTTGAAAACCTTTTATATCCCAACTAATTAAATATCATGTGAATTAAATTAAATATATAATTTAATAATTATTAGTAATTATTGTGAGTGACATGCTTTATTAATTCAAGATTTATTAAAGGGTAGTATAATCCAAAAAAGTTTTTCAAAGATGGTGGCTTTTTAATATACTAGTTTATTACCACGTGCAATGCACGTGTGTGTATATATAGGTTAAATTAAAATTTTAGTCCCTATAGATGTGAGAAAGTTAAAATTTAATCCCTATGATTTTAAATATTAGAATTAGTCTTTATAGTTTGATAAAATCCAAAAAAAAATCCTTGCCGTAGGGACTATTATTTATTTTATTTTTGATATAAAAGACAGTAAAAAAAAAAGAGAAAAATATGTGGGGTTAACGAAATTAAAAGAAAAAAAAAAGGAGATACTCAGATGAAAAATTGGAAGAGATGATCATTTTTGCAGCTGATGGAAGTGTTGGATTTTTTACCCTTAATATCAAATTAATTAATTATAATTAATTAATTAATTAATTAATGTTTTGATGATAACAAATCTGATTTTATTTATTAACAATTTTAGTATTTTGAAGTGTCCATAGCGTAGAGCTCGAAATAACAATTCCAACGCATCTTGAATCATTCGAATTAGAGTTCTTTTTTTTTTGATCATATTCGAATTAGAGTTCAAACGAAGAAGTTATGGGCAAAACAAAATTGAAGAGAAAATCCTATATGGCGTGACACGTGGCATATATTGATGATGTGGCAGACGACATGAGAAGTCAACAGTCAACCTTGATGACGTGGTAGTGACGTGGCTTTTCAAAACGGTCATATTTGTGTTTAAAAAAAGAAAAGAAAAAGAAAAAGAAAAACAATTTAATATTAAAAAAAACAAAAATGTTCAACGGTCAATTTTTTTTAATTTAAAATTATTTTAATATTATAATATAATATTATTATTTTATTATTAATTTTGAAATTTTTTTTCAGCCAATCAGAAGCTGACACGTAGCAGCCAATGGCTAGTTTTGGCTCTTCTTCTCTATTTAAGACTCAAAAAAAAATTGAAGAAAATGGAAAAAAAAATATAAATTTCTATTCTTCTTGGAGAGCATTTCCACTATTTTTTAGCAATTTTTGAGCTTCAATTTATTTAATTTTCATAGTCATTTGAGGGCTTTAATTTGTAAGAATTCTTTCTTACAAAGTGTGTGAACTTTGATTTGTATATCTACTCTTTGAGAGAGTTTCTCCATCCTGATCTTCAATTTCTAATCATTGTAAGAGTTTTCTCTTGAACTCAAAAATGGAGCGGTGTAACGATTTGATCCAAACCCGTAGAAAGGATCGAGTTTGCTCTTTAACTCGAAAAAAGAGCGGTGTAACGATTTGATCCAAACCCGTGGAAAGGATCGAGTTTGCTCTTAAACTCGAAAAAAGAGCGGTGTAGCGGTTGGGCTCTAACCCATGGAAAGAGTCGGTAAAGTTTTTTATTCAAATTCCCAAGAGGTGCTTGGGGAGTGGAGTAGGTCGGGTTGTGCCGAATCACTATAAAATTTTCGGTGTCAATTTCTCTATCCCTAATCTTATTTCATTTTTGCAATTAATTTGTTGTTATATTAAATTGTATAAAATTAGTCTCTCTTTTATGTTTTTTTTTTGTTGGAAGAATTTTATCTTTGCATATTCTTTACCAACCTTGATACTATAATTAAATAGGGTGTTCAAATTTGTTAGTGTTAAATTTCTTGTTTATGTTGGAGTTAACTTATTTGCATAATTTATTGTTTAAATTAATTATTGCAAAAAAGTGTGTTAATTTGTTTAATTGGACCCACATTAGTAAAAAAATTTATAAAATTTAAATAAACCCTATTCACCCCCATCTAGGTTGTCATACCAATCCTACAGGAAGAGTGTCCAATTTATAGATGAAATTTAGATTCAAATCTATTTAATTTTGAATCGAATCAAATATTCAATTGAATGATTATCTAGGAATTTTGAATCAAATTTATTTGAAATTTTTTTTATCTAAATTACATTGTGAATAAAATTATCTCATTATTATTGTTTGAATCCGAAATAAATCGGATTATGATCAAGGGTATGAGATTTTATTGATTTAATTAATTGAAATAAGGGGTATTTTAGCCTAAAAATATTTTATATAGTATAGATGAAAGTAGATATCATAATATTCTTTGTAAAGGATAATTAAAAAAAATTATTTACACCATAAGAATTATTTATTTTTTATTATATGATTAAAATACTTATCCCATTATAGATATGAAGCCACATTAGAAAATTTAAAAAAAAAAGTTTAAATATATATCATATAAATATTTGGCATTTATTTAATGGAAGAAAAAAAACTAAACCCAATAATTTGTAAATTTCGAATCAGCCACCCATAGGTTTTCATCAAAAAGAAAAATATTAATAATCATTTATAAATTTCTAGTCATGATTATAATTTACCATAATTAAAATAATTCTAAAATAGATAATATGTACAATATTTATTGCTCGTTTCACAATAAGTTTACATGCTTCACCTCCCTCGACCCACTAAGATTAAAGAATGTTGTTCATTTTGCCATGACATTAATTCAATATAAAAAAAAAAAACAGAGAAAAAAGAAACTTAGCTCAACCTCTCTAATGGTCTAAGTAACAAAAAATTAGTTATTATTTATCTTTGTTTCTGATATAAAAAGTAGTAACAAAGAGGGAAGAAAAAAATGTGAGGCTAACAAAATTAAAAGGAAAAAAAAAAGGAGATACTGAAACAAATGAAAAATTGGAGAAGATACCTAGCTATTTTTTGCAGCTGCAATGGAGAGGTGCCCAATTTATATACAAAATTTTAATTCAAACCGAGTGAAATTTTAAAAGATATTTTGGTTTAGAAATGTTTTTAAGAAATACTTGGTTTTTAATATAGTATAGAATAAAAAAAGTTTTAAATTCTATCTAAAATTTTAAAATCAAAAATAATATTTAAAAATCAAATAAAAAACTCGATTAAGTGATTAAATTAATTTCTCCCAAGAACTAAATAGAATAATTTCATAAAATATAAACCATAATAAGTAGTCAATAAAAACCATATAAAAATAATTAATACATAATTTTGTTGAGTTTATAAATAAATAAATTGAATCATTGAGTAATTGAGTAAGTAATTAAATACTAATTAATTTTAAGTTCTAATTTTTTTTAACATTACAAATGTGGGACTGCTGGTAGGAAATTATCAAATGTACACATACGGATTAAAATTAGTAAATAAATAAAACCTAAAAATAATAATTTAGTTATAAATAATTCAAAATGATGAGAAAAAAAGTATGTGAAATAATAACATTCAACCAACTAAACTCTAAATTTCCTTAAAAAAAACTCAACTCTAAATAAAAAAAAATGTGAATATATTAAATTTGTGACTTTAATTATATGTTTGCAACAATTATACTTAATTTACTAAAAAAATATACTTAATTTAACATAAAAAAACATTATACTTAATTATATTATATTCTATCAAAACCTTTTAAGAATTAGGTCATTAAATATAAATTGTGTTCATTTCATATTAACAAAAGAAAAATAGTAGAAGCACCACCACCAACAACACAATATTGTGGAATATTAAAAGGAAATTTTGTAATTCATCAAAATTTAAATTATTGAATTATAATTCTACTTCCTCCCATCCATGGATTGTATATGTCCATCATCTTTACATATTAGATTTTCAAAACTATGCATTACATAAATGAACTACCACCGCTATTATTATTTTGATCCTTCAATAGGTTTTTTTCTTCATGTTTAAAAGATAACCATAACCATATATTTTATTTTTATCTTAATTTTGCCTTAAATATTTTACAAATAAATGAGATGATTTTAGATTCAAATTATAATTTGGTATGATTTTGAATAAAATTACACATCATGTTTATCAAATTAAGAATTTTGTTTCAAACTCATTTTGAATCAAATTATTTCTTTATATTATATTTTTTTAAACTATAGCATTCAACCAACTAAACCGTAGATTTCCTAAAAATTTAAAAAAAAAAACTAAATCCTAAATAAAAAGAAAAAGAAAAAACATGGGCAAACGAAATTTCTATAAAAAAATGAAAGAGATACCTAAGGAGATGACTATTTTAGATCTGAAAAAAAAAAAAAAAACAGCAACAACACAACATTGTAGAATTAATTATTGAAATTGAGTGGTATCATCCAACATGCTTAGGTGTAAAAAAATATTATAAAAAATTCGTGAAAGAAAAAGAAAAAACGTAGGCTAACGAAATTTCTAAAACAAATATATATATATATATATATATATATATATATATATATATATATATATATATATATCTGAGGAGATGACTATTTTAGATTTGAAAAAAAAAAAAAAAAAAAAAAACACCAACAACAACACAATATTGGGTATTTTAAATCTAGAAAAAAAAAAGCGCCAACAACAACACAATATTGTGGAATTAATTATTGAAATTGAGTGTAAAAAAGGGGGGGAATGAAAAACGTAGGCGGAAAAAAATAAAGATAAAAAAATTAGTGTGCAAAAATCAGGCTAAAAATTTAATTTAAAAAAGAGGAAGAAGAAAATTGCAACAAAAAAAAAAAGAAAAAGGTTGGAAACAAAATGAAAACAAAAAAAATGGAGAGATACAAAATTGGAGATGACCCTGATGAAAAATTGGAGATGACCTTGGTGCAAAATTGGAAATTTCTAATTTAAGACTTGAAAAAAATAGTTATTACTAAAAATTGAGAACCCATATGAAAAAAAAAAAATTGGATGTAATGGCAAGAACTAAATAAAAAAATATATATCCGAAGAATTAGAATTGTGTGTATAAGAACTAAATGAAAAAAAATACCTAAAGAATTGGGTATAAAAATGACATATATATAAGAACTAAATGTATGATAATTGAATGCAATTTATAGAAGCAATTTGATTCAAATTAAATTTTGATTTAATTTTAAATCAAATTACTTATCAAATTAATATTATTGATTCAAATTCATCAATTTGAAATTAAATCAGATATTTATTTTGAGTCAAATTATCAAATCAGATTAGGATGATTTGATTAATGTAATTAACTCAAATTTAAAATGGTACTTTGGTCTAAAAATGTTTTTAAGAAACTCTTAGTTTTTAATATATTATAGATATAGATATAAATATTATAATCTAGATTAAAATAAGTTTTTTAACTTTCTAGAACCTTTCTAAACTTTCAATTTTGTGCTAATGAGCTCTTTAACTTTTTAACTTTATAAGCCTGCAATAGATTTATGAACTCTCTTTTAGGTTAAAATATCATTTTGGACTATGTACTTTGAGTTTTGTTCAATTTTAGTCACTATACTTTCAAATGACCAAAATGTACTTTCAATAAAGCTTAAAATTGGTCCACATATTGTTAGTTTATTAACTATTCTAAAACAAATTAGTATCTATTAGCTTTTCTTTTATAAATTTTAGATATATGTTCACATTGTGTATTTTCTTACATAAAAATTACTATTACTATTTAACTAATTTTGATAAAAATTAACTTCAAACTAATGGTTGGAACTAATTTTAAGATTTATTAAAAATACAGAAACTAAAATTGGACATTTGAAAGTACAGAGACTAAAATTGAACAAAACCCAAAGTATAGAAACTAAAATAGAACTTTAACTTTTCGTTTATCTATTAGCCTTTTTTTTTCAAGTTTATGAACCTATTAAATAAAATTGAAAAAGTCAAGATCCTATTTGATACAAAATTAAAAAGTTTACTGTCTTATTACACAATATTTTGCTTATCATTGCCTACGTGAACATATATAATTTAACTATAAGGGATGCGTTTTCTTTATTCTAAGTTGAATCTTTAAATTCTTACCTCCTCATTTGTAATTAAATATTAACAATACAAGTCTATCAGTTGTATCACTTATAGCATGATATAACAAAAAACAAAATACTTACCTTCACCACTTTATTTATTCTTTCCTTCAGTTTGTTGATGTCATGCCCTCTTGGTAAATACCTCAATAGTTTTCATCTTTTTCTAGAAGATGAATATGCTCCTTTGAAACTTGAACTTCTTTTTGGGTATTTTCAACTGTCACTGCTGCTTGTTTTCCCTTTAAAACAATAGTTAGCAAAGCAAATTCATGGTACATTATCAATAGACATAGTTTATCAGAAAAAACATAGTTTGTGAATGAAGCCTATCAGTAATAGGCTTCTATCACTTATATACTTCAGTCACGCTAATAGTCTCTCTTATACGAGTTTATCAGGCGATAGACTCTCTATCGCTGATAGAGTTCAATCATTGATAGGAGTTTGTCACTGAACTGATAGACTTGGGCTATTAATGAAGTCTATAAGTGATAGAAGCCTATCATTGATAGACTTATACAAGAGACGGGCTAAATATGTTGTGATTGAAGTCTATTAGTGGTAGGAGTTTATCAGTGATATAAGCCTATCGCTGATAGACTCCAATCACTGATAGACTCCTATTGCAATTATCTCAATAAGAAACTCAACTTCAATGTCAAAATTTCTTATACTACAACCATAAACAGATCAAAAAATTTGTAAAGCTTCAAACTTTAACACCTCCACATAAACACACATCTAAAAATAGTCCTAATTTTCCTTCCCCTTTCCTACCTTTTTTGTTTTGATTTTTTTTTTGTTACTTTTACTCTGTTTTCATAAGACTTTGAACCCTTTAAATTCTTAGGGGGTGTTTGGGGCACAGAGTTGGTTATAATAGTCTGTGGGTTATTATAGTCTGGGGGTTATAATAATCTGTGTTTGGGGTGCAGATTATTATAGTCTGGGTTATAATAGTCTGTGTTTGGGGTGTAGATTATTATAACATGGAGTTCTGGTGTTGGGTTTAGACTGTCAGTTTTTTTTTTCAACATTTTTTTTGGATTGCCCGAGTAATGTTATATTAAAATTTCAGTTTTTCAAAATTTAAATACAAATTTTGTTCAATACTTTGACTAGTTTGGAGTTTGAGTTGCACAAAATAATTGTTACCATTCTTTACATAATCTCCAGGTTTGGAGTTGTACAAATGCAATATGATATCTATCTCCCCATGTACACACAAAAAATGTTTTTTTCAACAAGTGAGAATTGTCAATCACGAGCCACCACTCGGATGACACAAAAGAATAGGTGACTACGTACATACTACAAACAAAAATAAGATAGTTTTTCTGAAGAAGGGTTGATCAGACGTTATTCTCAATGAGGATCCGGCAGTATTCCAGTTGCAACTCTGGAGGAAAAGACAAGAAGCTCTCTGACGCTTGGACATCACGGAAGAGGATATTCATAACCTGTGCTTTGGCCCGATTATCCAACTCTGGGATGTTGTACAGTTGGGCCACAATTTCTGAGCGTACTCCGACCTCCACTGTACGCTTCTCTTTGGGCCACTCTGCAATCATTTTTAAGTGGGACGCATTGACATCCATAGCATCACGTACCACATCAACCATCTCAGAGTGATAATGCGATCGCTTCCTCTTGGTGCCCCTTGATGCTGAACCACCTACTGCGTTATTCCGACTCGTGGGTGTTCCATTCATATCATCTTGAGACATGTCCATTCTTTGGGTTGAAACTGAGGGAATTGGGACATAATATTCCTGGGAGCCATCTAAGTGAATTTCTTCGTCCATGTGCTCTCCTGCATTAGATGCCATATCAATAGGTGTCTCTGCAGATGCTCCTGTAGCACGATCTTTGCCAAATACAATGGCTAAATCATCAAAGTGGGGGAACGGCTTGTTGCGCAACCCCTTTGCAGCCGGATGACCCTGCATAAAAATAAATCGATATGTTATACAATGTCACGTAACAAGAATATATAATGGGACTATGAAACCTTACCTTCACCCATCCGTCGAAAGTCTCTTTCTCCACCTCCACACATTTAAATTCGTCATTCCAACCAAATCCACTACAACCTGCCCCTAGCATCTCTGCAATCGCATGATATTGTTTTTTTAAAGTTCGGATCCTGCATTCGATGGTGGTTGATTGGATTTCAGTGCCTTGCATCCTCTCCCTCATCATACGTTGCAATTGAATTAAGTACCCAGGTCGGAATGTCCCATTGTCTGATCTCCATCCGCCAACTTGTATCAAGTATAGAAGGCACTCCACCAACTTCGTATCTTCATGCTTCGTCCATGAGTGCTTGGGGGCTCTCGGTGCACCTGACATTCTACTAAATGTATACGCTTACTATCATAGAATTTAGTTAAAACGTAAGACGATTGTTTGTTTGCTTGTTTAATTACGAAACGTAACATACTTAATTATAATCCAACATTGTGATTCCAAAGCAACGATGACTTCAATTATGATTCAACAACATAAAAGAAAAAGTCATAATACAACAAAACAATAAGAAAAAAACCGTTAATTATTACGTAACTCCCATTCAGAAAACATTTGTTGGCCTAAATCATCTCTCCACTGGCTCCATTCATTAGATGTCTCGATAAAATTGATGTGGTCTTCTCCACTCGTAGCTGAATCCGATTCAACCTCATCTAAGTCATCGTTCATCTCACTTTCTCTCATCTCTCGGTTAATAAGGTTGTGAAGGATGCAACACACCGTGATAGTTCGGCATTGGACTTTTACCGGATAGTATGATTTTCCTCGAAGAATGGCCCATCTGCCCTTCAGCAGTCCGAATGCCCGCTCAATCACATTCCTTGCAGAAGAATGTTTCATGTTAAAAAACTCTCTTGGGGTAGTCAGTGCATTCCCTCCTCCACGCCATTCAGACAGGTGGTATCGTTCACCTCTATACGGTGCCAAAAAACCCTCTGCATTAGGGTACCCAGCATCGCATAGATAATAATATCCTGTAAAATGTGCAACGTTTAATCCATTGACCAAAATATTATTAAGGTGAACTAAGAAATGGCTCATTTACCTTTGGAACTTTAAGTCCGTTCGTTCGTGATATTGCATCTCTAAGCACCCGAGAATCAGTTGCGGACCCTTCCCAACCAGGTAAGACGAAGACGAAGTCTCCAGTAGTATCGCACACAGCAAGCACATTGGTTGCAATTTCACCTTTCCTCGTCCTATACCTTGGTCGATCAGTGGCACTGACATTGACCTTAATGTACGTACCATCTAATGCACCTAGACAATTCTGCAGTCACATAAGGAATGGAGTATTCATTTGCGTGGAGAACTCCCCCCATCATGATTACAATCGGTTTAGGGTTTAAATGATATGTACCTCAAACCATTTCCATTTCTCGTCTGTACAGATGTTAGTGATTGGTTCCTGTTTCTTTAGCAATACATCGTGTAGCCGCAAAACTGCGTTAAGGACGGATTTGAAATGCCTAGAAACGGTTTCACCAGACCTTGCAAATTGCCTAAGAACTACACGATTCTTAATGTCGTGAGCTAAGATGTGCAAGAACATGACTACCATTTCCTCCAGATCTATGATTTCTGTATCGAATAAACCGCCTTCAGTCTTTAGTAAGGTACATAGTATGGAGAAACATCTCCTGTCCATCCTTGTACTCTCACGACAACACAAGTCAGACTCGTGGATGAGTCGGAAGAATGCTAGTTGCCTAATGTGATGCCTGAGTAAGGGTGACTGGTATTCTATTCTCCTACGATCGTTCATGTACATGTCTAATATCAGAAGTAATTGATGTTGTGTTGTGGTGAAGGCTGACAATATGGAAACTAGTTCTCGTGGGTCCATAATATAAGAAAGTATTTAATTTCGCTCCTGAAAGACAGACGACTGATATATTATTTACCTCGATTGAAACGATCCACTAAATCAGTTCAAATCTTGGTAGCATTCAACCCACGATGTGTAAATCACTGGGTTACGTCCAATAAAGACGACATAGAACTTTGATTTCCAAACAACCCCTAATATGGAAGTGTTGGGGTTGGTTTAAAGAGTCTAAGGTTTGGTTTTGAAATTGAGGTGGTTGATTTATGATTATAAGGTTTGGTTTTCAAATTCAGTTGGTTGGTTTATGAGTCTATGTTTTGGTTTATAAATTTTGGTTTTAGTGATTGATTATAGGATTCAAGTGTTGGGGTTGGTTTAAAGAGTCTAAGGTTTGGTTTTGAAATTGAGGTGGTTGATTTATGAGTATAAGGTTTGGTTTTCAAATTTAGTTGGTTGGTTTATGAGTATAAGGTTTTGGTTTATAAATTTTGGTTTATGAGTATATGTTTTGGTTTTGAAATATGTTTGTCACAATTGAAAGAAAGCATGTTTGATTACTACTTGAAAAAACATCTCTCCTATTTAAACAACATTCTATTATCTATAGATATAAAATGGTCACTCTCCTATGATATCAATTGTATTAGAACCATATTTTATGTATAATTGGTCACTCTCCTATGATATCAATTGTATTAGAACAATCTTTTATGTAAAAAACATAGATTATTTTGTTAAACATAACTTTTTTTTTTCCTATTAAAAACAACTTTTTTTTCCTTATTGTTACTTAATTTAGAAAAAAATAATTGCATCAATTAACCTTTTTTTTTTTGGCTCTAAGACATGACTTTGAAAATATGCAAATATTAGAGCATTAACCATATTTTTGTTTCAATAAATTAACTTTGTTTCCCGTTTAACATATTCATTTTAGTAATGCATTTTAGCTTGTTGGAGTGAAAAATCATGGTCAATTTTATAAAAACCATTTATTCAAAGAACATATAAAATAATATTTGAAGAAAGCTTTTTTTTTTTTTTCATTCGAATCCCATTACATTATAATCAAGTTCTCACCTTTAAAATAACATGAAGTCTATTATAACAACGAAACGCATACATAATCAAATTACATTCACCTTTAAAATAAATAATTTTTTTCAAAGAATACAAACAGTACATTAGCAATGTTTTTTTTTTTCCATAAAAAAACACATTATTAGAGTAATACTAACAAATCAATCAAGTGAATATACAAATAAGCAAATATTCCATATAAAGAAATACATACACGAATAGTATTTTTCTTATATACAAACCTAATATACATACACAAATGATATTTTTGTACTAAACAAACTGAATATACACAAAGCAAATGTCCGTGCTTTAAAATAAACGAACCTCGAACTAAGGTGGACCAATGAACTAGTTATGGCCCTGTTAAGACATACAAAAGAAAATTAGTACTTAACTTTACTATAATAAAACTTGTAGAAGAAGATGACGTGTCACCGTAGAAGATGTAAGGAGCGGTCAACAGTGAGGAGAACGTGATGGATTTGGAAGGACTTCAACCCTATAATTGAAAGAGATGATGCATTAGTAAGAAAGTAAAGTAGAATGGAATGGGAAAAGATATGAATGAGGATTAAGAAGAAAATTTGAAGGAAATATATGAGTAAAAGAGAATGGCACTCACAAATTGCCTTAGGGAGAAGTAGTTTGGAGATGGTTGTCCTCAAGCTTTTGAATAAAATGAGAACATATTTAAAGAGGAGATGGGGGGGTGGTAGTTGACAAAAACAAATTGGTGCACTTATTATCATAAGTGCACCTAACCACAATATTAAATAATAATAGAGAATAAAAAATAAAAAAATGTTGTAAGTACACAAGTTATCAATAGAAAGTAATTATGAAAAACAAGTGAGAAAAGACATTGACATGACTCCTTTAATACAAACCAACCACCTTCCAGCCCAAATACAAAAATTATGACAAATTAAGTTATGGTTAGATTTAAGAGCAAACAAAACAAGTATTGACCAAAAAAAATCATAGACAAACCGGCCTCAGGAATATGAAATTCATTCATGAGGAGTATTTCACTTTCTCAAAGTAGCATGAATATAAACAAAATACAAAACTAAACTAAAATTTTAGAACAGAACAGAAACTCACATTCGCATACAACATATGGTGAGATTTATGAGCAAACAGAATGAGTATTGAAAAAAAAATTCATAGACAAACCGGCCTCAGAAATATGAAATTCATTCATGAGGAATATTTCAATTTCTCATATTAACAAGAAAATGAACAAAAAACAAACTCAATGAGAGTAACAAAAAAAAAACAGGCTGCATCAATGAAAGTAACCTAAAAACAGACCATTCAATGAAAGTAACAGGAAAAAAAATTGAGAAACAGAGGGCTGCATCAATGCATTTATATAATATTCCAGCATGTTGAATACAATAATTTGCTAAAAAACAGGCAGAAAAATCGGCGATGACAGGCAAATCAGAGAGAAACAATGAAGATCATATGAAAATGAAGATCCAATAGTAGTCAGCAACAAGGGTAAATCAGAGAGAATCAATACGAAAATAAAAAAATTTCAGTAACATGGACTCATCATCACCCGATCTAAAAGGGAAAAGAAAACATACCTTCGAAGTTGGTCCCCCTACCAAGCTCCTCAAATCGATCCATGCATCCCCTACCTAGCATTCTCCAAACAACCACCATTGAATAAAACATGCAGCCTCACCGAAACAGGGGATCGACAAGAAGCGGCAAGGGATGGATCGATTTTTTGGAAGCGGCAAGAGGAGTGGAGCTCGAGGATGGAGACTGTCGAAGAGGAAAGAGAAAGTCGAAAAGCTTTCAGATCTGATAAAAAATACAGATTTGAAAACCTAAATCGATCGGATCTACAAATCGATCAAAGGAAATATGAAAAATTGAAAACCTAAATCGAATGGATGGGTTTACAGATCTGGTAAAAAAAATACAAATCTGAAACTGAAAACCGGCGAAGACGAAGAGGGGCGAAGACGAAGCGATGAGACAGTGGAAAATGAGGGAGAGATCAAATGAAGAAGATGAAGCCATGAACATATGCAAGAGAAGACGAAGCGGTAAGGGAAAAGATACGAGCGAAGACGACGCGAAGAAGCAACGAGGAAGGAGAAGAGAAGGCAGACTTCGGGAAAGAGAGAGAGGCAGAATGAGATTTCGGGAAAGAGAGAGGTGGAAAGAGATTTCGAAAAACGGGGATTAGAATTATGGGTACTGTAGATAAACGGGAACTATCAAAAACCAAGTGGCCTGCTATATTAACATGAGGCCCAAACACCGAGTGGGCTATAATAACACACTCAAACCCACGGTTATTGGACCCCCAAACACCCCCTTAAAGACCATCTGTCAAATTAACGTAGAGTTTTTTCTCTCGACATGTCTGATGAAAGGTTCCAACTTTTTAACTGAGTTTATAACCTGCATCATTAGCCTACTCTAGGAAAACATGGCAGCAATCCTAATTCTAAATTTGGGCAGAAAAAAAAAGAGATTAGATTTGACATGGACAGAAAAATTATTTATTTATCAATGATAGAAGTCTATCACTAATAGACTTCAGTCACAATAGTAGTCTATCAGCTATCATTGATCTATTAGTGATAGACTACCAAAAAGCATATCGATTGTAATGATCTCAGTAATTAGAAACTTGTCTCAATCTCAAAATTTCCTATACTACAATCATAAACATATCAAAATTTTCAAATCTGATCCCATATGAGCTTATTACGAGTCTATCCACAAGTCTATCCACAATAGACTCTTATCACTAATAGACTTCAATCAGTAATAGGAGTTTATCGCTGTTAGACGACAATTACGTTGGAGAAAATTTTTTGAAGAACAACAATTACGAAGAACAAAATTACTACTTTATGAAGACGAATGTTGAAGAAGAAATTACAAAGAACTACCTTTCCACACGGTTGAAGAAGAACAAATAAAAATGGGAAACAAACTATTACTACCTTTCCACACACTGTTGAAGAAGAAATTAGGAAGAACAAAAATAAACATGCATTGAGAAGAAGAAATGACTTACAAAGACGACTGTTGAAGACGACCGTTGAAGATGCCTAGGGCTGAAATCGAGTACCTTCTCCACATTGCTGAAGACGTGAAACAAAAACTGAATGAAGAATTACAAAGAAACAAAAGGAAGGTGCATTGAGAAGAAAATGATCACTTACGAAGACACTGTTGAAGACGACTAGGGCTGAAATGAATATTTGAAAACTTCTTCTCTGAAGCATACACTGTTGAAGTCTTGAAAAGGAAGCTGGTGAAAGGTGATTAGTGATGAAATCAAGAAACTAAAATCAGGAGAGAAATCAAAGAGAATCGGGGATGAAAGATGTGGAACGTCTGATGAGACGATGAATGGCGATTTGTATTAGATTACATGGGGTTCCATCTCAAAACCAATTGGCAATGAGAAGAGTAACTCATGCATCTTATTAAGAATCTGAAGTCTCCCCATCTTTTCAATGTGAGATCTTCAATATGTCCCTTCAAGAATTTGAGCTGAAAATGAAATGAGGTTAGATTTAGTTTGTGCTATATTTACAAATAGTTTTAGGGTGTGTTATATTAATTTGGGCCAAGTTACTATATTTGAAACTAGCCCTTTTTAAAGAGAAATATCACAATTCACAAACCAAATCCAAAATCTCAGTTTTTAAAAATATTAAACTGAGAAAATTGAAAATTTTATAAACATGAAACCAAACGAGTTAGTTCGGTTATTAAGGGGTGGGCCTATTAACTAAATAGTTGAATTTTTAAATGAACAATTGAACAAAATGTGTTAATAAAAAGTGCCTAGACAATCTAAATTGTGAACCATTTTAAAATTATATAAATAACTAAGACGCTGTTCATAACTATTTGATTTTTAAAAATTGTACTTATTTTTTTCATAATTGTTTTTACAATAGTTTTCATCTCTATAAGATTTGAAAACTTGATATTATTATAATATCTTTTTTTATTATAGAGTAGAGGGAAATTTGAGAATGATATTCAATCAATGCAACAGTAACGTACTACAATAGTCTCACTATACTATATATTAATCTCACTATAATATTATAATAACTGAGATTGGTAGACAAGTAATTACTCTTAATTTATTCCTTACATACATAAACTATATTTAGAAAAAAGAAAAAAAAAAACAGATTCTAAAATCTACATTATGGTTTTGACACCACATGATGATTTCTACAAAGTATCCACAAACGCCACGGATCAGACGTCCGGCCGGAGACTTCAGGGTGCGGGCGGCGGTGGGGGGAAGTTGAAAGCTCTAATTCCATCTATCAGCGGAGGAGACGGAGGCCGTGTCGGCGGCGGAGAAGGTCTGAGCGGCGACCTGGGGGCTTTACGGACATATTTTCGAGCCCAAACGTGTTTGCCGTTGATGGAAAATTTAGCTTTGGTTCTTGCTTCGAGGACGAGGTCGATGGAGGATTCCGTTTTGACCACCAGCCGGGCGTACAGCGGCTGCTCCGGCGGCTGCGCCTCTTGCATGTGAATGCTCTCTATGAAATCCCCATATCTTCTGCTCCAAAATCCACACAACACATTATTATCACAACAGCATACTTTTTTTCATATGAATTATCAGTAATTGCAAAGTTTGTTCATATGTTTGAAATGAAACGAAGGATTTCAGTATGGATTTTGATGCTAACCGGAGAAATGGGCAGAAATTTCTATGGGGAGTGTGTGCAAGATTTATTGATTTAAGGTTATGACATATATATGCGTGTGTATATATATATATAATTTTTTTAAAAAAATTATAGGGTAAATTAAATATTAAAATTTAAAATTAAACATTTTTTTAAATAACATTTTAGGGGCTGTTTGGAGCACTGAGTTGGTTATAATAACATGGGTTATAATAGTCTGTGGGTTATAATAGTCTGTAAAATAATATAATATTGTTTAAAATACAAAGTTGTTTAGTCTGGGATTATAATAGGTTATTATAACCCTTGTCCCAAATAGCCCCTTCAGATTGAGTTAAAAGTTTAACGTCTTATCTTGTCTAATAAATATTTGAATTGTTTTAATAAGTTTCTAGATTTTTAATTTTATGTTTAATAAATTCTAAAGTTTTCTTTTAGATCATGAAATTTAAAAATGTCTAATGAATCTTTAAACTTTCAATTTTTGTATAATAGGTCTTTTATCGTATTAATCATCTTTTAAAATTTATGGACTTATTATTGACATAAAATTGAATAGGTCATTGTCTTATAAGTTATAACACACAAATTGAAAGTTTAATGATCCTATTAGATAAATTTAATAAACCTTTATTAAACAGAAAATTGAAAATTCAATGACCTAAATTGATTACACCTTAGCTAGCTACAAACAATTACAGTATAAATAACAATATTGACACTGTATATAAGAACAATTTCCAAAAAAATAAGCAAACCAGTGAAAAAACAAAAGTTGTAAATTGTCAGATTGACCGTAGTAATAACCACATACAAACAAAACCTCAAGATCTTATAATAGAGTTAATAAGTAGTTGATGCATGTTTACAAAGCATTGTCCTAAAGATAACTATTTACTCTGCACGGGTTGCACATTTAAAAGTTTAAAGACTTATTTTGATTTAAAAAAAGTACTTGTTGAACTTAAAAAAACAGTCAACTTTAAAAGTTTGAGGACTAAATTTGTAATTTAACTTTTTTAATTTTAAACAAATTAACTATTAAGAAGCAATTACCCATTCCTTCCTCAAACGTTAGCATGACCGTCGTCTCAATTTTATAAAAATGCGAATGAAAATATATGAGGCCATATTTTATAACTATTTGGATTTTTTACTTTTGAAATTTGTACTTGTTCATCATTTTTCGAATTTCATATATCTTCATAAAATATTTGAATTCTTAGCTAAATTCTAAAAATAAAACACATTTTTAAAACTACTTTTTTTTTTTTTTAGTTTTCAAAACTGACATGATTTTTGAAAACACAAATAAAATGTAGGATAATAAAACAAAGAAACCACATGTGGAACTTGGAAGAATTAATTTTCAAAAATTAAAAACTAAAAATCAAATGATTATCAAACGAGTCTAAATTACTAAGTGCCTACATATTTTTAAGAAAGGCAAAATTCTACTGTCTAACTACCTCTATATATGGTACTAAAATATATATATGAAAATTTTCAATTTTGAAAATTTAAAAGTCAAATTAGAGATAAATTTTAAAACCTCAACTTTCATTTATATATATATATATATATATATATAAGGCAATTGACAAGGGAAGTAAAAAAAGGAAGAATCGCCTCAATTTCTCGTTTTAAATGGAAAAAAATATTCTCCTCATAAAGAAAATCACTAAAATCTAGAAATGTTGACAAAAATTTCGACATGCAGAGGAATATAGAGATATTGGGAAGAGAAAAAAACATACCTGCCAAAATAGTCTCTAACTTCCTCTTCAGAAATTGGGTATCCTTTCGAGAACGTCAGAAAAATCGTCCTCTCATCTGGTGGAACCGCCTCCCCTTCTTCTTCCTTCCCACTCTTCAACTGTAAACGACTGAACAAATCACTCATTTCACTCTTCGAAGTCACTTGCCGGTTATCCCCTCTGACACTCTGACTCGCCGTCGCCGTCGCCGCCGGGGCCGACACCGGCGAACTCTCACCCCTGAGATTCACGAACCCAAAAGCCGGAACAACAAACTGACTCGCCGGAGCCGCCGCAAAGTAGCTTCCACGGCCGCCTCCGCCGCCATGGACCGCCGGAACTGCCACGGCGGAGCGTGAAAGCACGCGCTGGGTTTCAAGCGCGTGGAGAATGTCCTTAAAGGCCCGGTGGCAAATATCGCTACAAATCTTGGTAACGCCACGGAGGATCCTGAGCCGGTTCTCGTGGAAGAACCGCAGGGAAACCGGGGTTTTAGAAACGTGTTGAATGAGAGGAATGTCGACCGACGACTCCGGTTCGAAGGGGAATTTGTCGTTTTCTATACAAGCCAACGACATGACGGCCTCATCCGACAGAGCGTCAATTAACGCGTCGGGTAACGACAGCATTTTGTAGACCAAATTGAACTCTTCGCCGTTCTGTTCGAGCCAAAGCCACAGCCCCATGACTCGAACCGACTCGTCGGGGTCGCGGCCGAGTGTGAACACCATGCGACTGAAGAGAGTTCTGTCGATGGTGTGAAAAATGTTGAATTCCTCTTGTGTTACAGTGTAAACATCGGAACGCGGGGACGAGGAAGAAGAAGCCATTTGAAAAAAAAAAGTTTTTGAAAGAATAAACTTTTTTTTTTCTCTCACAGTTTTGGCAGAGTTTTTTTTTTTTTTTTTTTTTTTGTGAAAAAGTGGGTGTGGAAGTGGAGAAGGGCTGGGGGTTGGTATTTAAGGGATTGAAGAGACGCCATTGACCAATTTGATTTGCATGAATCGATGCTTTTGAGGGGGTGTGTTTGTTGCAGAAATGGAAGCCAAACCCCCATTAACATATTTCCAAACTAGGCTTCTGAATATTTGCCGCTGCATTGTGTTTAAAGTTTTGGCAAGTAAACTTGCCATATTTTGGAGAGATTATCCGGGTTGGAACAATGTGGTTGGGGAGATTATGCGTTGCATGTAAGAGAGAGAAAATTAAAAATTATGTTTTGAACAATTGGAAGAGAGTCGTGTTAAATATATATATATATATTTGTTAAATCGCTAGTTTAGTTTCTTAATTTTCAAATTCGTATCTAATAAATTTTTTAATTATTATTTAGAAAAGTGTTGGTAGATTTCTGAACTTTCAACTTTCTGTATAATGCATGTAGTGTTGAACTTCAAAAAGCGTATCTAAACTTGTAGTGTTGTGTCTAATACATTTAGTCTGTCAATTTTGTGTTTAATATGTTTTTAGACTTATTCAATATTTTCTAAAATTTACAAATTCATTAAATATAAAATTAAAAGTTTAGAGGTTCAATTAGACACAAAATTGATAGTTTGTGGACTTATTCTACTTTTAAAGTTTAATAACCTATTAGATATAAAATTAAAAATTTAAAGATATATTAAACATTTTTTAAAATTTAATAACTTATTAAATACAAACTTAAAAGTTTTAGATACTAAACTTGTAACATAACCCTAATTTATATATATATATATATATATATATATATATATATATATATATATATATATATATATATATATATATATATATATATATATTTATTTGGCATGTAACTTAGTTTTAGCAGGAAAGCTTTTTTCTACATTTTTTTTTTCATTTGAGAAAATGATTTGGACGAAACTAAAATGAGTAATCATGTTTTTTTTTTTGCCAATATTAGCTCAGCGGTAATTGACATAGACTCGTTTCCTTGAGATCGAATGTTCGAATCTCCATATCCCACATATGCTTAAAAAAAAGTGAGTTATCATGTTTTTTTTAATAATAGTTATTTTTATTTGACTTTTAATTAAGAAAAAGTTGCAAGTTTGAAAGTTAGTGTGGTTTTTTTTAGTACAACAACATTTGAGGTGGAGAGATTCAAATCTCTGACACCTTACTTGAAGGTACATATCAAATTATTATTGAGCTAAGCTCACTTTAGCTTCTCTTATTAAGAGTTGATAATGAATATATTTAGTTGTGGTGATTGCGTCTAAACTCCAAAGGATATTATGTTAAAAAAAAAAAAGTAGACAATAATTAATGAAATATTGAGGAGTATTTACTTGTTGGCCTCTTTTTCCTTATTAATAGTTGAGAACACAAAGATATGTGAATAGTGATTTTATTACCATAGAAATAACCTTAATGATCTTTTTATTCTAGTGTGTATCAAAACAAATTGTCGCCTTCTAAATTGGTAAAATGAAAGTTTTAATGACATATGTGATTTATCATCTAATGATAGTAATGTGAAAGAGACAACCATCTGTTAATACCGAACATTGACGATATGTTCACTAGTTGAGACAAGACATTAATCATGATTTTTTATGGTTGTTGAGGCAATCTTAATCTTTCCTTGTATGTCAAATCAACTAATTTACTTTCTAAATTGATAAAGTGAAAGTTTATTGAATATATACGACAACAGCATATAGTAATGTAAAAATGACAAAAAAAACAAACAATATGGAGTTAGATTTGACCTCTTACTTTTTAATGGTTTTGGGACAAGATAGATGTTAGCATTGGCATTACTATGTGATTGAGGTTATCACATTTACGAATTACCTCTTACCGGCCCCTATTTGAACTAAAAAAAAGCATTAACCTTTTTAGTTCTTCCCACTGTTGAGACAAAGGTAATTATTAGTAAATTTCACCTAAGTAGTTTTATTTTTATTTTATTTTTTTAGTTCAAATTTTTATTTGTTTTCTCTATGTCAAACATTTAGACAATTTCTAAATTAGTAATGTGAATTAAACCTTGGATCTTTTTTAGTACAAAAAATGTTAAGTATGGAGATTTGACCTTCAGCCTCAAAGAAATGAATACTTTGATTCATGTTCACTTTGGCATTAAAGCCTTGAAAATTGGTAGAGCATAATATATAGAAATAGTTGTCATAGGTAAAGTAACTATTTTTATCTATAGTTTTTTTTTTTTTTTTAAATATCGTTAGTTCTAATATTCGTACTAATTTTGGTTTACAAATGATCTTAGACATATGTCTTAACTATTATGTAGACTAGCTAACATTAGCATAGCTCAACTGACATAAAGTATGTTCTCTCGATCAAGAAATTAGAAGTTCGAATCCCCCACCCCACATATTGTAAAAAAAAAAACTATTATGTACACTAGATGTCACAAATAACCTCTAAAACTTTGTATAATTTGAAAATATTAAAAAAAACATTTTAAAATTAAAAATTTCAGTTACAAGAGAAATAGCTGGTCATTTTTAAATGCCCAGATTTCTGTACATTTAATGCATTTCCATATTTGTAATTATTAATTAGCATTTTAGGATAGTAACAGTTTATTGCCATCTTTTGGATGGTCCTGATACGTTTGACTCTTAATTATTTTAAAAAAAAAAAAGATAATTATTTTAAAATATTTATTGAATAGAAACTTTTTAAAATATATCTAACAAAGTTTTTTTTTTTTCCTACAACAAATTTGAAAAATGAGGATTCAAACCTTCGATCTCAAAAGAAGTAGTACATACTAATTACCTTTGAGCTATGCTCATTTTGGCATCTAACAAAAGTTAGTTGGCATATTAAAATTAGGGGGAAAATCAATTTATACTCTAACTTTGAGAATTGTATCACTTAAAACCTCAAATTGATAATTGTACCCATTAAAACACTCAATTTTCATAAATGAATCAATTTATACCTTCCATTAGAATTTTATTTTAAAATCACTAATACATAATTTTCACATGTGTATAAGACTTTTTTAAATACATAAATTAACATAATACTATAGAAAAGTGCAAGAATATACGCTATATAAACACACCACCCATATTTTGAGATCAAATTTCAACTTATTTTATAATATAAAGCTCCATCTACTTACTATGAATGGAGAATCAATGCCAAAGTAAACGTAGCTCGACAGTAATTGACCCGTACCATCGACCAAGAGGTTAGATGTTCGAATCTTCACACCTTCAAATGTTGTTGAACTCAAAAAAAAAAAAAAAACAAGAATGGAGAAATCAAGGAATGAGAGTAAAAATTTTCATTATGATGTTTACCAAAATCAAATAGGAATAAAATGTGGAATCTACTCCAAATTTGGTAATCACTCTCAGAGGCAATTTTATTATCCTCAAATAGATTATCAATCTCATTCTCATTTCTACCAAAATGAGCATAACTTAGCGGTAATTAATATGCACTCTCAAACAAGAGGTCGGAGGTTCGAATTTCTCCACCCTCAAATGTTGTTGAACTCACCAAAGAAAAAAAAAATCACTCTCAATTATTATTCCATGGGGCGCGCACCATCTTTTTTATTAGGAAAATTTTCAGTTAACCTTTCAATTTCATCAAATTGAATCCTAGACTTAGTTAAATGTTGCAATTTTTACCCTATATTCAATTTCTACTAATTCACCCACTAATTTTAACCAAAAAAAACTAATGCAAAAATCTCCATAAACTCACTAATTTCAATAATATCAAGTTTTGCACAAATTTAAGTTTGCTTATTACACAAATTAACCGTTGAATAATTTTGCCAAAACTCAAAAATCAACACTTTTTCAAGTTTAAGGTAAGATGGCAATACTTATCTAAGTTTTGGGTGCAATTTGATGAAATTAAAAGTTTAGAATAAAAATTGATACAACCTAACAAGTTTATGGGTAAAAATATATTTTTTTTCCTTCTTATTATTTTACATCATTTATCCTTTATCTCTCTAATTCACCCTCTTTTTTTTTCTCTTTTCGAAAACTCACAATTTCTATGTTACCTCTCTTAAAACCCACTTGTGTGATTTTTTTTTATATAATGGGATTCATAAATAGAAAACACTACTCATTTTTCTCCATGTATACAAATAAAATTTATCTATATTCTTATAATAAAAAACTATTTGAATCCTGTTTTGGTTGTTGTAATTTTATTTTAGTTAATATTTGTTAGTATCAAATAAATTATTCGTTAAATTATAAGTATTGTCTCTGAATTTTCAAAGTGTCTAATTAGGTTCATAAAATTTCAATTTTGTATCTAATACATCCCTAAACTTTTAATTTTGTGTCTAATATGGCTCTTGACAAATTCAAAATTAAAAAATTAATTGATCTATTAGATATAAATTTGAATTTTATGTCTAATGAAACCCTAAAATTTCAATTCTATGTCTTGTAGATTTGTGAATTTAAAAAATTTGAAAGCTCAGAAATTTGAAAGCTCAAAAACTAAGTTTGTAATTTTAAAAGTTAAAGGACCAAATAAACACAATCTTTAAAGTTAATGGACTAAATTTGTAATTTTATCTAAATTATTCAAATAGAATTCATTGTTATTAAATATCGTAATAATAAATTTAATAATATTTTATGTTTTTTTTAATAAAAATAATATTTTATGTTATTGATGGTTGCTTTAATAAAAATTATATTAATAGTTGGTTATTATTTTTTAATATTAAATAAAGGGTTAAAATAATATATATATAACCGCAGTCAAAAAAATTAAAATTATTAAAATAGTAACAAAATAAATTAAAATAAGTTATTAATTATTATTACTTTAATTAAAATTATATTAACATATTTTTTAGTTAAAAATATGAAAGAGACGCTCTAGTAAACATCATCGATGATTCCAATTCTAGACTTGTTGAGCTACGCTCAAATTCAACCTAAATTGGAGACGAAAGCCATCAAGCTTAACTTGGAGACAAAAATCATCGGACTTAACTTGGAGACGAAGCGAAGATGAAGCGACGAAGCCATCAAACTTAACTAAGAAGATGAAGCGCCGAAGCTATCGAATTTAACTTGGAAGATAAAGTGACAAAGAGATCATAAGTTTAAATCTTCCACCTCACATGTTGAACTCAAAAAAAAAAAAAAAAATCAACTTATAATTTAACCCAAAAAAAAAAAAAAGTCTAAAATCAACTTATAATTTAACCTAAAAAAAACGTCTGATTTTTTATCCAATATTTGAAAGTTCGATTACTAAAATTAAATTCTCTAATTTATAAGTAATTATAATTCAAAATATTCAATTGTCCCGCATTGGCGAAGACTGCAGCCGTTTCACTATTTCTTCTAATCATTTGCTTTTCTCCAAATTTCAAAAAATCCTCTGTCCCTCCTTCTGCCTCGGAATCAAATTGCCAAAAGATAATTCATGATGAATGAAAAGCTCGAATCCGTCGTTATGTCCTCTGAGAACGGATTTCAAGAATCTCGACTCTCAGGTACTTTCGTTTTCGATTCTGTTTATAGCTTTCTACTTTGATTCGTTTCTTTTCTCTCGTTTTTGCATTTGCTAATCTTTATTGCGGTGTTTTAAGCGAGTCGTGCGAATATCAGAGCATCGAGAAAGCATAATTGTGAAGCTTTCTTTCTTGTCCTTCATCCGAAATGGAGTCGCACTGCAATTTCTTTACTATGTTACGTCACTTTGATGAATAGTGGATTCGTTAACTCTGCAATTTTTTGTTTGTTTCTCTCTTCTCTGTTATATTTTCTATAAGAATTTACGATCAATACATGCGGATACTCGGATTCTGTACGTATTTTCTGGAATTTCATCTTCTTTAGTTCTGGTGTACTAATTGTAATTGAATTTTGATTACTATACATTGTACTTGGATGATAGAGATGCTTGAATCTTGAATTGACTTTGTATTGATTATGATGTGGCTTACAACCTTCTCAATCCTGCGTCTGTGAACATTTCTTCTGTGCTTGATCGTTTCCATGTCGACCTTCGTTATGTTAGGGGGATGATTGCTTGGAATTTCTGTTAATTACGATGAATGTATGGAAACTTGACACTGTACATACCTTCTGAAATTTCTTCTTCTCTTCTGTCTTAATTGTTATAGGATTTTGCTTTTTATACATCTTAATTGCATGACACGGATGCTTGAATCTTGAATTGCTTTCTTATTGGATATGATGTAGACTACAAGCTTCTCAATTATACTTCCGTGAACGTTGTTTGTGTGCGATCGTTTATGTCGAGCTTCGAAATGCAAAGGGATTGTTGTCTGGAATTTCTCTGTTTTATTTTCTCTTAAAAATTACGACGAGTACATGTAAACTAGGATTCTGTACATATCGCTAGAGTTTCATTTTCTCTTGCGTCCAAGTGGTTATAGGATTTTTACTTTATACATCGTACTTGGATGACATAGATGCTCGATCATGTATTGATTATGATGCGGCTTACAAGCTTTTCTTGCTTCCGTCCACATTTCTTTTGTGCGCGATCCTTGCAACGCTGAGCTTCCTTATGTCAGGGTGTGATCGTTTCAGTGGCAGTAGAAGAGAGCTATGTTCACTCTAATTGTTTCTTTGTTGTTGTCTTCTTTTTCCTGAGAGGAAATTTTTTTGTGGTGGTTGGTTTTAATGATAGCTGAAGAAAGCTCATCTTCTGTAGTTTAAGTTTTCAGGCACAAGTAAAATCCATCTTTGTCCTGTAATTGATCCTTATCTACTTTTGTATACTTAGCTATTTTGTAATTGAATCGTATTTGACAGCAAGCTCAAATATCCGGAGGAAGGTTGACGTTCTTAATGGGCGTGAAAATGGAGATTCCAAGGAACAGGTGTTACCGGATTCCAAGTGCAATTTGCGCATGAGTCTTGCCTGGGATAACGCCTTTTTTACAAGCCCAGGTATGGCTTATTGGCTCATAGGCACTACTAAAATTTACTTTCAGTCTACATTCTCTGTGCAAGCCTGTAGTTCATTTGACTTCATTTATTGACAGGAGTACTGGAACCCGAGGAACTGTTTACGACCTTGAATTCAAGGAATTATGATAATGTGGTTAACATACTGGGGAACGAGGAACATCTCTTATTATCTTCTCAATCATTAGAACCAGACACCATTAGCAAAGCTGAGAATTACAATTTTCGTAAGAGCTTAGCTTGGGATAATGGTTTTTTCACTAGTGAAGGTATGCTGAAAACTATCCCCATAATGAGTCTTGCCTAACTAATAGTATGTCGTTTGGTTTTTCAAAAATGGATGGCTTAATCTCTTCGATCAAATGTTCTTTCCTATATTTCAGGAGTTTTGAACCCTTTTGAATTGGCCATTGTTAACAACGGTTTTAAGAAATCTGAAAGCCATCTACTTCCCGTTATTGAGGATGAAGTTTGGAGGTCTATGGAGTCCAACAGTACCTTAGATAGCGAAGGTTCCTCATTAACTAGACTTGAGATGGATCTTTTTGAAGACATCAGAGCATCTATCCCCAAACTACTTTCTTCAAGGTTTAAACTGGGAAGACCAGGTATGGAATCTATAGCTCATAATTTTAAAGAATTTGTTAAAATAAAATATAACACTGACCATCTAGAGCTTCTATGTGTCTCTACACATCTATCTTACATATTAAATAATGTCTAGAAGTTTCAGGGAGTCTCTACACATCTATCTTAAATATTAAATACTATCTAGAAGCTAGCTTGTTGGAGTTGTTAAAATAAAATACAACCAAACAGACACTTGGGTGTTGTCTCTTAATTCATGTAAGTAGCTTAAATTTTTTCTGAAGTTTAACATTTCTTTATCATTAGTAAAAATGTGAGACAAAGTTGTTTAAATTATAAATCACAGCCTTTATGCAACTGTATTCATCTGGTTTTGATTTCCCTTCATTACAGCTTCAGCCGAACAAGATGGTTCTCGAATTATGGTAATTTCTTGCCTCCATCGTAATTATTTATCCGTCAATCCATCTTAGTTCCCCCAAATAATATTTTGCACTTATATTTCAGATGAAGGCCATGCCAACTTGCAGAAGGCATAGTACTAACAAGCATGGATCAAAGAAGATTACTAGAGACATGTCAAAGACTCCCAAAATACCGGTATGTTTCGGTTTGGGTGATTGGTATCATAACAAACATCAAAAACTTTAATGGCACTGGGTGTAGTTCTTCAGGGAAAGCTCCCATCTATTTTCCACGGATTAATGCATATGCACTTTTTTCTTTCGTTTTATATTTTGAATGCTTTAGAGGTTGCACATACGCAACAAAATTAGAAAATTTTATAGGTTTTAGAACCTCTAGATTTTAGCGCTCTTCATTTTTCCTTATGATTATACTAACTGTGCTATCTCTTTAGCTGAAACATTCGGGTGAAAGTAGGGAACATTATTCATCTTCTTCCCTCAAATCATCCAAGGCTTCAGAGCAAACCAACTGCATTTCAAGAGGTTTAACTAAAAGGGCTTCCTTGGGTGAAAAGCATGTCAAACTGGGATGCAGGTCTGGGATCCTGGCATCGGGTATGTGCCAACTCGAACAAAATAACTCATAAAATGTTTTGGTTTCTTCACTAAAATGGAATTTGTAATAAATGTGCCTATGATGTTTTTTTGTTAACAGCAAAAGGTTTGGGCAAGTTAAAGAAACCATGTTTAAGGGACTCGTTCTATGTCATCCATGGCTCCACTCAGTCACTTAGATCATCTTTGTCACATTGTTCTGCACCAACAAATAAGTCAGTATCTTATACGACATCTAATGTCAGTCGCCTTCCTCCGTCTGAGATAACTATTGGAAAATCACCTACAAATTTGAGAAGAAAAGGTAACTCTCAAGCTTCGAATGTACTCGTTGCCCGTCCAGCTTCAATGACTCCATTGATGAAGACGAGGGCAAACAAGACAGAAGTGGAAAGTTCTTGCCAGTCCACACCAACATCCTCATGGTATGGATCACCATCGAGCTCAATTGATGAATGGCCATCGGATTCACCATCGATTTCTGCAACTCAAAGATCTAATAGATGCAAGCATAGTCCATATTCCAGCCTTAGAAGTTCTCGTATAGAGATGGAGAATCAAGAGTCACGAGTTAGACATGAAACATCAGTAAACCAACGCCATAGAAAAGACCATAAAGGAGACTGTAATACTGATACTTCGAGTATATTGAGAGAAATTAAACCTTCAGGCTTGCGAATGCCATCACCAAAACTTGGTTTTTTCGACGCGGTTGGTTCCATTCTACCAGTCTCCCTCATTTTTACCTTTCTTTGAACTTGCACGTAATATTTGTTGACATTGAATCCCTTTCTATGAACAGGAAAATATGTTGGAGTTAGCAAGTATCATGGACGCTAAGCGGGATGTTGCACATCGTACTCAACGTACTAAGCTTCAATCTCCTCAAACTCTACCTAGTACTGAGATTCGAAATCGAAAAAATGGAGGAACACCAACGTCTATCTTGGCCACAAAAGGTAATAGAAGTCCAACAATAAAGTCGTATAACAGGATCATCCAGAGTTGCAATAATCCATCTATGAAAGCTGAGAAGATCATCGAACAGTGCCCTGAAGTATACTTCCAAATATCTCATGATGACAAGGAAAATGAGATCAGAATCGTGGATCAAGTTGAGGGTTTAGTTAAGCAGGTTCACTCTATTCATTTAGATGGACTGAATTGATACCATAACTAAAAGAAAAGTTATACAATCATTGAATTTGATTTGAATCTTTTTAATCATGAATTATCGAATCTAGAGTATCTTTTGTCCTCCATTTTCGTTGTCAATTGAAGCTTTGAAGAGTCATTCAAAATAACAATTAAATCGAAATTTGATGTAGCGTACAATAATAGCAAGTCTAGGACCTTGGCTTCTCTTTCTTCTCTTTGAAGAGAGCCAAAAGTGAAACTCCAGAAACCTTCACAACCTTGAACCTAACACCAGGAATATCTCCCACAGCATGACCCTTACGTCCAAACCCCGCGATCAATACCTCGTCCTGTAAAATACCCAAATTACAATTAATTAAAAAGTGAGGCATTTACATTATTAGAATAGAATAAATAATATAGGTTTTTAAGGATTGTACAAAAGCAGCACAATTCAAAAACGAAACATTGAATTCAAATATACATAATAAGAAAAATAACACTTATTTGATAACATAATAAACAAAATAAAAACTTCATTGAATAACAAATTCTATTTTTAAAAACTAACCACATGAAAACCTTCAACTGTTTATCAAATGGATTTTTTGACATGTAAAAAAAATGGATTTTGAAAACTCCCATTTGATAACAAAAATATTTCTCTATTTTTTATTTTAGACTTCTGTTTCTCAAATACAAAAACCAAAATGCATTTAACTACTTTTTCTATTTTTGAAAAATAGAAATACATTTTTTGTTTTTTGATTTTAAAGAATACAAACAAGAATTTGTTAAAAATTCAAATATAAATTTTCTTATAAACTTTACAATAATTATCAAATCAATATATATTATAAAAAGCAAATGTGATTTTTTTTTTTATTTTACAAGTATAACTTTCGAGTTTGTCATTATATTGATATTTAAAGAGATCAATGTTGAGAAAGAAAAGTTTGATAGAGACAAATGATGTTGTATAGATTAGGAAGAATTTTGGAAAACCTAGAAACCTATTTTTGGGAAAAAAAATTGTTGGTTGATTTTCAAAAGTTACTTGTAATTTTAGAAACACTTTTACAACTGAAAATGAAAAACCAAATACCTAGTTTTACAAAAATGAAAAACCGAAAATAAAAATTGTCCAGCAACAACTTTTTCTAGTTTTTAAAATTTGGCTTAGATTTCAAAAACATTTTTACAAGTTAGAAAGCAAAGAAAGACAACAAAAAACATAAACATTGTCATAATTCACTGCATAAGCAAATTAAATTAACTTACATTTTCCTCAATATAATTAAGGCAACCATCATTAGGTACAAAAGCAGCAATCTTCTTCCCATTTTTAATCAGTTGAACACGAGCACATTTTCTAATAGCAGAATTTGGCTGCTTGGCTTCAATTCCACTGCATTAGCAGATTCAACTTTGTCACAAGACTAGTAAATATTAATAATTCACCAACCATAGCATAAGAACGAATAACCTTACATCTTTTCTAGCACAATCCCTTTAGCATGAGATGACCCCGCAAAGGGCTTTTTCCACTCATTACCAAGATGGGATTTCTTATATGCCTTATCTGCCCACCTCTGCCTTCTACGGTGGGACTTCAACTTACGACCGGCTCCCATTCCTCGAGTCTTCCTGCAAGATATGATGAAAACAAAATAAATAAAACTAATACTACATGATCAGACCAACCAAAAGGCTGCACGTATGAAACAAAGTATCAGTCATTACCATAGCAGGATCTGGAAGACATTCTCAATAGAAAAAATGAACTAATGAGGAGTTGGACAAATTATACAATGTGCACGGTTGAAGAACACAATAAAGGACTGTTTGGGGCGCTGAGTGAGTTATACTAGTCTGTGGAGTTATATAGTTTGTGTTTAGGATGCAGAGTTATTTAGCCTAGATTATAATAGTCTGTGTTTAGGGTGCAAAGTATTCCACAATCTATTATAACCTAGACTATTATAACCAACACCCCAAACAGCCCCTAAGAGTAAATCAGTTTTGTTAAGAATGTATCCTTCAAGAATTTGCATGGAGCTAAAGACTCTTGCCATATGTGAAGAAGAATGATTTAATCTACATATTACGATTGAGGGCATGAATATGAAATTCAATGAGGATGAGGAATCTATGTTTAATTTCCTCCAACGAAATTACATATAGAAACTATCAAACAACGATATCCATTATCCAAGCTTATTATATTATCAGAATATACTCCTCAACAATTGTCGGATAGAGAGAAAGAGAAGCTAGAGACCCTCGCCATAAGTAAAGAAGAACCACGGAATCTACATATTGAAATTGAGGACATTAATATGAAATTCAACGAGGATGAGGAATCTAGGCTCAACTATTCTCCCAAGAAACTACGTATAGAAGTTGTAAACAAACATATCCAAGCATAGTATATGAGTTGTGAATTTCCAAAAGTCGTTTCCACTTATATTATCAGATAAATTATTTCAACGACATAGACAAGCGAAGAGAAAAAGAGAGAGAAGCTATCAACAATAGAATTCGAGCCTAGCATATGAATAAATTCTTATAGCCATATGCAATCACATCATTGGAATAAATTCTATCAAGCGTACAAGGTCAAACGGAGAGAGAAAGAGAGAGAGAGTATGATTATAGTCGGAAAAACAGATTTATCCACAACTCCGAGCCTATCGGTTGATCAGTAAACCAATAAAACGTATCAGTACATGTTTTAAACCAAGACACTTCGCTTGACGAGAAATATCCAACTTAATGCCTCGATTCTGCTTTTGAGCAAAAAAACAGTCCTCAAAAGTTCAAAACATCGTTTCTCCTGGCGTACAATTTCCAGTTTAACATCCTAACAAGCAGCCAGCTTAAAATCAAAGATCCGTATGAAATAACGCCTTCAAAATCGTTCAAAGTAGCTCCGCTTCGTTCATGAAGGTTCAACAAACAATACGAACACATTGAAAACAAATGAGGCTCCAAGAACGCAGTTAAAAGCAGATAGAACGAACGCAAATCCTTGGAAAAGGTTTTGCAACTTCTTCGAGAAAATACAATTGAATGAACACGAAGTAGAGAAGAGAGAAATGCGTACCCCATGATGGCGGATTAAGAAGGTGCTGCAACTTCTTCGAGAAACGCCCAAATGCGAATGCCGAGTGTGTTAAGACTGAATGGCGGTAACTCGAACCCTAATGACAATGGAATTCGGAACGGATAATATATATATACCGCCTCCTGGTCATAATTACGTAATTACCCTTCGGAATTCAAGATTAAGTCCATAATATTCAGTTTTCTTTTAATCACATAATATTCAGGTTTTTTTTTTTTTTTTTGAGAACTACATAATATTCAGTTTTAAAAATTCCTTCAAGCAAATTATATATAAAATCATGAACATTCCAAAAGTAAAATAATAAATTAAATGTTGATGGGTCCGATATAAATATTATTAGAGTAGGATCATTGATCGAAGTACCAAAAACTTTTTTCAATTCAACCTAAGAATCATATAAAAAATGGCTAAGTAATTTAGTATTCCATTCCATTTAATAATTCCAAGTTAATTTATTATTTCATTTAATAGTTTCAAGTTAATTTAGCCCAATTTAGGGCTAAATGTTTTGTATCCTCTATTTATCAAAGTCAGAAATTTTTTTTATAAAAAAAATATAGCATTATAAATGTCAAAATAAAGATTCAAACTTACAAAATTTCGATGAATAAAAAAAGTTTTAAGTTAATTTAGAGCTAAATGCTTATTATTTATCGAAGTGAGTATTTATTTTTTCAAATATATATATATATATAGCATTATAAATGCTAGAATAAAGATTTTTCCTTTTTTAGTACAAAAAGTGAGTTTGGGGGCATGCCGAGAATTGAACTCGGGACATCTTGCACCCTAAGCGAGAATCATACCACTAGACCATTGCCCATGCATATAATGATTAAAACTTACAACTTTCAGACTTATAAAAAAAAAAAGATATCGTTTTGATTGTGTACTCAGCTTGAGTTTGCTACCCCATGAATTACTCACCCTCATCCAGTTAAAAGATGACAAGCACCCTATGTACTAAGCCGCAGTTTTCAACCAGCAATACAGAACAAATTGTTAATTCCTTTTCATAAATAAAAGAAAAAACATCAGTATTACTGTATTAGTATAGACAACATTTCTCCCCAAAGAAACTTGACTTAATAGTATTAGGTTAATACCAACTCTAACCTGATTTAGACATCAAATGATATTTTAAAAGGCTAAACCATAAAAAAAATACTCTTGAACTTTGTCATATATTTCAAAAATACTCATATTCTTTCAAAAGTTGTAATATTACTCTTAACTTTTCATAAACATTTCAAAACTACACTTGAAGTAGAAAAACCATCAGAATGTTGATCAGAAAATTGATGTGTCTAAATGTCATTCTTTCAAACTTAATCCATGCAAGCATTCTAAGTCCACCACATCAATTTTTCATCCAACATTCTAACGGTTTTGTACTCCAACAACAATTTTGAAACGTTTATGAAAGGTTAAGGATAATATTACAACTTTTGAAAGAATATGAGTGTTTTTAAAACAAATGGCAAAGTTTAAAGGTATTTTGTATAATTTAACCTATTTAAAAATCACCACACCGATACTCAATGCCGTACATAGTTTCAACATTATTTTAAAAAGTTGGACAAGAGCGATATAAAGCAAGTCCACAGTTAACCGATCAAAATTCAACAACACTTTTGTCACATTATAAAGTTTACATTAATTGGAACTGAAACAAATAACGCCCTAGATTGCTGCCAAATTCACCTAATAAGAGGAAATTTTTCATTAGAGCCTTCTAATCTGCCCCTTGCTTCTTTCAATGCACATAAAATTGAAGTATCAGATGGTAGAAAAGGATCAAGAATAATTAAATCTGGCAAGCTGGCACCTAATCGAAGTGCTTATTCTTCTTTGCTTAGGAGGAAAAAGTGCTTCTTCTTATTAAAACAACCACAGGGCATCAGGGTTGATAAGCTTCGGGAAGTCTAAGCCCCACACTAGCTGCAGACTTGCCCAATATTCGCTTCATTTCCTCTGATCTATCAATAGCAATGTTGTACGAGAACAACAAGTCCTACATACATAACCAATAAAATTTGCAATTATAAAGAAACATCAAGCAAGGAAGAGAAACAAAAGTTTGTTTCTTCTTGATTCTGAGCCACAACTATGATAGAATCCGAAATATATTGCAATGTAAAATATAACGGAACTACAAGATAAATCAAGTAATTCCAGGTACTTGGACTCTCCCTATCTTGAGATCCTTCAAGTCCTAAACCAAAACCAACTGAATCAATGATTATCTTTCCCCATTCCCACCCCCTTTATTTATAACCAAATACCATAACAAACTTTCTAGCTATTTACTAATATACCCTTACTACTCTAATAACATTCCTAATGACATTCCTATCAAACTGTCTACTAGTAGAATTCAGATATCTCACTACTATGTGATTGCAAATAGTAGAACCTAAGAAGCAACTAATTGCACTACCAATCTAGCATTGAAGATTTGCAAATTGTCCTCTTTCTTCGATGAATGAGAATTATGATCTAAGGAGATTAACAAGTTTTCATTCGTCAAATCCCCATTGTGAGAGGAAATTATAATATATGAATCACAGAACCAAACAAAAGATAACTAATTAATCATCAGAAATCCTTTCTGAACATGCGAAAAGAAATCGATTGCAAGGGGAGTAGTGAATTTGATGTATTACCTTTTGATGGTGCACACTGTTAAGTAGAAATGTGTAATCGCGAGCAAGCTTGATTTTCTGTTGAATAGAATGGGGTTCTGAAAGTATGTTTTTATCCCTGAAATTTTGGGCCACATAGTCCACAAAATGCTTCTTGCTCTCTTCCTTTCCAATATGGTTCTTTACAGCTTTGAGAAGCTGGCGGTAAACCTTAGCTACCTGCAGGGCTTCTGGACTCATTTTCAAAACTTTGAAGTCTTCAATTCAAGCCTCTTTCTGTTACTCAAAAACTTCACAATTCCATTATGTGCTCCGCCCAAGAAATGTTGACCAACAACACAGATGATAGTAGACAAACAGCAACGACAAACAGAAGCACAGCCTCGAATCAACAAGATGACAGAAACTTACAGCAATGGCGGCAGAGAGTAGAGCTGAAATGAGATTTGAGAAGAAACATTTAGGTGCGCCATTGGATATAGTAGTGTTGTGGCTTTTCTTAAAAAAGTCTCTAAGAAAGTGAAATTTCATCAGAGATTCGGACTCAGAATTGCTACAAAGTCACTAAAATTTTATTTTCTCTATATATTTATCTTATGTATAATTAAAATAATAAAAAATAATTATATTGATTCAATTTAGACAACATAATATAAGTTGAACGACTAATGGAACCATCCTGAATTGGTTTGAATCGTTTGATTTGAACTAACAAACACGACTAAGCTACCATTCCTCTTCCATCACTATTCGCTACTGAAACCCATTACAATAAATTTGATCTTTTATCCACTACAAGGCTTCAACTATCTTAAATGAAAATTGGTGCATGTAACATAGAAAAATGTGAAGAGGAAAGCGTCCATGAAAATGCAGGATGTAGCCCAAAATTCAAGACCCAAATATTTACCATTAAAGAACAATAAAATACCAAATCATATGAAAAACTCCTAAAATGATAACGAATGAAGTTGAAGAGTTGCCAGGGAAATCCCTAAATTCAAGGAGGGGAAAATCAGACAAGATCAAAACCAAAAAGAAGAGGGAGAAACTTAATTATGAGATGCAACAAGTGATAATCAACAAATAGAGGTGGCCGGCAATAGAAATGACGCGCAGTTAACTGATAGAGAAGAGAATAAGGATCGGGCACTGCAATCAAATTAGGGAAATGAGGCCTTAGAAGCAGTCCCAATTTGCGGCAAGGTTTTTTTTCCGTTGCTATTCGGTTATTGTTAAGAATTTATAAAAACAAAAAAAAAAAAAAATCAAAAGAACTCCTCCATTCTTTCATTAGACAAATCGTAATTTGTGTTTTTCAATTGAGAAGAAAGCCATAGATGGAGATCGGGAGAATAACAGTAAAAGCAAGAGAGTAGAAAATCACTGCAAATTAAACCCGCTGAGAGGGAGGCAACTGCGGCACGAGCAGAAGAAAGACGACGGCGGCAGCACTGAACGGGAGAGAGCGGCGGTGACACTGAGCTGCTGAAACGGAGGAGGAGACGGCGGGAAGAAGAAGGTGGAGCACGTTAGTGAGAGAGGAAGATGAAGGGGTAGGGGATTCCTCTTTCTTTTATTTATTTTTATTTTATTTGACAAGATGGAGATTTTTTTTTTTGTTTAGCCTAAATTTTTAGGTTAAATTATTAAAAAAAGACCTCTAAACTATGGGTGGTTTCAATTATATACCTGAATTTTGAAAAGTTTCATTTTAACTCTTGAATTTTGAAGTTTGTTTCAAAACAACCCTTGAAGATTTTTTCCGTTAAATGTATGGACGAAAAATGACGTATTTGCATATATTTTGATTTTTTTTCAACGTATATGTTCAAATATGTTCACGTAAAGCAACAACATAAATACAAAAATATCATTTTTCGTCCATGAATTTAATGAAAAAAAGCCTATAACCAACTCCATAGCTCAGGATATTTTTGATAATTTAACCTAATTTTTAATAATATGTTTTAATTTAATTATCTTTTAAATTTAAATTTATAACTCTATATTTAACTGTGTTTATCGATATTTTTATCATAAATTTTCAAATTTATCTAATTGGAACTTAAATTTTTTTTATAAATGTTACCATTTTTACTTTAAACTTTCACAATATTGCAATTTTTACATTTTAATAAACTTTTATTTAAAAAATCGTAAATAAGATAGCTTAAAATATCATTTTGGTTATTGTACTTTGAGTCTTTTTTTTTTTTTTTTTTTTTGAAGAAACATACTTTGAGTCTAATTCCATTTTAGTTCATGTATTTTTTAAATATCTATTTTTTAATGATTTTAAAAATTCAAATTTAGTCTTTATACTTTCAATAAATCATTATATTATTCAATTATATATATATTTAAGTATAACAAATGTGGTGTATTGAAATTTCAATCTCTAAACTCAAGGAAAGAAGTACTATTAAGCTATGTTCACTTTGGCAATTATATTATCTAATTATATCATCCATCCAATTTTATTGAAATTTATCCATCCAATTTTATTGAAATTATGTTTTCTCTATTTCATCTTCATCCAATTATATTACCTCAAACTCGAAGAAGTCGCAAGACCTTGTCAAAGGAATTGCATTCATTCTCTTTGACTACGTTCTAGGAGAGCCTCATTTGTTTTCGATGTATTCATATTGTGTTGTTAGACCTTCATGTATGTCTTTGAAATTTTACACATTAGTCATCACATCAATTTCCATCATATTTTAACGAAAAAAAACTCTCCAACAATATCTTTTGGCACAAATTTCAAAGTTGAAAGGTAAAAATGAAACTTTTCAAAGTTTAGGCCTAATTTTAGATTAAACTATGGTCACCATAGTTTAGAGACATAATTGAAACTTATCTAAAATTTAGAGGTATTTTGTATAATTTAATCTAAAATTATAGGTCTAAACTATGGTGACCATTGACCACCTATTTAAAGTTACAAATCGTCAAAGTTATACATCTAAATTATGATAACCACCTATCTAAGATATTTTGTGCCGCTCGAATGTCAGCACCAAAATGATCCATTCAAGACCATACAACAATGGAGAAAAGCTGCAGAAGCCAAACAATGAGGAATCCAAGCACATAGTTTCTCAAGCTCTTCTATCGTGTTTGTGAGAGTTTTTTCAATGATTTACTGGTTTTCTGTCGATGATGAAATATAGTTTCTTCAATTCAGATTCTATGAATTATACTAAGAGAAAATTTTACACAAATTAGAACCCACATGGACCTGATCTTTCTTTTCCTCTGGATCAGGAGTGAAACGTCTCTTCAGAGCAGAAAACCAGTTCCCCCCTTCCCCGATTTCCCAATTCTCCATGTCAAAATAATAAACTTAAAACAGATCAATCAAAAACAGCAGAAGATAATGTTAGCTTGGAAGTTGGAAGTACTATTCCATTGAAGCTATACGGTATCTACATGCTATTATTTCAATTCTCAATATAAAAATGTTAGGCCAGTTTAATAACCATTTTATTTTAGGTTTTCGAAAATTAAGCCTATAAATACTACTTCCACATATGAGTTTCCTTGTTTTGTTATCTATTTTTTACCTATACTTTCAAAAATCAAGCTAAGTTTTGAAAAAAAAAAATAATAATAATAATAATAATAATCTCAAAAACTTGTTTTTGTTTTTGAAATTTGGCTAATAATTCAAATGTTTTGTTAAAAAATATGAAACCTATTAGAGAATTGATGAGAAAACAAGCACAATTTTCAAAAACCAAAAATAAAAAACTAAATAGTTATCAAACGAGCATTAAACTATTAAATTTGGGATAACTTACATGATCAGAAGTTGAGAGAGAGTTAGCCTTCATATGAATCGCAAGAGTAAAGCTTTATCAAGCTCCACAAGTGTTTGCAGGATAGAAAATGGCTGGTTTACTGGGTGACTTTTTTTTTTCACTCACTCCATGGAGAAAAGAATGTGGATTCAAGTTGTCCGTCAATTCATTGCAATCATCCTGCTTAGAGTTTCTCTAGTCACAACTTGATATATTAACAGAAATTGGATGACTTATATAAAAGGTTCTCCCAATTGACAGCCTCAACAATATAGTTCCTTAAGATCCCTTGGAACAATTCAGAGCCGATTTCAGAAATCCGCTCTCTTGATAACCCTTCGACAATATCGAGTAGATGGCTGAATTTGGGATAATACCAAGCTTTAACATATCTGCATGTAGCATCATCATGTCGAGGATGTGTTTAACTTGGAAGTACCCTTGTAACATGACCAAATACATCACTTCATCTGGTCGCAAACCATAAGATTTCATGTCCGAAAACAACTTGGATGCCTTAAAAATTTGTCCATCCTCACACAATCCATGGATTAAAGCTGTATACACCACATGATTTGTGAAGGAAAGCTTGCTTCCTACTGCGTCAACCTCGCCCCTCGTAGTCCCAAATCCAGTCTTTTCCATGAAAAGTTTGAGTGCATCTGAAATTCTGCCATGTTTACAAAGTCCATCTATTAAGCAACTGATAGTGTAAGAATTTGGGGCAAGGCCATTATCCAGCATATCATTGTAGAGTTTAAGAGCCTCTTTCATGCTACCATGTTTGCAATGGCCATCTATCATAGCTGTATAAGCAACTACATCAGGAGAAAGGGCTTTGATAACCATTTCTGAATATATGCCCATAGCAGCTTCCAAGTTCCTTATCTTACAATAACCATCAATCAGCATTGAGAAGGTAACCACATTTGGTTCTACACCATTTTCGGTCATTCGGGAGCAAATTTCCAATGCCTTTTTCATGTTGCCTTCTTTGCAGCATCCATCAATCAGTGAATTATATGTAACAGAGTTTGCAGGAATTCCCTCTTTCATCATTTTCTCAAGTATGTTAACTGCTTCTTCAATTCTACCTGAAGAACACAGACCTCTAATAAGTATACTGTAAGTAATGACGTCTGGCGAAACTTTAAATCTTTCCAGCTCCAAAAGGAAAGCCATTGCTGCAGAAATATCCCCTGCTTTACAGTAACCATCGATCAAAGAATTAAATACATCTATGCTAGAAGTAACACTAAACTTTACCATATTCACAGAAAGATTCCGAGCAGCCTTGACGTCACCAAATTTGCAAAGTCCGTCAATTAAAATGCCAAACGTAACATTGTCTGGCACTAGACCTTCACCCAGCATATCATAATACAATCTAAGAGCCTGTTTTGCATTGGCCAACTTGCAGTATCCATCCATCAAAGTGTTGTAAGTATACACGTTTGGAAGCACCCCAAATTCCCTCATCGTTTTACGCATAATCTCTGCTTCCTCCATTTTGTTTTCTGAGCAGAGGCCACGAATAAGAATGGTGTACACGACAACTGTTGGCTTGATTCCTTTGACTCTCATTTCTTCAAATATCTCATGCGCCCTTAAAAGATCTCCCTGACGGCAGCAACCATCAATTAGGATGCCATAAGTGATAACATCAGGAGACAGCCCATTGGAAATCATTTCTTCATAAATCCTCCACAACAATTCAAACCTTCCGGTCTTAACCAAGAGATCTAAAAGCACATTACAAGCCTGCTTTGCAACTGTTGCCCCAACCTTGCGGTAAATCCACAAAGCTTCGTCTACAAGTCCCATCTTAGATAAGACAATAATTAACTCACCATATACATTTGGAGTAAATTTTGAGGTTTTTAAGTGAGTCAGCACGTTGAATGCCAACTGACATACATGGTATGGCTTGCAAGATCTTACGAGGTCTTCTATGAGATCTTTTAGCAAACATCTGGCATGGGAAAATAACTTGGATCCTACTAAGACATGAATGATAGCCGAGTAAAGCTGAGTATTCTTTTCGGGTGCCGCATTGAAGAGTTCAAGTGCCTTTTTGGGGCTTTTGCAGTTAAGTATGGTGGTAATGAGCCTATCAGGTGTTGAAGATGATAGAGAGACAGATTGAAGCGTGGACCCACGACGACTAATACGAACAAAAACACTTTTTAGCGGGAGTTGATTCATCAACATTCTCACATTGCTTTCGCACACTGTCCATTGCAATGGGCAGTTTGGTGTTTAACCACAATCACTCATCATCAAGATAAGTGTCCCATCTGTTGCCAATTATGTGTAAAACAAACCAAAATTAGAAATAATTAACATGGAGGTATACTTATAAACTTGAAGTCAGAGATATCCATAGCTTCATGAACAGAAAGAAATTAAATCGACTGGTGTTCACCAATCAAACAAGAAAATACCAATGAAAGTTTACAGAGGTTGGCCTTCAGGAGTCTATTGCTGCAAGTGAAATAACGCAGTAAAATTTTCAGAGTCATCTTACAGTCTCAATTATCCATATTTCAAGCAGCTTCATTATTCTCAAATATATGATAACTATCCAACAAGATCACAAAATAGTCTATGTTAGCTAGGGCAATCTAGCTACTTGTAATTACACTCTCTATAGTGGAAGTTTTTACTTACACAGTCATAATTTCTCTCATGGCCAGTTTAGATCACATGTTTTGTTTTGTGGCTACGAACGTTCAAAGTTTGGAATGTATATGTCTGAAATTTTTCCTTTTTGATACAATACACATACATTATAGGGTTCAAATCTAGGTTAAGAAGAGGGTAAGCTATTGAGACAGCTACATAAAACTAAATATCCCAAATATTACATATTTGTGTTATATTTAAAAATAATAATAAATATACGTCTTTATCTTTACATCTATAATACAATTTCAATATATAATCTATTTGTTCATAATTGTAAAGTTATCAAAATTGACTTTTGATCTCGTCATCCAGATTTTCACATTAAGTACAAACAAATAGAATGCCCCTCGCCCTCATTAATTCTTTAGCATGTCCAATAACAAATTACGTACTCCTAATCATAGTCAATAGAATTTTGTGGTGTTTGTTTGAAAACATAATTGGCTCTCATTTTAAGACTTCTGTAGCTCGTATGAAATAATTCCTTCGAACTTTGTTTATTATGAGCTCCAGTTCCATTTTATCGTGCACGAAGGTTCAGAAAAAGAAATGTAGACAGCTTAAAATACAAGGAGTTCCTAAAACACAGTTAGCAGACAGCACAAATGCAATTCCTTCAAGAATTGAATCGCGAACTTGCATTCACAGATATCCAATCAAAAATCGTCGGACGAAGTAGAGAACAGAAAAATACGTACCCCATGATGGCGGATTAAGGTCCTGCAACTTCTTTGAGAAACGCCTAAAAGCTAATCTAGAAGAGAAAATTGCCGACTACCCAAACCCTAATTTTGAGGAAATCCTGGTGAATGCTTGTAGCTGTGCCCTCCAGGTGAACGGTGTCGTTTCATAATTCGGATGCAAACTTACGGAAATATCCATTTGAATTAAAGATTCGAACACGGGTTTTCTGTAGGGATGAGCAAATTTTTCTAAAGTATTAAATCATAAATACATGTGTGAAGTTCGAACTACTATTAAAACTTCTATTAATTTGAGTATATCTTAATTAATTTTTTTAGTAATACAACATTTGGATGTGAGGAGATTCGAACTTTCGACCTCTAAGTCGAGAATACTTGTCAATTACATTGAGTTATGCTCATTATGTTCAAATCTTTCCCTTTACTAACTCAAATAATAATAAAGTTGTTCTAAAACATCTTGAAAAAAGATATGCAAACAATATATGTTGAAATAAAATGTTTGCATCAAAGTTTATTGTATTGTCTAGTGTAAATAAAAATCATTAATATGCTTCAAAATAATTTTTTTAAGTTAATGGGAGCATAACACAACGAGTTAAGTTATATATTTTTGACCAAAATATCAAAAGTTGAAATATTCTACTCCACATATTATTGAACAAAACAAAATAATAAATTTCTAAACTCAATATTTTATTTAGAAAACTTTTCTTAATCTACCATGTCAATGCCATGACGACACACCCTCAATTTCTATCGATATAAAATTACATGAATTATTTTGTGTGGTCTTTTTTTTTTCTTTGAGATAATATTTTGTGTGGTCTATTAGAGAAAAATGGAATTTCATCTCAAAATCAATTGGCAATGAAAAAAGTAGCTTATGTATCTTATAAATTGTGAGGTTTCTTTTCATCTTTCCGATGTGAGATTGTCAACATGGTCCATTAAAAAAATAATAAAATCTATTAGCATATGCATGGACTCCTTTTCTTTTTATTTATTTTTTTGAAAAATGAATCCCTTTTATAAATAAATAAAAAAAAAGTAATAATATTTAGTAAATATGCAGTTTTCAATATCAATACACTTCACCTAATGTAAATGAATCGCTTCAGACAAATATATAAGTTTAAACTTTTTTAAATAAGAAATTGGAGCCTGTCACGCGTATTTAGTATTATTAAATAAGGTCATATAGTTTTCAATAGATTCAATTATCAAAAATACCCTTAAACTATAGAGTTGGTTTCAATTATACTCCTAAACTTTCAAAAGTTTCATTTTCACTCTTGAACTTTGAAGTTTATTTCAAAACAACCCTTGAAAGTTTTTTTCGTTAAATTTATGAACGAAAAATGACATATTTGCATATGTTTTGATTTTTTTTTTCAACGTATATATTTAAATATGTTAACATAAGCAACAATACAAATGCAAAAACATAATTTTCTTACCATGAATTTAATGAAAAAAAATCTTTGAGGGTATTTTTGAAACAAATATCAAAGTTCAAGGGTTAAAATGAAACTTTTCAAAGTTTAGGAGTATAATTGAAACCAACCTCATAGTTCAAGGGTATTTTTGATAATTTAACCGTTTTCAATATTATGTATATACAGAATCATTAAAAAACACGAAAATGACGACGACCACGACCAAAGAAAAAAGATTATTCGGTCAATTTGCAGACAAACAAAAAAAAAATCAATAAATAAACCCACTACTTGAAAATAATACGTCAATTTAACATTTTATCCATCATAGAAGGGAAGAAGTCTCTGGCAAAGTTTGGACGTAAACTGAGAACCAATAAAAATTTTAGAGCCGAAATTAAAAATAATGGCAGGGTTTAAAGACGATGTATTTTATTAATTTGCAAACAAATTTTGATTAAATAACTTTAAAAGTCCGAGTTTTACCTAACAAATTTTGATTAAATAACTTTAAAAGTCCGAGTTTTACCTTTTTGCATCAATCATATTTATCTTTATATATTTGGATCATTTTCATAGTCTGAATAAAAAACTTCAAAATCTTCCATCACATTATAGATAGAAAGCATATTCAATAGAACAATATAACCGACAATAGATACACGAGAATTTAAAAAAAAAGTATTTTAAACATATGCATCCAACGATTAATAAGAGACAATTAATCTTTTTTTTTTCTTTTTCATTACAATAGTCAAATACGTTAAAAAAATGATCAATATCAAATAAATTCGACTTTATTGTAATGTAGTATCAATGTGGCATATGAGTAGAAAGAAGATCAAGACAACGATGAGTCCCAAACAATGTTGGAAATTTTGTTATATGGAAGAGGGCCAAAATCAGTTAACAGGAAGTGTTGTTGGCGCAAGATGGAATCTTCTTGGTCTTGAAGTTGACTTGTTTCTGTGCAAATTAGGGCTAACAAATTTTCTTGCTGAAGTTGCATCTTATGAATCTCAGCCTTTGCCACAGCCAATTGTGCACAGAGCTCACTCACTTGATTTTGAAGTTGAAAAATTGCACCCGTGCAACCATATATTGGGTCTCGAATCCTAGCGCTTGCTTCATACACCAAACTGCTCGCAGCATCTGCTCTTTGATTCTCAGGAAGTTCCTGCATTATATGTACATATTTTTTCATAAGTATATTAATTCATAGAAAAAAAAATCTATTTTTATCATAAATTGAGGAAGGTGTATGTCAATTTTCACAAATTTTCAATATTTCATAAAATTGGATCCTAGACATAGACTAGTGTTGCAATTTTTATCTTAAGGTAAATTTATACTAATTCAACCACTAATTTTAACACACACAAAAAACCATGTAATAATCTTTTAAACTTCACTAATTTCAATAAAAATGAAGTTTTGCACAAAACTAAGTTTAACTCATGCATAAAATCAACTGTAGAATAATTCTGCCAAAAGTCGCAAATATTGTAAAAGTTCAATAAATAAGTTCTCATGTCATTTTTCTCTAAAGTTAGACTCATCAATTTTATATCTTTTATAATTTAGTAAACTCGAATGAAAATATTTTTTTTAATTATTCTTCAAATGAAAAACTACCGTAAGTTAAAAATTACAACACATTTTCAAGATTAAGATAAGTGTTGCACTACAGTCTAAGGTGGACTTAAAGTTTAAGATAAAAACGAATGCAAATTACCAAACTTTTGTGGGTAAAAATGCTTTTTTAAAATACATGTGATTGTATGCATTTGCAGTGAAATAATTCATCTATCCAATCCCACGACGTTAGTTAACCTGCAAGAACTTGATGACGTTGCCGGCGCCAAATATTCGATGCACGGCGGCGAACTTGAGTGGCTCAGTGGGAGGAAAATAAGGCGCCAAAACACACTTATCGACGCATCTCCGGCGGAGGATCTTACAGGCGGCGCACGGACTGAGAACCACCGTCGGCGGCGGCGGCGACATATTCTTGTTGTATATTGCCTTGAGCAAGTAATGAAAGATGCTGAATACGAAGGGCGAAACACGTTCATAAATAGGGGGAAGCTTGTTGACTAAAAACGAGTCTCCGGCTTTACAGATATGATACGTGTACCTTTCTCTTTTTTTTTTTTTGAGAAAATATTTAATTGTTTTTTGGTATCTCGTTTTTAGTTGTTTTTTGGTACCTCGAATGTGCATTTAATATGATATGATGGAATACTACGACTATAAATAGGATAGTTGAATTTAGTATATCTAAACGAGAATTGAGTTTTTTTAGAACAACGAGAATTGAGTTGGGGGTATTTGGGCAAAAATTAATTTAAATTAATTTATACCCCTAAATTTAAGGGTTGTATTCATTTAAACCTTGAACGTTTTTAATGTATCAATTTATACCCTCTGTTAAATTTCGTTTGAAAAAGTTAGTTCACACATGTGCAAACTTATAATTGTATCAAACTTTTGAACTTCATAAATGGATCAATTTAAACCATCAATTTGAAAATCGTTTATGCATCAATTCTCACACGTGTGTAGATCTCTTCAAAAAATTAGACCATCTATTTGAAAATTGTCCATGCATTTGAAACGAAAAATCTAAATTGATTCATTTATAAAAGTTCAAGAGTTTAATTGATATAATTATAACGTACACATGTGAACTAACGTTTTCAAACGAAATCTAGCAGATGGTGTAAATTGATACACTTATGAAAATTGACAATTTAAATTGATATAATTATTAGTTTGGAGTTTTAATTGATACAACCCTCAGAATTTAGGGGTATAGATTGATTTTTGCTCAAGGTGTTTCTATTTATTGTATAAAGTCTTGTTCTTGTACTTTTCAAAAGTAATTAATTAAGCATGTAGTTTTAATTTATTTATTGATAATATTTCATCTAATATATATATATATATATATATATATATATATATATATATATATATTCAACAAAATGTAGATGTGAGAATTCGAATCTCTAACTTTTTGGCTGAAGATATACTTAATTACTTCTTAATAACATAAAATGGTTAGTTCATTCATTAAGTCTCTTTAACTTTTATAATCATGCATATTTAGTGTATGTACTGTAAAAGTTTTTAATATTTTTTAATTTTTTTGAGTTCAATAATTGTGAGGTGGGAGATTGAACCATCAACCTCTAAAATAATAATTGGTGTTTTATCCACTTAACTATACTCAGATTGACACGTGTTTAATAAATTTTGATATATCAATTTTAAGTTTGATAAATCTATGTTGTTAACTCTTACTAAAGTATCATACTAAAAATTTGTATAAATTCTTTAGTTCAAATAAGTGTAGAGATTCAAATCTTTGAATTTTAGAAAAAAATTGTTGATATATTAATAAATGAGATAGGCTTAAATTGACATAGTAGACACCTATCAAATAATGTAGATTAACCAAATAAATTTGTGCGTTAAAAGCTTTTCTTTTTTTTTTTTTTTAATAAATAATACATGACCAAGCACGTGAGTTTTTTTTTTTGTGCTTCCCAAACGAGCATTTTGACTTTTATTAAGTGTAGTGTAAAAAGCACACTTTTGTTAAATATGTGTTAAATATAGAAAGTCACATGAAACTCATTTTAGATCAATCATTACATATACAAATTCAAAGGCTAAATTGTTATTGGTTAAATTGTAAGTTTATTTTCTGAATTTTTAAATTTATGTCTAATATTCTTGAATTTAAAAAAAAAAATGTCTAACAAGTCTCATAACTTCCAATTTTGTGTATAATGGTCCATGAACTTTAAAGGGAAAACTACATAAATGGGTCAAACTAAATAGTCATCTAGTAAAATTGGACAACCTTTTCTATATTTTACAAATATGTCCATCGATCTAAACTAAGATTAAGCCCAATTACAATTATACCCCTTTATTGCATGCCAACTGTATTGTTATATTAGATTTAAAAAATAACAAATATGGAAAAAAATAGTTTCCCCTAAAAAGGTGCAAAAATCACGCCAAATAAATCGCCAAAAGATCTCATCATCTCCCAAATCCCTCATTCACTTCCAAATCTCTGTCTGAATATTAAAAATTCATCGCTCGACAGAAGAATAGAGTTTTTTTTTTCTCTCCATCGTTCAACGACGACTCTCCATGGTTCAACGGTAACCCCTTAATGGCAAACGTTCATCATTTGCTCTACTTCTCCAAATTGAAAAATATACACCAAATATAGCCTACTGTAAGTACGCCCAAATGATGAATGACTTATTTTCCCACTGATTTACACCGATAGATATTGAATGCATGTTGATTTTTTGGGCACTACAGTAGTCGAAAGGGTATTTTCGAGCACATCGTTTTTTATTCACAACCACATTTTTTATGTTTATGTTTGGATGTTTTTGAGGTTTACAATATAATATTTTTGTATGGATTGAATGTACCAAAATATACACTATTTGTCGATTATTATATCATATACAAATGAATAAATAAAATATACATAGATTGTATTTTATATTGTCGGTTTGAAAAATTTGTTTGGATGGTTTCGAAGCGAATTTTTTTATGGCTCTATTTTCAAATATATATTAATTTTAAATGAGTGTAAATTTATATATACACAGTATAAATCTTTCTGTATACTGTTTGGACAGTTGAGCTTATATATAGACTGTTTAGATGGTATATTTTGCTTATGTTTATATATACACCGTAGAATGTTGTTAATATAGACTATTTGTATGATTGGGCGTGGATGGTTCTGACACGAAATCAACATATACAAGAAGTATATAATCTATATACTAATAGGGGATCCAGTCAATACACAAATAGTGTACAAGAAGTGGAAATGATTGAGCAACAAGTTAATCATGGGCAGGTATGTATTATATTATTGTATCTGATATGAAAGTCCTTTTTTACTGTTTATTTGTATTGATATTCACATTAAATAAATGTTTCTAGGTATTCACTTATTTATATATTGCTAGATATATTAACCTTTTTATGGTATATGAATTATGAAATAAAAGTATTTCAATAATGTTTTTAAATTTGCATTACAAGAAAAAAATATTGCAGAAAAAGAATTTATGGTTGATACAAATCATCTCAATTGTTGTTGAGTTGGAAAATGTGGAAATTGAGGTTTAATTAATTTTCATACAATGTATTAGTAGTACATACAACCATATATATATATAACACCTGTGGAACATAAGGTTACATACTTAGTTGGTGGGATAAATGTTGGTCTAAATAGTCTATCTTCTATTAATACTTAGTTGGTGAAATAGAAGTGGAACATAAGGTTAAATGGATTTTCATATAACATGCATTGATAGTATATATCCATGTATATATCAAATCCAAAATGTTAATTACTAATATTCTAAGTTCACCTTATAGGAAGATAAACAAGTAGAAAAAGAAATTGGAGTTGATAACACAAATGTTTGACCTTTTGTTCATAACACAACTATGAAAGAATTGAGAAATTGAAGTGGACGACAATTATTTTAGTAGGGTTCTTCAAGATGGTGTTGTTTGGGAGAAGGCTGACATTAATGTCTCAGTTATTTATGGAGTTATGCCCTCTAATGTTTACCAAGCCACCAAGACTACCGTGGGCAATCATAAGCTCGATCTCATTCCATTCTTTGTCGCTAATGACATTAGCTCAAATCTGTAAACATGGTACCTGGTGGGGTTGTATATAGTTTTTATATAGTTGCATACTATGTTTATATTTCCTATATGTAAGGGTATATTTAGTAAGTTACCCAGTTGTTAAATTTATCATTAAAAGCTGACGAAATGCTACTCTTTGTATTAATAAAATGCATATTGACTTTCATTAAAGCTTTTATATTTTGTAAGGGAACAAAATGATAGTGGTGATGAACAAATATATCGAGTAGATATTTCCAAATCAATAAATATACTGAGTGTATATGACGAAATCCATACAAGGTAGAATACATATTTTTGAAAGAAAATTTGATACTGTTATATACCTTAAATCAACGTAATTGTCCTTATCATTCCAAACACCATTGTATAGAATGCGTGCTGTAAATAATCTTGAACTTGCATATGAATGAAATGTATGAGGTATATATAAAACATGATAGAAAAAGAATTTTAGGATCACAAACAAAATGCATGTATAAAAATTATATACTGTTGTTAAAACAGTATCAACAAAAAATGTTGGAAAAAGTTGAAACGATATATGCATACTTATAAATTTAATAATATCAAATATATACTATTATAAAGAACAGACATACTTGTAATTGAAAAATATTGATATATGCGTGTATAAAAATTACATACAGTTGTTTTAACAATGATATATGCATGTATAAAAATTACATATAGTTGTTTAAACAATATGAATAGAAATCATTTGTAAAACTATAAACGACGTTACAGAATGTGACTAGGTGATAAACAACATATGCATGCGTTGGTAAACATAGCAAAACATTAAAATAAAGAAAAAAACATATAACAACGTACTTAACATTAATATTGAAGGGTTTGTAGAAACATACTGCATGTATAAATACACAATCATTACGTTTGGTAACATAATATGAAAAAATATTACTACAAGTAGAAAATGGAACTCAAAAAAATTTGATTGAAAACAATGAAAATAACATATTTGGAATATTTTCATATTCATAGCAAAACAGAAATATATACAGTAGAAGATAAAAAATGTATGACAAAAAATATAGCTCACTCATTGTTTATAAAATGGTGGATGGATTGGTTGAAGGAAATGGTGGTTGTAAAGGACACTGCCGGAGAAAATGAAATGAAAAAAGAAAGAAATAGTTGACGGAAAGCACACTGTCGGCGACTTAGGAAGAAAATGGCATAAATGGAAATGTGGAAATGAAAAAATATATATTTTTTAATAAATCTATACATTAATGATGATTTGTTAATACTGGAATGCAATTAATTGGAGATATACCATTTAATGAAATTTGCAATTAATAGCTTGCAATTTCTAAATAAGGAAATTTTCTTTATTTAATATATTAAAAAAAAGAAGGGCAACGGTTTAATAGGGACAAAATTGTCCAAAAGTTTAATTTTTTTTATTTCTAAATATTGATAAAATCTAAATATGCAAAATTTATACATTGTGGACATAATTGTAAATGGACTTTCAAAATAATCCATTTTTCACAATTACTCAACTTTAAAAGTGTCTAATAGGTCTTTAAGGCCCCATCTGATAATCATTTGATTTTTTGTTTTTAGAAATTAAGTTTATAAATACAACTTCTACCTATGGGTTTCCTTGTTTAGTTATCCACTTTTTACCAAGGTTTTTAAAAACCAACCCAAGTTTTGAAAACTAAAAAAAGTAGTTTTCAAAAATATGTTTTTGTTTTTGGAATTTTGCTAAGAAGTCAAATGTTTTCTTAAAAAGATAAAAGTCATTGTAGAGAATCATAGAGAAATATGAAAAAACTAATACAATTTTCAAAAACCGAAAACCAAAAATTAAGGTCCCGTTTGATAACCATTTGAGTTTTTGTTTTTAGTTTTTGAAAATTAAGCTTGTTTTCTCTCAATTTCTCTACAATGGTTTTCATCTCCCTTAAGGAAACATTTAAATTCTTAGCCAAATTCTAAAAACAAAAACAAGTTTTTGGAAACTACTTTTTTTAGTTTTCAAAATATGGCTTGGTTTTTGAAAACATAGGTAAAAATGAGATAACAAAACAAGTAAATCCATAGATGGGAGTAGCATTTATAGACTTAATTTTCAAAAACCAAAAACCAAAAACCAAATGGTTATCAAACGGAGCCTAAATGATTATCAAATGGGACTTAAACTTTTAATTTTGTGTCCGATAAGTCTCTGACATATACAAAAAATTAAAAACTTAACAGATCTATTAGACATAAAATTAGATTTTGTGTCTAATAGATCTATGAATTTTGAAAAATGTCGAATAGGTTAAAGACATATATACAAAATGGAAAACTCGGGAATATATTATGTACAAATATGAAAGTTTAAGAACTTATTAGACACTTTTTGAGATCATTTGATAATTCATTTATTTTCTATTTTTGGTTTTTAATTTTTTGTTTTTCAAAAACTGGTTTTTTTGGTAATGAATTTGGTTTTAGTATTTTAAGTTTTAAAATTATTAACAAATTTGGAAAACCAAAAAAAATACGACTCCATTTAATATCTATTTAGTTTTTGAAAATTAAATCTATAAATACTAATTCCATCTATAGGTTGCCTTGTTTTGTTATCTATTTTTACATATGCTTTCAAAAATCAAGCCAAGTTTTGAAAACTAAAAAAAAAAAAATAGTTTTCAAAATTTTGTGTTTTATTTTTAAGAATTTAGTTAAGAATTCAAATATTTTCTTTAAAAAAATAAAATTCATTAGAAAAAAAATGATGGAAAAACAAGTACAATTTTAAAAAATTAAAAACAAAAAATCAAATAGTTTAAAACAGTTTTCGGTTTCTCAAAAACTCTCAGCTGTCATAAACTCCACGACATCATCACACTCCCCCTTCACATATTTTACCACTTATTAATTTTTTTAATAAGAGCCACCTTTTTTTTTATTAAATCATAAGAGCCGCTTGCTATTTTAATAAATTTTATTTAATATATTATATTTTAATTTTATTCAAATAAATTAGATTTAATTTCTTTAATTCAACAACATGTATTGATAGAATGATTCAAACATTTGACCTCTTAATTTCCGATCAAAGTATATATATTTGAATTTCAAAATATCGCATAATGAAAAAAACAAGGTCATTTATATTCCAATCATATTCTTTATTAGTATTTATTTTGTTATTTGTCTTTTAATTGGTTAGTTACAGTTTTATTATTTTTCAATACAATTGGTTGGTTGTAGTTAAACAATTAAAACATTTGTATTTTTTAACAAAACATATAATTTTGAATTTAAAAATAAAATTTTAACTAATTATAGTACATCAAATAAAAATAATATTTAAAAAAATTACAAAAAAAAAACTATAAAAAAAAAACCATCATTTAACAAAACATATAATTTTGAATTTAAAAATAAAATTTTAACTAATTATAGTACATCAAATAAAAATAATATTTAAAAAAATTACAAAAAAAAAACTATAAAAAAAAAACCATCAAATGACCCATTATTTTTTATATTTGGTTTTAAAAATAAAAAATTTAAAAATAGTTATAAAACATGTTTGGACTGTCACCAAATATATATAGTTTTTGTTTTTTAAAAACAAAAAACCAAAAGACATGAAACAAAAAAAAACTAAAAACTAAAAATTAAAATTCAAGATAGTTATCAAACGGGATCTTTAAAATTTAAAGATCTATTAGGTATAAAATTGAAAGTTCGTGAATCTATTAGATGCAAAATTGAGTTTGGTAGGCACAAAATTGAAAATCAATGACCTATTAAAAACTGCGTAAAATTCAAGGACGAAGTAACCCAAACTTAAAAGTTGATAGAACTAAACTTGTAATTTAACCATGGTTATTTCAACAAAAATACAAAGACCAAAATGTGTTTTTAACCAATTTTTAAAGAAGCAATTAAAAGTGAAGATATTTAAATCTAAAATAGTAAAAACAAATGTGGGGTGGAGATTTGAATTTCCAACCTGAAGAATATAGTAAAAATAAAAGGAATTGATGTCTCAAGTGTTGATGTTTATGTTTCTAGTTAGATGTTTCGTTTTTTTTTTAATGACAAATTTTTAATTATTTTTATGTAAATCCATTAAGATATATCAAAGTTTCTCTAAAGACCAAAGATTGAAATCTTGGTCTTCATAAAAAAACAAAACACGAAAACAAAACAAGTTTAAAGATCTAAAAATGTGAATGGAAGAAAGGGAGCCGAGCACTCACACCAAGAGACTATATCAAGCATGAGTCACATTGTCTCTACAATCCAAATTAATTTCAACATTGATTTGATTTATTCGTGTGGACCAAGTTTATCAGACCACAAGAATTCGAGGGTCTCTAATATGACAACAAAATTTATTGACTCACGACAATTCTTCAATTTAGAAGACGTGGAACATATATATTAAAATAATTCTTCCTCCAATTTCGTTAAATGCCCACTTTTTCCACATCATGAAAAAAAAAATTATATTGTAGTTAAAAAAATATCAGGGAAAAAAAAGAGAAAAAACTCTAACCCAATTTTCTTAGTTCAACTATTCCGGGGTGGGAGATCAATTAACCTAAAATTTTGATTTCATCAAATAGAACTGCGAATTTGAATCAATATTGAGGTTCATACCAAATATGTTTTAATTTTTTTTATACTCCATTAATCGAGTGTTTTTGATTTTATTAGTTCTTTTAATTCACATTCAACCTAACAAAGTCACTCATAAAAGTAAAAAATAGTTTAATATGATTGTCAATTGTATTCTCTAAATGCTTTGATACATGATCAAAATCACAATTTTTAGTCTCTCTTACACTTAGCTAATAGTATAAATTTGTTAGTTAGGTTGTTCCTTCTAGATTTTTCGAATAATTTTTCCAAATAAATGTAAGTTTGGTATGACTTTTGAAGTGGTAAATTTTTTTTTATCCAATTAAAAATGACAACTTACAACTTTATGTTTAATCCATGAACGCTCAAGTTCATGTCTAATCGGCTTCTAAACTTTCAATTTTATATCTAATAAGTTTCTAGCATGTAAAAGTATCCAATAAGTTTTTAAACTTTCAACTTTATGTCTATTAAATCCTTGTCCCTGACATATTATATTCGACATTTTTTAAAATTAAAAGATTTTATAAAACATAAAATTCAATTTTGCATCTAATATGACTCTAATCTTTCAATTTTGTGTTTAATAAGTCCATTCATTTTTTAAAATATCAACTAGGTCAAGTATTTATCATAAACAAAATTAAAAGTTTAAAAACTTATTAGACACAAATCTTAAAGTTTACTTGTAATTTAACCTAAAAACTTTTATGGCATTTTGTTAGACCATAAAAATAATTAAAAACAAAATAAAACTCTTTAAAAGCACTCAATGCCCTGTCAATCCAAACATTATGATATATAATGCACTTAATACATTTCATGTGGGTAAAGATAATCTCTTTTGACTTCGAAAGCTAAAAGAAAATATTGTGTCCAATCCCACAATGTAACTTTTAGGTAAAATACTTCAATCAGGAATACTTTTTCACGAAGTTATCTTATCTCAAGTCTTTGTTTTTTGGTTACAGACGTCATATTTCAAAAGGAAACAAAAAAACAAAGGTACATGTGATATGCATCATGCATGATGTTATAAATTATAATGACCTTTTAAATGAAACCTCATAAGAAAAAAAAAAACCAAAGGAAGTTTTAAACTTTTTCTAGTAAAAAACTTAAAGAAAATTAGGCTCATTTGATAACCATTTTTGTTCTTAATTTTTTATTTTTAAAAATTGTGTTTGTTTTTTCATCATTTCTCTATAATTAATTTTATCTTTTTTAAAGAAATATTTGAATTCTTAACAAAGTTCTAAAAACAAAAATAAGTTTTTAAAGCCTACCTTTTTTAGTTTTCAAAATTCGAAAACTTATGTCAAAAATAGATAACAAAAAGAGAAGACTTATAGTAAGGAATAATATTTATAGACTTAATTTTTAAAAATAAAAAATTAAAATTAAAATAATTATCAAATAAGACATTAACTTCTATTGTTTTTCTCTTGTTATGGCTCAAGGTGAAATTATTTTGATTTGTAATTCCATCGCGATAGGAAAAAAAAAAGTCTTCCTTTGAAAAAAAAATCAATAATAAATAAATATTCTTGGTTGGGTTCGGGGCTTTGCTTTTCGCACATCAAAGTCTTTTCAGAAAGGAGCGACAGCTTGCGACTGGTCCAGTGCCAAATTTCCACCCTTTTTTTTTTCTTTTTTTGTTGATAAATCCAAATTTCCACCGTTTTTTTTTTTTTAAGCCAAATTTCCACTTTTTTTTTTTTTTTATGAATCCAAATTTCCATCCACCTTCTCGAGTACAATGGCGCCTAGATGTATATTTTTCGTGGGCTACATCTATAGAGAGCCAATTTTTAAGACACTATAGAGAGCCAATTTTTAGCCAAAAGTTTTGGAAATATATCAAATAATAGTTGGTGTTCCAATAATCATATTTGGTAAAATATCATTGGGTGTTAGGAGTCCTAACAAAGTCCAGCATTAGCTAGGGAATGAAGAGATTTATGGTATATAAGTGAGGACAATTATCTTCATTGATATGAGGCCTTTTGGGTAAAACAAAGAACAAAATCATGAGAGTTTATATTCAAAGTGGACAATATCATACCAATGTCAATGTGGAGATTTGTCGAGGGTTGTTGTCATTATCAATTGGTATTAGAGCCATGGTAAAAACCTAAGTTGTGTGCTAGAGAAATCTTCAAAGTGGAACAAAGATTAGTGAGTCTTGGTCGTGCTCTATCAGGGTGTTATACAACTCGCCTTGATAAGAGCAAGAGTGATCCGTGTTTGTGCTCTATTTAGATGTTGCCTCGAGATGAAAAGCAAGCTCTCAGTTGGGAGTGGACGGATTTGTTTCGAGGGGAGGCTCAAGTGTAGTACTTTGTTCGAGGGGAGGATTGTTAGGAGTGCTAACAAAGTCCCACATTGGCTAGGGAAAAAAAAGATCCATGGTATATAAGTGATGATAATTATGTCCATTGGTATGATGCCTTTGGGGTAAAACCAATGTTAATGTGGAGATCATCAAATTACCAAAAAGAGTATCATTAGATATTTTAAAAAAAATATAGAAGGTGGTAGACCAAAGTTATACATAGAGAACTAAAAATTAGGAGAGAAAAAAAATATAAAGCTAGAGAAAAGTTTCAAACAGAAAAAATTTTTAAATGTCAAGAGAAAAAGTTAGAACACGTGGTAAAAAATTAGAGAGAAAAAAGTCCCAGAGATACAAAAAAAAGTTACAGAGAGTTAAAACCAAGAAAAAATGAATAAAAATTTTAAAAAGAGAACAAAGTAAGAGATAAACATTATAAAAACTTTAAAGAGAGAAAAATTAACATTTTGTAAACAGTGATGCATGACTTCAATAGTGACAGTTTTGAGAAATATGCTTTGATGAAAATTTTATGAATTTTTATAATAGATGACAATTTTTAACCGTCACAAATAGTTAGAATTAATTTTAAAAATCAAATCACTTACAATTAATTGACAAAAATTACTTGGGAATTATCACCTCTTAAGTGATTGACCAGAAATCACTTAAAGTGATTTGGATGCTTCCAAAATCACTTACTCACTATTGTCAAACATTACAATTATGAAATATAAGTAATTTTGGACATATCGAAAGTGATTTTGGCTATTTCAAAATTCCTTCTAAACATGCCCATAAACTCGCTGATTTTATTTTCATTAAAAAAGTGAATTGGCTTTTTAAAAAATGAAATCTAATTTAATCTAAACAAATGAATGAACTTTTTAAGCTTGTACTATCGAGGTAAGAGGTTCGATTCCCCCACCTCATATATTCTCAAAAAAAAGTTAAAATATATATCACTGAAAAAGAAAAGGCGAAACGAAATCTGACTTTCAAAATTTTGTTGTATATTTCATATATATATATATATATATATATATATATATATATATATATATATATATATATATATATATATATATATATATATATATATATATATAATGTAGGTTAAATTACAAGTTTAGTCTACGAATATTCAAATTTGTGTTTAAAAGTTCTCTGAAAAAAGTTTCTAATAGATCTATGTACTTTCATTTTTGTGTCTAATAGGTAATTGACCCTTACAAATGTTTAATAAGTTTCTAAGGCCCCCTTTGATAACCATTTGGTTTTTAAAAATTAAGCCTACAAATATTATTTTCACCTATAAGTTTCCTTACTTTGTTGTCTACTTTCTACATATGTTTTCAAAAACTTTTTTTTTTGTGTTTAGAATTTGGCTAATAATTCAAATGTTTCCTTAAGAAAGTGAAACTCATTGTAGAGAAATTGAAAGAAAACAAGCTTAATTTTCAAAAATCAAAAACTATAAACCAAATGGTTATCAAACGGTGCTTAAACTTTCAATTTGTTTGTCTAGTGGGTCCTTGCTATATTAAATTTTTTTAAAAAGTAACTAATCTATTAGATATCAATTTGAATTTTATGTCTAATAAGACTTTAAACTTTCAATGTCGTGTCTAGTAGGTCTATGAATTTTAGAAGATGTTGAATGAGTCAATGACATATTAAACACAAAATTGAAACCTATTGAACACAAAATTGAAAGTTCATAGACCTATTACATAGTTGTTTAAGTTTAGGGACTAAATAGACCCAAACCTGAATGTTCGGAGATTAACTTATAATTTAACCTATAATGTATATAGGTATATATACATGTATATAATATATAGAGCAATACCTGGTTGTAGAAATGAGAAATTTTCTAGTAGTATGGGAGTACCATACTCCCTTTATTATTATTATTTTGAAAAATCGTACTGCCTTTGTTCATACTATAATTTTGTCTTTATAAATATTTTTTTAATGTTGTTGAACCCCCCACATTATTTTTAAAATGATGCTGGCGTGACTAGCAATAAATGGAAGGAGTATTCATACTCCTGTAGTACCTAAATTTCAAAATGTTTCCAATAATCGTATTGTCGTAGTACCTACTCCTCTTATTCACAATTTGAGGCATCATTAAATTATATATTAATTTATTTCATGGGCCCACACTATTCTTAAATATTACTATTATCGCAAATAATGAATGGAGATCGTACTCCTCCCAATCAAAATATGACACTTCATTAAATGATATATTGATTTATTTCATGGGTCTCACACTATTCTTAAATGCTAATAATAAATGAAGATAGTATGATTTCTTTTATTTGTTATTTCAGCTTGTTGATGAGCACAAACATTTACTATTTTTGGTTAATTTTTTACTTCTAAAAAAATAGATGGAGGTAGTATAGAAAATTTTTCATAATAAGTTAGTACTATAACTTTTCCCTGTAGTCGTAATAGGTGATAAAAAAAATTTTGGCTAAGTTTAGCACAATGCGAACAGTAGGCAGGGGTTGCCTTTTTGTTCCTACCCTCACTCTGATTATTGGATTCGACATTAAGAGTCCTTTTGGAATACCTTCTAATTTAAATACTTTTAAAAAAAATATTTTCAATAAAAATGTTATTATATCTTACATTCTTTTAAAGTACGGTATTAAATAATAAATTTGTTTAGTTACTTACACTATATTTAAAAGTGATTCTATATATATAAATGTGTCTTTATGTTTTTTATCACATATTCGGAAAATTTTCAATTAATCACTTTAATTAAAGTCATTTTTTGGTAATTCATCCATCAAGTGTTTATTCAAAACAAGATTTTTATACTAATCCAATTTTTTAAGCACATTTATTTATTAAGATTTTTTTAAAAACTATTTTTTATCACATAAAATCACTCAGTTATACTAAACACACTTTAAATTAATATATTTTTTTTAAAGCTGTGATTTTGTTCAAAAAGCATTTTTTTCACAAGTTATTCCAAACACACTATAAATCTACTCATCGATTCTAAATGTAGAAATATTATTATATAATTTTTACTTTTGATCCTTTAAAATTATCTTTTTCCCCTATTTGAATGGAATAAAAAACTGAAATAGAGTGTGTCGCAGTTACAATAATGGGGAAAAATTAGATTGTATACCAAGACTGTCGAATAAAATTACAAAAATAATACAAATGAAATGGCATGCCTCCATGCCATGGCTGCCAACTGTTTTCTTTTATTTTCTCTTTTATTTTTTTGAAATCACCAACTGTTATATATATATATATATATCAGAGCAAAACTTTGACTACCATGTGGTCCAATAAATTGTTGGCAATTTATCGGCTACTCATTTTACTGTTGTCAACAATTTATCGAACCACATGCTTAGCTAAATTTTGTTCTGATATATATTAATATGCATTGCATGTTATATAATATGTAATAATATATAAACAATATATACTTGTAAGTAAATTTGCATACGTCTATGTATGTATATATATATATATATATATTTTACACAACATATGTCATGTATATACTTGTACACGGTATTTTAGGCTTGTATCCATATTTTTCTTCTATCACCTACCCCTATAGAGAAGAAGAGAAGGATGCAAATCGAAATTAGCAACTTTATCAACAATCATTGAACAATTATCAATAATTGTCTCCAAGTGAATAAAAACGAAAGTAAAAGATAGAGAAAGGGGAAAGATGAGAGAACAATAATATTTTTTTGAACGAAAGTTTGAAAATAAAAGGTCAAATTATAAAAAAATATCCCTAAACTTTGTCCTAATTTGTTCAAAAAATGTTCATATTCTTTCAAAAATTACAATATTACCTTTAACCTTTCCTAAACATTACAAAAATACTTTTGGAGTAGAAATTCATTAAAATATATTGGATGAAAAGTCTGACAGTGACTTGAAACAACGTGGCAGTGATTGGAAATGTTGCCTAGATCAAGTCTGAAAGAACGTTGTTCCGTCATGTTAACTTTTCTTCCAACTTTCTAACATATTTTCTACTTCAATAGTAGTTTTGAGAGGTTTATGATAGGTTAAGGACTCATGGTAATAATGCAACTTTTGTACAAATAGAAAAGTTAGAGGGTATTTTTTATAATTTAGTCAAAATAAAATTGGACATATACATAGGCTAAACGTGGAAAGATTTGGGATTCCGTTTTTGGAAAAATCGAAAAAATATTTTGTTATTATAAAAAATTCAAACGTAATCAAGGTTTTAAAATCAAAATTTATTGTTATTTTCTTTGAAAATGATCAAAATTTAAATTATCAAATAACTAATGCAAATATTGAATTTCATACGATGAAGGGAAAAAAAAAGGAAAGATAATTATACAATATATAATTTAATTTTTTTTAACTAATATAATTTAAATATTATAAATGACTTTGTTTGATATTTAAAAAAAAAAAATTGTCCAAGTACCTGAGAGGTTTGGATAATATGTCTCTTACATCTTCGGCCATCAAAACCTTATATTTCCATCTCTAAAGTTTAGGATATAGTTAATTTTAGTCATTTGACCGCTAGTCAACCTAATAGAAAAATGACATGACATATTTTATAATAAAACAGGTGGAGTAGGAAGATAGGAAAAAAAGTGATGGAGAAAGGGATTTATTCTATTAACGTGGGGTTGTGGGTCTATAGTTGCCATCAAATGTTGCTCGTAGAAGATGAGAGAGTTGAAGGGGTGGGGCCGAATGCGGAGCAAGCATTCAAGGCGGGAAAGGGGGAAAGAGAGAAAGTTTTCTTTTTTTCTGAATTGTCAAATCACCTACTTTTTTATTATATTAACTAACTCTCGAATGACTATAATGAACTATTTCTTCAACCTTATGAATGAAAGTATAAGATTTTAAACTTTAAAGACTAAATAGACATATTATCAAAATTTTATGAACAAAATCGAAGAATTGAATCGAACCAAACCGACCAGTTTGATCCGGTTACTTCTTGATTTAGCCTTTTAAAAAAACTGAGATTTTTTATTCGTTTTACGATTTGGTTCTTTATAAAATTGAATAGATCAAACGAAACTGAAAATATTATGACTTTAAAAAACCTAGCCCCAACCCAATAACCGCCATGCTTAAAGCATACTTAAAGCCTAGCCAAATAAACTTAGACCACCAACCAAAACCCAATCCATTTGTCACTTTCTATGACTAAATTGCAATGTCTATTTTGAAATATGTCCAATTAGCTTTTTTTTATTGGATAAATAGTCAAATAATATATTCGAATATTAATTAGGATTTATCAAAAGACTAAAATACCCCCTAACAAAATAGGGATCTAAATCCTAAAATTATAGAGTAATTAAAACAAATCTCAAATTCTATAAATCAAGGAATCATTTAGACAACCAAAAAAATCAAAATTTTTGTTAATTAAAAACGGATAAAGAAAAATAAATCTAAAACAACTAAATCTTACGCACAAATAAACAACAAGATTTCCTAAAATTACGAGAGAATTAAAACTTATTCAAAATCGAGGTGAGATAATTAAAACTTAATCAAAATCGATGTGCATTTAAAACTTGAAAATGAAAAAACTTAAATTTAATTTTTTTCAAAATCAAACTTTCAAATAATAGAAATATTTAATTGAATCTGAAATAACATTGAACCAAATCCTAAAATTATAGGTAATCAAATCTCTTTCACACAAGTAAATAAGAAGATTTCGTAAATTTGTGAGATAATTAAAACTCATTCAAAATCGAGATATATCTAAAACTTGAAAAAAAAAAACTTAAATTTAACTTCTTTTGCGAAATCAAACTTTCAAATAATGAGAAGATTTAATCAAATTTAGAAAATTTTAGAATTCATACAAGCAAATACTTACTATTTTGGGAGAAAAACAAATTTAAAACAACAAAATCTCATGCACACAAATCAATAGAAGATTTCCTAAATCCTGAAAATAAAAATAAAAAAAAACTTGAATTTAATTTTTATTCAAAGTTAAACTTTCAAGTAATAAGAAGATTTAATCGAGTTTAGAAAATTTGAGAATTTCATACATGCAAATATTTGTTATTTCGGGAGCGTTTAAAATGTTCTTCATTCAACTGCCCTTCAACTATAACGTAAACTCCTCCTTTCCAAATTGCCTCATCTTCTGCCTTTGGTCATTAGAACTTTCGTCTACACTAGCTTCAATTTCTTTGATCCCAAACTAAAATCGTCCATTTTTCCAATGAAGACTGCCCTTGAAGCCGAGCTCTCCTCGAAAATTACCTCTTTTTCCTCGTACACGATCTCCTATAATCATGGTTTGAAGAGCAAGAGAAAAACACATAGACAACCTCCATGAATGCAATCAACATTTTATGATAATAATGTACCTATTTTGAGGGTAGATAGAAACTCCAATAACAGAAGGCCTAGGATACCTATTATCTAGATATCTAAGACTCGACAGAAAATTGAGAGTAAACAATGGAGCTGATTTTCAAATAAAGCGTAAAAGTTTTGAATGAAATTTATGATATACAACAAAATTATTAGATTTAGAAAGACAATGTGAAATTGATAAGCCTTAGAATTAAGGCTTATTTAACTCTCATAAGCTTAATTTATGCGTGTTTTGCTTTAGAAATCATAGAAGAAAGTTGCATCAATAAATTGTGAGAAGTGCATTTGAAAGAAAGAATGAGGAAAAGATAAAAATAAACTAAGAAGAATTTCTTTTGTACAGGAAATTTGGAAATTGCAGAATCAAAATTGCATAATCAAAATTGTAGAATCGCAATATGTAGCAGTATGAAAAATGCCAAAAAGGAAAAAAAAATCAACGAAACCCAAATTTAGAAATCGCTTGATTCTTGCACGAATTGGATGGATTATGGACGAAATTGATTGGGTTATCAACCCTAATGGAAGACCATAAAAGGAAAGGAAAGGCAACACAAAATGGGATCGTTTTTTGGCAAGTTCGCAGTTCATTCAAAGTGAGTTTTTTTTTTCCTTTTTCCTCTGTTTTTGGCTGGGAGTTTGCTGAAGTTTTTGGTTCTGTTTTTCCTTAGTTTTTCCAATCCAATCCAAACGAAAACTTGGGTTGTGAAGATTCATTTTCTTCCTAGAAATAGCAGAAGTTAAATCGATTGGAAAGGAAGGGGATTTTTCAACCCAAAGATTCAAGGAAAAAAAAAAGTCGTGGATGTTTTTGTTTTCTGTTTTTTTTTTCTTTCCTATGTTGCTTTTGGCTAAGATTTTCTTTTTTTTTTTTTTTGTCATTTGGGTTGTAATTTTTCTTACTTTATGTTTCTCACCTACTGTATTAAGCATTTGAATTGAGTTTAGATTGTTGAAGCAATATTGGTATTTTTTATGGAATTTGTTTCTTCATGGATTTTTGTCCAGAGGTTTATTTTTTAATGAAGATTCGTTAATTATTCATTTCTTCATCTTTAATTATGAGTACAATAGCAAGCTATCTTTATGTCCTTTAGTTTTTTGTTGCAAATAGGCTTTTAAGTGATTCTTCTAGCATGGATTTTATTTCTAGAATTTGTAGTGAGAATTTTAAGTTAAATATGAGCAAAACTTCATAGGGGGTTCGAGGATGTGAACTCCCTAAGAAGTAAATCTAGCCAAAAGTACAATGAAAACGAGCTTACATTTCAATTGTTCACATGTGTTGAATAAAACGTCGTTGAGATCCTAGATTGATCAACTATGGTAGCAACTTAAGCTTGGATCTAATACCGACAGGGTTAGTGATAAGCGGATTTCGTACAAGTGATGTAGACAAGAGTTTAGACATAAACCAATTCTGTACCCTAGACATAAGGATTAAAGACTCCAAAACTCATAAAATTGTTTAGCCAAATGATCTAAGATAGAGAGACTATAGATATATACGTCACTCACTTAGTCTCCTAAAACCTAATCTCAAGGTGAATAGGAGTTGCAATTTTGGTTTACAATTGTTTGTAAAGTAGGTTGGAATTGCAATATTGGTTTTGTAATTTACGACTTATGGCAGTGACATTCTTGAGTCATTCTTCCCCTTTTAAGCATTGTCCTTGCAATTTTATAGTTATTCATCATTCTGTGCTTTATTTTTGAAGTTTTTTTTTTTTTGGTCCTTGCCAATTTTGTCAATTTTGCAATTTGGTTTATGCAATTTTGCCTTTACAATTTATGTTTTCTCATCTTGGTTGTTGTCACCTTTGTCATTTCAACTTACAATTTCGATTATGCAATCTATTGTGCATTTTAATTCCATTACTAAATCACACCAACCCAACCTCTATTTTTGCACTTTTTTTAGTTTCCAAGTTGCAATCCTACTTACGTTGTTGTTTTTACAATATTTTTGTTACTCTATTCCCTTGGGAGACGATATTCTAGGATATTCCCTTACTACTTGTATCGACAATGTGCACTTACACTGAGGTTGAACGTATTTACTTACTTATTTTTCTTCACCTAAAGTTCACCCGTTCAGAAATTCAAAAAAAATTAAAATAAAATAAACGATTCTAGGAGTTGCAAAATTAAAATTTGAAAAACATGTATCTTTGGTTACACTCTTCGTAAGTCAAGGAGTCTAGTTGCCAACTAATTTACGAGGGTAAAAACAGAAGGAAAATACACCCCTAAAAATGAGGTGGCCATTTTTCATTTTTAAAAAATATTGGTAATTTTTTAGAATGACACTATATTTGTGGTCATTGCTTCTGATTCCCCTTTTATATTCCTAAACTAAACTCACCCTTTCTTTCTTTTCTTGTCTCCCATCTCATTTCTTCTCTCATTCTCACGACTCCCTCCCTCACCTTGTCTCTCTCATTCTCAATCATGGCCACCCATCCCTACTGCAGCCAATGCGATCTCACCTCGCCTCTCATCAACCTCATGTTGTGGCATCGAAGGGTGCCGATGCCAATAACGAAATCACAATTGTTCAAAATCGTAGATTTCTCGATTTAGAATTGAAGGGTTCGATCGATCATCGATTTCAACTAAAACCGTCTACTAGATCGAACTTTGAGTGTTTAGAGAGATAATTAGTTGCTAGGCTAGCATCAAGTTGATCAAAATATACAATGTAGCTTTTGTTTAGCCTTTTACTTTCCTCACAAATATTCTTTAAAGTTTAAAGGAAATATTCTGCTCTTTTTTTTTTCTTTAAATAAAATGAATTTAAAGGCAATCTATTGAGAAACAAGCCCCAATATCATTTGACCACTTATATACATATAAGTAGGAATGTACATACCACTTAATTATAATTATTTTCAATTTAAAAAAAAACTTAATTATAATTCTTTTCGATTAAAACACTCTTTCGATAAAATGAAACGGAACCATATGATAGGATAGGAAAGGAAGATGAATAATGGGACACCAAATGTAGAGGTAAGATTAAACACAAAATGGATAAAATGAAGAATAAGAAACAATTCATCTTCTATTTTAAATACGAACACTAGAAAATAAAATAACCTGACAAATTATATACATCAAAAAGAGCTCAAGGAAAAAAAAAAAGGTCCGCAGCCAAACCAAGCCCAATTGCATTTACATAAAACAGTAGATTTTACCATCCACTTTTATTCACCATTTTCCTGCCTTCAAACAAAAAACCGGTAGCTAATAAAAATTTAAAAAGAAAAAACGATGATTTAAAATCACTTCACTACCAAATCCATCTTCTTCAACTATCTGCTCTCGCCGGTAAAATCTCTCTCCGACACATTCTTGATCGGACTAGCGTCTATTTTCGGCGGACCAGAGTGTCTCCTCGCCATTGCCGTCGCCTTCGCCGGCGAACCGAGGAACGAGAGCCGCTTCTTCGCTCCGCCACTCGCCGGTCCTTTCTCCGGAGTCGCTGCCGTCTTCTCGGTTCCCATCGGACTCGACAGCCGGGACCTAGCCCTAGCTGCTTCTGTGGACGCCATGTAGCTTGGAACCGACGGCGAACTCGAGAAGCTTTCGTCGTCCCTCACCGATGATCCGGCGATGCTATGGCGCCGGTACCGCTCCGATTTGACGCTCAATCCGCTTCTGGAATCGTCGTCACCTCCCCAGCCGAATCCTCTTGGACTCGCCGGCTTCAATTTTCTCCCTGCAGATAGCGATGATTGCGCCTTCGTAGGAGTCGCCGGCGATTGGCGACTCGGTGGACGACTCGTTTTTTGGCTCGTCGGAGTCATCGGAAAAGGCTTGATGTCGAGATTGAGATCGCGACGGGCGTAAGCTTTGGCAATGTCTCCGATCGAGGTTGCATGGCTGATCGCGCTCTTGACAGAGCCACGATCGTGGTAATCGACGGTGCTTTTGGTCTCCCATGGACGAGCGGCCATCCATCGCTCTAACCAACTCCAGCCCCAGCGGGGATTGTTCGGGTCCATGAATGTAGGGTTTGCAGATTTTGAAGAATTCTTCCATGAATTCTGTTGGGGAAAACAGCCATGAGAATGAAAATCAGTGATCAGAGAATGACGATGATAATCAAATCAGCGAGAAATGGAAATGAGTTGAACCTGATGAGTGTAAGCATAAGCCAACGCCCTTTCTCTTCTTGTTGCTGCTTCTTGCCTGTTAACTAATCTGGCTTCTACTTGCTCCTTTGATTTGGTACTATCATCCCATTCATTGTTTGCCTAATTGAAGCATTAAAACTTAAATCCTCATTCATTGTACGAGCAAGAAAGTCCTTACAAGGATTAGGAACACATGCAAATAAAATATATCTATTTGTCTTTCACGTTTTGGTTTCAAGCTTTGGAAGCCACATTCATGTAAACTTTTTAACATCTTAAGAAACTTCCTTATAAAAAACCACTTAATAAACATTTTAAAACTACTTGTAAAAGAGAGTGCATTATACTCAAAACTCATTCTAAATATCTTAGAATCGAAGCTGTCGTATCACAAGATTAATTGAAATGTTCAAAAGTCAACTTGAACACTTCATGGATTAAAATAAATCTCACTACAACGAAGCACTAGAAAAATGAACACATGACCTACTTGCTACCCACTTGGAATATCAAATATCCTAAAAGTTTCCTGATATTAAATATTATAGGGTCAGCTAATTGTATCAATGGAATGAATCTCTTTACTACACTCGGGTATGGTCAAAGTTCTACAAAAACTAGCTTAAAAACTCAGGACTATGTAAAAGAAACTAAAAAAGAGGTTCATTTAGGACAATCTGACACGAGGAATTTGCAGAAGAGAACATTGAAAACTTACAGAAGCAGTTAATCTTTCAAGCTCTCTTTCATGCTTTTGTTGGAGCTGTCTTTGAAGAGCCTGATTTTCCTCTGACATTCTAATTCTTCTTGCACGAATCTGTGACTGCACTCGAGCAAGAGTCTGCATGCATCTTAATGTGGTTGTTGCCTGTCTTTTAACAGATTGGCCTTGTATCAATGACTTCAGCCTCACCAACCCTCTTAATGCCCGCAGGGCCCTCCTAGCCTGCGCCCACAAAATTCCCATTACAAAACCAATCTTCAATACCTTATTTAATGTCCCAAATCCCAAAAGTGGCCATTACAGAGAAGCAAGTCATCACTTTAAATTACTGTTTTTGAACACACTGTAGACCATTAAATGACACATTCAAAGCCTGCATTGAAGTTAGGTGTATATGATTTGCACGTATGTGATGCGAAAGTTCATGCTCGTTCTCTAGAAAGAGTACTCAAGTCATGGCAAGCAGGTAGTTTGACTTGTGCATTTTGTTGTTTTGAGAATATAGAATAGAATAGTTTTGGGAAAATTATTGTTTTAGTTCTATGGCTCAAAGTTGGTTTCTTTGTGATTTTAAGACTTTCATTATAGCTCCTATAACTTGATTTAATCTCTATGTGAACTTTTTTTTAAAAAAATGTGGTGAGCTAGTTAGCTAGCTAACTAAGTAACTAATAGAGAAAATTCAAGTTGTTGCACATTCTCAAAAATCCTAATCCCAAAACCCAACTCTTTTTTGCCCAACCCATTTTCTGGCTTACTCAAATAACCACATGATTTCCTTTATGATTTACACAACCCAAACTCTTATATAATTAACCTAACACAGTAAGTTAATCTAATATCTGCTCATTAACTCTATTTGTTCTATAGAAATGTTATGGGAGTTGTAAACAGATCTCAAGAATAATCATAAAACATTAGACTATATTGAGGTCAAACTCAAACTCTAGGGGCTCGATGGTAATTTAAACAACATCTGTTCTCAAGTTAATGGCTACTTCAATAACAATTCTATCCAAAACAACTGTTTTTAAAAATTAGTGAATAACAGCTACAGCTTTCAAATAGTGTCACCAATTCTTGCAAAAAAGTGAAAGAGATCACTCACCATATAGCCACGGAATGCAGTCTGGATCTTGATGGCTGCTATTTCTTCCTTTGATTTCCCGGAGTACCGAGGGATGGTGGTGAGCCGAACAACCTCGGCCGCAGCCTGAGCCGCTGCAACGGCCGCCTCGGCGGCGACTGCAGTGGCAATGGCAACAGAGTAAGCATGTTTGCTCTGTTCATTCTCTGCATCAGCTAGTTTCACTTCTTCAATAGGTAGAACAGAGACATCCAATGGAGCTGTCTCTGCAGATGCCACTGTCTCCAATTTCTTTGGCTTCCCAAACCATCTTTTCTTTGATTTGTTGGTTTTCTAGCAATGAAAATCAACAACAAACTCTCAGTTCAGGATCTTAAAAAAACAAAACACATAGAAAACAAAAATCTATAGAAATTAGAACCCAACCCATAAGAACCTGATCTTTCTTTTCCTTAGATTCAGGAGCAAATGCTTTCTTCACAGCAGAAAACCAGCCCCCCCTCTTCCCCATTTCCTAAACAATCATCTGAATGTGAAAAAAACAGATCAGCCAAAAACATGATAACTCAAACGATGCACCAAAAACACAAAAAACAGATCAAAATCCAACAGATCTAAACTGAAGAGACCCCAAAACATCCAATTGAAGACCACCTAATTCCAACATTACAAAGATAAACTGCAAGTTCTTGGAGAGGAAAAAAAAACCAAATCCATGAAACGATTTCATATGAACGAGGAGATTTAAGGGCGAAACCCAGAAAGAAACAGAGAAGAAGTGCTTGAATGGACAAGTAGAAGCAATCCGCCATTAAAATACCTCAGCACAAAATCCCCATTTCTCCTCTGAATCTCAGAAGCTTTCTCTCTCTTAGATCCTAAAGAAATTGATAGGCAACGAACACAGTAACCTCCATGAGAGAGAGAGGGGCCAGATCTCGAGGTTAGAGAGAGAGAGAGATAGAAAAACAAAAGTAACGAAAAGAATTGGGGGAACAAAGGGGTTAAGAAGAAAGGACAGAGAGAGGAGTGTAGGGCGTTGGGAAAAGAAAAGTAGTAGTAGACCGAGTGGGCTCTGTGTGATTCTTATTATTATTTTAACAGCATCAGCGGCAAGCCAACCATAACAACAAAACAAAACCCAAGTTGCTGTCACCGTCGCCGTCGTTATCGCCGCCGTCTTCTCCGCCGTCGTCGTCCGGTGAAACTTTTGGGGGGGAAAAGTGAGGAGTTTGTTAAAAATAAAGAGGGAAATCATGATGTGGTCTTGACGTGTACACCAAGTAGAAGAGTTTTGGGGGTTTTTGATTTATTTATTTCACGATCTGACCAATCATGACTTGCCACGATGCCTTTCGTTATCGGTTTCTGAAACTGCCAAAAAGTTTTATTGCTTTAATGTTAAATTATGGCAATTGGCCCATAGCACACGGAAAAGGGGTAAATAGGAATATATGATAGAGAGGTAATTATGTGATGTCTTTATTAAATAAAAAAAACAATATTTGGAAAATGATGCTTTTGTCACTTGCTAACTATTTTGCCTTATGTAACGTCTTATTTAAGAAATAATTAACCTGCCTACTTCACTTTTTTTTTTATTATTGTTGTTGTTACTATTTTTTCCCTTTTTTTTATTGTTATTATTATTATTTTTAACTGTTAAAGTATGCTTAGCTCAACGATAATTGGCATATTTTCTTGACTAAGAGGTCAAAAGTTCGAATTCTCCTATTTTCAAATGTTGTTGAACTCAACACATTAAAAAATATATATTATTTTTATCTATGTTACATTACAAATTACACTAGAGGTGTGAGTAGTTTAGGTGGGATTTTTGGTCAAAACAATGTCAATATCAAACTTTTTGAAAACTAAAACTGATTGACTCTTATAGATCAACCACTGAATTAGCTAAAAGTAAAACCAACCAAAAGTGATAAAATTTATCTCAAACTATTGATTGTTTTTTAAATCTTTTAAAAACTTGTTTTCATTTTATACCTTATAAATGTGAGTCAGTTCGTTGGATTCATGGGGATTTTTTTATATATAAAAAAAATGTGGCTTGCACCTTTCCATTACAAATTCGAGATATGGGATTCTAACACTAATATATTTAATCATGGAAATTATGGTTGTGTGGACGTATTTTGATGGGTGAACTTTCACGTTTGATTTCTATCCTCGAACTCTAACTATAAAATCATTACTCTTTTTTTTAATTGCATTAAGTACAAATTTTAAGTTTGTTATTTTCATATCACTTTTTTGATATCAACACATGTAGTTGGTGGAACACACATTATATGGTGTTGCATAAAAACGACATTTAATACATGTATAAATTTAACCGTAGAAATATATCATCGATCAAAATGTCAAAAGTTCAAATCCCTAGTCTTACAAGTTGTTGAACTCAATGATAATAATAATAGTTGTATACTACGAAAATAAAATATTGTGTGAATTTAAGTAAATAAATACTAAAATAAAAATAACTATGATATAAGGAAATACAATGTCAATTTGGATGTAATGTAGTTTAATGGATACTTTTTGTGAAACATGAGCATAATTCAACGGTTAAGATATTTATTTTTCTCGAATTCTACTCCTTCCTTTAAGGTCGGAAGTTAAAATCCTCATCATCACATTTACTAAAACACTATGTGTTGTGCTAAAAAAGAATAGATATATTTTTGTGTTATATATAATAGGCACTAGAGTTTTAACTATGGAAATGGAATATAAATATCCGTATTAAATGGAAAATGCCAATAAACATACAAAGCAAAAGTTGTATTTTTTTTAATTACAATAAATACATTAAAACTTAGGTTTTTCATGGCCACTGGAAAAATTATCTCATTTCGTATTATGTTACTAATCACGTTAATATTTAGTTGCTAAAATTATATATTTTTTTAGAGTTCAACAATATATGGAGGTGGTAGAGTTCAAATATATGACATCTTGATCAAAAGCATGTGCTTTAACTATTTAAATTATGCTCGTGTTAGGTAGTAAAAGTATATAATTATGCTCGTGTTAGGTAGTAAAAGTATATGTTATATTGTTTTATTGGCTTCATACATTTATTTGAAGTTATTATGTCGTTTTTTAATATAAAAATTGTATATTGTTGCATTCCAAAAATCGTACTTTTTAACAATAATAGTAATAAATAAATGACCTCTGGGCCATGTCACAACTCGAAAGTGATTGCATTGATTACCCGGCGGCGTTTCCGTTGGTCTTGATTGGAAGTGTGTTATTTATTTCACATCAATATAATTTTTTTGGGTATTTTTTGACATAATTATGAAATATACAAATTACAACTTGTCACTCACATCACCACCGGCGAAATCAATATTATTCCATTGTCTATTCCCAGTTTTTTTTTTCCGGATGTATAGGAGTTTGTTTAGAAGTGATTTAGAAATAGTTAAAATCTATTTTTTCATACTTAAAATCACTGTAAAATATATTTATAATTATTCAAAATTGATTTTTATAGCATGAAAATTGTCATCTCAAGTGTAAAATTAACTATTAAGTTGACTTTTAATTATTAAAAACACATTTTATAGTAATTTTAAATATGATAAAAGTAATTTGAAGAATTCTAAAATAACTATCGAACATGTCCTAAGTATAAAGAGCTATAAAAATGTGAAAATTATTTATAAAGTACTTAGTGTTGCAATTTTATAATTCTTTTTAGTACAACAAATGTGTGACATGAGGCATTGAACTTTCGACTTCAGAAAAATAAGTAGATGTCAATTATCATTGAACTATGCTCTTATTGGCTTAGTATTAGCAGCTTTTCAAGGAAATGATGGACAATGGTCTCAAACCCGATGCAATCACTTTTGTTGGCGTGCCAACACCGTGGTTCGGTAGAACTAGGCGAACATTTTTTGACTCTATGACTAACAATCACAATATTCGTCCTGAAATCGATCATTATGCTTGTATGATTGATTTGTATGGAAGGGCTAATCACCAAGAGAAGGCATTGGCATTCATGAAAAAGATTCCCATACAGTTAGATGCTGTCATCTGGGGAGCATATCTGAATGCTTGTATGATCAATGGGAATACTGAACTTGCAAGAGAAGCAGAAGATAAACTCTTGATGATCGAAGGAGAAAACCGAGCTCGAAACGTGCAGTTAGCCAATGTCTATGTTGCAGAAGGAAACTGGGAGGTAATGGGAAGAATAAGGAAGAAGATGAAAGGAAATGAGGTTAAGAAGAATGCTGGTTGTAGTTGGGTATTTGTGGAAAATAAGTTTCATGTATTCATGTCAGGGACTCAGGTGATAGATTTCACTCAAAAAATGAGGCTATATATTCAACCTTAGCCTCCTTGACAGATGAGCTGCTTGACATAGAGGAAGCATTTTGTTAATGTCAAACTTGCAGCCATTGGTTTGTCAATATGGAAGGATTTAAAATTTGTAGACTGGATATTTTTATGCTCCTGAACTTTTAAGTTTGTGTAAGGTTTCTGAAGTTTAAAAAATGTTTAATAAATTTTCAAACTTTCAAAATTAATTAACAATGAGAGGAGTAGCTCATATATCTTATAAATTGTGAGACTTTTCTTCATTTTTTCAATGTGGGATTCTCAACTAAATTCAATTATAAGATGTTAATTAGTTTAGAGTTTATGTAGATAATTCAAAATTGTTGACCTCATATGTGATTCAAAATTGTCTCGTGAGTTTGGTTATGTCAAGTTATCATTTATTAGAGTTACTGTTTTGATTAGCTACATTCATTTGCAGATAGTAGGAAAGTAGAAGTGCAAAACCATTCCTGGACCCAAGTTGAAGATATTGGTCTGTATCTCTAATTCGTCTTTACTTCGTTTTGTAACAAGTTAAAGACTTGCATTGAATTCAAATCCATGAAAAATGTAGGTCATATATATATCCAATATGTTACGTCACAGGTAAGGAGTATAAATTCAAACTCATAACCTTCTAAAAAAATGTATAAACCTTTTAATTTTTTTGTTTGTAAGTTCAACAATATATGGGATGAAGGATTCAAACATTTGACCTCTTAATCAAGAGGCCTCCAAGTTGACCCAGTAAAATAAGACATCTTTTTATTAAATTCGTTTATTACGAATCATTAAACAATTTTCTATTTGACAAAATAACATTATATATTTTTTTTTTCTTTGTTCCTAAATCTAATAAATTTTCATTTTCGATAGCTATGGAGTATACTATAATTTAAAGAATATGTTTTATATTAGTTGAACAATGCTCATGTTAGCCTCTAGTCTCTTAGTTAATAGTATGTATATTGACCAGTTGAACTATGTTTAAATTGATATGTCTAAACTATTAATATCGTTTAAAGTTGACATGAAAGATATATTCTTTTGGTGTATATTATAGCTCACTGTAATTGATTGACATGTATCATTGAATAATAATTCAGAAGTTCAAATACGCCCCCCTCAAATAAATGTGGAAACTAATTTTAACCCTAAAATTCGTCCTATCTCCCTCCCTGTAGTTTCGGGAACACTACGGCAATTACCACACGATTATACTTATCAAACAAGATAAGCGCATTCATTGCAGCAGTGACATTAAAGAGAGCGGGCCCCTCACCTTTAATTAATTTTATGTCTTAAGACAATCAAATTTTTTTTTCTAAATTTATATTGGGAAAAATATCCATTTTTATCTATAAATTTGTCAAGTTGTATCAATTTTTACCATAAATTTTTTATTTCATCAAATTACGCCTCAAGTTTAGATACGCATTGTAATTTGAACCTTAAACTTGAAAAAATGTTGCAATTTCTATCGAAGATAAGTGTTCATTTGAAACATCGTTAAAAAAAAATTCTCGTATATATAAAATTGTTGGAAATGTGACCAAAGTTCCACATTGGCTAGATAATGAGAAAATCATGAAGTAAGGACAACTATCTCTAATGCTATGAGACCTTTTGGGTAAGACTAAAAGCAAAGTCATGAGGGCTTATGTCTAAAGTGGACAAGATCATACCATTTTGTGGAGATATGTGGAGGGTTTGTTGTCTCTAACAAGTGTTATTAGAGTCGTGCCCATCACTTAGCAATGTCGGTAGAATAATCGAGTGCCAAGCAAAGAAGTTGTGAGCCTCGAAGATGTAATCATGGTGGAGATTTGTGCTTAAGCTCTATCAAACTGGTGGTAATATGCTCTAGAGAAAATGAGTTGACCTAAATAAGAGCTATCATTATGTGATATTTGCAGTGTCTAGGGAGTTAAGAGTGAGTTAAGCTAATGCATACAAATAGACATATCGGTTCATCCTTTGATGTTGGGGTCAATGGATAGATGATTATTTGAGGGGAGGCTCGATGATACTTTTGTTCGAGGGAAAGATTGTTGGGAAATGCAACCAAGTGGTCATTTGTTCAATGAGAGGATTGTTGCGAATGTGACCAAAGTCCCACATTGACTTGATAAGGAAAAATTCATGAGTATATATAAGTGAGAAACAATATTTTCATTAATATGAGATTTTTTGGTTGAAACCAAAAAAATATCATATGAGTTTATGCCCAAAATAAACAATATCATACATAAATCTTTAAATGTTGTTAGAATTATTACACTATTTAAATTAAAAAGTAGCAAATTAATTTTAAGTATAGCTCAATTAATTAGGGCATTAGTAATAATTTAAGTCAACTTCATATCAAACGCATAGTTTAATTGATAAATCATTGCCAACTTGAGCATAACTTAACTGGTTATAACATACACTCTTGACCAATAAGTCAGAGGTTCGAATCCCTCCACCTTATATGTCGTTGAACTAAAAAATAGTTGATAAATAATCAATTTCATTGTAAAAAAAATATATATGATAATTGATGTCTAATCCATTGATTCATTTTCAAATAGGCTAATATTAATAATTTCTTGGTTAACTAACTACATAAATAACTTATTTGAAGATCTTATTTATACAAGTATCCATTTTTCAATAATGGATTGAAACCAAAACAGGAGTTTAAATTACTTATATGTCCATTTTGGTTCATTTGTAATTATTGAGATCCTCAAAAATTAATATGAAAAGAAAAAATCGATTGATTTTTTCTTCTAAATATCTCAAGAATCCGGCGGTAACCCCTGCACGTGCCATCCCAGGACTTACTTCGGCTTACCCCAGCCATTGCTGCCTTAAACACGTTACCATCTTCTCTTGATATTTAGTTGATTAAATTAATTGTAGCAATCTTCCTGTTCAAGGATTTGTCCTTCGCCTACTGCGTGGCCTGTGAGTTGGTTATTTCTCACGTTCTTGAGTGTCGCTATCTCCATCATCCTCCCCTTTCAATCGGAGACTAGAATAGTCGACGATGAACTTAATATATTGCAGACTGATTTTTAAATTTAATTTACAAAATTATTATTATTATTAATTTACATATTAATACATACCCTTCAACTCGGTTGAGAATCCAGGTATGGGTCTAGGATATCGAAATTTAAATACGGGTCGTATTCAAATTCGATGTTATTGACAGAAGATTGAGATATGACTTCATCTATATCATCATCTTCTCTTTGAACTGGGACTTGCTCAGTAGGAGTCTGAGAAGCCGTTTGAATTACAGTCCTTAGTTCGGAAGCAGATGATGCTCCGGCTAAAGATGCAATGGTTGAATTTCGCTGTAGAAGGAATTGTTCTTCTTCTACACGAGAATGATGAGGATTAGCCTTTAAGAATTGGCTTATCCTTTCTTCTGAAAGATGAGAAATGTTGAATTTTTCCCACCATTTGATTTTTAAAACCTTGTTAAGGGTTTTAAATTTTCCCTTTGGAGCTAACTGGTAATTCCAGCAGAAGATCCAAGGTAATTGAAAATTCAAAGAGAATCTAAACGTCATCGCTAGCGGTGACGAATGGACACTGGTTGAAAAAAGATGGAATGATTTTTGTATTTCTACAGGAAATATTTCTTGTGAAATACCAAAATTAAACCGCCATCTTTGAAACCAATTAGGAAAGTTAAATTTGTAAGATTTCTTACAAAAAGTAACAAACCATGAATGGTTATATGGTTCATACCAAAATATATTGTACCAAGCCATGATATAGTCATGGTAACAATATGTTTGTGGTCTGAAACTTCTTGAGAATCGTTTGGGAACCGACATCCCCTGAGACCAGTGAGATGGCGTAAGAACCCTAAGAATTCTCAATTTTGAGAAAATTATTCTTGACGGATCATTTCTGTCCGGCACATGAACTATTTCAATTGATTTGGTATCAACTAAAATAAATTCATAGAATAATCTTGTTTTTGAAGTATCCTCAGGCATAAAAAGAAAGCCAGAAGGATAGATTTGAGCACATACTTCATTAGGAGTAGGACCATCGAATTCAGGTTCGATGATAATTTCTTCTAACGAAGTTTTTGTATGATAACCTGTTATCTGAGGTCTTGCCTGAAAGACAGCAGGTCGTAGAGTCCTAGCATAGGATTGAGGTCCTGATGCTGGCCTGATTGAATTTAGAGAAGAGGGAGCCTGAATAGGTCTTTCTCCTTCTCTAATTGATAAATTCCTCTGTGAGGAACCTTGACGTCGCCTGGAAATCGTTGTAAACTCGAGATCCATAGCGTAGTGGTCTGCATTCATGGGAGTGATTGCAGCCATTTGAGTAATGGGGCGTTTTCCCCTTTGAGAACTAGTTCCAGAAGAACTAGCAATTGAAGGGACTACTCCTGGGTTGGAGTTATTTGAAGAGGTTGGCCCTGGGGGCCTGGCTGGCGGTCTTGGTCGACCGTGGTGCATTGAAGAGAGAGGGCTTTAGAGATTCCTTGAGAGAGATGTTCTCTCGAGAGGTAATCTGCTAAGCTATTCTCACTGCCTTTTATAGGCACAATTGAAAAATCAAAGCAAGATAGGATTGCTTGCCATCTTGCGAAGATTTGCTTTGAGACAAGATTTTTAATATCTTTTTCAAAGATATATTTACTTGCTTTTGAGTCAGTTCTGACAAGAAAATCCTTGTTGATAAGATCTCCTTGGAACTTTTGAACACAAAGTACTATTGCTAGCACTTCCTTTTTTATAGTGGAATAGTTCTTTTGAGCACTATTCCATATTCCAGAATGGTAACGGATAAGTACTTCTTTTCCGTTAACTTCCTGTTTGAGGATACCGCCGTAACCGAGATCTAAGGCATCGGTTTCAACGATAATGCTTGCCGACTCATCCACTAGCGATAAGCACGGGATGGCTTTTGATAAAGCCTTGATGGATTTGACAGCACTGGTGTGCTCGTCTTTCCATGGCTTTGGATTTTTCTTAAGTCTGTCGTATAGCGGCAGACAAATGATACGGAGATTTTTAATAAAGTCTCCGATATAATTGACACAGCCAAGAAATCTCTGTAGCTGAGTCTTATCTTGAATAACATCGGGAAACTTATCCACGAAGTCTAATGACCGTTGGATAGGTTTGATGATTCCTTGATCGATTTCGTATCCTAAGAAACGAATCTTTGTTTGAAATAATGTTATCTTGGGTAGAGATACCACAAGACCATTTTTCTTGATTACATAGATAAAACATTTTAGATGTTTAAAATGTTCTTCTATTGTTTGAGAATATACAAGAACGTCATCAATATAAACTATTGTGAAGTCTTGATACTGATTGAAAATGTCATTCATGATCTTTTGAAACTCCGAAGGAGCATTCTTTAGACCAAATGGCATTACATTCCATTCGTATTGACCGAATGGTACATTGAAAGCGGTTTTATACCGATCTTTGATATTGATTTGAATCTGCCAGAAGCCAGACTTCATATCAAATTTTGAGAAGACTTTTGCAGAAGCTATTCGCTTAAGCAAATCTTGACGGTTAGGTATTGGATACCTAATCCATTTGAGAACCTTGTTTAAAGGTTTGTAGTTAATAACCAATCTGGGAATGCCACGTTCCTTTTCAGCTTGATTATTAACGTAGAAAGCCGCACATGACCATGGGCTCTTTGATGGGCTTATTAAACCCTTTTTTAGAAGATCGTCAATCTCGTTTTTACAAGTCTTGACGAGCTCTTTTGACATTTGTATGGGCCTTGCCCTAGTAGGGATTTGGGCCTCATCAAATTGATCTACATAGGGGAGATCCACTATGTGATATTTTCTGTCCCAAAAGGCACTTGGGATATTTGAACATATTTCAGTCTGAATTCTTTTCAGAATTAGCTGAATATTATTTTGAACAGAAGGTTTAGTGATTTCTTCAGAAATCCTTCTGCATTTGATATCATCTTGAAGGAAATCTATTTGTCTTTCCTTTCTAGAGATTTTGTTGAGGCATTCCTCAATCTTTGAAATATATTTAGGAGTAATGCTGTCGCAGAACTCAAAAATAATTGTTTTTCCCAGTTTATGAGAAGTGATACCTTCTTCAGAAACTTGGAATGGATAGAGTTGAGTGAGGAAAGGTGTTCCAAGAATTACTTCCTCATTCAATTCTTTCATACAAAGAAATGTATTTACGAAACACACATCTTTGTTGCAAATGTGGACTCCTGATAGTTTGTAATTAACTATCAGTTCCTGATTGCCTGCTCCTCTAAGAGTCTGGTAAGACATCTCAAAATACCTAGAAGGAATGATTCCTTCATTTAGGACATTTTGATCTGCTCCCGAATCTATGAGGGCTATTACCGTAATCTTATAATCACGGATTTTTAAAGTGATTTTTGAATACCACTTTTGATTGAAAACTTTGTTAATGTAATTGATATTATCATTAACAAGTATTTGAGAGGATGTTCCTGTTTCAACAGGGATCATCATGTTTGATCTTTCTTGAACAACAAGCATTTTGTTTTCAAGAGAGGTAAGACGTTGCTTTGTTTCAGCAACTTCTCTTTTGAGGGTTTTGATTTCCAATTGCAAGTCTTGAATTCTGACTGGCATTGGATTATCATCCCTTTTGATCATATTCAAGTTTTCGTCTTTCTTAGAAAGTCCAAAAGCCTGAATTGTTCTTCTAGAACTTTCTGCCTTATCACCAGCAGTAGGTTCTTCATTTGATAACTTCTTACTGATTTTTTCAAGAAGTTCTTCTACACCAGTTTCGCCAAACTTTAAAGCAGGTTGCCTTGGGTTTGGTTGAACTGTTGGACGGAGAGGGTCGATTTTGGGAAAACCGACATGCTCCTTTGAAACCATCTTAACCGTTTGGTCAGAGGTTCTTATTTCTTCAACTGACTTTGATAAAGTCGTAAGGACTTTATTAGAGTAGTTGAGTTGTTGTTGGATGTTCTTGATTTCTCTAACACCAACAGCTTTTGTTTTCTCTTCATCAATCGACTTGTAAGGAGAAGAGATTATTTTTGAAGAGGGAACTAAAGGATGAGAGAAATTAGCTTCTTCTTCCGGAGGATAGTCAGAAGTTATTTCCTTTCCAGTAGTTGTTAGCCAGATGGTTGGCCTTTTGATAACATTAACCTGACGATTTATCAAGCTAATGAAATCTTGTTTAGAAAGAAGACCTTTAAAGCTGGTCCTCTTACCTTTTTTATGATCTTCGAAAGCCATGGTGAGATAATCATCATACCTTTCGTCAATTGATTTCTCAATGGTGAGAGTATTGATCTGGTCATAAATATGTCCAGATTTTCTTTCCATTTCAGTCTGAGTAGGAGATATGGATCCTTCAGACCTTTCTTGTTGAATGTCTGGAATTGGATAGTCATAATCCACTCTAAGGGATTTAGATCTTCCAACAGACCTTTGATTGGTAGTGGGTCGTCCAGATGAACTGGTACTAGGCCGACTACTTAAGTATTCTTGAATTAGAGGTGGTTTAGGGTTGTCCGGAGGACCGAATTGGACTTCCACATGACCATCTGCAAATTCAGATATTTGAGCATTAGAACTTTGTCTATCCTGGGGAATAGTAGCATTCTCTATTCTCCAAATTGGATTAGACGTTAGTTCTTGCCAATTGAGACGCTTAGGAACAGTCATAGAGGTTTTCTCTAGATTGACTTCCATAAGCATGGTGTAGTTTCTAGGAGAAACTGCCAAAGCCATTGGTGATAGATTGGTTTCCATCACCTTGTAATACAGCCTGTAGATGATTGCATAGGGGTAGCAGCCATCTTTAATGCGTAATCCTTGACCTCTAATATCCAGACTGAGTACATCTAGGATATTACGATCTTGAAGAGAGACGGTGAATCCTGGTTTACAAGAAAAGTAAACTGGACCGTTCTCAAGATTTGATTGAACTATCCCCAGAATAGAATCTGTGAAGTTCAAGAATCGTTTGTCTCTTAAGGCGACATAGATTGGAGAATCTAAGCCTGTCCTATAGAGAGGTTTGATTGCAACTTGAACACATCCGATATGCAAGTATTTAAAATACTGCCGGTATGCGTCTAGTGCTTCAGTTTCAAAGAGACGAAATTCAGTGAAATCGTTCTCTATTGAAATATTTGATTCCGAAATATGTCTGCACTTCGTCGTCTTCTGTCTTCATCTTCTTTTGTCGTGGTGATGATGTCACCCAGCGTTTCTCTTGAATGGCCTGGACTGATTGCTTTACAATTAAAGTTTATAGATTATTGTTATTATGCATCTTAAGTTCATTTTCTCCATCTCTTTTTCCCATGCTTTCCAAGTTAAAGAAAAAACTTTTCTACACTCCCGTCGTAGTAGACACTACTACGTCTTCAAATGATCCTGTAAAGGATATTGAGATATGACTTCATCTATATCATCATCTTCTCTTTGAACTGGGACTTGCTCAGTAGGAGTCTGAGAAGCCGTTTGAATTACAGTCCTTAGTTCGGAAGCAGATGATGCTCCGGCTAAAGATGCAATGGTTGAATTTCGCTGTAGAAGGAATTGTTCTTCTTCTACACGAGAATGATGAGGATTAGCCTTTAAGAATTGGCTTATCCTTTCTTCTGAAAGATGAGAAATGTTGAATTTTTCCCACCATTTGATTTTTAAAACCTTGTTAAGGGTTTTAAATTTTCCCTTTGGAGCTAACTGGTAATTCCAGCAGAAGATCCAAGGTAATTGAAAATTCAAAGAGAATCTAAACGTCATCGCTAGCGGTGACGAATGGACACTGGTTGAAAAAAGATGGAATGATTTTTGTATTTCTACAGGAAATATTTCTTGTGAAATACCAAAATTAAACCACCATCTTTGAAACCAATTAGGAAAGTTAAATTTGTAAGATTTCTTACAAAAAGTAACAAACCATGAATGGTTATATGGTTCATACCAAAATATATTGTACCAAGCCATGATATAGTCATGGTAACAATATGTTTGTGGTCTGAAACTTCTTGAGAATCGTTTGGGAACCGACATCCCCTGAGACCAGTGAGATGGCGTAAGAACCCTAAGAATTCTCAATTTTGAGAAAATTATTCTTGACGGATCATTTCTGTCCGGCACATGAACTATTTCAATTGATTTGGTATCAACTAAAATAAATTCATAGAATAATCTTGTTTTTGAAGTATCCTCAGGCATAAAAAGAAAGCCAGAAGGATAGATTTGAGCACATACTTCATTAGGAGTAGGACCATCGAATTCAGGTTCGATGATAATTTCTTCTAACGAAGTTTTTGTATGATAACCTGTTATCTGAGGTCTTGCCTGAAAGACAGCAGGTCGTAGAGTCCTAGCATAGGATTGAGGTCCTGATGCTGGCCTGATTGAATTTAGAGAAGAGGGAGCCTGAATAGGTCTTTCTCCTTCTCTAATTGATAAATTCCTCTGTGAGGAACCTTGACGTCGCCTGGAAATCGTTGTAAACTCGAGATCCATAGCGTAGTGGTCTGCATTCATGGGAGTGATTGCAGCCATTTGAGTAATGGGGCGTTTTCCCCTTTGAGAACTAGTTCCAGAAGAACTAGCAATTGAAGGGACTACTCCTGGGTTGGAGTTATTTGAAGAGGTTGGCCCTGGGGGCCTGGCTGGCGGTCTTGGTCGACCGTGGTGCATTGAAGAGAGAGGGCTTTAGAGATTCCTTGAGAGAGATGTTCTCTCGAGAGGTAATCTGCTAAGCTATTCTCACTGCCTTTTATAGGCACAATTGAAAAATCAAAGCAAGATAGGATTGCTTGCCATCTTGCGAAGATTTGCTTTGAGACAAGATTTTTAATATCTTTTTCAAAGATATATTTACTTGCTTTTGAGTCAGTTCTGACAAGAAAATCCTTGTTGATAAGATCTCCTTGGAACTTTTGAACACAAAGTACTATTGCTAGCACTTCCTTTTTTATAGTGGAATAGTTCTTTTGAGCACTATTCCATATTCCAGAATGGTAACGGATAAGTACTTCTTTTCCGTTAACTTCCTGTTTGAGGATACCGCCGTAACCGAGATCTAAGGCATCGGTTTCAACGATAATGCTTGCCGACTCATCCACTAGCGATAAGCACGGGATGGCTTTTGATAAAGCCTTGATGGATTTGACAGCACTGGTGTGCTCGTCTTTCCATGGCTTTGGATTTTTCTTAAGTCTGTCGTATAGCGGCAGACAAATGATACGGAGATTTTTAATAAAGTCTCCGATATAATTGACACAGCCAAGAAATCTCTGTAGCTGAGTCTTATCTTGAATAACATCGGGAAACTTATCCACGAAGTCTAATGACCGTTGGATAGGTTTGATGATTCCTTGATCGATTTCGTATCCTAAGAAACGAATCTTTGTTTGAAATAATGTTATCTTGGGTAGAGATACCACAAGACCATTTTTCTTGATTACATAGATAAAACATTTTAGATGTTTAAAATGTTCTTCTATTGTTTGAGAATATACAAGAACGTCATCAATATAAACTATTGTGAAGTCTTGATACTGATTGAAAATGTCATTCATGATCTTTTGAAACTCCGAAGGAGCATTCTTTAGACCAAATGGCATTACATTCCATTCGTATTGACCGAATGGTACATTGAAAGCGGTTTTATACCGATCTTTGATATTGATTTGAATCTGCCAGAAGCCAGACTTCATATCAAATTTTGAGAAGACTTTTGCAGAAGCTATTCGCTTAAGCAAATCTTGACGGTTAGGTATTGGATACCTAATCCATTTGAGAACCTTGTTTAAAGGTTTGTAGTTAATAACCAATCTGGGAATGCCACGTTCCTTTTCAGCTTGATTATTAACGTAGAAAGCCGCACATGACCATGGGCTCTTTGATGGGCTTATTAAACCCTTTTTTAGAAGATCGTCAATCTCGTTTTTACAAGTCTTGACGAGCTCTTTTGACATTTGTATGGGCCTTGCCCTAGTAGGGATTTGGGCCTCATCAAATTGATCTACATAGGGGAGATCCACTATGTGATATTTTCTGTCCCAAAAGGCACTTGGGATATTTGAACATATTTCAGTCTGAATTCTTTTCAGAATTAGCTGAATATTATTTTGAACAGAAGGTTTAGTGATTTCTTCAGAAATCCTTCTGCATTTGATATCATCTTGAAGGAAATCTATTTGTCTTTCCTTTCTAGAGATTTTGTTGAGGCATTCCTCAATCTTTGAAATATATTTAGGAGTAATGCTGTCGCAGAACTCAAAAATAATTGTTTTTCCCAGTTTATGAGAAGTGATACCTTCTTCAGAAACTTGGAATGGATAGAGTTGAGTGAGGAAAGGTGTTCCAAGAATTACTTCCTCATTCAATTCTTTCATACAAAGAAATGTATTTACGAAACACACATCTTTGTTGCAAATGTGGACTCCTGATAGTTTGTAATTAACTATCAGTTCCTGATTGCCTGCTCCTCTAAGAGTCTGGTAAGACATCTCAAAATACCTAGAAGGAATGATTCCTTCATTTAGGACATTTTGATCTGCTCCCGAATCTATGAGGGCTATTACCGTAATCTTATAATCACGGATTTTTAAAGTGATTTTTGAATACCACTTTTGATTGAAAACTTTGTTAATGTAATTGATATTATCATTAACAAGTATTTGAGAGGATGTTCCTGTTTCAACAGGGATCATCATGTTTGATCTTTCTTGAACAACAAGCATTTTGTTTTCAAGAGAGGTAAGACGTTGCTTTGTTTCAGCAACTTCTCTTTTGAGGGTTTTGATTTCCAATTGCAAGTCTTGAATTCTGACTGGCATTGGATTATCATCCCTTTTGAGCCTATCAAGTACTTCCTGAAAGTTGAAGTAGATAGGTTTTCTTTCTTCTTCATCAGATGTCCCTTTAAGTTCTTCTTTGAGCTTAACGAGCATCTGTTTTTGAATAAGAGGATCAGGAATTGCTTCGATAGACTCGAAGAGTGTTTCCTGAATTTTTGTAAGAACGTTGATGCATCCTCCGCAAGAAATAACATCATCGTCCGCTTCACTTGAAGAAGAGGGATCGAAATAATCAGTTCCTTCTTCTATTTGATTAATCATATCATTATCAGAGGATTCTGAGGAAGAATCTCCCTTGATAGATAGATCTTCAAAGATACTAAGTAGAGATTGTTTGACATCGTCATCGATCTCTAACTTATTTATCTTTTTCTTGAGATCTGGACATCTATTAGAATAATGCCCAAGTTTTTGACAATTGTAGCACTTAACAGTGCTACGATCAACGGCGGCCTGTCTTTTCTTAGCCTTCATTTTCAAATAGGCTAATATTAATAATTTCTTGGTTAACTAACTACATAAATAACTTATTTGAAGATCTTATTTATACAAGTATCCATTTTTCAATAATGGATTGAAACCAAAACAGGAGTTTAAATTACTTATATGTCCATTTTGGTTCATTTGTAATTATTGAGATCCTCAAAAATTAATATGAAAAGAAAAAATCGATTGATTTTCCACAACCGTTTGTATTTTTTATTTTGGAAAAACCTCAAATCTCTCATACTTTCAAAATCTGCGATTCTGAAGACCATAAATCGTATTAAAAAATTGAGGGCAGGGATCTTCTAATCGTTCCGTTCACGGCAAGCGTTAGTTTCCAACACGGGCAACACAATGGCTACTGTATTCGAATAAGATTCTTTCTCCGAGGGCGACGATTAGTCTCCAACGGCGAGGGCAAACGAAATCGACGGTAGCGTTCAAGTTGTTTGGGGCCATCGCTCAGTTTTCCATTCCTGAACGACGGCGACAGTGTGGTTTATTCCGACTGTTTCTTTTTCTATTCTCTGACAGTCTAGAACATAGAAGGTGGAAGCAGTATAGTGATTTTTTCGGTTTAGTTGATCTGGTGTTTATATAAAATAATCGAAGAACATATAAGATGTTTCGCGTTATACCAATAGATATATAAGTATTAGGGGTGATAGTATTAACCGAAAATCGAGCTAACCGAACCAAACCAAACCGATCTAGTGGTTTGGTTCGGTTTTTTAGAAAGAAATTGGATATCTCGGTTTTTATTTTGGAAAAATCGAAAAATATTGGTTTGGTTCGGTTTTCATTCTAAAAAACCATTAAAAACCGAACCGAACCGAGAGATATATATATACTTAAAAAAACCCTAATCCATCTATTTCTTTTGATATTTTCTTCACTTTCCCCTCAGCCTCCGACTTCCCTCAAACTTGTTCTCTCTCTCGAAGCCTCAGAGTCTCAAACGGTCACTCCGAGCCGCAGCAATGCCGTCTCTCCCAACGCAGCAGACTTCCCTAAACTCGCTCGCTCTCTCTCTCGAAGCCTCAGACGGTCACTCGGAGCCGCAGCCATCGTCGTCTCTCCCAACGCAGAGTATCGATCCATCTATCCTACCCTCACTGCCTCAAATGATCAGATCGGAGTATCAATCCAGCCTTAGACGGTCAGATCAGAGTATCAATCCATCTATCCTACCCTCACCGCCTCACTCCGAGCCGCAACCAACGCCGTCTATCCCAACACAGACCCTCACGCAGAGCCTCCTCCCAGTTCGTCTGGTCATCGTTCTGGAGCGGCAGCAACAATGGGAAGGCAGTTTTGAGAAGCCTAAGCGACCGATTCAGATTCTTGAATCTGTACTCTTCTTGCAAACGAAGCTGCGACGTTTCGGAATCCATCGTGTATCTTTCGAGAACGGCGAGTAGTTTGTTCGATCTGCTAAACCACGGCACCGGGGAGTGAAAAAGGAGATCATAAGTGGGTGATTTGATTATATGTTTGTTTAATTAATCTATTTGTTTGTGCTGACTAATATTCTATTGTGAATAAGAGATCAATGACGTTTGTTAATTGTTATGTTGCTTTACTGAAAAACAGGGGCTGAAAAACACTAAAACATGGCTGGAACCAACAAGTAAAGTAGCAGAAATGCTATGAATTTGTTTAAAAAAAAAAAAAACCCCAAAAAATCGAACCAATGAAGAACCGATCCAATGGACAACCGAACCAATGGTTTTATCCTTTATTGGACATTGGTTCGGTTCCTATCTTGTGAAAACTGAATGGATCGGTTCAGTTCTAGGTTTGGCCTAAAACCGAGGAAAACTGAACTGATATCACCGCTGAGAAGTATACAACCCATTATTCAAAGCATATGTGATTTTTTTGATTGAGCATATAAGATGTTTATTTCTAAATGATTTTGGGTTTATATATAATAATCGAAGAACAATATTTTTAATTTCTTAAATTTTCACGGCATCCACTGGTAGAATCATTGTGCAATGATTTGGAGTTTATATAAAATAATCAAATAAAAACTTATAATTTTAGGAATGACCAATTATATGTTTGTTAGGAATACATCATGTATTATTTGGGTATATATTATATTGCCTTTGATTGGGCAGGGTATATATAGATTCACTGTGCCCAATCATTGCAAGTATAAATGAGGTATAAACATTTGTAGGATATATTATGTATTGCATATGATATTAAGTATATGTTATTGTGGATATATTATATTTCCTAGAATGTTACCTATAATGTTGAGTACAACTGAAATGGTATATATTATATTGCTTAATTTCAAAAACTTCATAATCAATATAAATATTCATCTCATTTCAATGACTGTCATACACTATGCTTAGGTGAATAGAATTATTACTTATACAAAATATAGGAGGATTATATATCAATGTTTATATATATTATATATCTGAAAATATAAATATGATCATTACATATACAAAATATAGCAGGATTACATGCTGATGTTTTTATTACATACTGCATATTATATATTTATCATTGTGTATTTTCAAACATGTTCTACATAAATCATGACATTTATAAACAATATATTGCATAATATATATTTGTCATTATGTAGTTTAATACATACTAGTTGGTAACATGTGCGATACACGCAAAATTTTTCATTTTATTTTACAAAATAAAGAAAGATGTATTTACATGAATAACATAAAGTAATTATACGTATTTTCAAATCTAGTCATTGTTAAATTATTCATGTCAACTTGAACATAGCTCAATTGGTTAAGACATATATCTTCTGTCAAAAGATCAAAGGTTCAAATGGCTCCATATGTTGTTAAACTAAAAAAAGTTATTAAATTCAAGATATATAGTGTAATTTATAAAGAAAGTTTAATATATTGGGTAATGTAATTAATTATCATGATTAAAATATCTATATAAAATTAATATATTATTTGTTTTTACATTAATTTATTTTATGTATTACACACATATACGAAATACTAATGAATGAAATAATGCCTTTTATAACTTAAAAGTCTTGCAATAATAAATTTAATACAAATTATACCACTAATTCATATGAATGAATTGAAAATTTGAAACAGGATAAATGCACATACATTATCACATTTTAAAAAAAATAAAAAAAATTAGAAGTGGAAATTACTTTTAACTTTGTTGAAATAATAAAATATGTATTATTTTTTTTGATTAAGCCATTAAAAAAAGTTAAAATAATAAAAATTAAATTGAGAATAATATAATGCATTAGTGGCCATTTGATATATTGAGCTAAAATTAAAGTACAGAATGAAAATATAAATTATATATATATTTTTTGAAAATTTATATTAAGATATTTATTTTATTTAATAAAACGAAACAAAATAAAATCTATCCACTATACCTAATACCCCAATAAGTCAGCCCATTTGTTTCTATTTTTTTAAGGCCCAGCCCACTTTTTTCTTTAAGAAAAACAAAACCGAGCTCAGTCTGTAAAATAAAATAAAATAAAATATGAATTAAAAAAAAACGAAACCTAACTCCACGCTGCTGCTTCCTCTTCTTCTTCACGCACCTCCTCCGTGTTCAGCAGCTCGGTGTCGCCGCCCCTTCTCTCCCGTTCATTGCTGTCGCCGCCGTGGTTTCTTCAGCTCGTGCCGCCGCCACAATCGTCTTTCTTCTGTTCGTGCCGCCTCCGCAGCCTCCCTCGTAGCGGTTTTGCACATATTTTCTACAGGAGTTTAAATAAGAGGAATTGAATTCCAGTGCTGATTCTCGATACTATCGCAACGAATGGGGAAGTTGGGGAAGAAAGCGAGGAAGTTTGCGAAGAAAAATCTTCAGTCTGTGCTCAAAAGGAAGCGGAAGCTGAAGTCTATGTTCAAAAAGAGAGCTCCATCAAGTAAGATTTCTTCCACGTAACACCAGCACGCACATGTTCTAATTTGTAGTTTCTGAAGGCTATTTTATTATTCAACACGTTTTTCCAGTTCAATCTCTCTCTGTATACTCGTTTTTGGCTATAGACTTGAGCTGCTTAACGAATTTGTTTCGAGCTTTTTTTTTGTAATGTTATATATTGTATGGAGTATCGTTTCTTATAATGTTCTTCTTCAAATGTCGTAGGACAGGACGAAGACAGCGTTGAGAATCGAAAGGACGATGCAACGAAGCTCCTTAATCGAATGTAATGCTTGAATTGGGGCATATTTTGTTCATTTGTTCCGAACTCTGTATTTATATTAATCTATCACCTCAATTAATAGCAATAGTAATGTCAACTTCGTTCTGATAATCATCTTTCCGAATAATATTTTCGCTTTGATTTCCATGGCCACAAGAAAGTACATGCATGAATATATATCGAATTGTTTGTTCTCTCTTGCGCGCGCATTCAACGTATATGGTTTTGTGTCTGGGACTTTTCCATCCCCAAATTCCCTACCTTGCTATATTATCCATGTTATTTATTTTCACGTTTTCTATTTGTAGGAATGGTGAAGCTGATGAAAACAAGAATGTTTCCCTTGATGCAATTTTCAGTGAAGATGAATATGATATGCTTGAAGATGATTCTGACAGTGATGGATACATCTCAGAGGTTTTTTTCTGACCTTTGCAGATACGATTTGTGATTAGTTGATTGGGTTTATTGTATTTCTAATGTTATTTGTCAATTAGGAATCAAGCTCTTTTAACACTGCTGAAAATGGAATTGAGAATAATTCTGAAGGCAGGACTGGTAAGTTCACTCTCCAAGCTATATATAGCAAAAATTCTTGTAATTTATCCTGATACGTCCTTTGATCCTGTCTTCAATTTGTGGTGTTATTTTGCAGACATGATTAGTCCCAATGATTTATCGGATCAGAACAAAGAAATTCATTCAGAACTTGCAAAGAAAATAAAGCAATTGAACAGGTTGAAAGAAAAGGTAATATTTTACTTTGTTTAGTCCCAATGTCTCACTCTCGTACGTATACTAATTTCAAAATGCATGCCAAATGACTCCTAGTTATACATGAAATGTGGCATGTGCAAAAAGATTTATTTTACTTATCCATAGCATTGCATTGTGTTTCTGCATTTCCATTAATGATTACGTTGCTGAGAACCTTGCTAGAGTTGTGTTTCCTAATGACTCCTAGTTATACATGAAATGTGGCTTGTGCAAAAAGATTTATTTTACTTATCCGTAGCATTGCATTGTGTCTCTGCATTTCCATTAATGATTACGTTGCTGAGAACCTTGCTAGAGTTGTTAAATAATAGTAAGTCCTGTATGTACACTGCTTGAAGAAGTGAAGAACTATTTGTATATAACTTCTTACTAAAGAGGTGATTAAATTATTTGATTTTTCTCTGAATTGTCATTGCCAATTACTTGAGCGTCATGCTTTGCATGGTAACTTGGAAAGATATTTAAAGCAGATGCTTTCATTTAAAGATCAACATGTTCACAAAAGATATGCCAATGTGTTTAGTGCTCTGCATCAATTTTGGACTTTAAACATCTTTAGCTTGTGGCTGATTTCCATTTCTGGCCTACTGGGTGCTTGGCACCAATAACTACAGAGGTTTTTGCTTTTCTGGAATGAATTGATCAATTATCACGTTTTAGAATAAGAGTTATCATTGATTTTAATGATTTTCGAGGGTTTATATTTTATGAAAATTTTCACTACTTTCCCTAACACTTTTTAATCATTTGAGGCTAGGGTGGTGTATTTTTTCTTATATTATCTTCTAATGATTGCTTAATTTTCACTCCATGACTGGGCAATTTAATTTATCCCTTTACTTGGAAGATTTTCAGGATCCAGAATTCTTGAAGTTTCTGGAAACCAATAATAAGGCTGTTGAATCTTTCAGAGATGAAGACACTGTAAGTAATATGTGGAGTGCTATGTTTTTTTGTGCCGATGCAGTTTGAAAATTTAATTTTGTTTAGGTTTATAAAATTCCTCCCCTTTTATTTGTTCCTTGTTTATTAATTTTGTACTTCATAGAATTTAATGATGTAGAAACAAGCACTGTTAGCCAATTGTGTTTTCATATGTTTTTTCTTGTCTTTCGATCTGATTGGTTCCTCTTCTCTCATTGTTCTCCTTGAACAGAGTTCTGATGAGGAAACAATCAATGATGATGCATTAAAGCGAGAAGAACAGAGCAATAGTTCTAATAAAGACTTGTTGCTGAGTAGCTCTGTTGTTGATTCCTGGTGTCATCAAGTTAAGAACAAGCTTGATTTGTCTCTTCTTACCAGTCTAGTTAATGGGTACCGAGCTGCATGTCACTATGGATCTGAAGCAAGAAGCAACGTAGATGCTGTCAGGTGCTATAAAATTGGAAACAGTGAAACTTTCTCCAAGATATTAACTTTCATGCTGCGTGAGGCTGACAATTTATTTAGGGAGCATCTAGGACTTTTGAGCTCCAGCTGTAAGAAAGAGTTGATTTTAGAGTTGAGAAACACCCAAAAATGGAAAACGGCCAGGCCTTTAATTAAGTCATATTTAAGGAGTAGCTTGTTTCTTTTGAATGAGGTTTCAGAAACTGAGATATTGAGCTTCTCCTTGGCTCGAATAAGAGCGTCAATTATATTTTTTGCAGCTTTCCCTTCTCTACAGCGCAGGCTCATCAAGGTATGCATATGTTTTACATAAATATTCATACCTTGCTTTTGTTGTTGATCCATTGGAAACAAGTATTGATATATCTATTATTCTCAAATCTCAGGTTCCTTTACCATTTAATTTCATTCAGATTTGATCTCATACTAAGTAACTATAGATTTATGTATGTCATATTTCCTGACCTAGTATAGAGATGACTGTATTTTGATCCTGTACATTAGTGATTCATTGCTACCAGTAGCCTGATATACCTATGTACTCCTTGTCTCACACCACTAGTGCAAATATACACCCCACTGAAATATAAAAATCTAAATGTAATGCAGATTGCAGTACATTTATGGGCAACTGGTGAAGGCACAATATCATCCCTCTCATTTCTCATAATACAAGACTTGAGTTCTGTGCTTGGGTCCAATGGCTTTGACTCCTGCTGGATTAAAATGTACAAGGCCTTCATTGCTAACTGCCAATTTGCAGAGCCAATTTTACATGAACACATGCAATTTCTGAGAGACTCCTTTGTCGAGTTTTGCTCTCTTGATGTCCATAGATCTACTACTAGGGCTAAGGTTTCAATCCAGCAACTTACCAAGATACTGCATCAGGGTTTACGAACAAAGAAGAAAGTAAGCTGCTAGGAGGCCTTATCTTACTTCCTTGAGTCATGAACTTTAAATGTATTATTATTTGTTCAAGCATACGAGAAGCCTATTTGCATTTAAAAAACTTTCTTCATGCCTGTACTTCTCTTTGCAGGAAGCAGTCAAGATGATATGCAGTTGGCAATATATAAATTGCATTGATGTCTGGGTGAAGTTCATTGCTGCAAATTTCCACGATTATGATCTTCAAACACTGCTCTATAATGTTATTCAGATTGTAAATGGAGTGACCGTATTGTTTCCTGGTCCTAGATATTTACCTTTAAGAATTAAATGCATTCAGTGGTTGAATTATCTTTCCAGTTCCAGTGGGATTTTTATTCCTGTTGCATCAATGGTGTTGGATATTTTGGAATATATAATTGGCAAGGAGGGCAAGAATCCAGGAGTTGTCTTCAACCACTTGTCTGCCCTACAGGTTATACCTTTATGCTTTATATAGTATTCCATGATTCTGGGACGATGCACTGTTTGTTCGTTATTAAGAAGTTAGATCATTGTTTTGCTAAATTAATGGATTCCATTTTACTGTTTTACTCTTCTACCTTGCGATTTATTTTGTTCAGTTGTAGTAACTGTAGAGGTTATTCTTGCAGCTGCCAAAATATTGGTTAAAGTCACGGAACTTTGTGGAGGAATGTGTTTTATCTTCCATTGAACTTCTTTCAGCTCACTTTGCTCAATGGAGCTACAATATATCCTTCCCTGAGCTGGCTACTATTCCGCTTACTCAACTTAAGAAGTTTCATACAACAACTTCAACAGAGAATTTCAAGCGCTTGGTAAAGCGTTTTATTGATCAGGTAGAGGCTATCTTGCCTGGATTCACGGTTGTTTTGCAATTGTGTTCATGTAATTTCTCAGAGACCTGTTCTTCAACGAATAGTTGTCTTCTTGTATATATTTATTTATTTTTGAATAATAGAGGGTTGATAGCTGCTTCTCCTCTGTTAGCTTTCATCCTTGTGCTATTTCTTAGATTGGTTAGTTGTCTAGAAAGATACTTTGATGGAAACGGTACATGCATTCTATACATGCGTTGCATCTTCTTAGACCTTTTGTTTGCCATCCAGGTTGAGCAGAATATTGACTTCGTGCAAAAAAAGAGAGATGAAGTCTCATTTTCACCCAAAGATCAGCAAGCTGTTGAATCATTTCTTCAGGTTTCCTTTCCTTTTCTTTTTCCCTTTTAATTGTTTCAGTTTCTCACTCCTAGCAATTGACAAGTATCATTTGTATTATATGCCGATTGCAGCTTGAGAAATGCAACAGCAACATTCCGTTTATGCAATATTACAAAAGCATATTGGACAAAGCTGCATCCAGGAATCTGGCTCTGGATAAAAAGGTACTGCTTTTCCTTTCATGCTTTTGCAGGAGTATGATATATATATTGATAAGTTCTTACTTGAACAGGATCTATTCTATAAGTTGATCAACTGTGTCCTTGAGTTCTAAAAAATATAAGACAAAAGAAATAGTAAGAGTACTTGACGAGCAGTTGAGCGCTTGCTTAACAAATTGTATTTGTTGCATCAACTGATAAAGTTGTTTGGTTTTTTTAGTTTTTATCTTGCACTAGCTTACCAAAGTTGATCATGTAGTTTCCTGGAGCCAACAAGAACAAAAAGAAAAGACCGCAGCTTGAAAACAACCAAATTAAATCGGCTACTGCTAATGGTAAAGTACATTCAGAGAAGAGAAGAGCGAAAAAGAGGAAAACTTGAGGACTCGTTGGCCGCTGTGTTTATTTTCTGATCTGAGGAACAGGTTTATCAGTCCTCTCTCACTTCAAATATTGATACTGTTTTCAACTCTAGGTTGTATATTCAGAGGTTGATTTATCGCATAAATCAGGAGCCAAGAAGTTAGATAGATTCTAGAATCAGACTCTTAGCGCGGGAAGAAGGTTGCTATTAGTGAGATGAAAGCTAAGAAAATAGTCATCTACTTTAGTTAGGACATTGAAATTCATTGCCTTTGGGGTAATATCAATTTTGTTTGGGTAATTGAAAATGCAAAATGTTTAAAAAGTCTGTCTTCATATCTTTGTATTGATCTTGCTTGTTTAGCACTCAAAAGGAAGCAAAAGTATCCATTTGGATTTTTCCTGTTTTTATTATTGTTTCAGACAATGATATGAATTTATGTATGTATTAAGAGAAACAGCCATAAATAGCTAAATTTAAGTCAGATGGTACAACTTAATTGGTGCCCTTCTATTGGTGGAGACAGGTCATAGCTGCATACTTATCATTGAATGTTACTATTTTATTTTTCATTAACCCTTTGAATCTTGTAGCCACCTAAATATTACTTCAAAACTCTGATTATTTTGTGTGGAATTATTAATAAGATATTGCTTCTTGTTTATTGTTTGGTTTGTAGAATTATTTTAGAGTTATAATTATGAAACTTGTGAAGATTAAGATTACTGTATACTTTGAAATCGTCATTAAAAAATCTCTAAGTTTCAAAATAAGGGCAATTTTATTTGGAAAAAAACTGTCCACCCGTGAGAGGAGTTAAAGAGAAATTATTTCCAAAAAAATGGTTATATGAAAATATATTTCTTAGTGTGTTTATTTTTTATTTAATTTTTAAATTAAAGAAAACAGATTTATGCTCTTTAACTTTTATTAAAATAAATGATTGTAGAATAAGTTGCATTATATTTGACAGATGGTCAATAAATTGTATTTTATTTTTGCATGAAGACAGAAATTGGAGGATTCATGGAATTCTTTAGGGGCGGTTGATATCTCGTGCTTCCATTTTCCTTTATTTTCTTTAGATAATTTTTTCCTTTTTAAAATCTTCCACGTCTTCACATGTATATGGACAATTCTGAATAAACTAAATGGCTACCGTTTTGAAAATGAAAAATTTATGTGTATGTCATTCTAGTTGACTATTTATTTATTTTTTTTTAAATCCTTACCTTTTGGGTTTTATTTTTTTCAAAAATACATTTTTTGGGTTAATGGGGAGCTTTAACTCTTAAAAATTGATCTTGTGTCTTCTTCTTTTGAGTTCAAAACTGTTGAAGTTATATAGGGTGAAAATCTTGTTATCTTGAACACTTGTCTTAATGTTATGCCACTATATCAATTATCATTGATTTAACTTATATTTTGGGGTGGATACATAGACATGACTTGAAAATTGAAAATGTCACTTTGAAAAGTGTGAGATCAAAGGTTTGAATTTTAATTGTAATACTAAGAATTAGTAACCTTTTGAAAAATTGTTCCCAAAATAGTTTTATGTTTTTGTTTTCAAACTTGTGTTTAGAAAATTGTGGTTAAATGGCGTGTAAATGTTGATGTTGCTATAAAGTCATACTCCTGGAAAGATTACCTTAATATTTTTTTTCTAAACATAAGTTAATATTTTTTTTCTAAACAATTTTTAAGAACTATGGTCTAAAAACGTTTTGACCTCAATTTTGTTCCAATGAGAATTTTGGACTCATTAATGACATCTGAGGACAATGAATACAGGTGTGCTCTTTTTTTTTTTTTTTTTTTTAGTTCAATAACATTTGGGATTGATGAATTCGAACATCTGACCTCTTGGTCGAGAGTACATGTCAATTACCATTGAACTAAACTCACTTTGGTTATGAGTGTACTCTCTTATAAATGACTAATGAGAGGGACAAGACAAAAAGAGTTTTATTATTTTATGAAATAATTATATTTGTTTTACAAAATTGTCCACGAAGGTATAGTAAAGCCGTCGCTTTTTTATTAATTAATAATTAAAATAATTGTGTTACTAATCCATGAGCCTATAGTTCATTTCTTCTCTTGTTTCAAAAGAAATGAACTATAGGCTCATGGAATATTTGACACATGAAAAGTATAGGCTCATGGAATATTTGACACATGAGAAGAAATGAACTATGGTATATAGCTCATTTCTTAATTAAGTTTATCTATCTGTTAAATCTTAAATAAATATTCAATCTATATACCAACCTGGTTAAGTTTATAAAATTTATTATTTCTTATAGACATCAATTTGCTTTTATCATCTTTCTCAAAAAAAAAAAAAAAAAAAAAAAAAAAGAAAGAAGAAAGAAGAAAGAAGCTTTTATCATCATTTCAAAAGGAAAAAAGTAAAGAAAAGATCATATTAAGATTTTTCTCATCACATATTAGTTTACTGAAATGAAAATGTTTTAATTATACAATATTAAGTTTAACTAATTTAGGTAAGATAATTTTTGTTGCACAATCAAAAAATTAGAAGAAGAAGAAAAAAAAAACTAAATAAAGAGTAATTATTGTATAAGACCATCTCTGTAAAAAGCATCTACAAAATCGACTTTCCAGGCCAGCATCACACGACTGGAATGGGTCTGAATGAACCCTTTACGGCGACGTTTTGATCACCGCTCCTGCAGCCCATTACCAGGGCCCTAAGAACCTTCCACAGCCCTTGAACTGTCGTCTTCTTTCCACTGCTTCCTCTAGCCACTTTCCTCTCCTCCGACGGTCGGAACATCGCCGGCCGACTGCTCCGCCGTTGCCTTGTCCTCATATCACTCAGTTCCATCTCCTTCGGGAACCTCGCGCTACCAAACAGAAACAAGAACCAGCGCGATTTCGCCGGTGACGATTGCAATATCATCGCTCTCTCCGCCGGCGAGTCGTATTTCTCCAATTTCCGGCTTCTCTTCCGTTTGATGTACTCAGTATTCTTCGGCAGTGAAATGGAAAGTGAATCGAATCCTTTAACTCCTCTCTTCGTTCTCGCAGAAGCAATCTCGCGACCTCTTGCGTCAATTGTAGGAGATTTTCTAGCGTCGAACGAGTGTGATTTCGTACGAAATTGGCAATTCTTTGCAGAAATTTTCTCTGATGCGATTCTTCCTGTGTTTTGTGAGTCGCTCGGCTGTTTGTTGGGAATCAATTTCCCGCAGAAGATTATGTTATCGGATCCGGAATAAGCTGAATCAGAAACAGAGAAATCGTCGCTGAAAAACTCGAAGAATGTATCTTCGTTGTCGAACGAAGCGCTCTGGTCCTGCTTGGAGTAATCATCGCAATTTGATTCATCGCTGTAAATTGGAAGGTCGCATAGAGAGAGCGTTTCTTCGGCTTCTTCATCGTGAAGAATTGGATCTTCTGAGAGATTGATGGAGGCATCTTCTCCTGTGTAAGATTCTTTAGCAACTACCATTTCTGAGTTCCGATCAAATGCAAATTGAAGCCGATTGAAGAAGTCCAAAGTGAAGAATTATCAACCTTTAAAATTGAATCTAGAGGATGAAACCTAGAAAGAAATTTTTTTCAAGATGATGGAGAGATATTTGAAATCCATAGGTTGAATAAATTTCTTCACGGGTTTCTTATAGGCTATTCTACAAAATGAGAGAGAGAGAGAGAAGAGAAAGTGAGAGTATTTTACTGGCTGTGCTGGCCTTCTAGAAGGGCAGACGGAGACGGAGATTTAAATACGGGCGGATTGAAGACTGAGCCAAGTTCGCCTGATGGGACAATTTTTCTAGATGGTATTTCATTTCTTTTTCCCCTATTTTTTTTTCCCAACTCGTTGAATATTTTGTTAGAATTCTTTTTTGGGGTTAACTTGTTTTCTTTTTTTCTTTTTTTTTTTTTATAGTACAGGAGGAGTACGTGGAATTGAACTTCCGACCTAAGACAAAAAATAGATGCTAATTACTGCTTAATTATGATTATGTTGGAGTTGAATTGCTTATTTCATTCTTACTATTTAATCTTTTTGCTTGATTTTTTAAAATTATATTTTTAAACTTTGAATAATACTTATTTTTTTGTGTATCTATTGTGAAGGTTTATTTTTTTAGTTTAAGAACTTGTAGGATGAAGAGATTCGAACTTTTGACTTACTAGTTGATGTTATATGTATTAATTAATTGATTTAGGTTTAATTGACCCAAGTTAAGCGTAGTTCAATGCTTAATGTGTTAGTAACCCTCTTAGATGTTAGAAATTTAAATATTTATCTCCACATTTGTTATAATGAGTTAAAAATAAAAAGATTGTTTTATTTCTTGAGTTTTGTAAAAGGTAATATAATTTTCATTCGTCTAGTGCCCTATTGAAGAAGACAAAACAAATAATGATGAAGACAATCTCCCTCTCTTGGTTTATCTTGGATTACAAAAATATATATGAAAATCTAATATGTTAAGCCCCGTTTGATAACCATTTGGTTTTTGGTTTTTGGTTTTTAAAAATTAAGCCTATAAATACTACTCCCACCTATGATTTTACTTGTTTTGTCATATACTTTTTGCCTATATTTTCAAAAACCAAGCCATGTTTTGAAAACTAAAAAAAATAGTTTTCAAAAACTTGTTTTTGTTTTTAGAATTTGGCTTAGAATTCAAATACTTCCTTAAGAGAGATGAAAACCATTGTAGATAAATTAGGAGAAAACAAGCTTAATTTTCAAAAACCAAAAACCAAAAACCAAATAGTTATCAAACGGGGCCTTAATATTTCATTTATGTTTTACCTTTCTAGTTCTTAAAAGTGAAAGATTAAATATATTGAAAGGCCCCCTCATTATAGTTTTTGTTTTTACCCTCATTGTTGATTAGATTAAAAATGAATAATTAAAGTGGATGTCTAATGGATTATGAGAAAAAAAATATACTTCATGTAAACTTAAGAAAACGAATATTATCCCTAATTTGACGACAATATAGACATAATAAGAGACAAAACAATGGGACTTCCAAAAATTCAGTACATAAAAAAGAAAATTGAAGCTTTTAAAGCATTGAAGACAAGTTGAAAATCAGCATATATATTAGAGGCAGAATTATATATTAATTTAAGAAGCTTACAAATTGAGTAGAAATGTAAGTTTTATTTTATATATAACAACTTTAGTAGTTAAGAAGTTAAATCAAAGTCCTTTGTTTTGATTCGAGAACTGATGTTGAATTTGTTTCACGTTGCAGAATTTAAATTTAGAGAATTTGAAATTATCGAAATGAAGGATTTGGAGTCAATTCCATTTCTGACCTTGGCGGCCACCACTTTGTCATTTCCTTTGTCGTTTCCTCCTTTTTATTTTTTATTTTTAAGTATCACTTTGGTCGCATCGCATTTACGTCAGTAATTTCGTTATTGAATTGACTCAAAACTGGCGAACTTCTACTCCTTTCAAAAAAAAAATTATACTTCTACTTTCATTCTAAATAAATGGGGAAAAAGGTCGAAATTTCGAGAAAGTTTCCTTTTTCCATATATATATATATATAAAGTTAACAATAAACTAATAGTATAAGTCAATTGTAAGCTTTTTTGAAAATACAGTGCTAAAATTTGACATTTAAAAGTATAGTGCTAAAATTTGACATTTGAAAGTATAGAGACTAAAATAGAATGAAATCCAAAATATAAGAACCAAAATGATATTTTAACCTAAAATCTATTACAGAAGAAGCCAACATGTTTTAACCACTCAATTATTCACCAACCTAAGTACACTGGTTAAGGTGAGAAAAGAAAAATGAAAAATTAAGGCTTATATCCTTAATTAAACCATTTATTCTTTAGAGATGACAAATTGGTGTTTCTGAAAGCTACAGCTCAAGAGGCGGCAAACCTCAAAGAAATTCTCTTGGATAATGAACAAGCTTCTGGCCAAAGTGTTATATTCAAACAACTAACAATAGTATTATTATCCACTATATCCCAATATCGATGGTAAAAGATAGCAAAGAACCCATTTGGTCCCAGATCTTTTGTTGGATGAAATTGTTTAATTGCCCGTTGAACCTCCTCTGGTGTAAAAGGACTACATAGAAATTCATTCATTTCTTGAGATACCCTTTCGCAAGAACCTGCCTAGTAACTTTTGACATCTACTCAACAGAAGGGTTAGATGAAGTAAATAATGTACTATAGAAATCCAATTTTTTTTACCATCTAAGCCTTATCTTGTTGCCAGATTCCATTACCATGAGTAATACCTTCAATAGAGTTCAACTTTTTCCTTCATGATGCCTGACGATGGAACCATTTCGTGTTTCTATCCCCCCAACACAACCAATTTTCTTTGGACCGTTGTTTCGAGTAGATTTCCTCCTCATGAACTAGAGCATGGAGATGCCATTCTAACACATTTATTTATGAGAAATTTGAGGGATGAGGTATGTCATAAGCTTCCTTGAGTAGTTTCCTCATCTCATTTATTTCCTTAGTCATACGACCATTTACCTATCTTCCCTACTTTCCAAGGACCGCACATCTTTCCAAGTTTTTGTGAAGGGGAGGTTGTACTAGTGGGAATTACCCCAACTGCCATTCTTGGAAATCAAATCCTTACACTTCGAATGAAGGGTCCAAATCTCCTCGAAATGAAATCGATGATGTTTGCGCTTACTACATCTTTGATCCTAAACTTGTTCTCACTAGATTTACCTCAATTGGTCTATGATATGATTTAGTCGGTCTAGCTATATTTAGACTGACTAAATTGTACTCAAGTTGATATATCTTAATTAGTGAAAATTTTAACATGTTAAGTTTATCTTTAAATTTTAATTTTTGTTCGATTGAATCTTAATTACTTTTTTTAACCTTTTTGCAAAGAAAGCTCAAATAATATTTCGAGTTTGTTAGTTCAATAATTACAGGGTGAAAACTGTTTTTATCCTTTTCTCCAAATGTCAATACTCGAATGCTATGATTTCTCTGGGCAACTTTGGTGCCTATTTTATGCATTTAACCCTACTTTAACTAATTCAATGCGTTAATTTTCTCACTTATTCAAATTTAACATTGCATTTGATATAATTAACTATTGAAAGTTAAAATTGATTCGAGAGGCCAATTACGATTAGCTTTTCCCTTCTTTCTTTTGTCTAGTTTTATTTTATTTTTCAATGCTTGGTGAAAATCATAGGTACGAACAAATTTATGGAAGATAAACTTTAATTATTGAGTATGATTTTGTTTGTATGATTTATTAAAATTATCTTTGTCACCGAATCTTTATAATTATAATTTTATAATTATTGTTTTTTGTTGAACCTATAGAATTTGATCTATTTTATATCTTAATCCTTGTTTGACATTTAAAAAAAAAAAAAAACTCTAAACTTAATGAATTGTCATAAAAAGTCTTATTCTAAATCGTATATATATGTGGTTTTTTTTTTTAATATTTATATATCTTCTAGTTTTTTATTTTCACGATGGAAACTAAATATGAAGTTTATTGGAAAAAAAATATATAAAGTGTTGAAATTTTAAAGTCAACCGATCAAAATATAAGATTTATTGTACATAATCAAAATCCATGTATTAAAATGTTAGAGATTAAATTGGAAAATTGATACGAATTTTAAAAAGCCAAATATTACCTTAATAATAATAAAGAAAAACATTCATATTGAACAAAGGTGGAGCTTAGTTGGAAGCATGCAAAGAATTAATGATGTGTATAGTTATTTAAAATTAAGGCAATAATTGTGCTAGTTTTAGATATGTTATATAAAATATTTCAAAGATTCCAACCATTGTGTTTAATATGTACATATAAATTGATCGGGTGTACTAAGTAATGGGGCAGTAAGTAACATATATTATAAAAAAATTAAAGCCCAAACAGATAATATTGTAAATAATAATTATTATGAACTCAAGAAAATAAAAAGTAAATTATTATTATAATAGTTTATATATGACGTTAAATAAATAATCCAAAACCCACCAAAATGCATATATTCTGAACGCGAAATGTATGTTTAGTCCCTATATTTATATATTTTTCAATTTAGTCTATATTATTTTAAAAGTTTTAATCTAGTCCCTTATATATTAACACTTTTTAATTTAGTTCTCCACTTTTAAGGAATGTTAAAATTGATCGATGATAAACTTACATTATATAATATTTGGTGAATGTATACATTGTATAATACTTGGTGAATTGGCATAAATTTAGAGAAGGAAAAAGTAACATATGAGAAGAAACTTAAATTTTCTATCAAATTATAAGAGAAATTTGGAGGAGGAATTAGAAACTTTTATCTTTTAAGATGACAATTTTCATCCTCTAAATTTTTGTCAATTCACTAAGTATTATGTGATCTAAGTTTAATTATCATCAATCAATTTTAATATTCACTAACAGTGAGTGAGACTAAATTAAAAAATATTAAAAAAAATACTTTTGATCTCTATACTTTTATGAAACTATGGAAGTAACAATTTAGTCTTTGAATTTTAGTTTATAACAATTTAGTTTATAAACTTTAGATTGTAATAATTTAGTCCATGTAGTTTCAAATTTTATCAATTTAGTCCACATGCTTTCAAATTTGTAACAATTTAATCCCTATGATGAAAAGTTTTATAAAAAGCAAGTGTCAAGGGCTAATAAAACTTCATGGACTAAAATATTAGACTTGAAAGTACATGAACTAAATCGTTATAAATTTGAAAGTACATGGACTACTAAATTGTTTCTTCCATAAAAAAGTTCAGGGCTGATAAAAGGTGTTTTTTGACCATTAAAAAATGTTACAACATAAGGATTTTTTTTTTTTTTTTGAGTTTCAACGATATTTGGGAGTGGAGGATTCTAACCTCTAACCTTTTGGATGAGGGTACGTGTCAATTACCGCTAAATTATGCTTATTTTAGCTGCAACATAAGGGATTAAATTGAAACTTTTTGGACCATAAAAATAAAATTGAAACTTGTTTGAAAAGTCTTACTTTTGATTTTAAAAAAAAAAAAGTTTTATCACATATCTCTATTTGACAAAAAAATATTATCTTTATTTTTTATTGTGAAAAAGATGATCCGTTTATATTTTAAAACTTTGTTTTTATGTTTATTTGAAGTTGATAGATTTTTTTCTTTTGAGTTTAACAACATTTGGGATGGAGAATTCGAACATTTGACCTCTTGGTCGAGGATACATGTCAATTACCACTAAGTTATGCTCACTTTAACATCTAAAGTTGATAGACATTCACTAGTTTTTTTGTTTTTGTTTTTTTTTGTTTTTTTTATACGTATTTTGTTAATTTGAAGCTTGAAGGACTTAAAAAATGGAGTAGATGTGAAATTAAATGTTCGACTAAGTATTTATTAGTTTAAAAGACAATTGTATTCTACGTATTTATTGACTGGAATGGAAAGATTATTGGTGCTAGGACTAATTTTATTCATAAAAAATGGCCAGTTTTGATCTTAGAAATTGAGACAATTTGAGGGGGCTGAATTTTATTGCTGATAGATCTGCTCCTTTGGTGGCAGAATTGGGTTCCTTAGTTGCTATTCGTCTGATTAATAATGAGATGGACGATGTAACGGAGGTTCATAGCTTTGTTCGAGAAGTGCAAGAGTTGTCTCTCACTTGGCTCCAGATTCGTTTTTCATATATTCAACGCGTGGCAGAAATGAGGCGGCACATAAACTTACTCAGAAGGCTCAACGTCTACAGAAAGATGAAGTTTGGTTTGAAGAACCTTTTAATCCTCTTCAAAATTTTATAGCTTAATGTTTCTTATCCTTTCTGTGTACTAAAAAAAAAAAAAGAAAATTCTATTCTAGACACAAACCAAAATCGGCTATTTTCAAAGTAAAATTGAACTTTGAAAATGAAGTGCAGTCAAATGTCAAAGATTTAAAGTATAATCATAACTAATAAAAACTCATTCAAATGAAATGGTCTTTTGGGTAAGGTTGAAGTTTTATGGCAAATGAAACTAATTGGCTGTGTATAGTCAACAATAAGATCTTTGAATTCTTTGTCAAATGTTTTCCACAAATAATTTTAATTTTGAGAGTTTGAATTAAAGGACGTTTTTTTTAATACAATAATGCATGAGAGTTGGAATTCGAACTTCTGACTTTTTAGCAATAATATAATACCATGAATAATTAAACTATGTCTATTTCTCAGGTTGACAAAGAAATATGTTTGATTATAGTAAATTTTAAAAGTTATGATTACATAAAAGAATTATAATTTTATTGATAAGAATCATAACTTTATTATAGGATGGATGAAATGGGCAAAGTTATGTAAACCTAAAGAGATAGGAGGTTTAAACTTTAGGGATCTCCAAGGTTTTAATCAAACTTTGTTAGCGAAGCAGGTATGGAGGATTTTTAAAAATCTCAACTTGGTAGTCTCCAAAGTTTTAAAAGGTAGATATTTTCCTCACACTAGGTTGTTGAATATAACTTCAAATTCTCCTTCATCATTTTTTTTGAAAGAGCTTTGTATGGGAGATGGATCTTTTGAAAAAAGGTCTTAGATTGCAAGTGGGTAATGAGGATTCTATTAGGATGTTTCAGGACCCATGGATACCTCGGCCTTGGTCTTTTAAAGTTTTATCAACACAAAATGAGGCAAATAATATGTTGGTGTCTGATTTTATAACACGATCATTTCAGTGGGATGTTTTAAAATTGAATCAATATCTTTGTATGTATGATGTTCAAGATATCATTAATCAACCAATTTCGGTTGCTTAGGTTTGCCAGATTGTTAGATTTGGCATTTTGATAAAAATGGAAAGTATCGAGTTAAAAGTGGATATAAGACTTATATGTTTCTGCAGGAATTGGAGGCTTCTCCAAGTGAAAATAGGTGCAAAGAGTGGTGGAAAGCATTATGGAAAGCAAAAATATGTACAAAGATTAAAACAAATGTATGGCGCTCTTTTCACAATTGTATTCTAGTGAGAGTTAAACTTGCGTAGTAGAGACTTACTACAAGAATTTTGACTTTTTCCGACGCAACAAAGCGTCGGGAAAAGTCTAAATTGTGTCAGGAAAAGTCTTGGTCGACGAAAAAATTTCGTCGGCGATTTCGTCGGCATAGAGCCGTCGGGAAAGCTTTTCTCGACGAAAATGGTGTTGCGTCGGGAAAAAGTTTCTCCCGACGACTAGTGTATGCGTCGGGAGAAGTTTACTTTTGCCGACGCAATGTGCATCGGCAAAACTCTAAATCCTATTTTTTTTTCTCTTATTTATTTATTTATTTATTAACTACTTGATAGTTCATTTTAGTATTATGTTAAAACAAAAAATAATATCATAAAAAATAATAGTATTGATATGCAATAATGTGATTACAAAATATTCAATATCTACTTGTACTAGAGTTCGAAAGAAGAAAAAAATACATCAGAAATAAAACAATTAATCTTGAAGGCTTCAATCTTCGTCTTCGTCTTTATTTTTAGAAAATAGGTCTTCAAAATTACACAACTACAAATCTGAAAAAAAAAAAAAATAATGTGAAAAATTTTAAATGTAAAACAAAAAATAAAATAAGGTGCATATAGTGAAACTAAAACACAAAAGATTCTAAGTATCATTTTGACTCTCAAAGAAATTTAGAAAGTGCTTAAAGTGAAACTTAAGCACACAACCAACCCCTCAATGCTACAAAAGTGTCTTAAAAGTGCTTAAGCATACGTTGAGGCAAAAAAAAACTCAAAATGACCTAAAAGTATCTATTTTGCTCCTTAGAACCTATAAAGTGGTCAAAAAAGTGACTAAAAAAAGTTTAAGTGTCATTTTGATTCTTAAAGAAACTTAGAAAATGCTGTAACCACACAACTAACTCTCTGATGTTACAAAAGTGTCTTAAAGATGATTAAGTATACTTTGAGGCGAAAAGCTAACTCAAAACAACCTAAAAGTGTCTACTCCGCCCTTCGAAACCTACAAATTGGCCAAAAAGTGCTTAAAAATAGTATAAGTCTCATTTTAACTCTCAAAGAAACCTAAAAATTAAAGTGAACCTAAAGCACACAACCCACCCCAATATGCTACAAAATGTCTTAAAGGTGCCTAAGCGTATTTCGAGGTAAAAAATAACTCAAAATGACCTAAAAGAGTCTACTATTCTCCTTAAAACCTACAAAGTTATCAAAAAGTGTATGAAAATAGTCTAAGTATCATTTTGACTCTTAAAGAAAGCTAAAAAAATGTCTAAAGTGAACTTAAAGCACACAACCCACCCTCCAATACTATAAAAGTATCTTAAATGTGCCTAAGCATATTTTAAAAACCAACAAACATTCCTAACTCATTGAAGCTCTTACTTCAAATATCACAAACTCACTCAAACAACTTTCTTACACATCTCACTAACTCACCCAAACTAAACCTAAAAAAATGTATAACTTATCTATTCTTACTTAAAATCACTAAAAAGTGTCTAATGTACAAATTTTAGATGATTAACTCACTCCAAAATCTTCCAAAAGTGTCTAATGTACAAATTTCATTCTAACCATCCAAGGATATATTAAAGAAATGTGTCTTTGAGTATAGCATTTTGTGCACCAACCTAGTTCCAAGTACATACATATACAAGGCACTTAGGAATTTTAAGAGAATAAAATCACAACAAAATCTTCACTAAGCTCAAAATAAGCACTCTAATTCAATATATAACCTTAAAGTAAGCTAAAAATTAACACTTACATTTTAATGTTCAATAGGCTCAATAGGATAAAAATCACAAAATAGCCTACAAATCAAATTATACAATAAGATTAGAATCAAACTTTAATCACACACAAGATGCTCAAAATCAAATAAACACACACTTGGACTCAATGTCACAATTTAATCACACAAATATAGGCTCAAAACCACATGTCTAATCCCACAATAAGCTTCAAATCAAACTTTAATCACATAAAGAGCCTATAAATCACAATTTAATCAAATAATTACGCTACAAATCACATTTCGAACACACAATAAATTCAAAATCACGATTTAATCATACTTTAATCCAACAATAAGCTCCAAACTAAACACCAATCACATAAATAGCCTCCAAACCACACAAGTATTCTCCAAACTACACTTTGATTACATAATACATTCAAAGTAAAAATTTTAACTTCAAAAGGCTTAATAACTAAGTTTAAATCTTAAATAAACTAAAAAAAACATAATGTAAAAATTCTATATACCTCCAAAGTAGCAAACTCCATAAATTTTCTCCCTCAAAATGCCCAAAATCGGACTTCCTCCTCATGTCGTCAAAACCTACAAGAAAAACACCAAAAATAGAAGATCGAGGGCATGGGTGAAGGAAAATGGAAGAAAATGGAGAAGAATACGAAAAATGAGGTGACTGTACATGGAGTTTTAGATGTAGACGGCGGAGAGAAAAGGAAGAAGAAAAAGAGGGAAAAAGAAAAGAAAAAGAAGAGGAGAAGAAGAAGAAGAAAGGGCTAGGGTTTTATTTTTTCGCCGATTTTTCCCGACGCAAAAAAGCGTCGGCATAGGTCAAAAAAAGCGTCGGGAAAAGTGAAACGCGCGTTTCACTTAATTAACTTCTCCCGACGCTACAAAAGCGTCGACATATCCTTTTAATACGTCGGCTTATCTTTTTGCGCCATATGACGAGCTATGACGCGCAAATAAATCTCCCGACGCAACACTTTTCGTCGGGAAAAACATACTTTTCCCGACGAAAAGTGTTGCGTCGGGAAAAAGTTCGTCGGCAAATCTAAAAATTCTTGTAGTGTTAGCGGTGCCATTGTGTTGTCCTATTTGTAACGACAAAGAAGAAACTACAAATCATGCTCTTTTTAATTGTTCTAGGGCAATGGATATCTGGAAAATATTATTGCCTAACTTTATTATAGGATGACATGGTTTTGTTTGCGTAAAGGATAGGTGGATGGAGTTATTTAGTTATGTTTCCTCAGAACAATTTCTTGTTCTATGTGTAAGTTCTTGAGCTATTTGGAATGATCGGAATAGTTTATGTTTAGGTCATCCAATTAAATAAGTATAGATTAAATGTGATTGGATCATGGGTTATTTACAGGAGTTCCAAACAATTAATGGTAGATCTACTACAGTGTCATATGCTATGACGAACATGAGTGTGGTAGGAGTGGCTGAAGATTGGGTGAATATTTTTGTAGATGCAGCTTGTGATGAGGCTAACAGGGAAACTGGTATGAAAGCAGTATATTAAGGTATTTCGATGGGAGTTTGATTGCTGCGATGGTGAAGAGTAGTAGAATTTTTATCTCCCCCACTTGTTCAAAAGCTTCTGCAATTTTCGAAGGTCTTCAATTGTCTTATAGAATGAGACTCACAAAAGTTCATGTCTACTCTGACTTACTCATTATTATCTCAATGATAAATGGTTCATGGGAAGCCACCATTGAAGTTCAAAACATTCTCTATGACATTGAATCATTGAAGAAGGAGTTCCAGAGACTGAAGTTTTCTCATATTCGGCACCAATCAAATAAGTTGACCGATGTTTTGGCTTGATATACTTTATCTCGTTGTTCAGCATTATGGACGAAAGATTTTATGGATTGGTTTGGAATATTGTAGCATTTGATAATTCTGGTTTTGTAGTCCAAGTGACATAATTTCATTAATGGAATTTATGTTTAAAATAAAATAAAAAAAAAGCTTAAGGTTTTTTAATACTTTAAGTTACTAAAATGATAGTTTCATTGATTGAAAACATACACTTTGCATCTATGAAATGAAAAATCTTAAGAATCAAAGATTTTAGATTTTCTAATATCTACTTCTATCTCAAAGTTTTCAAACACAGTCCATCCAATTCGATTTTTTATGCAACTTATCAATGTGACCATTATTATGTACTCAACATGCAACCTAACCATGTACTACACGTTGTAATGTATGTACTCTACCATATTTTAATATATGTTTTAAAGTTTCAAAACTTTTTTATAAATGTTATTCTTAGCTTAAAATACCATTTTCATCCATTTACTTTGGATTTTATTTTAATTTAGTTTCTGTACTATTAAATGTCCAATTTTAGTCTAGGTACTTTCAATAAAACTTAAAATTAGTTCTTATAATAAGCTTGAAGTTATTTTTTATCAAAATTGGTTAAATAATAATAATAATTTTAATACAAGAAAATATGCAATGTGAACATATTTTCAAAATTTATAGATAAAAAGCTAATAGAGACTAATTTTTTTTTAGCAAAGTTAACAATAAGCTAAGAGTAGGGGCCAATTTTAAGTTTTATTGAAAGTATAAGGACTAAAATTGGACATTTAAAAGTATAGGGACCAAAATAGAACAAAATCCAAAGTATGGAGACTAAATGGTATTTTAACTTTTTTTTTTTAAAATCAGAACGATAAATACATAGAATTTGAAACTGTTTTTTCATTTTAAAATTTTGATTAAGACGTCAAGAACATTTTTAATTTTATAACATAAAAGTAACGGAACAAATTTAATTTTTTTAGTACAGGATAAATATACTGATGTAACTTTAAATTTTAAAATTTATATAAATGACAAATAAGTTAAAAAAATAATTTTCAACTATCTCGTATTTTAATATATAAAAAAGATAAATATAAATTCAAGTATGGGTAAAGAATTATGATAAAATTATAAAAATAAGGTTAAATTATAAATTTAGTCTCTATGGTTGATAGAAAGTTAGAATTTAGTCAATTTTAAAAGTTAGAAATTCATCCTTATAATTTGATAAAACCTCACAAATAATCTATATTTTGATAAAATCCTCATAAACAGTTCCTACGGTAGGGACTATTTAGGATAGTTTTATTAAACCATAGGAACTAGCTATAGTTCTAACATTTAAGATCATAAGGACCAAATTCTAACTTTTTAGGGGTCAAATTTATAATTTAACCTAAAAATAAAGATTCTCATCTCCTAACTTTTTATATGGTTATGAATTACAAATATAGCAGGGGTGACCATCTCATTTAATATTCTAGAAGAAAAAAAATCAGCTGCTGCAAGATTTCCAAGTGGCACACAAACAAAGAAGGGAGTATAACATAAATAAAAGTGTTTTATCAAAATTACAAATATAGCAGGGGTGACCATCTCATTTAATATTCTAGAAGAAAAAAAAATCAGCTGCTTCAAGATTTCCAAGTGGCACACAAACAAAGAAGGGAGTATAACATAAATAAAAGTGTTTTATCAAAAAAAAAAAAAAAACATAAATAAATGTGTAAATTATTGTATTTATAAGTAGGTCTAGTTCTTTGAACATCATCCGACCTTAGCTCAGTTGGTAGAGCGGAGGACTGTAGTTTGCTATTCAGTAATCCTTAGGTCGCTGGTTCGAATCCGGCAGGTCGGAATTTTTCCGCGGATTTTTTTTTGAAGCACTTTTGATTTATCTATAGCTTAGCCGTTTTGTTTTTGTTTTTTCTGAAGTATATAGCTTTAACTGTTTTTAATCTATAAATGACATATATTTATATAAACTTTATCCCATAATCCATATTAATATTTTGATTCAAAATTAAGAATTCTCATACAACAATTTTGAAAAATAGTTTTAAATGGTCCTTCACCCTTAGTTGACTAACAGAAAATTATGTGGGAATTAAGTTGCTAATTGTGTATTGGTGAGTTGGCAAATTTAATAATTTAATATTATTTTTGTTGGTGAGGTCACTAATTTTCTCTATCTTTCCTCTTATCCTTCCTTCATCTTTGAATGGACTGTGGTGGAAAACTTCTCCGAGTACCCTTCGTTTGGGCGATTTTCCGTGAGGGACATGCATCAAACTGTGGCCGTCGGTGTCATCAAGAGTGTCGAGAAGAAGGATCCAAGCGGCACCAAGGTCACAAAATCTACTGCTAAGAAATCTGGTAAGTGAATGGTGCGTGTGGCTGTTGGCGCTAGTGAAGGCCATTATCATCTTGATAGTGGCAACGAATTCTGGGTTCTGGTTAATACATCATCATTATATTGGGGTCTGTTTTGTGTGTGTCTCTTTGGCTTCGTCTTCAAATCTTCTCCTCCGTCGCAGAATTGTGTGCTGTCGTCGGTGGAAGGACTTGATCTCTTTAAGTTATGGTTTTTATGGTCTTATTTGTGTTTATAATCTGTCTATAGAACACATTTTCTATACCCATTTGAATTTCTGGTTTTCTTTGGGTGGAGGGAAAAGAGTCGGTTACTCGTAACTGGTCCATTTGATCTGTTACTTTTATACACATTATTGATGGGGGATACGTAATTAATACATGTCAGTTTAGCTGTAATTTTCTATATCGTGAATTGAATCTAAGTGGATTTCTTGTGTTGATCTTGTGTTCGATTGTACTAGTTATGCATTAACGTTTGCTGCTTGTGGAAATATATGGTTTTACGTCAATTAATTTTTCTAATTTCACCCATATGGATTAACATGATTCAAAATATTTGTTTTGAATTCTTGACCACAAGAACATAGGCTCAAATCTCTCCATCCCTAAATGATGTTGAATTCAAATAAAAAAAGCATTTAATGCGAGCTTAACAAGAGTTCCACATCTGTAATTCGAGCTTTAGGATTAGTCCAACCTTCTTTTCAAAGGTTAAAAGAAATTATTGAGGTTAAACCTTTAAAATCAAGTAGATAAAATAAATTTTAGTTAACAGCGTATTTTTCAAAGTCTGAAAATAAATTGTTCACAGTAAAGATAAAAAATAATAAAAATCAAATGGGTAAAATAAATTTTAAAGAATATTTAAATATTGTTATTGTTATTGTTATTATTATTTTAGAGGTTGTTTGAGACCTGAGTTAAGAAGTATGGAATTAATTTGTCTGTGGAATTAATTAATAAAAGGTACAAGTGGGAATTATTTGAGGGCATATGTTTTCGGAATCAAAGATAAATTATTAATGTTTTCTTTTTCTGTAATTATCCATATTTAACTATTAATACTGAATTGAAATAGGTATGGTATTCAAAGTTTTAAAATGCTAATTTCGAGTTCTTAAATTTATAAAAATATTGATAAAATATCGATCTCAATGGATATTCATGAAAAATTATTAAAACAAAAAATCTAAATAAATATTTAAATTAATAAATAAACATTTTACATTTTTTAAATAAGTTAAAATGTTTATTATTTATATTATATTCACATTAGTTACTTTTTGTCACTATTTATTTTTTTCATCAATTTCTTTTACAATATAAAAAAGTGAGGGATTTGAATTGCCCACTTTTAAATATTGATGAACTAAAAATAAATAAATAAATAAACTTTTGTTATCCTCAAAATTGCAATCATAATTTACTCAATCTAAATATACCAACTAAGTATACCAATAGTTATCTTCCTCGTCAACATTTTCCTTACTCAATCGACTTCGGAAATCCGAATCCTGCTTGCCATTCATAAATTCTTTTTGGAAAATAATGATTTTAATAATAAAAAAATCCGGAGATAAATGATAAACTAATTCAAAAATATAAAATAAATCTGGAGATAATTTAATTCGAACGATCTTTCGACTATTGAGGGCTCCTAATCGGAATTTTGAAATTATGATGAGGGTATTTTCGTGAACAAAAAATTTAGACATTGTATATAATGATCCTCAAACCCTATTAATCCCTCCAATCTAGTTTTCATTCACTATCTTTCGCCGCAAGGGTTTAAGAGCAGGTCCCTCCTCAGGTTTGGATTTCCCCCATCTTCTTCCGGTTCTCGATATCTTTAGCTTGTTCATACTCGATAATCTGTTGATTTCTGGAACTTTTATTTCTTTTCTCGTGTAGATCGTAACATGAAATATTGCTTTGTTTGAGATGTTGAGTTGGACTTCTGTATCCAGATGTGTTTCATTGTCTGTTATTGTTGTATTCTTCCTGTTCATCTGTTAGATAGATAATTGATGCGTATTCGTAGTGATCTTTTTATTTCCATTCAAGTTTTAGGGTTTCCGAGGCTGCTATTGTTCTTAAAATCGCGTAGATCTGCGTTTATTCTCGTCTGACTGATTGGATTGGTCATTCTTTGTTTTTTTGATTTATTTTCTCTGTTCCGTTTTGTTCTGAGAATATTCTTTTTCACAATCAACAAGTTGCCCAGCCAAAAGGTTGAGATTTTGGTGGATATTTTTAATTTACTATATTAAGATATGTTTATGTTAAGAAAATTTTGGTTATGCATAATTTTTAATAATGATTTTTTGCCTGTCTGCTCTTCCTTCAGGTTATGTTTTTCCTATTCTTAATTTATTTTCAACTTTTTATTGTTTCGCAGTTATTTTTCCTAAAATTCAAGCATGGGTAAGGAGAAGGTTCACATCAACATTGTGGTCATTGGTCACGTCGACTCTGGCAAGTCGACCACCACTGGCCATTTGATTTACAAGCTTGGAGGAATTGACAAGCGTGTTATTGAGAGGTTTGAGAAGGAAGCTGCTGAGATGAACAAGAGATCCTTCAAGTATGCCTGGGTGTTGGACAAGCTTAAGGCTGAACGTGAGCGTGGTATCACAATTGACATTGCCCTGTGGAAGTTCGAGACCACCAAATACTACTGCACTGTTATTGATGCTCCAGGCCATCGTGATTTCATCAAGAACATGATTACTGGCACTTCCCAGGCTGACTGTGCTGTTCTTATCATCGACTCCACTACTGGAGGTTTTGAAGCTGGTATTTCAAAGGATGGGCAGACCCGTGAACACGCTCTTCTTGCCTTTACTCTTGGTGTCAAGCAAATGATTTGCTGCTGCAACAAGGTAATGTTGATCGACAATCCTTCTCGTTTCTGAAGTATGAGCGTTAATTGCAATTCTGGAAAGCAGTAATTACTAAATTTTCTCGTGTTCTGTTATGAATTACTTTCCCGACTTATTTGGTGCTTTTTGTGACAGATGGATGCCACTACTCCAAAGTACTCCAAGGCTAGGTACGATGAAATTGTGAAGGAAGTTTCTTCCTACCTGAAGAAGGTTGGCTACAACCCAGACAAAATTCCATTCGTCCCCATCTCTGGATTTGAGGGTGACAACATGATTGAAAGGTCCACCAACCTCGACTGGTACAAGGGCCCAACCCTTCTCGATGCCCTCGACTTGATCCAAGAGCCCAAGAGACCATCTGACAAGCCCCTTCGTCTTCCACTTCAGGACGTCTACAAGATTGGAGGTATTGGAACTGTCCCAGTGGGTCGTGTTGAGACTGGTGTACTAAAACCTGGCATGGTCGTCACCTTTGCCCCATCTGGACTGACCACTGAAGTTAAGTCTGTTGAGATGCACCATGAAGCTCTCCAAGAAGCTCTCCCTGGTGACAACGTGGGGTTCAATGTGAAGAATGTTGCCGTGAAGGATCTCAAGCGTGGCTTTGTTGCCTCAAATTCCAAGGATGATCCTGCCAAGGAAGCTGCCAATTTCACCTCTCAAGTCATCATCATGAACCATCCTGGTCAAATTGGAAATGGTTATGCCCCAGTTCTCGACTGCCATACCTCGCATATTGCCGTCAAGTTTTCTGAAATCTTGACCAAGATTGACAGGCGATCTGGGAAAGAACTCGAGAAGGAGCCTAAGTTCTTGAAAAACGGCGATGCTGGATTTGTAAAGATGATCCCCACCAAGCCCATGGTGGTGGAAACCTTCTCCCAGTATCCCCCACTTGGGCGATTTGCCGTGAGGGACATGCGTCAAACTGTTGCCGTTGGTGTCATCAAGGCCGTCGAGAAGAAGGATCCATCCGGCGCCAAGGTCACCAAGTCTGCTGCTAAGAAATCAGGCAAGTGAATGGTGCGGGTAGCCGTTGGCGCTAGTGAAGGCCATCGTCTTGATGATAGTCGCAATGGGGACTGGATTCTTATCAATATTTTATCTTCTTGGGGTCTATTTTGTTTCAAATTTCCTCCATCGTCGATGAGCAGCTTCTCCCAGAATTGGGTGCTTGACCGGCGGTGGCAAGGCTTCTATCTTTGATCTTTGAAAGTTTGCGTGTTTTATATTTTATGCTTTCTTGTTAAACTACTTTTTCTTGTACTGAATTTTGTTTTTATTACTTGCGTAATGGATCGTTTTTGTTTTAGTACTATTAAGTCTCTTGGTTCAGTTCATTACTGCATAGTGGTAATCTGTTGGAATCTCTACCCCTCGTATATGTTCGAATGATGGGTTTGTTTTCAGGTTTCATTACTGCATTCTGTCTATATCTAATGGCCGATTTTGTCCCAAGTTTTTGAATCACGTTAGATCCAAAACTTTGTTTTTTAATCCTTTATTTATTTATTATTATTTTTTCTTAAACTTTTTGGCGGTTTCTATGGTATTTAAAGTTGAACAATTATAACTTTGGCAAGGTGTATCAATATTTACAAGCTTTTAATTTTTTTTAAATCAAATTGTTTTATTTTTTCTGTTTTTTGTTATTTTTGTTATTTTTAATGTTTTAAGACTTGCATATTAATTATAATTTATTCTCTTTTTCTAGAAAAAATTGAAATTCAATTAAGTTTTAATTATTTGAAAATTTATTCTTTTTTGTTTTTATTCTTTCTTTTTTTATTTGTTTTTTACAAATCAGATAAAAGAACTACAGTTTTTTTAATGGTTTAAGCCAATTAAATATTAATTACAATTTATTCTTTTTGTTTAAAGAAATTGAAATTTAGTTAAGTATTAATTATTTTAAAAAAATTCTAATATGAGCTATTTTGCAATTAATATTTAATTGACTGAAAAGATCAAAAAAAAAAAAAAGAAATTGTAGTTATATTATTTGATTTTTAAAAAACAAATGAAACAAAGGAAAACATCAAAGAAAAAAAGAAAAAAAAGGTATATAATTAAAACTTAATTAAGTTTCAATTTTTTTGAGACAAAGGGAATAAATTGTAATTAATATGCAATTGGCTTAAAACATTAAAAAAAAGACTATAGTTATATTTGATTTGTAAAAAAAAAAAAAGAAAACAGAAGAAAAAAGGAACAAAGAACTTAAGATTTAAGTTAATCTAACCCACGCCTATAGCTTGTAGGGGTATGCACGATTCGGTTTGATTCGATTTTGACCGGACAGAACCCTTCAATTCTTAAGAGTTGCAAATCGGATTTCTCTTAGGTTTTGGTTTAAAATCGAACCAGTCGGTTTCGGTGCCTACAAAATAATTTCATTCATGTTCTATCTTTTTTCTTAAAAGAAGAAGAAAAAAAATCGGATATGTTCATCAGCTAATCTTATAGAGATGCACGAGAGAGAGTGAAGGGGAGAGAGAGTAGAGATTAAACCCAACCCAAACTAGTATCAGAAACAACAAGAACCCAAAAAAAAGGCACCTCTACGAAATGGAAGGAACATAAAGGAGCAAAGAAATGGAATTATATGGCAAAAAAGTGACGACAGGAAAAGAGACATCGACGATGGTGAAGGAAGAGCGACGGTCTTGATAAAGGAAGGGAGACAGTGGCTAAAGCGAGAAGGAGAGCAATGGCCGCAGTGGCAGTGAAAGGGCGATGATGAGATCGTCTGGCAAGAGGATGAGGAGGCGGCCATGCATGAATGCGAGAGGAAGAGAGTGAGAAGGGGGAGAGTTGTGGGAAAACGGCAGGAGAAAAGACGAGAGGGGAGGGAAAACATAATGATTAGGGTTTAGGGAAAACCTAATTAATTGGGCTTGGACTATTTTGGGTTATTTTTGTGGTGGGCTAAAACTTAAATTCTATTTGGTTTGGGCCTATTATTTAAAGTTATTAAGAATTCAGTTCAATTCGGTTTTATTTAGTTTTTTAAATAGTTAAACCGAAGATCGAATCGAAAAGCTCGATTTTTTAAATAGACAAACCTAGAAAACCGAAAATATCAAGAAAACCTTCAGTTTTGGTCGGTTTATGCACACCCCTATAGGCTAGTAACGTATGGTAGCCAACTTTACCAAGAAGGATTGTGTTTGCTTTTGTGTAGGTCATCCGATTTTTTTTTAAAGTCATCTCTTCAAGAGACGACTTGTACACGTGATCAAGATGAGATATTCATCCACCTAATAAAAACTAGGTTAAATTACACATTTAGTCCCTCAACTTTGAGGTTTGTATATATGTAGTCCCTGAACTTTCAAAATTACAAATTTAGTCTCTGAACTTTTGAATTTTTTAAAATTCACGAGTTGAATAGACATAAAATTGAAAATTTAGGGTTCCATTAGACATAAAATTCACATTTATATCTAATAGATCAATTAATTTTTAAAAATTTCAAATTTGATAGGGACTTATTAGACACAAAATTGAAAGTTCAGAGACCTATTAGATACAAAATTAAAAATTTATGGACTAAATAAACACAAACCTCAAAGTTCATGGACTAAACTTGTAATTGAACCTAAAAACTACAATATTTTATAAATAGTTTGAAAAGTACCATATTTTTATAATAAGTTTAAAAAACTGCAATATTAATAAATAAATAAATAAAAAAGTTCTGCAATTGATAGGATTTAAATAAGACCAACTCGGCTGGTTTTTTTTTTTTTTTTTTTTAATTTGAATTTGTGAGTTTTAGAGTTATTTAATGGTTGATTTAGGGCATTAATCTAATTAAATTTTGTGATTTTCACTGTATTAGAGATTTTTAGAGTGTTCACATTATCTCTTTTGTTAAAATTAGTAGGTGTAGCAGCGAAATTTGAATAGATGGTAAAAATTGTAACGGACTAAATTGATGAAAATTAAAAATTCATGGTGTAAATTGATAGAACTTGTGAAGTTTGAGAGTAAAAATGGACTTTTCTTCACATTTAAAACTGAGTTCCACGCAACTTTGAATGTTAAAAATTGTTTTCGACATGTGATTCATGAAGAAAATTGTTAAAAAAAAAAAAAGAAATGGACTAATTAATTCTAGGAAAAACAAGTATACCTCACATGAAACAGATCATGCTATTACTAACCAACCAAACCACTATCGATGAGAACATTAACTTCGTCAATCATTGATTGTGAGGTAGTACACATGCTTTAGAAAACTATACTTCATCGAGTAAGTACATAAATTGTGCTCAAAAACTCAATTCTCCCAAAAATTATCTCAAAAAGCATAATGTGGAGCAATTTGTCTATGTTGAAAGTACTTGATTTATGACATCAGTTCAGCCATCTCATTGGCCTTAAACTCAGTGAAAAAGGAAAATTCTCTCAAACAATCACAGGTTTTTTAAAGCTGACTCATGTTGCTGAGGAGTCAGTCTGGCTAATAATGCCTTGTTATGACAGTGCTCTTTGTCTACAAAGTAGAAGCTCCCATTAGCTTTGAATGTCACAAAGGGACGATTTGTTACGGGTGGTCGAATATCTGCAAACCGAATGGTTCGAGGAATGTAAGTTGCCAACCACGACAAAATCTCAACCTCGAAACTATCTGAACCTGGTTTCCATCTAATTTTATGAACGTAAGGGCTCACGAACCAGTGAAGCACTGCAGTAGTACTAGCGCTGAAGAATATCACGGATGATGCAACAGCACCTTTCAGAATGACATTCATGTCGGGGGATGTCATGAAGGTTATGACCGGGCCAAGCGAAACAGAGAGGCAGCACGTAGATAAAGACAGAAGCTTAACTTTCTTGATAGTTGACGAGATTGGTCCCACATAAGCAACATCTTTTTCGTCTTCCTCAGATTTTTGTCCTCTGCGTGGTCCGATGCTGATCTTGCTTTCATCTTCTCTTGTTGTAGCTTGAGATGCCCATCTCTGCTGAACTGCACTGAGCTGTGAAACAAAGCTGCTCCTGGTGGCTCCACATTTTTGATTGATCAATGCTGATGACCTTTGGAGATGATAACCTGATGCAAAAGAAAACTTACTAATGAGGGTGGTAAAGCTCCTAATATACTATTATTATAGCTTCTAATTTTCGTGTTTTTGGTATCATGTCAAGAGGAACCTTGAAACAGAACAGGCGAGTGAAGCAAATCCAAAATAATTAATTAATAAGAGATGGACTCATAAAGGATAGTGACATCAGGTAATGATCCTAAAGAGATGGTAACAAACATAGATATCAACTAGAGTTCCTGTGTTTAGTTACGGCTGTAAATTGAAACAGACAACGAGCGAAGTTAATAGGCTATGATCCCGAAGAGATGATAATATCTGCCCCGAGAATTTGTTTGCCTACCCTACCTCCTTCCAGAAATGGAAAAAACTGGAAATCGATAGGTCGTTTATAAGTTGAGTTAAAAAACCATCTTATTATGAAATTGAAGATTATGGAAACTCTGCCAACAGTTAGGAAGAGTACTAGGTTGTGATTGATTACCAAAGGATCATAAGATTACCCATAAGTAAGAGCCACAAAATGAGGAAGTAAAAAAAAATGAAAAGAAAATAAAATAAAATTCCGCCATTATTAGTGAAGTCATATTTAGCAATGATAAATTTCCTCCAAAAGTCCCTTTTTTAAGGTGAAATCTCCAGATCCACTTACATTTACAAGATGAGAGCGATTTCTCCTTTAAAGGTAACTAATTCCAAACTCCCGAAAGGGAAACTAAACTTTAGCAAGTGGCAAACCACCTTCTCTTTTAGCTCCTTCCCGTAGACTAGAGCTTATCAATTGAGTTTGCAATCTTAATTTCTATAAGCAAAAAGAGATAAATAATGAATAGATAAGGAAATCAGAAAAAATTTGCTCGAATAAGATTGATTCTATCTCCTCCTTTAAAGAGAGGTATTCTTCATTGGATTTGGAGTTTGTTTTCTGTTCTTTTAATAACGAGGTTCAAAAGGAAAAAGTTCAAGTGTTACCAAATAGAGGAGGCTCTAGCTTATAAGTAAGAGATCGCCAGTGGCCCAATTCTCAACTGAAGCTAAGGGCAATCTGCTTAATGAGGGTGGACACACATCCAATGCCTAAAATTTCTGATTTACAATAATTGATGTTAGGCTTGAAGCCTCTTCAAAGAATTTGACAATATTAATGAAATTGTCAATATTTTCTTCTCGAAGTAAGAGAAAAGAATGGCATCAACAACCAATTGTAAGTGATTGATAGAAAGGAAGTTATTTGCCACAGAAAATCTTACACCAAGCCTGTCAGCATGTTTTTAGTGCTTAATATTTGTAATCTTTTACTTAAAATATTGCTGGTCCTGAATTTATTTCGGCCAAATTGTGCTTGTTTTTATGTTTTTGTGAAGTAAGGGATTGTTGATCAACTGCCAGAGAAGTGCTGGTAGCACCCAACCATAAATACCTGAGTGGCTAGCACCGCAGTCGGCCTTGATTGAGTTAATAATTGTGTCCCTTCGGGGACATCTGATAAGATGGAGTTAATAATTGTGAATCACCCTATGTTAATCTCTCTTTTCGTGAACACATGAAAGAATTGAGTATCCAAATAAAGTTGAGTTAATAAACCAGAAATACTCAAGTAAATTTTGACATCCAATCCTAGAGGGCAACATTCCTTTCTCATTACATTTACTAAAACTTGATATTGTATACTTGCCATTGCTTTGCTTTTGTACCATCAAATTTTCGGTGTCATTGCCAGGATTGACAATTTTCTAGTTTTGCTCAACATTGTTGTGAATTTACTTGGTTTTAATCAAGAATTTTGTTTGCATTCTTTTATTTGTTTGCTTACTGTTTTTATCTTTTCTAACTTATTGTTTCATTTAATTCTTCAGGGCGTTAGGTGCACAAAGGAAAGTTCCCTGGCCACTCTAAGGTGAACCAAAGAAAGCGATGCAAGACTATATTGTCGAAAGTGGGACAGAACCAAACAAGCTAGCTAGTCAGGACAAAGCAGAAGATTACACCAAATACAAGCTTTCGTGTAAATATTAAATTAAAAAGACTCGTACAAACACTAGCCTAAGCATAGCTCAACTGTTTAAAGCATATATTCTTTAGAAGGGAAACAAATTTCATTGATAAATGAAATAATACGAAGTGTTGTATTACAAAGTTCAAACATATATACATTCGACCTTGGTCGAGATGTTCGAATCTCCCGCACTTACATGTTGTTGAATTAAAAAAAGACCCATACAAACAAAACCTAGTTTCGCAAGATTCTCATATTCAATATCCAAAAAGTGAACATAGAAATGTTGGTGATAGTGATTCCTAGCTGTGGAAAAAGCAAACAAGATTGCACCCAAAGGTCCAACTCCCAGCCTACAGAATTCTTCAAGTAAATTTTATCTCAAACCCAAGATCTAAGATGAGCTTATTCAAGATCCCTCATCTTTGAAGATAGAAAAGCTAGCTCAGGGCATAGAATTTCATGAAGGAATCGTCTAATCTAAATTTGAGATCATTTCCAAAAATTAAAGATTAACAGTCATCTTTTTTCAGCGTGTTAAATGGAATGAAGCAAAAAGTAATACATTCTTTGCTACACTATGAGCATGAAAGCTGCAGAATTAAAAGCTTGAGAAAGAAAAAATCTCCTAATTTGCAGAGAGGGATTGAAAAATGGAAGAAGAAAGGAAAATGATACCTGAATGTAAATTTCTTTGCGAGAGATGTTTGGATTGTGATCGTAGGAAATGGAAGAGAGCCGCCCTCGTCATTCTGCAGAACCAAAAACCTCTTCGCTTGCTGGTGTCTGCTTCGAAGCTACAAGATGTAATTTCGTATTTTCGCAGTTTTTCTTACATTCAATAATGGGCCACTCGGCCCAATATGGCCTAGCACAAAGCCCAATTTAACCTATGATGTTTGTAGGGCTAGCTACACAAAAGACAATTTTTTATTTTCTGTTTTGAAAAATGGCCAAGCGATCTAAGATTTTTAAAAATGGCCAAATCATTATTCATAATTTTAAATATTAATTATTAAATGACCAGACTACCCCTAACAACTTCCATATCTAAGATTTCTTAATTATCGTGTAATTATAATAAATTTAAAACTCAAATCTAAAATAAAATTGATTATCTAAACAACAAAAAATGTTAGGATTCATTATCTAAAATCTAAACAAAAATTCAAAAATTCTTAACGATAAATTAAAAAAATGGATCTAATATAGAAAAAAAAAATACAACAATTAATAATTGATTACATAACAAAAAGATTAAAAAAAACTACTTAAAAGAATAGATTAAACAACCAATAAAATCACATGCAACCTGAAATATAATTTAAACCCAAAATCAAAGTAAATCATCACTTACACGTTTCCCCGTACAATACTAATAAAAATTGAAAACAACATTTGGAGAGAGATTCACCTTTCATCGCAAATTGAATGAGTGATTCTAGGGTTTTTTCTTTTTTGTGTTTCTTCACACCATTTCAATCGAGTTTCAAAGCTTCAAGCTCCTCAGATCATTGAATCGATCTCCTTCTTTGGCAAAGCTTGAAATCTTGTTCAGCAAGGTGATTCCTAGGCTTGTCCGGCAAAAAAGGTAAGAAATGCTCACTCTTTCTTCCTTTAAAACTCAAAATCTTGCCTCCATTGGGAAATCGTGAAACTCAGGTATAAGAAAAGTAAGAAACTAATTAAAGCTTGGCTCCAATGGAAAAATATTCTCATTGAGCAAAACAATGGATAAGAGAAGGAAGACGCGACAACAAAGACCTTTGAGACCGAAGATTAAGGTATTTACAAAAAATAATTTTAAAATATTCTCCGATCTTTAGAGAAGATACAAGGTAAAACATATATTAAAATATAAATAGATTATACTTTTTTATTCTATACTTTAAATTAGCTAGTTTGTTATACCTAATGTACTGAGATTAAAAGATTTTGAATAAACATTTGAAGGTATGGTAAAAAGAACGATGCAAACTACATATTATGTTCATTACTTATATTATGTAATGTTATCTTCTATTATTTAAAGTGTAATTCCATTGCTCAATTTTTTACAAAATAACCAAATTTTATGTTAATTAATTTTGTTTTAAATGTTTAGATCAACCACAACATACAAAAGGATGCATCTAGTGGTCTAAAGCCAACCAGGATATATATTGATGCTTTACGTGGAACGTATAGATCAACTAATGACGCATGGGGCACATCCTTGACATATGGTCCTACATTCGACCTCCACCTCAGCCAAACAAAAAATTAATGAAAAAATTCAGGAAAGTCAAGACTCTTTAAGAATTTCACTTCTGATCACAAAATTAAACTTTTGTTAAATATTTAGACTGAATTGCTTTTAGTATACTTTTGTAAAATTTATAGACTGAATCTTATAGTATTTTGGGATTATTGACAAACTAGTTTATAATATGAATTGTGGTTGATAAATTTTGTGTCTTTAACTTATTTTGCTAGTTAATGTTTTGAAGTGATATAAATTTATGAAAGTTTCCAACTTGTGAAACATACAATTTAAATAAGTAGTATATGTCAACCTAAAGTATTCCGAAAATACAAAGAATCTAAATTATAAAGCAGCAATTACTATGAATTATATAAAAAATATAAAGTACTTCCTACAATTTTGAATTTTCAACATATAATAATAGTACACAACAAAAAATATAAATTATACAGTAGCTAGATCATGCATACATAGAAATACAAAAGCTGAATTGAGTTAAACAAAAGAACATGAAAATACAGTGTATTAAAATTATATAAAAATTACAACGTACTTCCTACAAATTTGAAATTTCAACATATAATATTAGTATACAACAAAAAATATAAATTATACAGTTGCTCGATCATGCATACATAGAAAGATAGAAGCTGAATTGAGTTAAGAAAAAAACATAGAAATACAATGTATTTGAATTATATAAAAATAACAAAGTACTCCCTATGAATTTGAAATTTCAACATATAATATTAGTACACAACAATGAATATAAATTACATAGTAACTAAATCATGCATACATAAAAAAAACAAAAGCTGAATTGAGTTAGGAAGCAAAGGATGGGGAAATACTATGTATTTGTAAGAGATAAAAAGATAATTTTAGAAAGAATAAGTATACTGTAATTGTTCTTAGAATGATCCAAATTTTTACTTGCACTGTAATTAGAGGTAGCCGTATTTGAACAGTCTAATACAGAAATTTCTGAATAATCAACAACAACATGAAGATTATGAGCAACACTCTTTGAAATAATAGAAAGAACCCACATAACATCCTTGTCCTCAGTAATTCTAATTATACTGGATTTATTCGAACCATCCCTATAAATAGTCAACCGAGTAATAATTTGATGACTCGAAAGATGAAGTTTGTTACGAATACAATCAGTAAAATGCAGAAAACTATAATCCAAACGAACCAATATATTAGCAACCTTAAAATTCTGGTATCGATTAGCTACATCACAGATCCCGTCATACAATATGCTTACGGATTGGAAAGACATCTGAACCTAAAAAAAATATATCAAGCTACACACTGGAAAATAACGTAAAGAAGAAGACGAAAACCAAAAACAGTGGAAAAAAACATAAACAAACCTGAAAATTGGAAGGAAGAAACCGAAATACGAGTCAACGAATGGAAGCGAAAAAAACAGCAAGTAAAGATACGAAAAATAATAAAAGAAAGTAAATTAAACGTCGATAAGGACTTGAAAATAAGAAAATCGGATTTAAAAAATGAATCTTATAAAATAAAATCTTTATAAATCTTGAATTTTAAACGATTTTAAATAGTTATAAAGATACTAACTGCAGTGTAAATATTTGAAATTTCAGTTTAGATACACCTTAAATAAAATAGGAGAGAGAATGATTTTTATAAAAAAAAATCCAGAATGTGTAGATACATAGGGGCAAATCGGGTATTTTTAAAAGAGTACACCACATGTGCACCTCACGTTTGGCCATAATTTAAAAAAAAAACATGCAGATGACCATTAACCAAAAATGCCAATTTTTTTTGGCTATATCTAGAATTATCCCATGTTTGTATCAAATTTAAGTTAAATTACAAGTTTAGTCACCTCTGATAAATAGATTCTTGAACTTTAAAAAGTATATAATAAGTCTTTAAACTTTTAATTTTGTGTCAATAGGTCCCTAAACTTTAAAAATCTCAAATAGATTGTCAAACTTTAAATTCTATGTCTAATATGTCCAATGTCCATGAGATCTTCAATCTTTTTTAAAATTAACGAACATATTAGACATAAAATTTAATTTTGTGCCTAATAGAACATTAAACTTTCAATTTTGTGTCCAATAGGTTCATAAACTTAAAAAAAATATCAAATGGGTTAAGGACTTATTAGACACAAAATTGAAAACTCATGAGCTTATTAGACACAAAATCAAAAATTTAGAGACTTATTAGATACTTTTTAAAGTTTAGAGACCTATTAGACACATAATTGAAATTTTAAGGACCTATTTGACACTTTTTAAAATTTGGAGATCTATTTGACACAAACCTAAAAGTTCAAGTACCAAACTTCTAATTTAACGCAAATTTTATCATATATATAACCTTTAAGAGAAAAATTAATCTAACGTCTTATAAATGAAATATAGATACTTGAATCATGTTCAAGTTTATTAGACTATAAAAAGTTTGGTTTAATTTAGGTAAATTAGGAAATGAGATATTTTAGTTTTATAGAGCAGTAAATATAAACCTAAACCTATGAAATAATAAGGTTAAAATGTCATTCTGGTTCCTGTACTTTGGGTTTCATTCCATTTTAGTCTATGTACTTTTAAATGTCCAATTTTAATCCATGTACTTTCAATAAATCTTAAAATTAGTCATTCGAAGTTAAATTTTTGTGAAATTGATTAAATAATAATAATAATAATTTCCAATCAATAAAAGACACCATATAAATATGTTTCCAAAATTTATAAGGGAAAACTAATAGAGACTACATATTTTTTGGAAAATTAAACAATAAACTTAGTAATGAGACTAATTTTAAGATTTATTAAATGTACATAAACTAAAATTGAATGAAACTCAAAGTACATAGATCAAAATAGTATTTCAACTATAATGTCAAGATGGTCGAGTAGTCTAAGGCCCCAAATTCAAGTTCTGGTCCTCGTGAGTGAGCATGAGTTCAAATTCCACTTTTGGTCATTTTCATACTGATGACAATTTTATTGACAAATGTTTATTATTATATAAACTTTCAATTATGTGGCTAATAAGTTCCTCAACTTTTAATTTTGTGTCTAATAGGTCCCTGAAAAATTAAAATTTTTAAAAATTAATTAATCTATTAGATATAAATTTGAATTTTATATCTAATAGAACTCTAAACTTTCAATTGTGTCTAGTAAATCCATGAATTTTAAAAAATTTCAAAGTTTAAGAACCAAATTTATAATTTTGAAAGTCTTGAGACCAAATAGATACATACCTCAAAGCTTACGGACTAATTTGTAATTTAACCTAAATTTTAATATCAATATCATACCCTTAAATTTAATAAAATGTTTTTTGTTTAGTTCAACAACATTTGGGCTGGGGAAATTTGAACCTCTGACCTCTTAATCGAATGTATATGCCAATTACGTACTGTTGAGCTAAGCTCACTTCGAAAAATTTAATAAAATGTCTTTTTATTTTATTTTTTTTTAGAAAAAAATGTCTTAATAGTTAATACTTAAGAAAAAAAAAAACTTACCTGCTATCGTACAACCCATGTGGTGTCTACAAGAAAAAAAATTACTTTATTTAAAAAAAAATCTGTAATGTCTAAGTGAACTGTACCACACTTACATGCTACCTGAGCAGGTAAGTTTTGCTCAATACTTAATAGTTCATAGATGCCGTTTTTCCATATTAAAGCTACTTAAATGATATTAAACTATTTTTCTCAAAATAAATATTATTAAACTAAGGATTCTAGAAATATCTAGTTGTTGCAATACTTAATAGTTCATAGATGCCGTTTTCCCTTATTAAAGCTACTTAAATGATATTAAACTATTTTTCTCAAAATAAATAGTATTAAACTAAGGATTCTAGAAATATCTGGTTGTTGAAAGTTAACAAGGCATTGGAACACTATATTACTAACAAAATTCACTTTATTTTTCCATTTGACCGAATGACAATAAACGATCAAGTCTTTTAATCTTTTTTTTTTATAATATGTGGAGTGAAAAATTCGATCTTTTAATCTTTTGATCGAAGTATATGCTTTTAATCTTATTTTTTAGTAATCAAACTTTTAATCTTATAAAATATGTGTCTTAACTACTAATTAGAAATAGACCACTAAAAATAAGTCGCACCACATCTAAAAGAAAAAGGTATTGAACGAATTGACCGAAACAACAAAAACATACACTTCCTAATAACTATTGAATACGAGTTTAAAATTGATATGCTCTCTAAAATGTCTCATATTCACAATATAAAATTGTCAAATATATTGTTCCAACTCTTTAAATATTTATTTGTTAGCCCCTTATGCAAAAACTAGAAGTATTATCAGTAGGGGGTTTTCTGACTTTTTTATGTAAAAAAATTATATTAATTTATTTCTATAGATAAGTGATTAAAAACTTCTTTAAAAAAAAATACACATAAGGTATTATTATTAATGAGTTTATTTCTTTAGACACTCTCTTACCTCTGTTTCTAGAAAGTCTTCGTTTTGGAAACTTGCCATACACGGTTTAGTTCAAAATTCATTATGGCGAAACTTAAAATATTAAATTAAAAACCATGCCGGATCAAATCCAATCCTCTCCCTTCCAGAAGCTCTCCATGGGAAGCATCCTCCTCCCTTTCTCTTTCTCCCTTATTTAATGCATCTCCAGAAATTCCATCTTCATCATCTCATCGAAACCTTCATTTCACCATAATTTTCACCTCTGAAAGAGTTCTGTACTTCAATGGCGGCAGTGGAGCAAAATCCAGATGTTGTAGACGTCGTTGACGACGACGAAGACACTCTCTCTTTCCGCGATTTTCCGATTCACAAGCCAGAATCGGAGGCCGATCATGATGATCAGCCGTGTCGCTCTCCGTCCTACCACGATTTGTTCGAATTCTGCACCGATTTGAAGCAGAAAACAAGTTCAACATCGTCGCCTAGTGAAATTGTCTTCTGCGGGAAGATATTAGACGCTGTAACGCTCCGAGATGAAGATTCTGTTACGCAAGGGCGAAGTTTCCGAAGTGGCTCCGAGTCGTTTTTGCGAAACCGGAGCTTTCGGTACGGGAGTGCATCGAAATCGTTTTCATCGCCTCCAGTCGGTGGTTTCGGATATCAACGGAGTAATTCGAGGAGGCCAATGGCGTTGATCGGATTAACGAGAACTCCGTCGAGAATAGAGCTGAGCGAGATTCGGAAGAGACAGGCTCGGCTGGCACCGGCGCCGATGTTCCACGTGGTTCCGGGAGAGGAGCCGGGAACTGTTGCCGCCGCTGGCTCCGGCGGAGACATCAGTCCGTGGAGTCTGATTAGGCCTTTCAGATATAGGTCCGTTCTGGTTAGGGTGTTGGCTAAGGCGGCTTCGAGTTGTATAACTCATGTGTGAGTGAGTCCTGGCTTTGATGCTTGATTGCTTCACCTTCCGATTCGATTTGTTTTGTTTTAGGGCTTTTAGTTTGGTCTCTATTCTTTACTTTTTTTTTTAAGTTCTTTTTGTTCTTAAATTTTGTATAAACTATAAAGACTCGTTTGCATCTTTATCATCAGATTTGTATTATTGTATACTATATTTAACAGAAATCGAGTGGCAGGACATGGACTTTAATTTTAGTTTTTTTACACGTATATATGAATTTGATATCAATTTGATTATAAGAAATTAACTTAAGATTTTAAAAAATCCAACAATAAAAAAAAGAGTGTGAAGATACATCTTTACAAACACACTCTAAATTCTCTTGATAATAACAATACAATATTATCTCAAGGAACTCTTCTACCTCCCTCAAACTAACATTAAAAGAGTTGAAAACATATCGACCTGAGCACATTTTAATGGTTAAGCATTTTTATTTTTATGAGAGTTTTTTTTTAGTTCAACGATAGGTAAAAATGGAGAAAATTCAAATTTCGGGTATTTTAGTCAAAGATGTCTTAATCAGCTGAGTTATACAATAAAAGTAATTTTAACAATTCAAAATCACTCTCATACATGCTAGTAAAATTTCATCCTTAGGTCTAAAATTGCTCGGCCGAAGAAATATGTGATAGACTAACCTCTTTATATTGCTTCCAATTCAACTTATGAACCAACTAATTGTCATTTTATCTGTGATTGAATACAACAAGCTTTATTTCCGCTCAATATATGAGAATTGGAGAATAGTCGGGGAGTATTTTTACCAAGGCACCAAATGGAGTATAAAATGAATATTTTTGTAACAAACCGAACATTTGACTAACACACACATGTGTGTGTATATATATATATATATATATATATTTTTTTTTTTTTTGAGTTCACACACGTATATTATCATGCATATTGTTCACACGAGATTTCAACAAATAGAGAAATGAGACACGTGTAAATAAATTTATATTTGTATTGATTTTGTGGTGTGGTATAATCTCTAATTTGTTCCTCTGATTCTTTCTCTCTCATGTACAAATGTCTCGAGGCTGGACAACTTGTTCTAGAGCGCATTTGTTGGTCTTTTCTGATCGGCTTTTGGCTTGTTGATCTTTGGATCGAATTTTGGCTTATTGATCGTTGGATCAACTATTGGCTTACTGATCTTGTTAGATCGGCCTTTGGCTTGCTAATCTTTTAATTGACCTTTGGCTTGTTGATGTTGTTGGATCGACATTTGGCTTGTTGATTTTTGGATCGGCCCTTGGCTTATTGATTGTTGGATCGGTCCTTGGCTTGTTGATATTGTTGGATTGGCTATTGGCTTGTTGATCCTCTTCAAGAGACAATTGAAGTCTTGGAGTCTTGTACGCTTCAAATGTCTTTGATAGTGAGTTTGGTCTTCTAAGAGTGTTCAACAAGTGTTCAACATTGAGGGTTCAGCACCCAAGGACTTGGACTTGTCACCTAAGGACTTTGGCCTTCTTTGCCCTTAATTCTCTGTGAGTTCTCTAAATAATAAAATTTCTAAACCCTTCAAATGAAGGAGAAATCATCTATTTATAGAACTTTCCATGAGCATGTGGGCTTGGGCCATAATGGCTTTTTGGGCCCAACCATTGAACTTGGACTTTATTGGTTTAAAGCCTAACAATTTGAATTTGGGTTTTGTTTACTTTGACCCAAGTTTCATATGACCCAATTTGACCAAATTAACTTTAATTATTTGGTCAAATAGAAGACATGTGGCATTTTAATTTAGGTTTTGCCAATTTTTGTCTTCAAATTAAAGTTGGGACACATATCAATTTATAATTGGTCCAAAATTTAATTATTTGTAGTTTTGCCATTAATTTAGAATAATGACATGACAATTGGAGATTGGCCGAAATTTTTCAATCAACACATATCATTCGTGTCTTATCATAATTCATAATTCCCAAGTATAATGGTTTATGATTTTGGGATAACCAGAGAAATGTCCAAATCAAATGTGTCGTTTGATAAGAGTTCAAAAATTGTTTAAATTATAAAAATGGCCAAACCCAAAAAATTATATTTTCAACCAAAAATTCGCAAACAAAAATGCCCCTTATCCAAATTCTGCAGAATGGGTCCTAAAATCAAGCAAAAAGTTGTGAATTAAACCCCATAACAATAATAAATCTTCAAATCTTAAAGCAAAATAAAATCAATTATTTCAATTTCAAAATATACTTTAAATCTACAAAATCTAAATACTAAAAATTGTAGATTAATTAAATAAAACAGAATCAACGATGCTCATGATATTATATTTAGTTTCAAAATATACAGTAAATACAAAAAATCTAAATATTGTAGGGGTCATGAGATTAATATCAAAAAACATAGAATTGGTGTTTCATAAAAGCACGTTCTTTGAAAAAACAAATAAATCGCACATTGGGAATGCAAATACAGTGTAATCAAGAAAAGAGGTGAAATCATTTAAGCTTCCATGCATACATGTTTCCTTGCAATCGAATTCTCCTTGTCAAACTAAACCCTAAATTTGTTCATTAGAGTTGCACCATCAACTGATATGACAGGGAAACAATATTTCTATGCATGAATTAATGCAAAAATAGAAATGAAAAAGAACTCGAGCATACGTCGTCATCAAGTTCATGTGTTGTATATGTGCCTGCAAAGATGTAAGCGTATTAATGAAAAATAGAAACATAGCAAATACATCGTATATGTACATAGAGAGCGTGTATGTACGACAAGTTAAAGGTTGAACCTCGATTTTTTGTTTGATTTAACGGTTTGAAATTGAAAGCTATTTTTAAGAGCAACTAGTCATATGACCTTTTTCAAATCATCCTTACTTTGAAATACATAAGCCTGATGATAAAGGGTCATCCTTACTTTGAAATACATAAGCCCGATGATAAAGGTTTAATATCAACTAGATCAACAATTTTAGAAATTGTTTTACTGCTACTACAATGTTGGATGATTGTGTTAGGATGATGTCATTGGACGAGCCATCTAAGACAGTAGACATGAACCATAAAACGCCATGTCTTCCCTAATCCTAATTATATTGGATTTGTTAGATCCATTCCTATGCATAGTAAATCGAGTGATAATGTGGTTCCCCGACGGAAATTGTTGTAAAGTGGGTGGAATTCATCTGAATCAATATGACATTCGACCTAAGATCGTGGTAACGATTATTTGCGTCCCATCTTCCACCGAATAATACGACGTGCAAGGTACCTCATATTTGTTGAAATTGATTGTTTCACTAGACTAGGGAATCAAGTAATGGCTGCTAATGCAAGTATGTGATCAATGGTGGGTAAAACACAATAAAAAAGCAGCAATTAGAAGAGTGAAGAGTAACAATGGACCAAAACCAGAGTTCAAAAAAATAGATTGGTTGTGTTGACTAAAGGATAGACTAGAATCGTGAAAAATCAAAGAAATTATAGATATGTGTTTAAAAAATTAAAAAATTATAATTTGTAAGAATAATATAAATTGGTGAAAATTTTGGAATTCAAAAATTTAATTGATAAAAATTTAAATGAGATTTTCTATTTAAACTTAATGAACTAACAAACTCATATTTTGAAGAAGAAAGAGTGATTCGAATTTAAGAATTAAAACATATCGGAAATACATCATCCATAAAAGACGATGAGAGCAACACACGTATATAACATCCGAAAGTAAATATAGAAAGACAGTGTAATCGTGAGGGCAAATATGAAAACGCGGTGTAATTGTTGTGCATGTGCAACTCATGTTTGACCATTTTTCAAGTATTTTTTTTCGTCTATTTTTCAAAATCGAGTTTTTAAATTGGCCATATGCTCCAATTTCACTATGATTTTTCACTTAGGTCTTCACTTGTCAAGTGTTCAAAATTTTAATTTTACTATTTATTAGAACAGGAATCCCTATTATGGGACTGTAAATTGTCCTACTGGTGAAGTATTCAAGACTAAGACTCCCATACAACATTCCTTAGAGAGAGAAAATTATTACTCTAATTTAAGAAATGCAATAAAGAAGTTTAGTTTCTAATGATCATCGACTAATTATTGAAAAGGAAAGTCACCCATTGAATTACTTTCAATTACTCAGTGTTGGTTGGAATATTCATTATTCCAAATAAAAAAGGAAAAATGAGGGAGGGTACCAGATCAATTGCATTGCTGCAGAGAATTTCTGAAACTTTGCATCAAACATCTACTGAAGTCCACTGAACCCCAATTGCCCAAACTCTTGTAGGCATATCCATATCTGCTTCAAGCCAAATCTTTACATATACAAGCTCCATTGTATATCAGAGAGAACCCAAGAAGAGCCTCATACATCATCAAGTGTGAAATATTTCCACCATTCTGGCATTTTGTGGATCTACCCTGAATAACAATATTTCAAAGCACAAGAGAACCTTGGCTTTTAGGGGGGAATGAAAATCCTAGATCTCAGTTTCAACTGGGACTAACCATCATTGCTATTTGATTAACCTTCCCTCTTACGTTTCCCAGTACGTTTTGCACTATCCCCTTCGTTGGGCGAATCGGCATATTTTTCAGTCCAGCATTTATGCACCATAGTTTTCACATTACTGAATAACTTGCGATCCTCACGATCCATCCCATTCGTGGAGATTGAATTTACTATCTTCACAACTTCATGCATAGCCTTAATTGTTTGCCTAAATCTAGACTCCCACGACTCGGCCCGTCCAACAAATTTGCGAGTGATCTTTTCATACCATTGCAGATATTCGCTTTCGTCTAGACTATCAATGCCATTTTCGATAAGTTCATACCGGTCTGACCATTCTTTGAGCTCTGATGGCAATTCCTCCTTGCTATCCATTAAAGAAATTTTCCGTTTCCAATCCTCAACGTCCTTTGGAATGGGTTGAGGCAGGCCAAACTGTCTCAAACATCGGTCTGGAAGATGTTTCTCAGCCTTATCAAAACAAATTAACATGGCTCTAGATGCACGCAAGACCAAAGTATTCTTAATATCTTCTGGTACAACAGAAAAGTCCATGTCCTTGTAGGGAAGCCACTGTACCTGTACATCAAATGAACAAAAAAGTCATAAAGTCTTCTAGTTTACAGAAGGGGGAAATATTAAAAGTATTACAGGCAACTTACATCAGAGGGTTGAAGAGAATCCAAGGCCTTGCGGTACGTTGGCAAATTTATTCCCATTCTGGAACCACTTCTATTTTCGGTCCATTTAAGTAAAAACGGAAAACAATTCTCTGGCTCCTTTTTTAATTTGGGTCGACCAATATTCAAGTGATAATAGCTCCAACACTGTTATGTAGGTGAGGAAAAAAAAATCCAGACAGGGTGTCAGCATTGTAATGGGATCACAGCATTTACAGAGATGTTATACAATCACAGTTCTAGTGACTTTAAACTACAAGCATTCTCCATTACTAAAAGAAAAGAGCGACGAGCTTACATGCCTGCAGTAGTGTTAGAGAACCACTGATAGTGCGCTGCGATTTAAGAGAAGCATTCCCTAGTGCCCTGTACAAGAAAGCTAAAGCTGCAGCACCCCAAGCATACTTTCCAGCTTCATCAAAATCCTTGAATAATGAAAGGTACATGACACTAACTTTGTTCCCACTTGTTGAGGCAAATATGGTACTGCCTAAGAGGTATAAGAGGTATGCACGAGTGGAATACTCTATTTGTTCAATCCCCGCATCTTCAGGACATTCAGAAAAAACCTCCTTCAACCAAGTTAGCTTCACAGCACCCTTGAAGTCTGTTGGTGCTTTCCCCAGTAAATTTTCACAAAGTGACTTGGGGTCAACATCTACATCTGTAACGGGTTTTCCATCAATTGATAGCCCGAGTAGAAGGGCAACATCTTCAAGCGTTATGGTCATTTCTCCAACCGAAAAATGAAACGTGTTTGTTTCCTTTCTCCATCTCTCCACTAGTGCTGAGATGAGTGCACAGTCGAGGGTTACTGCTGGCATCAATCTCAAGTACCCAAACCCAGCCTTTCCAACTAGCTCAATCTGTTTTCCTGTAAGTTTCCATCTCTCAAGAATGGAAGTATGCTCTAGACATCTAAGCACGCCTCTTTCCTGAAATTTTTTTAATATACAACAGTCAGAACATATCTCAACCCCTGTACATTTACTGGGTTATAAAATGGATCCAAAATCACCGACCAAACCTCCAACAAGACTAAAATCCATTACCTTCCCATCCCAAATGTCTGATGATATGTGATTATCTTGCTCTTTGAGAATTAAGGGATCATCTGGTCCAGGAGTTGCACTGGAGTCCATTCTCTTATTTAAAAACTTAATGAAACCGAGTATGCCAAATTTAAGATTTGGCTGTAGAAGAAAACCTCACATAGTCATCAGGGAGTGCAAAACAAGATCATTCCACAGATTTCGCCTGTAATTCAAAGAAAACAACTCAAGTTCAAAAAAAGCCCTCGAGATTGAAATTTTAAATTCTTCAACCAGCTGGAGCATTCAGGGTTAAGTTCCAAAAACAACAAGATCAAGTCTTGTTGATACACGCCGAAGTTGGGTACACGAATAAACAACAATCCATTAGAACTACCTGTATGCTCTCTACAAGTATGATCAGGAAGTACAAACATGGTGAGAAAAGTAAACGGTGAGCTGATGGAAGCTTTGTTTCAAATACTTCAAAATCAACAGCTAATGTGTTGCGGGCATAGCACCTAATTCTCAATCAGTTTTTTCAGGCCTGTTGGGTGGGTGGGTGGGAGGAGGAATATTTGTCCCATATTATAAAATATAAGGTTCAAGACGTTTTCTTTTTTTCTTTTTTCTTTTTCCTTCTCCTGTTCATACAGCTGAAGAGAGTGGCCAGAGTAAAGACTATGGAGTAAACTCATTTAAAGCACCTTTTTGGCCACCCAAACAGCAAGTATACGGAAATGAGCGAGTAGTAGCTGAAATTTGAACATTGACAACCCAAATAAGGGGGGAAATCATTTATTCGACAACAGAAAACAGAAAATTAAGATTCCTTGTGATTTCTAGAAGATTTGGCTTCATCTTAGGGCGTACAACAAGAAGGAAAAAAAATGAAGTTGAATACAAAAATGGAGGTCTCAATATACTCTGAATGCAATTCAATCTACCATGAAAAATCTCGCTGGAGAAAGAAACCAACTAGGCTCAAAGATTCCAATATAACATCCGGAAATGAAGGAGAAACCATAAAATTACAGCAAAAGAAAAAGAGGAGAAGGAAGAGACAATGTAAGACTTACGGAAAAGCTGGAGATCGATGGCGTTGCGAAAGCGGAGGGGCCTTTCTGCTTCTGCAACTGCAACTGCAACTGCCCTAATTGTTGCTCTCTATTTCAGCTCTGGTCCTTTGATTCAATGGCAGTGTGCTCCATGAAAACGGTCCAAAATTAGTCGAGGACCGATGCCAACTGCTGAAGCGACGCCGTTTTGCTGAATATATTATAGAGAGAAGAAATACAAAATTGATATACACGGGGAAAGTTTGAATAAATTTTATTCAAACTTTCCTATATCAATTTCTACTATAAACTTTCTAACTTCGGTGCATCAAAATAAATAAAGGATCCGTTTTAACATGAAATGGATATATCCATATATCTCTGACTTAGATTTATGAGATGACAAAATATGGCAAAACTCATACCAAGAATCGGTTCACGTAGAAATTGACTATATCAATTTCTACTATAAACTTTCTAACTTCGGTGTATATCAATTTCTACTATAAACTTTCACAATCTATAACAAAACTTCATATCACAAAATTCTATCATAGAGTAAATTTTACAAGATACAATTGGATGAAATTTAAATTTTACAATAAGAATTGATTCGTTGAGTTTTATGAAATTTAAAACATTTAGAAGTCATGCCAAAGGTATGAGTTAATTATATGTTGCGTTAATAGCTTCTAATAGCTACATATTCGGTCTATTCGTGGTTTCTAACTTTAAGGACTATTTATGAAGTTTTATCAAATTATAGAGACGAAATTCTAACTTTTAAAACTACTCGTATATTACCACGTGCAAATGCCCGTGTATATATTTTTTTAATCTTGAAATAACTTAATTCTCAAATGATTTGGACAATATTGTTATTAATTATTATTATATCAAAATTAATTTTAATATGTTATTATATAATTTCTTTTACTTATTCTTCAAATGTTTTTATATTCCAGTTAAAATTAATTTCATTACTTAATCAATGGCTAAGTTTGATTTTAAACTATATTTTATATTCTTAAAAACAAATTTTGGTTAGGCTTCATAAGTTAAAAAAAATGTATTAATAAATAATCATCATATTTAAAAAAGTAAAACTAAAAAATGACTTTTGAAATTTAAAATTATTCTATAAATAAATTAGTCAAACAGGGTGTAAAATTCTTAAAATTTTCACTTTTAATTTATATTTATGTCATTGTTTAGTTGTTCTTAAATTCAAATTAATTAAATAAATCATTTATCAAGCCTAAATAACTAAAATTTAAATTATAACAAATTTTAGTAGTAACAATAAAAAAATATACTAATTTGATATAAGAAAAAACAATTAGATCACTTTCTTCCATGTTCGACAACACCTCAATATAGGGGGTTTTATTTCATACTAAAATATTTTTTCATAAAGAAAATATTTGATTGGAGGAATTATAGTTCTACTCCTAGTCCAACAACAATGAAGAATCTTTGGAGAATAATTAAATTTTAAAAAAAAAAAGAAAAAAAAAGAAAGAAGGAGAGAAGTCCAAGAAGTCGTAGAGCCAAGGGTCAATGTCTAATTGCACACGTGAAACTTGCATTAAAGTGGTATTGTTTCGGTTGGTTAGTGATGTAGGTAGTGATTAAAATGTAAAATAATTCACATTGTTTAACAAAAATAAATTTGAACATAAATTAATAACAAAAAACTTTCTACTCCATCTTCTTTATCTAGTGCAAGAACCATGGTATAAATTACACATCCTACATTTCCTTCATCTCCTTTGTAGTAGCTTCATCAGCCAACTCATGTGCTGGCTTATGCTTTAATTTTTTGACATGATATAATTACAACTTATACCAAAGCTCAATTGTAGAGATTACCTCATGTACAAAGAATTTTATCTCAAACTTCATTTATAATATTTCATCAATTGGATTTTTAATAGGTGATTATTATTTTTTTATTATTATGGATGATTGATTTTTAAAACTAAATTTATAACCCTTTGCTAATAATTATCAAATTGAGACTTATAAAAGTAATAAATTTTAAACACTAAATTTGTAACCATTTCTTAATAATTAACTAGTATTGAATTTGAAACTTAAAAATGTATAATAAATTTGTTCCAATGCAACTAAGTAGATTTTTCTTTTATTTGTTTTAAATTTAAATAATTCAATATAATAAAAATTTTACAATTTTAATTAAAATTGTATAACCATGCAAATATTTAAAATTTAAACGTAAAAAAAAATTTGAATTTAATATTTAAAAAAAAATTGTAGTTTGTAATATGTTTTTAAAAAAAATTTCAAATAAAAACAGTTTTTTTTTATTACGATGGTAAGGAATGTATTTGCTAAAAAATTATTATTTCACTGGATTAATTATTGTTATTTTGATAAATACTTTATCTTGAATAATTAATTTTAATACTTTTGATAATGTGTATGGAGTTGTTATATTTTGAATTAATGTTAATTGTATGTGAATTTTATTAATCAATTAATTATTATTTATGAATAAAAGAAGTAGCATGGTTGCAAAAAAAAAAAAAAAAGTTGAAAATATTTGTATTTGTAATTCATGATGGACTCAAAGGGAAAACATGGTCTTAAAACAACTGGTATATTTGTAATTCATGAAAAATAAGAAAGATAAGATTATCTAGATTTTTTTTTTTTTTATTTGCAATGTAATGGTCAATAAATTTTGTTCAAAGATGATTGCTTTTATTCTCTAATAATAACGATAATTATCATTGTGTTACATGATACTACTAAATCCCAAAAATTTAAGAAGAACAACTCTAAAGATGAAAAGAAACAAACTAACAAAGAGAGCTAGATTTAAAAAAAAAAAAAAAAAAAAAAAAAAAAAAAAAAAAAAAAAAAAAAAAAAAAATTATTATTTTTTTTATTTTTGCTTATAGAGAAAAGGCTCCAAGAGAGTAGAAGAAGAAGAAAAAAGAAGAAGAAGATTTTCACTTCTTGATTAGTCCTCACCCTAACACTTTCCTCATTTTCATTAATAGATACTCTCAAAACATCATGTAAACTTGGACTCTCATTTTCATGCTCCCTCGAATCTCCTTGTTCAAATTGTGCATGTTGTTGTTGACCAATCTTTCCTTATGTCAATTGAAAATTGAAACGTCTGTTTCTTCTTCCAATTCCATGGTATACCATTCACAGTTTGAAGCTCAATCTAATCCCAATCATCAATTGATGTGGTATTTTTCAACCAGTCTTCCAACCATATTTAACATGATCTCTTTTTCACTGTTCTTTTGGGTCTACACATGGGTAGCTAATTTCCTCAAAAGAGGATAATTGTTGTATAAAAAAGTGGGAGAACTCCATATATATACACATAGAGATTGATAGATTAGAAAACTTTTGAAATCTTACTATTAATTTGAATTAAATATAAAATTATAAATGATTATAAACAAATAAGCAAGTCCTTTCTATTCATAACTTTTCACATTCTAATAATTAAAAATTTAATTTTAAATTTTAAATGGCATACTTAGTAAATTCATAAATTGATAAAGGGACACAATGGTCTAAAAATGTTTTTTCAAGATTGTAGCTTTTTAATATATTATAGATTATAGATTATAGATAAGGACTAAATTATAATTTTCTCCTAACTATAAGGGTTCAAATTTTAATTTAGCATTTAATTTATATCTTGATTTTTTAGGAATATGTATTAAATAATATAATAATATTCATGAAAAGGGACAAAAGGGAAAATTTAAAAAAAATCTCCCCTTAAGTCCCTTCTAGATAGTATGATATATGATGCCAAAGTGAGCACAACTCAACTGACATTAAGCTTGTACTATCAACCTCGATGTTAGAGGTTCGATTCCCCCACCCCACATATTCTAAAAAAAAAAAAAGTTTGATATATGACATGTTAGATATATATATTTTTAATAAATGGATAATATAATTTACACGTGTTAAAATGGCTAAGTGATAGGTTAAAGCAAATATGTTGTTAAAAAAAAAGTTAAAATTATAAAAAATACCCATGAATTTTACTATTTATTTCAAGAATACCTTTATTCTTTCAAAAGTTGCGGTATTATAATTAACATTTCAAAACTATTCTTAGAGTGAAATTCATTAAAATGTTAGATGGGACGTGTGGTGACCTGAAACGATGTGAGGTGATTGGGACGTTTGCTTGGATTAAGTTTGAAAAAACTGTGTTCCATTCCAACATGTTGACTTTCCATCAAACTTTCTAAATAATTATCTACTTCAAAATAGTTTTGAAACATTTACGAAAGATTAAACTAAAATTGCAACTTTGAAAGAATATGATTAGTTTTGAAATAAAGGGCAAAGTTGAAGGATGCTTTTTTATTTTTTTAAATTTAGGAAAAAAAAAAAGTAAAACAGATCTGTCAAAAAGAAAAAGGAAGAAAACAATCAGGTTAAAAGACCAAACTCCCCCTTCCGACCCAGGGTCCGGTTTTTTATAGTAAAGGCGGTTCAGACACTGAACTCGGCGTCGTCTTCTTCCTCCCATCTGTAGGTCATTCTCAAACCTTTAACTCCTCTCTCGTTTGGAGCTTTAAACTCTGTTATTCCATGTTTTATTGAATACCTTTGACATGGCTTCCAAATCTCTTTGTTCTAACGAATGGAGCTCTATGGACTATTGGATACTGGGAAAGCTAGGATCAAAACATGAACGAATTTCGTTTTAGGCTGTCTTGGTTTGTAGATGAAAAGATGACAGTCGGGAGATTTTGTTGTTGGTTTGGTTCAATTAGGGTAATATTTTTAGTCATTGATAGAAGTGAGATTACATTGAAGTAGAGTAGCTCACCATTTAATTTGGGGGATTCTTTGCATTGTTGTTTATTGGAGAAAAATTGGTGCTACGGGAGTGCAATTAGGAAATCCAGTTTGTTCTTTACTTTATAATCAGGTGCATCATCATGTTTCATAAATTCCATGTTTTTCTTGCTTGATTTCATATTTATAGTTTGTGATGATTCTTATTTAGTTGCTGCATTCATTCATTATGTGTATGAGATTTAAAAAGCGGGCCTAGGGTTCTATGTGCAGCGAGGGCTCTTTGTGAAATTTTATGTTGTTTATTTTTATTTTTTTAAATAAAAGGAAATATTTTGTGTAAAAACCGATCTCTGTAAATAATCTCTTTAAAAAGTCCTAATTTGTTGATCATTACTCACATCACAACATCATACTTTTCTATGTATATATATCTGGTTTCAATGGATTTCACGCCTTAAAGAACATTGTTTATCTTCCTTTTTGATTCTTTGGAAATTTCCAAAGCAGCATTCGTGCTGCATTGTTCATCATTTTCACCAAATGTTGTTGTACAGAATCAGATGGATCCCATGGATGCAGCATTTGCAGATGCCAGAAATTTTGTTGTGGGAGGTACTGTTGGTGCTGAAGTGGATGGCTTTAGGCATCAAGTGGATGAGATTTTTCTGAAGGTTGACAAGGTAAAACACTGATATATTGATAACCTCATTGTTGTGCACTTATTTTTCATTTTGCTAGGTCTATTTCACATTTGTTACTTGGGGCATATAGTTGTCTTGGCAGACCTAATTATGCAGTTTTACTGTTTGCTATCCATTATCTACATAAAATAGATGAAATCTAGGGAAAAAACTTTTGTAGTCCTTAAAGTACGAAACAATTTTTTTTTTTTTTAACATTAAAGTACGAAACAAAACAATTTAATCCTTGAAGTTTTGAACATGGTTTTAAATAGTCTCTCATGTTTTTTTTTTATTGCTAATGGTTGGGATGAAAACATTTAATTACAATTTAAGAGATGGTATGACAGCCCCCATAATTTGACACGGATGACAAGTGAAGGGATAGGGACAATTAAGTGGAGGAAAGACTATTCATCATGGCAGTAAAATCAACCACATATGGGCAGATATCATCTCTTAATTTGTCATCTTGTATCTTTATCGATTTTTTAACAACAAAATGACTTGAGAGACCATCTAAAATCAGTTTCAAATTTTAGGAGTTCTGTTGCATTTCAAACTACAGATGTCAAATCTAATCACTTTACTTCACCAAACTATAAGGATTAAAAAAAGTATCCTTCCAAAAATAAAAATCCTTTTTATCGTCAGATTGTTAGTTCGTCAAATCTGAGATTTCTTTTATCCTTGCAGCTTGAGCAAAGCGTAAATGAGATAGAACAGTTCTATTTGCAATTGAAAAAGAAGCAGCCAAACGGTAGTAAAGGTAGCTCTATTGTAAAGGATAAAGATAAGGAAAGACATGTTCCAAGTATTAAGAAGCAGCAGCAAGAAGCAGCTCGCAGAGAAGCTGCTGCTGCAAAGAGAATGCAAGAACTCATGCGGCAGTTTGGGACAATATTGCGTCAGGTTACCAACTCCCTGGCATTTTCTTCTATTCTATTGCTAGTTGTTTGTGTTCTTTCCTTTTTGCATGCTATATCCCATCATCGGGTGCCTTTCTGTTGAACTTTCCTGGTTGCTTCTTAAGAAATTCGTGCGTTCGCACATTCACACTGTGAATTGACTAAGTACTGGGTGAACTTGTCATTGCACTAAATGGAGTGCTCCAAGATTAATGTCTTTGTCAACATAAACGTTTCTGTGGCCATTGTATGCATTCTGAATTAAAGCCACATGGTTTATATTTGACCAACTTTGATGACATATTATTACCTCCTTGGAGTGGAGTTATTTGAAAATGTAAAGCTACAGCTCCCACATTTCGACATATGGTCTTGATATTTCTGCATTGCTCTTTCAGATATCACAGCATAAGTGGGCTTGGCCTTTTATGCAGCCAGTGGATGTGGAAGGTCTTGGATTACACGACTATTATGAGGTGAGGTCTATATCCCTATCAAATATATGAATATTAAATGCTGTATATATTAATTTTGAGCTGTCCTATGCCTTGAAACTTCAATGTGTATCTTGCTTTTTAATGGATATTAGATTCAATTGATACAAGTCTTGCAATAAGGTATTTGGATTACACATAACTAATTTTTGGCTGGAGTCCCCGATCTTAGAAAATGGAGCATTTTTATGGCTCAATTTCTAATTCTTTTCTCAATACTTTTAATGTGAATAAAATAATTCGGTCTAGGTCATGTTTACATATTTGGTATGAGAATAGGGGAATGAGTTCTTGAATATTCTCATTACTATGGTTTCTAGATGATTAAAAGAAATTTCTAATTTCTGGATCCAACACAAGATTCATGAATAATTGTTTTTGGAACAAGGAACGTCTTCCCAGTTCCCACCCTTATCTTTGTTTTTGCGCCTTCTCTCTACTTTTGTTGTACGTCCCACACTGCCTTAAAATTAATTTATATTCCAAGCATTAGTAAACGCCACAAATGGTAATTAAGTCTTGAGTTGGGAAAACTGTTAAAAGATTGGATAAGACACCTTCACATAATTGCCTATACTAAAACGTAACCAAGTTCCAGATGCACCCTAAGGTGTACAAGTAACACCCAGCTAGGCTGTCAATAACAAGGAAGTTTAGGCTGAGCTGTCCTCTCTATTATGAACAAAGTGAAGAGGAACTTTTTATAAGTTTGTGTAAGGGAACTAATAGGGGATTATAGGTAGGAGTGGTATGGTATTAGTGAGGGTATAAGGGTAATTAGTTAGGGAGTTAGTTAGTGTATTTGATTATAAATAGAGGGAGGGAGATTGAGGGAAGGGGGAATTGTTGTGTGATTTAGGGCTTGAGTTAGCATACTCAAGAGAGGGGAGTTTCCAAGTGCCTTATACTTGATTTATCTTGTGGTTCTTGATCCTTTACAGTTCAATATATTTCAGTTCTTGATTCTTGTTAGGTGGTTCCCTAACAATTGGTATCAGAGCATCGATTCTGGCTATGGAACAGTTGGACCTGGATCATTTGGATCATCTGATAGAGTTGGTGTTGGCAGTTCAGCATCGATGCGAGGAAACACATCAAATCGTGAGAGAAATGCGAGAGCGTTGTGAGGAACTCGATCGCCAAAAGATGGAGAGAGAATAGAAACGAAAGATGGAGAGAGAATAGAAACAGCGAAGGGAGAATGATGACAGTAGCCGGGTTGGAGAAATTGAAGAAGCAATGAAAAGAAAAAAAGAGCAAGGAAAACTAGAGTAAATCAAGATTGGGCAGCAAAATCAACAAGAAATTATCAATTAGTAGTCGAAGAGAGACGGGAAGGCATCGATCTTACGCAAGGGTACGACCGAGAATGCGAAAGAAAACCGTTCGAGAAATTCCAAAAGTGTTCTCGTGCAAGGATATGAGAAGATCAATCCTCAAAAGAGGAACAAAAGTGGAGAGAACAAGAAGCAAAAGAAAAAAAGTCAGAAGAATGATGTCGTATGGAAGCAAACGAGAAAGCACAAACGAGATGTAGAAGGGATTGGAAAAAATGGCGGCTGGAAATGGTAGAAGGATTGGGGAGGCAGATCGGATTGGGGAGGTCGATTTGTGATATGTTGGAGTTCGACAACATCGGGCGAAGGGGCTGAGATTGCATCTGGCGTGTCAAAGGTTGGCTTTTCGAAGGGGAGTCGACGGCCATTGTGGAGGAAACAATGGTTCAGTAGCCGCAAGGTCCAAAAGAAAAGAAGAGAAAAGGTCGATGGAGACTGTTGTTGGCAACACCGGCGTGTGTGGCCAAAGACTCAGCCTCAGGGAAGGCACTGACTCAAGGGACGTGGAGAGGTGGTGAAGGAATCGGAGGCTGACGGTCATGAAGAAAAAGAAAATAAAGAGGGAGTTCGGCGCCGCCGGCAAGAGAGCGCAAATGGAGATGAAGTCCAGGAGAAGGTACCAATGCAACCTTCACGAAGAGGGAATCGTGGGGATGAAATTTGCCAGTCACATGCATTGCCAGAGAAAAGAAAAGTCTGGAAGCAATTTGGTTACTCTTGGGCATGGGTTTAACAAACTACTTTGGAATGGGCAGCCTTGAATAATTTGGTTGAGAGACCCACTTCACAAATAATTTTTAATCATCGGCCAAAATGGGTTTTTTGTTTTGGGCTGGGTTGTTCCCTCTGGTTGCATACAAATAGTTGGCCCAATATGACACCAATTGGTTTATGTGAAGAGAGAAAGGTCAACCTTAGCTACCACCTCCGCTGCCATTCTTTGTCAACCATCGGCCGCCTCTGCACCTCGCCATCCGCCGACTCTTACCGCCGTCGCTTGCCGCTGCAGCCACACATGGTCATTGGAGCGCCGGCCAGCGGGGTTTTCTATTAAAAAAAATAAGTTTGTTGATCATTACCCAATTTTGGGATTGTGTTTTGATAAGCACACCTTGAGGACAAGGTGTCGTTGAAGGGTAGGGTAATGTAAGAGAACTAATAGGAGATTATGGGTAGAAGTAGTATGGTATTAGTGAGGGTATAAGGGTAATTAGTTAGGGAGTTAGTTAGTGTATTTGGTTATAAATAGAGGGAGGGGGATTGAGGGAAGGGGGAATTGTTGAGTGATTTAGGGCTTGAGTTAACATACACAAGAGAGGGGAAGTTCCAAGTGCCTTATACAGTAACTTGGTTTATCTTGTGGTTCTTGATCCTTTACATTTCAATATATTTCAGTTCCTAATTCTTGTTAGGTGGTACCCTAACAGTTTGCAAGTACACGTGCATCTACATATACGCAAAAGATTATTAAAATTTAAAAGTGTGGTGTGCAGGAATCAGTTGAGTGATTGTATTGTTGCTTCCTCCTCCCCCCACATTATTCTCAATATTTTTCGACACTATTATAATTTATAGATCTTTCTTAGTTTAGGAAAATGACGGTTTTGAGAGTAATCTACTAGAGCAGGCGCAACTTTCATGTTTGCATCACTTTTTTTTGTGTTTCTCCAGTGGTTTGACTAGATTGTGCTAGTTTCATGCATGTCTCATAGGTTGTTTCTTCTATTCTGTCTAAGCTGAATATTCAATATGCACACGTTTACCTCAAAAATGTTTCAAAGGCACGAGTGTGATGACGAGGGTTCCTACAAGTAGCCGTGAGCATATTTTAGCATCTCTTCCACTTAGGTTTTATAATAATCCTTCAGGTAACATATGTACTTTATTTATTAGGTGATTGACAAGCCTATGGACTTCAGTACAATTAAAAATCAAATGGAGGCTAAGGATGGTACTGGATATAAGAATGTGAGAGAGATATGTTCTGATGTGAGATTAGTCTTCAAGAATGCAATGAAATATAATGAAGAGAGAAGTGATGTTCACGTCATGGCCAAGACTTTGCTCGCAAAGTTTGAGGAGAAATGGCTTCAACTTCTGCCTAAAGTCACTGAAGAGGTAAATTGTTAACTTTGAGAACAGTTCTTGAATGGGTCAATATTCCTTAGTCGATTCATGGTGCCTGGGAGTTCTGATTCTTCAGAACGGTGATTTCATTTGGTTGGAAGAAATGTTATAATATATTAATATGGTTGAAGTTCTAACAAGACTTCATCTTCCAGGAAAAGAGACGAGAAGAGGAGGAAGCAGAAGCGCTGTTGGACATGCAGCTTGCCCAGGAGGCTGCTCAAGCAAAAATGGCTAGGGACATAAGTAATGAGGTTCGCTGTCCACCTTGTTCCAAGGATTTAGCTATCTTGAAAAAGTTTGTCTGGAGATGGCCAACTTCCTTTTGCTTTCCTATTACCTTATATGAGAAATACAATAGACTGTTTAAACATGGATAATGCACTGTTTTCAGATTTATGAGGTAGATATGCAACTGGAAGAGCTTCGAGAACTGGTCGTGCAAAACTGCAGGTTTATTCTCACTTTGTTATTGCAAATTTCAGCTTTTGAAGTTGTATTCTGGTACCATGATTGGTATAAATGCACGATTGTATTGTTATTCCTATAGCATATTCAGAATTAGGTCGGGTTTGCCCCTTCTGACAGATTTCAAATTTGACTGTGTGCCTCAAATAAAACTTTTACCAGTAATATGTAATTTCATTTTGTGGTGGAGGTTTGGTAATTTATGGGGTTGATGTGCTTGTGACATTAGAAAATGACTTGACTCCATAGGTAGAGTGGACTAATATTATCATTGTATGGTTCAGAAAAATATCAACTGAAGAAAAGCGAAAGCTTGGAGCAGCTCTCACCAAATTGTCTCCAGAAGATCTCTGCAAAGCGTTGGAGATTGTAGCTGAAAATAACCCAAGTTTTCAGGCTACTGCTGAGGAGGTGGATCTCGATATTGATGCACAGGTTGTAATTTATATCATCACGATGCGCTATCCCTCCCCCCTCCCTTTTCCCCCCTTGCGTGCCTCGTACTTGTCGACATCATAATGATTAATTGAGTTTATTGCTGCATCATGTAGAGTGAAACTACCTTATGGAGGTTAAAGTTTTTTGTTAAAGATGCCCTCGAAGTTCAAGCTAAGAGCTCGGCGAGCACAGGTGGTGGCAACAACCAGAACCATACGAACAGCAATAATACCAATAGTAACAACAAAAGAAAAAAAGAGATTTGTGATGCTATAGCCAGAACAGCCAAGAAAAAAACTAAAAAGCCCTCTTCTTGAGATGTAATTGATGATGCCAATTTTTTTCACCTTTGAAGCTGAAGCATCACTGATTTTTTGTTCTTATGTCTGCACATAGTTAGATTTTGGATCTTAGTTGCTTTTAGCTTGCTTGTTTCTTTAACATGCTGCAAAAGGGTATTTCGAAGTGATCAGTGTCTATGTGAAGCTCTCATGTCAACAAGTTCTTAGTAACAAGCTAACCCCATACATGTCATATTTTTTCTCCTGTAATTATACTTTTATAGTTTATTGCATGTCGAATGAGCAAACTTGCCGTTGGATTGCGAAATCGTCGAGTAATTTTGAGATCAAACTGATGATGTTATACCTGAAATCAAATCCAGAATGTCATAGAAAAAAACCACCCCCTTTTGGAGTGCAGCAGGATGATGACCAGAGATACAAAGCATTTTTAGGGTTTGTAATGCCTTCATGTTCCCATGAGATGTTTTTTGTATTTTGGTGGCAAAAACAGGAGGAAAGCGAAGCATCTGTGCAAAAACTCGCAGTAGTTACCTATATATTACTGAAGTGTTAAATTTTTAATTTTACTCAAACTTTCTAAAGTTTTAATCTTTAAATACACATGTAACTAATTTTGTTTTATTAATACAACAGCGTGGGTGTGGAAATTGAACTTTCGACTTCATAGAATGTAATAAATGCTTTTATTTATTTAGCTATGTTCGGATTAGCTACACATTCAACTTTTTTGATAGTTTAAAATTAAGATTTGAATTTTGAGCTAACTACATCAAATAATTTGATACAATTATGAGGTGAGATGTGAACACATTTTTACTTTGATTGTAAGTTATATAAGATGATGTAATTTCGTATTGAAATGTATTTGAAATTTTAATTTATTGTCAAACCATAATTTTAATTTATTGTCAAACCATATATTTCTATTTGACGGAGTTTTTAAGAATTATGGTTTTAAAATTATATCTATAATCTACCATTTAGCTTTAAATTTTATATAGAATCAAAAGCATTTTATGTCTAAAAAATGTTATTTCTTATTAGTTCTACGATCTCATACATTTTGAAAATTTGAACAAGTACCCAAAAAAATTAATATAAAATTTGGAGAAGAAATAAAGTTTTTTTTTTTTATAATTATTATTATTTTGAGTTCAACAAACATAGGGATGAGCACAAACATGGAAGTGTAGAATTGAACCTAAACATCAAAGAAAGTAATAGGTGTTAATTGTCACGATTATACTCCTTTAAACCGTACGCCGCCATAATCTTACCCTAATCATGGCCAACCTTAAGGCTATCTCTAGCCTAAACATTCTTTTCGCCAATCTTTTTGCTTCATTGGACATTAGGCAAAGTTCATAGTAGGGGGGAGACATCAGCTAGTCCCCAATTTTTTTAATTTTTTGCTTGACAAGTTCCTAACCTAGTCAACCTTTTAAAATATTAGCAAACCTGTAAGACACAAAATTGATTTCGTGTTAATAGTAACTTGACCTCTCAATTTTGTATCTAATAAGTCCATGAGTTAAAAAAAAAACAATAAATAAGTTAGAGACCTAGTATATACAAAATTAAAAATTTATGAATAGGTTAGACACTTTTTAAGTTCATTAATCTATTAGGCATAAAATTAAAAGTTTAAGGATCTATTGCAAGTTAAACTGAGTATAGCTCAACTAATTAAGACATGTGCCCTCTACTAGGATGTTAGAGATTTGAATCCTCTACTCTATGTGTTGTTGAACTTTTAAAAAGAGACTATTAGACATTTTTCTTTAATTTAGAAACTTATTTAGATACCGCTCTAAAGAACAAGGACCTATCACTAGCATTTTGAACTCATTATTATTTGAGAAAAGTACCATTTTGTTTTAAGTTTTGAGGTTAGTTCCATTTGGTCTCTAAATTTTGAAATGTTACACTTTTACCCTTGAGTTTTGAATATAGTTTCTATTGGATACCTATATTTTAAAATATTACATTTTTACCCCTAAGTTTTGAGTTTAGTTTCCATTTGGTCCCTAGGTTTTTAAACAGTTACATTTTTACTCTTGGGTTTTCATCAATTGGGATTGATTTTTCATTAATTAATTTAAAACAATTAAATTAGTTTTGGCTAATTTTCCATCACTATTATTTAAAAATTTTCCTATCATAAATATTTAAAATTAATTAACGGAAAGTTAACACCAACGACCAAAAGTGAGCATTAATGAAAACTCAAAGGTAAAATGTAAAATCTTGGAACATATAGACCGAATGAAAATTAAACTCAAAATTCAAAGGTAAAAATGTAACATTTTGAAACATAGAAACTAAATGATTATTTTTTTTTTTGAAGACAAGAATCAAATGAAAACTAAAATTAAAACTCAAGAGTAAAAGCGTAATGCCAACATGAGTATAACTCAATTGACGTAAAATATGTACTTTCAATTAAGAGGTCAAAAGTTCGAATCTCCCACTCTAGATTTTGTGGAACAAAAAAAAAAAAAAAAAGGGTGGTGGGGGGGAAAGAAGAAAAAGTAAAAGTGTAGCATTTTCAGACACAGTGACCGAATGGAAAATGTACTCAAAATTTAGGACGAAAAGAGTATTTTTCCTTTATTATTTTAAAAATAGTAAATAAACAGTGTCGCTAATTACAATCGCGGGGAAAAAACAAAAAAAGTTGACACTATTGAAATCGGTTCAGAGAGCTTCACTGGCTGGACTGAGTCACTGAACGGACACCGTAGATCGCTCCGCCGGTGTCAACTTCACCGTCCTTAAGCAACCTGGTAATTCTCTCATTTTCTTCTTCGCTTTTCTACTTTCGAGCTTCAAAATTCTAGAGAAACTGCGCTGATTTCTCAGTTTTCTAGATTAGGATTTCTTTGGCTTTCTGTTTTGCCGTTTGGTTACTCGGAAAATGTAGCAAACTGCATGTGGCGGACAGTTCTAGGAAGAAAATGGTTGCTTCTTGATAACTTTTGAATTTTGCGAGGGTTTTTAGGATGTAAACGTCGTGCAACCCTGCAAGTTTTCATCAATATACCATTTCTCGGCCAAAATTTGAAAATTGAGCTGAAGTTTTCTTGTTTGTATCTGTAATCTAAGGTTTTGGTTGACGCTTTCTGTTATTTTGTTTGGTTTCTTAAGGTTACGTATAAGGCATGACTCTGCAAACATATTGCATTCGCTATTTTCTTCCTTGAGCGGCATGTTTAGCCAAGGCCTCCTTTTAGGTGTCTAGCTTTATCAGTGGAGGTCGGATTGAATCATATGAAGGTTTATTTGTTCATAGCAGTTGTGGTGTTAAGAAGATTCTCATATAAGAGGAGTTGAAATGAATCATCTTATTTTTTGGGACAGAAGGATATCCAGCACAAGATGATGGTGAACGACTCCCTGAAATTCTGATATTTTAAAAGTCGTGAGATAAGTACGTTGCCCTTTCCAAGATTGTGCATTGGTTCTGATTTAGCGGGAAAACATCTAAACCTTCTGTTTAGATAATAAGGTTTCATTTTTCCCAGCCCCGGGCAGATACATCCTAAAAGTAAGAGTCTAGAACCAAGTTCCTGATGTTACTAGAGAAGTGCAGTTAAAAGAGTACCGCATTTAAATCAAAATTGATAGCAAGCTCTTGATTTCGTTTTCATTTTTGACCAATCATATGATGATATTCCCATATGGTGTCGCCTAAAAATTCTTATCATGAATGTACAAAATGTAGGTAGTATGGAGAACCCAGGTCTAAATCACCCTCCTGAAGTAGATTCTCCGCCAGATGCTTTTGTTGAAAGTTCTGCAGAAACTCAAACACCTTCGACTCAAATTTTTGAACAAGCAAAGCCATTAGATTGCAAACAGCAAACTCTACCAGAATCTGATTGTTCCAATGGGCGAAGGCACGAGATTGTGGAAACTTTTGAAACGGAGCAGTGCAGCACAAAGAAGACCCAGAAGTTGGAAAATTTCCCCGTTGCTTTATCTGAAACAGAAGAATTTACTAATTCGGAAAGTTCGGAAAAGGTGGCTGATAAGTGCTGTATGGAACGGGCAGAAACTTCCATTCTTAATGTAAAAGAAACTTCTAACGAGGCTTCAATTGGTGAGTCTGGATGCAGCAAAATAAAAGGACAAGCTCAAGACGAATCTCAAAGTTCAGAGAACGGTTAGTTTATTTACCTTGCAGTATGCACTCTCTGTTATTATTATTTATCTTAATCAGGAACCAATGAATTAATGTGTACATGACATTCCTTTGTTTCATCCTGCTTTTTGTTTGATAAGAAAAGAATTTCATTTAAGGAATGCAGTAGGATGCTAAAAATTGTTGGCAGGTTAGGGACAAAACGTCTGTGCTAATGAGACCAAAAGAGAAGTAGAGGTATGCAGTGATGCTGAGATCAGGAATTGGGACAATAAAATTTGAAAAGGATGCCAAAAGAGATTTGCCTTTCATTTAGTATGAGTCAGTTATCAAGTTGTAAATATTAGCAAATTTAGTTTTGATTTCCCTATGACGTATTGGATCATTTACATCGTAACATCAACCCTTTGTTGGTTTCTTACCCTTAGTGACAAAAAGAAGTGGTCAGGAGTCTTTTGTTGCAATTACTGTGGGTCCAGTGGTCAAAGGAGCAAGGTGTAAATTCTGTATTCGAGGTTATGACATGAGTTCAAACTATATGAGCACCTATCTAGAATATTAAATGTCCTAGAAGATTTTTTGATGCCAAACACTGTAGTATGAGTCGATTGTTGAGATGCACGTAAATGGGCATGAAGCTCACAGTTTTGCTGCACCTGTTGCCAAAATATACTTATTATCTTTTATTACTTCTTTTAGCGACAAGTAGAGGTTTAGATGCATCAACAACACTTGAGAAGGAAATATCTTCGACAAAGGTTGTTCAAACTGCCAAAAACATAAAACCTGTGAGTAATTTTGCATTGCTTCCTTAGTTGCATTTTAGCATTGGTATTATTTATTTGGATCTTATCTCTGCATATCTGCTTTCTGCAAGATCCAGGAAATTAAGACGTCCTGATCACTTCTTTGATATGAACTACTGATGTGGACTCACTGTGTTACCCAAATTACTTGTATATTTTCAAATGTTAGCTCTTGGACTTGATATCAGGAGTTGCTTTCCTTTTTTCCTTTTTGGCTTCATATTATTATGTTTGGAAACTTATCTCTCCTCCCCCTCCCCATCCCCATTAATAAATTTCCTTGGATGACAACAAGAAAAGCCATCAATAATTTTATTTTAGTAGTTCACAACGTCTTCTTTATTGGATTTAAATGTGGATCCATTTTTTTTCCATAATATGTATGTTTCTCTTCTACAAAAACAAAATGATTAGCATTTTTCTATTTGGCTCCACGGAAAAAAATTCTGCCTTTTCATTGCGCTTCACACCTAAGCTCCAAGTGGCCATCATGCTTTAGTGCAACCACACTTTAACGAACGTTGTTAGTTATAAAGGAAGTAATTGACAATGCATTGTAGCAACAAATGCTGCATAAAAGTCTTAATAATTTTGTATTCATAGTTTATTAAACTGGTATACTATTGTCTGAGTTTGGTTGAGTAGACATCTATGTTTTACTTACCATGTCTTAGCATCCTATTTAAAGGCCAGCGATTTTGTTGGATTACTAAGGTGCAAAAACTTTCAGGAAAGTGCTGAAGTCAAACGCAAGAATCCGAAGCGGACATTTAAGTCAGAAAAGGAATTTCTTGAATTTACTTTAAAGTATCAGCAAGTTCTTACGGAAAGAGATGCAGGCAAGTAGAGATGTGAACAAAAATCCTCGAAAAGTTTCACTTTTTTAATCGTCTGATTTTCAAGTTATTTTTATATTTATTCCAGATGATGATGTATGTTGGTTATTCGTTGTTCTGCTAAAGGTTGGTCTATATCAACAAAAAAAACGCTATACCTACAAGAGTAGTGTGATGTTAGAAGTATGAACTTTGTTGCAATTGGACTGTTTGGATGTCTGTCAACTGTTTTAAAAAGTCAACACGGGTTTCTCAATTTCAATGCAAATTCTAAGCTGAGTGAGCCTCTTTTTCATGTTTTGCGTTCTTTTCATATAGCTTGAGTGAAGCCTCTGTGTTCAGCCTTTTGTTGGAAATGAGAATTTTCTTTCTTAGCTGACCTATGGGCAATGAATGGGCTTGCTTCTATATTTTCTTTAGGAATGTTCACCTATTTGTTGTAGCAGACTGCAGATAATCCACACTGCTGCATTTTAGATCAGTCTTATTTTTGGTTACTGAAGAGTTTTTGTTATTTGTCTTCGCAGATGCTATATTACAGTATAAGAATTCCTATATTCAATTTATTTGGAGGTCAAGAAAATTTTGTGGGAGTTAATAATTCTTTATTTTATTTGGGTGAAAGATTTGGATGTGCTTATAGCATGATAACATTATATCATTTATCATCTCTCTCTTTCTCTCTTTGGAAAAAAAATATTCTTCTGTCCTAGCATATTCGAATTGGTTGCATTCTCAATGATACTTAATTTTTGAATTGCATGCTACGGATTTATAATGTCATCATCTTCTATGCGCAGCTATTGTTGTCCGGGACAAGTTGGAGTCACTATGCAGGGAGTTGCAGCGTCAAAACAGAATGCTAATGGTATGATCTACATTTTTTTATCCATATAATAGTTAATTTTTTAATTACAATTATAGCCTTGGGGTTTTTTTTTTTTGGTGATTCTTAACGTTTGAGTCATTGTACTTTTATTCATTTCAATTTATTTATAGTACTTTTATAAATGTATAAATTTGGTCTCCAATGTTAATTATTTGGTTAATTGTAATGAAAAACTAATAACTAATATGACACTATGGGGGTTGATGCGACACTTCAATACACGTATATATATAGAAAATGAGGTTATCCTGTTGAAGTGTATGGCATTGACCGGGTATGTATGTCAGTATGTGGAAGTAAGCTTGAAATCCCATTTGAGCATAGCTCAATAGATAAGACAAACTTTTGAAAAAAAAAAATTGAAATATACACCCAAACTAACTGCTCCTGAATCTCTCTGCTTCTTGATCTCTCTCCAGTTTTCTCTGAACCTTGATTTTATACCTATTTTTCTTCTCCCTTATTTTCCGTTTCAATCATCTCTATAATTACTTTTCTCTATTTAAGTTACCTTCTAATAAATAATAATAGCTTCGCAAATGGAACACAGGGTGAATGCAAACGGGTCTCAACTGAGGGACAGAGCCTGAGAACAGAATTATCAGTTAAGTTTCAAGATGCAATCAAGGTATGATTTTGTATGAGTAACTTGATTAGCAACTCCGTAAAATAATTAAAGATCTAATGGGTTTTATATTTACATTTCCTCCCGTAGGGGAGAATTGTCTAATTAATTTGAGGCAACAATTGCAAGTTCTGATATTTTAGTTGTGAAAATAAATCGTAAATGTAACTTGTCACATTTAGTGCACAGGCCTAAAAATTATTTTGCCAGCTTTGCATTGGTTACAATTTTTTCTCATTCGTCCATAACAATTTTGAATTTTGGTGAAAATACCGAAACGTTTGTGTATCCGAATATATTGAGAACTGTCTCTTACATTTATTTTGATATTAAATTTTTTTACTAATTATTTATACATTAACCTGCCCTTCTCTTTATATTCGAAATTATATTTCAATATAGGAAGATTTCTTAAATCTTATCTTAAACTTGAAATTGTTTTTGGGCCCTGTAGGACTTTGCTTCTCAAATTTCTAGAGGTTTCAAGTCTAAGGGAAAAGTTAATATTATTGGGATGAATAGAGTGTTAGCAACTTTACGAGAAAATGATTTGGAAGGAGAGGAACTAATTAATATTATTGAGTGTATTTGGGATGGCATGCCTTATTTCTCAATTAAAGGTTGGAGTCGTTGGACCTGCTATTTTCCTTTTCTCCCTTACAATTACCTATGCATAGAACTGATAGCGTTTCCTAACGAAAAGAATGATAATGATAAAACAAAATTTAAGCATGCACGTAATTGATATCCATAAAACTTAACAGACAAATCTAAAGTTGGGTTAAGTGAATCAGGACTTCTCTCTCTGTGCTTGTTATTATTTATTATTATATTCCTCGTGTTGATTATTTGACAGGATGTTAGCAATAAGCTAGAAGAGCAAAAGGATGAATGCCTTGCACAGCTGAAAGAGAATGAAACGTAAGATGGTGCATCTTATGCTAAAATAGTTCAAATAAACAAGTATTTTTGTTTTTTTGTTTTTTGCTTCTTACTTGCCTGAAGGCTAACCTAGAATAACGTGTACCCAGGCATAACCTACTATAAGTGCATGCCATGTTACCATTTTCTCAAAGTAAAAATGGTGCTCTATATTATCTTACTGTGTCAGCAAGAACTAACTCTCCCTTAATACTTTTTTCTTTTTTCTTTTGTTTGTTTTTTAATAAGAGACGCATCACTTCCATAATACTGAGAAGAAAATGATATCTGTTGTTGTAAAGGTATCTATTAAAATTGAACTGCTTGAGAGAATTTTTGTAGACTCGAAGGACCAAAAGCCCTGATCTGTTTGCACATGGTGTAAATGATGGGGAAAGGACCTGGGATAACAACTATAGCTCTTCTTAAGTGGAAGTTGAGAGAAGAAAATTCCCCAGAATCAGGGAGTAATAAAACAACTGTGGTGTATTCGAGGGAAGAAAGGTTAAATAATTGAGGGGACTTCCAAATTTGCATACATACCAACCATTCGAGTGATGCCCATACTTGCCAAAAATAATCCCGTGCCACAGGACTCTAGTGAGGACTGGCAGAATCATTTGGTTATAAGAGTAACATTTTCATAGTCATTTGATGAATATCTTCCTCCCTTATCTTTGGACCCTCTTTGTCTTTGAGCCATTATTATATTATAGTTTCTGAAGTAAACAATAACCAATATTTTAGATTCTCCCATTCAAAAATGATTTTACTAGTTAATAAGGGCTCGAATTATAAAGATGACATTTCTTTCTCTTGGTTTTCCAAAATTTTTGCATATCATGTTCAGCTTAAGGAATAAACTGAAGCAGCTTGTCGATCAGTTTGCTCTTTCCGAACAACAATTTGCACAGAAGGTAAAGTTTACACTTCTGTGGCTGAGGTCAGTACGCCTTGGATGTTTAACTATTTATTTTGTGGGGTTGAATTGATTCATAATGTTTTGTACATGAACACACAGTTGAAGCAGAAAACACTAGAACTTCAGCTTGCTGATCTGAAAACTAAGCAATGTGAGGAGAAATTGATTCAGGAACAATCTCAAATGAAATTATATGCAGAGCAAATTTCACAATTATTGGCAACAGAAAAGAATCTGCGTTTACAACTAACAGCTGATGGAGAAAAATTTCAACAATTCCAAGTAGGGCTTGAGTTTGGTGGTGATCTTTTAAATTAATTTCGAAACATGTTTCATATAAACGAAGTCTCATAATGATATTCTGTCACGTCATTTATGGAATGACTTACCAAGTTAACCTAATCTTAATTTATGTATTGATTAATGTTACAGGACGCATTATTAAAAAGCAATGAGGTATTTGAAACCTTCAAACAAGAAATTGAGAAGGTAAACTCTTCCTCCCCCACCCCCTTCTCTCTCTCTCTCACTCTTCCTCCAAATGCTTTCTGTGTTGTTGTTGTTGCGTGATACACTTGATTAAACTGCTATTCTACTTGTGCCCTTCTCCCCTCAATTGTTTTAAAAAATATATATATAGATGACAAAATCGATCAAGGAACTCAAGAAGGAAAATTCATTCTTGAAGAGCAAATGTGAGAAATCAGACGTTACTCTTATTGAGCTTCTTGATGAGGTATATTTACACTTACTATAATTTTATTGTACATTTGTTTGGCAACATCAAACACTACCTTGTTTGGAAAACAGTTATTTGCTTCTATTTTCAAAAATACTTTAAAGAATTTTGGTTTGGTGGCTGGTAAAGATTAAAGTGAGTGTGCACTTGAAAGTACTGTTCATCACAAGTTCATGAATTAGGAACAAAAATGACATTAGTTCTGAAATACAAGACAAACTATTTAAAAAGAAAAACCGTTTAAAAGATAGCTATCCAAATTTATGTTTGTTGGATCTTTGTTCTTGAAAATTAAAAAAGAAAGAAAGAAATCGAACCATCTTTGAAGTTTCAAACAAAACCCTAGGAATTCAATTGCTTCATTATATGCTCGTTCTGTTTTCAGCTGAATTTATGCACATATGTACTCATATAGTTAAATGCATGTACGTTGTTGAGTGGGCATGTTACCATTTATGTGCCACGATCTTATTTCTAACTAGCTGCTTGATCCCTAATGATTTGTGTCCACTTAAGCATAGTTCATTTGATTAAGACGTTAGTAACCTTCCTTAAAAGTTAGATATTTGAATTGCTACTCTCATTCCTTGTTTGAACTATAACAAATTCAGTCATTTGTCATTGACTGTCACGGTTCATTAATCGAATAATGTGCTTCATCTAACTGCCAGCAAATGTAGAGTGTGAACTGAATTACTATGTAGACTAGGCTCCCGCTGTCCTGAATTTTAAATGTACTTAAAAGCTTAATCAGTCTTTACATTACCATAGTATTGGATTTTGAGTAAATTCTGGTTGAGCAGCGGGAAGGCTTGAAGAAACAGCTGGAGAAAACAAAGAATCAGAAAGAAAAGCTCGAATCCTTGTGTCGATCGCTTCAGGCAGAAAGGAAACAAAGTTTAATGGGAAGCAACAGCTCTGATTCAGCTTCAGTGTGAAGTCTAACTTGTTCTGTTAAATATGAAATGCTTGAGAGGATTTCAATTCACTTAACTCTTATAATGCACCTTCTTGTCTTCAAGCTGAGGAAATAGTTATTTTGTGATTTTAAGATTACCATGTCCATTGCTGTCAGCTTTTCTAGGATTAAAATTGATTTTTGTTGCAGGGGAAACAAAAAGGAAAGAAAAGAAATTGTATTGTTTTCAATGAACAGAGTTATGAACCTGGATTGAGTTGAAGCTGAGGAAAGAAAGTTAAAAGTAACAGTTTTGAGATGCTTTAACACTGTTACATTTGTAAATTTGAATTTGAAGTTTGACATTTTGAGCTCCTCTCTCTCTGCAAATTTAAACTTGTGATGACAAATCTTTTTTTCTTCATTTAGAGTAATCTCTGCAAATTTGAATTTTTGATGACTAATCTTTATTTCTTCCTTTAGAAAAAAAAGTTGTGTTTATCTTACAGACTTTTTTTAAAGATAAATTTGATGTTTTTAGACTAAGATTTTCAAATTTTAGTTCAGAAAGCTTATGATTTACTTTGTCCTTTTGTTTCAAAAGGTGGTTGAGTGGTTTTCTTTTTACTATTTAGGATTTAAGTTGAATGCTTCAGTAGAAACTAACTCTATATTTGTCCCTAGTTTTAAAATTTCAAACGAGTAAATTATCCAATTAAGAACTTTAGACTCTGGTATCGCAAATTGGTCATGCTTGGTCCCACTTTTCTAATTGTAGGATAATGACAGGATCAAGATCAATTATTAAATGAAACTTGCAAATTTGACTCGTAATTTAATAAGTGACATTTCTTTTATGGAATATAGTAGTAATATCAAGATAACTAACATTCACTTGTTGTTTTTAATATACTTCTTAAAAATAATGTAGTTTCAGGAGTACTGATAAAATATGGTTTTACTTGAGGTAAATTGATTTATAAAAATTTCTCTAACTCTTGAGAATTAAGTCTAGAGATAAGTTCTTTAAATAAATAAATAAAAATTAAAAAAAATCAAGCTGTCTTTATGAAATGTATAGTTTAGATTAATTTAGTCCTCCTACTTTGATGGGAAGAAATTTGCTTCTAACACTTTAAAAGGTTTTTATTATGTCTACAAATTTGAATTGTGATTTTGTATAGAAATTTTTTTATTAAGATATTATATGTCTATAGGACAAAATATCAACTAATTTGACAAGGTGTAGTAGACAAATGGTAAAATTATGTAAATAACTGAAAAAAATTTTACACGCGCAACTTACCTACCACTTGAAGCAATGTACCAAATCCCGTTTATAAACTTATGACTTTATTTGTGTAAATATTCACTTTAATTCATCATTCGTTTACAAATTACACCAAATCAATCAAATGATTATCTAAAAAGAGTATTAAATCACAACATCATTTAGTTTGTTATGGGTAAATTTAGACAACCAAATCAAACCTAAGAGAATAGAAGACAAATAGACCAAATCGGGTCAAACCTGAGTCTTGAGGCTTGGGGCCTGGAGCGATATTGGGCTTAGAAAAATGAGGAAAAGACCCAAAGTCCCGCTTTGCTAGAACTAGACTGGGTTGAGCTGAGCCAAGCCGATCCACGCTTGCGTGATGTGTGCCCTCCTTATCTATAGTTCAAATCGTCCCCAATAGCTCCACTTTCGATCCCTAACCTAATCATATTGAGGAAAGGGAAGAGATCCTAGGTCAACCCTTATATAAATACAACATTATAACTCCATTGGAGGTAATTCATTCTTAGTTTTCACAAGCTTGCTACACTTCTTTCCTCTCTGACTTAAGCATCAGAGTGGATGTAGCAAGCATCACACAAGTGTGCATATTTTCTTTATTTTGCAGGCCACATTTTTTCCATCACAAATACAAATTCACTGTTGAATTTATGTGCAGATTAGGTGGGCTCCTTTGCTTGAATTTGTGCATCAACAAAGTTAATGAAGGAAATACATAAAATCACAATTTCTTTCTTTTGAGTTCAACAAATATGGAGATAGAAAATCAAAATTTTCGAATTTGGACATTAGATAAGATAATAGGCATCTTGTCTACTAAATTGTACGAGAAATAACATAAAATCACAAATTTTATTTTCATGAACATAATTAAACTTTTCAAAGTTTAGAAATTAAATTTATAATTCAAAGTATATACCAAAACGAGTATAGCTTAACGGTAATTGACATATATCATCGATCAAGAGGTCAGATGTTCGAATCCTTCATCCCAAATGTAGTTGAATTAAAAAAAAAAAAGTATATATTATTTAAACAAGCAAAAAAGAAAAAAAAAAGTTAAAATATCATTTTGGTCCCTGTATTTTGGACTTTGTTCTATTTTGGTCCCTATACTTTCAAATGTCCAATTTTAGTCTTTATATTTTCAATAAAGCTTAAAATTGGTCCCTATGACAAGTTTGAAGTTAATTTTTTATCAAAATTGGTTAAATAATAATAATAATTTTAATACAAGAAAGGACATCATGTGAACATACTTCCAAAATTTATAGAGAAAAAACTAATAGATACCAACTTTTTTTAAGAAAAATTAACCATAAAATAATAGTAAAGACCAATTTTAATTGAAAGTACAAGGACTAAAATTAGACCTTTAAAAGTACAGTGACCAAAATAGAATAAAATTCAAAGTACTCGTAATGATATTTTAATCAAAAAATAAAATAAAATAAAATACAGGTGTGGCATATTGAGGTGGCCCCCCACAGTCTCAGGGCAGCTTACACTGCAATTCGTCTATATAATCCAAATCTTTCGACCGAGGTTGGTTACGGAAAATGCCTTTCTAACAAAAACCGTTTGTTTCATTTCTTTTCAATTTTCCCACCTCCATAGACGCACCATTACTTTCCTTCTTCTTCTCTTCTCTCTGCAATGGACGTCGACGACAAATCCATCGACCGTTGCAGTTCCAGAAAACTCCAAAGCAATAACAACACCGTCGTCGGAACTGACTTCTTGGAGACGAACAAGGCGGACAGAGCAATGTGGCTCTTGAAATGCCCGCAAGCCGTAACTCGCGCCCTTTCCAATTCGCCGGATGGCCCTACTCGTCCGGTTGCTAAGGTCATCGTTTCTGTCGACCCTCTGCAATCGAATGACGATGATGATTCTTCATCTACTGAGGTATATAATGACGTCCTGCTATGGTGTTTTTGGTTTTGGATTGAGGGCTCTCTTCTTATTGCATTCTGTGATGTCTTGTGTTTCTTACTTGCTTGTGCATGCTTTCCATTTTAGGCTGGCTTGTTCGTTTCTTCTTCGTTTCATATTGTCTTTATCTTAGGGCTTTCTGTTTGTTTCTGTGCGTGCATTTGCCGTTCTTTTAGTTTATAATTTGTTTCCATTGGAGTTATTCATTGAGTACTCAGTCTAATCTTTTTGTTCCTTTCTTGTTTCTCTGGTAACGGAATTTTTTTTTATTGTTTGTTAAAGTTTCATTGACGTGTGACTAGCCTAAATTGCTTTTTCACTGTTACGTTCTCGTGATGCTTTTCTGTGAATAGGACCCTTCTGGTTTACATGCTTGGTTTCCTAATTAACAAATGTATTTGGGTAGGACCGCGGTTTTTAGAACACGGGGGATCAGGAATTTATGGAACTTGGTCAAAATAAAGTAATTTAATGGTAGTTTTTTATCACTCTCTACTGACTAAAGGATATGTACAGGATGTTGTTAGTTATCACTATCAGTCCCCATTTTATCGTGTTTAACCCCGCCCTGAGCCTATGACTAAATGGTTTGGATCCATGCTTTCGGTCACGAATCTTCCCTGTCCTTTCTTCCATATTTTTTTTTATTGGAGTTCTGGATGGTGCATAGATTGCACACCTGTATGTCCATAATGCCTGGTGATGAGGCAAGGGGGGTCCAATGTTCCAAATTAAAAACTTCAAATGTTTTATGACCTCTACCTTCTTTTCCAAAAGTTATTCGTTGAGAAATTGGTGATCCATTGTGGCATTGTGTGAAAAATCTATATAACTAAAGGGAGTTTAAATCTATATAACTAAAGGGAGTTTTTCTGTATAGATTTGATTCTTATTGTAACAACAATTGGGTTGGTGGTTTCTGCATTACAAGGCCAATTGTCTGGTTTCTTTTTTTAAAATGGTACTCGGTGGGTGTTTGAATTGAATGGCATTTGTTTAGAAGATAGGTTTTTAATAGATGGAAAATCTGGGAGTAGGCTTGTTCAGCTGTGTGTCCAAGCTTATAAATGTGAAAATTATTTGTGGATATGTTTGTTGAACCTCGTGTTCTGTGCAATAGGCTCATGTGATTGTCCTATAAAATTAGTTGAGATGTTTGTAGGTTGGCTTGGTTGCGTAAGTATCAAGAAAAAATATCTAAAATGAATAACAATAGAATCTTTAGATTGTGAAATGCTATATGTTCCCAAACTATGTGACTGTTTAGAATTTATTCAGAGCTTTGAAATGGTGTAAGAATTTCTTGCTATCATCTGAAACGAAACAAATTGTGGTTGATCTCTGGTTTATTAGCACGTTAAATAAGATGCTGTGTGTAATAGTTGTGACTTGTAAATGGTTTTAGCTAAAAATGACAAGACCTTTGGTTTGGCACTTTGGCCACGTGCAAGGAGGCTCAGAAACCTTTTAGTAAGAAAATAGATTTTTCATCACAATTTGACTGATGTAACCAGTAACCACAATACTACGATTGATTGCCAATTTGTAATACTGGCCGTGTCATGTTAATGATTTTCTCTTTGATTCTAAATTATTTTCACATTTAAGGCATATTTACAAGATAGTTCTCAGTTATTTTTCCTTTAATAAATTATGGAGTTCTTTGTCATAGAAGATGAAAACTTTATCCATGAAGTGAGAACAAATTCATGTGTTGCTGAGAGCGCAATTAATTTTTTAGAATTTGATTAAATAACGAACAAGGTCTACCTGTATTTGGGACATTTGTCTGACATCAGACGAGTTTAAGCACGAGTCTCTTAGCATATAATCTTCAAAATAAAAGTTCCAGTGATAATTTCATAATACAGGGTTTTGGCCTTCCAATTCTGATACAATCTTTTACAGTTTACCACTCCAATTATCTCATCTGAATTCTGAATCTTCTAAAGAATGTTTCCTCATAGCTCTTGTAATGGTTCTATTTTTTTTTTCTAAGAACTGACACTAAGGTAAAACCTATAGAATAAATCCTATTCAAGTAAAGTCGTTGTAATGGTTAATTAGTAGTTTGTGCCTAACAGATTGTCAATTTACTTACTTTTGTAACCCTTCTTGTAGATTTTCTTACTTACAAATGCAAGAAACTTCATCAGTTATTATAAAGTTGGGCTTTTTTTTTCAAGCATGGCTTCTTACATTGGTTATTATTTATACTAAAGGAGAAATTAGAGATTAATTATATCAACATCCATTTTCTTGCTTTCTTCAGCTAACAATGGCTCTATGATTCTAGTTCACTATGGAATTGGCTGGCTCTGACTCTGGAAATGCATTAAGGGCCTACTCATTGAATATGTCCACAGACTTCATTCCGATGTCTGTATTTTCTGAGTCAACACAAGGTTGGTTTATGTCACTCTAGCTTGCTTATTAAAAAATGACCCATGTATATAATGCTTTAAAATGTTTGCTTGTAAGCTGGATGAACTATTACTCTGATTGTGATATGAGATCCAATTTATATATTGTGTTCAACCGATTGACATCTTCATCAATCTTGGATGTGAATATCTATTTTTATTTACTTTAGACCATATGTGCATCAATAATTAATTTCAAATTCTGTCTGATTCAATATTAATTTTATAGTAGTAACATCATGAGTTTGATCGTCAACAACGCTGGGTTTGTTGCTATTATCCCTTTCTAATAGGTTTGAATTAGGAAGATTTCTAAAATTCCTAGGTTTGGGCGTGGGAGATATCTCAATACAGTTCTTGCTGGTTATTTATATAGTGTGGATTGTTAAAAAAGAAAAAGAAAAGGTTACAATGTGGGAGTTAGTATGAGAGACAGTGTGTTCGGTTGAACCCAATTCCAATGAGTTCATTAGGCTTCTGTTGTAACTCCTAATTAGGTGAGATGAAGTTTGTGTGCTTACATTGCCTTCCAAGTTCCATCCCTTTTTGTGGGGAATTTATTCGAGGAGGTCACCGCAATGAGGCTGGCAGTTTTGTACCGTTGGATGTATGAGAGAGAAATTGTAAAAGTATCTTGATTTTGTATCCAACGGTTATTAGGGGCATGTAAATTTTCGAATCCACATCCAACGGTTATTATGAAGTAACCGCATTGAATAATTTTTCCTTTCTGTGTCCTTTCTCTCATCAATGCTTTTATTCCTTTTCTGTCCCACATCTGTATTATTGAGATGGCGAAATTGATCTCGATGCACATATTATATCTGATGAAAACTAAAACAACTTTTCAGCAGTATGAGATGGGGTAATTGATCTCGAAGCACATATTGAATCATTGATCAAGTTCTGCAGAAAAGATTTGTAGATACTAACAGGGGTTCTTAATCATTTGCTGTTTTGACATTTATAATTTCTTTCCAGCTTTTTGCACTGAGGTTCTCTAATGTTAGTAGAGGAGATTTACATTGATTGAGTTGTAGTATAGAGAACTTCTATTCAAATTCTACCAGCTTGATCTTTCATCTTGAAATTTCTACTTATTTACAGGACAGACAAATAGAACTGATAAGTTCTGTGTACTCGAGACTTCAAGAAATCTAAAGTAGCAATAACTTCTATTTTTCATCTTGAAATTTTCTAATTAACAGGACAAACATTTATATCTCGTAAGCTCTGTGGGTGTACTAGAAAACTTCAGGAAATTTAGAGCAGCTTTAACTTTTTTTTTTCTTTGAACTTCTTAAACGTTCTTTTAGATCATTACTCCAGAATATCTGGCTAATGGTATCAATTCTTCTTTCATTTTAGGGAAGTTTACTGTCGAAGGAAAAATACTGAACAAATTTGACATGAAGCCGCATGATCAAAATCTTGAGAGGTACGGGAAGCTCTGTCGTGAAAGAACTCACAAGTCTATGACCAAGAGCAGACAGATTCAGGTCTCCTTTGTAACTTCCTATGCAGGGTACTTGGGTGTTGGGTTACTTTATTTATTTCTTTCACGATCTTCTGGTTCAAATTTCCAAATATTCCATACAGGTGATTGATCATGTCACAGGAGGACATATGAGGCCTATGCCAGGGATGGACGTGTTGTCATTTGGAGCTGCAGTAATTATACCACCTTCTTCTCTACATTGTTTGATATATTCTCATTATCAAGTTAAATTTTGATTTCGCTTGCTGTTTAGGTTTAAACCTGTGCTATATCTATCTAACCTCGAAGTCAGTCAGAACCTTGTTCAAATACTTCCAAGAATTATTTTTTACTATTGTGAACATATGTGCTACTAAATTTGGTACAGGAGAAGAAGAAAGTGGTGAGCAAGGGATCGGAAAATAAGAGGCTGAGGAAGGAGCGTGGTGAATTGGAGAAGATTATTTTTAGGCTCTTTGAAAGACAACCATATTGGACGTCAAAACAATTGATTCAAGAGACCGACCAACCTGAAGTAAGATCTATCTTGAATTTGCACATCTATCAAATACTAAGTTTGCACGTATAGTTTATCATCTGGGTTTTCCCTCTCATCGAAAAAAATCATTTGTTTTTTCCCTGTGCATCAGTTCAGAGCAAGTTTATATAGAATTGATTGAAACTACTTGACTGCACATGGTAAATACAAATATAGATAAATCCGTCAACAATTGATGGAGAGACAACCATATTGGACATAAGACAACCAATATGATAAATCTGTCAACTATATGTTCATTCTTCGTCTCTTTGAAAGACAACCATATTGGACGTCAAAACAATTGATTTGAGAGACCGACCAACTTGAAATAAGATTTATCTTGAATTGGCACACCTATCGAATGCCAAGTTTGCACGTATAGTTTATCATCTGGTTTTTCCCCGTGCATCAGTTCCGATCTAGTTTACATATCTCTAGACATCTGCGTCCGTAGGAAAGAAGCAAATGACCTGCTCACTTGAAACACTGAAAGTTCTAGTTGATAGCTCGATTCTGCTTGTTGTTAGGCTACCACTTGGATTGCTTAAGGCTGAAACATCCAGGGCCTGTTGTAAAAATCATTCTTTTTTGCAGCAATATATGAAAGAAATCCTTAAAGACCTTTGTGTCTACAACAACAAGGGTGTTCACCAAGGAACGTATGAGCTGAAGCCAGAATACAAGGAAACATGTGAGGAAACGAAACCGCAATAGGTCGGTTCCCAGAACAACTGGGAAATGACTTTGTTCAATTGACTAACCATTTAGTGCAAGATTTGTGTGTGGAGGGAGGGGGCTCCTTTCTTTGGTTTTTTAGTCTAGACTGAGGATTTCCCAATTGTGCATCGGCATCCTTTGTTCAATTTCTCGACTCATTAGTAACCACTGAAATTTTGTAGAGATGTGAATCCATCATCGGTTTCCTCGTTACTGTATATTGTACATAGTGATCACTGTTGGTTGCTTTTGATCATAACTTCTGTTAAAAGTTCTTTTGTAATTTGTAAGTATTGATTGGATTCGGTTTCTTCTTAAAGTTGAACTCATGGATATCACATCAGATATACCATAGGAAGGTTCTCTTGTTTGCTGGTTCATATATGCATTTTCCTTCTTTTTGTTCCCTTCTTTGAAGTGTTTGCCTTTTCTTTTCTTTTGTAGTTTTTATTTTTTTATGTTGCAAACTTTATTGTTTGAAAAATGATTTAACGTGAACCACGTTGTGAGTTACCCTTCCAAATCCTTGGATGTATGGTTATATCATAATTTTTAATTTCTTTTCTACAATGAAATAAAATCACAAGCCTTATTTTGTTTTAACCTCCCCAAATTTACTCTAGGGATCAATTAGAAATTAAATTCAAATTTCGGGAATCAAACATGATACTTTTGAAACTTTAAAAACCAAATAGAAACTAATTTCAAATATCAATGACCAAGTTTTGAAACTTAAAGACCAAATAAGAATGAAGTTCAAATCTCATGGACCAAAAATATATTTTATCCATATATATATATATAATTGTACAATTTGAAAAATAACTTCAGATCTAATTATTGTTTAGTTGTGCATGATGATTTTTTTAAAAAAAATTTCTTGTAGAACTAAATTCAATTGGGCGGAGATCGATGGTTCAATCTATCACCTTAACAATTGTTGAACTAAAAAAAACTAAATTCATCTATATATATATTTTTAATTTTAGAAAATATTTATTGTATTCTATCATCACTTATAAAAAGTCAACAATGCAGATTACAATCAATTCAAACATAACTCAATAGATAAGACACTCATTACTTTCTTTAAGGGCGAATGTTTAATCTCTTACTTTTACATTTGTTAAAAAAAAGTACATTACAAAATTTAGAATAATAATTATAAATAAACATAGCTCAATAAACTAAATTATAAAAAGTATTGTTCTAAGATTTTACTTGAGTAAAAGGCAAACATAGCTCAATAGTGAACACACTTATACTTTATCATAAAAATTAAAAAATATTTAAATTAATAAATAAATATTTTACACTTTTTAAATGTGTTAAAAGATTCATTATTAATCTAATATTTAAAATAATAATTTTTAATTGCTATCTTTTTAGTTTTATATCAATTTTTTAACGGTATATTAGAAATACGATTAACGTTCACGTCGAACTCATAGATAGGTAAAAATATGGACAGAAATTTAATACTACGGTGACTTCCAAGCGGAAATAATTAGTAAATGAAAATGAGAGTAAAAAGAGGAAGTGAAAGAGAGAGGATTCCAATTTCCAGTTAAGGGAACCATTCAAAGATCGCGAAGCGCGTGGGGTGTGGGCCCACAATCAGGCAACCTAAGACCATTTTGGCCGCCAGACAAACGCATAAGAGATGGCCGCTGCAAAGGGTTGACCAAAAGTAGGTCACCCGCCATACCATATACCATACGCCCCTTTCCCAAAATTTCACAATTACAAAATACCAAATTTCTCCTTTCCTCATTCAGAACTCCAACCAAGGCCAAGGCGTGTGTCTTGCACGGTGTCGTTTCATCTCTCTCTTCTCTTTCTCTGCAAGCGTCTTCTCTTTTTACTCTGTTTCTGCCTTCACCTACCCATTATTCCTTCTCCCATCGTCTCCTCTTCCCCTCTCTCTCAGATCTCCAGGTACGATTCTGCATTTCTTCTTCTTCCGTCGTTTCCGATCTGTCTTTGCGCTGCATTTCTAATTTCTGTTTTTAATTCCGTCCTTAATTTTCGTTCGTTTGTTTTCTGTTGTAATTTTTTCGAGTTTTTCTGCGATCTGACTTGCTTGACGTACGTGCGCTTCTTCGGATTGGGTGTTTTAGTTTTCTATTTTGATGATCCGTCAGCTATGGATTCAGTTCAGAGTTGATTGTTTTGGAATTGTAGGCTTAATTGAATGACAATTTTGCTCTTAAGTGTTGATCGAGTTGGGAAAGTTGAATTAATGAACATCCGGGGTTTTTTTTTCCTTTTTCTTTTGTAAATTTGATTTTGATTCTGTTACTTGTGTCTATGATTACTTGCATTTCCTTGTTTACAACTATCTGCTTGTTACTTCTCGTGATGATTGGAGTGGTTTTAGTAATTTGGGCCTCTAGATGAAATAGGAAGATTCTTTTAGGAGAAAGATTGATATCCTTATTCATTATGCTTTGGTTGACTTTTCTGGGTGAAAATTGGCTTTGAACAGTCGTGTGGGTTTTGGGGCTTTTATGCCTGAGTTGAAAAGAAAACCCTCATGCTATGGATATTGTTTCTTTGTGGACTCTTCTTCTATATTTATATATACAGATTCTGTGGTAAAAACCTTATGGGGACCATTCCATCTTTGTGTAGGTCAGGTTATTCAAGGTAGAAATGGATAATTTCCTTGGAGGGTTTACAGAGGATATCCAAAGATGTCCATTCTTGAGGAATATTAATGAGCCGACCAATTTCTCATTTTCCTCGTCCATGGCATTCCCAATGCCTGTAAGTTTCTTTGTTCTATAAATTTATATTTGAATGTACTTGTCTCATCAAAGATATCAGACGAAAATTTGATTCTACCCGTTTGTTTTATAAATTACAACATTGGTCAAAGTTCAACTGTGTAAAACACATGGAAAATTAGATATGTATCGGTATTTTCCTAAAATTATATCAAGGTTTCAACGTAATAGGAATGAAATAGTAGTCTTCGTGTTAAAATTATTCAGTGTTCCATTATTTTTATAGTTTTTTATAATACTCGACAAATATAAATCTATAAATATTGGTTTTACAAAACTTGACACGTGTAAATATTAGTGTTTCCAGCCCAAGCACTAGTTATTCTGGTGTATATGGTATACTGCTTCCATTTCTGGCTAGTTTGACTTAATAGATGAATTATTGGATATCTGTAGCAACATGACTTGCCAAATAGAATAAAGTTCACTTGGTTGCTTTTTTATGTACCTCTGTTAATTATCCTCTTATTGTGTTGTTAACTATTAGCAGTTAGCTCTAGAGTTTGATATTTAGTTTTTTGATAAACCTTACAATCTTCAATATAGGCTGTTGTTAGGTCTCCCTCAATGTTCTTGTAACTCAGTTTTGCATATAATTCTTACGTTTTTCTGATTTCTAGTTAATCTAATAGCTGCTTCTACTCTCTTTATAGGTACGTGGAGCTAAAGGGCCGATTTTTGAAGATGGTCCCAATTTTGATATGGCATTTAGGCTTTTCCATGGTCGAGATGGAGTGGTTCCACTCTCTGCAAGATCTATGCATCCAGAGAGTGTAGAACTCAAACCGGCCCCGTCACAGTTCAATCCTTTAGCTGCAAAGGCAGCCACTATTAGTCTCTCATCCTTCGGACCTGGAGGTCCCTTCAGCTTTGATTCATTTTCAGACAAGTGGAAAAATCAGAAGAAGAAATTTGAGTCATCCAAGAAATCTTCTTCGCAGGTGATCAATTGTTAGTCTTCTATGGGTTATAACCATTGAGTACTTTAGCTGCTAGGTGAAAAATGATGAAATTCATATGCTAAAGAATCTTGTGATCCGAATTGATGAAAATCTATGATGTATGTGATATTTTCTCTGGACTTATCATTTATGTTCATTTTCAGGGTGGAAATTCGCATGAAGCAGTGGGCAATGAATGGCTGCAAATGGGGAACTGCCCAATTGCAAAGTCGTACCGTGCTGTTAGCAATGTCATACCGCTTGTCGCAAAAGCTCTTCAGCCCCCACCAGGCATGAAATTTACGTGCCCACCAGCAATAGTTGCAGCAAGAGCAGCTTTAGCAAAGACTGCATTTGCAAAGAATCTCCGCCCCCAACCGTTGCCTGCAAAAGTACTCACTATTGGTCTACTAGGCATGGCAGCAAACGTACCTTTAGGAATATGGAGAGAACACACTGAAAAATTCTCACCCTCTTGGTTCGCTGCCGTTCATGCAGCTGTTCCATTTATAGCTATGCTGAGGAAATCCATCTTAATGCCGAAGTCAGCCATGGCATTGACAATTGCAGCATCAGTTTTAGGCCAGGTTATCGGCTCAAGGGCAGAGCGATTCCGACTGAAGGCAGTAGCTTCGAAAAAACTAACCCTCCAAGATTCACTCAGCGAATCCATCCTTTTGCCAGTGGTTACCATGAAGAACAGTCATTGTGGCGACATTGAGAGCTGGAATCCAGTTACCACTCTTCAGGTAGCAGGTCCTCCATCACCAACCAACGTACCCTGCTGATCTCTTCTTCACCATTTATTGTGAGTGTTCTTCTCTGTATCCTATTGAGTGTAATTCTTCAATCATACGCCAGTTTGTTCATTTGTTTAACAGCATTTTGACAGTTCAAAATATAAATTGATGAAATAAAAAGTCTCTCTCTCTGTGTGAATTAAGTCTTGGTGGGAATGTTGTTCAATTTTTCTTTGTGATATTTTGGCCTGGAAGGAAAATGATGAGAAACACAACCAATAATAGAGGAAAGATCGAGAAATGTGAGGAAATTGGAGAGTTTCTGATAAATTGAATTCAATATAGTCGGCTAAAGCATTCATTATTTTAGTTGACCCAGGAAAGTTGAGTACTTTTCCTTCAACCTTCCAAAAGTGATTTTGGAAAACGCATGGCAAGTAGAGCACAATTTCTGTTTGGCATGCCTGATCCTGAATTGGTGTTTATGACGTTTTCTCCATTATAAATGCCGAGTCAAATTGACTTTGTGCTCTTGATATTCCCTTCTCTACTATTAGTTAGTAATCAAGTTTAAGTTCTTATGGTTCTTTTTCATAAATCATTTAGCAAAGACATGATGTGACATGTTTTTATCCTTTTCTTTGATTCAAAAGAGATCTAAAAATAGTGCACTTTAACCCAAAAAAAAAAACAAATACAGTGGTCAATCAATTATTTTACTATTTTTTATAATTTATGAAAATGTGTTATATACAAATAAATAAATAAAAAGACAGCATATAAAAACTACATAGTGACCTAGTAATCAATAAGAGTGGGTAAATAATAAAGGGTTGGGAGGAAATGAGTTCAAGTATATAAGACCTCATTTGATAACTATTCGATATTTTATTTTTGAAAATTAAGTTTGTTTTCTTCCAATTTCGCTACAGTGAATTTCATCTCTCTTAAACAAACATTTGAATTCTTGGTCAAATTTCAAAAACAAAAAAAAGTTTTTAAAATCTACTCTTTTTTTTTTTTCAAAATTTAGCTTGAATTTTGAAAACATCTGTAACAAGTAGATCGCAAAAACAAAGAAACTCAAAGGTAAAAGGTGAAAGTATGTTTATAAACTTAATTTTAAAAAATAAAAAAAATCAAAAACTAAATTGTTATCGGGCTTAAATGTTTTCATTTTTGTAATTATAACAAATGAATATGTGCAATAAAGCATAGTTCAACGGTTTAAGATATCAATAATCTCTTTCATTTTCACTTCTGATTTGTAATATTCTTTTATAAAGAAAAATGAAAACCTACTCCGAGAAGTAATAAAGAATGTAAACAAGAACATGCACAACTGAGTTTTTTTAGAAACGTGTGCTCGTGAAATTATGATTAATTTGTATCCATGTACTAATGCTAGTCTCCATATTTCTATCACAATATGATTAAAAATATAGGCCCCATTTGATAACTATTTGGTTTTTAGTTTTTGGTTTTTGAAAATTAAGCCTATAAATACTACTCCAATCCATGGATTTACTTGTTTTGTTATCTACCTTTTACCTATGTTTTCAAAAACCAAGCCATGTTTTGAAAACTAAAAAAAATAGTTTTCAAAAACTTGTTTTTGTTTTTAGAATTTGGCTAAGAATTCAAATGCTTCGAGATGAAAATCATGGTAGAGAAATTGGGAGAAAACAAGCTTAATTTTCAAAAACTAAAAACCAAATAGTTATCAAACGGGGTCATAGTTACCGAATTTTCAATAACATATTATTTGTTTAATTATGGGTTAAATTGCATTTTTAATAAGTTGCTTTAATGTTAATTCCAATTTTGTCCATATATTTTCAATACATAATCACCATTGACTAAAGCTTATTAGATCCCTCAATCGTTGGTAAGTAGTGAGTGATGGTATGAATCTAAGATGATAAATTACTTGGTGATTGAAAAAAAAAACAGAGAGAGAAGAAAAGCAATGCAACGAATATATATTAGTTTAGTTTACTTGAGTAATAATAATAATAAATAACAAATTTTAAATTTTTTTTAAAAAAAATCTATTTTGGGATATAGACTTTTGTATTTATTCGGTTGTGGTTTCACATTTTCAGATTCTTTAATCCATCAACTATCAATTATGCTATTTTGGTTTTTTAAGTTTGCACAAAAAAAAAAAAAGATATATTCGTTTTTACTGGTAATTTTTCACTAATTATTTGATAGAAATCTATATCCATTTGAAAATCCAACTCATATAACCTATTACATTAGACTTTAATCACTTATGCAAATAGATATATTGATTAAGTAAATAAACACAAATGTGTAATTGTTTCTAACCTAAACATAACTCTACTAATTCTAGTATTGCATGTCCTAAGAGTTAGATGTTGGAATTCTACACGTATTGTTGAACTTGCAAAAATAGTGCAATTGCCAAGTTTAAAATTTGATTAAAAAATATAATGATTTTGTAAATTCAAAATTTGGAAAATAAAACTTAATATTTAAAAAATGTATAAATTAATATAAAATAAGCACAAAAGATAAATTTTTAAAAAGTTTGGGAGCAAATTATCAAAATGCTCAAAGCATATAATTGTTAAACTAAAAAAAAAAAGGTCAAGTTGCAAATTTCATCCTAATGATTTGAGTTTAATTTTAATTTGGTTTCAATGATTTTAAAAGTTTTAACTTGGACTTTATGATTTCAAAAATTTCTATGATTTTAAAAGTTTCAAATTACTTCTTCTACTTTGGTCAAGCTTTATAAATCATCGTCATTTTTATTAACGTTTCAATTTATATGGTAATAAGTTAGTATTTTTCATTTGGCTTATTGTGTTAGTTTGCCATATTATGGTTTAGACCAAGTAAAAACTAGTAGAAATTGGTGGATTTTGAGGTGGCTAAAAACTTTTTTAGAAACAATTTGTAAAGTTCAATCAAATTTGGATTGAAAATTTAAAACTATAAATATTAAATTAAAACCAAGCTCAAAACTATCGGTGTCAAATTAAAATTTTCCTTTGATAAACATTTCAAAGCTACATTTCAAGTAGAAAATCGTTAGAATGTTGGACATAAAATTGACATAGCAATAACTTGAAACGACATGATGGTGATTAGGATATTTGCTTGAATTAATTCTAAAAGAACGACATTTAGACACGTTAATTCTTCTATTCCAATAGTAGTTTTTGAAACATTTACGAAATGTCAAAGATAATATTATAACTTTTAAAAGAATATGGGTATTTTTTAAATATGGTGCAAAGTCAGGAGTATTTTTTTGTAATCCAACCTTAAACTTAAATCAAATCAAATTTGTAATTTAGCTATTAAAAAAAGGAAAAAAGGATTGTGTGTGTGTGTATAAATATAACGATTCTTACCGATTTGACCGAGTCAAGAAATTGTTGAAATTATTTTTCCCTCTTACTCTCCTCTTAAAGACAACGCTACTTCCCGCTCGTGATTCTGCACTGAATTCCTGCATTTCAAGGACCAGTGGCCCGGAATCCATTGCTGTCTAAATTCCTTTCTCGATTTTCACATTCAAGATCAATCCGTACATTGCTCGGAATGTCCTTTCAAGTTATCGGAATTCCATGGCCCGATCTCAACGACGGCTTGTTCTACAACGATGTCGTTAAACCCTCGGACTCTGGTTCTCTTTCTTTCTATTCAACTTCCGCATTTCGCTGAAGAATTTTCCATTTCACGTTTCATGATTTCTTCTTCTTTGTGTGATAATTTGTCCAGGGAAGTCTTTGATCGAGTTCTATTCTTGCAAATATAAGAGTTCGGCTCCACTGGAGGGGTAGGCCTACTCAAAGTCTGTCTAGATTATCGGATAATCTCGTGTTTGATATTTCTGAGGTTATTGCTGATCATTAATGAAACTTATTTTACATCGATTCCTGTGCAGCTGGTTACAGCGAATTCAGAACGAACAGGTACGGTGATCTTTGATTTAGGTAATTGATGACATTTGTGAAAGAGATTGCACTGATGGACTTTTTTTGGGACTTTGTGTGCTTGCGTATTTATTTCATGTGTTTTATTTTTAAAAATATTTTGAAACGAAATCAATTTGGAAAGTGTAGATATCGATCGATGGTCAGGTTATCACAGATCCCGAAACAATTCTCAGGTTATTCACTCTGGTCCCTTTACTTCCAGATTTTGTTGGTATGTTCAAAAGTTTGCATGACAGCTTGACATGTTTTCATATATTACGAACTCTATAGGATTGGTTCAGAAGTAGTCTATCGTCGGCTTCCATGGAAAGAACCGGATACTCCATATTTGCTCGAGATTTTATACGAAGACGATGAAATGGTAAATGCATTGTAATTGGTACTTTTTTTTTCCTTGTAATCTGTGTTATTGGTTGCTTCCAATTCCCATGAAGTTATAAACCACCAACTATTCTTCAGATTGCTTTAAATAAGCCGTCTGGCTTGCAAGTATTACCTGGCGGTGTTTTCCAGCAACGGACAGTTTTGACGCAGCTTCAATGGTGGTCAAGTAAGCACAGTTCCTCCGTCTCAGAAGGGTTGCATCCTGTCCCTGTTCATCGCCTAGGAAGGGGAACTTCAGGTAAGGTTACATAAACCGGACGCTGGGCGAGATTTCCATTAATATGCGGAAGCTTTATTGTTATGTATTATCGTTGTTGGATATCTGATTGTTTGTTTGTCTGTAGTCCAATGTCAAATGAAAATTGTTGAAATCCCAATGTACCATTATATGCACACGGCAGTAGCGATTAGTGTTGAAACGAAACAAATAATTGAGACTGGAATGGAATGTTGAAGATGTGGAATTAGTCATGAGATTTAGGGTGCTTCTTTCAACTTTAGATGTCTCTTTTTTCCTATGTGGTCTGCCATTGCAGTAGGAATTTTTCTAGCCTTCTAGAATTGTTAGAGGATAGAAACACCATCAGTTCATATGCCCCACCGTTCTGATGCTGGGGAAGGTATCAATGTTATGAAGCCTTGAGGTTATTTCTGTATTTCTACCTCATTTCCTGGTCAAAATGAAACACTATTTCCTAGATTGCTGTGGAAGTTCATCTTGCCAAAAATGATAGATAATGCCAAAGAAACACAATACACTAATCCTGCATTGTCCTTTTACAATATACATTAACCTGTTCTTTTGTCCCGGACTATTGTCAACTTTTTGGCACAAGGAATTTTTTCCTTCTTTTCATAATACACTAATCAACTATTTAGGAAATGTATTTCATTTTTTGTGTTTAAAATGGCTCACCAGTCACCCTTATGCTTAAGTCTATTTACTCATCTTCGGACCTCAGGAATATTACTATGTGCAAAAACAAGGCTTGCTAGAACACAGTTCGCTGCATATTTTGCTGATGGAACATTTTGCGTTGGGAGAAATAGGTTAGGCAATATAACTTTTGTATATTTCTTGTCTTGTCTCTGCATATTATATATATTCAGAGAATGATTAGTTTGTTTGTAGTTTCTATAAGCTGCAGACTTTATTGTCTCCAACCATTTCTAAGTAGCTTTCCTGGTTCATCATCTCCTTGATAGTAAAATTTAATTTTCACCATGGTGGAAATTTGTGAGAGTTTTTATTAGCTTCTATGCTACTGAGTTTTATTCTTATGATACTTAGAGTTACGTAATTTGGTGATAAGTTTTTGTTATGATGCTACTTCTACTTTGTTTTAGAATATAACATGAAGATTCTTCTCAAACATCTGTTAGATGCACGTGTACCAGCCAGGGTGAAGAAGGTTCTGGATCCTGATATCTAGCTTATTGCTAAATTACCTAAATAACATTTCAGGACCACGTGTTTCGCTAACCTAGAAAGATAGATAAATGTGAAATCTGTCTGGTAAACAAATAACTGGCCTCCCCCACCTCATGTGAACTATTTCATTAATATCAGTATCCTGATTCTTTGGTAGTCAAGAAAAACAAGAATGAATAATTAATATGAGGAAGTGGCTGGTGACGAAGCAATTACAGATACAGGGATAGGTGGGTAATTACTTCAGTCAAGTCCAAAAAAAATGCTAGAGAAGTGCATCATCATCTAGGCAAGTATTGGAAACTCATTCATTGGTAGGATGCTTTGATGGGGGAAAAATCTTTCCAAGGGAAACAAGCATTGATATAGATCCAGTTATTAAATCGATAATTTTTCACGTTATCTGCACCTTTTCATTTTTAAAATTCTGGATGTTATAGTTGCTAATTTTAGAACACAAGTTACTAGGTTTCAGGAGTTCTCTAGCAAAAGCTACATCAATACTAGCAAAAATGATGTAAACATTCTAGAACATCCGAACATATAATATCTTCTTCTTGCTTTTTTTTCCTGGCTAAAATATGACAGTTAAATCAAATTTAGATGTAAATTGAGATAGCCCATGTTTTTATTGATATTCTTTTTTCTAGCTAAGATTGTTTTAATAATTTTTGTCTTATATCAGTGATTGATTCCAACCAAATTATTAACTTTTGAGCCCCAATTCAGAAACAGCACTATGGAGGAAGGTACAAAGAGGAAAATTTCAAAAATATACCGTGCACTTGTAACTGGAATAATTCATGATGATGAGGTACATCTATTATGACATTTCTTGCATACCTTCATATGGATAATTTTTTTCATTTCATCCGTAAAACTATTTTACTGTTCTAAAAGCACCATTTTCTGAGACAGTTAATTAATCCAGCAATGTTACATGTTAGATGATATTTGTTGGAAATACTATTAGCAAGGGTCATTTGTTCTTCTGAAATTACATGAAAGTGACGTTGAAAATCTTTGAACATAGTTGACAATTTTTTTTTTTTTTTTTGATATCGTTGAGAATTTAAATTTGCTGCGAATGGTTGCGGCACTTTCTCTCTGAGTTAGGGTGCAGAGTAATTGGAGGTTTGGTCCAATAAGTGGTTGTTACATCACTGCGGACTGAAAGCTAGTTCAGTTTTCTGTCAGAGTTTTTTTTTCTGGTTCATTGCACATATATGATTAAGAGTATTTTTCTTTATAGGTGAGCATTGACCAGCCAATTGGAAGGATGCAATATCCAGGGGTTGCTCAGGGCCTGTATGTTGCTACTTCCTCAGGTTTTTGGTTGCGTCTTTTATGCTGGTTCAATAAATTTCATGTTTCTTGAGAAGACAGTGTTACTACCATAAAAATGTACAAGATAGGGAAAGCATGTCTCTTAAGTTTTTGGCTAAGAAAGAGGAGTGTAAATATTATACTGTTCATGTTTACTTCCATTGTCTATCTGACCATTGTTTCAATAGCTACCAGCTTCAACACTAAATCATGTTTACTTTTTTGAATTAATAACTTGAGCAGGGAAACCAGCTTTCAGTAAAGTCAATGTTCTTGAGAGAGACGAACGAGGCAAACACACTTTGGTCCAGGTATCTCATGTTGTTGGAAGGACTTCTTGACTACACTTCTCCGTGCCTATTAGCTTTTATCTTTATTTAAAAGGATTTTTTCTGCTGTTATTTACATTTTTGTTAGTTTTTATGGTAACCAAAGTATATGAGTTTCTTTCACTTTGAAGTATATCCTAGGCATGGGTATACCTTTTGCTAACCCTCACACGTGTGTTATGTGAATTGTGAAACACTCAAGGGGATGTACCTCTCCTTTTTATCATTGTTCCTTTACTAATTCATTTGAAAGTGGTCATAGAGGGCTTCTTCCGTTTGCTGAGTTGCAATTACATGCCCAAGAGACTTCTGATTGGGAGGGAGAGAGGGAGGGCTTATTCCTTTAGGCTTAAAAGGCACCTTATGTAAATACGTACTTTTACATGGGATAATTTTAGTAGCACTCATAACAGGCACAACAAACAAACTTTTATACTCTTCGCATTTGCATTTTCTGCTTGTTCTTAAAACTACGAATTAATTTTCTAGTGTGATGGGATTTACTGCCAAGGTCTCAATTCTTGACTGTTTTCATACATTAGTTAATATTGATTGAGATGTTATTAATTATTTTTGGAAGCCATTTAAAGAGAGTTTACAGCTGGTCTGATAGTGGAAATTTTCTGGAAAAGGAGAGTGAATAGTGCGATGCACCACAATTCAAAGGGTTTAAATTACGTCGTATATTTTATAGGTGGAAATTCAGTCTGGACGACCCCACCAAATCCGCATCCACCTTTCTTCGATAGGGCATCCTCTATTGGGTAATGCTTCTTTAAAATTAATTAATTCCTTAACTTTTAAATGTTTGGGGGTTCTCATTGCTTGTTTTGTAGATGAACTTTTAAATGTCTAGGAACCGTGGTTTGTCAATAACCGTTAGTTGACTTGCATCTTTGTAAGTTCTCAATTTCATTATGACAATGCTGAAAATGCTTTGTTAAAGATTTTTTTTTGTTTTCTGCCCTCCTGTTAGGTGATCCTCTCTATGTTGCTGGCGGGCAACCGAACTGCCTTCATTCTGATTTAGTAGATCAGAGTTTTGCAGAAGACGGGTACGAAGTTGGTGTTTCGATAAATAAAAATTTCCATTCTCTCTGTTCTAGTCAGCAGAAAAAAAGACAGTGTTTCTCTGATAAATTGATGGGAAGATATAAAATTAAGAATCAGATAAAAACATTGAAAGGTTGACTAATTTTGGAGTGAAAATGTTTGGAATGGCATGCATCCAGAAAGATCTGTTCAAACATCAGTGTGTAATATTATGCATTAGTATCTATTACTTCCGTAGACTAGATATTAGTAAATATTTCTTCTGAGTTCTGTTCCCATCTTTTTGTGGAGTTGGGATTTCTGTGAAGTTGATTCGTTGTTTTTTTTCCAACGAAACCATGTATATTCTGTCCAGAGGTTACCAAAGGCCTATGAAACCTGTGCCTGGAGATTGTGGCTACTACTTGCACGCACATCAATTGGTCCTTTATCACCCAAGAACCAATGAGGTAAGCTTTGAATTTAGTATATTGCATATGTGACACACTTCATTCGCATGTTGAGATATTTGTGTCGTTTAGGAAAACTAGAGATGCAAAATTTCATGTGTTGAGTACATTTATATTTTTGTTTATATACGTAATGGGAAGAAAGGTGCAAAAGCTATAAAATAATAAAAGACCAATATTTTCATGTTGGGCGCGTTGGTCCTGTCCTGTCCTATCTATTTCTATTTCTGACTGGCCTACGAGATGAACAAAAGCGTTTGAATTATCAAAGAATTATCTCGTGGTTAACCTATTCCTATGGAGCATTCATGATCTTTTTTATGGCTTCCCCCTTTGCTTAAACGTCTCAATTTGTGAAGTTCGCTACATTTCATGTGTTGTTCTTAACTTCCTTTATGTATAACTAAAAGGAACTTCTTCGTTGAAGGTTGTCAAAATCGTGGCACCGCTTCCTCCGGCCCTTCGAACACATGGAGAGGCTAAAGATACTAGAAATGGAGCGGACGAATAGAAAGGCATAGCACGTATGTCAAAAAGATTAGTCCTATTCTCCTATCCTTTATACTTTATTCCCCAAATTTTAGATCTGACGACAAAATAACTTAGTATGCATGGAGGTAACATCCATAGAAAGGTCAACCTTTTCTTTTTTTAATCACCATGTGAAACTTAGGTTTTGTTTGGAAATTAGGTTTCAAGAAGAAAAGGAAAGAGAATACCAATCAGTTGATTAAATAATTGTTAAAAAATACACACTCAGTTGGATTAAATTCATAGTCCTTGGTTTTCGAATTAAAAAGCAATAGAAAATAGTTAATTTAAAAGATGTTCCATACATCCTCTTACGCCCTTAACCATAACCGTCAGCCTGATTTGTGTGCTATTTTGAATGGCATTGTTGGCCTGTATTGGAACGTTTAGGAATATCAAATTCAGCGAAAGATTCACTCATTTTATCCCAAAAACAGTCCTGACGGACCTGTTAGTTAAACTGGCAATGAAATTTACGTTAGAAAGCAAAATAATTTTGACACATTACTCTTTTTTCTTCCTACAAGACGGCAATAAGAACCGTCAAATTCTGCTATCATTCATTGACATCAACGAAACTATGATACATGGTGCAGCAAAAGAAACCATTTGCTTTGCTGCTGAGTGCCTCTGTTGAAAGGCTCTCTAAACATATCTACTACCAGCTAATTCTCTCTTCTATGAGCCACCACCGTCCTCAGCCTTATTGATATGCAATTTTGTATCTGATGCATCATCATCGTTACAAATCTCTCCTACAATAACTCCTCCAACTATCTGCTGCAGCACCTCCCTACTATTTACCTCCGACATCTGGGAATCGCCATTTGATTTCTGTTCGTTGCAGATAGGCTGCTGCTGAGATGGGGAGGCGGATTTGGAGAAATAATCAAATGTAGGATATTTGGACAGTAGGGTGGTGGGATCGGGCAGCGATGAAAGCCCGGTGTGTATACGGGTCCCATCCCAAATGCCGTAACTTCTTGAGGGAGCATCCTCCTCTTGGCCTGGAGAGTTTTTTCGATCAAACGTAGCAGTACATAGATTTCCATGGCTACTTACTTTCAATCTGCGCTTGAACTTGTGCTGGGTTCTGTTTCCATTCTCAATGGATCTGGATTTCGAACTCGGCACAGATGAGGAATGGGTAAGAATCTGACCGAATAGTTTCACGTCACCATTTCTAGAGGATTGTTCAGAATCAGACAAACTGCGTGAATGCACCCTGACATGGTGACGCCCTTGTTCATCTTTAGGCCATAAGTTGACATGAGAATATATGGGCGCTGAAGAGCTATCAGCCATGTGGGAGTGGGCTTTTTCACCCCGACCAGTGCTAGTATCAACATTTCCCCTCTTGATTTCGGCATCCGAACCATTTCCAACTGATGCTGCAACCGGAGCAGAAATGCCTTGTTCCTTTGCACTTTCATCAGTCGCAACTGCATGTTCCTGATTATGCACCAAGCGATTCATATCATTGGCAGAATTCACAGACTGGCAGTCGTCGTCGAAAGCTAAATGAGAGCTATCCTTCCTATTGCATGCATCATCAGGTACCACAGCATCTACAGCAGCATTACTATGACAAGTCTTTGAGGATGGATTACTCTCTTTGACTTCCTGATGAGTAGACTGCAGATTCATGGACTCCAATTCCCCTCCGTTTATACTCGTCACAGACTTCGGCAAGTCATCAACCATCTGAGAGCCAACCCCTTCACAAGGAAAGGCATCTTTGGTATCTAAACCTGCTTCACCGTCACATCCGTTAGCAAAGCAGTCACTTCCATTTGCTGGCATTTTCTTTGCAGAACATATCAAATCCAACCCAAGGCACTTCCGTGCTTTGCTAAAGAAGACCTTGCACTGTTCCGTGGATTTTGATCCTATATGGGTAGAGATCATTGAGAAATTCTTCCCATAAACTGCCACCGCTTCTATGAAAAGCGACTTTTCCCCATCTGTCCAATAAGAAGGATCCATTTCTCCACAACTCTCGTCTGAACAAACCTCGTCATCTACATAACGCAGAACGTTAGCTGTCATATGCCGTCTTAATACAGTTGTAGCACCCTTTTTGCACTTCAAATCCTGAGAACCTTCTCTTCGGTCAAAATTACTAGTGACACATAACGAACCCATGGCTTCTGATGACAGAGAACCACATATACCAGCTAAAACATCAGCAGCAGCCTTTTCTCTTTCGTTTCCAAAAATTTGAAAACTTTTGGCTCTTTCTGATAGATTATCATTGAATTGAGTTGTGTGATATGTAGTTCTTCCACCCAACCTGCTGCTAGAATACTTATGAGCACGAGCCGTCATTGCTGAAGCAGCGCCCAACATGTCAAGAGAAACGGCATTTGTTTCTGGATTCCATTTCTTCCCTGTTGTCATCAAATAGTTACTAGTGGAGGACTTTGCTTTCTTCCCAAACTCCAGCTTCTTTGTTTTCTCAAAGCAATCGGAGTTGTGGTTTTTGTAGTAGAACTCAATACAGTCTGCTATTGTCTTATGATCAAGAAAGGATGCAATTTTCCCAAAATCTTTCCCAAAACATTCTAACTTCTCCATGAAAACATCTTTCTCTTCTGAGGTCCACGGGTTAATCATCATCCTTTCCTTCTCAACTGCACACGGGTCCTCAACTAATCCGTTATTAGAGATGAACCTTGAGGCCATCTTATCCTTCTGGTCCAGAATTAATGCGGGCATCTTCAACGTCCTCCGATACTGCTGCTTAATCTGGGGATTAGAAAGCTGCTTGCTCACGTGCTTAAGAATCTCCGTGTTAGAAACGGGGTTCAGATTTCCTGCTGCAAGGCCAGTTTTAAAATTCAAAATGATAATATCAAATGTATCACATTAGGAGATTCTCCAAAGATGTACGCCTCCTGATTTAAAGAGGAAAAAAGCTTACATGAAGGCAAACTAAAGATGCGGAAGGGTGAAGGAAAATCCACAAACTATTATGAATAGCAAAAGTGAGCATTGACTTATATTGCATAACACCGGCAGCAATCTTAAACTAAAACATGACATAAAGATCACATACTGGAGGAGCATAACAATTTGATCAATCATCTTCGTATCAACACACACCATCATGTAACTGATTTCAGAAGTTCTAAAGACAAACATAAAATTCAAAGTATTTATTCAAGAATGCCAAACTCGACATATTTGATGTTAAATGTCACTAAACTTGACATCGTCAAGACTTATATACTGAAAGAATAATGAACTAAGTGCAAATGATTATATGCCAAAAGGCCCCCTTCACTCAAACTACTTCCATCTTTACCACTTCAATTATTCAAAACATATTATTCATTTGCTCCACATAATCTTATTTATTTCTAAAACTAACATGTAAAATGAGCGAAGTGTTGTTACCTACAACGAGACATCAGATGAAAGACATGATATTTCTAGAAACAGAATGGTAAAAGCACAACTAATATTATAGGACAATCGTATTATATAGACCCACATGCAAACCCTCTTCTCCCCTTTCAAAAAGTAGTCATATCCCATAAGAAACAGAAAGTGCAGTCAACTTATTTAACATCACAATGCCTTTTCAGAGAACCTCAGACTATAAACTTAACTGATGAGTATATGAGAACCACTGAGATCAGTCAGAAGGAAGAGATTTCGCCCAAGCAGTTCATATGGGGTTCAATATTTGTGGTAGAGACACCAAAATTAACACAGATATGAAGATTATGTATTAAAACACCAGTTAAGTCTCAGATATGCAAACTGATACCACTACTGATACAAGTTAGAGGACCAAATAGTACAAAATGGGAAACTGATACAAAAATTCAGATAAATTAAGTCATTAACGTGGAAAAGAAGAAGCAAGTCAACAGAGTAAAAACCTGTTTAAAATATTTTTGAACATAAGGACATAGATTAGATGTCTCCTTACCAGGTGAAGGCATACGGAATCGGATGGAAGATCGGTTCTTCTGGTAACCACTGTAATTTGTCCACAAACTCAACTGATATTTTTTCTGAGATTTTGCACGCAACTTTCTTACAGGAGGCACAAGCAAACTCTCCTTCCACAAGGACTGGTAGGCTCTAAACTTAAGGGCAATTACTCTCTCCTTAAATCTTAATAACCGCTTTCTCTTTGCAAATCTCTCTTTCATTAAACATTGATTCTGTGAGCAGGCATTTGTGCTCCAAATATCAATCTTACGTTCATTAGCAGGCAACAGCCTGATCAAAGCTTCAGAAGCCTTACATGCAGACTCTTTATTGGATGCCAGAATTAAATCGAACACACTGTCTCCTCCCTTATCAGTGTATTCATACATGTCACTAGAAATGGGCTCTAATGTGACACCTTCACCCTTTATAAGCATGTTATTGTCAACAGAGGCCACAACATTATCTTCGACATTGCAACCAGAAATTGTTAGCTTCTCTTTCATGATGACTGATTCCTTTGCATCCAACCTTCCAGACTGATCCTTTTCCTTGACATCAGCATGCACTTCTTCCAAGTCACTTGTAGAATGTGCCATCGTTTTTGAAATAATATTTGTGGAAGTAACAACTGGCAGGGTAGCAGATGGAGGGATCATATCAGTGACATCATTGTGCTCTTCAAAGTATTTATCTCCCACCAGCAAAGAACTGGATGCTAAGGGGAAAGAAAAGTAACCCTTACTTTCAGATCTCAACCCCTTCAGCTCATTTTCAAGTAAATCAATTTCAGACTCGGTCGTCTCCAACACTTTAGAAATTTCATTTTTATATATAAGCAACTTACTCAAGGCAGTGGAACTCATAAAACTGGAATCCACTGAAGTCGAATCGTTAGGTTGCAGCAGTTGAATGAGTGGAGAACCCAAATTAACTATTGAAAAATTATCCAACTTCTCTAAATTAGAGGATGTTCCCTCATACTGATTCTGAAAACCGGAACCAGGTGAACCAGAGTTACTGACATCATTATCACTTGATGCCTTTCCAGATGATTTTTCATACCCACCTGCACAGTTAAACACAGATGTAGAAGTTTGATTTCAGTAAAATGCAAACACATTTCACTTGATAGCAAGAAAGACAACAGCTGGAGTGAACAAAACCTGGCAGTATTTAAAAGCATTAAATTTTTCTAAATGAAATCCTTTTCTCTAAGATACCTTAGCAACATAAGGACCATTCTGGGAATAGTCACCAATGTAAGATGTATACCATCTATGGACATCAGAAATAAGTATTGGGCACATATCAGAACCCATGGACAAATTATAGCCCAGACAAGTATCATTCTGGTTATCGGCCATCAAATTACTGTTGACCTTTCTTGTGATCTTGTCTTCAGTTCAAGTATTTGTATCTCTCTCTCTTATATCTATCTCCCAGAAAACTCCTACTTCTGATATGCCTATCTTATCTTCAGACATGCCTATTTCTACTCTCTCTCTCTCTTATTAATTCGTCCCTTTTTGTATCAATAAAGGTAGACAACCATACAGCAATCATCAGAAGGAATTGTCAACCATCAAATTATTGTTTACCTTTCTTGTGATCTTGTCAAGCATCAAATTATTTTCTGAAAAGCCTCGTACTCCTGACTTTTATCTATCTTCAGACATGCCTATTTCTTTCTATTTCCTCTTTTATTAATCTGTCCCTCATAGTTTGTTAGCATCTTCTTCCTCATTTATTCCCCACCACCAAGAGAAAGTTTTTGTCTTCTTTCTCCTAACATAACCCTTCTTAGGCATTCTCATGTCTTCACAAAATGAGAACTTTTTTGTAAACCCTCTCCTCTCCTCCTTTTTGATCCTACTGGTGCTATAAATGTCTTTCTTATCTCCCCTCTCGAAGTCATTCACCCTTCCACACTAATGCTTCTATAATCTTAGTCATTCTTTTTTTCAAGTTCTGGTACTTGAAGTTGACATAAATGCAATCATGATTTCTTACACATTACAGTCTCTGCCAGACTACCACAATAATATGCTGATTTTATTAACCGATAATATCTAGTTATTGATTGCCATGCTTTTTCCAAAAATATGTAACTTCTCATGACCATGAAAATATTTAAAGCATCTTTGCCATTTTGAAAATTTCTGTTGTAATTTTGTTCTAGCTTGGCTGAACTTCTGATTGAGACTATTTTATATTCTATATAAATACATTAAATACTCATCAATTTCTTCTTCCAGTACTGCAACCAACTGTGTGAAACATTGAAATATTATCACTTGATAAACACTATATGAAGTGAAAAATTGCCCCACAATAACAAAAATACAAAAGAGCGCTGGTGTACCTGGAGAGGAACCACAAATGACAGAAGAAGGGGTCGCAGGTGAGGTACAATCAGAAAATCCTGAACCTCCAGGGCCTTTTTCAATCAAGCTAGAATTCAGAGAATGGGTAGATTCTGGATTAACATTTGAAAAGGAAGTACCATCAGGAACTTCGACTTTCTTTTTCTCATACTTGGCAAGTCCCTCACCCCATCCTAGCCGCGGCTTCTTCCTGACAGTTGCCTCATCACATGGCAGAGAAGACATTGCACACTCAGCAGGATCAGCTGAAGGAGACAGATTTTGTGACGCATTTTTCAACACAGTCTCAGACTTTGTCTCATTAGAATCTAAAGCATCAATGTTCTTTGTGCTACTGGAATGGCCCGATGTTGAAGTGCGTGAAGACAAGCCACCAGAACGTGTCCATTTAAGAGGCTTCCACCCTGAGGAACTCACTGAGTAGTCCCGATCACGTCTCTGGTTTGTGCCTAACCCATTGACATCATCGATCTTATCATGCTGGCCTTTCACCTTATCTCTTGGGTTTACAAAGTCAGAATGAGAATGAGAGGGATATATCAGCATATCATGAACTGACCTCTGATCATAATTTAGATCATGCTGCAGCCTACCACAATTGTTCGTAGACCCATTACTTGTTGCCCAGGAGTGACCTTTCCAATCTCTTTGACTAAAAGATCTGCTATCCCTACCATTCCTAGCATACTTCCCATCGCCATGTGAAACAGAAGGCCGGCTACTGACATTGTCCAGCATCTTGTTATTGAATGACATGGAAGGCCCATATCCATGACCATATTCGTCAGAGAACACATGCCAGCCACCCTGCCTACCATGACCTTCAGAAATATTTCAAAAAAGAAAAAGAAAATGCAAAAGAAAACAAAATCAATACAAGCAGATGACCTAATATGGAGCAAAAAGTTGAACAAAATTATCTGAGCAATTTCTACAGCCAAACTTAGATTTCTAGTTTAGACTAATACAGGCGATAAACCTCGGATCTAACCATCAATATTGACTATTATATGATAAATACTTTATAGATCATGATAGTTCTATGATAAATCCTCCGTCGACTAGATCTATCAGGAAGAAAGGATCCAGAATTAAATGAATGGACAGCAGGAAGACTTCTCTTTTTTTTTTCAATTAAGCAAAATAATAGTATATGATTGAAACTACGAGCCTCCATGAAAAGCCTGACAGGGGAAGAGATGTAGATATCTCGACTCTTTGAAACCTAAAAAACTCAAAAAGGAAATCAGAAAGGAAACCAACGACTCTATAGCTCACCTGGCGGTCTGCGAAAATCGCCTGATCCCCACCTACTAAACTCACGGGATCCGTGACTGGATGAGTCTCTCCATCTAGGTACAGGTCCGAGGAACTCTGACCTCTCGTGTTTCCTCTCCTTGAAGAAGTCCTTCCGATCCCAGGGCAAAGGTTCAGGCGGCATGAAAATGAGGCCAATAGCATGGGCACCCTCAAAGAACAACCGTTTTCAACGCACAGCACAAGGAGCGCGCCGAATAGCACCGCCGGAAATCAATTCAACTATTTTCGCAACCATATCAAACAAGAAGCCTCACGAACAAACCTTCTTCACATTAAAGATCCTAAAAACCATATCCAGCCAAGGCAAACGCCAAAGACAGAAAACAAAACAACAAAATCAACTCAAGAAATCGATCGCTTCTCCCTCCTCTCACTGGACGCGTAACAACGAGAATACGCCGATATATGTGGCAGCCACGACGAGCTACACGGATGACTCCGGACCAAATCTTGAACAGAAACCACCAAAACGATGAAGAAAAACAGAATCAAAACCAATACAGGCGTACGTGATAGATAGAGACTGAAACGGCTGAATTCAAAGGGTTTGGAATCAGATGGAACCGACAATGCCGATTGAAAAGCTCTGCGCCATCACATGCAAAACCTCAATCTAACTTCGAGTTCGCAATCTCCGCCCTTCGTATCTCCTCCTCAGCGACCTTCAATCTCCGAACTCTCTCTCTCTCTCTCTCTCTTCTTGGCTGGCGGAAAATTTTTGCCTCCGGAGCGAGAAAGTGAGAAATTGAGCCGATAGGGGACAAAAGAGAACCCTGACAGAGAAGAGAAAGGGAGGAGAATGGTTCTCCGGATCTCAAAACCACTCTCAACCTTATTCAATTATTTCCTTCGCGTCCGCTAATTTTCATATTTCTTTTTTTCCTAATTTTCGTCATTATTCTTTTTTTTTTTTTACTTCGGCCCCTCTTTGTGTTTTCTCTTCATTATTTCTAAAGTTTCGCCTGCTTTCAGAACATAATTACGGAACTGGCCCCATTGCCATTCTATGGAATTACTATACTGCCCTTGTCTCTCTATTTAGTCGACGAGACTTCCGTGTTGGTGGTGTCGCTCTGGTGAATATCCTCTTTCCGTCGTCGTTTTAAGCCAACTCACTGCCTATTTTCAAATTTATAAAAAAAAATGTATATATATATATATATATGTTGATTTAAAATTAGATTACAAGTTTAGTCTTAAAACTTTTTGTGTTTATTTGGTCCTTAGACTTTATAAAGTATCTAATAAGTTCCTAAATTTTTAAATATTTGTCTATTTGGTCTTTGAATTTTAAAAAACGTCTAATAAATCCTTAAATTTTCAATTTTGTGTCCAATAAATTCCTAAATTTTTAGTTGTGTCTAATAGGTACATTTTTTAAAATTCACGAACTTATCAAACACAAAATCGAAAGTTTAGAGTTCTATTAGACATAAATTCCAATTTTATATTCAATAGATCAGATAATTTTTTTAAAAAATTGAATATGTCATGAACCTATTAGACGCAAAGTTGAAAGTTTGGAAACCTGTTAAACATTTTTAAAGTTTAGACATCAAATTTGAAAGTTCAAAAATCTATTATATACTTTTTAAAGTTTATGGACCAAATAGACACAATTCTAAAAATTTAGGGGCTGTTTGAGCAAGGGTTATAATAACATGTGTTATAATAACCTATGAAATACTCTGCACTCCAAACACAGACTATTATAATCTCTGTTATTATAACTCACTCAGTAGCCAAACAGCCCCTTAGGTACTAAATATGTGACTGGATTTAATTTTCCCTTGAATTGTGGTCAATCTGTGCCTTGATTTTCAACGACAACAATCAGTTTTTCCATTTTTTTTTGTTTTTTTTATATAAAATATATCAATCAGTTTGAATTTGAAAAAGCGTTGGAGAGATTTGTTGCTTTTAATTTTAGAAAGTTTCCTTTTTTTATGTAATGTGAAGGAATTATTTTTTTCCTTTTTTAGTTTAGTAATTTGAAGGAATTCAACAGTTAATATATATATATATATATATATATATATATATATATATTAGTTCAAGAAGATGGAGATTCGAACCTCTGACCTCTTGATCGAAAACACATATTTTATGCCAATTGCGTTTATGCTCAATTTAGCTATATATATTAATTCAGGTTTTCACAAAACTATATTTTATCAAAAATTGACAACACACCGATGAACTAAAAACAAATCAAATAAAAATAAAAATAAAAACATTACAAAGTGTTTGTTGATGTTATTATCTCAAAACAGAGCAGTGTATGGTTCAAGACTTCCTTCTTAGTAATTGAAAACGCAACTCTATAGCAAACGATCTCACTCGACATGCGCATACTTCCAATTTCCAAAGACTTTCGAATTTGGATTAAAGACCACCCATCAATCCATCATGGGTGTCAGCTATTGTTCTCAGGTACATGCAACTTCTCCAATCTTTTTTTTTTCTTTTGTTTTGTGTTTTTTGTACTAAAAAAAAAAAAGGGGGAATATATGAATTTGAACCTCTAATCTCGGGAGAATAAGTAGATGACAGTTATGCTATATTCATTGGCATGTTTATATGATTTAAGCAAAGTTTAAATTTAGTCATTATAATTTAAGAGTTTCAATATAGTTTCTATAGTTCGAGTTTAGTTTCAAATCTATTTTTGTGATTTAGTTAAAGTTGCAAATTGTCCTTGTAGTCATCAAATTTACAATTTTTTTTTTCACGTGAAAAAATTATATTTACATGACTATGTTAGTGTAGGATTGTATGTCAACACTAGAGGGAGGTGAATAGAGTTGTTGAATAAAATTTTAAAAAAATCAAGGAATTTAAACTAAAATAATTTAATCCAAGTTAAATTAATAAGCACCCTAAAATATGTTTAAAATGTAAAACAATTTTTTTATGCATGCAATTTACTCAAATAAATAATTAAATAGCGTAAAGTAAAAGAATAGAGAGGAAGAGATGACAATAGAAACTTTTATAGTTGTTCAAAAATCCATACTCCACTCTCATGGACTCTTTCTTGGGTATTTTACCGTTGCGGTCTTCTTATGGATGAGAACCAAACCAATTGACCACTCTTTTTACGGGTTTAAGAATCAACTCTCAACCGATCTTTTTGCAGGTTCATAATCTAATCTATATTGATCCTTTTAACGGGTTAAGGATCAAACCACTACAAATCCTCTTTCAAGTTCAAGATTAAACCGATCACTTAATCTCAAGATGCACCCACACCTTATTACATATCACAATTGAAAGATTAAATTAAAATTCTCACAAAAATAAAACTCTCACAAGAGTAAATAAACAAATTTTGAGCTCTCAACAAAAGTCTAATTTCTCAAAATAAATATTTCTCTCACAAGAAAAATGAAATAAAATGAAGATTAAAAAACAAACAATGGAGAATGATTGAGAGAATTTTTCAGCAATGTTCAAACTTTTGGGAGATGAGTTGTTTTTGTGTGGGAGAAGATGACACGAATGGTTGAATTTTTAAATTTGAAGGGTTTGAAACATTCAACCATTAGATTTAGGGTAAAAAGGATGGAGGGTGAAGATTGAAAGATGAGAAAGGATAAAGAATATGAATTTGAGAATTTGAGAGAGAAAGACTCACAAACCAAAATTAGAGATCCATGTTGGAGAGAGAGGTAAAAAAAACGTGTAAGCATTTTTTTTTCTGACACTAAAATTATTAGTAATTTAAAGGTTTGTTATTATAACAAAAACATACAATATGATTGAAGTTTGTAAAGCTAACTTTTTTTTTTAATGGATGTAAAGCTAATAATTAGTTGACTATGTTAGAGTTTACGAATAAGTAAAAAATATAAAATAAAATAGGTCAAATTTGTTAGTATATAAAATACAATCATTTATGGATACCTTGTGAGGTTTAATCAAATTATAGGAACCAAAATGAAACTAAGCCAAAATCATAGACATCAAATTAGATTTATGGTTAAAATATCAATAATCTCATTTAAAAATAGAAATTTAAGTGTCTACTACTTTTACACTATGTTTCAACAAGTGGTATAAGAAAATAAATAGCTAATAGGAACACAATAGACAAAGTAACCCAACTATAACTATAAAACTACAGCCAAATTGAGTTAAGTTCAGTAGTAATTGACATGTACTTCTTCCTTTAAGGTTTGAGGTTCAAATTGCCATACTCCATTTGTTGTGATGACATCCCAAAGTATGTATGGATTTTGTAGAAGACCATATGAAAGAACATATATATACTCACTAGAATAACCGTTTATATTTGGTTGTCATATATTCCTATATACTAATTAAACTCAGTGGTTCAATAACCAACCTAGCAAAGGTATATGTCATCAACTAAAATGTCAAATGTTCAAATCCTCCAACTTCATATGTCGTTAAACAAAAAAAAATCAATGGTTCAACAATTGCAACATTTCAAGATCAATGATTGCAATCACATATCCTCTATGTTAGAATAGTTTTCATCACTAAAGTGAGCAATAGCCCAGGAAGTAATTGACATGTATTCCTTTACTTGAGGTTAGATGTTCAAATTCACACATTCCACATTTGTTGTACTAAAAAAAATAATTTTCATCAATCAATACCATAATATCCTAAGTAATAGAACCAATTTACGTTCGGTCAACATTAGCTCGACACATCTCATAACTATCTCGATTATGTTTTAATGCCTACTCACATTGATAGAGAGTGTATGCACTAATTAAGATTAGCCATTAACTTTATCTTTTATAAATATATATATATACACATACATATATACATACAGATATATATCAAATTTATTATCATATCAAATTAGGTTAGCCATATATTTATTAGATTCCAATACCTGTTTATTTAAATGAATATTCCAGTTTGAAAATTTTACTCAAAAAATAAAGTTTGACAGTGAAATTTGTTACACAGATGTCATTGAACATAAGCACAGCACTATTTTTGTTTTTTCTGAACCAAGCATAACACTATGTTAAGATCTTATTTATAATTCATTCTATTCATCGTAATAAATAAAGAGTATTAAAAGACAGAATGAATAATTTGCGATTTGACATATTAATCATATTTGTGTGACATTATTAATTAAGAAAACGTGCATCAAAAAAGCCAGTCTGTGATTTTCGAAAAAAGCATACAAAGACCGAAATGCAATAGAAGTATAGTATTAAATTTTCATCGACATTTTCACATGTCTATGGGTTCGACATTAACATAAGGAGAAATCGACATTTTCACTATATCGTATAAAATTGATGAAATATTAAAAAAAATAGCAAGAAAATGTAACTTAATGTAAATATAATATCGTAACAAGTATTTTAACTCATTTAAAAATTGTAAAATGTTTATTTATTAATTTAATTTTTTTTAAATTTTTTTATTTTTAAAATTTTTCCAGAAATATTCATTAGCATTGACATTTTATCGATATTTCTATCAACATTTTCATAAAATTGAGACTTCGATATTTCCATCGACATCGACATTTTAAACCTTAAATAGAAGTATAGAAGCTTAAAGGTACGCACGAACGGCACATGCGAAGTTAAAGCATAAATTGTGAGTGGACGCCACGCGCTCTCAAAGTCAAGTTGAGCGCGTGAGGAAGCCGTCGCAGAATCTTTCCGGCATCTTCATTATCTGTCGGCGATATGCGGTTCTCCTGACTCCTGATCCAGCAAGTGCAAGAACCATAAGCTGCCACGTGTACTATTGCTATTTTTAATTGAACTGACGATCTTACCCCTGCGGTGACTGTAATTTCACGGAGGGATGGGAACTGCGTCACTGCGGTGAACTTTGCCAATTTTAAGTAAAATTTAATGAAATTCTGCAATTTTGTTATTTTATTTATTTGGTAAATGAATGCTGCGGTAGTCTCAAGTCATTAACTTTGCCAATAAATGCTCGCACCGGTGGATTTGGAGCTTCCTGTTAAAAGCTCGCAGCTAGGGCAAGGGTTAAAGTTGGAATTGGAAATACCAATCGAGTTAATTTGTTTATTTTAACCCATTATTTCTGGATAAATTATTTGGAAATTTTGTGCGGATGATACAAAATATTGAGCTCATTATCAATCTAACTCATGCGCTCAAAATAAGACTATCTAACATTTTGTCGACATCAACATTTGAGTGAAATGTTTGATTTGCTCTTAGTAACAAAATAACGAGAAAGAGAGTGAGAGGAAGAGACTGAACGAGAAATAGAGCGAGAGGAAGAGACTGAGCAAGAAAGAGAATGAGAGGAAGAGAAAGCAAACGAGAACGAGAGTGAACAAGAATGAGAACGCTCATCTGCGATTTTCTTCTTCTTCTTCCAAGTGTCTCACAATCCCAAGCTCGAAACCCCCATCTGATCGATTTTCGATCCCTAAATCTCTACCCAGAGGGCCTCGTATTTGACTCTCCATCTCGATCTGGCCTAGTTTTGGTGTTAGTTTAACAATATTGGGAATCTTCATAAAATTTGTAGCAACAGTTATGAGTACTGATTTTTTTTTGTTAGTCGTAAATATCTCCCAATTTTCCCATAAAAGATAGAGAACGAGGGAGAAGGAGAATGAAGAAGACGATAAAATCACGAAAGATTTTTTAGATTTACACTCAAGGGCAAAGGGGTGATTTTCATACGGATGTTGATGTTGGCAAAAGGTTTTATATAACCTTATTTAGAAAACGTGGGTTAGATTGACACTTTGGGTCATTCGGACAAACTTCTCAGATTATTTGAAGTGGTTGCTAATGTATTGGAGAATTTAAAAGTTCAATTTTAAGTTTGAACTTTTTTTTTCTTTTTTTTTAGTTTAACAACATTTAGGAATGGGATAATTTGAACCTCTGAATTTTTGGTTGAGAGTGAAGGTACATGTCAATTACTGCTGAGCTATGCTCACTTTAAACCCATATTGATAGATTGTTAGAAGCATGTAAATTTTGAATTGAGTAATTATTAGCATGGCTATCACATTGGATAAATTTTTGTTTATATTGCTGGTTTATTCAATTATATATTCTAAAATTAAATTTATTTGATTTACGTCGTTGGGTTTTAAGTTAATCCAAATTAATTAATTTAGTAAACTTTTAAGTGTTTTAAATTTTTTATTTTTAAATAACAATTATAGAGTGTGAGAATTTGAACTTTTAATATTTTGTTTAAAGATATATACTTTAATCAGTTAAGTTGTTGGCAATTTAACTATATTTTGGATAATGTTATTTTCAAGTCAGTTATGTTTCTATGTGGATTTTTTTATTATTTATTTATTTTTTTAATAATTGATTGGTCTACTTGTCATTGTTTTTGCCAAGAACTATTTCAGATTGGCCATTTGATGTCAAAAAAAAAAAAAAAAAACCCATTTATTTTGATGGGACTTTTTATTTCATGTAGTCTATATCCAAGATTTGTGGATGCATAGCCAACATACTTTTAAAATGTCGAAAAATATAACATTACCATGTTTATTATGGATCAAAATTCAATAGGAATCCTATGAAAAATGTTTGGATAAGAGATTCCTTGTTTTTTTTGTTACTTGTGGGAATGTAACAAAATGAACCTTTTTTTTCTAGAAAATTATGGATTTTGTTTAAAGATTTAATCATTTTATCTATAATTTTTATGTCATAATTGTTGGACTATGTTTATGTGAATTGTTGTTAGATTACTATTGATGAAGCTTATATATCTAATTTATCAATACTTCTTCAATTTTCCCCCCTTATAGCTAATTTTGTTTATATTATTATTTTAATGTTTCAATTGATTTTTTTTTTTGGTGAGAAATCAATTGAATCGTATTTACTTGAAAGACAGATTTATCGGATATTATTTTAACATACTCATTTCATATAATTTTAGGCCCGTTTGGTTCGTGATCTATTTTCATTTCTAAGTTTTCGAAAACAAAAAATACAAGAAAAACGATGAAAGTGCGTTTGGTACAATTATTTTTAAAAACAAATATGAAACTGACCTATTTTTTAAAACGAAAAATTGTTGTTTTCTTTGTTTTAAAAACTATGAAAACAATGGTTACACTCCTCAAAAAACACGATTTTCATCAAACAACAAAATTGAATATTACAATTTATCTTTTTTCTTCAAAACTCATAAGCGTATCTCTATTTACAAAGGGGATCTATCATTAAATTTTTATGAATAAATTTATATTACAAAAACCATAAAAAATAAAGATCAACAAACCAAAGTTATGGAAAATATTTATAGATGATTATACTATTAATTTAACTAGCACAATGTTGTATAAACATTAATCATTTTTGATAAATGGTTTTTTTTATCTTACTGGAAAAAAAAATTATTTTCCCTTTTCTAGTTGGAAAAGTTTTATTCATTTTATATATTTTCCCGCTTGTATTTCAAGAAATCAAAAATCTTTTGAACCATCTCTCATTTTGCTATATTTGCTATCTCCACAATCATCATTTTCCTTTTCGACAACAATGAGTTCAAATTCGTTATAGTAAGAAATAATTATATTAGTTTTTTCTTAAATAACTGATTCTATAAAACACATTAATATTTTTCTACATTTTCAAATTTCAACTAAACACATTTTTCAAATTTCTAATTCAAATTTAAAGTTTTTAAATTTGAACTAAATGTGTTTTCATATATAATGAAAATAAAAAGTTTGTTTTTGTTTTCAACTGAATTCTTTATTTTCGAAACAAAATTTCTTATTACAAACTAAGTGGGGCGTTAGATTCTCAAAACAAAATATTGTATTCTGCGGAATGCGGTAACTTTTTTTTTTTTTTTTTAATATTTTAATATTTTAATATTTTATGATTAATAATTAATAATCTAATAAGAATATATATTAACTTTACAAGCAAGGATTTCGTATATAATTTTTGCAAACTCTTCTGATTGGGTAATAGAGTTGGTGGACCTAATTTAATAAGTCACGACTACTTCATACGCACTAATTCTTGGATTGCCATTTAAAATTTTTCACTTGATTCGAAATAGAAGCTTCTGAATAGGAAAATAAACAAATAAATGAATTTCACCCTCTACTTCAAAAACAATCATATTTATATTGAGAGCCAACATTTTTATTTCTATGAAAAATTAAAGAATAGTTTTTTTTTGACAAATGTAGAATATGGGTATCTTTTCAAAAAAAAAATGTGGAATATGAATATTTGAACCTACAACTTCAAGAAAATGAGTAAATGTCAATTCTTATTAAGTTATGCTCATGTTAGTAAAAATTAAATAATAGTTATTTAAAAAAATATAAGTATCATATTGAAAATAATAATATATGAACTTTTGTATCGATGAATGTGATGGAAAGGAGACTTATGAGGTTCACGTGTTTGAAATAGAACAATGAAAACTCTAGTCTTATAGAACAAATAAGTTTGGTGAAATATCACAAAATATAAATAAATTATTTTAAATGCAATATACCATTTTTTTTTCTTTTTGAGTTCAACAACATGTAGGGTCCAAGGTTAAACTTAAAACCTTTTATTGCATGCTGACCTAACATACAATTCTTTTATTATTAATATTTATAATTCAAAAAAGGCCATAACATGTGAAAACAATGAAAAACCTTCATATTCTTGTTGAATATTTTTTATTTACTAATTTTATATGCCCAAAAACTTTTAGAAAAAGGTTTATTTTCTTCGAGATGATCTACCGAATAATGTTTTTAAACGAGCTTCTTTTTATCAGTAATATAAGTTAAACGATTTACATTTTTCCCCCAAAAAACACTATTGGATAAATTAGAACATGATATATTTTAAAGAAAATGTAATTTAACCACATTCACTGGATACAATTTCCATTTCCTAAAAATGAAGACAGGTGATAAAAGACAGGCCCAAAAAGAAAGATGGGCTTTTCTGGGTCCAACAAATATGAAGGTTTTGGGAAGTGAAGTCAATATAACACTTTTTTTTTTTTTTTGAGGCAACAAGATAATAGTTTGGGTATGCACGAGATCAACAAATATGTAATACGAGATTAAAAAAAAAAAAAATCTTAAACTAATATTTGTATTAATTAACATCATAAACTTTTAAAAGTTAATCAATTTAGATCTTCTGTTAAGATTTTATTTTAAAATAGTTCATGCATTCTCACAATTGCTATTTTAAAATAGTTCATGCATTCTCACAATTGCGTAAGACTTTTTTTAAATGCAATGATTAGTACAAATTAGAAAAAATGCTGGAATTAAGTGGGTACCGCTTGTGCGTTCTCTATCTTGCTTGTGTGTACGTACTTTAAGCAGCCTTTTCATAGATAAGTTACAGGCCCGTGATCTACGACCACCCTCAGACAATTTTTATTAATATGAGTAGTTTTTCATTCTCTATTTTTCTTATATTTTTATGTACTTATTTAGAAAGAATTACTTAATAATCTTTCATCGTAATTTGGTATGATTTTGAGAGAATAATAATATTATTTAAGCAATTTTGAATTGATTTTAAAGGAAATCAGTTGAAAATAGTTATGAATCACTAACATAAGGTTTACATTGATTCATTCATGAAAGTTTAGAGTTTTAATTTATCTTTAAAGTTTAAGGGTATAAATTGATTTTTTTCCCTAATAATTGGTTAAGACATTAATATATCCTCTACAAAAACGTTAGAAGTTCGAATCATGTCCCTACAAGTGGTTGAACTTTAATATATATATATATATATATATATATAGAGAGAGAGAGAGAGAGAGAGAGAGAGAGAGAGAGAGAGAGAGTATCAATCCTAAATTAAACAATCTAGTTCATGATTGGTGAGTCAAACTATCTCCTAAAAAAGTTGTTCAATATAACATTATCGTGGTTAATCTTTGTTTTTATGACTAAATGAAAATTAGACGGACCTAATGAGACTATATGAATAAACCAAATTGCTAGATTGCCCTCAAGATGTGATCATATTTAATTTTTTATTTGTAGATATTGAAAGCTTTGTTTACTATGATTATTACTACTGCTACTACAAAGTAAAAGAATATACTATGACCAAAATACACAAATCCAAATGTTCTTTGCGTGCCTTTAGAAATCTGATAAAGAATAGATGCCTCTTTCTTTAGACTGGCTTCTCAATGGCAATTTCGTAAATATATATTTAATGCCATTGCTAGAAGATTGGCCCATTATTTCTCTCACTAGCGAACAAGTTATGAGACTCACAAACAAAGTATTTAAAATTCAAAAGGTCATAATGCATATGAATCATCAACGTCACCGTAACTTAGTCGTTAAGACATCTACTTCTTACCAATTCAAGTATAACTTAATAGATAAGACATCAATTATCATTTTAAATATTGATGGTTCGATCTCTCACTCTCACAATTGTTGAATTAAAAGACTTTTACTTTTTTTGTTTTTTAACTCAAAAGTTCAAATTCCCACTGACCGTTGTTTTTTTTTTTAAAAAAAAGTAGAAGTACTCGTATCTTAGTGTTTTTATTTATGATTGTGGTAGAGCCAGAATTTTTCTTTTGAAATGACAAAATTTTACATATATAACCTCAATTTAAAAAATTTAGAGAAACATATTAGAAGAAAAATGATAAAATTTAAATATTTTGTCTACATTATCAAATTTACAACAAACTAAATGAGCTTGCCTGTTAACTTAAGCATTATTTAACTATGACATGTGCCATCGACTAAGATACGTACCATCGACTAAGAAATTAGATTTTGATCCGTCCATTTCACACGTCGATCAACTAAAAAAATAAAAAAAATAAAAAGTTCCCTCGTTCCTTAGCTCCACCCACGCATGCAAAAGAAAACTTGCAAAAAGAAAAAGTTCCACAAACATTTTCAAACTATCTAACTCCCATTAGATACTCTCAAAACTTGAACTACAATACTTTTAGGCCAAAATTTCAGACGCTAAGTATAGGGAAAAAGAAAGACAAACCAAATATTGACCACCACTGCAAAAAAAAAAAGAAAGAAAGTTGTCACCCTCACCAAAGAAGAAAGCAGCACAAAGTACAGACAAAACTTCTCGCATTCCATTCCAGCCCCTTTCTGCAAAATCAAAAAACCCAACTCCCCAAAAAACAAAAACAAAAAAAAAGAAAAAGCAACAAAATTTCCCTCCATTTAAAAAACACAAAACCAAAGCTCCCAAAATCCAGAGTGAGAGAGATGAACAAATTAAGCAACTCAGTGATCGGACTCCTCAATTTCTTAACTCTGTTAGCGTCAATCCCCATCATCGGCGGCGCGCTATGGATGGCTCGGAACAGCACGACGTGCGAGGGGTATCTGCAGACGCCGCTGCTGGTGGTGGGATTTGTGGTGCTCGTCATTTCGCTGGCGGGGTTCGTGGGGGCTTGTTTCAATGTGGCTTGGGCTCTGTGGCTCTATTTGTTCGTCATGTTGCTGCTCATTGCCACGCTCTTGGGCCTCACGGTTTTTGGGCTCGTCGTGGCTAGTAAAGGCGGTGGCGGCGAGCATGGGCTTGGGGTTTACTCGCTGTGGTTAAGGAAGAGAGTGAATGATCCTGGGAATTGGGTGACTATTAGGAGCTGTATTTTGGGGTCTAATACTTGCAATCAGGTTTCTTCTTGGACTCCTCTTAATTATTTGCAGAGAGATATCACTTCAATTCAGGTACTCTCTCTCTCTCTCTCTCTCTCTCTCTCTCAAATTAAATTTAATGTTTTTTCTAATGGGGCTAAATTATAAAAAATACCCTAAACTTTGTTTTTGTTTCAAAAATATTCATATTATTTCAAAAGCTTTCAAAACTAATTTGGAGTAAAAATTCGTTAGAATCTTGGACGAAAGAAACGTGATGATGACTATGATGCTTGTCTGAATTAAGTCTTAAAGAACAACATTCAGACACGTCGACTTGTCGTTCAACATTACAACAAGTTTTCTTTCTACTTCAATAGTTTTGAAACATTTATGAAAGGTCAAGAGTAATATTACAACTTTTGAAAGAATATAAATATTTTTAAAACAATGGACAAGTTCATATGGGGGAATGGGTTATTGTCACTTGATCTCTAGGAAATGTTGATGATGATGGATGGGTTTTGATTTATATGTTGGTTGTTTTAGGTTGGTTAATTTGTTTGTACTAGGATTTATGGGTGTGAAATTGAGGTGAAACTGTGTAATTCAAGTAGTTTGAGGTTGATGTTTCTTGATGAATTGTTGAATATTCCAAAAGAAGAGTAGTTCGAGTTATGATGGGTTGTTGAATCTTTTGCAAGAAGATTAGTTCAAGTTCAAGTTAAAAGAAAAAGAAGTAAATTGGTGATTAATTCAATTTGTCTCCTTGTTACTCTAAAAGACCCACCTATAGTACAAGAGTACTCATTTAACGTTAGAAATTTCTTCCACCCGTTTGTTTCTTTGTTTTTTTATTTAAAAAAAGTATTATTATTATTATTATTATGACTTGACTTGGAAAGATTTAAAACTTACCTTGTCCTTGTACTTTCAAGTTTTGCAACAGTATAACATTTTATAATTATAAAAACTAAAATAAATGCTTTAAAACTACACTGATCAAAAAGAGATAAAAATTAAAAGTACAAGAATTAAAATAAAAATTTAAACCTTGATTGAAATATTATCAACGGTATAATTATGTTTTAAATATATGATCAAACATTAAATCATTTCAAGTAATGTTTTGTTATCACTAGTTAGTGTCATTTTTAAAAACTTTATTAAGCAAGTCAAGCATCAAAGATTTTCATAACAAAATATAAACCTCAACTTTCAGTGGAAATAACCAAGCTAAGTAAAATTTGGGTGCAGTCTGGCTGCTGCAAGCCGCCAGCTTCATGCAGCGAGAACGGTCAGGACCCTGATTGCTACCGGTGGAACGGGGCGCCCGACGTGCTGTGCTACGAGTGCGATTCGTGCAAAGCAGGTGTGCTTGAGACTGCAAGAAAAGACTGGCATAAGCTCTCTGTTCTCAACGTTGTGATGCTCATTTTTCTCATTGGCATTTACTCCATCGGTTGCTGCGCATTTCGAAACGCCAAACGAGCTGAAGAGGATCACGCGTATGGTGAGAATCGGATGACCAAAATCCGACCCAGTTGGGATTACAAGATGTAAGTAACCAAACCAATCACTTTGTTCAAACATTCTGCGTTTATTTTACTTTAGTCTTTGTACTTTTAAATATTTCGATTTAAATTAAATTAGCATCGTTTTAGTTCAAATATAACCACTTTTGGTTTCACTTTTACTGCTGAGTAAAGGCTTTTGTCATACAACTTTTGTTCTTGCAGGAGGAGATGGTTGGAGGACAGGAAGGATCGTTACTAACTGTAGAAATGCCATTTTCTATCAGACTTTGCTCTTTTGGTATCTTAAAGTTGGAAACTTAAGTTGTTTTTCGATTCCAGTGAAAGGGAATGGGTTGTTTTCAGGGCATTTCTTTTTATGCAGTAATCTTAGGCTACTTTAAAGTACATAATGAAGTCTACTTTTTACCCTTTTGTCACACCACTACTTTCTTTTTTGCCTTCTGACTTTGAAAACTAGCCAACATTTACTGCCAACATGTGTAAAGTTTGCTAATCTACTTTGCTGGTTAGATCATTATGATGGAAGAAAACGCGTCTGATAAAAACATTAGACGATAGATTACCTCAAATTTTGCAAATTACTTAATCTGCACCAAGTTTGATTGCAACTATTGTGGTAAGAATAAAAATCTCAGATTCCCAATAAAGGATTCAAGTTAAAGTTAACCATAGCAAAAAGAAAAAAGAAAAAGGTAAAATACATTTTTGATCTACGAGATTTGAATTTAGTTTCTATTTAGTTTCTAAATTTTTAAACCTAATACTTTTGGTTATTGAGATTTGAATTTTGTTTTTATTTGGTCCTTAAAATTTTAAAAGTTATATGTTTGATTCTTTAGGTTTGAGATTGATTTCTAAATGGTCCTTTAAATTTGAAATTGGTTCTGATTAGTCCCTAAGTATACAAAATAAAATATGTATAAAAACTTTCCAACTCATTTAAAAAATGCATGTAAAAGTCTAATTAGAATATGTTAATTATCACACCATCATTTTGTTAGGTTAACTAATGTCAACTCTACTAGAAACTATTTAGAAACAAATTTCAAACTTCATAGGCTAATTAGAAATCAAATTCAAACTTCGAAAATCAAACATGTTACTTTTAAAACTTTAAGGACTAAATAGAAACTAAATTCAAATATTAAAAACCAGAAGAGTGAGTTTTGAAAATGAAAGTTCGATAAAAAATGTATAAATGTGTTTCAGATATCATATTTAGCAGAGGAAATAATTTTCAGTCAGTGAGAAACTTCTGACGAAATTCTATTCTATATATCTCGGGCTGTATACAGATAAATCCCCAATGCTGCAAAGCACAAACGAAGCAACATTTTTGTAACTCAGGGACCACATAACGAATGTGCAAAACAAAATTGCATCTCAGAATAAAGAAAAGAGGACCTCTTCATATACTGTAGTCCCCAAGTTAATCAACAAACATAGACCCTATCAGACCACATATGATTTTCAGACATTATCTGTTGCATCTCTTCCCGACTCTTGAGCACTTCTGGCTGCAGCCTCAGCTGCCAGTCTTTCTTCCAAAGCTCTAGCTCCCCTTTCCCTGCAACGCGTACAATGTTCAAATTTTATGAGTATTCTCTTCTCTCCTCTTAAGTTCTTTATTGTTTTTAATACACACACATTTCCTTGATGTTTATACCATTCTTTACTATTGCTATAGCTAGTGACGAGCAAATTGGTAACTAGTTCCACTTCCAGTTACAACAAACAAAGCACTGATAGAATCTGCTTTTATTTTTCTTCTGTAGCCCTTTAAAAGTTCTGTTTTGTTCATAAACAATTGTAATAACCAGTTTGTTCAACAATCTTTTCCTTTGGGCACTTAATGTTAGGCCCCTTCAAAATTACCCTCGCCTTTTGGTTTTTTTGATCTTAAAATTCTTCAGCTTTCCCTTTGGGTTGACACCCAATCCCAGGTGGGTGGTTAATAGGGAAACATCTTGTGCAGACAAAGCACATAGATGATGAAAAGAAGCAAATAAAGAGAGAAACATCACCACGAGGTAGATGCATATAGTGAGGTGAGGGGAAATCATGATACGTTCAAATTTTAAATTTAAAACTCTTTCCATCTTGTTGTAATTTCCTGCTCTGTCCTTGTCTACCTCAAGCCATTTGAAACAAAAATAGCTACTTCATTTCAGTTCCTTCCATTTCCCACTCTTTGTTCTCCATTTACGGCACTTCTACTTTCACCCTCTTAATATTGGTTCTCTATTTTCTAGATAGCACTAGAAATCTTAAGAGCTAGGATGAGAGAAAAATAATTAGAAAAGGGTGCACAGTAACCTTTTTGTACCAAGTCCTTCCTAATCTTCTGAACGTTGTTGTGCCACTACAATAGAGAACTACTCAAATTTAGTTATGTTGTCCCCTCTTTCTTCCTCCATTTACACCACTTCTATTTTTCACCTTCTTAATATTGCTTCTCTATTTCCAGATAGAATTAGAAATCTTAAGGGCTTCCGTGAATGAGAAATAACTAGATCAGGATGCACAATAACCTTTTTCTGTCACATTCTACAAACTATAGAACATGCTAAAAGTGGAAAATATTTAGGGGTATTTGTATTGAAGAGTTGGGAGGAATGGAGTTGGGAGGAATTAATAACCCCTCCAACTCCTTGTTTGGCCCAAGGATATTTTAACTCCTATTGTGAGCCCACAAACTTATTAACTCCTCATTCAACTCTCTATTGTGGGCCCCACAAACTTAACTCCTCTTTCAACTCCTCATTGTGAGCCCCACAACTATTCTATCACATTTTTTCTTTACCTCACTTCACTCATACCTCTCTCTCTTCTCTCCTCTCCTTTCTCTCTCTATTTTTTTTACATAATTTTTTTTAATTTTTTAATTTATAAAATTTCCTTTATTTTTTATATAAATTTTTTCATCATTATTACTACTTAATTATTAAATATAAATAATAATAATAATTTTTTTTATTTTTATCCTATTGTTTGAATAGAAATTTTGGCCAATCAGAAATTGCCATGTCATTAATTAAAACTTGGTGACAAAATTATTTATTTAATTAGGAATTATTTAAATTTGCAAGTATCCTTAAATTAAATTAAGGCAAACCCAAATATGCAATTGGGTTATATGAAATTTGGGCCAATTTTAAACAAAGCTCAAATTGGAGGCCCTAATCCAGCAGAGCTTAAGCAACAAAGTCTCAGCCCACAAAGGTTAGGCCCAAGGTCAATCAGGCTCAGTCTAAGGACCATGCCCAAAGCTCATCAGGTCCAGTCCAACAGTCAGGCCCAAGCCTAGGGGGCCTTGGGGAACTCTATAAATAGAGAGCTCCCTCCTCCATTTTGGAGGTTCAAAAGTTGAAACTCTCCAGAGAACTTAGAGAGAATTCAGAAACAAAGACCAGAAAACTCCCTAAACCTTTGAAGATCAAACACTCTCTGAACCAGAGTCTCGAAGACTAGAAGACTTTGAAGATCGAGAACAAGCTGCGAAGCCCTCGAAACAAATCTACATTCAAGAACAGGCTGCAAAAGCCATCGAGACAGATTCACATTCGAGAACAAGCTACAAAGCCCTCGAAACAAATTCACATTCAAGAACAAGCTGCAAAGCCCTCGAAACAAATCTACATTCGAGAACAAGTTGCGAAGCCCTCGAAACAAATATACATTCGAGAACAAGCTGCAAAAGCCCTCGAGACAGATTCACATTCGAGAACAAGCTACAAAGCCCTCGAAACAGATTCACATTCGAGAATAAGCTGCAAAGCCCTCGAGACAAATGCAAATTTGAGAGAAAGAATCAGAGGAACAAATTAGAGATTGTACTCCACTAAATTGAAATTAATACAAATTAAATTCATTTACACGTGTCTCATTTCTCTTTCTTTGTTGAAATCTCGTGTAAACACCTATAATTTTAATAAATTTTTTAACAAAAATATTTTTCTTTTTATTCTGTAATTTTATTTTTTAAATATAAATTATATAATAATGTTTTAGATATGATACTATTATTTAAATTGAAATTTGAATATAAATTAGAGTACTACATAACAATTTTTTTAATTGACAAAAATTTCCCTATCTCACTTTCTCCACATGTCATCTACAATTTTTTTTTTTTAAGTTTAAACTAAAATTACTTATAACAAATAACAATCTTATCTTTTTAATTTTTTTTATTAATAGCTCAAAAATATATATAATTTTATGATTTGAAGATAAGAAAAACATATTTTAAACTAACCCGTATTACAATTTAAAAAATTAGTATTTAAAAAGATTAACGTATTAAAAAATTTTGATTTTCAAACTAATCATATTCAAAGTAAAAAGATAAACGATAAACGATTTCTCATTCCAAACTTAATAAAATAAAATTATTACAATAAATAACATAAATATATAGTATTTTGAACAAAAGTATGTATGATATTCATTTTGAATGGTGTTAAAAAATATCCATTCATTTTGAACTTAATCATTTTAAAATAGCATAAATATTTGATATTTTATTTTTAACTTAGTTATTTTAAAACTTCAAAAAATATATTATTTTCAAATTAATCAAACTTTAGATAATTCATTACATTGATTAGTTAGAAAAATAAAATCTTAAATTATGCCAAAAAAAAAATTATAACTTTTATTAAGCTTGGAAAACAAATCTTAAATTAAAATTGTAAAATTGACGAAAACAAGTCTTTAACAAAATGGTAAAATATTCATAAAATAATATAATTTAAAATCTCAATTTTAAGATTGACGAAAACAAATCTATATTATTTCTAGAATTGAGAGAATAAAAACACAAAAAATTTGAAGTTTATTTGATCTCTTTAATTAATGGATTGAAATCTTTCCAAATCACATGTAATATTTAAGAAATTATTGTAAGACTTTATTTTATTTGAAAACTATCCAATACAAATGAACAATTAATGTGAGAGATATTGAAAAAAGAATGTGAGGTATTTTGTTCAAAATTATTTTTTTTTTCTTTAAAGAAATTTGTAAAATATACATAAATTAATATAAAAAAAAAATATTAATCTTAAAATTCATGAGAACAAAGCTTTAATAATGAAGTTTTGAAAAATTATAGAAAAAAACTGTACAAAAAAAAAACTAAAATTTATTCAGACTTCAGAACTCCAGGTTTAATAAATCTGTAGCCTAAGCACAGACTTCAGAACTCCAAACTAAACAACTTTTTGCCCCAAACATCGACTTCCTAACTCTAGACTAAACAACTCTGCAACCCAAACACAGACTTCCTATCCTAACTCCCTAGACTCCCTAAATCTTACTCCCTACAACTCCTTGCCCCAAACAGCCCATTGTTATTTCAAGATGGAGTATGATCAAGCTTATGAGTCAGGAGAGAAGCATAAACAAATATTACCTCCTTCGAGATGCCTCAATGGGATCTGAACCGGGCAGCGGGGCACCTGCAGCAGTATAGTCCTCAGCATTGTTAGGGGATTCAGATCTTCCACAAAGCAGACGATGAAATATTGATGCAACTGGATCAATGACTGGCCTGCACAGAACCATCAAGAGTCATAGTACACTATGGATTATGGAGATAGAGAACACAGAATATTCCTGAAAACATGGGCAAGAGAAGCTTAAAAAGTAGAAAAAACTTCAAGATAAAACATAATACCGTAAAAGTTCAGGGAAGAATGAAGAGAATGCAAAATCATCACTTGGATCGCCTTTCAGTTTTGCTTCAGGTTTCCTCTGCCAGTATCTCAGATAAATCCAGCTGATGTATGTTCCAAATATTATTGTTGGAAGATATGTTGCTGCCCCTGTTGTCCAAAAGCTTACGGCAACGGATACTAAGACCGCAAGAGATGGCAACCACTGCATGAAATTGCAAGCCCAGAAGAGGGTTCAAGTAAAACTCTGATAAAAATCATTCGAAATTTGGATATGCCTATCTACATTTTTCATACCTTCGCTCTTAGCTTCAATAATGGCAACTCTTGATCAGGTATGATTTGTTTGATCCCAACCAAGAACCCAGCTAGAATCCCATAGAAACCAGATACAGGCAGATAACTGAGACCACAAAAAGATGTAAATAAGATGTCTGGAAAGACTGAGAGGCAAAACAGAAATGAAACACTTTTAAAGAGGAGTTGATAAAAGGAGACTGTAAAATAATTAGATGGGAATGAATCAGACAAAATTGACTTAAATGAAAATCCATATGGATTAAATGGTCTTGAGTGATGAAATCCGCAGAATGCTCTATCAGCTTAAGACATGTACAACAAGTATGCCTAAAAAGTATCCTCAGTGCACGAGGGCTCAGTAGCACTTACAGATAACTTTCCTCCTGTGTAATATAGTACAGGGCAATTGCTGTGATAAAGACACATAAAGAAGTTAGAAAATTCACTACAAAGATGAATTTCAAAAATTCTCTAGAGCCCCATATGGGTTCAAGCAGCTTCCCAACAAAAAGGAGACCAACTGTGCTGACAACAACCTGCAATATAGGGCTCTGAATGAGTCTAACTTCTAGTGGAGTGAGATAAGTTCAAATTATTATTATGCAAATGGAACAAAATGGTGTATGACAATGTGTGTGCATACCCCATATACTGTCTGTTCAACATAACCAGCAGTTAAGAGATTCCATGCAAAAGGAATTGTCCTACAAAATAGAAGTTCAGAGGAATGAATGACCCAACCATTTATAGATTACACTTTCCAGTTAAATTTAACAACTCAAAAGTCATCAGATACTAAGGCCTTCTCTGAACTTAATCAATTCCTATACTACAGAGGAAATATTCTCGCATCATACAAATAAAATTACTTAACTAATTGAACTGGGCACAAACTTCTACATTGTGATAGTTAAGAGTCAGATTCAATATGGACTTAGCTTGATAATTCTATATATAAGAAAGTAAGCGGTTAAAAACGTTGATAGAATACTGAAAGATAAAGGCATTTTTGGTATTTTGATGAACAGAAGATCCAAGAGAATGGCAATGAGAAAGAAATATAAATTTTTCATGCCCAAATTCAGTCTCCTCATGAGGAAAGTTACTTACGTAGCATGCATTCATGTTTACTGCCTTGTAACTGGATAAGCAAGTATCTTCAACTAATCTATTAAGTGTTTAAATGTATGTCCACTGCAGACAAGACCTCATGACTTGCAGTTGATTGAGGTTTCATTACCTATATTATCACATCAATCATCCTGTTTTGCTTAAATTAATGGGTCTTCGCCTCTTTGGTAAGTGATATTTTTCTCCATGTTGATTTTTGTAGTAAATTATGGGTTATTAAGTTACTTTTAAATTTAATATTTGTTCAGTTCCCCTAAGAGATAAGCATTCTCTATTTAATTAGAATTAGTTTGCCAAAGAGAGCTTAGCTCAACGGTAATTGGCATGCACCCTTGACCAAGAAGTCACAGGTTCAAATCCCCTCACCCTCAAATGTTGTTGAACTCAAAAAAAAAAAAAAAAAAAATTAGTTTAGAAGATGGCTAGTAAAAGATTGAGGTCATATTGGTTATATGCAGTTTCAGCTCTTCATTGAGTAATTGGGTTGGAAAGGAAGGCTTGCATTTTTTAACAAAAATATTCAGATGGAGAAGTTTTCTGAAAAAGATATTTATATTTTACCTCTTGCAGGTCCAGAGTGCGAACATTTAGATTGTGGGATCATTTTTGCATATTTTTACTCTAGATGGCTTGATTTTTTCCGCAATTTCCTTCTCTAGCAGAGCATATCTTTCTCTATATATCTATTATCAATATATATTTTTTCCTATAAGGAAATTAAAAAACTGTAGTCAAATAACTAAAGCCAATTTAGAATAATAAGGGATTCACATTTCACACTCATGTGGGGACGCTTCCTCTAATTATTTAGCAGCATTAATAATTCAGATTGGTTAGCAATGAAAACATCTGGTTACATGGAGGTAATAACATCTTTTGGATTCTTCACTAATTGGCATCCTAAAGCAGTAAATCGGGTAGCCTCTCAGAAAGTCTGTTGCTACTTCCTATCAACAAAAATCGTTTTATTCTGAAGATGGGCATAAGGCTACATGGATGGTATGACCAATAAATTGAATAGAGGAATCAACAGAATCAAGCATGGCAACTAAACTATTGACTAACTTCCATCAATCCCACAGGCCACAGGACAAGCCTTTGGATCACTATGTTAAATTCAAAACTTGTAATAAATACCTTCCCACCTGAAATTCTAGCAGACACGAGAATTCCAGAAATTTTCATCAGTGATCACAAGATTCTAGATTCGTTCCTAACTAAATTTCAACTCGAGAAAACAAAGACATTCTAACCGGAAACCTACTGGCATTACTTCAAGAACGTACGCATCGCATAGATTCAGCCATGAAACGACATCAGCTTTGCACAGTTTGCACTACCACTAATCCAAAAACTAAGTTCTCCAAACAAGATACCTGGCTGGAATAAGAGCGAGATAGCTAACAACCGCAGGAAAAACCTGAACCAAGATATGCCCGCCAACCAGCACGACGGCTAAGCCCTTGCATAACTTGGTGAATCCAGTAAACAAGCCAGACCCCTGTCCAATTACAAAACGAAGCACAAAAAGCAACAAAACATCAATCGAAACGTCGCTGAATTTCGAGGAAAGGTCAAGATCTGGCATACACATTCGAAGATAGAAAAGACGAACTACGAGATCTGAATGCGATTGAGCGACCGCCAATTCGGAAGAGATTAAAACGAAGAATTGTAACGGAGCTTACCCCCGGAACTGCTGGAGTACTCATGGGCGGAGACGGTGGTCAGTGGACGACGGTGATCGGAATTGTGTGCTAAAAATGGACTGTTTTGCTTTGCCGGAGACTTTTGGGTTAGAGCGGGACTTGGTCTTGGCTGGAGCTTCGAAGATTGTAACGTGAAAAAATAGGTTATTGGGTGCGGTGAGGCGTAGCGTATTATGCTGCATACCATGTGGAGAATCCAGATCATGCTTACTTCTGATTTTAGTTTGACCATGATTTGATTGCGGGAAACACACGTCGTGATTCGTGAAGTCCCGTGCTTTTGCTTGCTTTCTAAGAAAATGTACGTTTGCAAATTACACCTTCATCTCATTATATTTTCAAAATGGGGTTAAAACTCAAATCTTAAAAAATGGGGACCAAACTATCCACCCCTAAAATGTTAACCGAAGTGTCTTATCTAGAGATGTCTACGGGACAGAGCATGGACGGGGATGTCTTCCCCATCCCCATCCCCATCCCCGCCCCCCATTTGAATCCCCATCTCTGCAAAATTCCCGCAGAGATTGGGGTGGGGATTCCCTGCGGGAAATTCGCAGGGATCGGGTTCCCCGCGGGGATTTATTCATTGTTTATTTATTTATTTTTTTTAAGAATCAAATAATTATTTTGATAAATTTTCAAATAGTTAATTTCTATGGAAATTATCCATTAATTTCAATTACATTGTTAATTATTCACAAAAAATCTTCATTTAAATAGTTAATTTTCTATTAAAAAAATATCTATTTAAAGATAAAATTCTCGAGTCTCCTAATTAAAAAAAATAATATTACATATCAAATTATCTAATTAATCCATACGTATAATTAAAATGTTTAACTATATGATTCAAACATATCCAATTATTTAAATCATTAACAAGAAACTTTTAAATGACATATATATACTTATACACATATATATATTAAAAATAAAATATAAATATAAAAAAAATAAACGGGCGATGGAACGGAGACGCCTGTCCCCATTTAGCTCGTGGATAATTTTTTTCCCCCACTTCCTCCCTCATTCCCTGCCTGAATGGGGATTCTGCATCCCGTTAAGATGGGTCCCCACAGAGAAAATGGACATCTCTAGTCTTATCCATTGAGCTATGCTCGCAGCTCTTATGGGCTAAAACAAATGTTTATCTCTGTACTTTTTTTTATTAAAAAAAAAAAAAAAAAAAAAAACTTTGAATCACATTGTAGTGGGTATTTAGAACGTACTATTTCTAAAGTGAGTAAAGATGTCTAGATGGCTTAGCTAATAAATTTGTTTCTATGCTTTGGCATGGTAAATTATTACATTTTAGTACTTGTACTCCTTTTTGAAATAGTATATGTAGAGAGGTGTTTTTTTTTTAGTTTAACAATATGTAGAGGTAGAGATTCGAACATTTAACTTTTTCGTCCATGTTATAATATTTGCTTTATGGGTACATTGCTATATAATTGAAAATTCTTTGATTTTTAATAGTATAGACTATGTCAATTTCAGTTAGTTGTTATCATTTCATGTATGTAAATTTTTTTAGGCTAAAATATCATATTGATCTATTATGTTGGGATTTGTTTTATTTTAGTCCATCAATATTTAGTCCATGTATTTTCACTAAATCATAAAATTAGTCTCCAACGTTATTTTATGGTTAACTAAAAAAAAAAGTCCCTAAGTCTTCTATTTAAAAATTTGGTAAAACATGTTCATGTTGTGCATGTTCTCAAATGGAAATTATTATTATATTTTTGTTGAGACACGTAAAAATTAACTTCAAACCAAGAATGAAAGCTAATTTTAAGATTTATTAAAAGTACCGTGATTGAATTTGAATTTTTTAAATTATATTGACTAAAATAGAATAAGTCTAAGAGTAAAAGGATCGAGCTGATATTTTTACTTTTTTAAATAAATTTTAAATAAAATATTTTAACTGAATGATTTGACTATTACATTTTTTAAATTTTATGAACTAAACTTCACAATAGAAGCACATATTAGTCTAGTTTAAATTAGATATGCAATATTTATTTTGTACATGTAGCATGTAGAATGAAAAATTTGTTAGGTGGATATTGCCTATTTGCTTGACCTTTGATGCAATAACTTGTCGTCAAAGCAATATTTTAGATTATAACATCAAACATCAATTATGGCTCATGTCAACTTGGCATGATTAAGTTTAAATAAAAACTAGTTAGGATTTAAGGTTTCTCAAATGGTTAAAACACTATAATTTATTTCTAAAAGTTAGAGGTTTAAATCTTCACCTTCACATAGTTGAACTTAAAAATAATAATAAATAAAAGAGCAAAAATTAATTTATACCTCTAAACTTTGGAGGTTGTATCAATAAAAGCCATAAACTAATGAATAATTGTATCAATTTAAATCATGTACTTTCATAAGTGTATCAGTTTACACCATTCGTTAGATCCGTTTGAAAAACATTAGTTCATGATAACTCTTCAATTGAGAGTTATATGCTAGTATTTTTAGAATGAATTGTTATATTTTATTTAATTATACCTTAGAAATTCCCTAACTTTGAATCATTTTTGCTCTATGATTAATTTTGAGGAAGTAAAACTTTTTATGAGAGCATTGTTAGTTGAATTAACAAATTTGTGTGATTTATCTAGGATTAATTCAAAGAAGGACCTGTGGAGAGTTGAAGCAGCAGAGTTACAACAGTTTGCTGGAGCAAATCAGGCAATACGGGCTAACATCAGTTTCGCACGTGAGAAGATCAATTCATTAATTGAGTTGGCAATTGTCAGATGACTCAGCCTGTTGTATGCAATAGAAGCTCGCCACGTCGTCAACAATGCCCAGTCAGCCCTCGTTTTGCGCGAAATCCCTGTGGTATTTAAAGAACTTGTTGGTAGCCGTTTTGAGGAGAGAAAAAAGAAGGGAAGAAAAACACAGAGAACATGGGCTGTTTCGGGAAGAACAGAGGAGCTGTCCAACTCATTCCGACGAGAAGGAGGCTGCCAGAGCATTTCCAAAAGAAGACGGAGTTGCTGCTGAAGCTATTGCTGGGTCAACCTTCCTGTGGCAACAAAGCGTCTTCCTCTTCTTCTTTTCCCTGCTTGTTTTCTTAGTTTAGTTACAGTGTTAGGATAATGCTTCATTTCCTAATTATCTTCTTTGTTCTTTACATTATGAATTGATCATCGATAAGGTGAGGATTAGGGAGTGTACGTTTTAATCATGCTCATAGCTTAATACATTGTCTTTCACCTAGTTTGGTTATTAAGTGCTTTTATTTAGTATCACAACTTCTTTGGCCAACCATGTTGTGTAGCGTTTTTTTCGATTTCTGGAAAGAATAGAAGGAACTGATTGCTTGATAACCACATTAGCCCCATTGTTAGGGTTAGTAGCTAACTAAGTAAGAGGATTAGGAATGATCTCTTGCCTAATGCACATAAGTACAACAGGATAGACAATGTTGAAGTAATGGAAATGAAACAGCAAATTCTTGTCATTCGGGAGAATACCATGAGAGCTGTAGTGAACTGAGGTTTTTGATCAAGTGTTTAAGCTAGAGAATAGATTAAAACGGACAATTATCCCTAATCCAAGCCTTCCAATTCATTCAAAGTCCAAGTTTAATTGTTCTCTGTTTTTGCAGTTTACTCTATTAACTATGCCTTAGCATTTATTTTGTTCCAGCAAATCTGAATTATTTTATTGTGTTCCATGATGAGTTTAATGGTTAAAAATTGAGTTTATTGAGAATTAATTTGTGGTAAATTAGAGAATTACTAGTCTCTGTGGATACGATAATTTTACTTACCACTTGCTACAAAATGAATGTGTACACTTGCGCATTGACATCCTGAATTGGCCAATTCATTCATATTACTCTAGCAAGCGTGTCAGTTCACATATATGGAGACTTAAAATTTTATCAATTAAACCTCTTAAATTGTCATAAATGAATTAATTTAGGCTCTCAATTTGAAAATCGTCCATGTATCAATTCTCACATGCATGTAGACTACTTCTTCAAAAATCTAGACCATCCATTTGAAAATCTTCCACTATTTGAGGAGGGTCTAAATTGATTCACTTATGAAAGTTTATGAGTTTAATTGATATAATTATAAATTTGCATGCATGTAAACTGACACACCCCACCCCAAATTACCCTAACCAACCTAGGATGTGGCGTGTCGACATTAGATCTCTACTAAACTATGGAATCCAATGTCAAACTTTACAAAATAAATTTTAGTTTTGAAAATCACAAGTGGCTAGCCAAAACTTTGTTAACACCAAATTTTATAAAAATTTCGGCAGAGTTTCCCCTGAAAACTGAGTAAAACACACCTGAAAGAAATATATACACTCCAAAATTAATATGTTCAAACTCCAACCACCATTTCAGAAATTCAACACAATCCCACGAACTTAAAAGTAGATAGACATGTGGGTTTCAAATTACAAACCAATGGAAATCCCAAAATGGTGCTAAATCATTCAAAACGTACTAGCCACATTAGTTACAAAAGAAGCATTTGTATTTATGTACATACAAAATGGTATGCAAAATATCAAGTCCGGTGGCAGATATCGACTTCTGTAAGCTTGTTAGAAACTCAATTGCTACCTGGAGGAAAAATTTAGGAAGAAAGAATGAGCTAATAGAGCCCAGTGAGTGGTAAGTTAATAGGAAAAATAATCTCTCGACAAAAACCTTTTATATTAAAATGGAATTCAAAGTTCAATAAAACTTTATCAACTAAGCACAATCTAAATACACAAGATAAGTAAAACATTACAGAGATTTGCAATAATAACTATTAAAAGAAAACACAAAATAATAGGCTAACAAAACTCATCACCAAACTCGTACCCAAATCCCTGCCGTACTATGCATCGAGTAATCTCCAGATACATAGCAGAGCAAATTATGTCATACGTGCACGTAAAACAAACTCTAACATCTGTAATGCCTCATGTCCAGGATTTGGACCAGGATTCGGAATCTAGATTCGGCACCTAATGGCCCCGGCATTCCCCTACATACCCTGCGGCCTGAGCACACTAGCATACTATAGAAACACATTCTCATAACATACAGGGTAATCACCATGGGTACAACATTTAGTGGTTTGAAAACAATTTCTATATAATAATCATCGTAAGTTCTCAAACCCCACACATTCAAATTTTGGTTTCATAACTTTAAGCCATAAGTCAAAGATCAACTAAAATCATGATTCAAAAATCAAGTTATTCCTAAACTCACAAATACTTGATTTCACCTCAAATAATTTGAACTTTTTGCCAATTTGCTACAATCAAGAGATTTTCATAAATTCACCTTTCATAAGCTTAATTAATTCAAATAATTAAGTCATTGTAGCTAAATTTCAATAAACATAAATCTCTTCAAATTCAAATATGCTAAATCATGAATTCAATTTAGTGATCATATGTCACTTTCTTATCAAATTAGTAAATCATCAATCTCAATAATAAACAATTTGTGAAATACACGTAATTTCCTCCAAATTTTCAAATAACTAAATCCTTTGCATTAATATTAATTTCAATTGATTTCAAATCTCATAAAATCTCATCAATTACTAAAATAATTGAAATACTTTATAAAATAACCACTCACAACTACTACGAACGAGGTTTGTTTGGGTCGTAAATGGTTCCAATCTCCACTTGCTCTGAAATCATAATTTGTCAACATATTACTAACCTCTTAATGCCAAAATTAAAGTGTAACAACACTAAATTATCCAAACCTTTAAATTTCTCCCTAACCCAAGAATTAACCATTCTTTTCATCATCTTACTCTTCAAATTACCAAGAAAATGAGACCATTGATGGAGTTAATATTAAGAATGACGAAGCAATTTTGGATCTTAAGCACTCTAATTTGATCAATTTTATCAAACAAAAAACATGCTCAAAACTGGAAAAACAAAGAATAAGAATACAAACCTTTGTAGCTCAAAATTCTCTTAATCCGTGGGGTTTCTTTGAACACAAACGAGTTGTGGACCTCCTCTAGAGTATTCCCTACTATCCTCAGGCCTTGGAACAGATTGTGGGATCTTTGATTGAGAGAATTTGGGAGAAGAATGAGTAAATGTCTTAAACAAATAGCTAGAGAATTTTCTTCAAAAATCTCTTTTTTTACTAATCATTTTTTTTTCATTGTGTTTCTTCTCTATTTATAGAAAACCACAAGCTTAGTGAAGAAGCCAATTGAAAGAAGATAAGCTTCAAACAAGAAGCTTAGTCATGAAGTTATGAATTTGGTCCATATTTCATTTCCAAATGAATTTGAATTATCTTTTAATTTTAATTCAAAATTAATATAAAATTAATTTTAAATTAAAATCAATTTATAATTAATTAAACAATTTAATTAATTTTAAATAAATATTTAATTTAATATCAAATATCAAATTAAATAATTGGACCAATCCCAATTTCTCAAAACGAACGTTCGAACATGAATCCCTATTCATGTTTTAAACCGAACCAATATTTAAATCATATTTAAGTATTTTCAACACTTCTTTATCATAGTTTAATTCATAATTAAGCTATGATACGTTAAGTATATTGCATATAATTAACTTTTTCTCCCAAATTCGAATTTGAACAATTCAAATTCTTTTCTCTCAAATTGTTACAAGGCATAGTCCGAGCTAGTAAGGAGAACCTAATGGACCTACAGATCATGAGCTCCAACGATATGAGATTAACCGGCCAAACTCTTTAGCCTAGCTAATCAACATTCGTTAACCACCGGGACACTCCACTAAAGCCCAGTGGCTGCACTATCCTCACTGTAGATATATTTCTGTCCACTCGATATAACCATGATTAGTAAGTCTATCCTTCACAGGTCGTTTGTAATTACAGCTGGGTCAAATAAACCGTTTTACCCCTGTAATTACTTCTTGTTCCTTAAGTCTCATTGATCCTCTAATGAACAATTTGGTTTGTGGTCCAACCAACAAACCATATCCCTCTCGGGCCAACGAGAGGGTGGGCCCATTGTTCAAGACCCGGAGTCAGTACTTAAGGGAATAACCTCTCTACTAAACCCTAAAGCGGGTAGGAGTGAATTCCATCTCGCATGACTATGTTTCCAACTATCTACCTGGTCTTATCCCTAAAATGGGAGGCTTATTGAGTCGGCGATCTCGGGCCACTCTCACCCATGCAAATCTAAGGATAATCCCGAATAAACAGGAGTTCATAGCACGCTCAGGATTAAGATCGAGTTACCTAGGTAATCGTATGAATATAGTCAGTTAAGACAGTAAACGGAGTTATAAAGTCTAAGTGACTATTTCGCGGTCCAGTCTTATGCAAACTCATTGCATAGGACGCCCCCACTTTCATGTCTCCACATGAACGATTCAGGATCACATCGTTAGTACTATACAAAGTGGGCCGTGTCCATAGTGTCTCCAGGATAAGGTACCCAACCCTATCCCTATACTATAGACCGTTCTGGCTATAACTCGAACTTGATCCACTTTGATGTCATACATAAAGTTCAAGTATACATACTATAGAAAAAGGGTTCTTAGTTCATTGGATTTGGGTTATAGAATGCACAATTCACTTTATTCAATAACACATTTACTGAATAAACCTCAATAACATCTTTATAGTAAAATAGAATATACATTCAGTTTACAAAACCACGAGTTTTAGGACATAAAACCCAACAACCATAACCCAAAATAAAGTTCCCAATAAACTTCATTGTAATCCTTCTCCATAAGAAATCTCATTCTTTTCATTTCTTCTTCTCCATGAATAAATTCATTGGTTTTCTTTCCCTAAAAAGTTTGCAATTTCTATATACAATTAATCCCCTTCAATTTATACTTTGATAAAACTCATGACTTTCATCAAATTTTCTTCTTTTACTCAATCATCACCCCTACCTTAGTTTTCAAGCTAGTTTATGGAGTTTCCAACTAAAGGAAGAAAACCCATAAGGAAACCCACCAAATTAGGTTCTAGAACTCATGAGAAACCTTAATCAAAAGTTAGAAAACTTACCAAAAGCTTCAATCCAAGGTTGTGAGATCCCCTTCTTGATTTTCACACTCCAAAATAGTCCAAAATCAAGAAATCCTTTCCTGACTTTCTTCCTCTTCCTCTCTTTACGTGATATGTTGTCCAACAAAAGCTCTCATTTTTGTTTTATTAAATATTATTTATTTAATTTCTAGACAAAGAATCATTTCCCTTTGTGTGGCTTCACTTAAACCACATGTTTTTATTTAATAAATATATATATAAATATATTTATCCCATTTTCTCTTTTTTTTTTTTTAAATTAATTTCCATTATTTAATTAATTATTTAATTGAAACCAATCCTTATCTTCCCAACTAAAACCATAAAAATCCAAATGTCTAATTCTCAAATTTCATACTGTCCAATTATATATATATATTTTACCAAAATGTAGAAATAGGTGTAACATAAACTAACGTTTTTCAAATGGAATCCAACAAATGGTGTAAATTAATACACTTATGAAAGTTCAAGGTTTAAATTGATACAATTATTAGTTTATGATTTTTATTGATACAACCCCAAAATTAAGAGGTATAAATTGATTTTTCTCTAAACAAAACTACAAAGTAGGTCTCAACTTAATCATATGTAATTCATAGTTGACACATACAGTCGCCTAAAAGATAATTCAAGGAAGTTTGTACAATATGGCTGATGGTAAAAGAGATAAACTATAAATTATGATTTCACTGTGTATTTAAGGGGTTGTTTGGCCCGTTGAATTAGATTGGTTAATAAACAATAAATTATGATTTCACCGTGTATTTAAGGGGCTATTTGGCCTGTTGAGTTGGGTTTGGTTTTTAAGCCAACCCAACGTTTGGCCCGATAACATATTTTATCATCGTTTTAATTTACCAACTTAGTAGGGTTGAGAACAGTAATCCTATTCTCTCACACGTTTTCGTTCCCTCTCTCACCCTCACTTCTTCGGCGATTGGTGGCCATCGCTGGCAATCTTAGGCCACTGGTGGCTACCATCAACCATATCCAGCAATTGACGGCCACCGTCGGCTACATTCTCTAACGATTGACGGCAATTGCCAATGACCATATCCATCAACTGACGTCCACTGCTGGCGACTGCCGAACTACAGACAACTACTGCGGCGACAATTCCTGATGACCGATGGCACTCTTGCAACCCTTTTGGCTGTGGTCGACCGGTCATAGTGTTTTAATAAGAGTCGTCCTTTATGGTAATTTGACATTATTAAAAGCATTTTAAGTATAAAGTAAACCAAACAAACTTTGTATAAAAACACTTTTGAGAAAATATAACTAAACATATGATTGTTTTAATTTTAAACTATTTTTATAAAAAAAATATATTTAAAATAAAATGCATTTTTAAAAAATGCTTTTTTAGAGGTTCAACCAATCAAACTTTGTTGCTATTTATTGCGATTGTTTGATTAGGAAGAAAAAACAGTTAAAGAGGATGAGAAGAGTTGGACTGAGTTTAGAAAAAAATATTCATGTAGCCACCACTTTTGGCTAAAATATCTATCAACCCTTTTGTTTGAATCAACCATTTTCTTGGATATTATATGGAATATAGATATGGCCCCTTGTTAAGCATTCAAATTTTTTTTGCGAACCATGTATATAGGCCTTTGTTGGCCTACTTATTTTTTGTGCATATTCCATTCACATATTCTACTGATGTAAAAACATATTGTAATTTGTTGTTGGTATGAAACAAAACTATTTTGTCTACCTCAATTACAAATGTTACATGCAAAAGTTGTAAAATATATATGAAGTTTTTAAGTTGACATCTCAATTGAATGGTAAAATTTTGGGCAAATATATGTCTAATTGAATGGTTGAACAAAAAGTTAAGATAACAAAAACAACCAAGTAGAAAATCAAAATTCAGAACTTCAGGTTTAAAAAATCTGTACCAGAAACTCTTACTTAATAACTCTAGGTTAAATAACTTTGCACCTTAAACACAAACTTTCTAATTTAGACTAAACAACTCTACACTCCAAACACAGACTGTTCAACTCCACAGACAAATTAACTTCAAACTTCACAACTCGAACTATGCGCCCCAAACAACCCCAATGGTTTAGAGGAAAAGAGCCACAATGGGACCCGCTCACATTGAATAATTCTAATAGTGGCACGCCATATGATCTCTCATTATTTGCTTTACTCAACTTATCAACGAATCCCAATTTATCATGGCATGACATTTTTTACCTCCATGTCCTAGATATATATTATATTTGTTTTTTTTTTTTTTGTCTATCCTTCATATATATTATTATTATTATTATTATTATTATTATTTTGATTTCAACAACATGGGGTGGGGGTGGGGGGGGGGGGGGGGGGGAGATTTGAACCTTTAACCTATTGGTCCATGGTATATGTCTTAACCATGAGCTATGTTCATGTTAGGCACATCTAATCATTATTGTGATAAATACAATCTACCATGTTGAATGTAAAACTAAGACTTGCATGCGGTCCAATTACCAATGGACACATGTTTGACCCAACCCGAAGCATGACAAGGTGAAAGACATGTACGTTGAGATCATTTCCAACCTAATGCAAGCTTGCCCAAACCAACTGACTTGAATGTGGGGACAAACCAACGAGGAGTTTGCTGCCCACCAGGAACAGGTCGTCAGGCAGGCAGAAGCACTCTGACACGTGCTCCCCTATAAAAAGGTGGAGACTGTTTCTACATAAATGTATGCAATCTAATTTCAGCTTGCATCGACACCACCTCAAACTTTTTTACTGACTTAAGCTTCAGAGTGTACGAGGTTGAGTATCACATCGTTGTAAGATTCCTTTCACATGTTACTATCTAGATCAGTAGAAAAGAGGATAATTCGAACACCACGTCGCACAATACCTCGTTCGAAATCTCCCATCAACCTACACTATCATTTAAACTTTGAAGTAACACATTATCATACATCAATTAAAACTCTTATGATTTATTTTTTCCAATTCTGTCATCCTACACCTAATTTGTATTACTTCAACGAACATCTATTAGTGAAATGGCTTGGGTAATTTTCTTTGCCCAAGATAGATATCACATATTGACAAATTTTGCACAAATTAAAATCTAAAGATTTATTATAAAGAGAACATTTGACCAACACACAATGCTTAAAATGTCAATTATTGAAATCAAACTCAACCTAAAGTAACCTATAACCCAACATAGAGATTTTCAACAAAACCCTACTAGTGGGTTCAATTGATCCATGGAAATAATTAAGCCCGTTTGGTAACTATATCCATCTTGATTTTGGTTTTCTCTTTACTTCTAGTTATAGTTTTCTTGCTTTATTACTTACTGTTTAAAAGCGTTTTCTTGTTTTGTTACCTACCTTTTAAAAACGTTTCAAAAAATTAAGCCAAAATTTTAAAACAAAAAAAATATATAGTTTTTAAAAACTTGATTTTATTTTGAACAATATTTAGCTATACATCGATGTACAAGTATCTTTCTACACACTACCATTAAATTTTTTATTGTTAAAAGAGAGTAAAAAAGTTTCAATTTCTCATATTCCACCATTCTCTTTCTTAGTTGTCAAAAATTTAATAGTGGTGTGTAGAAAAATACATACACACCAGTATGCAGCCAAATATTGTTCTTTTATTATTTTTTTTAAACTTGGATTATAATTCAATTGGGTGTTTTTAAGTAAGGTGAAAAACTTATTGTGAAGAAACAAGTATAATTTAAAAAACAGAAAACTAAAAACAAAATGGTTATCAAACCCGACCTAGATAATTGATTAAATAGATAAATTTTAAATTAAAAAATCCAGGGGCAAAATAGACAATTTAACCTATCAAGCTCTTATAAATTTATAAAACCATATCTAAATAAAATAGTTACAGATATTTCAAATTTCACATGTAATCTAAAATTTTATCACTGGCATCTCCAAATGGAACAATCTCCACCACGGAATTCCAAGATCCCCAACCCAACTGATATTCCACGTCAGCAAATAAAATGGATTGACAAATTCCAGTTGGCCCAATGAAATCACAAAACCAACCCACACTTAGCCAATGAAAGCCAAGCATTAGATTCCCCAATCTTTCTCTTGCAGCTGCTTTTAGTCTCCTTCTCCCCCCTTCTTCTTCCTCCATTCCATTCTCTCCTCAATCTCTCTTCAATCTCTTCTCAGTCTCTGCTGCCACTGTTCTTCAATGGCTTCCAACACCTTGATGAGCTGCGGCATTGCCACCACCGCCTTCCCCTCCGTCCTCTCCTCCTCCAAGTCTAAATTCGCCGCTGCTGTCCCGATTTCCGGCTTCGCTGTCAATGCTTCCTCGCGCTTTTCCATGTCCGCCGAGTGGATGCCCGGCCAGCCCCGCCCGCCGTACCTCGACGGCTCTGCCCCCGGGTATTGAAATTTGAAATGCTTTTTGTTCGTTAAATCTGGTGGTTTTTGTTGATGTAGGATGATTGCTCTGTAGGTGTTTGATGAAATGTCTAAGAGAGCCCTGACTGTCTTTTGGGTGCTGTTGATTTAACCTTGACTTGTTGAAATCGTTAGAGAATGTGAATAAAAGTTTGAATTTACTGCAACTTAGTTCTTGAGTTGATTGGTGAAAAAGTAGGAAGGCCTCTGTTAGAACTTTGTGAATTGCTAATAGATTACATTTATCGTTACCCATCAGCTTAAGTTTTTGTTTGGATTTAGCAATGATTTAAAATAAATTAGACGATTGAGATGTGTGGTTATGTTTAACAGTGATTTTGGCTTTGACCCTCTTCGGCTGGGAGAAGTGCCAGAGAATCTCGAGAGATTTAAGGAGTCTGAGCTAATTCACTGCAGATGGGCCATGCTTGCTGTTGTAAGTTTTCCAAATCTAGTTGCTTGATTCTGAGATGATGGGGCTGTTCTTTTTCCACTGGTGATGAATTTTTATGCTCTTTGTTCTTTTTTTCAGCCAGGGATTTTGGTACCTGAGGCTTTGGGATTGGGCAACTGGGTGAAAGCTCAGGAATGGGCAGCCGTTCCAGGAGGCCAAGCTACCTACTTGGGACAACCAGTTCCATGGGGAACTTTGCCAACCATTTTGGTCATTGAGTTCCTTGCCATTGCCTTTGTAGAGCACCAGCGCAGCATGGAGAAAGACCCTGAGAAGAAGAAGTACCCTGGAGGTGCTTTCGACCCATTGGGCTACTCAAAAGACCCAGAAAAGTTGAAGGAATACAAAGTCAAAGAGATCAAAAATGGTGAGGCTTCACACTTGTTTAACTCTGCTTAGATACAATGTCGATTAGAGTAGATTTAGGCTTGAGTGCTTTTGGAATGGCTAAAACTACCTTTGTCATCACCCAAAGCACTTTCCACTCGAACTCGTCACGTTTGGGAGTGATTTACAAGTACTTTTGGAAAAAAGTTGAAGCACTCTGTTAGGAAAGCAGTCGAAAAACCTTTTAAGAAGTTAGAAGTTAGAACCCAACATAGAAAATGGTTACTTTTTATTGAAATGCTTGTAATGAAGAAAGCACTTTTGCTAAAATTACTTACTTATGGTTTGTAGGTCGGTTGGCATTGTTGGCTTTTGTTGGATTCTGTGTGCAACAATCGGCATACCCAGGAACAGGGCCATTGGAGAACTTGGCAACTCACTTGGCTGACCCATGGCACAACAACATTGGCGACATCATCATCCCCAGATCGATTTCGCCTTGAATTTTGTACTAAATCATACCAATTGTAATTAAATTTCTGTGCGTACTGAAATCTGAACTCGATGGTTTCCTTCTCTAATGGCTTTGAATGTGTTCTGTATCTTGATATTGACCTTCATTTTTGTGCATGAAGTTACCGTTGGAGGAAAAAAGAAGCATCATTTAGTGTAAAATTCCATTATTTGTTTTTATCGCTCTCGCTGTAGACTGAAGAACTATAAACAAAAATTTAACTAAAATATTAAATCATGAAATTTCTCAACACAGTTAAAATCGAGCCCTCCATTGAAAGACCTCTGAAATTGAGATTTAATATTGGCCATTGAAAGTCGTACGAAATGGGACTTAATAATGGATTTTATGGGGAAGGAACAGTTTAAGATATAGAGATTGAATCCCCTAAACCCCTAGAAAATGGAAACAAAAGAACTGGTACTATTATCAATTATATTCAGCCACCTCATTATCGATGGTATGTACATGTTGGTAATGTAGCTAAATTACATCAAAATTTTCATGTCTTTTTCTGGTGACTTTTACCATTGCATTGGGGATCATCAACTTTTGAGATGGTAATTAGTGCCTTTATCAACTAATCTATACTCGAATTGGCATAAAAATTTCCACGTTAATATTGTATAGAAGAATTTCCTTAAACTATTTGTATATTCGACCAAATGTTTTGGCCATGAGATAGAACTAGTTATAGCATATAATAAATCAACAAGATTGAGCGAGATATTATCAATTTCATAGAAAGATTGTAGGGCAGTTGCTGATAAAAATGCCAATCTAGAACAAAGGATAACATGTGGTTATTGACCTTCATTGATTGAAAATGAATTTAAGATTTTATCAACAATCTCTCTTCATCTTTCTCTAATGGGGCTAGTCATTGCAAGTCTACAAGTCACACGTGGACTTTGGCCCGATCCAATTATCAAGTCAGTGGTGGCATGAGCCCAAAAGATCATTACAGTCCATTGGGCTGAAGGCCCAGAAATTTGAACAAGAAGCCCAAATGAATGGGCCCATTGGATGATGAAAATCGGAACTTGAAACCCATATTAAGTGACCCACCCAACGAAATCACAAACACAAAGCAGCAAGGAGCAAACGAATATTTATTTATTTTATTTGAAATTCTTATCTTTTAGTTGAGAATATATGTCTTAATTAGTTGAGTTATAAAGTTGGTGCAAATCCACTTATATCCATACACATTTGAATTTTGTGATGACAAATTATAAAGTTGAAATTTAACCAGAGTTTGAATCTCTCTACACATACTTTTGTAACAAAATAATAAAATAAAATAAATTTTTTTTCCCTTTTTGAAATGGAAAAAAACAACTATTGTTTTGTTTTGTAATCGTTTTGCTTATTTTTCAATGTTTTTTTAAACTAAATTAAATAGGCAGAAGTTCTGTATTTTTTTTTATTCTTTTTTTATATATATGAATAAACCGTATTTTTTTTACATATAAAATATCACACACAGCTGTTTAATTTAGTTATAACTTAAATCATCACCCTTTCCAAAAAAAAAAAATAATAATAATAAATCATAACCATAGTAAGAGATAGTGAGATGCGATTTTCTATTGAATAAATTAGAATGTTTAGTTCTTGAAATTTTAAATATATGTTTATTTGGTCTGTGAACTTAAAAAAATGTTTAATAGGTCCTTAAACTTTAAAAAGTATTTAATAAGTTTTTAAACTTTTAATTTTGTGTCTAATAGATCTCTGAATTTTCAATTTTGTGTCTAATAGGTCTTTGACATATTTGAGATTTTTTTATAATTTATAGACTTATTAGACACAAAATTGAAAGTTTAAGAACTTAATAGACAATTTTAAAGTTCAAGAATTTATTAGATACTTTTTAAGATTTAGAAACTAAATAGATACAAACTTAAAAGTTGAAGACATGAACTTATAGTTTAACAATTTCTATTTATTCTCATTGGTCAAGACCAAAATCACGTACTCAATAAATAAATCTATATATATATATATATATATAAAAGTTAAAAGAGAGACAAAAAAATAAAAAAGATGTTCCCAAAAGAGTGGCATCCAACGTTCGTTTTTTTTCAAACAAAAACTTGACTCAAACACAGCTTGACGGGACAATTCCTCAAACAGATCACTACAAGAAAAAAAAAATCCATCGTTTTATTAATTAACATCATATTATCCAAAAACAACCATACTTATATTTTTGATTTCGACATAAACATAATTACCGAACCATAAAAAGAAATGGCAACGGTCCCATAACGTGCAATTATACAATAACCAAATAATTTAATACTACAATAATTTTATTAATAAATTTTTTACAAAAAAAAACATATTAAAATGACTTTTTTTTTTCCTTTCAATTTTTGAAGTAATTAAAATAAGGAGCGGAAGGAGTGAGGGTAATAATGATGTCTAGTGTTGCATAAGGGGAAAGCTGGAGTTTCACGTTCTTTAATAAAATGTGAAAGAAAAAGAGAATAATAAGGTACAGTTTGCTCTGCTCCACCTTTTCTGTTCCTTTGCCTTTCCTCTCCTCTAGGGTTTTTTCAAATCTTTCAATTTCTTTTTTTCCTTTTTCCTTTTTTCTTTTTCTTTTTCTTCTTAGTTTAACAACTCCCCAAACTTCCCAACCATTTATTAAAAGGAAAAAAAAAAAAAAAAGACTAGTAAAATTATTTGGTTGGTCCATGAATTTGTAAAGTTGAGTCTATTCAGGAATTTGTACTTTAAAAAAATTTGTAACCAGACCTTAGATCTAAAGGTTGTTTCTATTTGATTTTTATAGTTATTTTTTTTTAAAATAAATAAATCATTGAAAGTTTAATTTTGTATTAATAGGTCTTGTTGTTAATTCCATTAGTTTTATGTACATGTACCATTAACTATAATACTTAATGATTGTGGTGGACTAATTTCGAGCAAGTTCAAGTTCAAGTGTTTAAGGACCTAACGTCTTCAAAAACAACTAAATCTACAACTTTTGCTTAAGCAGTCGAGCTTTAAATTACAAATACTAAACTCATGACTTGACTAAAGATACAATATACTTTTTCAAAATATTTCAGATAAGCCACTACAATTTCAACCTTTAACGATTTCAAAAACATCCAAATTGAACCCTCGTTCTCGAGCGGTCGAGTTTCCCGCGTATTTTTTTTTTTCACAAACCCCCACTTGGGTTTTGTTTCGAGTAGGGCAAAACTTGATGGGAAAACAATAAAAGAAAGGAATAATGTGGGCATGGAGAGTACAAGAATGAATGTATGAAATTAAAAAAAAAAAAAAAAAGGGCAATATTTTATGTTGGTTGGCATGAAAAGGAGAGATAAGGAGTGTGGATAATTGGGAAAAGTGAAGAGAGTGAAAGAAAGAAGCGTGTAAGAAAAATAAGAGTTATAAAAAAGAAAAGAGTTATAGAGGAGAGAAGAATGGGGAGGTTGGAGTAGAATCTAACCGTGAGAGACATTTTGGGTGCAAACAACAAACAGAAGGGGGACAAAAAATTGATCAGTTTGGCACAAAACCAAGTAAAGGGGAGTTTGAGATGAAGGCCAATATGATTAAATATCTGACACCAGGATTCCCCACACTTTGTGTTTTTTTTTTCTTCTTTTTTTCTTTTTACAACAATACATTCCATGCCAATTTGTCATAGCCATAACATAACGGGAAAATTTCTTATACTATTGTAGTATGAAGGGAGAATTTTCTATACTATACGGTAACTAGTATGGATACTACTCTTATTTATTGTCAGCCACGTTATTATCATTTAAAAATGGTATGAGGTCTAACAGCATTAAAACATTATTTTATAAAGTAAAATGTATTGTGTGAATAGAGGAAGTATGTATTACGAGAGTATTGGAATTTTTTCCTAGTATGGATACTACTTTCATTAATTGTTTGTCATGTCAGTATTCATTTGAAAATTATGTGAGGTCCAGCAAAAAAATTTAGAGTACCCCGTATGTTAATACTAATAATTTTTCTTTATTGTTGGACCTCATATCATTCTCAAATATTTCTTATGTGACAACTAATTAATGGAAGTAGTACTCATACTACTTGAGTATGACAAATTATTTTGAACATAGAGATAGAGGTGTACAAACAACCCGGTAACCCGAGCAACTCGGACTACTCAACCCAAACCGTAAGGGTTGGGTTGGGTTAGTTTTTTTTTTTTGGTTTGGGTTGGGTTAGAATTTTGGAGAATGGAATTTTTGGGTCGGTTCTTGGGTTGGCCTTTTTAGGCTCGAGTTGACTCGACCCAACCCAACCCAACCCAAAATTTATGTTTTTTTTAATATATATACTTATAAATGAATTATTTGTGAACTTTTAATGTTTTTCATCTAAGATTGTAACGAAGATTAAGATGTTATGAACTTTGAAGTTTGATATTTGAATTTTATGTGATTTTAGTTATTAATTCAAACAAAAAAATATTTTAAATAATTAAGAAAATTATTAAAAAATAAAAAACTCAATCCGGCGACCCAACCCAACCCAACTAGAAAATATAGGGTTGGGTTGGGTTGCAACTCTTGATCGGGTCATTCAGGTAGCCAATCCTACCAACCCGAATTTTCGGGTTAGTCCCAAAAAATCCTTCAACTCAACACAACCCATGTATACTCCTACATAGAGAATAGGTACTATAGGAGTATCTAAGTTTTTCCAAACATAACTCTTTCTCTCTCTTCTTTTTCTTTTTTGCCATTTTTAAATGCCACCCCTTTCCCTTCTTTCTTGGTTTCTCTTTCTTCCCTTTTGACCCTTTGCCATTTTCCAAATCCTGAAAAGCATTATCACTATCTAGCTAGGCTACTAACTATTTTCTTTAACTCTGTTTCTCTAAAATAATATAGTACTACATGGGGTATGTTCTCTGTAGAATTCCCATCTTTCCAAGTGGGCAAATGGGTGTTCTCTAACTGCAACATTTGAATATTCCTCTCTCTCTCTCTCTCTCTCTCTCTCTCTCTCTTCCCATTTTTTATGGTTTTGTTAATGTTATAATATACATTTTTATTGTCTTTGTACTTTTACTTTTGTAACACATTTGGTTTTATACTTATTCTCTCGTATTCGTTTAATCTATCTATTCACTTTAAAAATAGGTTGGGTATGATTTAGTCTTTAATGTTTGTGTAGTTGTTTTCCGATTTAGACATTATTATTTAAAAAAGTTTCAATTTAGTCTCTTATTATTTTGGTGAATGTTAAAATTGATTGATGATAAACATACATGACATAATACTTGTTTAGTGAAATTTAGAGGAGAAAAATATCGTTTGAAGGGAAAAACTCGAAATTTTTACCATTTTTTTTTTATAATTTTGGAGGAGGAATTAAAAAGTTTATTGTGTTAGACGATATTTTTCTTCCTCTAAATTTTCGTCAATTCGTTAAATATTATGTCATGTAAGTCTATCATTAGCCATTTCGACATTTACTGACAGTGAAAGACTAAATTGAAAAATGTTAAAATATAAGAGACTAAATTGAAACCTTTTAAATAATCGGGACTAAATTGAAAAAAATATCCAAACATAATTAGGAACTAAAACATGTATTTACCTTAAAAATATAAGAGACAAGTTATTGATGTTAAAAACATTGTTATAATTGAGACACATATGATTTGATAGACGGTTGAAAAGTACTTTTGATTTTGAAACTTAGAAGGTTGGCCTTCTATATTTCATGCATTAATTGTTTTTTCAATAAAAATTTTACCTAAAAAATTTAATCATTATATATATATATATTTTTTTTTTAAGTATAAATACTAAATGGTTACAAATGAAAGTACGAGAACAAAAACGATATAAGAGTCAAACTACATGGATTGATGGCATATTTTAGCATTTTATTAAATGTTTATAATTTCTTTATATATTAATTATTTTTCTTAAAGTCAATAGTTTAATATTAGAGTTCATTTTGTTATCTATCTCATTAGACCAGTTTGTTTGCTTAGGTTTTAGGGTTTGCTTTTTAGAATGATTCGGTAGACTTAAGTAAAAAACAGAAAAACAACCAATCTGTCGTTTAAAATAATTGAATGAAACCCTCTACAGTCCATGGACTATACATGTTTTTTTTTCTTGAAATGAACAAAAACAAAGATCCAATAAAAAAAAAAACATTATGTTATTTAATTTATTCTCATACATTTTTTGAAGCAATTATTTGCACGTATCAGTATAATGAATGATATATACCCAAAACTCTCAACGACTACAATCTATGAAGTTCTTATAATGAAAATTAAATTTGAATAATAATAATAATAATAATAATAATAATAATAAATTCTAAGCCAAGCATCCTAAAATTTCAAAATACAATACAAAAAGTTTCCTCTTTCTTTCCCAAAAAATTACAAACAAACATTAGAATATATTGAGTGTATTAAATTGGTAGCTAACATACGATTAAGTCTATACACACACTAAATATATATAATTTAAAGGTATAAAGCTATATGTCGATTGGTTAAAACATATCTTCAACCAAAAGGTTAAAAATTCAAATCATTCACCCCACTTGTTGAACTCGAAAAAAAAAATTATAATTAAGAAAATTTGAGAATAGGAAAAAAAAAAAGACCATGGAGAGGTATATTGGACAAATTAGATGAACGTGAGGATAAAGGAATTTAAAGTAAATAATGACAGTAGGACCAATAACAATATATTTTCTCTCCCTTTTCTTTTAGTCAAATGGCCTTTTTGGCCTAAAAGAACTCAAAAGGCATGAAGTGGCCATTTGCAAACCCAAATAAAGGGACAAAGCATAAGTGAATTAGGTGAAGTGGGGTTGGATTAGTTATCTTAATTAACACTAAAGCAACTATCTTTTTATGTGTACAGCCATCTTTCTCAATCATCCAAAGAAAAAGAAGCGCAATTAAGTTGAGAAAAATATTTGTTCAAAGCAATTCCATTACCAAGATATATATTTCCTTTTTAAACCGCCCCCAATTAAGACTCTTAGATATTTTACTAGATCATTCACGTACTAATCAAAAAGTGAGATATCTACATATCGATTTCTTAGCAATAAAATAGAATAAATAGAGATTGGAAAATCATCCAATGTGGCTGCCACGTAATTAATAACAACCTTGGCTACTTTCTAATAACCACTATTTGAATTACAGTTTTTAAATTCTCACATACATTCCAACAATATAGAATATCCAGCCCTACACACTGTTCTAGACTCTTCAAATAATTTATCGGATAAATGCACGAGAGATGTAGAAAGATATATGAGATGGGGATGTGCAAATATTTATATGTTATTTTCTTGTTTGCTTTTTCTTTAAAGAAAAAAAAAGGAAAAAAGAAAAAATTAAATAAATAAATAAATATATATATAGATAAAGGAAAAAAAAAAAAGAAAGAAGGGAGATGGGGTGAGGAATCCATATGTTTCCAAACACTCCCAGACAAAATGAGTTTCAGAATAGAAAAGTAAGGTTTGCTTTATGACCCAGAAAAGGAGATTTCAAACACCATAAGCCCTAGCATGGGGAATTGAGTGGTTACCCTCTAAAACCAAGTTAAAATTTTTTTTTCTTTTTCTTATGTTTTTTTTTTTTTTTCTCTCTCCCTCTCTTTCAATTTGTTGTTTATATTAAGAGGGCAAAACCAGCAGGTGCCTTACTGCAAAATTCTCAAACCCCATGCTTTGTTTTTTGTTTCAATTCCCCCCCTCTCTCAGAGAGAATTACCATTTTTCCCGGCCCCTATTCTATTATAGCTTATAATTTAGCCTTCTTCTTTTCCTCAATTCACCATTTTTAGCCCACTGGTTTTTTTAATTATGTCTTTCCAAAAGTGCTTTTCCTCCCTTTGTCTTTGTGGGGCTTTTGAATCCCCAATCCCCCATTTCTGATTTTGACCCAACTCAGCTCTTCTCCCTCTCTTTAATTCCACCCCCCCCCCCCCCCCCCCCCCTTCAGATTTCTCCTTATATATCCCATCCTTTTCCTCTCTTCCCTTCATTCTCTCATTCATCTCTCCATTTGTTTTTCTCTACGCTTTTCATGATATATGCTTTCATATATCAAATGTGCCTGGCTCCCTGTATGCCATTTGTAGAGCGCTCACCGTCATAGCCGATGGCCTCCGCGGATGGCGTATGAGGAGTCAAGCATATCCCATATATATATTACGCATATATGGTCGGGATTCGAATCTCTAATCTTTAAAGAAGTTACTCATGTTTTGTTTTAAACTAGGGTCTGGCGATTATGTTGTTTGTTGATGTTTTAATTAGTTGGGTTGTCGATTATAATCTCTTTCTTGGTGGTTTATTCAGTTGAGCTATGTTCTGGTTTGACGTTCTTTGAGTTAACGTTTTTCAATGCTTGTGTACTTTCTAGCTATTAATGGACAGTGAAGGGGAATTTTTCATCTTTTTGCAATTTCTATGTGTTTGTGTGTGTGATTTTAAACAGAAGCTTTCCGTTTTCCACGGGCTTTTATTTACTGTGTAGCTTAGTTTGTTTCTAATAATAATATTTATTCCAGCTAGCTAGCCCTAGCCTTCAAAGACTGATGAAGAAAAGGAAAAACCCTAACTTCAAAGATTGCAGCACAAAGAAAAACTGACATTGCAAGAGGTTGGTAAAGAGGTACCTTTTCTTTTTCTTTTCTTTTTTATGATTAATTTTTTCTTCTTCTTCTTCCTCAAGAAATTTAGGGTTTTTTTTTTCTCTTGTGATGTGATGTTTTTTTTTTTTTTTTTTTTTGCAGAGGGAATATCACAGACTCACAGACTCAGTACGTCTTTTATTTTAGGGCTTTCAACATTTCCCTTAAATTTAGGGTTCTTGTTTGGAAATTGGATTTGTTTCATTTATTACAAACTATTTTTTCCTGTTTGGCAGTGGTTGAAAATGTATCCATGTTCGGGATTTGTCCTTAGCATCAACCAGGTTATATATTGACATAAAATCTTCATTTATTTGCATGGTTGTCACATGGATCGATCCATATCTTTCATTTATTTTTCGAATTAATACTTTATTTTTTCCATTACCATAGCCCAAACCCATATTATAGACATATATAATCTTCCATTCTACCTTAAATTTGTAATGTACTTTTCTTATTTATTGGTCCAATAAAATTCCTTTCACTAACTCATTAAAATGTACTTTTTCTTCATCATGTCCTTGAATTGATACTGATAGGCTATTATATACTTTTAACTATTATTAAAATGTGACTATATAGTTTAAATGAATGCAAATTAGATCAAACACTTGCAAAAACATAGTGAAATATATTGAGTTTGTGCTATTTTTTTTCCTATGTTTGTGGTTAGTTAAGCATTGGATGAATCAAGTCTTCAATCAGTTATATTTATATTATTTATCATTCTATCTCATTGGGAAAATGCATTGGAATCTGGCTTAGATCTCGTGTATTCAAATGTACTAGCAAACAAGTGGAAAAGCAAGCGACCGAAGATCTGATGGGATTAAATCTGATCGTGTGGTGATGCGTTGTTCGAGAAGAAGAGAGTAAGATAGATCTGACCACAGGAACCAAAATAGGGTTTTTTTTTTTTTTTTTTTTTTTTTGAAGAAACAAAAATAAAAAAGTGATCAAAGAGAGAAAGGAAAATAGGGTTTGTTCTTCTTCCTTTGTCAACTTCAGTTGTTTTATATATATATTACAATGGGAAAGAATCTCAGTAGAGAGCGCTTGAGGATTCTCTCTTATCTAGGATTATTTGGATAGTATCTTAGCCTAATGGCTAGCTACATGTAATGTAATAATCAATTGTCTCTCTCTATAAATATTTCTTTCTATATATATGTTAATACATCTATATCTCTCTCGATTTATGTAAATATCATTAGTGTTGTGGGCGAGAGTGAAATGAAGAAAGAAAATAAAGAACAACTGTTCGTTTAGGATTTAAAACATTATATTATAAGAAAAGTTAAGATTTAAATCTTTTTCCCTGATTTACTCAAAATTTAAAGATTATGTATATAAAAAGTTAGAATGTGAAATCTTTTTGGTCGTGGGTGGGACTATATATGGGAAGAGATGCAAACGATGAAAGATTTTGAATGGGAATGAGATGATTAGTTAATTAAGATTAATTAGGGTAATTAATGGGGGAATCTGATTATAAAGAAAAGGTGGGGGCCACAAGGTGAGGTTTTGGCCTGTGATTGGTTTGAAAATGGCAGGAAGGGAATAATGTTTCATGTGTTGTATTGTAGAGTATAGGGTCTCAAAGGCCGAGCGCAGGTCAAAAGAAGGACACTTTAAATTCATCAGACAAAAGGAAAATTAAAGAGATGAAAGAATCAAAACCCAATCTAAGGTTAAAAGTAAAACCTTCTTTTATCTTTAATAATCCAATCTCTCTCTTTTTCTCTTCTTCTACATCACATTTTCTTGTTTTTCTTTCCATTGAAGCACAAGCTTCGTCTCTGCTCATTCATCTCTGTCATAATTTAACCAGAAATTCCTATTCATAAAACTTGAGAGTTACTCTGACTGAATTAATTGGTTAAAGTACTAGTAATCTTTTTGATAAAGTCGGAACTTCAAATTTTCATTCACTGTGGTCGGGAGAGAGAGAGAGGGAGTCATTTTATGTTCCATTTTAGAGTTTCATTAGATTATAGTTATACATATTTTTCTTTTTGAACCTCACTTTTGGAAGGTGAGTAACGTGTATTGGCCAGTTGAGTTAGGCTTACACATATATTGGCAGTTATACTTATACATATCTTTCCTGGGAATGTATTTATAACTAATATCTAAATATTAGAAATTTATCGACAATCATTATTGATATTCCTCTTGGACAAATGTTACTTTATGAGAAAATCTTAAATCCACCTGTTTTTGTTAGTTTATATTATTAAAACTAAAATGATCATGTAGGCTAGGCCGTGCTGATTTTTTTAAAAAAAAATTTGTTATAATTTCTACGTACCGTTCAAAGTTTAAAAAAATTGTATTGAAAAAATTGATATTTTCATCTAATTTATCTCCTGAGACATTTTTAGTATACCGATGTTACATTGGTCACATTAATAAAAAGATAGATTCATAGGGAGAAAACTTCATTTACTGTGTGTTACCAAAATTAGGGTTAGTATGGTTTAGCTTATGAGTTCTTAAAGTCATATGGCTGAAGTTCCTACCATGTGTGAAGATATTTCATAGGGATATACACATACCAACTCAATTTATCTAAGACGGTTTTTTTAGTTCAATAATATGTGAGAGTTGATATTTGAATCTCTAACCTCTTGGCGTTGAAGGCCAATACCTTAACCAATTGAACTATGTTCATGTTGGCCAATTCATAAAGACAAGGTTGGTTCAAAGTACTCATATATTCTACATTTTTCACACTTGAATCTAGGTATTGTAAAATATTTTTGAAACTTTTAAAACCTTCTTAAATAGTCAATATGTTAAAAACAATCTAATAAGTTTCTTTTGGAGAATGATGTCATCTACAATGAAAAATTGAAGGAAATGTGAATCCCTTATAATTATCAAACTACAGCCTCTCTCTCCTCAATCTCTCTTCTCTCTCTAGATATATGTGATCGATGGATTACTACATTGGGGAAGAAGCTTCTTTTGTGAAGAGAGAGAGAAATCTCTTTATTTTTTGAGATAAGTTCAATTAATATTCATGAGAAAAGGAGATCAAGATATTTTTTTTTTTTTGAAGAGGAGATCAAGATCATAAACAGTATATATTAAAGACAACAAGTAGTGGAAGAGAAGAATAGATTGAAGATCATTGTCTGACAAATTGACATTGACAAGTAGTTTTATTTCATTAATAATTATCAATACAAACATTCAACCACAACATCATCATAGTATAAAGGGAAAGACATTTTTCCCCTAAATTTAGGGAGGTGTATCCATTTACAATCTAGACTTTCACTTTCGTCAAATTGGTACCATAGACAAGTTATACAAATATTGTAAATTTTACTTTTTATTGATCACCTTCCGCTTTGTCCACTAATTCTAACAAAAAACATTAATGGTAAGAATTTTCAAAACTTACTAATTTCAATGAAAGTCAAGGTTGGTCAATGCATAAAATCGATATTGAATATAGTTGGGTTCAATTAAACTCTAGAGCCTAGTGTCGTATATTCTTGGATTCCCTCATTTGTACTTATGTTTTATAATTAGTTAAGCGCACATAAAATATATATTTTTAGCACTTCTTCGAGCATAAGCCTATCAAGAAATAAAAATTACAACAATTCAAGTTTAAGGTAAGCTTTACAAAACTTATGCATACTTAAAGTCTAATTTGTTGAAATTGAATTGATGCACCTTTACCATATTAACTCTTTTTTTTTTTTTTTTTTTTTGGTTCTGAAGTTAAAAGATGTTTGATTCAAACTAAGGAATATTTGGTTCATGCTTGAACTTATGAAGTTTGGGATTGGAAAAGTTGTACGTTTGTGCAATATGTGCTTTAATTATATAAAGTAATAAGTTATATGGAAACTTGAATTCGAATAAATGATTAGTTGGCTGATTTATGTTTTTGTAAAAGTCAACATGTCGTATAACATACAGGTTTCATGTGATTGAAATATTAAACCTAGAGTATTTAGATAACTCTGAAACTAACAAGCCTACAATCGAGGATAATAAAAAATTTACGTACACCAAAACATAAGCTCAACTTTTTAAATCCCTTAATTACACAAGCGTAATAAGTGATCTCCACACTCTATAAGCGTTGATTGTAAAAGATAATTTTTTTTTTAATTTTATCTTTTAACACTATTTTAAAAAATTCGTAATCTAAGTAACTTACAAAGTTTAACATTATTATGTGCATACATTAGGATGGAATAGTAAATACATTTTTCTAGTCATTTGTATGAAGTACATATACTAAAAGGAAAAAAAAATTAAACAACTATACAAATACATTTTAACCAACGAAAGAAAATCTACAATACAAAACTTTGATTAAAAAACTATTTAATCGAAACCAAATCAATGTCCTAAGATTTTAAAAAAAAAAAAACATATGAATACCTAAAAAACCCCAATAAAATTAAAATAGGCTCCCAAATTCAAATTCAAACATCAATTTTTTTTTTTTAAAATCAACATTAATTGGTAGCTCTTTTGTGCAACAATTATAATTGATATACATTGTGGAAAGGATGGGTTTGTTCCAATCATTCACATGGCATAAGTCCAAAAGTAGACATAGGTGCTAGCTTTCAAATCTTCCCACCCCAAAAAGGACTTAAAATTATTATTTTTTTTTTGAAACTAAACTTAAAATTAAATTGAAATTAAGTAAAATTGTTTCTTCTCTTTTATTTGCAAGCCAAAAGCTGCATATGCGACATAATTTGACTCATGTCAATCTTCTTTTTTCACATCAATCATATGCATTATATAATTTCATTTCATGACCCCCATTCTCAATCCCATCAATCTTTTCTCCTTCTCTAAAAATCCTCTACTTTTTTGTGCCTATATTCATTACTTAAGAAAAAAGTGACTAAAAGGAAAAAAAATCTCAAACCAACCTAGTTTTGAATTTTTCCTTTCCCATTTATAAGACAAAACAAAACCAAACAAGAGATATAATTATTCTCTAATTAATGTAGCTTTGCTTGCCAACCATAGTTTGGTATCAATTATAGCCTAAAATCAAGCTTATAATAGTGAAATGGATAAAATAATTGATGTTTTTTCTTTATAAAAAAAAAGTTATTTAACGTGCGTTAAATTATTACTCGAATAAAAGCTTAAATTTAAACATATGAAAATAAGAAAAAGTGTGAAAAGATATTTTTGATTATGTTGCTACATGAATTTGGTTTCTTGGATTCCTCCTTAATCCACACTGCAACACCTAGATAAGAGCTGGGAACTTGCACCAGTATGGCTCATTGTTAAACACCCTCTCATGGAGCTTTAGTATTAAGTCAAGGTGATTGTAGTTAATTAATGGAGTAATTCGTGTACTTGACCGCCGCTAATTATGTACATGTGTGATCTCCAGTGAGGATCACGTGTATTTAAGGAGGGGATTATATTTTGAGATTCTCGAGCAAGTGTCGAGGCGTTGGGACTTTTTCATCCTCGACATTGAACTAATTTCCCTTTCCTCAGTGGGCGATGTTTTCCTCACCTCTAAGCTGCCACGTTGGTGATTAAATCTCTCACAACAATTTCTGTAATATCATGTTAATTTACTACTAGATCTAAATCACTAGGAAAAAGAAAAACGAATTTACAAATTTGACATTGCAAATCAAATATTATAGAAATACGAAAATTAAAAGGAAAAAAAAAACATTGTTGATATATTTCCTATCAACATTCTTTTGAGGGAGGGAAAACAAATTTGGATATATATATATATATATAAGTAACAAATAAAAATAGGGAGGTAAAAATGGAAAAAAGTTATATAAAAAAGTCCAAAAAGTGGAAGAGATTTTGAGTTGGACTTCAAAGAAATAAAAGCTGCATCTACACTTGCATGCGACATTATTTGAGACAACATTTAGCCTAAAAAAACGACATCATTTGACACACGTCTTTCCTCCTTTTTTTTTTCACATCAATCATCATTTTCATAATTTCTCGCATGCTCTCTCTCTATCATTTCTCCCTAACCCTAAATTTCATTCAAATCTTCTATCCAAAACACTCTTTCTTAATATACATACTTTTATTTTTCTTTTTTACTTATGCTAAATAAATCGCGTTTTTTCGCCTTTCTAGTTAAATCATTATGTTAATTTCGTTGGTATACTTAAAAAAATCTCACTTTCATTAATACATGTTATTATTGATAGTCGATGTTAATTTTTTTAATATACACAACCAAATATATATGCTTTTACTCTTTTTCTTTTGGATTTTATTATTGCTTCTGACATAGACCAATTTGAAAACGTGTTGTTGGATTCACAAATTCGAACAAAAGGAACGCATGTGATTTACACGTGATTCAATAGTGAATTTGTATTTTGAAGAAAAAGAGGGGTGGCCAACAAAACAAAAAGAACTGCACACCAGTGTGGTGCTTGCCACACACATTTCGATGCTTAAGTCAGAAGGTTGTATGACAAGCTTAAGAGTTTGAGAGTGATGATTGAATTACCTTCAATGGCGTTTTCATAATCTATTTGTATGAGGGTTAACCTAGAGTTTTATTTCCCTTCTTCCAAATCGATTTAGGAAAAGATTGAACCGGGCATCTCCTGGGCTTCATTGGGATGTGGGCATGTGAGATGCACGCCCATATGTGCTCAGCCCACCTCGGTTTGGCTAAGCTCGAGTCAAGGTGGGCTCTCTGACCTTTTGGCCTAGCAGCTTCTTTACTTGGGCCTAATCTTATCTCTCGTTTTGTATGAATTCCATTTGGCCCCTAGTTGTCCTCCATCACTTCGGGTTTGATCCTATTATCCCAAATCACCCATAACACGCTTTTCACCCATTAATTTCTATTTGCCCATATCGCACTTCTAAATTGTCCATTCACCTATCAGATCATCGAAAAGAAATGCCAACTCATCAGATCTCAATAAATTTGTTATTCTATCTGTGCGATATCTATTAACAACTCTTGTTATAGAGATATGATTAAACTAAAATACAAAGACAAAGTTGAAAGATTTAAAAATGTATTGGCGAACACAATTGAATAATCAAAGTAAAATGGAAAAATGTTGTAATTTAGCATTTTATTTAAATTTTACTATTAAGATCTAAACTAAACCTTATTACATGTTTCACATGGTACGAGTTGAAAACTATGTCTTCATGGGATAGATAGGTCAATAAATAAAAATAATCGAAAACATATTTCAAGATTATACGCGTGCACCTTTACCTTTTATTTTACTGTATAACTTTTTAATTAAATATTAATTCCACGATAATTATAGGTAAATAGTCGTTTGGCTGACTAGTCAATGCAATGAGAGAGTTTATAATTTTTTTAAAAAAATTATGTATAAAAGAAAATTTATTGGCTTTACGTACGACAAAAATAGATGGACCATAACATAGTTTAATACTTTTGTAATATTTGGTTTAATATATAATATTCGATGTTGTGTATGAATTGATAACGAAATTGCTTGCTTCGAAGAAATGAATTCCAAAAGATACAAATAATTTTATATAAAAAGTGGCCTCATATTCTAATACTTTGGACAATTAATCATGTTCACCTGTCACGTTAGTGATGTTCATTCTTGAAGAGCCATCGAACTTGACCAAATAATAAAACAGTTTTGAAGAATGATTGTTAGATCTTAGGGAGGTTTCATATTCGACTATTCAATTTTTTTTTTGGAATTCTAAAATGAGAATTTAAACTTCTAATATTATGTTAGGATATATATACCTTAACTTTAATAATTTGAATTTGAGTTAGTTACGAGTATATTTGAGTTAATTTAAACTTAAACTAGTTAGAGTTTTTTTAATTGAATTGGTTCATTGCTTTTACTAACATTTGTGGAATATAATTTATTAATTGAAAACATAATTCTTGATCTATAATATATATTTGAGAACATAGCATTGCAATTGCCGGGGAGATTTTGGAAATATTATTTTAGTTAAAATATAATTAGTTTTGTTGTGAGTAATTTTAGGCCTAAGGGATACCAAAAAGGGAAAAGGAAATAAGGAAAATTGTATGGATGAGCAAGAAAAAGAGGGAGTTTTGAAATATGGCCATCCATTGAGAAGTTTGATTTATGGTCACTCGTGTAGCATACTTGGGGGTGGCATTTTTTATTGCCCGTTCTACCTTTCTTTCTAGATACTCTTTATTATGTATCCAAAAAGAATAACCTAAGGCCATATTTGATAACTATTTACTTTTTGATTTTTAAAAATTAAGCCTATAAATACTACTTTCCAGCAACGAGTTTCCTTGTTTTGTTATTTACCTTTTACATATGTTTTCAAAAACCAAGCCAAAATTTGAAAACAAAAAAAAATAGTTTTCAAAAACTTATTTTTATTTTTGGAATTTGACTAAGAATTCAAATGTTTTCTTAAGAGAGATGACACCCATTGTAGAAAAATAAAGAAACATGCAAAATTTTCAAAAACCAAATGATTATTAAACGGTGTCTAAGATTCTGAACTCAAATTGTTCATATCACTACATCTATTTATTTCAAATATGTTGATATATCTTTATGATTTTTTAAAATACATGTATTTATCAACATACAGATTTTTAATATGCGATTTTTTAAAATACCTGATTTTATTTTTAAAATTGTTATCGACATATGTATTTTGAATTGCGTCACTCATCCTCTGCCTTTCACCACTTTTTTTTACACCATCACATCTCCATCACAGCCACTACCACTGTCATTTGACGCCATCGTTGGAGCTCAACTTCTCAAACTATTTAAAGCATTTTAGTCCCAGAAATTGCATAAACTCACTCAGAAATGTCTGGGCGTAGATTTGAAGTAGGCCTCCTCTATTTGTTTTTACTTTTTTAGTTCATCTTTAGCGGTGGAATCCTCCATTTGAGAGAACTAGGTCACTAATAATTCAACTTTCGATGAGGAAGTGGAGGCTAAAGCCAACAAGAAAATAGGTTTTATTTCTACCCATTGCCGCTCACCATTCCAATGGCATTGGAGCAGCAGCTTTTGCCTTTGTTTCTGATCACTTTCCCTTGAGAACCAAGTCTAACTCATTCTTCTTCAGGTTGCGAATACAAGGTCTTTGCATTCACTGAATTGCAAGTTTTTCTAAAATCCATTAAAATGTTCTTGTTAGGTGTAAAACATATTTTTAAAAAATTGGACATTTTCAAAATTATGAAGATTAATGAAATATTTGGTGCTATAATCTTCTCTAATCGATTAGATGTATATTTAATTATGCTGTAATTTTGATTTTCTGTTTTCCAATGATTTTGAGCAGAGTGTAAATTATGTTGTAATTATGTAGGTATGAAGTATTTGTTACCTTTTGCTGAAATGTAGAAGAAAGTAAATTTTGGGGTTGCATATAGTTTTCGCAAATTTTAAGGTTGAATGCAGATAGTTTTCCCAAATGAAGAAACCATGTGAAGAATGGAATCGAGGTAAATCCAATTAGATTTTTTTAAAAAATGTAAATTCAATTTTTAAGTAATTTTGGTGGTTGTTAATTTAAAATCATGTATCAAATTATTTTTTTCGTTATTTTGATTTACTAAATAGTTCTTGATTCAAGAGATTTTGAGGACAAGTTTGTTTAGATTTGAATTTTTGAGTTGATATAATTATAAGATAATTTTGGTATCTTGGATATGAAAGTTGTTAAGGAGTATTCTGGTCATTTAATAAATCCCATTTAAAATGTTTAAAATCGTTTGGACATTTTTTTATAAAAAAAATACCAGTTGTCATTTTTCAAAATGCGCATTTAAATATGGCCATTTATGCCGTTAGCCCAAAGAAATAAAGGAAGAAACTAAGGTGAAATGTGCCCAATGATGATCAAGCTCAAAAAATGAAAAAGGAATCGCCACTTCGAGGTAACCCAAAGACCCAATGGGATATTGGGAAGGAAATGAATTGGGCCCAATTTCTCACATCGGCCCCTTTCAAAGTGGCATGCGTCTCACATTCCCTTGGCCCACGGTGCCCTCAATTAGCCTATTTCCCTTCCTCGATCCTAATCTAAGAGGGAATATCAAGGAACCTTAGGCCATTGATCTCCATATAATTACTCTACTATAACCTCATTGAAAGTAAGTTCTTCCTCATACTCGAAATCATTGCTACACTCCCAAAAATCCTAATCTAACTTAAACATCGGAACATATGTGGCAAACAGTACATGCAATCTTTTTCTCTATTGTAGGCTACCTCTTCCCCTGAATTACATATTTACCATATGTGAAGGTCAAGTGAGACTTTTTCCGTCCAAATTTTGGCATCAACAAGTTTTATATTTATCTTTTAATTTTTTTTTTCACTCCATTACTATTTTAGAAACATATATATGTTTTTAATGCATATACCATTTAGTGCTGCTTTACGCATAATGGAATATGATTTTAAATTACTATTTATATCCAATGTTCGAGAACATAATAAATGTTTACAATATTTCTATTTACACAAATTTAAAACGAGTGACCGAATCAATGAAATCCAAACTAATCTAAGTATTATTTATATAATTGATTGAGCTGTATTCATCACATGACTGGGGTTATTTGTCTATTATTTTTTAGTAAAAAAATGTGGAGTGAGGAACTTAAAATAAATGTGGAATTAAGAATTTGATCCAGGTAAAGAAAAAACAGAAAGCCAATTATAAATAGATAATCTAAATTAGAATTAACTTTAGCTTAAATCAATGGTTAACGCATCAGTAACCGTAGAAAGTTCAAAACTCCACCTCTCCAATTGTAATACTATGTTCTAAAATAAAACTCAATTAGTCTTAAAAGACATTGTGTGAATTATACCAATTAGAAGTAAATTATCCGTTCTCTACAAAAATAAATAAAATGGGTTATCAAGATCAAAGTTAAAATATTTTTAGAAAAACCAAAAATAAGGAAAATTGTAAGTTATGTCTACAAATAAATACCTATAATGAAAAAAATGAAAAAAATGTTTTATGTTTGGGATTATGGCTACCATGATTTTAGGAGGAGAGAGTGAATACTTTTTGTTCCATTTATACCCTTGGTAATATATACTCGTATTTTCACAGTCAACCCTCACAAAATAGATTTTTTTTTAAATATTCTGAATATTCTCTCATTGTCTCTCACCATAACTAACTTGCCCCCTAAATTTATGCATTTTAAAATTCTCTCTTATTTTTGGAATTTTTCCATTTTCAAATACTTTATCTAATTTTCCAGTGTTTTTTTGTGGTTTCTTTAATTTTCCAAGATGCAACCTTCACAAACAAAAATTGTGCAACTATGCCAAAGTAAATGGAAGGAAAAAAAATGCAGAGAACAAGCTACAGGATCATTAGATTTTTGGAACTGGAAATGACGGTGATAGAAATATGTACCTTGAGAAGGTGATTGAATCGAATGGATATGAGAGTTTTAAATGAAATGGGTTTTCGGGGAAGATGAAGAACATTTTTTGTCGTTTCTTTAATTTCCTAAGATGCAGCGTCCACAAACGAAAATTGTGCTTGGGTATATGGAAGGAAAAGAAACCCAGAGAAGAAGCTGTAGGAATGAATAAATTGATTGAACACATTCAGTTTTCGAAAGCAGAAACGACAGTAGATAGAAATATATATCTCAAGATTGACATTTGCGTCGTAGATACTAATATGCACAGGGACGAGGCAAGCCTACAGGAACCGGTAAGCAAGAAGAAATACCAACAAGAGAGGTCCCTATGTATACCATCGAACACATTCTATTTTTGAAAGCATAAACGACAGTAGATAAAATATATACCTCGAGATTGACATTTGCGTTGTAGATACTAATATACACATGGATGAGACAAGCCTAAAATAACCAGTAAGCAAGAGAAAATGCCAACAAGAGAGGTCTCTGTGTATACCGATGGTCGTCAAGAGGAACCAGTAAACAAAAGGAAATACCTAATGGTCCAACAAGCATCTATACATACCTTAATGCATGGTCGAGCTTTGTTTGCTAGTGACGAGGGATGAGGGGCAAGAGTTTGATTTATTATTTGGTTTGGAAAAAAATAATGGTATAAACAACAGAGGAGGCGAGGGGTTTCAGGTGGAGTATTAATTATGGCTAGTGGTTAATGATGGCATTTTTACCTCGGTTAACGACGTGCATGAGGTATCAATTTTTATATTTAGTTTAATTTTTGCACTCTTAATGGGTAATTACACATATTTCCATTTCATTAAATTAGTATAGATGTATGATCCAGTATATACTATAAGTTAGATGTAAATCTAACAGTTCGTCATTTAAGTCGTCATGTTCATCTGTGTAACTTATGCATTGTTCTACAATTCCTCTCTTTTTTTTTTAACTACAATTCCTCGCTCTCCCTTAGAATCATGCTTTTTTGCAGGTTTTTATTGGCTAAATTATAGAAAATACCCCTGAACTTTGTACTTTGTTTCAAAAATACCCCGAACTTTCAAAGGTTTCATTAATACCCTTAAATTTTCAAAAAAAAAGTTGAAAAATACCCTTACTGTTAGTTTTGGAACGAAACCGTTAGTACTTTGTTTCAAAAATACCCCTAAACTTTGTACTTTGTTTCAAAAACGCCCCTAAACTTTCAAAAGTTTCATTAATACCCTTAAACTTTCAAAAAAAGTTCAAAAATACCCTTACTGTTAATATATGGAAAGAAATCGTTAGTACCTCATTTTAAAAATACCTTTGAATTTTCACATTAATACCCTTAACATTAAAAAGTTAAAAAATACCCTTACTATTAGTATAGGTACGAAAACCGTTTATCTACACCTGATTACCTCTCTCTTGTATTTCTTATTTGTCATGATTTGCTTCAATCTATGGCTTAACACGTAGCTATTTTTCCTTTCTTTTTCAATACCCTCTTACTCTTTTCTTCCATTTTTCAATCTCTATAACTTCCTTCATTTCTCCTATATTCTTAAATATTGGAACTTTAATAAACAGGAAGAGCTCTCTCTCATTTCTAAGCATGCTCAAACATAAATATAATAACCAATTTGAAAACAACTCATATAGATACCCATTTTAAAACAACTCATAAATATAAGAACCAATTTGAAAACAACTCATATAGATATCCTCATTTTTTTCTTTTCATATAGATACTCTCATTTTTTTCTCCATTTGTCCAATTCTCAATCATGAGGAACCTTCTTAACTGACCACAACAAATAGACTAATTTGAACTGCAAAAATGATTAATAAAATCTTCATCCGCTACAAATTTGGTAATGCATATCTTTTCTTTCTTTTCCCTCCCACTGGATGTCCTCAAAATTATGACCCAAATTCTCAACATGTCTCTTTTTTTGTATATTGAGCCCAAACATATTAACTCAAATTACTAACGTACAACCTTGTTAAAACATTAAGTCGTATGGTCCCTTGGTGGTTCCATTATTCTCTTTTCTTCTTGCTATAGTTTATATACCTTGATTCAAATGGGTAGTTTTAGAGATTGAAAAATGGAATAAGAGAGTAAAGAGGGTATTGAAAAGAAAGGGAGAAAAAAAGGAAAAATAGAGAAGTTTTAGGCTATAGATCGAAGCAAATCAAGAGAGAGAGGAAATGCAAAAGGTAGATAATGGAATGTAGATAAATGTTTTTGCGTCCATATACTAACAGTAAGAACATTTTTTTCTTTGAGGTTAAGGGTATTAATACAACTTTTGAAAGTTCATGGGTGTTTTAAAACAAGGTACTAATAATTTCTATCCATATACTAACAGTAAGGGTATTTTTGAACTTTTTTTAAAAGTTTAAGGATATTAATGAAACTTTTGAAAGTTCTGGGGTATTTTTGAAACAAAGTACCAACGGTTTCCATCCAAAACTAACGGTAAGGGTATTTTTGAACTTTTTTTTTGAAAGTTTAAGGGTATTAATTAAACTTTTGAAAGTTTAGGGGTATTTTTGAAACAAAGTATAAGGTTCAGGGGTATTTTTTATAATTTAGCCGCTTTTATTTAGTTAGTTAGGGAGTAGAAAATGTAGGTAGGGGTACTTTAGTCACAATATAATTATAAAATTGTAAAATAGATAATGTAAAAAAAGATTTTGACATTTTTTTCAAATGTAAACAGCTTTAGTTATTTTTCAATAGAAGCTATCAATATTTAGCTATTCTTTTAGTTGCCCCAATAACGACGGACATAGTTTCCAGGGCACAAGCCCATGGGCCTAATCAGATCAAATGCCTGATGAGGGAAGTACGTGAAATCCACGTAGATAGAAGAACAATTCATCCAACTTAGCCCATTTGAGGCCCATTGGGCCAGGTGATAAGAAGGCCAACTTGACAGACAGTTTCCAGGGCCCAAGCCCACGGGCCTAACGAGATCAAATCCCAAGGAGGGAACCAAATAATTCAACGTAGCCCATTTAAGAACCTTGGGCCTCAAAAGCCATAACTTTCAAAGCCCAACTTCTAAAATCGCAGGGAAACCGACATGTCGTTTCAACGGTCAAACTTGTCGAATGCCACCAATGGCCACCAACCAAATTCACAGCCCACCTTCTTCAACCGCCCGCCACAAGACCTACCAGAAAACCAGAGAGAAAGCAGTGGGAAATTGAGGGGGTAGGTAAGAGTGGTGGGTTGGTACTGATTTTCTATATCTTAACTAATTTCCCACAAAATTGTTTCATTTCAAATCTCAATTTCCACCTTCTTGTCAACCCTTCGTCCTCTTCCCCCATGGCCGCCTCTCTCTCGTCTAAACCATTTCTTGGTTCTTCCAGAACCGATGGCATCTCTGGATTGAGCTCTCTCTCTTCAGATCTCTCCAAGCTCTCCTTTTCGGCCGTTAAAATCTCAGTCGGGTCCCGAAACGCGAAGAAGCTCCGTAAGTTTGCTTTATCTTCTTCTGTATGGCATTTTTTTGGTTTCTCGATGCTGGAGTTTTGTATGTTGGGATGGATTGGGGGATTTTGTTAGCTAATTGATTTTAGTTGTCCTTATAACTTGGGGCTTGAATTAAGCTATTTTGGGGGCTGTGTTGAGGTTATTTTTGTGGTGCGTATGATACTTAAATAGTTTCTATGAATGCTTGAATTGGGCTGGTTGACAAGAGTTGAATGGGGGGATTTTGGGAATGTGGTTTTTTAACTTCAGTAAAGGACTTGCAACCAATAACTTTAGACTTCTGGAGTTCTTACATTTTGTTGGGTTAATCACAGAGATAAAAGCTGCTGGTAGTACATTTGGAAATTACTTTCGTGTCACAACCTATGGAGAATCTCATGGAGGAGGAGTTGGTTGTGTAATTGATGGATGTCCTCCACGCTTTCCAATTTCGGAAGCTGATTTGCAAGTGGAGCTTGACAGAAGGTACTTGCGAGAAATCTCATGATCTTTCCTCTCTCACATTCTGTCAATGGATGCATATTGTAAATAAAAGGTTGAAATATAGGCAAGGTCCTTAGCATTTCTATGACGCCAATGTTACTTGTAGGCTGTAGCTGCATTGATAACAGGGAGAATGATATTTCTTGTGAATATTAATTAAAATACCAAAAGATGTTCATAATGGAAAACCACATTGATTTTTTTAATCTGTTCGTCAATAATATCGTACTAAAAATATGATCATTAATAAGATGAGAATCTTAATGTGTTGTAGATATTTAATGAATTTTCTAAACGTTCTAAATTCTACTTACATTGACTTTTTTTGGTCAACATTTTTATAAAAAGCCTACACTTTAGACATCCATCAATATTGACATTTTCATCTTTGTTTGTCACCGCTTTGTTTGATAAATGCCTGGTAGCTCAATTGGGTTTATTTGTCTACAAAGTCAAGAAAGTTACTATGTTTCCAAGTATATTTTTTAAAACAATTATTTGATGAATTCCTGTAGCGAAGAGTTTCATTTTATCAGCATTAACTGGCAGATTATCTTTTAATATCCAGGAGACCAGGTCAGAGTAGAATTACCACTCCAAGAAAGGAGACTGATACATGTCGGATACTTTCAGGAGTCACTAATGGTATGGTACTAAACCATTTTAGCTTCCTTGGGAATTTTCTTCACCTATAAGTCTCTCAATCACTACTTTCTTGAATGAATTATTAAGGATTTTTCAATTCCAGGACATACTACTGGAACGCCAATTCATGTATTTGTACCAAATACCGATCAGAGAGGACATGTGAGTTGCTTAGTTTATTTTGACAACATTTTTAAATAAGCAAGTTTCTTCTCCTTTTATTTTTCTTGATTGAACATATAGATCCTCAATAGCAATAATCCTAATGATCATATTCAAAGTAAACACTTGTGGGTTGATATTGAGTCTGCAACCCGTGCATTCTTTTCACCCACATTCTGAATGCATTAGATGATTTGATCTTTTATGGTAAAAACAACATTTTTTCAGTCCTTTTTTTGTTCTTTTGGTTTGAGATTCTCACAATGCAAATGTAAAATGTAGTGCACACAATGGTTTTATGATGAATATGGTGCATGGATTTTTTATTCATGGTTCTCATTAATATCTAGCATAATCTCTGCATGTAATTAGTTCATGAGGGACCTATGGACTAGTCATATGTTTGCTTTATTCCTGATTATGTTTGTATGGTAGATCTAATAGTTTTGTCATTTGCTTTCAGGATTATAGTGAAATGTCAGTAGCCTATAGGCCTTCACACGCTGATGCCACTTATGACATGAAATATGGTATTCGAAATGTTGAGGTAATTCCTTTTGTTTTGTACTAGAATATCATTGTGATACTGGTAATATTTTTGGTAATAATATATATGTCCTTCATGTTTCTTTTGTAGGGTGGTGGCAGATCTTCAGCCAGGGAAACCATTGGGAGGGTTGCTCCTGGAGCTCTTGCTAAGAAAATTCTGAAGCGTCTAGCAGGAACTGAGGTGTGTTCATACTTTAACTTAGCAGTGAAATTTATGTTCCTATTCACTATTGTCATTAGTTTCATGCTGAATCTTAGCTATTATCAACAATATTTATATCACAATGTGAACTTATACTCACATCCAGTAGTTGTATATCCATTTCTCTTTCTCAATCTTAGCTGTGGCATATCTCCTGAATGCCTGATTTGTTATTGTCATGTCTTTAGGTACATGCTTATGTATCTCAAGTCTACAAGGTTGTACTGCCAGAGGGTGTGGTTGATCATGAAACTTTGTCAATGGAGCAGGTATGCTAGAGATACAGAGAGTTAAAACCGTTGTACTCTAAAATATTTTAAGATATACAGTTGCTATATTGAGTGTCTTGAAGTTTTATGCAAGAATCTGATGCTTCTTGTTGCAACCTCGATATTCATATTTTTGGTTTGCCTTCATGAATATTCAACAATACTGAATTAATATTGAGAATTAACATTGAAGTTAACATCGGAAAGCTTAACATGTATTGAAAGTCTCTCCGATTCATTCCAAGAACTCTCGACACCCTTAACATGTATTGAATTGGGGTGTGATTCAGTTTAATGCCTCTCTTTGGGTGCTCTCTTCATTTTTTTTTTCTTTTAATTACTATCCTTTTATCTTTGATCTTGGACAATTGGAGTCTCTTGCTGTAAAGCTGGTCTTCTTATTAGAAAAAAAATCTCTCATTAATTACTTCTCCACTGACATATATTTGTGTATATGCATGTTGAGATACTCTCTATGATTGATGGTTATTCTAAATGATTGGGAACGTTTCTGATGCTGATCCAATTTATCATTGATGCTCCTTATATACTGAATGTCTATGCTTTTATAAATATTAACCTGACAGTCATTTCTATGGACTACAGATTGACAGCAACATAGTCAGGTGCCCAGATCCTGAATATGCTGAGAAAATGATTGCTGCCATTGATGCTGTCCGTGTGAAGGGGGAATCAGTTGGTGGTGTTGTCACATGCATTGTGAAGAACTGTCCACCTGTACATCTCTCTCTCTCTCTCTCTAAAGACACTGTAGGCATGTGAATATCATACTGAATGTCTAAAAACCTCACTTTCAGGGGCTTGGTTCACCAGTGTTTGACAAACTTGAAGCTGAGTTTGCTAAAGCTCTCCTGTCATTACCTGCATCAAAGGGCTTTGAGATCGGCAGTGGGTTTGCAGGTTGAAATCTACTCGGGCTCTTCGGAGCATGAGATATTGTATTGATTACATTTAAGCTAGTGGTTATAGAATTAATTCTTATTTTGCAGTTGCTGCAGTTCTGTTCTTCCTTTTTACCCAATACTAAAAATTTTGAAACTAAAAAAACCTCTGCAGGTACCCTTTTAACTGGCAGTGAACATAATGATCCATTCTATATAGATGAAAATGGAAGAATCAGAACAGTTACCAACCGATCTGGTGGAATACAGGTATTAGTTATGCCCATATGAAGTGATTAAGATTTGATCAGCGGAACATGGTGGCTTTTCTTTTTGTGATTTTGTTCTGGATACTGAAGACTTGTATTGACGTTCAGGGAGGTCTATCTAATGGCGAAATCATAAGCATGAGGGTAGCTTTCAAGCCAACAGCTACCATTGGGGTAAGATGCTCTTCTCTATCATGACCTTGCATGCACATCTGATAAAATATTGCAATCTCCACCAGAATGCCACCAAAGCACTTGTACCGATTTTCTTTTCTTTAATCCTGCTCGCCGTTATCTGGATGGGACACCCCTTTCATTCGCTTTTGGTGAAAATCAAAAGTGAATGCCACATTGCTTCTGTTTACCTTGTTTGTATCTATTTTTTTTGGTGATTCAATCTTCATATAAAAGTACTTTGTGCATTATGCAGAAAAAGCAGCACACAGTGACCAGAGAGAAGAAAGAGGTTGAGCTGATTGCCCGTGGTCGTCATGACCCTTGTGTCGTCCCAAGAGGTACTTCAATGATTTTTAAATATCTATCTGCCCTCCTTTGCAATGGTGGCCATTCTTAAAAAGAAATGAAAGCAATAAACTTAAGATATTGCACAATCTTCACTCTGTTGTATATTATATTTCACATTTGACTGCTGATGTCTGTTTTAGTAATTCTTGTAGATGTGTTAAAGATGTTAGATTTTACCTCTCTTGTTCCTAAAATATCATTAGAAAATTTGTTACCATGAATAAATACTGATAAAAATGGAGAATTTTGGCTATAAAACAATTGCCTTTATCTGGTTGAATGGTGATGCAGCTGTACCAATGGTTGAAGCTATGGTAGCTCTAGTTCTTATGGACCAGTTGATGGCACAACAAGGACAATGCAATCTGCTCCCAATCAACTCAGATCTGCAATCACCCATCGAACCAAGGCCCGAGGCTTCGAAATCGCCCGTTTGAACGAAATGTATTGTTACATTAATCTCTTATAAGCTTTGGACTCGGTCTTCAACATTTTTCTGTTCACTTGTGCTAAATGTTCTTCTCCCAATCTTCCTGTAATCTGTTGGGAACTTGGGACAAAGTTAGTTAATATGGTTGTGTTGTTTCATGCTTACCCTTGATTTATGAGATGTCAAAATTTTGTAATGGAGGAAATAAAGAATTTGAATTGTAATCTTGCTTCACCACCCTTCTAAATGCTCTATGCCTCAGTTGTATTATTGGATGACCATTGTCTTCAGTTAGTTGCATTTGGTTCGCTAACTATAACTCAACTAGTTAAAGTATATATTTACGACCAAAAAGTTAGAAATTCAAATTCTTTAATTCTACATATTGTTGAACTAAAAAAAAGTCTGCCCTGTTTTATTATTATTATTATTATTTAATTTTGTTGGGCTAAAAGAACTATTTCATTCAAAGGAACATAGTATAAAAAGTCAGCATAAAACTTACGACAAATGACAATTACAAGAAAGGCCCCATGCGAATAAAATTAGTAAAAGATTCTTGACAGCTTCTCGAACACTTCCTATAACCTTAAATATTCTCGTTTTCATTCTTTATTTTTTAACAGAAGTCTTATTTACTCATATGATTAGTTGTCAAAATTCATAAAAATCTCCACAGATGACTTGATTACGTGACAATGTACAGAGCTTGAAAATATCATATTAAAATAAAATATCCTTTTGCTTCCCTCATCTTTTGAAATGGCCCAACTTTTTGTGCTATAATTAGATAGTTCTAGGATGAGGTTGATATACCTTTTTAAAAATATTTTTTCTTACAACACTTAATAAAAATGGTCTGAATTAAAAATTAAAAGTATTATATGTTTAGTTACATTTTCTCAAAAGTGATTTTAATCACAAGTTTATTAGTTACACTACATCTAAATCTGATTCTATAAATGTGAAATTACCACAAAGTAATTCTCCGTCAATCACTTTAACACCACTTTTCAAACAATCAACATTAACCATTCAAAATCATTTTTTTTAAAAAAGTTACACCAAACATACTCTTAGTCTAATACCATCATCAAGGATTTAGCCAACCACAATTGGGTAGATATTCTTTTTTAATTTTCTGAAGGCTTATGAATGTTATCCTCAACAAAACTTCATGTCTCTGTCTATCTAATTGGGAGAGTGGATGCTTCACCTGTCATAATTTTCATCATTATCAAGACATTGGTTGCGCTTACAAGTTGTTTTGCCTTTTGGGCCATCCCTAAAAGAGACTATTCCATGATCCACATTACCAAACACAATTTGTATTTTGTATGGTGAAAACTTAAATTGTATAAATATTAATATAAAAAAACCTTAAATTGATAAATAAGGGATTATAAGGACATTGAGGATAAGCATTTCTTGTCAATCAGAAGAAGTCTTAAAAGTAGATTCCTTTTCGAAGTATGGTCATCCATAATCATGCCCTAAAGAATATTGTTCAAAGTCATCTTTGGCGACTCAATACAATTATATTATCATAAAAAAAAATAAAGCAAGAAAATTTGTTGTTAGATCGTTGATTAAAGGAGAGTTTTTTAAAATTGTCCTAAAAAACAAAAAGTGGGTTAGAGAACCATATTATATTGATGGGATTCCTTTAAGTAGGCTTTTTATAATAAGAAAACTCAAAGATAAAAGGATATGGATTGATGATATTGGTATGGCCTTTCATTAAAGGTTTTATTATCTACGGAAATATTGCTTTAGTTAAGTGGAGAAGTACATCGTGGGGTTGGTTTAATTGACTTATCATCCCATTCAAACTCAAAGTTGAGTACTTTATGATAACTTTAACAGCGTGATGTATTTGTAAGTATAATTTTCCTTTGTAGCCTTTAATATAATAAAGAGTCAATACTTTTCATGCGTTGTGATTGGTCAATTCAATGCATTTCGTCCCTCCTAGAATAATCAAATCTTTTGAAATCATTTTCCCTAGGGTTGAAATGGAGATTTTTTAGCCTTTCTTTTTGTATTTTATCTAATAGAGATATATGAATATCCATCTCAACACCAATTGACAATGAAAAGAGTAACATATGCATCTTATTAAGAATGTAAAATCTTCAAATCTTTTTAATGTAGGATCTTCAATATGTCATCTCAAGATGGTGCCTCTTTGGGTTCATCATTCATGGATCGTATCATAATTTTAATTTTTGGATCGCATACCCGTTTGAGTTTTATGGACTCTGATATCATATTAGATTACATGGAGTTCCATCTCAAAATCAATTAACCATGAGAAGAGTAACTCATGTATCTTATAAATTGTGAAATCACTTTTCATCTTTCTGATATATCTTATTGATCATCTTATTATCAAAGGATAATCTTTCGTTGAAAAATAACGTGAAAATATATATTCTCCTAAAACTTCAACTAAATGAAAAGGTATGTGAAAACTTGTGAAATCATCTAGCACACATGTCATAGTCATCCTTTTCCTCTATTAATGAATATTCGATATACTTCAAATGGTTAAATATTGGGTGGATATGCTTATCCAACGTGTTTCACATATTTTAGAACCAATTATTTTCTTTTAAATAAATGAAATTAGTTCAATATGACCTAAAACAAATTTGGATAATTCATGAGTATTAAAAGTACTTAAAATATTTTATTCTATATGTGAGAGCAGGTTGGTTTTTGCCAAAAATCCATGCAAAAACCAACATATTGGGTTAATTTAAATAAAAAGAAAACCTACCTAATAACCAAGTTTACAATATAAAACCACTAAATATATCAACAAAACCAACTTAAAAAAGGGGGCCTAAACCAACTGAATTATTTTCAGTTTTTAAATTTGTTCAAAGCCAAGCTACATTAAACTAAAGCATAAATAGTCACCTAGAAATGCCCACATTCAAATATTTTTGCACAATTGAATATGTAATTGATGAAAAGGAACCTAGCTACAAAAGGACAAATAAAGATCAATACTAAAATAATAGAGGGCAGATAGACCTCCACCTGCACTCAAGTTTCTTGAGCCTAGGCCACATAAACCCATGAACAATGTGTTGAGGTTGTTTCTTTTTTCTTTTTTACTTTTACCACACTGAATTCTTCAATTTGAAAGCAAAGAAAATAATTTCATGCATTTTTCTTTTTGGCTTGATACCTGAAAATGAAGGAGAGAAATTCAAATTTGCTCCCTTAGTTTTTGTTTCTGTTTTTCTTGCCCATGTACTTGGGTATAGAAGACAAGATTGTCTGTCCTCTGTTGGGCAGGAGTATCCCACACAGATTACCAATCTTTTTATACTGTATATGTCCTTTGTCCTTTTCAGTTCCTTCCTGGCCTCCTCTTCTCTTACATCCTATTCCAAAACAACATGCCTATCCATTTCCTGTGAATTTACAAAATTTGTGTCAAAGAACATAAGAGGAATATAATCAACAATTACGACACTGTTTGATAACCATTAGGTTTTTTATTTTGGTTTTTGAACATTAAGCGTATGAACATTACTTTCACATATGAATTTCTTTGTTTTGCTATTTTTATTGTTTACAAATATTTTCAAAATCCAAGCCAAGTTTTAAAAACTAAAAAAAAATATATTTTTTTTTTAATTTATTTTTATTTTTGGAATTTGGCTAAGAATTCAAATGTTTTCTTAAGAAGTATAAAAATTATTGTAAAAAAATTGAGAGAAAACAAGCACAATCTTCAAAATTTAGAAACCAAAAACCAAATGGTTATCAAACAGGATCTACATGTGTCAATTCAGAAAAATGAGAGTTACACTCGATGCTTTTTGAGAATAGTGTTATAAAGGCTATTCTCAAGTTTTTAGCACAATTTTGCTTTTACTTTTCTAAGTGGGATTAAGATGTAAACTTTTGAAGTTATTTTAGTTGCTTTCCTGATAAGTCTTAACTTGAGAATTATAATTCTAATTGTAGCTAGCTAAAAGAAAATGGAACCTTAATAATACTAATATGTCCATAGTAGTAGGTACAAGTGCACAGAAATTTGTAAATGCTATAATAATTCCTCTCTAAGTACAACTTCGTAAAAATGTTTTAAAAAGCTATTCAACAAAAAACATATCTATCTACAAGATTAAGAGGCTGTTTAGGAGTTGTTTAGAAAGTAACTTTCTACTTCTATTTTCAAGAAGACTTTTAGATGTCTCGGTAACAAATTCAACTGTTTAAAAAAAAAAAATCCATATAAAAATATAAACTAACAATAACGATAGAGAAAACCACTTTTTTTTAAAAACAATGCAGTTCACACTTCATGCATCTTTTAATTGACACGGGAATTCTTCTACAGTTCTAACCCTTGTCTTTTTAGAAGTTAGCTAGAAAGTAACAAGAATTTTTCTTGTCTTTTTCCATTTACCAGTTTTCACAACCACACCTTTGACTCGTGTGAGCATATTAGGTACCACTTTTTATTAGAGTTTAGGTTTCTCCGTAATTTTAGTTATACTACAACATATTCCATATATTGGTCAATAGGATTTTGATTCCATTTTGAATTTCAGAATTTCAATTTATTCTAGATTTTTAGGGTTATCTGGAATTTACCAAACTAACAGTACAAAAAAAATTCCAATCAAGTTTTGCAACCGTACAACAGATCCAGTTGGGTCCTTCTTCCAACACCATCCGTACTCTCTCCTGGTGGTCCTAGACAATTCATTGTTGATTCCTTTTCATCCTCCCGTAAAACTTCAAGAAATTTTACACTAAAACTTTTACCAGAAATTGTCAACACGAGTATAGCTCAACTAACATAAAACATGTTCCATCGACTAAGAGGTGAGAGGTTCGAATCCCCTACCACACATTCGTTGCACTAAAAAAACTTTTACAAGAAATTGAAGGATAATCAAATTTACATTTTATTCATATTTCAATTAGGAAAATATTTGGCTGCATACTGGTGGGTAGGTATCTTCACACCACAGTTAAATTTCTAACAACTAAGAGAGAGAAATTTAATGGTTTCTTCCTACGTAATGTACTCAAGTATTATTCTTTCAGTTATCAGGCCACTGTGCTGCATTAACTAAAATTTGGGAGTGGGTGGTCTAGATTTCTAGTCTTACAATTTATTTTCTTATTAGCTATGTAAAATAAGCCACAATAAGTAGGATTCAGCAAACAAGTTGAAAACAGAGTGATAAATTATGAAAATAGCAGAAGAAAGAGTGAGCTTACTTTTCTTTATTATGAACGTTCCTTGACACTTTCCCGGGTGGTAGCTTGCTTGAAAGCCACAGTGGGAGCAATTCTACAGCCCCGCCTCTGATGTTCAAGCACTAATTCTCCAGCAAACCAGTCGAGCTTCTCGAAGTTGGTTTGCTCTGCAAATTGCTTTCCTCCAAAGAGCACAGATTCAACATTCTTCTGCTTGAGAACCTCATCTGCCAATTCGACCAGCATCTTTACATTACCAGCATTGGAATCAGTACTTGACCTAGGTCCACCCTGGCCTAAGCTCGATCCAAGTGCCTGTAATACCAATAATGATTGGTTCAGTATCATGTACATTAGAAGGTCTTTCATTTCACTCAATACTTCTGGGAGAATTTCAAGCAGTAGATTATGAAGTTCATTCCCCTCTTATTATATTATGAGTTAGAGCTACAAGAACACCACCTGTAATAAAGTGGGTCCTTCGAAAATGAAATTATAATCGTAACTTTTTACTCGTATGTCTGATGTAAAGGAAAATAGTCAACCTGAGCATCACTCAATTATATTATTGACTAAAATGTCAAAGATTCGAATCTCCACCCCACAGTGATTGAACCAAAAAAAAGATATATATGTAAAAGGAAAAGAGAGAGAAAATATTCTCCGATTACAAAAGAAAAAGACTCCATATTACAACAGGGACAAGGAAAACTTCCCCAATTCCGGAGAAGAAAGCACAAGCGCCCATCACAGTATTTACTTACACAGGCTTTAAGGTGTTTAAAGTAAGATAGTTTGGTTGAGCACAGTGGCAAAACAAGGACCAGTTCCTGATACATCCATACATGGACCCCGCAATAGTAGCTAAACAAAGAGTAAAGTACCGTTTTGAATTATGCACCACTGGCTACTTAACAAACTTGTGGTCAGCTTTTTATCAAACCCATGCCCTTTTCAGCATTTACACCCCTACCCGCACGAACAGCTATATTTCCTCCTTTTGAGGAAACTTGCAAAAAGATTATTGGAAGGTTAGCTACAAAGCCTGGTTAGGCAATGAACTTGTTTATCACATTACTATTCTCGTGGAAGCAAACTCTTCTAAAGAAAAATTAGATGGTTTAGAATCTATCAGTTTATGCCTTAAAGTGGGGCTGATTATATAGAATGAAAGGCAAAACAAAAAACTGGCCCAGTGGGTCCCCATATGCCATAAGTATGATTCACTATAGATAGCAAAACCACACAGGTTTTTGTAACTTTTCCGCTTGCAGGAGGCCAACTCGACCAAAGAAACACCTAAATTTTGTCCCCAACTCCCACCTACCTCAACAAAAATGTTTAGCATTGTCAACCATTTCGTTTTTAGTTATTTGTTTTTAAAAATTATGCCTACTTCCTCTCAATTCCTATATTATGTTTTTCACCATTCTTGCAAACATATTTGAATTTCTAGCTAAATATCAAAAACAAAAACAAAAACAAATTTTTGACTTAGAATTTTGAAAACACTTTTAGATAGTAGATACTAAAACAAAGAAACTTATAAGTGAAATATTGTTCATAAGTGAAATATTCAAAAATCCAAGACCAAAAATCACATCGTTATCAACCGGGTCTTTGTAATTGTGTAACTAATAAACCCATCTCTACTTTACCAGGATGACAATATTTAATTCCTGATAGGTAAGCATGAATTCTTTGTATGCTAATAAAAAATCATCCAATGTTAGACTTTATGGTTAAATTTATGCATCTGTCGTTGTAATTATTATTTTAAAAGAATGTTTTCATTAAAAAATGAGAGGCCTGACGAATAAAGAAAAGAAGTTCTTGGAAATAGGAATAGTGTGCAGTTGTGTGCACGTGGCAGATTGTTGTACCTGAATCCTCACGTAATTAGAGCTCCTGGACTGACCGAATGCCATGGCGACGGCCTGGTCCACCATGTCGGCCGAGGCCTCACCGGAGATTCGATTCATGGGCCGAATCCACTCCTTCTCCTTCCACCTTTTGACCTGACGGTAATCGCGGCGGGCCTCGAACGGCTGGCCGGTTCCTAACGACAGAACCAGAAGGTCCTCGACTCCTCGCACGAACGGAAATTCTTGTTTGTTGTGCAGTACGTGCGTGATTGCGGCCGCCGTCGGGTTGCTCATCGCCAAACCGCCGTCGATGGCTAGGCAATTGGTTTGGTTGTCGATAGACCTCAATGTTACCGGTTCAAATATGGCCGGTTCGGCCGATGTTGCTCTGCAAACCTCCCAGAGCCGGAAGTTGAAGCTATCCTTTTCTAGGGCGTCGGCTCGCGAGAACAAAAATGGCGCCGTTGTTGACAGGTCGTAGCAAGGTACCAGAATCGGTTTCAGAGTATCTTTTAGGGTTAAACTCCGTCCATTTTCAGTGAATGCTTCTTTCATCGCTTTCTCTAAAGCGGCGGTGGCTGAACTGGTGGAATTTGTACGGTTGATTTTGAGCAACCGCCCGAACAAACCTCCGCCGGAACTGGAATTCGAGCGGTAGAACCGCTGGCCTTGATCGGCCAAGAACCGCCAAGTGTCCTCTGCCTTATACATCGGCCGATTATGGTCTTTCGTTGCGAAAAGCATCGCAGTGAAAATGCCTCCTACGCCGGCTCCGGCAGCAACGTCGAAATAATCGGCGATTCTGGCGTCAGGATTTCCCGATTTCGACTTGAGCGCTTGTTCGAGGTAAGCCAGAGCCTTACCTGAGACAATCCCTCCCATACCTCCGCCATCGATGCTCAGAATGCAGACCTTGCCTTTCTGGTTTCTTATCGACGAAGCGTCACGACTCGCTTCTTGTTGAGCGTGCGCTTGAGTTGCTACATCGGATATCGGGTTGCCATCAACAGCGGGGGATATCTGCTTAGGAATCCATAGCTTCTGATCATCATAGCCAAAGAGAAAATTGCTCTCAAGAATTGAGAAGATTTCATAACTTAGCTTATCGGTATCTATACTTGGCTCCTGCATTTCCTAACGAATTGATTCCTCAGTTCAAATCAATCAACAGCCAAGGAATTCGTGCTTCCAGAAGCAAACAAACTAACAAGAAGAAAAACAGCCTTCCGTATTCAGTTTGCTTTTCAAAGATTAATCCAACCTCATTTCTCGCATGCCTAGCTTGACCTCCAAACAACAAAACTCCCTTACGAAACCTCACCGAACCACGAAAAATCGTTCGGGCAGCTCAACCAGAGCAAGTCAAACAAGACTTCAACATCCAGAAAAACAAGATTTGACTTCGGCTACAAATCTCCGATTGAGAAACACAATAAACTCCTCAAGACGAAATCAAAACAATACAACCGCGAAATTCCAAAAGAATTAAAAGGACACCAAAAAAAAAAAAAAAGTCACGTCATCTTGACAAGAATGCTCAACCAACCGATTGATCTTTCAAATCACCTCCTTAGCAAAAACAGGTGTTTCGATTATCGGTATCCGGAAATCGATTGTCCTATCTGAAAGCCGACTTTCTTTCGCAACTCCGATAAAAGTAGTAGCAGTAGTAGAGAAAGCCGATAGCCCCTTTCTCTGACTTTTCTTCACTCTTAAAGGAGGTGAGCTATGGGTCTATATCATTATCAATATCATCTGTGCACAAAAAGAAAGATTACGAGCAAGAATCACTGGGAGTAAAGAACAAAAAGGGGAAAGAAAGAAGAAACTGAAATGAAACAGAGACAGAGACAGAGTAGGAAGACGAAGATGGAAGAAAAAACCTGCTGCAGTTGCAGATGACTGACTCTTTTCATTTCCATTTGTACAAGAAAACTAATCTCGATCTGCAATACGGCACCGTTTTGGATCGCTGTTACTTTGCGACTTTGTTTTTGCCGTTGTGGCATTGTCCGATTGAGCATCGACGGTAGCTGTCATGTCTGAGTCATGATCGGACGGTCGAAATCGGTCGTTTCTTGTTTGTCCGTGATGAATGGTAAAATTACAAAAAAGTCCGTTATTTTTTGTTCTTTTGCCGCGGTTCTTTCTTGCCTTTACGTGTGGGTCCGGTTTATCAACTATCAAAACCCCGTCGGTGAAGGATAGAGTGGACGCGCACTTAGCCAATCTTGGTCTTGTATTAATCAAAAAACAAAGTTTCTCTTATCACGAAACTACCCTTCATTTCATTGAATAATCGAGTGACCTTTGTTCTCATTTATATATATTTTTTCAAGAATATTATATAGTATTGGCTAAATTATAAAAAATACCCCAACACTTTACTCTTTATTTCAAAATATTTCTATTTTTTTAAAAGTTGCAATATTATCTTTGACCTTTCATAAATGTTTCAAAACTACATCTAAAGTAGAAATTTATTTGAATGTTGGATGAAAAGTGGATGTGACGGAATGTTGTTTTTTCAAACTTAATTCAGGTAAGCGTCTCAATCACTGCACACACCATTTTAGGTTACCGGTATACAGCTTTCCATCCAAAATTTTAACAAATTTCTACTTCAATGGTGGTTTTGAAACGTTTATAAAAGGTCAAGAATAATATTGCAACTTTTAAAAGAATTTAGGTATTTTGAAATAGGTGACAAAGTTCAATGGTATTTTTTATAATTTATCCTACACTATTTTGGGGTGGGAAATTAAAATCTATGATCTCTTAAAAAGGTAGAGATGTCGTACTAAAAAGAAAAAAAAAATAGAGACATCTTGACAAGATGCTCATGTTAAAGTGTTAGGTCAATTTTGACGAGCTAATCCTTTATTCTTTTACTCATTGAGATTGAATTTAGTTTCTATTTAGGTTTTTAAATCTAACATTTTTTGTCATCGAGATTTGAATTTAAATTCTATTTGATCATTGAAATTTCAAAAGTAACATGTTTGTTACCCGATGTTTGAATTTGATTTCTTATTGGTCTATAAAGTTTGAAATTGGTTTCTAATTGATCACCAAGTATAAGAAATAAAATACATAAAAAAAATCTAACTCATTTAAAAAAATTAGACATCAACAAAGTCTAATCAACAAATGTTAACTACCACGTCATCATTTCGTTAGGTAAGCTAAACGTCAACTCTACCAAATGAACAATTAGAAATTAGATGGACCATTTAGAAACTAATTTCAAACTTTATGGACTAATTAGAAATCAAATTCAAACATTGAATAGAAACTAAATTTAAATCTCAATGACTAAAAATGTTAGTTTTGAAAACTTAAAGACTAAATAAAAACTAAATTCAAATGTCAAGGACAAAAAATGTATTTTATCCGTATAATTATTAATATTTATACTTTATTATGCTTTTTTTTAGTTTTTTTATTATGTTTTTTATATTGTATTTCATGTTTCTATTTAGTTTTAATTGTATTAAAGTGAAATTAATTTTAGGGACCAAAAGACTAATTTATCCCTTCATTTTATTTATGTATTTGAAATTTAATTTCAATTAAAATAAACAAGATCACCTCGAAAAACAAAATGAATTAGTGTTTGAAACTATAAACGAATCAATTCATTAAAACAATTAATGTTAAATTGGAATCAATATACATTAGAAACCAAATTATCAACTTGATTCAAATGGCACAATGTCATTTTCATGCTCCTAAGTTTGTGATTGTTGAAAAGCAAGTTTAATGATGGCTTCAATTGAATTGAAGTTAATTAATGTTGGTCATATTGAGGAGTTGTTGGAATATCAAAAGAATCATAAATATTGGTTTGGTTTTGAATGTCACTTAGAATTTGATTTTGATTATTAGATCTTCCAAAATTGACTGTCATTTCTCCATTGTGATTGGTTAATTATTTTAATTAGCACTAATGGTTGATTTGCCAAGTCCACACATCCATGTCTCATGCTGAGCTAAAGCTTAAGAGACAAATATCATCTTTTATTTGACTAATATATCCCCACTATTTGACATATGGGATGTGTTGTGATAGTTTTAGCTTAGGAATTATCAAATTTGTGTTTGTTTTCTTGGGAAAAGTTAATGGAAATCAAGTGATTAATTTTTTGTGGTCCTCCTATGTTCTAAACCTAAGTAGTATCATTATATGTTAACTTTATTGTATATTGTTCTATCATTATGATAGGTTTTATTGTATAGGTTCTTTCATTGGGGTATTTATCTATATTGTTTTTCTTATATTTACTTGTTTTTAAATATAGTCATTCACTTTTTTAAAAAATAATAATAAATAATATTCCAACAATTGCATTATTAAATGTTGAAATTCCAAAATTTAAGGTGTGGATGATTATTTATTTTATTTTTTTGAGTTCAACATGTGAGAGTTAAGATTCAAATTAGTGATGTTTTATCGATTATATATGCTCTAACTAGTTGAATTATACTCAAATTAGTTAAGATGAATATGATTATTGATGAAAAAGATGGACATGAGAAAAATATGTGTGAGGGGGCCTAATGAAATAGGACGTTTGTGAACCTTTTTCAATATCATATTCAAATTTAAATATGGATATTAATTTTTGTATTAAAAGAAAAGGTCAAAAAAGAAGAAAGAGAGCTTGAGAGTTTGGTAAGAATGAGCTGTTGAACTTTGACCGAGGACATAATTGGGCTGGGCCTTAGGAGATTTTGGAAGGCCCAATAATGGTCCAATTGAGGTGTAGCTGATTCTGCAATATCGGAATCGAATTCTTTTGAAATGGACCCCATGGAATCTTCTCCAACATATTTGGAAACTTCCATTCGCGGTGGGAATCGTGGGATTCATTTACAGCCATAACTTTCAAATCATCTTCTTCACCTCTGCATTTTGCTTCCATGAATTTACACTCCGTCATCATCTCTTCCACCTTATTATGTCCTAAAAACCACGAACGATGCCTGCAAATTCTTCCACAATCACCATTGCGGTCGCCATGTTCGAGGACGACTCTACAAAATTGCCGAATCGGCGAAAGATCAAAGAGGTAGCGTGCCTCACTCTGATGATGCTTATTTTTTTCTCTATTTAATCCACCAATTTAGCCGTGTCTTCACGCCCTGTTTCGTATGAATTTTGAGTTTCGCTTGCTTTTACATGCTGTTACAGATACAACCGTCTGTTTCTCTGCTACGATCAAAAAGAAGAAATACTAGAATCAAGAGAAGAACTACAGCCTGTTACGTTGCCAAAGAAGAAAGGTACTGTAGCAGGAGCCATGGCTTTTATAATTGGTACCAGTATCGGATCGGGGATTCTTGCACTTCCAGAGAAAGCATCTCCGGCTGTAACTCTCCCTCCCTCTCTTTCTATCTCTCGGCTTTAGCCATTTCATTCGAAATAGTTAGAAAGTGGGGGTTCCTGATAGATTATTTTTGTTGTCTTCAACTATTATTTCCTTCTCAGAAACATGTTGTGTAATTTTGTGGCAGGGATTTTTTCCCAGTTCGATATCGATAATACTATGTTGGGGGTTTCTTGTAGTGGAAGCACTGGTGCTCGTTGAAATTAGTGTGGTTCTGTGGAGGAAGAAGAAGAAGAAGAAGAAGAATGAAGAGGGAGAGACGGGGATGGAGGTGATTTCAGTTAGGACTATGGCGCAGGAGACGCTAGGGGACTTTGGTGGAACCCTGGCCACTGTTGCCTATGTTTTCTTGGGATACACTTCCATGGTTGCCTATATTTCCAAGTCCGGAGAGATCCTTCTCCAATCATTCAATCTTCCATCTCCACTTTCAGGCCTCCTTTTCACTTTAGTTTTTACTCTGCTTATCTCCGTTGGTAGGACCAGAGCCATAGATCAAGTCAACCAATGGCTTACAGCTTGTATGATAGGTAACTTCAGGACTTGAACTAGTATCATTGCCTCTCACCTCGGAGCAGTTCTAATTTTTGGAACAAAAATTCAATTAAAGCATATCTGTTTCGGGAAGAACAGAACTTGTTATTACTTTTAAGTTTTGATGCTGTACACATACACAATGGTTCCAAATGTCGTATAATCTTCTACTTGATATTGGATTTTAGAAACAGTTTTATAAATAAAACTAGAAAACTGTTTTGAAATCAACCTCCCAAATTTGCCACAAGTTTTTTATACAAATGTAGATAAATATGATTCGTTGAATGTCTTTGGGAACAGGTTTACTAATGGGAATTGAGGTGTTAGCAGTTCAGTTTGGAGGATGGTTTGCAATGGAAGGTGAAGGAGACTGGAGAAAGGTCCCAACTACAATACCTGTTATTATCTTTGCTTTGGTATATCATGATGTAATACCAGGTAAAATTATATTAGAAATTTGTTTTATTTGTTACCATCACTTTGTTCCTTGATTTGTAAAAGTATGAAGCTATAGCCCCTTGATCAATCTTATACTTTGGCAGTTCTGTGTGCTTATTTGGAAGGTGACCTTCCTGGCCTAAGAGTTTCAGTTTTGCTCGGTAGCTTTATTCCATTGCTAGCATTGCTTATGTGGGATGCAATAGCGCTTGGCTTGTTAGCACAAGCTGATCAAGTAGTTGACCCAGTTGAATTGCTCCTGAGGTAGTTCATTACAAACCTTCAAGATTTCATAGAGTAGCTCTATTTAATGATATGCTGAATTATCATCTCCGCAAGTTTCTGAAAGAAGTTCATGTATTGATTTTCAGAGTGAAATGGAGTGGAGTTTCTTACATGGTAGAATGGTTCTCGCTTCTTGCTATTGGAACATCCATGCTGGGAACATTGCTAAGCTTCTCTGAGTTTTTCAAGGAGCAACTCAGTAACATCTTTTTTAATTTCTCTACAACAGAGACTTTGCCAGTAATTTCTTCACAGTCCCTGATTCAATGTTATTTACAAACATATCTGTTGTAGATTTACATGTTGAAGTGCAAAAGGCAAAACTCATGCGGCCACCATATGTTCTTGGCTATAACAGGAACCATCGAAGTTTAGCCTTATGAGGAATTGGTGGGAAATGAATAAAGTAAGCCTCAGTGCCATGGCAATTGCTGTTGGCCCCTCCCTTCTTGTGTCCACTACTAATCCAGATTCATTCTCCGCTGCGACAGATATTGCCGTAAGTAAACAAAACCAGGTGCCTGCTGTTCTATAAACATCGAATATGCATTATAAGGACATAAATCCTATAATTCAAGCTTAGGTACTTGCACATTCTACTGTAGAAATCTGAAGTGTGATTTCTTTTTCTAAAATTATTTTTTAGGTGATTTGTCTTGACCGTTCATATTGTAGTCAGCTTCTTATCCCCATAAACTTTGTAATGCTTTTGCTTAAGTACTTCGGAAGAGTGAATCCATATTTAATCCTAGAGCACACCATGAGCAGTACCATTCCATTTCCATTCCATGGTTGTCTCATGAAGCATTATTGGCATTTGAAAGGGAATATGATTTTTCGTCTTTAAGTGGCAATGTTATTAAGCTAAAACTTTCAATGGAAACATCGGGGAATGCTTGCAACAGATGCATATATATCCATCTGCATGCTCTCCTTTTTCCCTTCTGGTTTTGGATCCTGAAATATATCAAACTAATGCAAATGTACTTTATTTGCTTATTGTCATTACTTAAATGAAATATGCCTAAATTAGAAAATAGGCCCAAAGTAAAAAATATGGAAGTTTTATTATGGTTTTTCCCTGATGCAAGACTGGTATCAGACATATAATGAAACCCAAATAATTAAAATATATTGAAAGATAGAAGAAATTTAATAACTCCCAAGTATTCGAGGTACTTGGGACCTCTCCCCAAAGTTCAACCGTTCTATTTATAACAAACTCCTAAAACACTACCTTGCTAATTGCTATATTATCCTGGCTATTAAGTCCTAACAAAATCATATGACATAAGAAGATTCTGTATAATATTTAACTTATTTCTATCTACATTTCAGTATTTGGATTTCATAATGATACCAATCAACCTATTGATTTTAGTTAAAAGTATCAACCCTTGTGTCAGTAAGAATCATTTGCGAATATCGAATATCCTTTATTATGTAACAGAAATTCAATGCTTGGTTTTCCTGATTCTCTGATGCTCTGAATGAAACAGGGAGGATATTGCATGACGATGTTGTATGGAGTTCTCCCACCAGCAATGGCATGGGCAATGCACAGTAGGGAATCTGAGGACACTAACTCCAAGGCATTATTGAGAGGGAGGCCTGCACTGCTTGGGCTAGGTTTACTTGCTTGTGGTATTATGGTGGAGCAAGTTCTTCAGGATATTCTGAAATTGCAATCGTAGCAAGGTAAAATCATATTTTATCTGAATTTGTTTTATTTTTCTTAAATTTTTGTGGACAATTTTCAAAGTCAAATTCTGTTATGTTCTCCTCATGGAAAACCCCATTGTTAGTCCAGGGTGAGATTTCGTTCTCTTTTGTGTTCGTTGTTGGATAGCAATTAAAAAATATGCTGGAACTTAAACAAAATTAATTAAACTGAAAATTACATAAATATTCTGAATTTAGAAGATGCTTGATTGAGATCCACTTGATGGCTTGTTTCTTAGAATATGCAGTCTACAGTTATTTTTCTTTTGTTTGTTTGTTTTTAATTTTTATTTTCGAGATACAGTTCAGTCTACAGTTGTTAGACAACACTACTCTGTGCCATCAAATTCCTTTCAATCATCGATTTTGTGGGCAATTAATTCCCTCAAGCATCAAATCCGTTGAATGGCCTCTCATCTTACATTAAAATGCTCGTCTTGTTAACTATATCCCTTACTTTTGTCCTTTTATTTTTCTGCTGGACAAATTTAGAATCAGCCAACATATTTGCTTGAATAAATTGAAAAACTAAGAACATCCTTTATGGCAGTTCTTTTTTCTCATCTTTCCTGCGTTAATTACATGAGTTCGATGAACACCTGGAAGAAAATTTCATACAAGGAAAAACGGGCTATATCATAGAATTAGAATTATGAAAGTTTGTGCGGACTGCGGATAATATTACATTACAATCTTTGCATTTCCATGATGGTAGCTACAATAACATGTCCCAATTCTGGCGGAAATATCTGTCAAGCAAATGTTTTTGTTTTTTACGAGGTTTTGATCTTCAGTATTGCAATAAACGAATACATATGAAAGTTTCTCTTCACAAATTCTTAACAGAAGAAAACTATGAAAATACCATTACTTGTGTACAATATTCTTCATCTTCAACAGAAAAGGTTACAGATCTCATGCAGAGGGAACTTGCTACAAACTTTGAAGAAGACGAACTGCTTGGTTTGCAACAATCTCGAGACAAATATTATGACATGAGTGTAGTATCTGTCTGATAAATAGCAAACCCAAGGAGTGAAAGTTGGGCTGAGTTCTCAAGGGGAACGCCATAGAATGCCTCTGGCCAAGGATCAGATAAAAAGGAGAAAGAAGAGAAGAGAAAAGACAAGAAGGTGGAGATGGGTGCCATTTTTCTCCAAAGTGCTGTAAGTTAATGCAGTTGTTTCACTTATTCTTTATACTTCATTGGAGAGGGTGAGTATATATGGAGCTGAAAAAGTTTGAAGCTCACTGAAATGTCTAGCCATAAGGCTTCCTATACCCTGACCCGGAAAGCAGAAGGAATAACATTGATGTAATGCAATTATGCAGGCGTGCCTCAGAATTCCAAACTCAAGTGAAACATAGTCGTTGTTGCTTGTACTTGAATATTTTGGGACTTGTGAGAAGAAAAATGAAAAAGAAGAATCACAACAAACAAGAAAGGAAAAGGAAGGTTGGTAATGGAACCAGTCATGTCAGAGATATTTGGACTCCTCTAGTTCGTTGTCGAGTGAAAGGCTGAACAAAGAATCAAATGCCGGAAGGAGGTTATGGGGATGAGCCAGTTGAAGGTAATCTTTGATTTTAAGCCTAAATTATGCATTTATTATTTTTTTTTTCTTTAATCTGTCTTTTGTGAATGAATTTGTGCTCTGAACTCTGAAGTGTCCGGTTTCTTTTAACTTATGACAAGAAATAGAAAAAACTCCAAAGATGAAAAATGAAAAGACGACGTATGATTTGAAGACTAGGTGCCTATTTTACTTTTAGGTGAAAAGTAAACAGACAGTAAAGAAGTTGTGTTTCGTGTGGACGAGATCAAGATAATGTTAGGGCTAGAAATGACCATATGGTGAATAGCGTTTTTCTATTATTGATTCCAATAAAGAGTGAACTTTATTCTCATTTATTTTTAAAATTTTCAATGTTGTATTTAGGTCTTGAAATTACAATTTTGCATTTAATAGGTGAACTTTAAAAAGTGTCTAATAGACCAGAGATATATTAGATAAAAAAAAATTAAAAGTTTAAAGAGCTATTAGATCTAAAATTGAAAATTCAAGAATTTATTAGACATGTTTTTATGTTTTAGGACCTATTGAATAGAGTTCGGAGACCTATTGCTCTTGTAGATTTTTGATCAAAATTTGTTCACTCTATCGTAGGTCATCCCTCCGAAAGCAAGAAGAAGCTGGACTTGAAAGAATCAAAGACTCTTTGCTGAAAGAGGCCAAGCGCAAGCTTTACAGTTTTTATTTTAATATGTTATTTTTCTAGCTATCTCATGATGTAAATTGTCCATTTTTTCATTCTTATAGTTATGATTCTCTTTTGATAAATTTGGAGAAGCTCTTTGTAATCACCTTAGACTGCCGCCTCTTTTCCATACATCAATGAAATTCTTTTTTATATAAAAAAAAAGTGTAGAATCCTATTAAATACAACTCTGAAAGTTTATGGAGTAAACTTCTAATTTTAACATGTTTCATTTCATATATATAATCATATAATGTATTGAAGGGTTATGCCAATTTAAACCAATTGTTGCATGGGTTTTGGCTTTTTTCAAAAAAAAAAAAAAAAAAAAACCCAAATACCACATTAATGTCACTCTTTTTTTTTTCTTTTTTTAAAGTACAATAATTGTGAGGTGGAAAATTGAACCATTGATCTTTGAAATGGTAATTGGTAGTGACACATTAATGTCATTTTCATGCTCTTGAATTTGTGATTGTTGGAAAACAGGTTTAATGATGTCTTCGATTGAATTGAAATTAGTGAGGTCATATCGAGGAATTGTTGGAATCACAAGAAAATTATAATAGTATTGGCTTGGTTTTGAATGTGTCACTTAATAAGTTACTGATTTTGATTATTGGATCTTCCAAATTGACTGTCATTTCTCCATTGTGATTGGCTGTTGATTAATTATTTCCATTAGCCCTAATAGTCGATTATCTTTTATTTGACTAATACTTCGTCCTCACTACTTTAATACATGGATGTATAGTGTTGTGATAGTTTTAGCTTAGAAATCAAGTGGTTACTTTTTTGTGGTATTCCTATGTTCTAAATCTAAAGCGGTATAAATGCAAAATTCATTGTATATGTCCTCTCATTACTAGTAGTTTTTAATATTGTTTTCTGATATTTATTTAATTTAAATCTAGTTTCTTCATTTTAGTGTTTTTTAATAGATAAAACAACAATATTTAGACCATTACTTTGTCAAATATATAGAAAATTTAGAATTTAAGGTCACGAGAGAATGAAAATTATTAATAAAACAATAAGAACATGATCTATTAACTTATTTATTTAATGATTGATATGAGGATAGCTCAACACAACAGACATTACTTACCTCTCAAAAGGTTGAAATTTGAATTCCTCCCGTTCCTTGTTTGGACTAAAAAAATATATATATTTATTTGATGTTAATCGAAGATATGATATGAGAAAATGTGTGTGAGGGCATAATGAAACAGTATAAAATGACGTTTTGGAAAATTCCTCAGTGACATAAAAATTTAAGTCTGAATATTAATTTTTGCATTAAAAGGAAAGGAAAAAAAGAGAGATGAACCTTGACGGAGGAAATAATTGGGCTGGGCCTTGAGAGATGTTGGCAGACCCATACTTGTAGATCATTACAAAGGCGACACACCAAGCCCAAGTTCTGATCTGGGTATAAAAAATTTCAGGCCCAATTAATGGCCCAACATACAGTGGATCAGGACAAAGGCCCATGCTTGGTTCAGTTGGAATCGCTCTTACCAAAAAAAAAAAAACAATTTTGACCCCAAAACTTGTCAAGTTGTATGAATTTTAATATTAAATTTTCAATTTCATCAAGTTGCACCTCAAACTTAGATATGTGTAGCAATCTTAATCTCAAACTTTAAAAAATGTTGCAATTTTAACTCTAATAGATTCTCACTCTAAACATCGTAAAAATAAATTTTCTTTTATGTGTTTAATGAATTATAAAATAGATGTACAATGTGAAGTTGATAAAATTTTAAAGAAAAGCGACATTAGAGTTTTTTTTTTTTTTTTTTTGGTTGAAATTCATGAATTTTGACAAAGTTATTTAACGATTAATCTATGCATTGTTCAAACTTATTTTTGTGCAAAACTATATTCTATTGAAATGTATGAGTTTATGAAGATTTTTATACTATTTTTTGTTAGAATTAGTAGGCAAATTAGTGAAAATTTAACCGAGGGTAAAAATTACAACACTTACTTAAGTTAGAGTTCAATTTAATGAAATTGAAAGTTTAGGGTCTAAATTGATACAATAACAATTTAGGGTTAAATTTGATATTTTTTCAAAAAAAAAAAAAATGAATCTCTTGGAATTGGACCCATGGAGTCTTCTCCAACATATTTGGAAACTTCCATTCATGAATCAAATCTTTGTAACTGGATTTTGTCTAAAATTTTGTCAGGAAAATTTTGAGTAAATTCTAGAGATCTTTGTATAGGATTTATCAGTCCTAAATGGATATCAAAACCAAGAAATCTAATTTGAGTTTGAAAAAGTTTAAGCTTTGCAACTGAAACAACTAAACCATTATATTTAATTGTTTCAATAAAACTTTTTATATGAGAAAAATGTTGATCTATATTTAATGAAAAGATTAAAACATCATCAATATATATAATTGAAAATTCTTGAATAGGCTCAAGAATGTCATTCATGAATTTTTGGAATTCGAATGGAGCGTTTTTCAACCCAAAGGGCATAACGTTTCATTCAAATTGACCAAAAAGTACATTGAACGCAGTCTTATACCTATATGCTTTGACAATTTAGATCTGCCAAAATCTAGACTTCATGTCGAATTTTGAAAATATTTTGGCATTTGAAATGCATTTGAGTAATTCAATTTTATTCGAAATTGGATATCTAATCCATTCCAAAACCTTGTTTAAGGATTTATCGTTGATTACCAGTCTGGGAACGCTACGTTCCTTTTCTGCCTGATTGTTGACATAAAATGCTGCACAAGACAAAGGACTCTTGGATGGTCTAATCAACATCCTTTTGAGTAACTCATCTATCTCCTTTCGACAATGGCTTAAGAGCTCAGAGTTCATCTGGATCGGCCTTGCTTTAGTAGGAATATTTGATTCTTTAAAGTCCTTGAATATTTGATTCTTTAAAGTCCTTCTCATATGGTAGAGATACCATATGATTCTTCCTTTTCCAGAAGGCATCTAAATGAGTGGAGTAGATTTGTTCTTCAATTTGCTTTTGGATATCTTGAATCTTCTTTCGAACATCAAGGTTGTGCAATTGTTCTTCTATTCTCTTGAAGCTTACTTCTTCTTGATAAAAGATATCTGATTCTCTTTGAGATCAATCCTATTGACAATATTAAGATTACTTTCTCTTAATGGATCAATAAAATTGAATACTACCTTTTTATCCAATATGGTAGACTCTATTCCTTCGTCTGTAACCTGTAAAGGATATAATTGAATAATGAATGGTGTACCTAGAATCACTAATTGATTCAGGTTCTTGATAAGCAAGAATCTGACAAAGTAAACTCCATTGTTGCAGATATGGAGTGCTGGTAATTTATGCTTGATGAACAACAATTGTCTATTTGCTCCTCTAAGCGTTTCGACTGTTTTTTCAAAATACTTGGAATGTACGAGTTCTTCATGTATGCAGTTATGGTCTGATCCATAATCGACTAAAGCTATTTGAGTAATCTTGAAGTCGTGTATCTTTAAAGATACTTTGACATACCATTTATGATATTGTATCCTTGTTAGGGTTGCAAGAAATGTTGTTTCCTCTATTGAAGGTGTTGAAGGTTCTTCATTGCTTTATTCTTTGTGGTTTGAAGATGAAGCCTGATTTGATTTAATCAAAGCAACTTCAATGGATAGTTGAATAACATCCTTCTGATAATCCAGTCGAAGTTTTTTGACTTCAGCTTTAAGCTGATTAATTTTGAATTTGAGATCCGAAACTTTAACTTCTTTGTCTTTCTTGAATAATTGAAAGACGTCATCGATGGAAGGATGTTGAGTAAATAAAGGAGGTTTCTTCTTTTCTATATCAAGTTCTTCCTTTAAGGAAATCTTAAGTCTATTGAGTATCGTCATTTTGAAGGAATCGTCAGTGATTTTGTCTGCGGCCTCAAAAAGTAATTCTTGATCCTTGGTTAGGACGTTTATGCAATCTAAGCAATTACATAATCTTTTTCCATCACAACCTGGCTTGTGAGCTATTTGAAACTCTCTTTCTGAGGAAGACTAAGAATCAGATTCTTCTTCAAAGAAAAGAATCTGATCATCTTCAGAATCACTGTTATAACTGGATTCTTTAGAGTCGGATCATAACATGCTTAGTAGCTCTTTTTTTGTATCATCATCGAAACTAAGCTCATTGATCTTCTTCTTCATTGGACATTTAGGAGCATAATGTCCAAATCCTCTATGCATTTGTAGCATTGGACTTTTGAATGATCTCTTTTGGTATAGCTTTTTCCCTTATGAGGAGTTCTTTTACTGTAGGATTTTTTCCTGTAAGGGGTTTGCTTTGAAGATCTGTAGTTATAAGGACTTTGCTTTTAACGATTTGAGTAGTAGGTCTTTCATCTTGAAAGACTCTTCTTTGCACATAATGAAGGCGGTTCAGTTGCATTCTGATAATAGTAAATCTTACAGAATTGACCAAACTCCTTTTTTCTTTCTGCTCTGGAATGAGCATTCTTCTCATGCCTCTTTGCTTCTAAGCATTGTTTAACTTGATGGATGATAAACTGTATGATTTCGCCATAAGTGACTTCCTTCCAAGGAATTTCTCCCTTGTAATATTCTGTGAGATAGTGCATCTTTTCTACACCGAATATTTTTGGAAGTCCGGTTATGAATCTCTCTTTCCAGAAAGGATTGGCACAATCTTTTCTCTTGTATACTTCTATTAAGAAAGTATCTTTGTACCATTAGAAATCTTGCAACTTTGGACACTTTAGCTATTAAAGATAAGTTTCAGCTTGCGTTGTGTAGTTGTCTGCGTTTCCAATGAAATGCTTGATTAGGGCAAAGCAAATGGTTACAACAACATCATCCTTTAAATTGCTGATGTTGCTGGCTACTTCGTGTTCTCTCTTTGGAGACATTTGTTCTCTCCTTGGAGCTTTGATAGTAGAAAATGAGTCTTCTGTGCTATCAATAGGAGATTTATAAGTAAGCATTTTCTGCCTTTCGTCTTCATTAAAGGTAGAAATCCACCATCCTTTTAACTATCCAGTGAATTCGGCAATAATTAGGAGGGCATTTTCTTCGTCTTTGTAGCCTTTCGAAACATAAGCTGCATTAGCAACAAATATTTCTTGGATTACCCCCATGACGAGATATTGAGATAGACCATCGACGTTCCATTCATAAAATGGATTCTCCATCAAATGATTTGGATACCATATAGGGACGTTCTTCATAGGATAATTCCGGATGAGAATCCCTGGGATAGTAATTTCGAGAACTATTATTTGATCTTGGAGCTGAAATCTTATTTACTTTTTTAGGAGGGATAGTTTTCCTTCCTTCCAGAAGTTCTTCAGGATTTTCAGCCGAGATTGGAAAATGATTCATTTTGTTAAACATTTCTGTAAGCTCTTCATCATTGAGTACATTGATTTGGGGATCATCTCCTTTGAGTGCTAATTTAGCAAGTTCCTTTTGAATTTCTTCAAGCATCTTCTGCTCCTTGATTTTAATTAGCGGTATTGATCCTCCCATTCCTGCACCAAAGTTTGGTAAAGGATCTTTTACCTTTGGAATATTGTTGTCTTCAAAGGTCAATCTTTTTTTAGTATTTCGAGGAGTGAAAACCTTCTCTCTCTCCTCTATTATGTTCATCTGATCTTCCATGGTTGACAGCATCTTGTTCGTAAAGTTATTCTCAATATGAACTCCTCTGATTCCTTTTGAGGGGTTCTTTTCTTATTCATTCAAGGAAATCTGCTTGAATGGGGCAACAACAACTAAATTTTCGTAAGAGCTTCTAAATTCAATTTTCTCTATCGATGGATGAGTATCTGAGACTTCTCCTCTTTCTAAGGTTCTCCAGAGAGTCTCTTTGAGTGTATTCACCTCCTGTTGATAATTATCATGGTAGGCGAACTATTTGAAAAATGGAATATGCTCTTCAAGAGTTTTCATGGTTGATATCCATGATTCTTTGAATTGCTCTCTTTCTTCGAGCTCGTAAGCTTTAAAGAAAGCTTTTCTTGGCATGCTCCATTTTTTGTCAAGAAAATCTTGTTTAAAAAGTTCCATGTTGACATTGAATTCTTTAGATATGACATTGAGTTCGTTGTACTGACTCACTGAATCCATATCTGTTTGAGTAGGATAATTGGGCCTTACATACCTGTTAACTGGTATGCGAGGATTAAGATCTACTGATCTGATTCTAGCTGAGAGAGATCTTCTTAGCGGTTCCCGTTGTTCTCTTCCAAAATTTTGTGAAGATGAAGACTCTCCACAGTATTCTGAAGCACTTTGTCTAGAAGGGGCAAAATTTATGACTTTTGGAGTAGGTGGCTCTTCATCCTGAAAGTTGATTTCAACTAGTCCGTCAAGATGTTCGATAATATGAGTAAGTGCTTTTGGCTTGGGAGCTCTTGGGGCAGTTGCATATTTTAATGCCCAATGTGATCTTCGAGTGATTTTGTCCCATCTCAAAGTTTTGGGAGTTTTCACTATTGATTTTAAAGTATTGGCTTCTATGAGTATTGTCTCTCCTTTGTGAGAAGCTCTTAGAGCTCTTGGGACTATATGTGTTCGCATCAATCGATAGCATATCCGACATATAGTGACAAAGCCGTGAGACCCTGGATCTAAATTCAAATCCTTGAAATAAACATCAAGAATTAAGGAATTTAGGATTTTAGTATCTTCGAGAGAGAGAGTAGCATGGATAGCAATTGAAGTAAATTGGTCCGTCTTCCTTGTTGGATTCCACAATCCCTAAGAGAGAGCTTTCGAAGTCTAAAAATCTCTTATCCAGTAAAGTAATAAGGATAGGAGTATTTAGACCTGTTCGAAATAATGGTTTTATTGTTATCTGGACTAAGCCAAGATGCATAAATTGATATTCTCCTCTATGACTTAGAATCAAGTCTCTAGAGAAGAGGTTGAAAATTTTTGGGTTGTTGTGGATGGCTATAGTTCGTTCCATAGTTCTGACACCCCAGCTTTGAGTAAAATCAAGTGTATGTTTGTAATAGATCGTTTTTAGATCTACTTGAGGAATGTTCCCATTCGCTAGTTGCTCTTCGACTTTGGCGATTTGAAAGGCATCATTGGAACCTTTGAGATCCTCGACGTTGCAATCAAGCAACATATATGCTTAAATAAATTGAAAATAAGAACATCTTTTTTGGCAGTTCTTTTTTCTCTCTCTTTCCTGCATTAATTGCATACTTTTGCTTAACACCTGGAAGCAAATTTCATACCAGGATAAACAGGCTATATCATAGAATTAGAACTATAAAAGTTTGGAGGACTAATTATATTACATTACAATCTTTGCATCTCTAATGTTGGAAGTTCCCGTAACATGGCTCAATTCTAGCGAAATATTTGTCAAGCAAATGATTTTGTTTTTTCCGAGGTTTTGATCTTCTGTACCAGAACAAACGAGTGCATATGAAAGTTTTTCTTCACAAATTCTTAACAGAAGAAAACTATGAAAACACCATTACTTATCTACAACAGTCTTCATCTTCAACAGAAAAGGTTACAAATCTCATACAGATTGCAGACTGAACTTGAGCAGAACTTGCTGCAAACTTTGAAGACCAAACAGCTTGATTTGCAGACAATCTTGTTATAGAAATTATAACACGATTGAAGCATCTGTGTGAAAAAAAGCATACCCAATGAGTGAAAGCTGAGCCGAGTTTTCGAGAGGGAGACCATAGAATGCCTCAGGCCAAGGATCAAATAAAAAGGACAGAGAAGAAAAGAGAAAAGACAAGATGGTGGAGATGGGTGCCATTTCTTTTTTCCAAATACTGCAAGTAATGCAATTGTTTCACACTTATTCTTTACACCTCATTGAAGAAGATGAGTTTATATAGAGCTGAAAAAGCTTGAATCTCACTCAAATGTTTAGCCATAAGCCTGACGGTAGGGTCCTATGCCTTGACCCAGAAAGCAAAAAGGAACAATATTATGTTTAGGAGTATGATGTAATGAAATTATGTAGGCATGCCTTAGAATTCTAAACTCAAGTGAAACAGTGTCATGATTGCTTGTAGTTGAATCTTTTGAGATTTGTGAGAAAGAAGAAAACAAAAGAAGAAAAGAAAAAGAAGATTGGTATGGAGACCAGTCATGTCAGAAGTGTTTGGAATCCTTTAGGACACGTTTGGATTGCAAATATAAAAAAAATATTTGGGAATTAAAAACCTAAGATTTAAATATTTGGATAATAAATGTATGATAATTAATATTTGAGAGTTTAATTATTATTTTTCTCTCTCTTCTCTCGTCTCTCTTCTCCATTTTTCAACGGAAAAGGTCCCAAGTAAAAAAAAAACTTATCTCCTACATGGATAATAAAATCTCATGGTTCATGAGTTATTTTTATCCATGAGTAATAATTACTTGAGTTTTAAAAAGTAAAGACCAATGAAACAAACATTAGTTTTTTATACCATTGCCAAAACTCATCTCAAAACCAGTAAAACAAATAGAGCGTTAGGGGCTGTTTGGGGTGTGGGTTATAATAACCTGTGGAATACTTTACACCCCAAACACAGACTATTATAACTTCAGATTAAATAACTTTGTATTTTAAACAATATTATATAATTCCACAAACTATTATAACTCACTCAGCGCCTCAAAGAACTCCTTAGTTCGAGTGAAAGGCTTAATAAAGAGTCAAATACAGGAGCTTATGGGATGAGCCAATTGAAGCCTATATGTCATCTTTGCTTTTAAGCCTAAACAATGAATTTGTGCTCTACGTGTGATGTTACTTTTAACTTAATGACAAGAAATAGAAAAAACTTCAAAGATGGAAAAAAGAATGGCGTGTGATTTGTAGACATGGTGTGTAATTTTCCTTTTAGGGTGAAAAGTAAAGAAAATGATGAGATTGTTTGGTGTGTGACAAGATCAAGATAATGGATTAATAGGGATGATCATAAGCTGAACTTTTTATTTTTTTTTTTTCTTCTTCTTTTTAATTATTTCAAATAAATAAAAAGAATAGCACCAAATTATATAAATAAATATAGTTTGATTTGTGTTCTTGCATTATTTTTTATTGTACTTTTTTTTCTTTGACCAACTACCAATGAATTTCACTCATTTGAATATAAATGAGAAGCAATATGTCCATCTTTTAATATATTCTAAGATGAATTCACTTTTCTCTTTTGGTATATTCTAGAGCAAATGCACCTTTTTTTTTTCTTTTCTTTTTTTTAAATACACTTTTGGTCGATGATCCTTGAATTTTTAAAACTAATATTTTTGGCTCTTGAGATTTGAATTTAGTTTCTATTTGGTCTTTAAGGATTCAAAAGTGAAATATTTGGCTCCCGACTTTTTAATTTGATTTCTAATTGGTCCTTAGTTTGAAATTGGTTTTTAATTGGTCTCTTAGTATAAAAAATAAAAGATAAAATTCAACTCATTTAAAAATTACATATCAACGAAGTCTAATTAGCATATGTTAATCGTCTCGTCATCATTCTGTTAGATCAACTTTACTCAAGAACCATTAAAAAATCAATTTCAAACTTCAAGGACTAATTTGAAATCAAATTCTAAATTTGGGGACCAATTTGAAATCAAATTGAAACTTCAAGGACCAAACATATCATTTTTGAAATCTCAATGATCAAATAAGAACTAAATTCAATTATCAATGACCAAAAGTGTTAGTTTTGAAAATGTATGGACCAAATAGAAGCTAAGTTCAAATCACATGGACCAAAAGTGCATTCTTTCATATTTTTTTTAATAATGACAATGAAAAAAGTAAATTAAGATATGTAAACAAAGAAAAGATAGAAAGCCCCACATTAAATTAAGATCAGAAAAAAAATAACAATATCAAACTTTGTCCTTCTTAAGAAGCAACCCTTATCCTACCCTTTTTGAACTCATGTAAAAAACAAACTATTTTTAACCATTCCAATAGCAAAAGAAAGAGCTATTAGATTCATGAAAGTCAAAAACAAACATGGGAATTAAAAACTTAAAATGCAAGTACTAGTGTTAATTTGGTTCTTTAAATCTCCAAGAGCTAATTAAAAGCAGCATTATAATCACACATTTGGGTTGCTTCTAAATGACCCAAGAGCTTTAACAGCACCTGCTCTCAAGATGAATTGGTGGTAGAATGCTGCAATTGCTGCTCCTATGAAGGGTCCAACCCAAAATATCCACTGCAAACAAAAAAAAAAAAAACCCATAAATGAAACAAATATTTCAGAGATATTCAATCATCATCACAATGTAAATGATTTCTATAGTTTCAAATAATATCTGTGGTTTCAATGTATTCGTAAATTTGAATTATCAATGTCGACATCAATGTTTCTCTCCTCCAAATGTTGGGATGCTTTATGATATCATTACTGAATCAAGACGTTTAGATAAAGTTTTTTTTTAGTTTAACAACATGTGAAAATAAATAATTTAAACCTTTGACCTCTTAATCGAGGACTCGAAGGTATAAAGTTAACCATTTAAGGGACAAATTTTAAAAGTAGAAGTCTTTTCATAACTTATTACAAAAAAAGAGTTCAAAGCCAAACTATTTACAAAAAACATGCAGATTTTTTGTCCTTATTAGAATGCGTCTCTTTGCAATGAACAGTAGCAATGTTTGACCAAACGATTTTTTTCTTTTTTTTAAACGAAAAAAGTTTTTTCATTTAAAATAAATACATATTTAATAAACCATCAAATCCTTTCAATAAATATTTAACTACCCATCAAATCAACTAATTAATTATTTAATTTTTTCTTTAAAATAAATATTTAATAAATAATTCATAATTACACAATCATTCACTAATCAATTTTTTATTATTATTTTTATAAACACATTCACCAATCATTTTCTCAATTATTCTAAAAAAATATATTTTTTAAATACTTTCACCAATAACTTTCTTAGTCATGATCTAAAAAAAATTATTTTTTAAAAATACATTTACCAATCAATTTTTATTATTTTGTATAACTATTTCTTTCTCCTTTTTTTTTATTTTAGTTATTATTTTTTTTCAAATACATTAATCAAACATTTCGTTTTTATAGTCTTCTTATTTTTCCGTTTCGTTGATTAGTTTTTTTAATTTTTATTTTAAAAAATATTTCTAAACACTTCACTTTTATATGATATAAATTAGACATTTATTATTCGAGATGAATAAATCATTTATTATTCTTATTCATTAGTTTTATAATTTTATTAATCTAGGAATTTGAAAAAAAAAACAAGGTCAAGCATATTTTAAATATTTTAAATCATTTTAAGTATATATATTGTTAACATATACATTAATATAAGAAATATATGATAAGATAATAATGTGTATGTCAAGAAATAAATAAAATTTTGATTAATTCATTAATATGTTATTGATAAATGTATAAGAAAGATAATAAAGGAGAGGTCGACACAAAAACTTTTAATATGAATTGTGTAGGGATTTAGGACACTAAATTCTAGGTCTAACCATAAAAATTCATGGTACCAATTTTTAAAGTGAGAGAAATCAAGTATGTATTGGTAGTAGGGAGATAAGAAAAGATGCAAAATATCACGGATATTGGTAAAATATAGGTAAAATATCAATAAATATCACATATATTTTGACAATCAATGGTTGACAAGGAATATCAGTAAGTTGAAACTTGTTTTGTTTTTTTTTTTTCAAATTCCTAGATTAATAAAATTATGAAATTAATGAATAAAAATAATAAATGATTTATTCATCTCGAATAATAAATGTCTAATTTATATCATATAAAATTGAGTGTTTAAAAATATTTTTTAAAATAAAAATTAAAAAAACTAATCAACGAAACGAAAAAATAAAAAGACTATAAAAATGAAATGTTTGATTAATGTATTTGAAAAAAAATAGGAGAAAGAAATAGTCATAAAAAATAATAAAAATTGATTGGTAAATGTATTTTAAAAAAATAATTTTTTTATATCATGATTAAGAAAATTATTGGTGAAAGTATTTTAAAAAAATATTTTTTTAGAATAATTGAGAAAATGATTGGTGAATGTGTTTATAAAAATAATAATAATAAATTGATTAGTGAATGATTGTGTAATGATGAATAATTTATTAAATATTTATTTTAAAGAAAAAATTAAATAAATGATTAGTTGGTTTGATGGGTAGTTAAATATTTATTGAAATGATTTTTTTTTTTTTTGATAATTATTGAAAGGATTTGATGGTTTATTAAATATGTATTTATTTTAAATGAAAAAACTTTTTCCGTTTAAAAAAAAAAGAAAAAAATCGTTTGGTCAAACATTGCTACTGTTTATTGCACAAAATGCGTCTTTTCAAGAGGCGCATTCTAATAAGGACAAAAAATCTACATGTTTTTTGTAAATAGTTTGGCTTTGAACTATTTTTTTGTAATAAGTTATGAAAAGACCTCTACTTTTAAATTTTGTCCCTATTTGGTTTAAGCTATGCTTAGATTGACAAATGTTTAGATAATTTTTTTCTTTCTTTTAGTTCAACAACATGTGAAGATGGATGATTTGAACTTCTAATCTCTTAGTCGAGAACTCGAGTATATACGTTGACCATTTAAGCTATGCTTAGATTGACAAATGTTTAGATAAAGGTGATAGTTAAAAAAAAAGTGTAAAAAATGAGGACTAACATGGTTATTCCAAGTCTTTTGCTCGTTTAAAATAGCAGCAGATCCCAAGCTTCTTGCTGGGTTGATTCCAGTGCCAGTGATTGGAATGGTAGCCAAGTGAACCATGAACACAGCAAATCCAATTGGAAGTGGAGCCAAAACCTTCAACCAAAAAGGTAAAAGAAAAAAAAAAACAAAGATATTATTAACCCAAAATTTTCACAAAATTAATGAATAGCAAAAGAAAAGGATTTTTGTATGCATGTGAAACCAAATAAAATAAAGTTGACAACTTCGATATAAGAGGTCATGCTGACCAAAAAGATAGATAGAAGGAAATTTTTATTTTTGAAAAAGTAAGTTCTGAAATAGGCATTAGGGTTGGGAGTTGGTGGCTAACACATGAATCCACTTTGTAATTCTTTCAATAAAAAGAAAATTAACAAGAACATTAAAAGGATATTTTGCTATCTTGGTATTTAGAACTCTTGGAAGCCCTCTATGACATTTAGGTAGAGAAAAAGATTTTCTTGGAAGGAATCAAGTTTTCCTAACTCAACTTGCCAAGTTAAATCCACTCATGTTGTGTTTTACCTTTTCTTTTCCTTTTTTCCTTTTTTTTTTTTTGTTTGTTTGTACATATAAATCAAAACCTACTCGACAAAATGAACATAGTTTAGCAGTAATGGACATGTACTCATTTTCTTAAGTTCAGAGGTTCAAATTCTCATACCCACATTTGTTATACTACAAAAAAAAAAAAAAAAATCAAAACCCACTCCTTGTGTTGTATGGTTATCAATATAAAGCGGTTAATTGAAAATATTACATCATAAATATAGATGAGTTAAACTCGAAATTCTTTAGAAGAGGTAAAAATGTTTGATCAATAGTTTCTTTTTAGTTATTTGAAAATGTTGTATTATAAATATGAGAGTGCGAAATTCAAAACCTACAAATGTGAGGTGAGTGTTTGAATCTTCAACATTTATATAGATGACTATGCTCAAGTTAGCAGCTTTGGCAGCACTTTATTTATTTAAGGTGTGTAATGTGTATAGACACTTCAAATTATAATTTCATGATATGTTTTACATTGATTTAATTTTCTTAGACATATTTGAGTTTGATTCTAATATTTTAAGAATCCCACGAATGGAAGGAAATTAATTGATGCTAAAAGTTTAATTTTGTATTAAAAATATTTTTAAAATTTTCAACATTCTAAATTTTTTTAAACGATTATATATAAAGTAAATTAGTATTGTACAAATTAAGCTAGGTAATTGCATTAATTATGGACATCCATTCTCATGTTAAGAGAAGTATAATTTTATACATTCAACTTTAATGAATTTCACCCATAACTAATTAAGGCATATATCTTGACTAAGAAGTCAGAAGTTCGAATATTTCTACTTTATATATTAAAAAAAAATCTAAGATTTTTTTTTTCAGGTTCAAACAAAACACAGAGATAAAATTGTACAAAGTTATTTGGGAGCAATTCCCAAAAACTAACTTTCTATTTCTCAAATGAGTTTAATTCTCATTTTACTTCAAAAAATTTCAAAGTTTACTCTATGGTTGACACCTACAATTTTAAACTATTTATTTTAGTTTCTTAATTTTATAAGATGAACATTATGATCTTATAAACTTCTGAAATATCTATTTTAATATCCTAACTTTTAAAAAAAAAAAAATTGGTCTTTTCTATTATTGTACTACTTTCCACTCTGTTCTTGTCTTAACTACTCTATCTAGCTCAAATAAATCCTCACATCAACATGTCTCTACATATACTCAAAGTCACTATCTCGCAATCAAGAACAAAATGAAAATATGAACTACAATGATAATTGTTTTTAAAGTTTTAAAAATTAAAATAGACATTCTTAAAGTTTAACGAATAAATTAAAATAACGTTAAAAATTCCAACACCAAAATAAAGAGTTAATTTTTTTTTTCTTTTCCTTTTTGAGTTCAACAATTACAGAGTGGAGATCACATTATCGACCTTCAAAAATGATAATTGGTACCTGGAGCTATGCTCGTATCGGCAAAGAGTTTATTTTATGAGATAAAAATGATGATTTAAAAGGGGGAGAAGGGTTAAGATGCATACGGGAACATGGGAATCTCTGGCGTTTCGTTTGGGATCAGTAGCAGAGAAGACTGTGTACACCAACACAAACGTTCCCACTATCTCCGCCGCCAGTCCGACGCCGACGGTGTAGCCGTCGGCGAGCCCATTTGCCCCGCCGCCGTACTTCTGGAAGTGGGCCTTCTGGAAGGCCTTCACGAGCCCAACTCCGCTGATGGCCCCCAAGCATTGGGCCACCATGTACATCACGGCCCGCACCAGTGACACCTTACGGGCCAACAGCAGCCCAAATGTCACCGCTGGGTTTATGTGACCCCCTGCACTTTCTCAATTGTTAACCTTTTCTTCTTTTTTATTTTTGGTTAAAATACCATTTGAGTTTCATTTTATTTTAGTTCATGTACTTTCAAATGTCTAATTTTAGTCCTGGTAATTTTAATAAATCTTAAAATTAGTCCTAATAGTAAGTTTATTGTTAAATTTTCTAAAAAATATTTAGTCTTTACTAATTTTTCCTTTATAAATTTTAGAAATATATTCACATGATGTCTTTTATTGCATGAAAATTATTATTATTATTATACCAATCTCATTAAAAATTAAGTTCAAAGGACTAAAATTAAGCTTTATTGAAAGTATAAAAACTAAAATTGAACATTTGAAAGTACAATGACCAAAATGAAATGAAACTCAAAGTACATGGACCAAAATAATATTTAACCTTGAATTTTTTGCTCCCACATTGTTGAGCTCAAAAAAAAAAAAGAGACTCTAATATGTGGTTCACTAACCAACCTAAGTACAATTAACTTATTAATATATTAATATACAAATAACCATTTGAAAAGCCAAGGTTCAAATCCTTCCAATTTTTTAACTAAAAAATATAATAGTAAAAATAATATACAATTATGTTCAAATTGGCCACGAGTGTCAAAATGAGCTGTAATTGGCATGTACTCTGATCAATAAGTTGCAAGTTCAAATCTCCTCAATCTTGTCGTGGAACAAAAAAAAAAAGTAAAGTTGACCACGAGTTAGTTGTATTCAAATTGAATTAATTTGGCAGATGTTTCAAAAAATTAATGAGTAATTTATAAATGAATATTTATTCACCAAATCTCATGGTAACTGTTTCAAGGTATAAAATTTTAAATGAAGATTAAAAAATAATAATATAGGAGTTATTTGGAGTGTGAGTTATAATAACACGTGGAGTACTCTGCACTCAAACCACAGACTAAACAACTCTACATTTTAAACAATATTATATAATTCCACAAACTATTATAACTCATGTTATTATAATTCAATCAGTGCCTCAAACAGTCCTGTATACATTTATAACACGGTTTGATTTGTCCCAAAGAAAAAAAAAAGTTTTAAGCGCCAAATGGAATGAAGTAATAAAGAAGACGAAAAATGTGATGAAAGAAAGACATAATACAAAGTAAACGAAGTGCATGATAATATCACGGCGACAACGTAGCAATAATTTGTGTTTGGAAGCCGAGAAAATGAAAGAAAAATTTCCTTAAATCTGAGAAAATGGGAAAAGAAGTTCAACGCTTCAACTTCAAGCCAAAGAAAGAGAGAGATCAAAGAAGAACCTGAAATTCCAGCAGTACAGTAAACAAGAACGAAGATCATTCCACCAAACGCCCAAGCAATGCCGAGAATCCCAACTCCACCACAAGGATCGACATTCTTGTTGCCGATATGATCCGTCTGCGATTTGTAGCCGATCACCGTCAACACAGTCACGTAAAGGAAAAGCAGAGTGGCTATGAACTCCGCAATCAGAGCTCTGTAAAACGACCACTTCGTAATCTCCACGGCGTCGATGAGCGGCGTCGGTGGCGGATCGTGGTAGTCCTTCGCCGAGAACGAGCCGCGCTCAGCCGCATTCTTATCCATCAAGACAGAGAAATCGAAAATCGAAATCCTAGGAGAGAGAAAAGCAATTTCCGGCGATGGATTGTGAAATGGATATGGTGCGAAGTTGGGGAGCGAAGAGCTGCATTTAATGAGAGGAAATTGAAGGGAGAAAAGAGAAAAGGAGCAGTGATTTTCAGCGGCTCCGGCTGAGTTGGGCACACCGTCCACCCACTTGCCATTGCTATGCTCCGTACCTTTGTCGTTCTGACCCACTCAGAACAGTGGTTTCATTATGCATACCACTAACTACAGTAACGACAAATTCCTTTTTGATGCTTCAAATAAATAATCAATGGCGGTAACCTTTTAACTCCTTTCCCCTGTGTTTGGATTTACTGTTTAGTAGAAGGACGTTGCTTAGAAGTGATAGCATTTGCATCTTTACTCTTACGGCCATTGCCATATCTGAAACTGAAAGATTAAAAGATTGATATCAATTTATAATTTATCTTGCCTTCAAAGATTTGGAACCGTTTAACTCTTTCCTGAAATGCTCTGTTGCGTCTAATGGTTTCTGTAGCTGAAGGATTTGTATATATAGCAAGAGAAATGGTGATTCAAAAGTGTGGTGGATTTCTCTGTGAGAAGTCAAAACAATGGGTGTTCATTACACAATTCTCAGTTTAAAACTCGTTTTTCTGATTGCTGTTTTTATCTTCTCTGTTGAGGGTGATGGGGTTGGGGATAATCAGCAATTTGATTTCTCGGTTGAGGATGCTACTGAGAATCATTTCTCGTATTCAGACATGAGTCATGGGTAACTATTACTTTTTGTCTACTCACCTTTATTGTTGTTTTCTTTTCTCGTTTAAAGGTCCCACAATTATTTCATTTGATCTTTCTAGATTTAGATGTTTTAGTTTGATCCTCAAATGATTTATAACTTCTCATTTGAATTTTCGTCGCTAAATCTTCGTGTTGTATTTAAGTCAGATATTTTTGAATTTAGGCAGTTTCATGACATAGACCAAAACATAATTTTATACGAAATTTAGGGACCAAAATAAGAGTTAAATGTACATTTTTTTCATCAATATAGGTTTGATGGAATGGTTGAAAAGGTAGATGATGCATGGAGTATGGTGGAGACAAGGCAGAACCAATTTGTAGTAGACGGCCAACCATTCTATGTTAATGGTTTCAACACTTACTGGTTGATGGTATTTGCAGCGGATCAATCCACAAGAGGAAAGGTCACCGAGGCGTTTAAACAAGCTGCTTCTGTGGGTTTAACAGTTTGTAGGACTTGGGCCTTCAATGATGGCCAATGGAGAGCTCTGCAAAAATCTCCATCTGTGTATGATGAAGAAGTCTTCACGGTACTCATAGGCTGTTCATCAGGAGTTATTTACAAAAACAGATTTCTATTTTTAAGAACAAGAGTAATATCTACCCCATCATAGTTCTTAAAGATCATTTTGAAAACAAAATTAGAAAATTCTGTTTCAACATATTCACTCATGTTTACGCTTATAACAGAATGATGGTCGTGCATGTGTCAAAACTGTACACAATCATAAATTATGTTCATCCATATGTAACTGCCTTTTTTTTTTTTAATGAATGGCAGGGATTAGATTTTGTGATTAGTGAAGCAAAGAAGTTTAAGATAAGGCTGATATTATCATTAGCAAACAATTGGGAAGCATACGGTGGCAAAGCACAATATGTGAAATGGGGGAAAGCTGCTGGCCTCAACTTGACATCTGATGATGATTTCTTCTCTGATCCAACTCTCAGAAGCTACTACAAGGCCCATGTCAAGGTGAGTTCCCAACATATATTACTGTGCTTAACATATCAACTGAATTGAATGGTAAATTCATTCTATTGTTAGCATGAAACATTGAAAATGATATTTGTTATTTCCCAATTGAATGGTATAGACGGTGCTTAATAGAGTGAATACATTCACAAATGTAACGTACAAGGAAGATCCAACCATTTTCGCCTGGGAATTGATGAACGAACCTCGTTGCACATCAGATCCTTCTGGTGATAAACTTCAGGTTTGTCTTTCTTTAACTGCCATTTTGCATAGCCCCATAGGTCATATCATGAAAAGAAAGAGATGTGATTGTGGTGCAACTGAGCAACCAATATTGTAATTTGAAGTTATTGAATGATGAATGGCATTGGCAGGGATGGATTCAAGAAATGGCTGTGTATGTGAAAAGCATGGATCCAAAGCACTTAGTGGAAGTTGGTCTGGAGGGATTTTATGGCCCATCCACACCCAATAGAGTTCAGTTCAATCCAAATACATATGCTCAACAAGTTGGAACTGATTTCATCAGAAACCATAAGGTTCTTGGTGTTGATTTTGCTTCAGTTCACATTTATGCAGACACATGGTAAATTGCCAAAACATTAGAAGCTGAATTATACAATTGCAGTAAATATGATATGAACTAGAATCTGTTCTTTTCCTATGATATAACTTTGATAATTCTAATGCCAACATGAGCATAGCTCAACTGGCATAAAACATGTACCATCTACCAAAAGGTCAGGGGTTCAAATCCCCCACCCTATATAGTGTCCAAAAAAAAAAATTGATGATTCTAACATTAACTCCTTGTCAAAGGGTTTCTCAAACGGTCTCGGATGCCCATCTCCAATTCACAAAATCATGGATGGAGGCTCACATAGAGGATGCAGAGAAGTTCCTAGGAATGCCAGTCATTTTCGCCGAGTTCGGGGTATCATCAAAAGATCCCGGATACAACTCGAGTTTCAGAGATGCAGTTATTAACTCAGTGTACAAGACCCTGTTGGATTCAACAAAGAAAGGAGGGAGTGGAGGTGGAAGCTTGCTGTGGCAGCTATTCCCTGAAGGAACTGACTACATGGATGATGGTTATGCAATTGTGCTCTCCAAATCTCCTTCAACCTCAAACATTATAGCTCTGCAATCTACAAGGTTGTCCATCTTCAACTCCATTTGTTCCATGAGATGTCATTGGGGTTGTAAGAAGAAAAATGTTATGGATCTCATCTTTCTCAGCCACCATGATCATGATAAGATGTAAACAAATTACTCGTCGTCGAGAATATGGGTATCTGATCCCGGAAGGGTATATATGAATTTCATGTATCATAAATAAGAACCTTTTTTTTTTTTTGGGAGTAATCATAAATAAGAACTTTATAGATTGTATGATCTTGCTTTTAATCAACTATATACATGTCTCACAGTCTTATTTGTCATAATATTAATTAATCGAGAAGAAAATAATATTATTGAAGTTTGAACTTAAGGCTTCTTATTCTAATTTTATTAATAAATAATGATTAGACTAAAAGAGTAAAAGGTCATATTAGAATATATTTAATATTTGAATATACTCTTAACAAATTAATATCTATTAACTTAAACATAATTCAATTGATTATGACATCGTATATTTGATCAAAGAATTTGAATGTCCACTTCCAAACTCAAAAAAGAACAAACAAATCAATATCTATTTCTTTTAACTTTTGAGTATATAATTTTTTAAAAAATAACCTACATGACACTAAAATGGTGGTCAACACAATGATAAAGTAAATTGGTTGTGGATTTGAAATTTTTGGGCAAGGAGACCAGAAACTGAGGAGCAGAAGCACGTGTAAGGTAATAGTAGTCCAGTAGTAGTAGAAAGTAAATTCCAATTCCTTGACTTTGATTCTTACGGCCTGAGAAAGATGTTGACGTCTAAGTTGAACCTTTTTTCTTTTTCTTTTGCTTTTTTTTTTCTTTTTTTTTTGTTGGTAATTTGGTTTTTTAGGTTGGACCGTGACAGACCAACGATCACCTCTGACTTTGCTCAACGTACTGCAGCCTTTGAGTCATCCAACCAATAGAAGAAAGACACGTTAAAAGAAAGCGCCCAACGGTGTGGTGAGCTTCCGTGCGTCACCGACGTGTCTATACATAGGGTAAAATATCCGAAACTGAAAAGTGGTTTTCTTGACAAAAGTAGGTATGTATGAATTATGATAACTTTTTTAAAGGTTAAAAATAAGTTCTTACCTTATTGAAAGTATTTCTTGACTAAATAGTTAAAAAGTGATTCTAAAAATGCAAAAGATATTTACCTTATTCAAGTGGTTCAAAAAATTTTCTGGACTAAATAATTAAAAGTGATTCTAAAGGTTCAACAAAATACTGAACATGAGTTTGAAATGACTTTTGAATTCGTAAAAGAAAAAAAGTATAAGTGATTTTAAAGATTTTATAAATAAACACTTCATACTTTTAACAAGATTAAATCTGCCAACACAAACATATATTGTCAAAAAAAAAAAAAAAACTAAATCCATGTTTCCAAAGGTGATTATTAAAGTACGTTCTGCAAAAGTTTTGTACACCAAATATGAAGATATGAAAATAAGGGAAGAAGTACATGCTAATTATCGCTAGCTATACTCACTTTGACACTTTCTTCAAAATTGGCTCCTACAAATACTTAGGACAATCACATAATTAGTACTTCTAGAATAAATGCTTTCACTTAAAAGCACTTTTAAAAAAAATTGCCCCAAACTCACAGTAAACACCTTTTACATAATCTCATTCATCCTTGTTTTTGAATTCCAATTTAAAAAAAAAAAAAAAAACTAAATAACAAACCACTTTATTTGATTCAAGAATTTTAAATTTGGCTTTGGATTATTATCCTAATAAATTATTTTCACTCAACTCCTTCAAATAATTTTTTTTTATTACATCCTTTTTACATCTATTAACAACCGCATTGCATTTATGTTAGTAAAAGGCAAAGAAGAAAAAGAAAAAAGAAGAAATAACTAAAATGCATAACTAGCAAAATGTGAGTGAACCAACAAAGAAATGGGTAGGGGCCATCAAAAAGGGGGAAGAGCACGAGCATGTCTTCTAAATGATCAAAGTAGTGCTCACCCCACAAGAGTACCAAACCAAACCAAACTGATAAAAACTAAAGTAACCACCAAAGTCCAAAGACATTTCCACATCAATGTTTCTGTACAGGAAATCCATGTGGCATAAACATGAAGAACTCCCACGAACCGACACCTGTAATTGCAATCTAGCTGGCAAAGTAGATCAAATAGTGATTTTCTCTATCTCTATCTCACCACAAGAACACCAAATTGATGCAACTCTAATAATGTGATCGTTGAAAACTTTTTCCACAGACATTTCCACATCAACACTTTTGTATAGACTATAGAATATGCATATTTCCCACAAAATGAGAACTCTAAACCCATACTTTATGTCCAAAATAGTTTGGAGGAGGATGGTTGAGTAGATCAAATCACTTTCCCTTTCTCTCTGTCTGTGTTCACTCTATTTCTAATTTTTCTTTTTTTCTTTTTTGTTTTGCTATTACTATTAGCTAGTAATTTGTGACATATCTATATGGTCTAAGAATGTGCCAACTAAGAAAAAAGGTCTTTAGGACTTATAGAAGACTTAAGAAAAGGCTCTTTCCATGGACTGTAAGATGGAGGCAGTATCAAACTTGAAGTTTCTGAAGCTCCTGCCTGGACCAGTGTCCGGGGTGGAAACATGAACATCCACTTCTGGTTTACTTAATTGGCTCTCCATTAAGATTGTACTGCTGCTACCTATCGAGCTGTTCTTAGCCTTCCATACGGTTAGTCCTTGAAAACAAGAATAGATTACATTAACATAATTCAGAAAGGCATATTGGCAGATTGGTCTGAGAAAAACTAGGAAGGAAGTTTGTGTAATTTAATGAATGTAAAGTTAGATTATGCCTTGGAATTTGGAATTAGGAAATCAGAAGCAAACTCGTATTGATTATAACTGCAAAATCTTATAATCCATAAGTGGAGAAAAGAAACCTCTTATTGACACATCGGGGTTTGGAGCTACAGGGGGCTGATGTGTCGAAATCCATGACCTCAGAGATCTGCATGAAGATGCTGACCCCTTAAAACATCTACATTCGTTAAAGATGTGGAAGAAATCATTAAGAATATACAGATGTACTCACGCCAAAAAAGGAGCAACCATATAAAGCTTGAGACCGTTCATCCCACGAGATATTACGTTATCACCAGCTGGTTCAAGATCATCAAGTCGATGCCATGCAATTTCCTGTTTACAAATAGTTAAGTACATGCTTTCAACTACAAAAGATTCCATTGAAGACATATCACCAATAAACAAGTAATACCCCCCTCCCCTCCCCCCCCCCCCCAAAAAAAAAGAACAAGTATATTACAATCATACCGTACTAAAATAGTTTCAATACTATTTTCACTCGTTTCCCCCTTTTCCTAAGATACCCAGAAAATTTGAGAAACCCATGTTCTCTGAGTTCAAAATGAAAGCTACCACCGACCTTTACAAAATTTGATAGACATGGAGATGTTTAATTTTTCAGACAGGCATCCAAAAGGAATTCTGAAACCAAAACTCCAAGTTGAATCCAAAAATATTATATGTTTCATCAGTATTACAGCCCTTCGAGTTGAACATGTTATTAAACGCAAAAGGCTTGACATGGTAATTTTAAAGCTTCGGGATAACCAAGAGTTTGTTGGTAAATCTTCTTATCGCTTTCAACCTAAAGCTATTAAATCTCAAAATTTTTATATGCATGGAGCAGTAACCTATAGCATATTTTAATACTCAAAAACAAAGACGAGATTCTTGATGAAAGCCAATGCTGCATGAAAGAATAGACTAAACTCAAGATTCATCAACGCATCCTTCTTCCGTTACATCATGGTCACATGAGCAAAATCTAGAATCAGATGATAATTCATAATTTCCAAAACCATTAACAAGAATAAGACTTTTTTTTTAAAGAATATTACATCATAAAAAGGGGTAGAGATTAAAATTTACAAACCTTTAACTTTAAGGGAGGTAGAAATGTTTTAACCACTAAACTATGCTCAGGTTGGCAACAACAAAACATTTACGAATAAACTATGCTACATATTACAAATGCTTGAATTTTCAGTCAAAAGAAAGGCTGTCAAAAGACCTGATGAAAGCCAACCCATTCATGAAAAAAAAGACTAAACTTGATTTATCAGCACATTCTTCTTCAAGAGCATCATGGTTTGCATGAGTCTTAATATGGCATAAAATAAATACAGCATTGAGAAAAGAGAGTTTTATCAACTATATTGACATCTTTTTTTATGAGAAGAATATTGGTATTTCTGAAGTACTGATATCAATGTAGATCAAAACTAAAACTCTTAAGAAACGTATTTTGAGGTAAGAAAAAACACATACACTGATCTCTTTCTTAGTTTGTGGGGCAAAGACATTATCATCTTTTACACCAGCAATGATGTAAAGCCGCACCCTTTGCGGTCCAAATATAACCTCTATGTATTCAGATTTGTTGATAAGGTTTGTAATGTCAAATCCTGTTTCTTCCAGTACCTGCATTCACATAGGAGATCTCATATTTATAGGTGACAGAGCTAAATAACTGTCAACAGGTGATCAATGTATGAAAAAGTTGACGATAACAGAGAAACTTTTCACCATCTATACATAAATTATTAAACCAAGATTCAGTCTTTCTTGTCCAGATCCTACGGAGGGAAATGGAATAACATCTGACTAGTTCTAATTCATTAAACTTCAAGTGAATTTTGCAGTTACAATCCAAGTAGTATTTACATGAGAATGCTAAAAACACAATGAGAAAATTCGAAAAGAATCAAGATTACTTCTCTAATGGCACAAGCATGGTCTTCCTCGTCTTTGCTCTTTTTACCACGTGGAAAACTCCAACTTGATCCTTTCCACCCCTTCACCAACAAGCACTGTATTTTGCCAATAAGAAGCAAAAGGAAACAGTGTCAACATCCTTTACATCATGTGGGAAAAAACAGCTTAAACAATTTTTAAGTGTGCTGATCTTCATTAACAAGAGCTCACCCGTTCAAAGGTCTCATCCATTATGATTGCCCCAGTTACAGGAACTCGAACCTTGTATGAAGTGAAGTCTTTAAAGATATCATCAATATGGGCGACATATGGTTTTAAAACATCGCAGCTTTTAAACACTGATATATAATAAGGAGAAACAGGAATGTGCAGAATCGCAGATAACAATAGGCACATTAATCTGGATTACGAAGAGAAAAATAAAGTATACAACTAATAAGTATTAATCATCATTATAGAGAGAGAGAGAGAGATAGAGAGGGAAGACTCCCACTATTATTTTCCCATAAACAATTGGTTGTACAACTGTGCAGGATACATAACGAAGTGAACTCCTTCAGATTTAATGACTTTAAAGACGGATTTCTTTCCACCGAATTGTCTTCATAAAACCAATGTGCATACTCTATGAGGAATAGAATCCTTTCAAATGACTGTAGATCTTCCTTCGGCACATTCAAAACAAACCGACTGCAGAAAATCAACACAAAACAATAAAATTTTGAAGAAAATAAAGGAGGAGGAAAAGAGATTCAGAGCTGCATCAAGCTGGTTAGAAAATATGGAAACTAACGGAGAATGAATTGAAGATCCATCAAGATCAAATCTCATACAAAGACTAAGGATGTAATGGGTCTAGGAAACAACAATATTTTGTCAAGTAACAGCTTATTTACCTAAAAGAAATTCCCATCTATCCGTTCTGAACTATATGAAAGGTTTCTTACTAAGTCAGTTCTGGAAACTTTATTCTAACACTAAGATCCACCACAACAACAAGCAAACAGAGCTCATTTTATTTTGCATAATCCTTCCTCGTGCTCATAATGCCTGATTTAAACTTTATTCCCCATCGTACGTGAGGTCTTCCCTCACATTAACCATCCTCCAACATCATCACTCATCATTACATATGATCACAACAACTTCACCTTTTATTACATCGAAGAACATAATGGTGCTTCCGGCATAAAACAATCCAGCCACCAATACAGAAATGTGCCAACAAACTCCTCTTAAGTCTTAACAAAGTCATGGACTAACCATACTCGCTGTCATAAACAGAAATTGTTCAACATCAAGCATGTTTAAACTAAGTCAGTAGAGAAATCATTGGAACAAAATCAAATATGCATCCATAAAAGAAATATCCGTGTAGCTGATCAACTATAAACCGCATTCCTATTCCAAAATTCAACTCCTTATGCTTCGTCGCCGTTTTTTAAGGATAATTACATGCAACTAAACGTACTACTCTTCTTTTTCAATTTCTAGCAATTACGATCGAACAAAAGCTCTCAATTGTGTGGCAGAACAGAAATCAATAGAATGTGAAAAGACATTAAAACAAAAGAACTCAGTCGAACGATCAGTTGTATAAACCAAACCTGAAAAGAATGCAATGCTCTCGGCACATTATCGAGTAGTTCAACAACAAGAACAAACACTAAAACTGGAGAGAGAGAGAGAGTTGAGTTGAAGGACTGACCTACAAAGATCGTCGAGGAGTTCCTGAGGAGGAAGGCCGTTTTTGACCGGAGCGGTGGAGGAGGAGTGGTGGAGGGCGGCCATGGAATTCCGAATTGGAATCGACGAGAACGAGATAAACAGATTCAGCTCGTCTTCGTCGACCCTGAATGAAAGAGCTCCAAAACTGGATTGGATTCAGCCAACGCCTCACACAGGAAGTAGCCGCGAAACGATAAAGCCGATGTAGTCAATCGATTAGTCGTTTTCTTAGTGCCGTTCTTTGTTGCCTTGCGAACCGGTCCGATCGGTTCACATAATGTATGTGAAAAGTAGGCGTCAAGTCTGGAAGAGCTCGTTTGATAAATAAATATGTTTGATAAACCATCATGTTTTTTGTTTCTAAAAATTTTTAGAAACGTTTCTAAATGAATGACAGATTTTGAGAAACTTTAAAAAGTAGTTTTTCAAATTCTGTTTCTGTTTTTTTTTTTTTTAAGATTTCATGCATGTATTCTTATTTCTCTTTTTATCCATCCTTCCTCTCTCTTCCATTCTATTTTTTTTCTTTTAATACTTTTTAATCTTTTTGTTTTTTTTCTTCTTTTTTATTTTTATTTTTTGGTTTATTTCTTTTTATTCGTTATCTCTCTTTCATCATCATCTTTTTCTTTTAATAATTCATTATCTTTTTTTTTTCTTTTTTCCTTTTTACTTTTCTCTTTTCGTTTATGTTTTTCTCTTCTCTCTTATTTTCATATTTTATTTTACTTTACATTAACGAGCTTATAGTTATTATTTTCTATTTAATTTTCTATTATTTTTCCTTTTGGTACGATTTTATTTTTTTATTAAATAAATAAACTAATAATGTATTTCATGTTTACCATTAAATGTAAAAATATATATATATTCTCTCTCTTTTTCTAATTTTACTTGCGTGTATTATTGGCTAATGCATTTTTAAAGAAAAAATAAAAATAAAGTTTATTATTAAATTAAAGAAATGTGGGTATGTTCGATTGTCTGACTTTAGACAATTTACAAATTCGTCTAATTGAACTAACTCATGTAAGTCAAAATCTTTCAAGATGAATTGATTGAAGTGAGAAATAACATTGCAAATCAAATTTGAACAACATTTGAATGATAAAATTTATTATTATTATTATTAATTAGGTGTTGGACCTTAATAAAATACTATAACCTCTTTATAATTGTTTTATGTTTATTTTAATGCATGTTATATGTTTTATTATAGTATATGTACTAAATTTTATTTTTACCAAATAACAAGAAACAAAAAACAAAAATAGTTATCAAACATGTTTTTATTTTTAGTTTTTAAGAAACAGAAATAAGAAACGAGAAACATAAATAACAAATAAGAAATGAGAAACTAGAACGTTATCAAACAGGGCGGAAAAAACTACAAGCTCACCCTACTGACTTATTGGCAATAAGAGGAGATCTACGCGGACTGCCACATTCCCTACCCGTAACAATTTGTATACTAAAATTATAAAATTGTCTTAACTACTCAATTATACTATGATTAATAGAAAGCTTTATAGTTTTTTTTTTTTTTTTCTATTTAACAATATGTGAGAGTCAATATTCGAATCTCTAATCTCCTAACTATCTTAATTGGTCTATTAATGGTAAATTTTGTTTTAAAAAATAAAAGTGCCATGCTTAAAACTATTTTGAGTCATATCCTTTCAGTTTTTTTATCATTATATTTTCATTAAATAAGAATAAATTTGTTTCTGTTTTATTATTATTCTAATATTATCTACTTACTGAAATTCAAAATAACAAAAAATTATAATCTTTTTTAATCTCGTGCATGTTGATCTTTAAACTTTCAATATTACACAATTTTAGTTCTTTTAACATGTTTGTTTCGGTCTCTTAATTTTCAAGCTTGTTTTCTTTTAGTCTCTAAAGTTTCGTTAATATCTATTTTAGTCCACGAGCTTAAAAAAAATCCAATTTTTTTATTACTTTTATTTTACTTTTAAGTAATTGATAACGCGACTTTAAATATGTGAACTAATGTGTTAATGTGAGCATGTATTCAAGCTTCATTGGTTGGGAGCAAGTATCAAGTAAGTAAAAACTAGGTGAGAATGTAATATTGCAATTACCAAAACAGTTATTTAGGGACTCAAATAGACATTTTGACAATAAAAGTTATCAAATTATACATTTTAAAAGTTTAAAGACTAAAAGAAAATAAACAATCATTTTGACTGCAAAATGAAGATTTTGAATTTTCTACATTTTTTATCAAGATATAATATCTTAACCAATTAACCACAAGTACGCAATAAGATACAAAATTTCTAACTATAGGAAAGAACTATCTATATCTCATCATCGTGCTATGATGCTTCATTTGACCAAAAAGAGTAGCCTTTTTTTTTTTTTTTTTTTAAACAAAAGAGAGTAGCTCAAGCCTCAAGACAACAACAACAACAATTATAATAATGTTAAATTACAAGTTTAGTCATCAAACTTTTAAATTTGTGTCTATTTGATCATCGAACTTTAAAAAGTTTATAATAGGTTCTTGAATTTTCAATTTTGTATCTAATAGATTCCTGAACTTTAAAAATGGCTAATAGGTCTCTAAACTTTCAATTTTGTGTCTAATAGGTCCTTGGTATATTCGAAAAATTTAAAAATTAATTGATCTATTGGATATAAAATTGAATTTTATGTCTAATATGACCCTAAACTTTCAATTTTATGTCTAATAGGTTCTTGGTATATTCGAAAATTTTAAAAATTAATTGATCTTTTGAATATAAAATTAAATTTTATGTCTAATAGAACCCTAAACTTTCAATTTTGTGTCTAGTAGGTCCATAAGTTTTAAAAAATGTCGAATGTGTTAAGGACCTATTAGACATAAAATTGAAAATTCAAAAACCTATTGGACACAAAATTGAAAGTTTAAGGACCTACTTGACATTTTTTAAAGTTTAGAAACTAAAGAGACAAATCTCAAATTTTAAGACATTTTAGACATTTTTAAAAATTCAAAGACCAAATAAACACAAACTTAAAATTTCATAGACTAAATTTGTAATTTACCCTCTAATAATAATCTATAAACTTTAATTTCCTACAATCGTTTTCAACATGGAGCTGGGTGAGCTTCGTTTTCTTCAGACGTGCTTGAGCGAGGACCTCACATCGCGACTAACGATGCTAAGGCGACAACCACCGTTTCTCCAAACGTTGATCTCACGTGTGGCGGCTCCATCGCCTGCTAATAACTTACACTCTTCGCCCAACAAACCCAATTCCAAAAGAATCTCCAATTTCTGAGGAACAGAGAAGACTGGAGAAGGAATTGAATTGGATCGCTCTGGAAATGCGGGCCATATCCTTAGGACTCACAGTCTCTTCAACTTCTTCTTCCTCTTCTTCTTCTTCTTTCACTTCCCTCAGACCCTCTTCTTCCAGAAACTTCAATCCAAACAAATCTGCTCTTGCTCATGGCGTCTCTCTTCTTCCTCTCCCCAAATCAGCTCCAGGTGGGTCTCTCCTTTTCATCTGTTTGTTAATTTACCTTTCTCTGCTAATTCCTACAGATCAGATTGGAAATTTGATTGTTGCTGTTGGGAGTTTTGTGGATTTGGGTTTCATTAGATTGGTCAAATTTTACTTTCTTGTGGGTATTGATGCTGTTTTATTGTTGGTTTTATGGATGATTGGTTAGTCTTTTGCAGTTTCGTAGAATTATGAACTTTTGAGCTTGGAAATGCATATTTGGTTGTTTTCTATAGAACATAGCTTTTCTAGAATGTTATTGTACTGTCTAAAAAGTCAAGGTTGTGTAATTCATCTTCCAATAAGAAGGGGATGAAAATGTAGATCTTCATTGTGCAATGAATTGGTCCATTTAGTTAGGCTATGGGGTTTGTGTTTGATTGTTCTGGCATTTTCTTTCAGGTGCAGGGGTTTGTAAAGCCAGTCAAGTTTTTGATTTATTTCCAACTGTATCTCCTGAGATAACAGTCAGAGAGGCAAGAATTGAGGACTGTTGGGAAGTTGCAGAGACTCATTGCAGCTCCTTCTTCCCAGAATACTCATTCCCATTGGATTTTGTGTTGAGGGTTGATAGGCTTGTGGCTATGTTATCTGGATTGTCGGTGCCAAATGGTTGCAGGAGGATTTGTTTGGTTGCTATCATTGGTGGTTCTGAAAATGATGCATTCCTTATTGGACCTGAAGATTTCAAGATTGGAGGATTTGATAGTAAAGTCAGTCTCAACAAGGGCTATGTTGCTGGAATATTAACCGTCGATACCGTTGCCGATTTCCTACCGAGAAAAGGATCGTTACGACAAAGAAGGTGAGTAGTAGACTACATGTACACTTTTGTTACTTGAGGAACAGAACTATTGTTGTTTTGACGTAATCTATATTTCAGCTGCACCTTTCTGATGATTATTAAGAATAACAGACTGTCTGTCTCGTTTAACGTATATGTCGTGCTAAAGTATCAAATCCCGACGTTCCTTTATATTTGATCGTTGAACTCGGAGAGGAACAAGAACAATCCCCTTCAGCTTAGACTGATCTAGCTTCTCCAAGTGATGCAGGAAAGTTAGATTTATTGTGTAACCAGGATTCATTGCTCTTGATATTGAAGTTTTGACTGATCAGATGAAATGAATTTGTCTTTTTGTAGGTATCCGATCCGTCTTTATACCATATTTAGCAACAAACCATTTACATGCAATTATTAGTTATTAATGAACATATCTTTACTGCTTAATTATAAATTTTCTCTAAAGAAAGAGCTGATCTCAAGTTATTTTTTCTGAAAATTTGAGCTTCATCCTTAGTTTTCAACTTCGCTCTGATCATCGGCATTTGAATTTACTAGTTTCGAGTTTCTGATCTCTGTGGTTCTGTACATCAATTCAAATGTAATGAGCCCTTGGTTGTTTTGCATCTTTTGTGGCAGGACGGGGATAGCATACATATCAAATGTAGCAGTTCGTGAGCGGTTTCGACTCAAGGGAATAGCAAAAAAGCTAATACTAAAGGCAGAGGCCGAAGCCAGGAACTGGGGGTGCCGAGCGATTGCGTTGCATTGTGATATGAACAATCCCGGGGCTACAAAGCTATATAGAGGTCAGGGTTTCAAAAGCATCAAAGTACCAGAAGGAGCAAACTGGCCTCAGCCAAAGACCTCTCCAGACATCAAGTACAGTTTCATGATGAAGCTTCTGAAGAATCCAACTTCAATTTAGAACTTCAGAGGACATTTCAACCATTATTTAATGATGAAAATAAGGGGAGAGCGGGTGCAAAAGAAACTATCATTTCTGAACAGAGCAGAAAAGGTAGGATGTTTTAGAACAGCTTGTATAGATGATAGAAGGAGAACAGATTTGGGTTAGCTGCACATGTTGTATTTTATGTATCATGGTGCTCATTGCTCCCTTTTGCAACATGTTGAAGAAAGTTTGTTTGTATGATTAATCACATTATGTGGAATTCTTCTATGATTTGATTAAAATGGGCTTTAAGACTTTGCTAAATTTTTACCAAAAAAAATCAATTTATACCCTTTAACTTTGTCGGTTGTATTAATTAAAATTCTTAACTAATAATTATATCGATTATAATCTCCGTAAGTGAATCAATTAAAACTCTCAGTTAGTAATTCATAACTATTTTCACTTGTTCCATTTAAAATTAACTCACAATCACCTAAATAACATTATTCTTTTCCCTAAACGTTACTGAAGTGTAAGAAAAATTATTACATCATTCCTAAATAAGTAGAAAAAGATAGAGGAAGAAGAGAAGATATAAAAAAACTGCTCATATTAGCAAAAGTTATACGTAAAGCTTTACAAATGAAATACGAACAAATGGTCTAAATTGATTCACTTTTGAATGTTTAGAATTTTAATTAATACAATTATTAGTTTAGGAAATTTAATGTTATAAATTGATTTTAATTGCTACTCGTTATTGGAATGGGCTACTGCCTAATAACAGTTATGACATGTCATCTTCCATTTTTGTGGGACATCCTTTCTATGGAGTAACGAGGATTTTATGGCTCACATTAAACAAAGTTTTCTTCTGGTTTCTTTGGGGCGAGAGAAATGGACGATAATTCAAGGATTCCTTCTCTACCTTTGATAATTTTATGAACTTAACCCTTTTTCATGCTATGTATTGGTGTAAATGTAAACACCTTTTTTCTAATCATAGTTTATCTTCATTGATTTCGAATTGGACATTCTTGTTGTAATATACCTTTAGGTGTTTGGAGGTTACACTCCGTCTTATTTCATTCATCAATGAAATTGTTTCCCTTTTCTTCTAAAAAAAAAAGATTCACATTAAATAAATTTTATATATAAAAAAATGATATTATAAATAGTAAGCTAATAATTTTTTTTAAAAAAAATTAAACTTTTGACAGATATTATTTAGAATCTAAGAGAATGAGTTCAATCTATAATAGTCACCTACCTAAGATTTAATATCCTACGTGTTTTCTATCAACCAAATGTAGTATGGTCACAAGACTGTCCAATGAGATTAATCTAAATGTGCACAAGCTCACCCAGACACTAATTGATAATTGATAAAAAAAAAAAAAAATTAGAATCTAAGTAGGCAATGAAAATGGTCCGTCAAAGTCAAAAGAAGATTTTTTATTTACTAATGTTAGTTAATGTAAAAAATTATACATCAACAATAAAGTGGCACAATTTATTTCAACAATAGAATAGTTTTGATCCATCCAGTTCCAGCCTAATCCGCTGGTTGAGATCTAATGCAAAATAATGTTAATTCAAATCACAGTCTAACTTTCGTCTTGATCAAAATGAAACCAATAAAGGCTTGCATAAAAATGCAGTTCAACTGGACTTTAAAATGCAATGAACTGAACATTTCACCAACAGTTATATTATTCAGAGAGTTTTGGAAAAAATCTCTGGTTTATGCCTTGAAAGTTGAAACTAAAAAACATTGGAACCTACTGAGAAGCAAATGCAATTTTCAGGAATATTGAAATGTCGAATTTGAAAAATACAGAGCTCGTATTCCTCATGAATTGATTCATACTTGAACGAATTTGTCTAATGCAGATGTATCCAAAGCAGGGAATTCCTTGACAGCAGCTAGGACTACGAGGCCAAGTTTTATGGCGTCGTCATGGCTTTGTGCCTAGAACACACAACAGTCACAATTTACTAGCTGCAAAAACATACCAGAATCGTAACAGCAACTTAGATATGGATGGTTTACCTCGATGTTAAGAGGAAGTACAGGATCGTGCAATGAGAGTCTCAAAAGGAACCACCCGCCAAATCCAGAAACCCGAACCTGTTTTTAAGTGGAAAAGATGATTTAGCGAACTTTGCACAAACCATTTACATCCACAAGTATTAACTCTTGATACACTCCGAGGTCATTAGGTAACATTCCTATTTCACGTTTCCAGTTTTTGAGAAACAGAAGCGTTCGATAACTATTCCTGTTTTTCATTTCTCATTTTTCAGAAACATTTCTAAGATTGTGTAGAATTTTTGGCAATTTTGGAAACAACCAATTTACTAGATGAGAAATTGAGGACTGAAACCGTGGACTCGTTATCGATGAAGCATAATTTTAAATTGATGTTATCCAGGAGACAAATATAAACTTACCCCTTCATAGTTAACAGGAGCTTTCTGAAGCTTGGGATCAGAAGCAACAAGATTCTCAACATGTTTCAGCACTGCTTCTCCATAATCACGGAAGGGTCTGAAAGCAATATATTAGTAACTTGTGCAAAGGCATCAAGAGAAGAATGTCTCCTAAAACAAAATCATGTAGGGCATACCCTCCTTGAAGGTCTGGATGGTTTTGATTTATTTTTAATCGCAACTCTACAGCAACGGCAGGCTCTTGTAAACCGTCCACCAGATCAGTCAAAACTTGGCTTCCGCCACCCAATCCTGAGGCTCTTGCTGATGCAAGTTTGTTCAAAATTTTGACCTGCGATTCATCCTTATATTGTTAAAGGAAACAATGAAGCTAAAGAGAGAGATTAGATTAATAGATGTAAGACAATTATTATTGATTGGTAACATATCAAAAACAGGGGAAGAAAATTTGTGGGATGATTCAAATACTCACCATGAGATATGCGCCATCATCAAGCCAATGGTTCTCCTTGAGAGCTCCATGACCACTGGTTTCAATAGCTAAATGTGATTCCTCGCCAATAGAATTCTACAACATGAGAATTTTATGTTTCATTATAAAGCTTACTGAACAGGATAAGCGTTGAATATATTAGATAATCAGGCTGTTTCCTCTCAAAAAAAATATATATTAGATAATCAGGCCTAACAAAAGACAACTGAGAATAATTGTAATTGATACTCTTCCAGTAAAAGGAGTAAACACAAGCCTAGCCATGGGCAATTTTATAGTTGCCTGTTCCATAAAACATGAATATAAGGTGAAACTAGTCTGATAAAAAAAAAGGTGAAACTGGAATAACAGGATCCTGTTGTACTAAATAAATGTTGTGAAATTTGATTTTGTTTCTTCTTCTTGGGATCATATGGATAACATTTTTTTTGTAACTATGATCTTTCCTTCATATGAACCAATCTAGACACAGCTTCAACACGAGTTGTGAAAAAAATGAAAGCCCAGATTCTAATCCTCATATATTAATTATTCCTAAACTATTAGATGGCATCTTCTTTCTCTAGCCATAGCCAACCAAATCCTTCGATATCTTCAAACCCTTCAAATATTGTTGACTTTTTATGTTTTAGGGAGGTATATTTTGATTTAATGTTAATTACATGTTTAATCTATTATGGATAATTAAATAAATCAATATGTACACATATATTCTATAAAAGAAAAACGTGCCCCCAATATGTTTGTCTCCTACTTTTCTAGAAATTGGGATGTTGTTGTGTCATGTCGTGTCTGTGTCCATGCTTTTTAGAAAGCACTCATTCTTTCTGGCTATTTCCTTGAGAAACTCATTGATCACACAACCACAGTATTAGAATACAGTAGAACAATAAGTCTTACCAAACAGATAGCTTCATCAATGACATTTTTGTAGCCTCTTTTGAACCTGTGATGCTTTCCCCCTGAAGAAACATTGAGTTAGAGACAAATCTAAAACTAAGTACAAATACTTCTGGAATCCTTCATACCAAGTTTCTTCTCTATAAACAAGGTTAAGCCATCAGAAGTCACACTATCTGTAACAATAGTTGTTCCAGGATGCTGGAGAGAAGTAGAAAACAGAACATAAATAAACAACTAAATGAAATTAAATGAAAACTATTGCGACCACTTCTACAAATTAGAGACAGCAGCCCTTCAGAGAGCTGATACACAAATACCTCCTCAAGAACAATAGCAGACATCAAGGCAATTAGGCGATTCCGGTTAAACTCACGTCCAGTAGAATCCACAGCAGCAGATCTGAACACAAGGATGTTTTAAAATAATAGAGCATAGCATAAAAACCGTTCAATCATTACCTGTAAGCATTAGTAGCAACAACGATCCTTACAGCATTGATCATTACCTGTCCACATCTGTGTCAAAGATGATCCCTAAATCGGCTTTGTTGTGAAGGACAGCCTCGGTTATAGCTCTCATTGCAGTCTTGTCCTCAGGATTTGGGATATGGTTTGGAAATAAACCTGGCACAAAAATATTTTTCTTTTTTAATTTTAGTGAAAGATTTTGAAAACTGAACCTAACTTTTGCCGAACCAAATATTACCGTCTGGCTCCAAGAACTGACTACCAGAAGTGATTGCGCCAAGTGGTTCAAGCACCTTTGCCTGATGAGAGATTGGAATTAAGAACTTTTTAATCTATAATTTTGTTGATCTAGTATCTGCTCAATTTCTACACAATATCATTGGGCCAAGCAACTATGCTATGGTTGTAAGAGCTTTTAAAATGATTACAACAATAATCTATTGGGCTTGATCTTCATTGTTTCAAAGTATTAAATTTTTTAGATTTTCTTTACAATGTGATCAGCTCACCAATGATTGAAGAACTTTTTAAATATATATAGGAAACATATAAAACCTTCCTTAGAATCAACGAACAAAAATAGAACTATAGAAGAACATTTATTATTGTTTACATTTAATTTTATATGGAACTAAAAATGAAGAATAAACAGGATTGTAAAAATGCAAATGCAAAAAATGTTACCACAAGCTCAAAAACGAAGGAATAAAATTTAGTTAAAGGTTTCATACTACAGGCAGAAAAACAGGATTAATTAAAAATCAGACGGTGTCTCGAGGGCAGGTATTTACAGCAAAAAATCCTCCTGCTCCATTTCCAGCATCAACAACAATATGGAATCCTTCCAGGGGCTTTTCTGAGAATTAAGAAATTGACAGACATGACCAAGTCGACCAATTAACTTTAATCTCCATATCCATCTCAGCACAATGAAAAGTTTAGATGATTGTACCTTTATTTCCAGCAGCTTTACGGACTGCCTTCACGAGATCAGATGCATAGACACTCATGTAATCGACCTGCTCTATTGTTGCAGAACCTTTCCCCCTTGAATTAATTAAACCATCTGTATTATTCAGATTTCTATAGAATTCTGCAGCACGCCCCAGAATTTCTTTAATGTCAGCTTTGCCAAGCCCACCAGCATTTGTAAAAAATTTGAATCCATTCCTGTTGAACGGCAAATGACTTGCTACAAATAACAGTATTTGAGATTTTTGTAAGCACATATCGCATGGATTAAAAAAAAATACAGCATGAAATTATAGGCCTTTACTTCTTTTTGCAATTATTTTGTTTGGTTCCTATGCTTCAAAATTCAATAAAAGTTCCCCTAGGCCTCTGATTTCATTTCAAATCTCTAATAGAAGTCTAATGTGGACATTATATTAACATTTGTAGTTGACACACAGCACTATTGATTAGTTAAGAAGACAATGTGGCTAAGCACATAATTAGACATTCTGTCATTATAATCTCCTCTCTCTTTAGTCAGAAAGATTAAAGAATTCCCTCACCAAATATGTTGTAGAAGATACGACAAAGATGATAGTTGTACTCGATGGTAGATAACCATTAGGTAGTAAGATGGGCTGCAGAATTTGAGAAGATATTCAAGAGTCTTTCTTTCTCTCATGCTTCTGCCAAGTTGTATTCCCTACTCAAAGTCCAGATACCCAACCCCATTCATGGACTTTATTAGAGAAACGTGGGTTTCCTCTCAAAACCAATTGGCAATGAAAGAAGTAGCCCATGTATTTTATAAATTATGAGGTCTCTCTTCATCTTTCGGTGTGAGATTCTCAACATGCCCCCTCAATATAGTACCCCTTTGGTTTCACCATTTTTGGATCGAAACTCAATTTTTTGTTGACCGAATACTCGTTTGGACTTCATGGGCTCTGATACCATATTAGGGAAACATGGGGTTCTATCTCAAAACCAACTGGCAATGAGAGGAGTAGCTCATGTATCTTATAAATTGTGAGATCTCTCTTCATCTTTCCGGTGTGGGATCCTCATCAGACTTCCCCTTCTTTCCCCCTATTCTAATTACTTTTCCCATACTAACAACTTCTAACTGACTGCATTTTCAGTCGACCGTACCTCACTTATTTATTCTACCCTTACATCTAGCTCTCCTCTCTCTCCACAATCTTTTCTCTCTTCTTATATGCAAACTACAGTGGGGTTTATCATGAAACTTGACTATTTTCGCATTCTGAAAAGGACTTATCCTTCTTAACAAAAAATGTATCTGGTGGATCTGACATGGGGTTTAGTAGTTAAGACAAATTGCCCAAAACCTTCAAAATATGAGCTAGTCAAACAGTCTGAGAATAAATAGGTCATCACACTATCAGCGTAAAACAAGTTTTGAGATGGATGTAGATTTGATTAGGATGGCAAAGGAGAAAGCCTGGAAGTTTTTGTGGATTCAAGATGAAAAAGAGCCTCAGTTTGGAGCAATCATTAGAAGATAAGGTAGGCTCAGTTCTGCTTAAATTGAAGCCAGAAACCTGTCTAAGAACATCCATCTGTCTGAAAATCCTTCATAAATTTGCTTTCTGTTCATTCTCTACAACAGATTTTTTAATGTGTAGTTACCTGTTATCATAATGGATCCATCAGCAGGACAAAAAAGTGCTTCATCTTCAGTAAGAGTGCTGTTAAACATCGCTGGTGTAGAAGCTAATCTACAACAGAAGAAAAAATACCATATATAAGTTTCCCACATAGCAGATCATCAGCATCACAGTTACAAGGAGAAGTATTAGTTCTTGTACTCATCTGGTCAAAAGAATGTCATGAGACTCAGAAATATAAAGAAGTTGGATCCCATTAGACAAAATACCGGAGGCATGATAATTACATTTTTTAAGATTCAAGAGGAATGTTTGTGTGTAATTTTGGTCTCTTTTTTTTTTCCCTCTTTGTATTATTATTATTATTGTTATTTTGTTCTTCAGCCCTGTCGGGTTGATTTCGCCCTTGTTTTTTGTAACTACTATTGATTTTTGTTCTTTGGTTCTTATCAGAGAGAGAGAGATGGCTATGGAACAAAAGTTTCAATATTCAGAGTTAGGCGTCACAAATTTAAACAGGATTCATACAGGTACAACATCAATATGAATTCTCATCATATCCTCAAAGCCAAAGGCAACAACAACAATATATATTGCCATGAGAATCCAACCCACCCGTATTGAATAACATCCAGCCCTGCACCAGCTATACCTTGAGAAATCGCATCCTGACAGTTGATTGGGATGTCAGAAATTAAAATAAAAAATAAAAAAAAACAAGAAGGGTGGATAGGGTTTGTCAATATCTGGATATTTCATTCAACTGAACATCAAATTATAGTTTACAAATTTAAGCAATAATAAAAAACACATGAGACATATTAACGAGCTGATTTCAAACGAAAGATCAAGAACAAAAAAAGAGGTATCAGTACATTGAAAATCAAACGAAAGATCAAGAACAAAAAAAGAGGTATCAGTACATTGAAACCACTCAAGTTTTTAAATGTCTAAATGTTAGCTGAGTGAATTAATAACTTCAACATAGAATTACTAAATCCAAACATCAAGGGGAGGAAAAATACCTGTAACTTTTTAGCTGAAATTCGTGAGTCGTGTCCAATAGAGACTCTCATGCGTCGCGAACCATCAGCTTTTTTCTTTTCTAACAACCATGCAGAAAAGCCAGCTCCTATCGCTTCTGCAACTGGTTCAGTAAGATTCACAGGCTCCCCTTCAACACCAGCAACAGCAACACCTCGAATATCACTGCAAGTTAAGCAACACTCTGAAAGTTGGTAGCCAATAGACACCAGCTACAAAATCTTGGGAAGGAGGCTACTATATTAGATAATTTCTCCGTCTAAAATGGAACATAAGTAGAATATTCAGTGCTATTAAGTCCTACCAACACTCCATGATGCATCAAAATTTCACATGTTTGACTTAATGACAAGACAATACCTCAAGTATCTTATAAAATAGAAGAAACGTGAAAGTAGATATAGATGGTCGAACAGAATAGGCAAAAGGAGGCCATTTTTAAGTACCTTCCATTTTGAAGCTTCTGGAAATCAATATTATCAAGAGAAGGGATTGTAGATGGAGCAGCTGCAACAAGATCATGAAAACAAGTATGATTCAGATAGCAGTGCTATAAAATTTGAGTAATTGAAAAACATAAACAAAAATATATGAAGTGACAACAAAGTGAGCATCGCTTAGCAGTAATTGGCATGTATCCTCGACCAAGAGGTTTGAGGTTCGAATTCCCCCTACCCCCAATTGTTGTTGAACTCAAAAAAAAAAAAAAAAATGAAGTGGCACCATATATAACTAAATTCAAACAAATAATAATAATCGAATGAAAAACAACCAAGCAGAAAATGCAAGCAAACTTGATGCATGAGAGGAATCAAGGAAAAACAAATGTATCCTAGAGGATGTCTAACATGGTGGTTTTACGCTTGATGTCAACCTGGATAGTGAGAGTCTAGAACAGACCATTGCAGTGAACAGGTCCTCGAATAATAAAATTTATCTGGTGTGTGGAAAAGGTGCGCAGCTGCATGGATGAGGTGCCAGTCCATGCAACCTTCCCTCCATCAAAGGGAAGCGAGTTAAAAGGGGCAAAACAGTCCCTTCGATATTGGTTGCTGAACTGTCTAGACTGGTGGTAGCACTGTGATACATTAATATTTTGGAAAACCTTCCCTGAAATTGCTGCATAAAAATTTACAATTTATAGACTCAGTATTCATATAATATTAATCCATAATGTTAATAGTCACATTATTCCTGAAGTGGCAGCTTCAGGTCATTGAGCATTTTATTTAGGCTACAAAACAGAGGAAACTTAATCTTGATAAGTTTGGCACCTCTATGGTGTGTATTGTGAATAATCAGCTGCTGCAACAACTGAATAATTTTATAGCAACTAGTTACATACCTTTCCTCCATTTTTGCTATCTTAACCATGTCTAAAAAGGAGTGAGCCATGAGTACGGCCTAAAATTATTCTAATCTCGTTGGCAAGAGATTGAAGCTTAACATCTCCATACTGTACAAATATGGTCTGGGAATGGAGTGAAACTCTGAGGGTCCTTCTGCTGAAATTTTACTAGTCTTTGCTACATTCAATTCTTCATTTCATATGAACAGAAACTCAACATGGACTGGTTTGAGAAATATGAAGCGATGCAGAATCAAGAGCAACTATTTGAGCAAAACTGTAAGCTGAAACTTTGATCGATCATGACACTTAAAGCCTGTCATATACATTTAAGAGTATCTCTCTCCGAAAAGAATTGTTAAAACGCTAATCCACCCCCCAAATCCCAAAGAAGATTCAATTTGAACTATAAAGCCTATGCTGCCAACATGAGCAATAGTTCAGCATAGTTTAGCAGTTAAAGCATCTATTCCTTCCCTTCAGATCAGAAATTCAAATCCCCACCTCCACATCTATTATACTAAAAAAAAACCTATAAAGCCCATGTTAAGTCATTTCTTCCTGAAGCTCACTTCAATTTTATACTCCTGCCCAATTTCAAAATCCATGCATGGATGATTTTGGGCGAAGAAAATTTGACGATCGAACAAGAAATGAAATCAAACGCTTAATAATACTCTTCACTTTGAATTACATCGTTATAATTGTTTACAACGAAAACGTCACAGAATGACTGATTTAACCCCGATTCGATTACCATCAATTGCATAGTAGTTTCCAGGATTGAAACCGCATCAGGCGGAAATAAACTTCAACATATGGCGAAATTATACGATTATACCAATTCCAGATTCTCCAACAAAAAGGAACGTTAGAATATGAAATTCAACCTTGAATCTGAATTGAAGTATTTAAGGGATTGCAATGAAATGAATTGTACCTGCCATTGAAAGAGCAGAGATTTGGTTCTCCTCCGAGAAAAATTTGAGCGAGAGAAGCTACTCAGCAGTGCGGAGTTCGCTAGGATTTCCAACTTTCCTCTAGTGTTCTGTTTTCTGGTGGCGTTAAATTAATACATAAATATTTAAGTTGGTAGAAATTTACCTAATTCTTATTTTTTAGAATGTTGGAGATTTTTTTTAGCTCTAACCATTTTTTTAGTCAAACAATTGAGCTATGCTTAGATTGAATTAGCTCGAGAATTAAAAGACGGTAACGAGTACTTTGTCTAAAGTTATGTTTGAATTGAAAGATATTGAAGTTGATGGATTGTTTTTTGAAAATAATATAGTTCAAATAAGGATGAGAATTTACCTTTTTAATTATTTATACCTTAATTAGTTTGCGGAGATTTGTGATTTTTTAGATAAGTTAAGAATGAACTTAAGCAAGAATTTAACCTCACTCAACATTATTTTCTTCTAAATTTATGTTGTTTGAATAATGACTTGTTTTTTTTTAATTATTTTATGTTGTTTATATATATCAAATTATGTTTATACTAACTTCAATTGATATGTTTTTTGTTTTTTTAGTTCAACAAATATGATGTAGTATTGAATCTTCAATCTTATCGAAGATAGTAGACATTTTTATCCCGTTAGTTAAACTAGGATTGAGCCCTTAATTGTATTAGTTTTTTTTCCATCAATTGTATTAGCGTTAATGTTTGAAAATTTGCAAGTTTTTTTAATATTAAATTATTTTTAGATTATTATGGTGAGTAAATAAAAGGCAATTCAAAGACACCATAAAAAAAATATACCCACTGACTTATTTTACATTGGAAACAAAACACACACATTCACCAATTCATAATATAAAATATAACAATTATATCAATTTAAATTTACTAGTTTTTTTAAACTTCAATTAAAATATAGTTGAATTATTAGTAAAACATTTTTTAAGTTTTTATTTTATTTTATTTGAGAACTAACATTTTTTAAGCCGTCGGTTAGAATTTTCTTTTTTTTTTAGTTGAACAATAGTGAGGTGATGGATTTGAATCTCAATTTATTGCTCGAAGGTACATACTTTAATCAATTGAGTTATGTTCAAGTTGACGGAGAATTTTTGCATTTTTTAGACGATAATATTCTTAAAAAATGTATAATCACATTGCACACTAAAATAAAGTAAAATAATTATCATGCGTTAATTTTTTTTCCTCATATATCTATATACTAAATTGATATTCACATTTGTAATGATTTTGACCTAGCTTTTATACAAACGAAAAGTTTTACAAAAAAATAATAATAATAAAATATCATTTTAGTATCTTTACTTTGAGTCTGTTCTATTTTACTCTCTGTATCTTCAAATATTCAAATTTAGTTCTTGTACTTTCAATAAATCTTAATATATTTTTTTTGCTAACAAAATAAATCTTAAAGTTAATTCCTATAGTTAGTTTGAAGTTAGTTTTTATTGAACATGGTAAAATAATAATAATAATGTTCGTTCGAGAAAAAGAACAGTGTGGATATGTTTTTTAAATTTATAGATGGGAAATTAATAAATACTAAATATTTGTTTGAAAAATTAACAATAAACTAATATTATGGACTAGTTTTAAGTTGTTTGAAAATACGAGAACTAAATTTAGACATTTGAAAGTAAATGAACTAAAATGAAACAAGTTTTAAAGTAAAGATACTAAAAGTATATTTTAACCAAAAAAAAAACTTGGTTTAATTACAAGTTTTGTCCCTAAACTTTGAAGTTTGTGTCTATTTAGTTCATGAACCTTCAAAAGTGTTTAGATCTATGAACTTTCAATTTTATATTTAATAGGTTCTTAACAAATTTGAAATTTTAAAAAATTAATTAATCTATTAGATATAAATTTGAATTTTATGTCTAATAGAATCATAAAAATTCAATTTTGTGTATAGTAGATTCGCAAGTTTAAAAGAATCGAAAGTTTAAGCCTCTTTGATAACCATTTGATTTTTTTGTTTTTAGTTTTTAAAATTTTGTTGTTTTCTCACAATTTATCTACACTGTTTTTCATCTTCTCAACCATGGTTTTTATTTTTCTTAAAGAAACATTTGAGTTTCTAACCAAATTCTAAAACACAAAAACAAGTATTTGAAAACTACTTTTTTAAGTTTTCAAAACTTGGGGCTTGATTGTTTAAAATATATGTAAAGTGTAGATAAGAAACACATGGAAACCCATAAGTAGAAGTAGTATTTATAGGCTTAATTTAAAACCAAAAACCAAAAACTAAAGTCCCATTTGATAACCATTTGGATTTTTGTTTTTGAAAATTGTAGGCCTCGTTTGATAATTATTTAGTTTTTGGTTTTTGAAAATTAAGCTTATAAATACTACTTCCACCCTTGGTTTCTTTGTTTTGTCATATACTTTTTATATCTGTTTTCAAAATCCAAGCCAAGTTTTGAAAACTAAAAAAAGTAAGGGCTTGTTTGGTAGGCAGTATGAAAACATAATTTTGAAAACAATAGATTCAATGAAAACAAAGTTGTATTTCATGTTTTCAGATATGTGTTTGGTAGCAGATTTAGAAATTGGATTCCAATTTAAACAATTGTTCAAAATGTGTTCTATAATATATTTATAGATTATGAAACTAGTTGTAGTTGCAAAACTAAATATTATGTTGAATATAAACCATTATTAATTAATTTATGAACATGTTTTTGTTATAAATTTTGTATAATTATCATTTTACAATATCATATAATTTATAATATATTATATTATACATATTTTAATTTAACAAAAATAAATTGTTATAACATGAAATACTATATTTATTAAATTTTTAATTTTTTTTAATATAATTCTGTATTTTAAAATTTCAAATTCAAAATCTGGATACAATGAAAACATAAAAATGTTGTTTTCAAAATTTTCACTATTTGGATCACAAAATTTGAAAACAGTTTTCAAAAACACATATGTCAAACGCAGATTCACTGAACTCAATGAATTCGAAAACATAAAACAAAATTCAGATTGCCTACCAAACAAACCCTAAGTTTTCAAAAACTTGTTTTTGTTTTTGGAATTTGGTTAAGGATTCAAATCTTTTCTTAAAAAAGATGAAATTCACCGTAAAGAAATGATGAGGAAACAAGTATAGTTTTCAAAAACCAAATAGTTATCAAACGAGGCTTGAATGGTTATCAAATAAAGCCTTAGGGGCTATTTGGGGCACTGAGTGTGTTATAATAACATGAGTTATAATAGTCTGTGAAATAATATAATATTGTTTAAAATGCAGAGTTGTTTAGTCTGAGGTTATAATAGTCTGTGTTTGGGGTGCAGAGTATTCCACGGGTTATTATAACACTTGCCCCAAACAGCCTCTTAGAGACTAAATTTATAATTTTGAAAGTTGAGACCGGACGGAGGACACAAACCTCAAAGTTCATGAACTAAATTTGTAATTTAATCTAAAATTTTTTTTTTTATAAAAAAGAAAAAAAAAATCGACCTCAAGCAAATTATATTAAATGGGTCTGAAAGTCGAGACGACGTCGTACCAAGACTATTAAATAATATGACGACCGAGTCAACGCCATTGACCCCGAGTTTCCAAGTCGAGGGCGGTAGAAATATATTATAAAACAAGAACGAGTGCGAAAATTCTCCCTTGGTTTTGGCATTTTGCTCTGTTGAACTCTGAGCCGACCTAGGGTTTTGCTTTCTTGGGGGAAAGAAGAATTAGAAGCAGAAGAAGATGATCGAGGTGGTGCTGAACGATCGGCTGGGGAAGAAGGTGAGAGTGAAGTGCAACGAAGACGACACCATCGGCGACTTGAAGAAGCTCGTGGCTGCCCAGACTGGGACTAGAGCCGAGAAGATTCGGATTCAAAAATGGTACAATATCTACAAGGATCATATTACTCTGAAGGACTATGAAATCCACGACGGCATGGGCCTCGAACTCTACTACAATTAGGTCGTTTTCTGATCACTCTTGGATATTTTATTTTTGTATGGGATGAAATCTAGCGATTCTGGTTAACTTTCTTGGATTTATGATGGAATTCACCTGCACTTGAAGTTTTCTTTTCATCCTGTTTATGTGCATTTAGGATATTGCAAATATGGGCGAACTTTGTGTAGAAGATCATGATACTTGAGATTTTAATGTACGAGTTAGTTTTACTAGGTTGTCAAAGTTACTACTCAATCCATGAGTTTTGAACTGAATAAAGAGAGAGAACAAATGGTCTTTGTTTACTAGTTGATCGCGTATAATCTTGTTCGTTAGCTTTTAGGGTGATGTTTGTTGCGGTAATTTAACTCTGATGTCTAGGGATGTAAATTACAATTTAACTCTAATGACTTAGGAACTTTGCTTTTCATGCGTAATCAATCACAAACTAAAAGAGTTTTGAAATGGATAAAAACAGAGAACGAATGGTTTTTGTTTACTGGTTGATCGCATATAAGCTTGTTTGTCAGCTACAAGGGCAATGATTGTTGCGGTAATTTAACTCTGGTTGTATAGATATATGAAAATGACAGAAAACCTGGTCAATTTTTGTTATAATATGGAGATTTTTCTATCTTCATCTTGCAAATTTTCCGCATACTTCCATTGCCTGTTAAGGTAGATGGCTGTTAAATAATTGATGATGACAGAGTGTAATGGAGAGAGATCACTTTAAATGTGAAAGTTCATATAATGGAAAATCATTGATTAGGCATGTTTTAGATGTTGTAAATTAGCTATAAAAGAAATTGGTGAAAACAAAGGTGTGTCAGAATTCAGATAAATTTTGTGTTGCTGTAGTACTGCTCTCACTTCTCTGTCTATATCCATTAGGTCTTTATTTGGAGCATAGTCCGTTCTAGGTGACCTAGGAAATCCTTCGTAGAGTTTCCAAAGTCAAGGAGGCCAAGTGGCAAGCCTTATTCTTGCCAGAGGAACTATCTTAACGCTTGATCTCTTTCCTAAAGCAAGAAATACTTTTGGAAAAATAATTTATTGAGCTCGTCCACCTAGGGGGCTGTTGCTGATGAATGTAAGTTCCAATATGTCTAGTCTTGTCCCACTAGCTCTTTCTTAACAAATCTTAAGTCTTCTAAAGATGAAAATTATGGACTGACTATTGTGTCTTGTCTTATATAACCATGTTTGATCCACCATATGAGTCATTCATCCGCTGTGATCAATTAATCTAATGGATCTCGCAAAACTGTTTTTTACCTGATAAAAGTTATTGGTGCGAAGGTCTTCTTTATATCCTTGTATCTTACCAATGAAATTCATTTAACTCCTTATCTTTTCGTATGGTGGAGTTATTAGTAAGCCTCCTTGCAGTCTTTAATCAACAATTTGCTCAAAACACCCACCATTCAAGCCAATTAGAAGATGTAATTATGAATCATCCTGTCTTTATCCACTCGAGGTTTTCACTCTTCCACGAGTTTTGCCATTTGAACACATTGAAAAAAGCGTCTGTGCTTGTACAACTTAATATCCAATTATGCCACCTTTGCCTAAAGTCATTTTTCTCCGAAATCACATCAAAAAAATGCCAGAGAGTTGGAAGAATTTTCTGTCATATGAACCAGATGACAATCATCTGTGAGCCACATAGAAACAAGTGGGTGGGGGGAGTTCTTCCATAGGCTCCTCAAACACTGATTTACCGTTAGAATTTTCTATTCGTTACTTTCTCCCTCTCTCTGAACTTCACCCTTTCAAATGGCTAAACTGTGGAGGTGCTGGATTTGCAACAATTAGAGGAATCCTCGTCAAAATTTTATTTTTAAATCTCTTTCAAAGAGAATCAAAACACCCTAAACTAGTGGGACACTGGGACTGGTCCTCTGCAACCCTACATAGAAAGAAAATTCCTTAGTGAAGTTTTTCTTTTGAACTCTTCATTTAGGGAGCCTTACTCCAAGTGGACCTTACTCCAAGTGACCGGGTGTGTTTTCTTGTAGTGTAGTTAAGGAGATGGAACTATATATGTTCCTCAATCATCAATTTTTTTACCTAGATATTGCATTAAATTCTTTACATTAGCATTATGATGATATTTTATCGTATGTATCTTAGCTTAAAATACTAAGCATGGTTGCTTTTCATTTGGAAAAAGCTACATTTTACGGTTTTTTTGTACGGATAATCCAAAATTTTGGGCTCAAATGAAATATGACCGACTTTCTAAAATTAAGGATGGATAACTTTTTACTTACATCACAACGAGAGCAAGAGGATGAGAAAACCGACAAGAGCGAGAGGTTCTCAATAACGTGCTCGATAAATCGATTCTTCTGGCGAAATTGTCTAGCCTTAGTGCGGCTTGGCTCGTTCTGTGTGCATTATTGGTCAGTATGGCTTTGGAAATCGACGAGAGAATGGCGATTGCAATCGACGCTACGAGCTTGGGGTTGGGGAGGAGTTTGTGGTGCCAGTTGATGTTCTTATTGGGGTTGCATACGGCAATGATTCATTGGTCAAAAGCAGCGGTGAAGTCGGTGGTGGGCGATATCATTTTTGGAGTGTCGGTGGAGGAGAGTTGGAGTGTGTAAGAAGGAGAAGAAAAGGGTTGAAGATGGTGATAGGGGTGTCGACGTTGAATCTTCACCGTCTGCATTTGCTTGCTGGAGGAGGAAGAAAACGAAGATGGAGATGGTGAGGTGGGTTGGCAAAGGAGAAGAAGAAGGTTGGTGATGGGGGCGCCGGCGTGGGTTGATCGTTGTTTTTCTCGTCCTCTCGCTTTTGTCCCTCACTCTCTTCAGGTTTTCTCGTCCTCTTGTTCTCGTTGGGATGTAAGCAAAATGTTATCCATCCTTAATTTTAGAAAGTCGGTCATATTTCATTTGGGCTCAGAAAATTTAGGTCATCCGTACAAAGAACCCTACCTTTAACATGTTGTCCATGAATTGAAATGATCTGATTTGGTCTGTTTTTGTTCCGTTAATGCAGGCATGGAAAGCCATACGGGTGGGCTTTGCTATCACACTCTCCTGTTAGCTCGATGATGTTGTCGTATGTTGGGCTGTACCTGTGTAATTTGTAACATAAGAAGCATATATTGATGACTGTTTCAGAATAAAACTCGTGAGTTGGGACTTCATGTAATACTCTATCAAACTGCTTATTCGGTGATATTATATGTGGTAACTTCTATTATCTTTATGCTCGAAGGCCTCGTTTGGTTTTGTGTTTTCATTGATTTTGAAAATAGTTCTTTTATAGAAAATTTACGAAGTGGATTTCAAATTCAAAATTTGAAAAACTATGTGGTATTACATACAGATGACAATGGAGCAATGTCCTAGAGATGAACTGTCATTCTTGATCCTATGATTTTTTTTTTTTTTCTTCATTGTTGCCCCATTTTTTATTTGAAGAATTAGCATGTTATAGAATCATTGTTTGAAGATTCGGATTCTTTGTCAGTAAATAATTAATTTTGAAATAAAAATTGATGAATATGTGTAATGATAATTTAAAGTCAGCGTAGTGGTGAGGAATATATTCTCCTATCATCCTCAGGAATTGAATAGAGATTTTTCTCTGTGTCTCAACTTTAACCACCTTTTGAATGGGAATATCCTAACTTGACCCTGTTGTTATTGTCATAGTTAGGTCAATATTAATTATAGAAGTTGTCAATTTGAGATTTTAAATAAGTGTCGAGTATTACTACCAGGAAAGAGCAAGCTGGGTCTATGAGCTAGGTCTATGGGATTTAGACTTGATTTTTAATTAGTTCTAAAGTTTTTGAGTTTTTAATTGCCATATGTATTCTGTGTTGTTAGAAGTTGAGACAATAATAATGTTTATGTGGTTAATTTTATTTGTAAAGGTGATAACATTGGTTGAGTTTATATTATAGTTTGTTGAGGTGGTTTTTATTCTCTCTACAGAGGGAGGGAAAACACCTAAAAAGTAGTATAAAGATTGCTCGAACACCTGTTAATAACTCATAAAGACTTGCCAATGTGAGCATAATTCAATTGGTTAAAGCATTGTACTCACAATTTAAAAAGTTAGTTAGAAGTTCGAATCTTCAATTGCACATATTGTTGAACTCTCGAAAAAACTCATTATTCACTACGACCTCATACATTGATTTAAAGTTGGTAAGATAACATAGACACAAAATTCAAACCGACTTTGAGCCTTGTTCAACTTTGCTGTCAATGATGACACCGTCACCACATTATTATGTTGATTGTTTTACTCATTCAAATCCTTGAGCGCAATGGGTGCAAAAAAAGGTTGCTTGTCTTGAACTTAAGTTAGTCAATATGGAACTTAAGTTCAAGGAATCTATCTTTTTCAAGCTAGGGTTAGCAGGAAGAGGGAGAGAAAAGTAGTGGGGAAGGAAAGGAGAGAGCAGAAGGGTAGGGGAAAGACAAGATAGAGAGAATAGGTACCCACCAAAATCGGAAAAACTAATAAAACTATTGAATTGACTCGGTTTAGTTGATTTGAACTATACGTTTCGATTAGTTTAGTTTAGTTTAGTTTAAGTCAAGTTAGTGATTGGTTTTGTTGGTTTAGTTTATTTTTTACATTGATTTTTGCTTTTTTCTAGAATCATATGTCGGTTCAAAGTCGATATTGAGCAAATCGTCGCTTACCATCCCTGGAGAGAGAAACTAAAAGTCATCTAAGCAAACTATAATGTAAAGTTATTTAAAAATTGATCGCGTAAGTAATGTTACGAATCATTTAACATTTCCAATTAATTTTTTGTTAGTAGCACTTGAATAACTTTAAAGACTATAGTAATCACCCCATGTACTCTCAATATATTTACAATCTCAAATCAAATTGTTAAGATAAATGGTAGAGCTTAAATAATAATAACTCAAGATAGCATCATCAAATAAAATAGAACCAACAACGGGTAAATATACTTTTTTTTTTTTTTAAGTTCAACAACACTTGATCGATGGTACATATGTCAATTACCGATAAGCTATGCTCACTTTGACAATAAATATACTACTTTAAAGAGCATACCAAAAAGATGACGAGATATTGTTCGACACTTTTTTGAAGCATCAAATATAACGCTATCAGGAAAAATACATCATTCCATAAAAACAGTGATAAAATTTTATGTATTTGATACTTTTGCATGCATTGTCAAACAATAATGTTGTAAAGAAGAATAGCATCACTTCTTTGAATCATAAAGTTAACACCTTTCATGCATCAAGTATTTGCTATAAAGAAAGATTTAGGTATCAAGTATAATACCATCAATACATCAAAAATCAAGAAAGTATGAATTTGTCAACACATCAATTAAAAAGTTGTAGAACTCAAAACAAAATAATAATAATAAAATAAAATAAAATAAAGTAAGTTTTAGTGTCACATATGTTAATGTAAAAAAAAACATCAATAACCGACATCTAGACTCTTCAAGAAAAACAAGCATGCCTTCAATAAAATAACAAAAAATCATTGAGTTTACCTTTTCTTTTAGTCGAACAACATATACGGTAGAAGATTCGAACATCTAACCATTTGGCTGAGAGTATATATGTGTCTTTAACAAGTTGAGTTGTGCTTAATTTAAGTTTACTCTTTTAAAGTGTCAAATATTGTGACAAAAAAAATTATTTGTAAAGACTTGTATATTGTTAGTTGTAGATATTTTATGATTGAACATAAGATCATTTTTGTGTATACATCCTAATTGATATTTCTTATTGGAGTTTCATGTTTCGGTGTATAGTCTAAACACTAATCTTTTTTTTCGAATATCTTATTCTATAATAATGAAATACAATATCCCTTCTTGGATTATTAAAATTATATATTATTTTCACGAATGTCTCATGGTATAGTTTAATTATTTGGCCATCACATTCACAGCGTTTGAAAAATGAAGGGTTTGTGGGGGCAACGAGGAATCAGATCAGAAGATGAATTGTTTAAGAGGATAATTGAGCTGTGTTTGGCAGTCGTCAAAGTTGAAAGAAACCATGGCGATGGACAAGGTAATAAATGTCTGTGTGTGTTGTTTGACCAAATTGCGTGTTGACTTTACAGCTAAATAACACCATCCCAAACTGGTCCGATGTTTTCTTCTTTCTAAAGTAAACGGCGAGTGAATAAGTTCAAATCATGATAGCTACTTATGTAGGATTTAAAATTTTACGAGTTCTTGTTGCAACCAAATATAGTACGGTAGGGGAGTTGTTTTGTGAGATTAGTCCAATTCAATTCCCACCCTGTTAGCATCTACGACCCAAGATAAGGGATTACTCTACTAGATCTTTTCAATTCAAAGCCACCCGATAATGGACCTACTTACCTTGCTTGTGAACCAACAAATGAAATAACCTTGATTCTATTGTTTTGGTGGTTGCCACCAGATGATTTCTTTATGCATATCAAAGAACCTCGAGTTTTTAATCAACAAAAAACGATACGAGAAATCTGAAAGAACTCATCTACACCATGAGGGATGCACAAGTTGACTCAGACACTCACATATATTTAAAAATTGGTTAAATTATAAGTTTAGTACGAGAACTTTCAAGTTTGAATCGAATAGGTCCCTAAACTTAAAAAAAGTGTCTAATAGATGTCTTTGAATTTTCAATTTTGTATCTAATAAATTCATGAACTTTAAAAAGTGTCTAATGAATTCCTAAACTTTTAATTTAATAACTCTTGAACCTATTCGACATTTTTTAAAATTCATGTACTATTAGACACAAAATAAATTTTATGTCTAATATATTCATTAACTTTTTTTAAAAAAATGTTGAATATGCAAGAGACCTATTAGACACAAAATTGAAAGTTCAAGAAGCTATTAGATACTTTTTAAAATTTAGAAATCAATTAGACACAAACATAAATTTTCAGAACTAAGGTCTCGTTTGATAACCATTTGATTTTTGAAAAGCGTATAAATACTACTTCTACCTATAGGTTTTCTTGTTTTGTTATCTACTTTTTACTTATGTTTTCAAAAACCCAAGCCAAATTTTGAAAACTAAAAAATATAGACCATTTTTTATAACTATTTGATTTTTTTGATCTTTAGTTTTTGAAAATTAAGCCTATAAATACTACTCCTATGTCCTACCTATAGACTTCCTTGTTTTGTTACTACTTTTTAAGTATGTTTTCAAAAATCAAGCCAAGTTTTGAAAACTAAATAAATTAGTTTTCAAAAACTCGTTATTGTTTTTGGAATTTGGATAAGAATTCCAATAAATTTCTTAAGAAAGATAAAACTCATTATAGAGAAATGAAAATAAACACAATTTTCAAAAACTAAATGGTTATTACATGGGACCGTAGTTTTCAAAAACTTGTTTTTGTTTTTAGAATTTGGCTAAGAATTCAAATGTTTTGTTAAAAAAAATGAAACCAAAATAAGCACAATTTTCAAAAATCAAATAGTATATGAAACCAGGCTTAAACTTGTAATTTAACCAGAAAAAGGTTTGATCTCTGTATTTCTTAAACAGAGAGAGGAGAGAGTGCAGAAGAGGTGGGTGATTCTCAAATTCCCAGGTGGAAATGGAGGGAAAAAAAAAACAAGCTGATCTCACAAAGTTGACTTTGAACCACACCTTCCCATGGATTCTTGGATCTGGGTTTTCTTAAACAATGTCATGAGACCTTAAAAAAGATGTCTTTTTTTATTATTAGAACCCCAATGCCCTTAAAAAAACAATACACTTTTAGTCTTTGAAGTTTGCATTTAGTTGTATTTGAGTTTCTACAATGTAAACCTCATAAATATATTTGTTGAGTTTGAAAACTCAAAAAATCAAATGCAACCAAACCCAAAATTCAATGACTTTAGGTTTATGGGTTTTGCCTTTTCTTGGAAGACACCTCTTTTGTTTGGTTTGTTGGTTTTGACTCGGGGGATAGTGCAGTTTGCTCATGTGAACATGCCACCGACAAAACTCGTTTTGGTTTCTGAGTTTTCTTTTGATGGATTCTAAGCAGGCGACAGCATTGGTTCTGTTTCTGTTCTCTTCTGTCCTGTCTCAATGTTCACTTTGTCATTGCTTTTGCTTCTTTCTTTCTTATCTCATTTCTGTTTCACTTCTCACACTTTTGATGGATTCATCCAATTATTTTCACTGTGAAGTTGCTTTTTGTTTTAAAAAAGGTGAAACTTTTTTTACCCCTTTTGACATTTCACTACTTTAGAGAGAGAAAAAACCAACCTTTTCTTTCACTTTCTAAAAGCTTAACCATTGTTCACAAGTCATGCTTTATAAGATAAAGTAGTTGTCCCTGTTTCTTTTAGTCCTTGTATTTTAAAACTCAAACTTCTAAAGTTATGATATTTAACTCCCTCGAACGATTGGATTTCTGACGCCTGCCCACGTGACACAACCTGACTTAACTAGAAATTTACTCAACTTGTACTTTTGATCTTGCATGATTAAGGAGCCTCTCTCTTTTTATTGTGAATGGATGAATGTGTATGAGTATGTTGCTTGAATTTGCTACTCAGCTACCTCCTTTTCATGGTAATATTCAGCAAAATTTGAACAATAAATTAATATGGGGAACTAAAAAGGAGAATCATTACTAGAAAATCTTCAGTTTTCAACAATCAAAAAACAAGCCCAGTTCTTGTCTGGGTAAAAAACAGAGGAGCTGCAACTGATCAAAATTTGGGCTTCTCCATTGGCAAGAGGAGAAAAAAGAAAAAAAGAGGGAAAAAAAAAGAAAAGAAACAACAAACAGGACTTATGGTTCAACTGTACAATGTAAAGCAGTTCCATTTCCCCTACATTCTAATGTTGTCGCTACTTCGAGAATCTGTGAGTACAGTTAGTCTTCTTGCTGTCTTCATAAACTCGCTGCGAAAACCAGAAGAAATCGCATGTTGTAAGAATTCGGAATCTAACAGTCTCTTTTAGACCACATGATCAGATGATTGATAATGAAGAAAAAGACTAAACAGTCAAGATTACCTGAAAGGCTCCTCTCCAGCATGCTTCGTAGCACCAAGAGCATCCTGATAAAGAACAGAATTCAGCATCTCTGAGCTTCCTACACCAAACATATTGCCAAGCTTTCTATACAATTCTTCATATGATCCGAGGACCGATAGATCAAGAGTACGACTGACATTCTCCAACTCCATAGACACCTTGCAATGACCAGTGTCTGAGCTAAGACCAGTTTTGTCTGGACCGTTGTATGAGGTAGATCCTCCATCTGATGAATTCTCCAGTGAACCATTCTGCTGTGATGACAAGCCAGAACCGTCTGAAAGATTTGATGCTTTCTCTAGATTTGGATCGGATGCATTCGTCGTATCTCCAGAGGAGCTGTTAGAAATCTGTTGATTAGGAAGAATGAGTTGGCCAAACAATATGATATGAGCTGGTTTTGTTTCTTTGCTTTCTTTTGAGCTTTGGATGTGATTTCCCACGGTTAGCCAATGAGAAAGATTATCAGGGTTTTTCATGCCTCCAAAAATATCCTCGCCACGGATGCCAGGAAGAGGAGTGGCACCATCAAGGTGCTTAAGACCAGTGTGAAATTGTCCCAAAGGCGGTTTGCTGATTTGGAGGTTGGATGAAGAGAGTCCAAATTGAGTATGCCTGGCTCCCTGTATGCCTGCAGGAATGTTGTTAGCTGTGATGCTTTGAAACGGGTTGGTTGCATCAAAGAAATTGGTGGAAAACGATGGCATTGGAAGGTGACCAAATACAGCAGTTTCTGCTGGAAGCGGAAAACGTGGCTTCTTTCTCGGTGGCGAGAAGGGGGAGACATGGATAGCTGGCATGTTTACTACCACTTCAACCAACCATGGGTTGACACTCTTCACATTTTGCAGTAAATCTGGTTCATCCCATGTCACCTACAATAACAATGAGACATTACAAAAATTAGAAGCAAGAACATCAAATTAACCATTGCTTATAATGATAACAAAAGAAAATGGCCAATTATGTGATCAGAAAGGTTTACTATACAATGTTCATATTCCCAACAGTCTCAGGAAACTCACTAAACAGATGAAGCAAATGAAGTAATTTTGATGTCTACATGATTGAGGCTTACAAAGTGTGTAAACAATACCGATACAAATTGAAATAAACAAACCTGCAGCATTCGCCATGGAGAATCAGGCCATCGAATAGGATCAGCTACCTGGATAGACGATATAGTTCCCATAAACCAGCTTATCCGAGATGAATCCTCGGTTTCAAAAGGCATCTTGAATCTCATAGCAGAATACCAATGAATTTGCATTGCAGATCTTACAGTAGAGGCCCTAACAACAAACTCTGGAGTGCCAGCACATGGGTAGTACACAATCTCAAAGGGCTTGCCACTGGCAGCAAGCATTGCAGCTTCGATAACAGATTCGACCTTCACTCTCCCATTCAAATTCCCATTTGAATTTCTTCTTACCAATCTACCATCATTCTCCCTCATGAAATCAGAATACACCACAAGTGGAGAGCCTGAATTTGCTGGGTTCCACCCAGTTGAGTAATCAATTCCACAACCAATTCCCCTCTTGGCTCGCCTAACTCCTACACAAAGATCACCAGTTTCTGCCCTCAGGAAAACAATCGAGTCCCCAGCAACAAGTTTCTTCTGATTCACAAAATTACTCCACCCAGTCGTCAAAAGATGGCGACGGGGAGTCCCTCTGTATATATGCCTAAACTTCCAAATCTCACCATGAACATCCTTGGCAAGAATGGTCTGAACAGGGGGCTCTGCCGAGTAATCCAATCGAGGAAAGATTGTCTCGGCACAATAGCGAGGCACAGAGAATCCTCCGCCATTGTTTGCATCAGATTGTGTCAATGTCTTGGCAAAGGAGGATGGTTTCTCCTGATTCCTAATTTCATTGTGGCCAAGAAGCTCATCGTCATCATCCAAATTGAATTCATTGTTCCTCAGTGGAATCAACCTTATCTTAGCAAAAACCTCATCTGTTTCAGGATCTGCCATATATTTAATGGCAGACACCCTGCAAGGAATGAGGGAAGGAATCCGAGCATTCCCGAAATCGGCATTCCCCTGGGCATGCTCAGCATGGCCCTGGGGGAAGTAGACTACCTTTGAATTAATGGAAGGCATTTGAACCATCCCACCAGCACACGCATGCCATAGCTGAGAATCTAAATACTTCTCATGGTGCCTCATTGGTTCTATCACTGAATCCATTCCTCTATTCATAATGAAACCAAAAAAGTCCTCCAAGTCACAGAAACAAGTCTTCCTTGCTTATTGATTCTCAATCAAAATCCTCACAGATAAATGAATTTAACAAACCAGATGAAAAGCAATCAATCACCCTCTGATAAACATTACACAAATTGGGAAAAACCAAAAATCCTTAAAAGAACAAAAAGCCCCTGTGCCCAAGCCTGATTACTGGAGAACAAACAAATAGAAAAGAAAAGGAAAAATCAGAACAAAAAAAGTCTGAAACACTCAAAAGCTGAATACCACTAGATATCAGAAATCAGCCACAAAATCAAACAGAGGCATTTTCTCATCTAAATGAGTCAAAGAAAAACATAAATATCCATCAGTTGATCTATTGAGATTTTTCCAGAAGCAAAAACACATCATCAAGAGGAGAAAAAAAACAATAAATTATATATCAATATATGTATCTCTCATACCTTTTATCCCGAATCAAAAGTTGACCGTCCAAATTGACAATCGTAGAGGATGAAACTTCAGTGAACTACCAAACGCAAATTCGATGTCATTTACACAGAACTGAGATTCCAAACAAAACCCACTCCGATTCTTCAACAATTAATCAAATCCTTCCCCTAGACACAAATTGGGGACATGAAAAGAAAAAAAAAAAAAAAAAAGAAGTCGAGACTAATTCTTACAATCTTGGTACAAAATCCGACTGAAACCCAAAATTCAAATCTCAAAACCCAACAATACAACAAAAGAATTTGTCTCAATTCTTCCCTAAACCAACGGAGAAATGGAAATTTTCCCAGAAAGAAAGAGATTGAAAGTGTGAAATTAGAATACAGAGAAGAAGAAGAAGAAGAATTGAGAGAGATATTTGTGAAAAAGGCGTCCGTACACAGAGAGAGATAGAGAGCTAGAAATAGAGTGCGTCCTCCTTCACCAACACACGCCTGAAACTCTTTCTTCTTCGCCGACCTCACTTTAATTGCCAGTGAGAAAGTGAGAGATTTATTTATATTCTCTTCTGCAATTTTTTCCCCTATTTTTTCTTTTTTATTTTGTTGAGTTCATTTAATTTATTTTATCTAACACCACTTCTTTTAATTTAATGAAAATGCTCCATTAAATGATCTTTTTTTCTCTCTCATTTGATATTTTTTTAATTAATATTCGTTCCTTATTTCTATATATAAAAAATAAAAAATAAAAAATAAAAAATAAAAATCCATTTGGGATTTTTTCAATGTTCTCGGAAAAAAATGGATATGATATATATATATATATATATATATATATATATTAAAAGTTAAAATTTTAAGATAATATTTTTTTACGAGAATAAATATAAAATTGAGGGATTTAAACTAAGCTCTTTCATTGGTTGGAATATTATTATGAATTGTTACCATGATTTTGTGATATTTACTATAAGACAATATATATTTTGGTCAATTGGAAAGTCTCAATCGTTGCATAAAGTTAATAATGTTATAGTCAATTCAACATTGACAAAATATTGCTAAAATGTAATAACGTTCTAATGTTTTTCTAATAAATATTATACTTACTTTAATAAATTTCATTCCATAAAAATTATTATCATTATAATTTTATTGGATCCTTTTTTACCATTATTTTACGTCAAAAAAATCACTTATTTTTTGCAACAAAACACCTTTTTTTCCCCTTTTCTTTCGCATTATGGTTAGAAAAAAAAATTGAGGCGATATTTTTCGAAACAACGTCGAGTCCGTACATAAAAAATTGTCCTTTTTAGATAATGAATTATATTTTTTTATATAATTAAAAGGAAGTAGGCCAAATTGTAAAAATAAATTAAAAGTTTATAATATTTACTCTTTTTTTTTTGTTTTTTAATTTTTGTATTTGTTTTGAGATCTCAAAGAGTCTAACAACCACATCCGAAGAAGACCACAAATTCAGCCATTCATTCAGGTGTCCTTTTTCTTCTTCTTCTTTCATGTTTGTTATCTTTTTTTTTTTTTTAAATAACATTTTATTTTTCATATTCTATTTATTGGATCCAAAACATCGATTTGCTCGAATTTTTATTTTCTTTCTATTTATTTTCCATTTTCCCGCTTTTGTAGTCCCCCACTCTCCTTCCTAGCGCGTGACATCACAATATCTCTTGTTTAACTTCTAAAAATAAAATTCTAAATAATTTTGTTACATAATTACGCAATTTCATTTTTTCATTAAAAAAATAGATACATACGTAATATGATTTGAAAATTTTATAATTGTGTAACGTATTAACTATTGAGTTGATTGATTGCGTGTACGATATAAATTGTTTAAAATCTCTTACCTTCTTTAACTTGTCGTATAGTTATTTTAGGTTCATTTCGATTTTCAACGTTCGAATATTACTTTAATTTTTTTGAAAAAATTTATTGCGAATTTGGACTATTGAGTCAAAGTTTCTTTTGAAAATTTAAAAATTACTTATTAGTATTTTATTTACTTCACTCGAAAATACCATACTATATTTTCTTTTAAAAAAAACATATATCCCTCCATGTTTGATATTGCTTGTTGAAGATACAAATAAAATAAAAACAGTAATTATAAATTATAAATTTACTTTTTATATTTTCCTAGGTAGATATATCACATGAATTTGACATTAAATATAATAAAATCAAACCATATGAGATTATTTTTACAAACTAGTCAATATTTTTGCACGCTTACTCATGCATTCCTATTCTTTGAAAAAAAAACAAAAGTCAATCATGTGAAAATGTGCCAGCAGAAAAATAAACCATAAAGTTTTTGTGTTTTTTTTAAATAATACATCTAACACCGGAAATTCAAACTTACAAATTGCTTAAAAAAAGTAAATATGTCTTAATTATCGAACTTGCTCACAGTTGTGGAGTGAAGATTCAAGCCTCTAACACTTTGATCAGAGATATATACCTTAACTAATTGAACTGTACTTGTGTTAGCTCGTGATAGCAAACATGTTTTTTTAGTACAACAACTCATAATAACAAACTATGGAGATTATAATCATACCAAATAAAATTTTGATACCAAAATAAAATGCGTTGACTTAAACATAGATTAAACAGTTATATTCAAATTCTCTTACCTTCTATCGAACATTAATGTCTAGTCTCCCACAACGACTAGTAGGTTCAAATTTACTTTCATATGTTTGTAGGTTCTAATGTAGAATTGTAGATGGGATTTTTTGTTTTTTTTTTTTTTGTAATATTGACATTGATGTTTGAAAACAAAAAATATAAACAAAAAAAAAAGGATAGCGTAGGATACAGTCAAAATAGTTGGGGGGATTAATTTGAGATGAAGCACTGAAATCAAGGGAGGGTGGAGGCGGTAAAAAGGGAACCATGGTCGAGGTTAGGTTGTCATAATTCCTAACTCTCCGGAGTTAACCATGGTTAAGCCTTAACTGAATCCCGGCTTTCCACGTTGTCGGTCAACAACAATGACTTTTCCAACCCAACCCTCCCTCTTTTTTTGTTATTTATTTTGCCTTCCCCATTTTTAGGTCTCTGCCAAAGATTTGGTCAGTTCTACACTTCAAGGGCATTTTAGTCATTTCACCTCCTTACCTCCCCCTCCCAAACATCTCTATTCCCCATTAGGGGATGTGTTTTTGGATCAAGAGATTCTAATAATCCCACAATTTTGACTTTGTGTGTGTTTTGTTGGTTGGATGGAAGCGATCGGACTAACTTTTACATATCTTAACTAATTTTACCGACAAATCCTACGACGTAGTTTGATTGTCATAAGATTTTAATGTTTTAGGTAGTCGGTCAGTTTGAGATTTGAGTCAACTTTTTCGAAGTTTCTTCACTTGGAATTAATCGATCACACTATTACAAGATGTGTTTGAACTATAACATTTCTTTGTGTTTAATTTAAGGGTCAAATTAATGATGTATTTAACATTATTATTTTATTGTCATCATCAACCGTGTTAATCAAACTATTAAGAGATGTATCGAGTTACTATTTTAGTAAGTTTGAGTTTTACTTTTAGAGTTAGAAAGTCTAGATGTGCTTAACATCGTTTGTATTGGACAAAATAATGTATTTTAGAGACTTGGATTTATGTTCAATATAAGTATGAATAAAGGTGGTGATTTCCACGAATATGAATTTATGTAACTATAAATTTGTGATTCATTAGTGTCTATATGTTTAAATCCAACCAGTATGGACTGTTTCAAAATGTTTATTCTAATCCTTGAACATTCAATTTTTCTTTTTGTTTCAAAACTTTCAAAATGTTTGTTTTAGTCTATAAAATTTAAAAAGGATAATAATTTTAGTCCTTACTATAATTTTACTATTAACAAACAACAAACGTGGCTTCAAACATATGTATTACTATGTTGACGGGGGCATGTATTCTGAGCAATATAATACGTTGAAATATATCATAACAAACGTGGCTTCAAACATATGTATTACTATGTATACATACATAGATGAAAAAGTAGTTTTTATAAATTGACCTTAAATTATACCCTAAGATGGATGAGTCTAAAATCCAATGAGGAAATGAATGATTGTAAAAGTGAAAAGGAAGAAATAATTTTAGAATGAATGACAAATAAATCAGACATTCTGGAAAAAGGAATCTCCCAGAGTGCAATGGAAAAGGACTGTTTAACCAGACATGTTGTCTTGAAATTGACCATTTTTTAAATTAATTTTATTTTTTTGGGTTTTTGGGACAGACAGAGTTCGACATCATTCAAAACATTGACAAGACAGCCAAACAGTTGCTTATTTCTTTTTCCCTTTTTACCTTTTTTTTTTTTTTTTTTTTTGCTTCTGCCTTTTAATATTTACACTTGTTTATGACTTTTTCCCTCTTGTTTTGTCTACTCTTTTTAAATCACTTTGTGCTGATGTTGATGTTGATCTTGATGATAAATTTTTTAAGATTAAAATATTATTTTGTTCCATATACGATTTCATTCTATATTAGTCATTGTATGTTCGATAAAACTTAAAATTAGTCATTATTGTTATTTTTTTTTATAAATAATTTGTCTCTATTAACATTCATTCTATAAGTTTTGAAAATATGTTCACATTGTATTTTTTCTTAAATTAAAATTACTATTATTATTTAATTAATTTCGATAAAAATTAACTTCAAACTAATGGTATGAACTAATTTTAAGAGTTTTTGAAAGTACAGTGACTAAAATTGAACATTTAAAAATACATGGACTAAAATATAATAAAATTCAAAGTACAAGGGCCAAAAATGGTATTTTAACCATTTTTTTAAAAAGCTAAACATATGTGTTTAATTTTGGGTATTTTTAATTTAATTTTTATTATTTAATTTTTTTTATTTAGTTCTTTACCTTATGATATTTATCAGTTTAGTTTCTCACTGATGATGAATGTTAAAATTGGGTTGATGATAAACTTACATAAAAAATACAAAAAATGGAATTATGAGAATTTAAACCTCTGACCTTATAAAAAGGAGTAGATGTCAATTATTGTTAAGCTATACTCATGTTGGAAAACTTACATACTTAGTGAATTGACAAAATTTTAGAAAATAAAAAAGGTCATCTTAGTGAAGAAAGTTCGAAAATTTTACCAATTTCTAATAAATTTGGAAGATGAATTAGAAACTTTTTTTTTTCTTAAATGACCTTTTCTTCTCCTTTAATTTTCTTCAGATTTCTCAAGTATTTTTCATGTTAGTTTATTATGAGTCAATTTTAATGACATTGACCAATAGTGAAAGACTAATTTGAAATATGTTAAAACATAGTCAAAATGAACTTAGCTTAGAGGTAATTGACATGCACCTCAACTAAGAGATCAAATGTTCAAATCTCCTCAATCCAAATGATGTTGAACTAAAAAAAATATATATGTTAAAACATAATTGATTTTTTTTAACAATAGCAAGTTACGCCCAACCAAACATTAAGAACTAAAACATCTATCTTGTATTTTTTTTTGTTATTTAAATTTAGTTTCCAATCTAGCCCCACCCTTTCTATTTAAAAAAAAGAAAGAAAAAAAAGAGAGAGAGGGGAAAAATATATATGATTTTCGAAATGGATGATTGTATTATTGACATCTTTTGATTATTACTTGGAAAAAAAGAAAAAGAAAAAAAAAAAAACAATCCTCGTTTAAATCGTGAAATATAAACATATATTTGTCCATACTTCACAATGATTCGTCCTGTGTGGGTGTGTGACTATAATGTTCTTTTTGTCATGGCCCTGCTTGGACGAACTTGCTACTGAAATGCAAAACTATAACTCATCTTTAATTTTTTATCGACACCAAATTGATTTCAACTCTGCGTCTCCTATTTTATATATGTAAAAATAAGATCCAATGATTCAAAATGAAGCAAAAATGACACATGTGAGTAAATATTGTAATTTTATGTAACGATCTACAAGTTAATAAGATTGTGAAACTTATCATTAAATAGGCTTGAGTCAAGTTCAAGTATAGTTGACACTCAATATATAGAATGTATAGCAATATTACATTTAGAAAATTACACGTAGTTAAATTTGTACGATGATGTACGAATACTATTTTTGCACTGTGAAAAAAAAAAGAGATAGAAAGAATTCTAGCACTGTTGTGCACTTGAAGGTGAGGATTTGAACCTCCAACTTTTTGGTAGAGAATATATGTTTTAATCAGTTCGGTTATGTTAGCAGTCTAACTAACAATGTTGTACACGTACATGCATGCATATACTATGACTTTAGAATCCAAACTGTACGTTACATATGAAAAATGATTGTGCTAGTGCAAGAGGATTTTTTTTTTAGTTCAACAATATTGCGGAAATGGAAATCGAACTATCAACTTTTGAGATAGTAATTGGTGTCTTATCCAACTATACTTGGGATTGGCAAGAGAAGCAGTGTTGCACAAATAAGAAAGAAAAATACTTGGCTACACCCCAATGTGCAGGAATCTTCATGCCCCCACCATTCAATTGTTGACAATAAGGACAAAAAATATTTTCCACTTTTCTCTCTCCTAGTTGTGTTTTCTTTGTCCTTGTTGTCTACAATTGAATGGTAGGAGCATGGAGATTCCTGCACATCAGAGTGCGGCCAAATATTGTTCAATGAAAAAGAGAAAATGTTTAGATTTTTTGTTTAGGGAGAGTACAATGATAGAGAGAGAGAGATTGCTTGGATTAAAGATAGAGAAACTACAATTAGAAGCCTAAATTAAGGGAAAGTGATTGAATTAAAGATGGGGAATTTAATGTACAATTAGTGCTAGGGAGAGAGCATAAACTAGAGCGAGAGAGAGAGTGTGTAAATTAAAGAAGATGAGATATTATATAACAGAGAGAGAGCTGTAATTAAGGAGAAAGACGATGGATTGTAGGGAGTAATTAAGGATATTGACGAGAGATTATAGGGTGTAGTTAAGGAAAAGGATGATTTTAAACAAATTATTTTGAGGTGAAAAAAGAAACACGTCACAATTATTAGAAACAATTTTGTTGACGTGTGTATAATTTTAGTGACAAAATAATCTCTTCAATGAGATCACCTTTAGAAAAGGTCGTTAAATTATACAAAAATACCTTTAAACTTTGGGTATGTTTTTCGATAATTGAAAATAACTTAAATTTGTTTGAAAATATATGACCTATGCTACATATGTATACCCTTATTTTTCGATAATTAAAGTTTATGGGCATAATTGAAACATATATGACTTATGCTACGTACGTGTAACCTTATTTTACATGTCACCTACCACGTCACTTAATTATATTCATCTTAACAAAAAATTTGACGGAAGGGTTATTTTTGGAACAAAGTTAAAGTTTAAGGATAAAAATGAAACTTTTGAAAGTCTAGAGGTATTATTAAAATATATCATAAAATTTAAGAGTATTTTGTATAATTTAATCTATAGAAAATTGCATGTAGTTGAATGGGAATGACAATGTAGGATGCTTTTCACACCCGAAAAATAATGGAAGAATTCCAAATAGTCTAACTAACTAATGTTGCCGTGTAAGTGCATTCACACAATGACCATAGAATATAAATTTTAAGTTAAATTATAAGTTTAGTCCCTAAATTTTCAAGTATGTGTCTATTTGATCCATGAACTTTAAAAAGTATTTTATAGGTTCTTGAACTTTTAGATTTGTGTTTATTTGGTATTTGAACTTTAAAAAATGTTTAATATGGGTCTTTAAACTTTCAATTTTGTGTCCAATAAGTCATTGAATTTTCAATTTTGTGCCTAAATAGGTTCTTGATCTATTCAAAAAAAAATTAAAATTTGTAGATCTACTGGACACAAAATTCAAATTTTAAGGTTCTATTAGACATAAAATTCAATTTTATATCTAATAGCCAACTTATTTTTAAAAAAAAAAAAAAAAGAATACGTTAGGGACTTATTAGACACACAATTGAAAGTTTAGGGACCGATTAGACATTTTTAAAGTTTAGGAACCTATAAAATACAAAATTAAAAGTTCAAGTATCTATTAGATACTTTTTAAAATTTATGGACCAAATCAACACAAACCTGAAAGTTTACTACAAAACTTGTAATTAACCTAAATTTTATGTTACATGAAAAATGTTTGTGCCAACACAAGAGAAGTAATGTCGCACAAATATATAAGAAAATATTTAGATTTTTTTTTTCGTAATATTGTTGATGGTGATCTCGATTTCATTGATGGTAAGAGGGAGACTACAATTAAAAAGAGAGAGTTTGCTTAAATTAAAGATAGAGAGAGAAGCCATAATTAAAGGAACAGACAGCTAAGCTAAAGGAGAGTGCTGAAATTAATTATAGAAATAATTTATAATTACAGGGAAGAGAGAACAAATTAAAAAGAAACAGTGCAAATTAATTTATAGTGATTTAGTTAAGTAGATATGAGAGAGAGCTGTAATTAAGGAGAAAGACGAGGGATTATAGGGAGTAATTGCTTATTAGGGATATAAATGAGAGATTATAGGATAGTAGTTGAGGAGAAAGAAATTAGATGAGATGTTAAACAAACAATTTTGATGTGACAAAAAAAAACACGTCACAATTAAATACTTTAATCTTTTTTAAAAAAAAAAAATATTTAAGAATTGACTAGATGCTAGACTTATTAAACATTGACGTAAAAGTCCAATAATTTTTTTTTTTTGAAAAACTTGGAAAAAATCAATTTATAACACTAAATTCTAAGATTATATGATTTAAAACCTCAAACTAATAATTGTATCTATTTAAATTCTTTATTAAAGATTTATAACTATTTTTAATTAATCCCATTTAAAATAATTCCTATATTTTAGGATATAAATTGATTTTTTCTTAAAAAATAAAAAATCATCCATGAACTCCAATATAAATCTAAATACTAATAACACGATCTAGAACTTAGTTTGAAGTTAAAAATAAGTTAATTATAAATTTACAAAAATATTTGTCGATATCGATATATATCTATTAATATATCTGTAAAATTAAAAGGTACCGATATTTTAATCTTGGTATCGACCTTAAAAACAACACGAAAAGTATATATTTTTTTTAATAAAGAAACAAGCAGTTAGGTTGGAAACTTGGAAGAGAGAGAGAAAAAAAAATTGTTCATAAAGAGTTTTGAGAGTGGAAAAAAAGTAAAAAAGAAAAAAAAAAAAAATACAGAAAGTTTGGTGATGCAATGCAAATGCAATTCCGGGAAAGGGAAAGCGTTTTAAATTAAACCGGGAAGAAGGCTAGGCTAACGTTACAGCTAGGGGACAAGTGTGTGATATGGGGATTCGTCACCGTCAGTAACCGTACGCATTAAGAATAAGTTTGATGCCACGCGCATGGCCTTTTGGATTCTTCAACGTGGCGGGCTGTGATGTAACTCTTCAACTGGGACCCACACTCCTCCGTCACCCTCAGGACAGCCTACTGATGTGACATCCAAATGTCTTCTCTTTCGTGGGCCCTTTCTCCGTATCTCTGTCTTTACCTGTTTTTATTTTCCCCCTTCTAGTTCTTTCCAACTCTCTCATTTTTCAACCCCTCCAAAAAATAAAAATAAAAATAAAAATAAAAATTCTTAATTTTGTTTTGAAATAATTTACCTATTTTTTAAAATTATATTATAAATTTGATCCATCAAGTTTTATTTAATTTTTATGTTTTAACAGGATTATAGGTTGACAATCTTTTGATTTTGTGTTTAATAGTTTATTTCGTTAATTTTAAAGATTATGCTATCAACTACTAAGTATACCCAAAATATACCTGTCAAGTTATTTTTATGTAGTATAGATATATGGATTATCAAAAAAACAAAAAAAAAACTAATAACATGCTATGTTGGAGTTAATTTGACTTGAAATTTAGTAATCATATATTGTAACTAAAATAAAAAGTTTAAAGATTTATTTGTTAGGATTTTTTAAAAAAAAAAAAATTATAGGGTATAGAAATCCAACAAACTCAACTTTAAATGCTCAATAATTTGCCAAAGAGAGCATAGCTCAATTGACATATTGAATGTGTTAACGACCACGAGGTCTGTGGTTCGAATCCCCCCAACCCCTATTGTACTAAAAAAAAAAATGCTCAATAATTTATTAAAAACATTTTTAAGTGTATTCATTAAATAGACACAATTTTAAAAGCTTAGGCCCTTATAACCATTTTGTTTTTTGTTTTTTATTTTTGAAAATTAAGCTTATAAATACTACTTTCACCTATGGATTTATTTGTTTTGTTATCACATATGTTTTCAAAATCCAAGCCAAGTTTTGAAAACTAAAAAAAATAGTTTTAAAATTTTATTTTTGTTTTTGGAATTTAATTAAGAATTTAAATATTTTCTTAAAAAAGAAGAAAATTATTTGTTAAGAAATGGGCTTAAAACAAAATGTATAATTTAACTGTTTTTCTTTAGAATTTTAAAAACTAAAAATCAAATCAAATTTGCTAAACATTAAAAAATGGTTAGTTTGATTCCTAAAATCTCTACTTGATATAATTTTTCAACATTAAGCGTGAGATCACTTTATTTTTTTGTTGGAAAAGGACTATTGTCATGGGCTCATTCAATACAAAATAATAATAATAATAATAATAATAATAACTAAATTAATTAAAAAATAAAATACACGACGACAAATAAATTGGTTGCCTTGAAACTTATGCAATATAATAAAGACGAATCAAGATTTAAAATAATGATATAAAATATATAATAAGTTTTCCAATAAAATATATATTAAACAAAGTCTATGAGCTGAAATGGATCTTTCTGATAAAATAATATAAACAGAAATAAATAAATAAAAGTGCAAGTGGGAAAAAAGAGCCATCGGTGATGGCTTCAAAACATTGATTGCTCACACATGTCGACGCGTCTCCGGTGGCTGTTCCAACGCCGCCCCGCCGGCCGCGGCCGTTGCCTTCGCTTCTGTTTTCAACCACACTTTTTTAGTCAACTTTCACCATTTCTTTTTAAAAATTATTATTGTTTTTTTTTGTTTGAAACAAATTATTATTATTGTTATTTATTGTTTTGTTGTCTTCATATCTGTTTATGTGGAATTTGTGTTTTAGGCCCATTGCTCTATTACATGTGGGCCTGAGTAATATTTTTGGGCTATCTTTTAGGCCCAATTGATCTCCTTTAGTTAGCAAAAGATTAATTTTTAACATACTGTTATAACCCATTATAACTCATGATATTATAACCCAATCAGTGCCCCCAAACAGTCCCTTAACGTTATTTTTATATTGACCAATTAATAGAGATGATAGTTTAAGAAGGAAAATGAAAAAGATAATATTGGTTGTGTGTACAATGTATGTTTTTTTTTTTTTTTTTTTAATGCATCAATTTGGTATGCAAAAAAATCACAAAAAAAAAAAAAAAAAAAAAACTAATTTGGTTGAACATAATTTTAGAACAACTTGAAGAAAGGACAAAAGAAAGTAATCAACCATTTTTTAATCGATCTCGCTTTGTCTATACTAAATTTATATGGTGAATTCTGTTTTTATAATTTTTATGAACGTCTATTTTAAGAGTTATGTGGGTCCTTACAATTTCATTTAATATTTGCTAAAATTTTTGAGACCTATGTATCTGGTTACTTTAAAATGGCAGAAAAATTAAACAATAAAGAATTAACCTGAAACTTACGATTATTATGGATAAAAGAAATGCTAGACTATTATGCATGGAAGGTAGGAATTGTTCTCTCTCTCTTTTTTTTTTTTTTTTTTTTTTTTTTTTTTTTTTTTTTTTTTTTTTTTTTTTTTTTTCCATAAATGGTAAAGAGTAAAAATATTTCAAGGAGCTAGTGAGTGATTTATCTTGAATGTAATGTTTATATATATATTAGTGATGTTGAGAACAAGCTTCTAAAACATTAATTTAAAAAAAAAACACACTATTATTTAACAAATATTTATCAATTATCTCTTTCAAACATTCTAATCAAGTTTGTACGTGTTTCTCATTATCAACTTTATCAACGAAACAAACAAAAACAATTGATTTCATCAATTTGATTTAGTCTACATTTTATTTGATTATTTATTTTTTTTATTGAAAGCTTTATAATTAATGGTTTTTATTTAATGTTTGACCTACTCATCAACTTAATCAATGAAACAAACAAAAATAGTTGGTTGCATAAATTTGATTTTGTCTATTTTTTTTTCTTTTTTTTTTTTTTGTATTGAAAGATTTTTAATTAATGTTTAGCTTTGTAAGTAACAAATTTTAAATTATGTATCTGATTTTTTTTTCTCAATATTACTCTTGATTTTTAAAAAATAATAAATAAATAATAGAAAAAAAATTATAGAATGTTTAAAGTTAATATGTGAAGTGTGAAATTTAACTTTACATACCAATGAGAAAGTGTCTGACAATTAATAGTTGATAAAAATTTCATTTGCTTCTTTTTTATCCAACCACACTCTTTTAGCAACTTTCACCATTTTTTCTTTTCTTTTGTTTATTATTATTGTTGTTGTATTGTCTTCATCTTGTTGTGTGGTTTAGGCCCACAATTATTCACAGAGAAATATTGCATGTGGGCCTAAGTAATAATATTGGGCTATATAAGACTTTATTATTAGGGTTAACTACATGAATGACATATTTGGAACCAAATTTTACACAAATGACACGTTTTGTTATTAATATTGGCTTTGTCACTTTTCAAGCCAAATAGAAGCCAAATCTATTTATTGCTCTCTCTCTCTCTCTCTCTCTCTCTCTCTCTCTCTCTCTCTCTCTCTCTCTCTCTCTCTCTCTCTCTCTCTCTCTCTCTATATATATATATATATATATATATATATATATATATATATATATATATATAATAAAAATAAAATATATGGATACTTTCCATAAACGTTGAAACCTATATCCTTCCCTCCAAACACCATTAATTTTGTATAAAAAATAAAATAGATGGAAGATTTTTACGATTTTCCTCCTAAACTCTAGGGATTTTAAAAATTAGACAACCCTTTCCATTATCAACGGTTCCATTCTTCATATGTAGGGGGTATATACATTATATATCTGAGAATATAGTAGGAGTATATATAATATATATCTGAGAATATAATAGGAGTATCATGTCATCCCAAACATATAAAATGATTACATGCTGATGTATATATTATATACCTCAACATATATATGTATGGGTGTACAATAAACAACACAGTATATATTTAGGAACCTATTTAACACTATATATTACATACAGTATGTATAAAATGGATAGATCATGTTATGACATTATAGCTATATATTGTAAAGTTATCTCAAAATTAATAGGATTATTACCAATACAAAATATATGACGATTATTTACCTATGTTTATATAATATATGTCTGTAAATATAACTATACTTATTGCCTACATAAAATATAATAGAATTATATACATACGTATATATAATATACTTCTATGTAAAGGAACTATCCATACTGCTTTCTTTAGTCTAAAATATAAGATTTAAATAAAAAAATCAAATGAAAAACAAAGAAGAAGGAATAAGGAAGAAGACTTACTCATTTTGGAGAACAAAAATCCGTACATGGCAATTGAACCCACAATCGGAGAAGAACGCCGGTGGAGAAGACAATCAATTAGAATAATAGAGCATGGTTATTAATGGTAACAAGAAATTCTAACCTAATTCGAATAGTAAAATATGGAAGAAAAAATATTTACTATTACAAAAAATATATTCATGTAAGTAATGGTAACATTAATTACCTAAATTGAATGATTTAATTATGGAAACAATAAATGATAATTATAACAATATTATAAATATATACAAAAATTGTAAGGGTACAAATGAAATAAATTGATCTCATAAATATGAGTCATGCTAGAGCCAATAATTTTTTTAAAATGAGACATTTATGAAATATATGGTTGAAAATATGCTCTTTGCCACAATTTCCCTTATTATTAAACTTTGAATTTAAGTCTGAATGATCTTCCCTTATTTATTGGAGAATTCAAAGCGATTGGGTTATCAACCTGAGCACATCACAACTCGTTATGACATATACGCTTGAACTAAGAAATTAGATGTTCAAATTTCTTTACTCCCACATATTAAAAAATAGTTATCAATAAGCCAAAATATTTTCAAGTTGAGGAGCTCAGTCTCTAAACCCTTCGTACATCATCTCTGATAAATCTTAGTACCAAAAAAAAAACAAAAAAAATTCAATGTTTATTAATTAAGAATAGTGAAAAATTTAACGTTACTCTTATTTTTATTTTATTTATACATTTTGCTATAAAATAATTAACAAATAATAGATAGAGATCATTTTTCAAAATATTAATTAAGAACTAACTAAGAAAACTCATAAATCTTAGTACCAAAAAAAAAAAAATTCAATGTTTAATTTGATATATCTTTTAGAAAAATACAAGATAAAGAACCCACTAATAATTAGAGATGTCCATTTTTTTCGTGAGGACAGGGTCCCACGAGGAGTTCCCGTTTAGGTAGGGAATGAGGGAGGGAGTGAAGGAAAAAAATTCTCCATGAGTTAAACAGGTCCGCCCCGTTTATTTTTTTCTATTATTTTATTTTATATATATATATATATATATATATATATATAAAGTTTTATTGTTAAGGTTTAAAATTTTATCTTTAACTAGAGATTTTCTTTTGTAGGAAATTAACTATTTAAATGAAGATTTTCCGTGAATAATTAACTATATGATTGAAAATTAATGGATATTATCCATAAAAATTTAACTATTGAAAATTTATCAAAAAAATTATTTGATTCAATTGAGATTAAAACAAGAAAAAAAAAACTAAAACGGTAAATAATACCCCGTAGGAAACTCGATTTCCACAAATTTCCAGCGGGGAATTCCCACCCGATCTCCGTAAAATTTAATGGAGAGTTTTGCGAGAATGAGAATTAAAGTGAGGGGCATGGATTGGGACAGAAAAGTTATCCTGTCTCCGTTCCGCTCCGTGGACATCCCTCCTAATAACTTATTAACTTTAATTTTTAAAAAAATAAAAACATAATAATAATCAACTACACTCATAATTTTCAAAATTATGTTATTGGTTTATGAAATAAGAAAATATTAGACAACTATTTATTTGTTTGAAAAAGTAAACATTCCCTCTCTCACTTTTTATTTTTTCCAAGGTGTCAAAAACATAATGGTGGTTGGTAGAGTTTTTACTTACGGATTAAAAGGGAAGTATTATTATTTTTTTATTATTGTGAAAAATAAATCAAAATCTACAATTTTTATTGTATTTTATATAACTTTTATTCTTAATCGTGACATCATCGTTTAGATAAAATCAATCAAATTCTATGGGGCAAGGCAAAAAGATAGGTTTGATACAAGCTTTAAAAATGGAAAGAAAACATTAAAAAAGAATTTGTAAGGTAAATTCACTTAAACTAAGCAGAGAGGTCGGAGTCACCAATGTGACAGATAATGAGTTGGCAGGGGCAGATCCACGTAGAGGTCATTAAGAGATATGTTGCCCCTCAAATTATTGATGTTATATATATTTATATTTAACTTCCTACATAAAAACATAACGGTAGTACATTGGCTCAAGGGGTAGGAGTTTACAATTCCTGAGTTCCAAACCAATAGTACCGCAATTTGTAAGTTTATAAATTAATTATTCTTTTAGACAAAATTAACTCTATGTCTAATTGAACCTTAAAGTTTCAATTTCTATCTAGTACATAATTAAATTTTATGCATTGAGTCTTTAAAAGTTTTAAATATGTGTCTATTAAAAATAAAATTAAAAGTTCAAAGATATATTAAACACAAAATTAAAAGTTCAAAGACTTATTAGACACATTTTAATGTTCAAGGACTATAGACACAAATTGAAAATTCATGGACTAGATTTGTAATTTAACCTAATGTGAATTTGTGGGTCGTCTGACTTTTTTTTTTCTTCTTTTTGAGGTAATGGCAATGAATGATATTTGTGGTGTTTGGAAGAAGTCTAGCATTAATTAACAAACACATACTTATGATTAATTGTCGCAAACATTCCTAATCAAGTTTGTTTATGTTTTTATAACCTTATCTAATCATCAACTTAATCAATGAAACAAACAACATTATCTTGTTTCATTAATTTGACTTAAGGCCATCATTCTGTCTTCTTTTTTTTTTTCCTTTGTATTGAAAACTTCCTCATTTAATTTTCTTTAAATCATGAAATTCTTGATTTTTTTAAATTATTTATAAAATAACAAATAAATAACAGAAAAAGTTGATTTATACCTCTACACTTTGTCAATAAAAATATAAACTAATAATTTCATGAATTAAAACTTTGAATCTTGTAAATTGAATCCTTAAACTAATAATCTCATCAATGAAAACTCTAAACATGTTTAAGTGTACTTAATTTATACCTTTAGTTAAATTGTTAAAGATTATTGGTTAAATTTGGGATGTGTACGTGAAGTCAATCAATTTCTATTTTATGTTAAAAAAGAGCGATAAAGTGTGAAAATACATGATAACGATAATGCTCAATACCTTTATTATCTTAGCTAACCTAGCATAGTTCAATTGATTAAGACATTATACTCTCGACTTAAGTATTCACACCGACATGTTCTTGAATTATATGTATGTATGATTGTGTATATATATATATATATACACGTCATTCTAATCCCTAGAATTCCTACCCGATTCAAAAGAACTATTCACATAGGAAAAAATTGACACTCCTAATATCAATATATATACTTTTTACATAGTTTCAAACCCAATAACATGACCAATTGGACCGTGTTAATCATTACAGATAACTAATTAAAACATATACGTATACCAAGCAAATATAACAACATTCTCATTTTTTTAGTTAGTTATTTACATGAATAAACTTAATTCTATAATGATTTTTTATTGATATTTTGTGTTCGTAGTATAGTTTTAGCAATTTTAGGTCAAAATCACTTTTTTACACAAACCAATAAAATTCATTTCAACATATGGGCTTAAGAATTTGGGCTATTTAAGGCCCATTATTAACTTTGAGTTCAGGCCCACATTACCCTCGTTTGTCAATAATTCACTGTCTTGAAGACCTACGTATTACGATTCTTTCATACAATTTCTTGATTTGATTAGTTTTATTGACCAAATAGACATCAAGTCCAAACCTCATAAGCTAAAAGTGTATATTGTCCTTTTATTTAAACTTACAATAATTTTTGTAGACTTAAGAATAATTCAATTAGACCAAAGTGAGCATAACTTAGTAGTAATTGACATGTATTCTCGACGAAGAGGTTAGAGGTTCGAATCTCCCCACCTTCCAAATGTTGTTGTTGGACTCAATATATATATATATATATATATATATATATATATGAACTAACATGAGGTGAATATTGTGTTCGCCAAATAAATTATACTTGGACATTTTAAAAATAAAAAAATATATATATACTTAGGTTGATTATTTATTAAATATTTAATTTTAATCGAAACATAGATTCTAAATGAAAAATTGAGATGATAAAAATTTGTGGATGAATAAATTAAATTTAAAAATGAAAAGGTACTGTGAGACCTATCTTGATTGATAAAATTAATGAGTTAGATTTGTTTTTTTAAATAAGGTTGATGAATATTAATTAACAAAACACACGCTCTTGACTAAAATATATGGGCCAATTGTCCCTCCCAAACATTCCCAATCAAATTGCTTGTATTTTTCATAGCCTTACTCTCAAATCATGTATTTGACTTCAATTTTCTCTACAATTCTAGCATCATTCTTATTTCTATTTTATCAAGTCCTTTTCTATAAAATAATAAATAAATAATAGATAGAGATTTCCAAAAAAAAAAAAAGAAAGAAAGAAAGACTAACTTAGAAAATACATCAACCTTTTTAGTTTGACAACTAGTTTTTTTTTTTTTTAAATAATAGTTTGGCTTGAATTTCTAGAAAATGCAAGATAAAGAAATCCTCAATGATTTCTAAGTTAATTTTTTAAAAGTAAAAACATAATCATTATTCAACTACACTTTGTTTTCAAAATTATGTTATAGATTTATGAAAAGTGAAAACTAAACATATACATAATAAACAAAGAGTATAATAATCTGAGCATATTGGTTAAGGTATACATCTTCAATTAAAAAGTCAAAGATTTGAATCTTTACTCTTACATGTGTTGTTGAACTAAAATAATAATAATAATAAGGTTAAAATATCATTTTGGTCCTTGTACTTTGGATTTCATTTTATTTTAGTCCCTATACTTTCAAATTTCCAAATTTAGTCCATGTACTCTCGATAAAACTTAAAATGTCTCTATAGTTAGTTTATTGTTAACTTTTCTAAAAGAAAAATGTAGTCTCTATTAGTCTTCTTCTTCTATAAATTTTGGAAATATGTTTACATTGTGTATTTTCTTGCATAAAAATTATTATTATTATAATTTAACCAATTTTGAAAAAAAAATTAACTTCAAACTAACATTAGGGATTAATTGTAAGATTTATTGAAAGTACAAAAACTAAAATGATATTTTAACCTAATAATAATAATAAATGAGTATAACCTTTTTGGTCATTGAGGTTTGAATTTAGTTTCCATTTTGTCCTTGAGATTTCACAAGTGACATGTTTGGTCCTCAAGGTTTGAATTTGATTTCTAATTGGTCCGTTTGAAATTGATTTATAATTGGTCCATGAAATTTGAAATTGGTTTCTAATTGGTTCCTAAGTATAAAAAATATACAAAAAAATTTTAATTCATTTAAAAAATACATATCATCAAAGTCTAGTTAGCATATCTTAACTACAATGTCATCATTTCATTAGTCAATTAATGTCAACTTTACTAGTGACTATTTAGAAACCAATTTCAAATTTTAGGGACTAATTAAGAATCAAAATCAAACTTTTAGGACCCAACATGTCACTTTTGAAATCTAAAGGACCAAACAGAACAAAATTTGAATTTCAAGAACCAAAAGTCATGTTGGTTTTAAAACCCCATGAACAAAATAGAAACTAAATTTAAATCTTAGGGACCAAAATGTATTTTACCCAATTTTAATTTATTCAATCACGAAAAAGATTACTACAATCTTCAAATTAACATATGTGTATATATATCAAATATTCATGGACCAAAATCATTAATTCTATAATGAAAGCTTCCAAACAAATTAAACATGTTGAATATGATTTCAATTTTACTCAGCTGAAACATGAAGCAAAATTCTAAGAGCAGCCCATCAATCCAATCATGGTTTTGATGTTCTACTAAATTTCAACAAACACAACCCACCAAATTGATAACTTGAAACCTAATAATAATATATATATTTTTAAAAAAATGAAATTATGAGTTCCTCCATTTAGAAGAATTCAATTAGAGTTTATCTTAGCTTGAACAAATGTTCTAACTTTTTTTTGTAGATATTTGTGTGAAGCTTTTACAGCAAAATGGTGAGATGTCTTCCATGTGATGTTCCTTTTAAGAGCTGAAGGAATCTCCCTTTCTTTTTCCTTTTTTTTTTCCCTCTTTGAAGCTTTCATGATAAAAGAACTAAAAGGCCAACAGTATCCAAAACCCCAATTTGCATGGAAGGAGTGTGAAGAGGAAATCTAATGCTCAGACAAAAGGCATATTGACAGTAAGATGGTTGAAAATCATCATGAAGATGATAAAGTATAATGAAAAATATAGCAAGAACGCGTTCAATTATGTATTCGGAGATATATAGTAGGTTAAGTTACAAGTTTAGTTGTTCAACTTTCAAGTTTGTGTCTAATAGATTTCTGAACTTTAGAAAGTTTCTAATAGGTATTTGAAACTTTTAATTTTATGTCTAATAAGTTTATAAACTTTCAATTTTGTATTTAATAGGTTTTTAAACTTTTAAGTTTGTGTTTATTAGATCCTTAACCTATTCGCCATTTTTTAAAATTCACTGATTTATTGCATACAAAATTAAAAGTTTAGGTCCTATTAGACACAATATTCAATTTTATATCTGACAAATTTGCTAATTCTAAAAAGTGTAAAATATGTCAAGGATTTACTAGATACAAAATTGAAAGTTTAGGAATCTATTAGACATTTGTTTAAGTTTAGTAACCTATTAGATACAAACTTGAAAGTTTAGTAACGTTGACCAGAATAAATTATTTCAAAAGATAAAAAAATTGGGATATTCACATTTTATTAGATTGATTGGAGACATTTAACTAAAAATTAAATGGTTAGTTTCATATTCCCACAACATTAGTATAATAATATTCACTTTAAATCTCTATTGACATGACTTTTGGTCTGGTTTGATAGAGATATTATCCACTACTCTGGACTTTAGGTTAAATTTATTGGAAGAATTCAATTTATATAAACTTTTGAGTTGAGGAGTCCATACTTGAAGCCACACATCCATAACAAAAAGATTAATATAAAATAACTCAAATTTCATCACTTTTCAACTAGTATTTGGACTGCAAAAAGAATTTCCTGATAAATAAACATAAAATGAAACAAAAGAATAGAAAGCCAAAAAAAAAAAAACTAAATCACCAAAAAACCAATATCTAATAAACTTGAAGGACCTAATAGCAATAATCCAAACTAAAACCCTAGTCCTCTTCAGCTTGCATGTATCTCTCTATAACCTTACAAACATTCTTCTTCTTCTACCTAAAAATACTGCATCATTTTTTTTTTTTTTTCAATTTACCCCCAATCCATCCCTGTACAGAAACAAAAAAAAAAACCATATAAAAAGAAGAAAGATATGAAGTAATTCGGAGAAAAATAAAGGACAGGGAGGGCGGCGACGGCGGCAAATGAGAGATTTTCCGATCAGACGTAACCGAGGACAATGCCGCTGTTTGTATTTGGAATGAGCTCCGCCGTAGACTCCGCCGCGTTTTCCCCTTGTTTGGTTCTCATTTCGATAACTTTCTTGTGCGAATTGGAGTGCAAACACGGAACAAAGGTCGGGCTCGCCGCCGGCCGGTACTCCGGGAAGAGGCGGCCGGATTTGTACCGAACGCCGCAGGCATTACAGAGAGTTTTAGGCCCTAACGGTCCCGCCCGCCATTGCGGCGTCTTCGTGACTTCACAGTGCAAGCATTTCCTCACGCCTTGTGGACTAAATGCATCGTTTTGGTCTCGCCGGAACGATAATTTGATCTTCTTCGTCTTCTTGGCATGTGGCGGCGGAGGAGCAGAACAGGACTCGGCGTAGTTCTCGGAGTCCGATGAAACCTTGCCGCCGGAATTCGTCGGCGATATGAGCTGCGGCGGCCGGGGAATGAAGGACGGCGGCCTAGGCCGCTTGCTGCGAGCGCGTCCGCGTTTACCGGCCGCGGCTAGGGTTTCTTTTTCGCCCGAGCAGGAGCTGCTGCTGCTGCTGCTGTCGAGAACGGAGACTGGACTTGAGGTCTGAAATTGGTTTGACGGCGATAAAGAAGAGGTGTTGATGGTTAGGGTTCCGGCGCCGGAGAAGGAATCGTCGACGAAATTTGAGAGCCATTCCAATTGAACAATGTCTTCATACTGAAATAAAGAAAACAGAACAAAATTTCATCAGATAAGGACCATCATATCTTACTGTGCACTTCCATGTAGGGAATCAAAAACCATATTTTTTTATTGTTTTTTCCACTTTAATTTTTATTATGACTTCATTATTTATATAAATCCGTGATATTCTGTGCGGGGAATTGAGATAGATACAGCTTTTATAATAAGAAAAAAAATTATATTTTTTTGAGAAGAAAGAAATAGAAAGCCTTATTTTTAAGGTGTATCCATTTTTATTTTAAACTCTTGATTTCATTAAATTAACTAAAAATTTACCATCTAAAAAAAACTATTAATTTTAATTTACACAAAATTAAGCACAACATTGACCATTAACTCACAAATTGAATATTTACCTTCTTCCCATCACTATAAATTTTTTTACTCGTTTATTTTTTTACCTTTTTACTTTTCTCTTAATTGTCAAAATTATAATGATGTCAAAAGAAATTCTACCGATAGAATAGAAGTTTAGTATTATTCTTTTATTACAGTTGGTACGAAATCAAAATCCAAAGTTGGTATACCAAGAGGTTAAATTCAACTAAAAAAAATCTACCATTTCTATTGCATTTTTAACAATTTTTTTTTCAAATTATGACGTCATTATTGATATAAAATCAGCAAAATTCTGTGGGGGCAAGGAAAAAAAAAAGACAATTAGATTAGATATAAAATTAATGATAAACATGATAAAAAATGAATTTGCGAACTCACCGGAACAGAGAGCCCGGAGAGGCCGGAGTCATCAGTTTTGCCGGAAAACACCGAGTCGGCGGCTGCAGCGGCGGGTAATGAGTCAGTAGACCAAATGGGAGGGAAGGCGGCGGCGTTGGTGGTCAAAGCGACGTCGTCGAGGTCCTCTGTAGGAAAATCAAGAAGGTCGTCGATGTGGTCGAAGAAATTCCCACAGTCAATCTCGTCGGCAAAACTTTCTCCGATCATCTTCTTCAATTCTTCTAATTACACCAAAAACAACACCAAATTCAGAGAAAACTCCTAAAATTGCAGAGGCTTGTTCGGGTTCAGAGATTCAAGAGTTCCGAGTATGAACTTATAAACACACATATATATATAATCAACGAAATGCCAATATCCATTAAAGCTAAATCTCTGTTCAACACATTTGATTTGGGTTGCATTTTTCAGGAAAAAAAAAAAAAGAAAAGAAAAAGAAAAAGAAACGTTTATAAGTGAGAGCTGCAAAAAAATTGCAGAAAAAATTGAGGTTAAACTTCGAATTGAATTCGAAACAGACATAAAAGTGTACAGAAAATGAGAAATGGGGGTTCAAACCTGAGGTTGAAAATGAAACTGAAGAAGAACACTCTCAAAGAAGGTTGAAGAAAACAAAAATGTGTTGATAAAGAACAGTTAGCAGTTGCTTGTAAGCTCCATTAAAGCTCTGTGTAAGAAGAGAGAGAAAATGTGGGATTGAGGTTGAAGAAAGAGGAGAAGGGAGGGAGAGGGAAAGAAAAGGCTAAAAAGAGATTGAGGATGGAGGTTGTTGATTGATGCTAGCTGTCCTTTTACTGTTTTTCTTTTGTCTATTTTATATCTTCATTTTCAAGCTTTTTTTTTTTTTTCCTCTCTCTCTCTTTGATTGCATAGTGGGTCCACTTTTCCACATAGGGCTTCCTCTTCAACCTCATCTCCATTTTTTTTTCAATTCTAATTCCATGTTCTTTTTATCAAATATGGTTTTAGAATCTTTTGTTTAGAAGGTGGTTTTTGAAGGTTTTAAAAATTCACTTGAGATATTAAGAATTCTCCAAATTTTACTAATATGGTATGAATAAATTTGGCATTTGAAATTATGAGTATACTTTGAGTGCAATGGTGTGAAGATTGTTGTTAGAAATTGAACTTTGTTGTTTAAATATGGATAAAATTTTAGTTTAGAACAAATGTAATTATTTGGAGATGGTATTGAATTAGAAAATAAGTAGATTTGGCCTGAGTTAACATTTTTTTTCATGGACATGATATATAAACAAGTATTGTGTCGAGATTATTGATAATATTTGTGAATATTAAATTATATACTTTGAGATTTGATTGATTTGAGTTGTATATCAAGACTTTTGGAATATTGATTGCTAGATTAGTGATTACTTATACTAACTAACTAAGATTATGTTTACGAAAGCTTATTAGTGTGCTTTTTTAGCTTGTTTTTTATAGTGGTCAATGGAAATTTTATTATTTTTAATTGAGATTATATTTGGAGAAATTTGTGATATAGCTTTTAAATTTATTACTAAAATTTTAAAATATTTCCAAATTATTTTTGAAATTTGAACTCTTGACACTTTACTTTTTTTTTTTTTTTTACAAAAATCAACAACAAATTAAATTTGTTGAAGAAATTTCATTTGAATTTTCCCCTCTAATAATTTACCTCCAACATTTATTTAAAACTATTATTATTTTTTGGTTATGTTATGTCACATTGTTTTCTATGGCCTCATGAGAGAGTTTGATGGAATAGTTTTCATATTTAATAATGTAAATGACAAATCATTCAAAAAAAAAATTAAAAGACAAAAATAAATAAATAAAGACAATACAAAAATTTTAAATATATATATATAATTATTAAAAATAAAAAATAAAAAGATTGTAAGACAATCAAACATTTACCCTCCACTTTTCTTAAAATTTACAACTTCACCCACCTTATGGGAAGAGGACCCATTATCGTCGGCGGTTGCATTGTCGGTGGGTCACTGCCCTAAAACGGTAAAACCAAAAATCTAAATACATTCAAATAACATAAATGAATTTAAAAAATAAAACAAAATTAGGTTAAAATATCATTTATGGTCCTCGAATTTTGAGACTTGTTTTGTTTTAGTCTCTGTATTTTCAAATGTTCAAATTTGCTTCTTATACTTGTAATATATCTCAAAATCAGTCTCTATAATTTATTTATGGTTAAATTTTGCTAAAAATATTCAGTCTTTACAAGCTTTTTGCCTAAATAAAAATTACTATTATTATTTTGTCGAGTCCAATAAAAATTAACTTCAAACTAGCAATAAAGATTAATTTGAAGATATATTAAATGTACATAAATCAAATTTAGACATTTAAAAGTATGAGGAGTAAAATGAAACAATGAACAAAATAATATAATATATGAAATTATTATAATTGAGACATTAAAGGGTTAGCTAAAGTGACAGCAGAGCTGAAACATGTCTGGTTTTATAGGCCTTTCTCTCTCTTTATATATACCAAAAATAAAAATCTTCCTTCATTCACCTTTTAAATTAACTTGAGTTCTACTCTTTGAATCTTATCCCTCCTTAAAGCCTTTTCTCTCTCTAAAAATACAACATTGGAAGGATGAAAAATTAAAAAGTTTGGTACTTTGATGAAACTTTTTATGTGTAATTCAAAAGAGAGACTGAGAATTAACTTGCACTGTACTCATTGAATATATGTATCAGTTTCTTTTAGAAAGTTCTGTCCTTTCTAATGGTAAATTTGGTTTGGGGCTGGGTACCCCATATTTTAAGGGCGGTCAAAGTTTGGGGTTTTGGGTGTGAATTTGAATGGTTTTTTTTTAATGACTTTTATTTAACTTAATGAGACAGGGAAACATCCTATTCCTTCTAAGTTAAGGGAATGTTAAATGGTCAATGTTTTTTTTATTCTTCCAATAAAATCACCCCTTTCAAATTTATTTTGCTTCCTTAAGTTAGTTTTTGAGTTCACACTAGATTTCAAATACCTTATAAAAAAAATCTTTAAAAAAATAGTGATACAATAACTTAACTGGTTAAGATATTATATTCATATCATCGACTAAAAGGTCATGATTAAATCTCCATCTATACATATTATTGAACTAAAGTATGATAAGGTACATATTTAACATTAAAAATGTGAGATATAGAATATAATATTTTTAAAATTTTCAATATATTTATATTTAATATTATTATTTTAGTTCAACAACATTTAGAGGTGGGAGGATTCAAACTTCTAATCTCTTTGTCGATGGTACATGTCAATTTCCTCTGAGTTAAGCTTACTTTGGCTAATATTAATGAATTTATTCACTAAAATTTGATTAACTTTACATAAGTATATTTTGCAAGTAAAAGTTGTTTTTTTTTTTTTTTTTACTTTTTGATTCAACCACATGTGAGGGGGAGAGATTTGAACCTCTAATCTCTTAGTTGATGGTATATAGTTTAACCAGTTGACTCAAGTTTTTTTTTTTTTTTTTAATGGAACCAGTTGACCCAGGTTGATTTCTTGATCTAGAGATGAAATTAATATATAGTTTATAACTGAAATTATATAGTTAATCCAATATTTTTCTATATGTGATTAATCCAATCATAATTGAGTGAATAAAGTACAACTACCTTTAAGTAGAAAGACTTTGTTGTTCTATTATTGCCTAGGTTAAACTAAATAAATAAAATTATATATTTAGCATCTACTTTTTCCTTAGTTGCAACTCAAATTTTTTTTAAGCCCCCATTTTTTAAATTTATATGTAAAGTAATACTACGCGTATGAATGTTTGAAATATTTAAATATATTCTTTACAAAAAGATTAATGGAATTTCATCCATTTCATGTGAATCTAGACGGTGGGTTGGGTTTGAAGTTGAAACGCAGAACTGTAAAAGGACGAAATTGACCCCCTCGTAGTCAGTTTTTTGCATTTAATTTGCTTGGGCAGAAAGGTAAAAGACAAGAAAAAGAAATAAAGAGCATGGAGAAAAAAAAAATACCCGGCGTAACGGGCGCGGAGGAGGATATCACGTGAAAGGAGCGTGCGTTGTGGGGCCCACCGGCACGTTCCACCGACGGTATACGCGTTGCTCAAAAGAATAAAAAAAAAAAAAAAGAGAAAAGAAAATGGATGTCTGGATGAGTTCTCGGTGGAGCCCACCACAGGGAATCGACTACTGAACTCCAGCTGGGTCACCATAACATAACACAGCCACCCACCGTAAACAAGTGTCCAACGTGCTCTCAAATTAAAAAGAAATAATATATATATATATATATACACACACACACGTATACATACATACATATATTAAAATTTAATATAGCTTAACAGTTATTGACTTGAACTCTAACTTTGATATTCAAAATTTAAACCTCAAAACTCTTGTATTTGTTATATATATATATATATAAATTTAAAAAATATATAAAGAAATTTAATATTCAAAATATTTATTTAGTTTTTATATTTTAAAAAATCTTCAGTTTGCTTTTCAATTTCCATGGTAATGTCTATTTAGCTTCTTTTTAAAAGGTTCTTAATTAACTCTCTAAATTAATTGTGTATAAGTAATGCTTAGCTACTAACCACTATTAACAATTTGACAACTATTTTTTTCTTGAAAAAAATCTTTATTTTCTCTCTTTTAATTGTCAAAAACATAACAATGGTCCTACTAATTAGTGAGAGATAAGTAGTATTCATTTTGTATAAGTTATTTTCTTTCTTTGAGGGCACAATCAATGTGATTGGGAGTATTTGAACCTTCAACTTTAAAAAAAAGTACAAGTATCTTAACTACGATTTTTTTTTTTTTTGAGTTCTCTTAACTACTAAATTATGTTTGTGTTGGCATGTGTCATCTTTACCTTTAATTCATTTAACATTTAAAAATTTAAAATGACATGCTAAATGCATAGATTTTTTAAAAAAAAACACTAAATGCATATTATCTAAAGACAAATGTGGCAGATTGATTTCAAACGTAATATTTAAATAATATCATCAATATTCTAGGTACATGTTAAACAATTGAAATGAAGAGGAAGATTATTATTATTTTTTTAGTTTAACCTCCCGTGGAAATAGAAATTCAATCTTCTAATCTTTTGTTTCATAGTATATATGAATTAACTAATTGAACTATATTTATATTTTTTTTTCTAAAAAAAATGGCTTAAAAAATATTTGAACTCTTATGATTAAAAGAAAAGATTTATTAAATATGAAATTGAAAAATTACGGAATATATACAGTACATACAATAACTGGACCCAACTCCAAAAGTTGATGGAAGAAACTTGTAAAGGGCCTTAAACTAATGGAACAAACTTGTAAAGGAGAAAGTCACCAGAGTGGGGCCCAGAGTCACGTGACATTGCCTCGTGGTACTCACCTTCCCCAAGTTCGTGATGTTCGTATGATCAACAAGGAAGAAGTGTCAAGTGGGACCCATTAATCACACACCGTACATCACAGTTTTTTTTTTTTTTTTTGAAAATTGAAATCAAAGGGGACAAAAAACATGATCTGATGACGGGAGTGTCGTGGGCCCGCCCACACCGGATCTCTGTGAATTATTATTTGCCAATTGAGATTTAGTCAAATAACGCGTTTAATTTAAATCGAATATTTTATATTTTATTCTCTTCTCTGTCTCTATGCAATTCCGTATACGTATTGTGTAGAGTATTTATTTAACCTTTTTTTAAAAATAGGAGTGAACCTCCACTTACTAATACTGACTCAAAATTATTCAATCCCACGTCTAAATAACCCTTGGATAGAAATTAAAAATCATGTTTCTAATAACTATTCAATATAGATTAAATATATATTTTTTATTTAATTTTTTTCTTATACATCTAACGTATCAATACAAAATTACACTTACATCGTGAGTTTGTGACAGACTTCTCGAATAATTTATTTACTAACACACGTTATAAAAAGAAAAACGTCGGAAAGCAAGGCAAGCTGGCCTTGAGTTTTGAGTATTTGTTCTTTGACCCCAAATGTCAAAGTATTTGCAATGCGGTAGGCAAAAATCTAAATTATTATTCCTAATAAAAAAAAAAAAAAAGCTGTGTTGCTTCACTTGGTCATGCTTCATGCGATAGTGTAATAAATGGAAATTAGTTTCTTCATCTCTATTCAATTATTTTCAAAAAGCAAAGAATAATATCCATTTATGGCCCCACGTAATTTTGAAAATAATTTCTATCAATATACTTCTTATTATAAGGTGAATGAATATTTCATTGTTGCCAGCTTTTTTTTTCTTTTTTTTGATCGGTTTTACCCTCATCAAACATATTAATCTAAACTTGATTCTCATCTTTTGATTTAAAATTAATACACTTTATAATTTTGATGTGAATTTTATATTATTAGTCATTGAAAATTTATTCTGATATGAATATGATATCGTTTATGATTTATAAGTCATATTTGGATCAACATTTATTTGGTATTGATTTGAAAATAAATTAATGATAATTAATGTGGACAAATAGAACCAACATTGATACCATTTTCAAGTTTCAACGAGTGTGACGGACATGAAAATCAAACAAAATAAAATAAATAGAAGTGATAGGCAACTTAAAAGTTATATATATACATTGACTTCGGCAAACTTCAAGCCTATAAATACTATTTTCATCATAAATTTCTTTGTTTTGTTATCTCTTTTTTATCTATATTTTCAAAAAATAAGTCAAGTTTTGAAAACTTAAGGCCCCGTTTGATATAAATACTATTTCCATCATGAATTTCTTTGTTTTTGTTATCTCCTTTTTACCTATATTTTCAAAAAATAAGTTAAGTTTTGAAAACTTAAGGCCTCGTTTGATAATCATTTGGTTTTTGATTTTTGAAAATTAAGGTTGTTTTATCCCAATTTCTCTACCATGGTTTTCATCTCCCTTAAGGAAGTATTTGAATTCTTAGCCAAATTCTAAGAACAAAAACAAATTTTTGAAAACTACTTTTTTTAGTTTTCAAAACATGGCTTGGTTTTTAAAAACATAGGTAAAAGGTAGATAATAAAACAAGTAAATCCATGGATTGAAGTAGTATTTATAGGCTTAATTTTCAAAAACCAAAAACTAAATGGTTATTAAATGGGGCCTAAAAAAGTAGTTTTTGTTTTTGAAATGTGACTAAGAGTTCATATATTTTCTTTAGAGAGATGAAAACCATCGTAGAGATTTATAAGAAAAATAAACACAATTTTCAAAAACAAAAAACATAATAGTCATCAAATGGGGCCTAAACTTTCAAAATTGTGTTTAATAGTCTCTTGAACTTTAATAAGTGTCTAATAGATCTTTAGAATCTGTTTGGTAGGCAATCTAAAAGCAGAATTTTGAAAACAAGGGATTCAATGAAAGCAGAGTAATATTTTATGTTTTTAGATGTGTGTTTGGTAGTAGATTTATAAATTAGATTTCAATTAGAATAATTGTTCAAAATGTGTTATATATATATATAGACCATGAAACTGGTTGTAGTTGAAAATTAAATATTAGGTTGAATATAAATCATTGTTAATTAATTTATCAACATGTTTTTTTGTTATAAATTTTGAATAATTATTATTTTACAATATCATATAATTTATAATATATTATATTATACATATTTTAATTTAACAAAAATAAATTGAGTTTATAACATGAAATACTATATTTATTAAAGTTTTTATCTTTTTTAATATAATTATTCATTTTAAAATTCCAAATTCAAAATCTAGATAGAATGAAAACATAAAAATATTGTTTTCAGAATTTTCACTATTTGAATCACATAATTCGAAAACACATCTTTGAACTTTAAAAATTTTCTTATAGATCTTTAGACTTTCAATTTTATGTCTAATAAATTATTGAATTTTAAATTTTGTATGTACTGAATCCTGATTTATTAGAGATTTTTAAAATTATAAAAACATATTAAACAAAAAAATTAATAGTATGTGAATTTATTAGACACTTTTAAAAATTCAAAGACAACTACCCTTTAAGGAGGAGTTTGATACATGAAAATAAATTTTACTAAAATATTAAGACTATACGAAAACTCTAGCTATTATTGTGCATTTCGTAGCGATTAATGAATTATTAATGATAAGCATTTATTATATATCGTTAATAGAAAAATTTTAAAAGTGTAGAAAAGTATGACTTTGATATTTATTTAATTCAATTTGACATGAAAAAACATATAGTTCAATTAATTTGATGTCTTATTTTTTCTAGAGACACAAGTATAAAATCGGATATAAGTTGAAAAGGACTAATGCATCGTTTGTTAGTAATTTTGTTTTAAGCTTTATGTTATAGGTTATACATGTAAACTTATGTTTTTTTTTATTTGGTTTTTCACTCGAATAATAAAAATAATTTATGCGAACAATATTTTTATATATGTTTTTTTGCTTTTGAAAATTAAATTTGTGTGCTTACAAGTAGTTTAAAACAAGTTACTTGAAATTTCTTTTGAGGTACACGGTTCTTTTTTTAATTAAATTTAACGAGAATTAATTTATGCTTCTCTCTCTCTCTCCTTTTATTTTATTTTATGTTAGTCATAATAAGTTTTATGCCACTTCCTTTCTATTTTTACATTAACAAAAATAACAATGTGTTTGATAATTGTTTTTTTTTTAATCTCATGTAATTCTTATTCCTATTTTAATTAAAGAAACATATTCCATTGCACTTACTTTTCCTCTAACAATATAAATTTAAAAAATCAAGGTTTTATTTGAAGTGTGATTTCTAAAACAAATAAAACCTATTGTGTTATTTTAATTCTTTTATATTTATTATGCATTCTGTTTTTTTTTTAAATATTTTTATTATGCGTTTTATGAATAAAATGGGTCAAATAGTAATTTTTTTTATACTTTCTGTTATGGGTAAAATTGAAGGCAAAACCAATAAGGAAAAATCCAACGTGAGACGAAATTGGGCCAACACGAAATTACCAAAGCACATTGTAAATAAGAAGAGAAGAATTTGGGCCGAAGCCCAAATTCTTGTAGTCGGCCTCGACCTCTAGTTATAACGACTGAAGCCAAAGTGAATGGAAGCCCTTGGTTAAGCCACAAGAGTTAGGTACTTCATTTTACTTGCAAGCGCTTTCCTATGTTATTACAAACTTTTGGGTAAAATAGAAACACACAACATAAAAGTCAAAGATACATAAAGGAAGAGATAAATGAGGTCATTCATTTTTATGAGCACGTTTAGTTTCCATGTCTTGACCTCCATCATTTCCACCTCCAAACACAAGAAATAAAGTGAAACCAAATCAAGAGCCGATCCACAACCCCATCAAGCCTGAGAGAAGAGAGAAGTTGGGCCAAAAATGCGATTTTCCACATCGGCTTAGGCATGAGGCCGAGGCCGAGGCTAAGGTTTCATCTCGAGGGGCATGTGACCCCGACCCATGGTCTCCTCAACTCATCCATCTACCCTTTCACTAGTCCATATCAAAGCCATATGAGTTAACAGTTGCACTACATTCAGCAGTCCATGAAGCTATAACTTGTCAAAAAAGTGCTTTTGAAAGCAAGAAGCTACAAAAAATACCACTTGATGGTCAAAATAAACTCAGAAGAGGAGATTCTTAAACATGTGAATGTCCAAAGTCATCCCCATGAAGTTGGACAAGCTATCCTAAGGATGAACCAAGAATTGACAAAGGCTTAAACTAGACTTTGTAAAAGAGAGGATTGGGCCAAAAAGGCCCAACCAAGGCCTCGGCCTTTGCCTGAGGCCGAGGTTAAGGAACCCATATTTGCTCCGAGGACTGTGTCATGCACACCTCTGGTCTTTGTTGTCATTGGTTCAGCCTGATTCGATCTTCCTCCTGATCGAAATGGAAAATAAAGAAGAAATGAAAAACTATAAAATCGATCATAAGAATGAGAATAAAAAATATGGGTCCAAATTTAGATATGGTAAATTATAGCCAAAATCTGGAGCTTATTCCAGATACGGTAGATTACGTTGTGCAAACAAAGTACGAAACACGCAAAACTCTAAAGTACTTAGATGCAGAGGAAGCGGCCTAAAAGGTCAATTGAACCCCAAAAAGATTTGATCAACTGATCTTGACAACCCAAAAATCTGAAGAAAAAAAACTCATGATGGGTCCCTATTGAACACGACAAAGCATACTTCATAAAGTTGAGCAGAAGCGTGAGGAATGCAAAGCTCCGCTTAGGTGTGGAGGACGCAGGGTAGGAAGATTGATTGGGTCCCCAAAAAGAAACTTTGTTAGTTGATCTGAGCAGCCTAAAAATTCGAGATGAGTTTCGCAATGGGTTTTTGAAAATAACAAATGAGAAGAATTTGGTTACATATAACCAAACACATACATCAACTTTGAAGACAAATTTAGACACAAAATATATACTCCCAAATTGGGCTTTGAATATTCAACCCATGAAGAGTTGAATTACAAATTGTAACTCGGAATTGGGAGCAAATGTTATGGGTGAAATTGGAACGTCATGACAAACTCAAATTACAAGGAAAATTAGAGGCAAAACCAGTAAGGAAAAGTCCAACACGAGACGAAATCAGGCCAACATAGAATGACCAAAGCACGAGGTAAATAAGAAGAGAAGAATTTGGGCCGAAGCCTAAATTCTTGTGATTGGCCTCGGCCAGAGGCCTCTGGCTGGGGACAACCCTATAAGGCCGAGGCCGACCCTCAAGGTGATACGAGAGATGTGCGTGCCCAGGTCGTGTGATCCCGATTTGACCCGATTCCATCCTCTTTTGACCTAATTCGAAATGGATTCAACAAAAATCCTAAGAGGACCATATAAAAGCTTATTCTTCAACTAGAAGGAGGAAGTTCTTCCTCATTCTCTAAACCCTAACTTGTCACACCCATTCACTTTTTGACTTAAGCATCGGAACATGTGTGGCAAGCACCACACTAGTATGCAAGTTTTCTTTGTTTTGCAAGCCACGTTATTCTCCCCACAAACAAATTCACCTTTGTTGTCACGTTGATCAGGTAAAACATGTGGGTTAAAAATAAAAGAAAGAATTTCAGCCTAGTGTAAGTGTATATTGTCGATGTAAGTAATAAAATTGGAAGTACTCCAAAGTATCAATCCCACAGGGAATAGATTTTAACAAAAAGATTGGAAATAGCAAAAGTTGTTCAAAAATTGTAACTTGGGTAACTCAATTGCAAAATAAGATTGTGGTTATATGAAAAGCGAAGAAAAACAGAATGTTAAGTGATAAAATTGCACAAATAAAAAGGGGGCTCAAGAATGTTTATTGCCCTTAAGTTGTGAATTGTCATTTTAAATTACAATTGGAATTCGTACCTATACAAACAATTGTAAACTGTATTCAATTCCTATTCAATCTTGATTCCAAAATCTTTAGGAGGCTAAGTGATTGGACCTATATATCTATGGTCAATCGTACTTAGATAAATTTAGAACACAATTCTAGTGGTTTTGGAGTCTTTTGCCCATGTCTACGGTAAAGAATGACTTATGTCTAAGCTCTTGTCTCTATTGTTTGTGCGAAATCTACTATTCATTCACTCTTTCGGTATTAGCTCCAAGCTTAGTATGCAATCTTCGTTGATCAATCTAGAATTACAAATTCAATCAACTCAACACGAGCAAACAATTAAAGTGTAGGCTTGGTAGTTTTTTCAATTTAAGCTCAATTCACTTCTTAAGGAATTCACATCCTTGGACCCCTAAAAAAGACTTAGCTCGTATTAAAAATAAAAGAAACTAAATAAGAACCAAACTTAAAATCCATGTGATGCAAAGGAAACGTAAAACAGTAGAATGGAATTGATGAAAAACTAGAAAGCGTCTATTAAAGAACACCTTCAAATTTACATCAACCCACATAAATTGCCAAGTTAAGAAAACATCCCAAATGCACTACTTTACATAAAACTAAGAACAACACCTATATTATAGAATTCTCCAATGAAATAGACTTGAAAAGTACTTTGAAACAACCGTAATACACCCAATTCGAATTTAACTAAAACTAAAATGAAACAGAAAACTAAGAGAACAAATGTTGGACTGATGCATGAACAAAAACACTATTTTTCTAGACTTAAACATGAACAAAAACATTGCTTTACAGAAAACTTAAGCTATTGCTTGAAGAAAAGATGAGTATAGTTTAACTGATATAAAGTATGTATTATCGATCAAGAGATTAGAGGTTCGTATCTCACACTCTTCTATGTTAGAAAAAAAGATTGACTTTGTGTTTGTTCCTTTGTATTTATAATTCGATGACATAATAATGTAACATGTGTAGTAGATCACAACAAATATATTATATTTGATAATGAGATAATGCCACGTGGTCGGACGCTAGAAGCATTTCTTAGTGATCGTCGTTTAATGATCAAGCGTTAGCACATGGTGGGGACGCCCCCATGTGATTATATTTTATTACGTACAGAAATCACCTAAACCAAAATACCAAGACTACCCCTATTGTTCACCTTTTTTTAAAAAAAATAAAAATTTGAATTTTTGGGAGGCACGTGCCACGTGGGTGCCTTGAGCATGTGCCACAAACGTGGGGTCGGAGGTGTACCAAAGAATAATTGAAACAAAATTAAAATGACAAATTTGCCCAGAATGGAAGTAGGCCAGTTAGAAATTTTCCTAAGGAGGAACAAAATCTTGGGACTTTATATTTATAAATAATCTTAGTTAAATTATAAGTTTAGTATGTAAACTTTTATTTTTTTATCTAATTGACTCTTGACTTTTAAAAATAATTTAATAGGTTTCTAAATTTTCAATTGTATATCTAATAGGTTTCTAAATTTTCAATTGTATATCTAATAGGTTTCTAAATTACTTTAAAAGTATTTGAACTTTCAAATTTGTGTGTAACAGGTTCTTAACATATTCAATATTTCTTAAAATTAATGGATTTATAAGGATCCTAACCCGTGAATTTTTAAAAATGTCAAATCAATCAACGACTTATTATACACAAACTTAAAAGTTCAAAGACTGATTAGACACTAAATTGAAAGTTTAGAGTCATATTAGATGAAAACTTATTAATTTTTTTTAAAGTTCAGAGACTTATTAAACACAAACTTGAAAGTTTAATGACTAAAGTTGCAATTTAACTTATAATATTTCAAATTTTAAATTTTTAAACAAAAATTAGAGAAACTTTAAAATCTTAATTTGTCTTTATAATTATTTAACCTAAGACGACTTGAGAATGAATGAAAGGGTATTTTGGTAAGTAGGGTTTTAAAATTTTAATGACAATGTGTAGTTGCATTCACATTGAATTTTGAGGGTGAATTTGAAGAGGGGCAGTGTACCTTTCACTTCTGCTTCAAGCATCATAGCCCACAATTTCATGGCCATTGTTATTAGTATTAATATTATTCTTATTTATTATTATCATTTGGTTCTTTCTTTTTTTTTAAATTTATTTTAGAAGTAAATTTTATGGGGGCCATTTGGGCAGATGGTTCAGTTCAATGATGGACCCAATTTGGTTGAGTGTTTGCTTCAACGCTATGTATATATATATATATTTAATACAATATTTCACTTTTATTATTAATTTCTTAAATTTTGTATTTATACTTTTTATTGTTGTTTTACTTTTGTACATATTAAATATCCCCAAATACTTTATATCACACTCTAAAACTTATAGATTTTTCAATAAGGTAGTTTTGTTAGAAGTTTCTCAAAGTGGATATTTAATTTTGTATGATATGCATATTTGGCATTCAATTTTTATTGGTACCAAATTTAGATGGAGAAAAATGATAAACATCGTAATGTGAGTTCGTAAGAGGTATATGCAAACTCCATGTGTGTGTATATATATATAAGGGGTTTAATAATAAGATAATAATAAATTATAAGGTATGTATGAGGGAAAAAAATCTCTATCTAAAAGGTCTCTCGTTTTTTGTTTGTTTGTTTGTTTAATCTCTTTGTTGTTAGAAATGTGATCAAAGTCTCAAATTGGCTTAATAAATGGAAGATCGTGAGCATATAAGTGAGACAACATCTTCATTAATATAAGACATTTTGAATGAAATCAAAAGCAAAGTCATAAGAATTTATGTCCAAAGTAAACAATAGGTTCGGTTGTCCCTAATACTGTTTATAATAAAATACATTTTAGTATACTATGAAAATTCCATTGATATGTTTTTTTTTTTTTTAAAAAAAGAGCCATTAATAACATTTAAAAAAAACACACGATTTTAGATCCTCTTTAATATTTCTCCGTACACGAATTTAATTTCTCTTTCTGAAAATTGTTGTGCGACATGATTATGATGTGTTTCATTTTCAATCACGCTCATTAAAATTAAAAGGAAAAAAAAAAAGAAAAAGAAAATATTATGAAGTTGGGCCCAACCTGATTTGACTTTACCGGGTCCATTGGACATTGGACATCTCAGTTTGATTTGATCTACTGGGCTATTGGGCCCAGAAGAAAACTTATTGGGCCTATTTTTTCAGCCCATGACCTTTTCTTTTCGGGAATAAGCCATGAGATGACTACTTTTGTCCTAGACAAAAATTGGGGGATCAATTTTTACTCTAAACTTTCAATTTATCAAATTGGACCATGAACTTAGACAAGTATTATAATTTTTATCCAATATTCAATTTTCGCTAATTCACCCAGTAATTTTAACAAAAATGAATGTTAAAAACTCTATAAACTCACTAATTTCAATAAAATCAAGTTTTACACAAAATCAAGTTTGATCAATGCACAAATTAACCATTGAGTAACCTTACCAAAATTCACAAACTTCAACAATAAAAATTAGCTCTAATGTCATTTTTCTTTAAAATCTTATCAATTTTGAACCACCTATATATTTTAGAATTCGTTTAATGAATATGAGAATTTTTTTTTAACAATTTTTCAAACGAAAACTAATTGAAAAGTTAAGATTGCAACACTTTTTAAAGTTTAAAATTAAGATTGCAGCAATACTTATCTAAATTTGAAATGTAATTTAATGAAATTGAAAGTTTAGGGTGTAAATTATACATAACAAGTTCAGGGGTAAAAAAAAAAATCCCTAAAAATTAAAAATGTTTGCTTGTAAGTTTTGAAAACCAGCGGATGCAGTAAAAAAAAAAAAAAAAACCTGCAGATTTTATACGTATTCACTCGTGAATGGTTAAAATTTCTGGAAAATTTAATTGGGGTTGCCTTCATTTAAAAAAAAGAGTTGGTAAAATGTGTGTTTTGAGAAATAATTACAAATATAAAATTGAAAAAAGAACACGAATCATTTATTGGCTTGATGATATAAATCAATTTCTTCAATTTTTTTCCTAATAATCATTGATTTACCTGACTTTGACCAACAACAGAAATTAGGGTAAATCATAATAATCAATAATTGATATCCACTATACATTTAGCTATACTTGACATTAAAAAATATATATTGCATAAGAATTTCCTATAAACAAACTCTAACGACATAGGGTTAAAAGATATTATAACTTTGGAGTAATTTTTTTTAAAAAAATATTTGGCTGTTAACTAGAAGAGCCTGATGGAACAAAAGCTCCTTACAAATTGAGCTGAGAATTCAGATTGGATAAAAAATCAGAGCTTCTATACAAACAATGTTAATCAGAAAAAAAAAAAAAAAAAAATCAATGTAAATCTCTTTTCTTCTGGCATCCTCTTCTCAATCAAATAAACTCAAAGTTCTTGGATATTGTGGGGGAAAAAAAGGCATCAATCTGCATCCGAATTCAGAGAGTCCCATACTTGTTCTGAGAGAGTAAAGAACTTTTTGAGGGAGGTATTTTCATGGCTTTACCAGGAGTGATTTAGCCACATCCAAATGATTGAGTCGACACGTCCCGAGAAGGATTTCGGGGAGCTCCTCTTGCGTGTTGCCCTGCCGAAAAATAAAAGGAAAAAAAAAATACAAACAGAAAGCATTCCATTCATTGATATTTGTTAGATGAGGCAAATAAATCATTTCTAAAGATTGTTCTCTTCTTCCTCCAGAATGTAACTGAGAACTTGGGAAGACGGTAGAAGTTTGAAAGAGTTGGGATATTATTACCTGAATTACAAAAGCCATTTCTATGACCAAATTGTTCAAATAACCAAGAACAAGGCTCACCACTCCCCTTGCCACTGTTGAAGAGCCAACATCAATTTCAACCTGCTTTCACACAGAAACAAGGAATTACAATATTATCATGAGAGGGAGAGAGAGATCATTATAACTACTTTCTCCTCATGCTTTGACATTTAGTTAGCTCACCTCCAAATAGTTCTTCCCACGAAAGTAATGTACTTCAAGTGCATGGCCGACCAAGCATGCTTTTTTTCCAACACTTTGTTTGACTATCCATGATCCCTGACAGTATAATTTTCAATCGAGAATGTCAATCAGTCAGACAACAGACTTCTTGATTCGTCATAGGTATAAGTTCTGTTACTGACCTGAGAAATGTAAGGTATGAGCTTAAATCTCGAATTCCTAAAGGCATCATCTCCTTCGACAAAACTTTTGAGCAATGGACTGCTCTCGAGTGGAGTCCTCATCATGTAATACATTGCCAAGGTGTACATGGTCGTGCCAGGAACCTAATTCGAGTTCACGGTAGCTAAGGTAAACTTCCATCTACTCAATTATGGCGGCTGTGAAGAAACTTTAAAACGACTTACTTGTATGTTAACAACGAAGAAGAATTCCGGTCCACCTCGTTCTGCATATTTCTGCATACATATAACCAAACATCAGAATATAGAATTGCATTTTCCTTATCAATATTATATGGGGTTCCATCTCAAAACCAATTGGCAATGAGAGGAATAACCTATGTATCTTATAAATCATGAAGTCTCTCTACATTTTTCCAATGTGGGATCCTCAACATTCCCGCTTATATGCTGTCGAGTGTCGTAAGTACAGAGCATGTAGTTTCAAAGGATGGTTTTTGACAAACTTCTGTGACTAGAAAAACAAGCCAAACCTTAACAATACCACCCGGACGTCCACCAAGATCATCTTCTCGTCTGTCTGACCTTAGCCAGTCTGCACCAACCAGTTGCATCAACGTGCCATTTGCCTTGATCTGGTAGAGAGAAATGTGGTAAAGAATCTACAATTGTCCAATTCCAACGTTTGATTTTATCATAAATATTACTAAAATATATCCCATATTTGCCAACTGTATATATTCGATGAGAGACTGCATTATTAATAGAATTTCCTCTCAGCTGGTTAAGGCATATACCTTCGATCAAGGGATTAGAGGTTCGAAACCTCCACCCTCACATGTTGTCGAACTCAAAAGAAAAACAAAAGCTTAGCCAACTAACATATGGCTCTATGACGCTGTCAACCTTAAATGCAGAAAATATTACTCAAGACTGTACACAATCTGAGTACCATGCGGTGCTTGAGCCAAAATTTTCTTTTATTGAAAACGAAATCCTAATATTGAAAGCCAAATAATTATTCTAGGTTTTGTTTGCTTATACGAACATATTTTGTGGTTCCTCTGCATGTTTTGATTTTAGTCTTGACATTTTCAGGCACGTTACTTTTCATTGTACGCTGAATTTCTTCATGAAACATAGGCATATACATTAAAGCATACCTTCTGGTGGTCCTTCAAATAGCTTTCTCCACGTATCAGAAACAAAGAGGGATCTGCAGATGCCACGCTGCAGGTAGAAGAATGATTTGGATCTTTTGGAAGGGTGGAACCATAGGAGTATGGCATACTTTCTTCTCTAGGCAACTCAGGTAATTCTGCATAACCCTTCTTCTGAACTGAAACACACAAATTCTTCGATCTTTAGAAGGAAATCTAAATAAAGCTTGTAATTCCACATTTAAAATAACTTTAATCACCGCCAATAACTGACCAGCAAGATCATGCAACTTTTTCACAAAAACAGCTGCTGATGATAGTTTGGTCTGGGACATATTCTGCAGATCTCAAAACAGAATAATGTTCTATAAAATGAACTGATGGAAATGCCAGACACAATCAAACAGTAATCATAAACAGTGTCTGGTATGGTCACGGACGCTAATTCCCAGCCAGAAAAATTCTATGCATTATGTCACAGATGACCAGCAATATGAGACTATGTAATGACGAAATAAAATTTCAAAAGCTGGACGAGGGAATGATCTACAAAGAAAAGATAAAGTAGGCCAACCATGTCCTAGTTTGTGTGAATACAGATTTCCGATAAAAAAGAATGCACGTCAGAACAGACTTTGAATCCAAAAAAGTTGGTATAAATACGTGAGGAAATTTAAATTCAGCAATAAGAAAGTACCAAAGAGTGCTGTTGCAACAAAGTCGAGTCAGCTGTCCATTCATTCTCATAATGGTCCAGTTCTGCAGGTTCAGGAACATCAAAGAACTCATCCACAGCATCATTTAATCCAATCAAACTAGCACGGGGCATTTCTACTTCATTCTCTTTTGAAAATGCCTCTTTAATTTTCCTCATTTCTTCAGGAGATTGTATTTCTGTCTTTATCTCGTCCATTTCACTCTGGGGCAACTCAAAGTGTCTAAGATCTCTACTAGATGATGAGAACTCAGAGGAAGAGTCACCAACCTTGGCTCTGAATAGCTCTCTTATTGCTGCATTATTCATTATAATTTGAGAAAATTTCCCACGTATATCCAAAATAAAAGCTGAAATACATCATGAAGACGCTGAAGATGCTCTAAGCAGTACACCGATACCTGCAAGCCTCTCTAGCATCCGGATAGTAATAGCTCTTGCAGATGAAGGGCGCAGATACAGTTTCCAGAACTTCCAATCAACTGCAAGCATATGTTTTACTAGCGAATGTTTACCTTGGTTTACTGGAGTTACAACGTATCCTCCACCTGAACGTTCATCCATATAAGATACTAGAATATTAGAACAAATTCCAACCCACCCAGTACTCAGAAGGTCAAATTTTCAGTGTGGAACAATTAACAGGAACAAAAGATGGTATAGAAAAATTATTTATATATAATTCCTGAAAGATGGGGAAGAACCAAGGTGATTGAAGCAAATGGGTTGAGAATGAATGTTAGCAATGGTGTTCTTTACAATATCTGCAAAGTTAACTAGTATTGCATACATTACTTTTAAGGGAAGCACGGACGTAGCCTTTCTGTGGTGGAAACTTCATGTGAAACACAGAATGATATAGTACCACTGTGACAGAAACAGATGAGAGAAGTTAGGGGTAGATATTATAGAGCTCAAATTTCCTAAGCATTCAATTTCTCCTGAAAATTGTTACCATATGTGCCATCATCTTCTCTTCTCCAATAGCGACGCAAAAGAAAATCTCTTTTTTTCATCCCCCTGCAAATTATGTTGCGTTCAGCTTACACGTATTTTTTTGTTTACTAAAATACTAGAGTGAATGCTGGGATTGGAAGTTCTGACCAAGGTAGCCAATCACGATATAGTTGCATATGTATGATATCTGTATGACCATCAAGGTGTTCAACCAAACTTCCACGGAAGAAGCAGAAGTCCCATCTACAAGACAGTGTGAAGTTTAGTTCACTAAAGAAAAATAACTCTGAACAAACCATAACCACAATTTTCAATTGCACTCCATGAAATCTAATAAAAAAGAGGAAAGGAGAACAGGAAGAAATATGAAACATACAGAACTTGGAGCTTATCGTACAGTTCCATTAACAATCACCATCATAAAAGAGTGAAGAAGCAAAGTGTGTGTGTGTGTGTGTATATTTATAAGAATTTTACTCTGATCTTGATGGGCCAAGAGACATAATGGTCCGAAAAATTTCTTCGGAAGTTCCACAAACCATACCAACTGCCATTATAGCGGGATGATCATCCCATTGCTGACAAAGAACAAAATTATCAAACAAAAAGATCAAATGAAAACATGCAACAGAACAGGTAAGAAGTTAAAAAGGGAAACTTACCCTCCGATGGGAATCATTATCTTTTGCTTCTTTGAAAAGCCGTAGCCCTGCATATAATCAAACTCAACATATATTATTAATGCAGCCACATATCCACTTAGGCTACTCGAATACAAATGAGAAATTCAGGTCTTACCATTCTGACAACCAAAAATTTTCCAAGGGGAAGGTGCAATAACATCAGATGTCATTGCTTCCATTTGTACAGAGGAACATACAGTCCAGTCTATTGAAGGCTTACAGTCCATTCTTTTTGACTCTCGAAATCTATCCAAAAAGGAAAAATAAGATTCTATGGATATGCATTCAGAATACAAAAATTCAATATTTATATGCATGATATTCCTTACACACACATATGCAGTTTTTTAGACTATAGCCAAATGTGTTGTTATAACTATTTTTTCATTTTAATCAAACCCTCTTCAGATTTACACATGCTACATTTACCTCTTCAGCAACCACACGCAAAACCATGTGAGACAGTCTCTATTAAGTAGTATGTCATACGATCAGTTTTTAGAATGCTGAGAAATATGAAAGAAGGTAGAGACTAAAATATATAGTTGTAATCATAAATTTAGACCGAGTTTAAAGTATAAAAATCTAAAAGTATAAGATGCATTCAAGTTAAGCTAGTATGAAAAAAAACGACTAGCGATAAATAGCATTTTAACCCCACATAGATAATGTCCAAGTCCATTTATCTACGAAAGGAGAAACTCTCTGTCCACATAGATAACTTTTTAGTTTTTATAATAATTATTGTTTTTTTTTCCTCTTTAAATTTTGCCTTGGGAGAAACTTTCTCTACCTACTTTCCTTTCCTTTTTTTTTTTTTTAAATTTTGTTTATTAAATTTAATTTTAAAACTTATACTCTTTTTATTTCTTTTCCCATTTATCTTTTTTCTCTTCAAACTTTTGCTCCTAATTTTGTTTAATATTTTATTCTATTTTTAATCATCTAATCAAAGTTTTAACTATTTAAATTTAAATTTAATTTATTCATTCTTGATAAATACAAGAATATTTAAATATTTACTTTTAAAATTTATATTGCTCATTTTATTATTTTACATTTTACTTGTAATTATATAATATTATAATATTTCTCATTTTATTATTTTACATTTTACTTTATAATATTATAATAGTACAATAATATAATATTTTTTGCCTTAGGGAAAGACAATTTTGACCAACAGTAATATACTTTATTATTTCATAACCATATCTTTTTTTAATATTGATTCGAATAATTTTTAAACATCATTGCAATGTTTATTTTTAAAAAGTACATGCAACACACTCAAAGTGCTAACTAACCAATAACGATAAAAGAACTAAAGAAGCATATACTCCACATAAAATTTACTCGGCTCTTTAGTTCATTTGGCACATATATGACTTTGTTAATGTCCATCAATCAATAAATAGATTCAAAATTTGTAAGGGGCTGTTTGGGGTGCTGAGTGAGTTATAATAGTCTGAGCTATAATAGTCTGTGGGTTATAATAATCTGTGAAATTATATAATATGTGTTTAGGATGCAGAGTTATTTAGTTTGGGTTATAATAGTCTGTGTTTGAAGTGTAGAGTACTCTACAGACTACTATAACCCTGACTATTATCATTCAAGCTATGTTAACCACTAAATGCTTTTCGCCAAGAAAATTTGACAAAATCTTCATAAAAAAATCCAAGGAGGTAAAAGAAGCAAAAAAAGACTACAAAGAACATACTGAAAAAGGAATGAGATTAACAGATTTCTGCTTTTCTCGTCTGCAACTGATATATACCTCAAAGCTGGATACTGTCTCTTGGAGCGATCCCTAAAATTCCTTGCTGGATCCGGACAGTCCTAGATGAACAGTCTTAAATAAGGTCTCAGCCATGAGAATAACATTTCGTTTGTAAGTACAAAATTTTATACCTTCAATGTAGTATCGAGCAGCGAGTGGATCCATCTTGCTGCATCTTCTGGGCTGCTGGCTCCCAACTATGAAGTTAAATGTAAGGAAGTTACAATTAAAGACATTCCAAATTTATAAACATGTAGTATTGTATGGCATAGAATTAAATTCACCTTGAGTTGATCATTTTGATTGACGGTATTATAAAGTGTGAAGATGAAGAATACCTGCAGATTTCATATGAAATTATCAACACAAATTTACTCAAGAACAAACCAATTCATAGATACTAGTCTCTACTACCAACGTACTTTTCTATGAATACTCTCCCTCCCATTATCTGTAACTCGAATGTAGGAGTCAATCACTGCACTTCTATTTGGTTCCTGGTGAAAAACACAACCTCAATTAGTGCCATTTGTTTTTTAATCAATTCAAGATTATGGCAGAAACTACAAAATGCAAATGCCTTCGTTCCAAAGCAGGTAAATTAATCATTTACTTCTGCATTCAATTATTACAAGTCTGCAAGTCTCTTCGACTATTCAATTATTAAAGAGAAACAGAGAACAACAGGAGGAAAAGATGAATAGAAAATTATTGGCACTTTGTTTTAAAAGATCACAAATACAACCAAACAAATTTAAAACCAATTTCTAAAAGTTCCAAAATGTTTTCCTCGTAGGCTGTGCTCATTGCCAATTCATAATGACAATATCTTCAGTTAAAGGTATAATTCATATTGATGTACAACTATTATTAATGTCCATATCCGTAATCCAGAGAAGTGCAATAATCCACAGGCAAGACAAAAGCTGTAACATGAACAATGTGGACCCGGGCATCTCTTATCTTTTTCCAATTTCCATCTATATGGAAAACAAAGTATCATATCAACCAGAGTAAAAAATGCTTAATAAGTGAAAAAAGAAAACAAGGATTAAGGAATGATTCTTCCGAATAAACGCTTAATCAGATTTGAAACCAACATGTTCCCCAAACTTCACATAAGAACAAACACTCAAAACCAATCAAAATCAACCAAACACCTTGCAATTAAACACACCCATCATGCAAAACAAGACCATACATTACAAAACCATCACACAAACGAATATAGATTTCATAGCGATTAAAAAAAAACCTTCAAAAGAAACACAAATTTCTAATTACATCGTGCGAAATTGAAACGAATTCTTGCCTCATTCCCAGAAACAGGGACAGATTTAAAGCTCTTGAGGCAGTCATCTTGAAGAACGAAGTATCTCTTCTGCGAGTACTGCAACCCGAATCGGTTGGACCGGATGAGATACAACCAACCTTCCATTTTGCCGTCATTTATAGGGGCCCCCATTGCAGAAGGAACAAGTGGACCAACTCTCAGATTCGGGAACAGGTGATCGTTAGAGCATTCCCATTGGAAAGGCGAAAGGAGGTCGATTTTATTGCAAAAAAATTCCCCCAAAAAGGCTTGAAACAGAGAAATGGAGAGTACCGAGAGAGATTTGTGGCGTATAATTATGAAAGAAAAGAGACGTTAGAGAAACGGAGGATTGAAATGACCCTCTGATTCCGACGAAGGGAATCAGAGAATCAATGGCGGAGAAATCCGAGTTCGGAATTCTTACGGAGAAGGTTGTTTGTGTTTCTCTTCTTTCTCATTTTTCGGTTTGTTCTCTCCTTCTCGTTTTTAAACACGCTGAATTTTGGCGTACAAGAAACACAATAACCATATCCGCAATTACTATTTTACCCTTCTAATTTATGTTTTAAAAAAAAGCAATATTTTAAAATTTAAATTTATTTTTTGTTTTTGTGTTTTTTGTTTAAACAATACCTCTAAGAATGATTTTACTGCCCACCCTTAGGTTGGTTGTTATTTTATTATTTTCTTTAGTTCAATAATCATCGAATTGAGGGATCGAATGTTTAATTTTATAGAAGGTCATAAATAAATCTACTAAGTATTTTGATTATATCTTTAGATTGATGATTGTAATATTTTAACCAGTTAATTTATGTTTGAGTTGATGAATAGGTTTTGTTAGTGCGTAAGTTCTTGATTATATTTTGTTCATTAGATTTATATTAGTTATGATACTTTTCATTCTGAATTTTAGGTTGGATTGTTGTTATAATTATGTAATGCTTGACTTGGTAGGGATGTTAATTACACGTTGGTTCAAGTTTAGCATTTTTTTTACTTCATTATCCAACAATTTTTTTTGCTACCATTAGTGCGGAGGGTAAAAGCGTAAATTTCCATCCAATCATAGCCATTTTTGGGTTTTAAGTTTTGAATGACTATAATTTCTTGTAGATAACTATTTTTAATATGCTGGAATTGCGTGGAATTCTAGAATGCCTTGCGAATTTTAGGTAAGCATCTAATAAATAATATTGAACTTTTAAATGGTGGAAACTTTTTACTTGAGGTTTAATTTAACTAATTCAACTGATTAATAATTGATTTTGTTATAATTACTTTTTTTTTTTTTGGTTGTGTTTGAATTTTGATGATGAATTTTTTAAGACCCAGAAAAGAAAAGAAATTAATGAAAATAGGTGGGTTTTTTTTAAGCCAAAAATGGAATGGTTGGGAGTGAGAGAAACCAAGTGTATGGTTCCCAATATATTGGAATGTCAGCCCTTAAAAAACTTGAGTTTTTTTTTTTTTTTTGCAAAAAAAAACCCACCAGCTCTCTTTCTCTGTCTTCACCTATTTACATGGTCAAAGTCAAACCCCCTATGGACAAAATCTCATATTTAAAAATCTATTTCTCTATCTAAAAGAATGGAAAATATTAAAAAAAGAATATGGGGTTTCTCTCACCATACAATTTATGAACTGTTGTAAGTAATGTTATTTTCAGAAAGATGCACTGCTTCTAGAATAACAAAACCAAACTAAACAATTTAAACCATTCTATAAAGCATTTAAACAATAATACTGTATTGAAAACAACTATATCTACGTAAGCAATGACGGTTCTAGAATTTTTGTTAAGGAGACTTTACTTAATACATCACAATTGTCTTCCACGAATTTACGAGATGAGATTTAAAAAAAATTAACCAAATTTTTTTAAATACTTTTATTCATTTATATTTAAATTTGATTTTTAATTTTTTAAATACTTTTATTTATTTCTATTTAAATCTGATTTTATATAGAAAATCAAATTTAAAGAAGAAATAAAAACAAAATTATACTAGTATATACTAGTTATCATTTCATATTTATAGATACATTGTAGCTAATTTTTTAAAAAGAAATATAACTTATAATTTAAAGGAAAATTTTCAATTTATACTTTTTTTTTTGTTTGAAAAGTCAATTTATACTCCTAAACTTATTAGATTATATCAATTTTTACCATAAACTTTCAGTTTCATCAAATTAGACTGTAGACTAAAACAAGTGTTGTAATTTTTATCCTCTATTCAAGTTTTGCACAAAAGTTTGCTTACCGCACAAATTTACTATTGAACAACTTTGCCAAAATTTAAAATTTTCAACCAAAATCTAGCTTTAATGTCATTTTTCATTGAAACTCTATCAATTTTATACTATAAATAAGTTTTATAATATTGGACGTATATGAGAATATTTTGATTTATAAAATCTAAAAGTTTAAATTTTTTTTTTAAAAAAAATAAGGGTTTTTGTATATATTTTTAAATGAATATAACTAATACAATTTTTTTTTAAAAAAAATCGTTGAATATATATATGTATAAATTATAGTATATCATGCTGAAATTCTAGATTTACACCCACGTGGCCCCAATCCCATCCCACACACTTTCCATTAAAAAAAAAAAAGGGTAAAAAAAGAGTAAAATTTATATTCTGGATTTCTTCCATAAAAAAGTAAATTTATAAAAATTTTACACAAATTCAAACTTAAACCGTAGTCCTTGAGGGGGCCTTGAAGTGAATTTGCCATTGAAGCAAACGGTCACTTTTTATCCTAATTACCAACTTTTTAATACTAATATTAAATAGTTGTAGTTCAGGTCTAAGCGTAAAATCAACTTGATTCAATAAGTTGACGTATGCATGTTGTTAAGAATATTAATTTTAAAATATTAAATTTACTATTAACCCATCCATTTTTTTTTTTTAATGTGGAGTATGAGATTTGAAACCTCTAACCTCTTAGTTGAGCGTACATGTTTATGCTAGTTGAGTTAAGTTCATGTTGGCTATAACCCATCAACTTAAGTTGTTAGGTTCAGTGGTGAATTAATATAGTCTTAGAGCGAGAGGTTATATGTACGAACCTTATCTCTATAACATCATTTTTCTCTCATTAATATTGATAAGGTTTAATAACAAGTTTAGTCAACTTTCATATTTGTATCTAATAGGTTCTTAAACTTTAAAATGTATTTAATTGGTCCATAAAAAAATTTGTATATAATAAGTCTTTGAATTTTAAAAATGTCAAATAAGTCTCTAGAGGCTAATAAGTTCCTGACATATTCAAATTTTTTAAAAATTAACGAATCTATTAGACATAAAATTGAATTTTGTATCTAATTGGATATTTAAACTTTCAATTTTATGTTTAATAGGTTCGTGAATTTTTAAAAATGTCGAATAGGTATTGGACACTAAATTGAAAGCGATTTATTAAACACAACATCGAAAGTTTATGAACTTATTCAACACTTTTTAAAGTTCAGAAGCCTATTTAACGTGAACTTGAAAGATCAAGAACCAAACTTGTAATTCAACCTCTTGAAGGAGAGAATGTTAAGAATATTAATAAGTGACACATCAACTTAAACTTTTAGGTTTAGTGGTGATTGAACGACAATTAACTTGATTTGGATGAATTTTGTTACCTTAGGTCCATTCAATTCGACTTTGATTCGTTCAAGTTAGTTGGGTCAACTTGGGTCAAGTAGTCGATTCAATTTTAAAAAATCGACTATGAGAATTTTTTCTTCTCCATCTCTCCTTGGTGTCAGTTTGACATTAGTTCAAGCAAAAAAAAAAACGACCCAACTCAACCCATTTATGCCGATATCATATGCCAATGGGTATCCCTAATGCTTGTATTCAGTTGATTGAATATGTGTGTGACTGTGAGGGAGGAAAAGAGGGTGATGAGGTAAAGAATTGAGAGCAGGCAAGCTATATATTAGGTGAAGAGTTGTCCAAGATTTTCACAATCACACACTTATACCCAATTCTCTTACAGAGAAAAACCATTTCTCTTTATGTACACCAACCCCAGCTTAACCCAACAAAGAAAAACCAAAACCCTTCAAAAAAAAAAAAAAAACAGAGAGACAAAACAGAGAATGCTCTCTGAACTCTCTACCTACTTCTCTCCTTGTTTCTTTTTCCTTCCAAAAATCTCCTTTCACCCTTCTCCCCATTATTCATTTACAAGGTACATTACAGTACAGGAATCAAAACAACAGCAAAAATTTTCTTCTATTTTTTCATTTCAGCCCTTCTTCAAAAGAACTGACAAAACCCAACAGGATTCATGATATCATCATTACCTTGGTTTTGGTTGTGATCCACAAGACAACAATGGCTGCACAAGCCTCTGAGTTGATGGGCTACCCAGAAACGTAGCCTGGGATCGAGTAAGCATCTCCAGCATCGATGGGGTTTGATAGGATTGAATGAGACTTGAGCTGTCGGTTGAGTCGCCTCTTGCTGTTGCTCGTTGCCAAGAATGTGAGCTTAGTCCTGAAAGAATGTATGCTCTTCCCGATGCCTCGTATACGTGCCTGCTAGCCATCCTCTCTTGCATTTCCTTGAGCTCAGCATCTAAGGCAACGCATAATCTGTCGTGAGATTTAGCAGAAACGGTTTGCGATAATGCCATCCTACACTTCTCAAGTATGGCAACTGCACCGGCTAAGTCTCCCTGTTCTGCTGCAATTCTTGCCTGTGCCATTGCCTCGGCTGCTTGGAGTCGGTTGCATTGTCGATCCACTTCCACGGAAACCACTCCTTGTCCTCCCATCTCGGGTCTCTCGATCCGAACTTCATCACTTTCCAGTGTCATCGTTTGTTTGGTGATGGGATCCCTGTAAGCACATCTGACTTTTAGTAGCGGTGTTGAATTGCTGGAAGGCTCTATAGGGACATTGACTGAGACAAGAAAGTCCCTCTCTTCATCAGCATACAAGTCCCCAACATCGATAAATCCCGTGCGTCCACCGATCATCAGACGACTTGGATAGCTTCCAGCTTTTAGTGATCCAAGATGAATATTTGGGTGTACACATTCAATTGCTACTTGCAGCTCCTGCACCACCACGCTCAAAAGCCCACCGATACACTGCGCAAATGCATCTTGGATCACAGCTTCAGTCTCAATGAAAGAAAAGGTTCCTCCAGATATCTCAGAAATTGAGTGCATAGAAGAAGCATCATGATCAGCACCAAATCCAAAAGAATGAACTGGAATCTGGAATCCTGACTCGTCCTTAGTGTGCATCGACAGGGGGAGAAGCAACTGGTAATTCGGTTGTGGTTGATTAACCCCCGAACCACTGACCGTGTATGTGTCCTGGCCATCCGACAACAGTATTATACTTGAAACAGCATTCTTTTCCCTTCGATCTTCCATTATCTTAGCACCCTTTCTTAGACCTTCAGCAATATTGGTTCCACCATTTGCAACTAAAGAATTGACAGCCTGCAGGGCCTGTTGGCGACCCGTGTCAGTCATCCGACGAAGAGGAAATAGGCGGCGGGCTGTTGAAGAGAAGGCAATTACTGAGAGTCTATCACTGGAGCTAAGATTCTGAATCACAAATCCCATTGCTCGTTTTAGCAATGCAAGTTTAGTACCCGCCATACTACCGCTAATGTCGAGAACTGTAACTAAGTCAACTGGGGCACGAGGAGTCCGAGAAAACTGTGGCAAACTAGCTTGATTTCCAGTGCTGTTTTGTCTCTTAACTGAAGAAGCAGCAGCTTTAAGATGGACGAGTACAGTGAAATCATCATAGGATTTGGACTTCGGAGCAGCCGAAATCTCCGGATATGTTTTCATCTGTATTATTTTAGTGGAGTCACCATCTGCACTATTTTTGTTGCAAGAACTTTCAGCACAAATAGTCTGGTTACCTAACAATTCATCATCATCGAACACACCGGGCTCAGGAGCCTGACATAGTGGAACAATGAGACGTCGACTCAAATCCCTTCGAGGAGGAGGTAATCGCCGGACAACAGTCATTAAAGCATTATTTTGATTCCAGCCAGCAGGACCAACCGATGCTCTTCCAGGAGGAGGATCCAAATTTGGACCTAGCACAGGAATTTCTTTCCATTGTGCTCTGCAGACTGGGCATATTTGATTGCCATGTTTTACATTCGACACGACGCAGTGAAAATGGAAGGAATGTGAGCATTCAGCAGTAAAGATAGCAAGTCCACCTCCTTGTTTCATCTTCGTTAAGCAAATCGAGCAAGTTTGCTGAATAATGTCAAGCACACAGATATCAATCAAATGAATTTGGCAGCAATAGCAGTGTCTCAAATACATAAATGTTTTCAGCAATAAATTTGATGATCAGCCACAGAATGGAAATCTCACTAAATGAAGACAAATCAAGATTCCGTATTGGATGTAAAAACAAAGGTCAAAGAGGAAAAAGCGGGCTAGCCTTGACTCCAAACTATTTCCATGTATGAAACATGTATTGAGGTAACACCACAAGATGAAGAAAATTGCAACCAAAACCATATCAAAGTTCTTTCCAAGTTAGCTATCCATTATTGTCATTAACTCAAACTTGGGAGTTTTTTAAAAATCCATGTAGATAGGGTAATACTTTTGGGACAAAACTTTTCATTGCAACAACCAAAAGTGTTTCTTTTTAAAAAGAAGGGGAAAAAGGTGGAGAGCTATTGCAAATTTGCAAGAAACAAAAAAGTTCACAATTCATTGTTAACAAGTAAGGGCATCCGACCACTTCTCTTTTTCCATTGGCAGATGGAGAAGGAAAGGCAAATTCTGTGGTCTTCTTTAGAAGCAAGTTAAGCTACCTCACGCTTAGAGGCCGATGTGCAATATTGGATTCTGGCCGCTCTTCAATAACTCATTATGTATGTTATTAGCAAGCTTTAAACAAGTTTGTTAATTAACTAGTCAGTCTTAATCACTCTATATATGAGAGCAAAGAAAACAGAAACTCGAAAACTGAGGCTGAGGTACACTAGAGATGATTTTGTAAGAAGATATTGGTTAAATTATCAAAAATACCCCTGAACTATGGGGTTGGTTTCAATTATACCCCTAAACTTTAAAAAGTTTCATTTTCACCCTTGAACTTTGAAGTTTGTTTCAAAACAAACCTTGAAGGTTTTTTCCGTTAAATTTATGGACGAAAAATGACGTGTTTGCATATGTTATGATTTTTTTTTCAACGTATATGTTCAAATAAGCAACAATACAAATGCAAAAACATCATTTTCCGACCATGAATTTAATGAAAAAAAACCTTCAAGGGTATTTTTGAAACAAATATCAAAGTTCAAGGGTTAAAATGAAACTTTGTAAAGTTTGGGAGTATAATTGAAACCAACCCCATAGTTCAGGGGTATTTTTGATAATTTAACCGAAGATATTCGTTTAACTTCAACATCAAAAGGAACGAAAAGCCTACTTGTGATCTACCATGAATCAAGATCATAAGCCTACTTGTAGAAAAATCATAGGGCTGTAGCCTGTAATTGTTTCATGTCTTCTTATGAGAATGCAAGGAATACATCTCTGCAATCTTTATGTTCAAATATACCAATGTGCAAATCGCTATTTCAAAACATCTTATTCATGTAAGTTATCGGGAATTGTTTCTTTTTTTCAATTTTAAGAAATCCAGGAAAAGATCTCTCTTAAATTCAATGACATTTTCCCTGCCATTTTTACATTCAACCTTCTTTTGGCTTACACTCTATTAATTTCCAATGACCTCTTTAGACAAAAACCACCACCTTTGTCTTCCAATCTATGACCCAATAGAATTTGATGAAGTTTTATTGAAATAAGGATTTAAAGAAGGGACCATCAATTTGGGTTTCAAACAAACAATCAGAAAATGGTAAAACTTTGATATATAAGTAGCCACAAATAATTAAGTTCACAAGGAAAAAAACACAAAACTCCAAAGCAGACTTCTATAATCTTACAAAAAAAGTAGTCTAAATGAACACTTTCTTCCCATTTGCCAGAATCCAAAATATAAACAGGGAAACTAAAATCACTTTCCTTTTTTGTTTCTTCAACAACAGCGAACATATCAACAAAAAAAAGAAACTCAGATGAATCAAAAAAGACAAATCTCCACTAAAGTTCATATGGCCTCTCTAGAAAAACACAGTATTCCATTCAGTGAAAAAACAAAGAATTGGGGAAGAAAAAAAAAAGGTTCAAGATCCATAACTTTACTTTTCGCTCAGAAAGAAACAGCCCCAATAAAACTCGGCATGTAGAATCAGTATTTGAGCACAGAGAGAAAAACAAACAAACCTTTGAAGATTTGCTGCCACTTTTGGAGAAAGTTAAGCCATGAGAAGAAGGCGTAGGAGTAGAAGGGCGAGAGGAGCCCCAATGTGCAGGAGAAAGCAAAGCAGCATCAGAAAATCTCTCAGTGGAATCAAAATCAGGCGAAGGAGGAGAGTTTTCAAGTGTTCTTGGAACAAAAACACAGAGATTTAAACCAAGAGCCAGCTTCACCTTCCTCCATTTACTACCCATTTGACAAACCCACAAAAGAAAACAAACAAATGCAAGAAATCAAGCAAATAAACCCCCCAAAAAGCACCAAAATAGAAGAGAATACACAAACCCCAGATCTCAAACAAGCCCTTCTATGGCTGAATCTCTAACAATCCACAATCCCCTCCTTTTGAGAGAGAAAGAAAGAAACGAAATGGGCTTTAGTAAAAGTTGAGAGAGGAACACGAATACCAAGAGAAAAATAGGTCTAATGGGGTTTTAACAGAAAGAAAAGAAGAGAAGGGAATGGATATTTCAGCAAAAGGCATGGTTAAAAGGAAGAGATTGGGGCTCGCTCGCTTGGCTCTATGAGAGAATGAATGAGAACACTGCAAGTTCTCTGGTTGGCTTTGTTAATTCAATGGCCGCCAAAAGGGAAAGGAGAGAGAGAAAGAACAGCTCTATGAGCCTTGAGGATTTGACCTGAGTTTTCTCTGTCGTTGAGGTTAAATAAAAGCACATAATTTACAAAAGCACGTTTTGGGTTGAATTGAGAAAGCTATGTGCTTTACTTTACCACAAATCTTTATGACTTAACATTGTTTTTTTCCTCCTTTACTTTTCCCTTCTTTTTAATTTGGATTCTGATGAATATGCTCCAAATTTCCATCCTTTTCCCCAAACCCAATTTCCATTCTTTAATACAAAATCCAACCCACAAGCCATTACAACTGTACCAATCAAAATCTAGAGGAATAAATCCAAATTAAAATATTCTGCCTTTGATGTTTATGTACAGTTCCAAGTCAATTTAGATTTTATAATTAACAAAGTCTACTTCAAATGTTGGTGGGAATAATTTAACTTTGCCAAAAACAGAAATGAATAGAAAAAAAAACATTATAAGAGTTGACAAATTTATTACCAACCATCGGTAGGTGGGTTGAGTTAGAAGTTAGAAGAACTATTCTCTAAGAATATTCCTTTTAATTTTCTGAGCAGCCATTGAAATAATGAAATGACCCATCAAGGAAATGTTCTGCACCCTAAATTATGTATAAAAAAGAAAGATTATATTCTCCTTTGTCTCAATCCAAAATTTCTGCTCCAATATTCTTCCACAAATTATATTCCAACTTCTATTATGCATATCAAAGGAAATATTTTAGTGTCAAAGTTTATGTAAATATGCTTTCCAATTCTGTAGTTGTGAACAGAACACTCAACTCTGATTGGCTATTTGCCCTTGACATATGAGGATAACACAGAGACCAGAGATTTCAAATCTTATCACTTCTTTCAAAAGGGGCTACCAAATCATACACAAATTGAAAAACATATAGTACCATATTCATGGTTAATCTTAATTCTCTCACTCTATCTCTAGCTTTGTGAGATACTATGCTCTTTGTTTATAGCAAGATACCCTTTAAGCTCCTTTTTCACCTTTTGCAAATTGGCTTAACTATGCTTCAAAAAAAAATTTCTTTTTTTTTTGGTTGGTGTTAGTGGCTGCCTGTCCAATCTCTCTCTCTACAAGCATATCTATAACTCTTTGACTATAAGATATGAATGGGTTTTCAGATGGGGTTCTAGTGGATTATGCCAAAATTTCTTTCTACCAAAGCTCATAATAATGCATTTTGAAAAGAGAAAAACAAAAGTTAAAATTCTATTTTGGTCCATCTTTTTTGAGTCTCATTCTATTTTAGTCATGTACTTTCAATAAATCTTAAAATTAGTAATTTTTGTTATTGAAGATAATTTTTAGATAATAATAATGATTTTCATTCAAAAAAATACACCACGTAAATATATTTTCAAAATTTATGGAGGGAAGGTTAACAAAAACTTTTAAAAAAAAAAAAAAAAACAGAAAGTTAATAATAAATTAACAATAGAGACTACTTTTAAGATCTATTGAAAATATGATACTAAATGTAGACATTTGAAAGAATAGAGACTAAAATATAACAACTTTCATATGTTGAAACTAAAATGATATTTTAACCCAAAAAAAAAAAAAAAAAAAAAAAAAAAACCTTCCCACTCCCTCCCACATCAATCACTAGACATCCACCCATTGCATGAGAAAGGTTTAATCAATAGCCTGGCCCTCATAATCCATCATCACAAATCATTGTTCAACATATGGAGTCAAATGCATCATTTTCATTGCTTTCAAATTGATTTCACTAAACTTGTGTAAGAGACAAATCTTAGCATTATAGTATTAAGTTTGAAAATAAATACAAAGATAAAAATGTACAATGGTGTGTTTTACTTTACGTTAAATTACAAATTTAGTCTTTAAACTTTTTATGTTTGTGTCTATTTGATCTCTAAACTTTTAATTTTGTGTCTAATAGGTCCATAAACTTTAAAATGTGTCTAATATGTCCTTAAACATTTAATTTTATGTCCAATAGATTTTTGAACTTTCAATTTTGTGTTTAATAGATTCTTGACCTTTCTAACATTTTTTAAAATTCAAAAACTTACTAGACACAAAATTTAAAATTATATTAGACATAAAATTTAGTTTTATATTCAACAAATCCATTAATTTTTAAAAATTTCAAATATGACAAAGACTTATCAAACATGTATTAAAAGTTCTGAGATTTATTAAATATTTTTTAAAATTTAAAGATAAAATAGACACAAATTTAAAAATTTAAAGGCTAAACTTGTAATTTAACCTTTATTTGATGAGATCTGGATTATTGTGGGTTGTCTTAGAAAATTTTTACTTTTTGGAGATAATGATGATGAGACTGAGCATGGCACACGTGCACATCATCACATGACATGCAACAGTCAGCAGGGTAGTGATTCCCATTGTCAACCCTTAGTTTGACATTTTGTGGCAACTTCTTCACCCACATGGCCACATCTTATCACATTGAGCTGGATTTCTCCCTAACTTTTCTATTTTTCTTTTCTTTTCATTATTGCCTCTTCTTTTTTACTCTACCTTTATTTGACACATGTTACCGTGCCTTAAATTTACTATGCACTTATGGATTAATCTCACGAGATAACTATTTGATTCTATAATATTTTAGGGATATTTGGCTGTGGGTTAGGTTTAACGTGAAGCCTAATTTAGAGCGAGGGTTTGCCAAACACACACAAAAGTCTCCCGCACCCTACTTTTCGAAACTCATATTTCTTAAACCTTTTATTTAAATCCTAGACGTACTAACCTAACCTCGTGAGATTAAGATGTTGAACCTAGATTCTAATTAAAGCAATACTAATTACTTCCTCCCACTAACTACCATTATATTATTAACAACTAGAAGAGATAGATGCAAAAAGGAAAAGAGATAATTTGAACTCATTTTTCCAAAATTATTTTACTTTTCTCTTTCATGTATGTGAATATCAATAGGTCAATCCATGGTAGTTATTAGTTTTTGAGTTCTTTAATTTATTCGTTAGTACAAATCAAATACAAATATCACAATAAATTATGAGTCAAACTTTATCCTAAACAAATTCATTAGTCAAACATCTTATTTAAGAATTGTTTTTAAGAGAGCTACAATTGAGTGGATTGTAATTGTCTAAGTACTATCATCTGCTTGATATTATTATAATTTATAAGCTGATCATAATTTGGAAAAAAAAAAAGAACAAACTTTCAATTGTATTAGTACTTATCCAAATAGGTTTCACTTAGTTATTGGGTCTTAAAAACAAATTTCAAAGAAAATACTTATCCAAACGTACACGTCTACACTTATTTTTTTTTTAAACAGGCAAATTCCAATCTTTGAAAACGATTCTCAAATAGTAATTTCCAACACTTTAGTCAAGTCAGATTAATCAAATTACAACACAATAAAATACATGATTTATACTTTGAATCTTTTTCTCTTTATCATATACTATTCTTACTTTCTTGAAATCGGGTTAAAGAGAATTTAATTTTTTTTTAAAAAAAATTCAATTCTAGTCTCTCTACCTTTTTACTTTTAAAAAAACAAACCACAAAGACTAAAATTATAATCATCATTCATAAAGAATCAAACCCAAATCAATTACAATATAAAATCAGCTCCAACATTAATAATACAAATTTAGTGGAGTAATAACTAAAGAAAACAGTAGAATTTATTTATTTGGATACCCACCAAAGAGAGAGAGAAAAAAAACCCTCATTGAATATGTCTCCTCTTTAACAGTAATTAGCTTTTAAAAGTCTTTGTATGATAGCCATAGGATGATGGGTTTAAAACTTCGAAGAACAAGGTAGGGTTTTGATTAATTATTATTAAAAATCCTTTTATATATGCATGCAGTTGAAAACTTTGACCATTCATTATCAATATATTCAACTCCCATTATTTTTAAAATATTAAAAAAAAAAATCCAACAAGAAGAAAATTGATATATTCTATCCTTTAAAACGCTCCCTATTCATTGCTACTAATGATTTTGTTTGTAAATATATTTTAAAATCTAATTGATTGTGTTTATTTCTCTAACTTTGTCATAAAAAAAAATCCACTCATTCATTTTCACGATCAAATTTTCTTTTTATCTACAGTGACTTATCTACTTTAATTATTATCGTTATTATGGTTAAATTTCGTATGCTTTTCCTACTCATTTGTTACAATTATATTTTGTTTTTATTAAGTTTGACCAATTATTTCAACTATTAATAATGTTGTTTGGTAATTTTGTTGGGAAAAAAAAATTAACGCTACTCTAAAACTAGGTAAGTATGCAATCGATTTTGTAAATGATATAAATAGAATAGCATTAGTATATTTAAAAGTTAATTTTGATAAATAATATTGTTAGTAATACAATTTAATTAAAATATGGATAATAAAACAAAACTTTTACAAGTGGACGGACCAATTTAATGAAGTAAAGGAAACAAAATACATAATAGAAGCTATGAGAGAGAGAATAGTCAAAGTTAATTTTAATAAATAATTTTTTTTTACTTCAACACATTTGGAGTGAGAAATTCTAACCTCTGACCTCTTGGTCGACAGTACATGTCAATTACCGCTAAACTAAGTTCACTTTACATGACAACTGATAATTTGGTATAAGTGGGAAATAAAGTCTAGTGCGGCCGCAAAATTGGCCCAAAATTCTGGTAAAAAATTGCCTCCTAAGGGAATGTTCAATTCAACACATTTAAATAACTTATATTTAAAAAAAAATTACAAGTTTATTCTCTATACTTTCAAAATGTGTCTAATAGGTCTTTAAACTTTAAAAAACGTTAGTAGAACTCTAAATTTTCAATTTTGTATCTAATAAGTTCATAAGCTTTAAGTTTTGTATCTAATAGCTCCCTAAGCTTTCCATTTTGTGTCTAATAGGTTCATGTCATACTCGACATTTAGACAAAAAATTTATACAATCTTGACATTTCAATTTTATGTCTAATAGGTCATTGTCATATACGACATTTTTTTCAAAAAAAAAAACCACATACCTATTATTAGACACATAATTGAATTTTGTATCTTATAGAACATTAACCTTTCAATTTTATTTAACATGTGAAATTAGAATTACATTATTATTTCGTCTCTATAGTTAATATCATACATGAAACATTGATGTGACATGTCTATTAAATTACTAGATAGGTATGTAAACAGTGACTTACACGTCGAAGTGGACATTATAAAAACATTTATTCTCAAAACAAGTTTTTGAGAATAAAAGAAGGGGAAGATATGTTTTTGAGAACAAATGCAAAAGTGTAAGTTGATAATAGAGGAAGATCAAAGGGAGAAAAAAGTTAAAAGAATAGCTATAGGATAGTGTAGAATATATAGAGTGAAAGTGTCCAAAAAATGAAAATGGACCATTAAACTACTAAAGATATTGTTGGAGTACAAAGACATTCATCTGTTGTTGGTTGGGGTCCAAAGGCATATATATATATATATATGGACATAAATCAAAACTTATTCTCTTTTGGAATAATTAAAAAAAAACACAGCTGCATGCACTTCCAACTCATCTCTTTGAAAATGTATTCAAAATTTTCTCTTTATTATGTCAACCAAATAGAAAAAGTTTTGAATATATATTGGATAGTGGAATTTCTTTGCATTTTTTCAAAATGTTTGGCAGCATTGGTCTATTAGAGAATCATATTGTAACTCTCACTTTCTTTCTTTCTTTCTTTTAGTACTCTATATTTAGAGAGAGAGAGAGAGAGAATATTAATGGCAGTATGAAAGAGAGAGAGAGAGAGAGTGGATATGTATGAGGGCAAAGAGTTAAGGGTAATGAGAAATGTAGTGGAAAAAATTTTATATTTCCACTAAACTTTACTCTCTTAAAAGACAACCTTTTTACAAAAGGAAAAGGAGAGGGAGAAAAATGCCCTATCTTTTTGGCCATGGACAAAAGTTATTCCCTCTCCCCCACAAAACAACATCAGTAAGGAACCAACTTCTCTCTGCATTTCCCCTCCCCCCCCTCTCCCTCCCTTTTGAGTGCCACATGCATCTCTCTAGCTATGGCTACCCTCTAACCTAATTAAGCCACTATATACAGAGACTACGACCGAGACCGAACAACGAAGAAATGAAACATTGCCATCGCATATATATATATATATATACAAAACTTACGATTTTTAAGTTAAGTTTTCTTTCTTTCTAATTTGCTCTTCTGGGTATACCCTTACTGTATAAAATAAAATAAAAAAAGTTAAAGATTTTCAAGTTAGAACGTGTAATCGTTTTGTCCCTTTCTATGAAAATTTCTGGGTCCGACTTAGATAGCAGCTGAGAGATATGGTAACGAGAGAGATGGATGAGATGAGTGGAGATCCATGAGGAAAAGAATCTATGATGAAACCCTAAGTGAAAGAGAGAGAGAAAGAGAAAGAAAGAGAAAGAGAGGGAATTGGATTCTACATATGGGAGAGACTTTCTAGGGCAAGTCAACGAGAAAGCTGAAAACTTTCTCTTTTAATTTTCATTTATATATGAATTATGATCATATCTCTCCTCTCATGGTGCTCCCCACTTGAGCGTTTTTCATTATAATGCCAATTATAAATATGTATATTTAAATCAAAATAATCTCTCTTTTTCTCTCCATATGACAAATAGCAATTCTTCAAGAGTGAGAGAATAAATACTTAGCCATTTTTCCTTTACTGTTTATTGGGGACATGTCTGACTTTTTGAGTGAGTCCAAATATTCAACTAACTTATTCAAATAACGTTGTTAATCGAGTCTCTAAACTTTCAAAAAATTCTAAGATATCCTTAAATTTTTAATTTTGTGTCTAATAGATCCTTAAATTTTTAATTTTATGTCTACTACATTTTTTAAAATTCATGAATTTACTAGACACAAAATTAAAAGTTTAGAGTCATATTAGACATCAAATTTAATATTATTAATTTTTGAAAATTTTGAAGATATGTTAGGGACTTATTCGACACAAAATTGAAAGGTTAAAGATTTATTAAGCACTTTTTAAAGTTCAGATAATAAATAAACACAAACTTGAAAGTTTTGTAATTTAACCAAATTTATTTTATTTTTTATATTTTGTTTGAAGGGTCTTAATCCTAGTGGAATGATGTATTGATTTTCCCACCTCCAACTGTTTTTGTTTTTGTGTGTATTTGAGAAAAACGGGTCGAGATTGTTAGAGATTGTTTGAAATCAAATGTGTCACTTCACGCATGATTCTCTAAGAGTAGATGTATTTTGTTTTATGATTGTTACTAATTAGAGAGGGTTTGGATTTTTTGGTCTTATATAAAACTTAATTTTCTTTTTGAAAAGTTATAAAACTTAATTTATTGCAAGTAATATTGAGAAATGAAATGTGTCAAGCTCATCATTCTTTTTATTTATTTATGTATGATATATGATGACTTTGTGTATTATCTCTTGTTCAATCATCATGAGATTGAAAAGTTAATGTTAGTAGGGTTTAAAGTAATTTTTCTTTTAATAAATTAGAGATGCCTTTTCATTATAATATTGTGGTTATATTACATGTTTTATTTTTATGGTTTAATTTCATTTTAATTTGGTCTTTTGACTTGAAATTTTTTACTAATGCCTCTATGATTTGTTTAGATACTTTTTCGTAGAGGTCTTTATCATCTATGAAGAATAATAGAAATTTAACATAGCAAAAAAATAGAAAAGAGTAATAGAAATCCAATAACTATTATATCAATTAAATGACATTACTTGAGCCTTGCATGAAAGTAAATAACAAAAATTGGGATTTTACTCTCAATCTCTTATTTTTCAAAAAACTATTTAAGTCATAATAATAGTTCCCCTAAGGGGGCCATGATTGAGGTCTGAGGGGACGAGTTGACCATCTTCTAAATGACCAACCAAAGGGATTAGTATTAATCGAGTCAAGCGGTTGTGTGTCTGCCATCGAGAAATTCCTTCTACAATGTCAGGCACGAGTAAGTCAACTGAAGATGGAAAATATTATAAATAGTGGAGCTTGCCTCATGCACATGTGTGTGATTTCACCCTAATTCAACTTTACACCATTTTGTTCTAGGCACTAACTAAGCATTGAAGAGTGTTGAAACACAATACCACACTGGTGTGGATTTTGTTTTGTAGGTCACTCCACATCTGACTCACCTCCACTTCTATATCCACATTCACAGTGATTTGTAACTAGATTCTCACATCAACAATTCTTGATAAGAAACTAAATACATAATTTGTGCATTAATTCAAACTCTATACATTAATTAATATCTTTGTAGCAACATGATATCAGTGATCGGTGTGATGCATAAAAGTCAATGCCCTATTCAAAAGGATTCTCATTGGTACATATAAAACAAAAACTTTGAAGTATTTTGCTTTAATAGGATTCTCAAAAGGATTCTCATCCCGTCCACCATTTAGAATATGTTTGGAAGTAATTTTGAAATGGTTAAAATCACTTTTGTCATATTTAAAATCATTTTGAAACATGTTTTTAATTATTATTCAAAATCAATTTTTATAGTATGAAAATCGTCTTTAAAAGTGTAAAACCAAACATTAAGTTGATTTTGAATGATTGTTTTGAAGTAATTTTAAACATGACAAAAATGATTTTAACCATTTCAAAATCACTCCCAAACATGCCCTTAATTTTTTATTCTTGCAAAATTTCTGTTTAATTTTGTGAGGACCGAAATAGGGATTCCCTATAGAGAATTCGCGAGTGGAGAGTGTTTATTTTTTTCAAAAAAAAAAAAATCAATGAAATGATTTGTTTAAAAAAATTCAATTAAAAAGTTAATTTTCTCTACTATGAATGCTTATTTAAATGATAAACGGGCCGGATACGAGGATGGAGAATATATTCCTTGCTCCCATCTCCATTTAGGTAATGATCAGAAAATTTTCTTCTCCACTCACTCCATCATTCCTCGTTTAATTGGGGCCCGTTTGGGACAAGTCCCCGAGGGAAAAATGAACATCCCTATCTATCTAGGGATAAATATAGTATTTAAAATTATTTGGTAGAATTGAAACGAGGGTATATGTTTTCTCCATGTCAACACCATAACAATCTCTTATGAACCTATCATAATCTGAATTTCCAAAGGGATGACTAATTCCCTATTCCTTTCAAGTGATGACAAGAGGACGTTTTGAAATCATCAATCATTGATAAAGGATATTAGAAAAGATAGAATGATCGAGTTAAAAATAATTAATTTATGATATGTAACATTCACTCATCCACATTTCTAAATCAATAGACCCTATAGACATGGAAGCTCTTTATTTAAAGAAATAATCAAAATAATTGTTTTGAATACATTTTCGATTGACCCACTATCAAAACCATGTTTCAAAAATAAAATTTACAACCCAAGAAAGGGATAATTTTTTATAATTTAAAATAATGAAAAATTAATATGTAAATAATTTGGGGTTCATAATGTTATAAGAGATGATGGTGATGAGGGCATAATTGAAAATTACGAATATAATTAATTAGGTTGTTGAATATGAGATAATAAAGGGGCTAAAACCAAAGGATATTGGAGTACACAAAAGTGAAGAGCATTATTACAATTATTTATTTAACTTTTTTTTTCCTTTTTAGATTATCTTTTTAAAATAAAAAAATCCCATATATTCTCTCTGAAAATACAATGTTACTTTCTAGTATTGCATGTAAAAGAACTAAAGAAACCAGCTATAGGCCATTGCTTTCCTTAAAGTCAAACACCTAGCTATTCATCAATAATGTGGGCCCCACATGTTTCATCTCTTGTCCTATTCTCTCTCTCTAGAAATGTGTACAGGCAAATTACTTTTAACATTATCCACATTTGTATGAAATGACCAATTTATTTGAGATAGTGGCCATTGGGCTTTTTCATTGGATTATTATGGTTTGGGCTGGCCCATACTTTCCCAAATGCAATGAATGAACTCTTTATTGGGCTTTTTCATTGGGTTGCCTTGGTCCATACTTTCCCAAATGAATGAACTCTCCCACTTTTTTTCCATGTGATTAATCTTTTTATTTTTCCAATTTTTATTAGACTTGAAAATACTTTTTTTTTTTAATCATTTACTTCATTCTCATAGAAGGAAAAAGTCATCGGTTAGGGTTTCGTGATTTGGAATATTTCAACCAAGCTTTAGGGCATGTTTGGGAGTAATCTTGGAATGACCATAATTGCTAATTTTGACATGCCCAAAATCACTTTTCTTTCAAAATTGTGATGTTTGGCAATTGTGAAGAAGTGATTTTGGAAGTATCCAAAATCACTTCAAGTGATTCCCGGTCAATCACTTAGGAGGTAATTTTTTGTCAAGTGATTGTTGGTGATTTTTTTTAAATGACTATTATTTTATATTTAAAAAAAATCAACTTTTGGTGACAGTTAAAAACCGTCATCAATTATAAAAATTCATAAATTTCAATAAAAAACTGTGTTTTCTCAAAACTGTCACCATTAAGGTTATTCGTCATTGTTTACATAATGCCAATTTTTCTCTCTCTAAAGTTTTTATAATGTCTCTCTTACTATATTATATTTTTAAAATTTTTATTTATTTTTCTCACTTTTTTTTCTCTCAAATAGTTTTAGCTCTCTCTAACTCTTTTTACCTCTAAATTTTTTGTGTTCCTTTCTCTATAATTTATATTTTATCTCTTGCTCTAACTTTTTGTTCTTGAACTTTTTTCCCTTTTGCTCTTGAATTTTTTGTCCCTGACTCTTAACTTTTTTCTCTTCATTAAAGTTTTTCCGCCTAAAATTTTGATCATTCTCTCCAAAATTTTTGTATATCTCTCGAATTAATTGTATTTCTCTATCTTCAAATTTTCGCTCTCTCTATTAAAATTCTCTCTCTCTAAATTTTATGTCACTCTCTCTAAAAATTTATCCCTCCATATCTTTAACAAATTTTTCTCTTTGAAAGTTTTCTCTAGCTTTATATATTTTTCTCTCTTAACTTTTAGTTCTCTTTGCATAACTTTTATCTACCACCTTCTAATTATTTCTAATCTCAAATGTAATACTATTTTTAGTAATTTCATGATTCTAAAATCACATTTGAAAACAAACATTAATCATTTAAAAAAATATTTTTAATTAAATTTAAATCACTTTTACAAGTGTGGAACCAGAAATTAAAATGAATTACTAAAACTTTTACAAAATTAATTATAATTGAATCACTTAGCTCAAAACACTTATTCTAAATCACTCTCAAACATGCCCTTAATCATTGAAAATCACTTTTAATTGTATAAAAATCACTATTAAACGTGTAGAACCAAACATTAAAATGCTTATATGAAAATTACTATTAATTAATCAATTATAAACAAACCAATTGTGCTAAAATAACTATTTCTAAAATCATTCCCAAACATGCCTTTATTAGCCAAGCAAGGTTTGTGCATTTTCATGAGACCAAAATCCTCCTTCCTTTTAGATCTTAAGAGTAAATACTAAACGAATTTACCATTTCTAATGCAAAAAAGCAGTAGAATGTACTGTGAGGAAAGGAAATTTTGCAATAGGTGGTACGGTTAGAGGATAGGAACGGGTCAAATTGTTGTGGTGGGAAAGTATAAATAGCTGCCTAATGGTGGATGCCTTAATTAAATAAGTTATGATCACGTTGACTAGTTTTCGTAGCGTTAAGGGTTTTTTTTTAGTTCAACAATGTGTGGGGTGGGGGATTCGAACACCTAACCTCTTGATTGAAGGTACATATATTTTTTTTCTAGTTGAGCTATGCTCATGTTGGTAATAGCGGTAAGGTTTAGAAAATTGAAATAAACATATATAATTAGATACTCAAAGAGATTAGTTGGAAGGATTGCTTGAAACTATGGATGTAAATAAGCCAAAGTAAGCATAGCTCAACGGTAATTAATATGTACTCTTCTTGAAGTTGGAGGTTCAAATCCCTATACCCCACATTTATAGTACTTTAAAAAAAAAATTAGGTAAACAACGATTACACTATATTTTTACCTTTCGAGAATTTTGAAAAAAAAAAAAAAAAAAAGGCATTTTGTCAATGAATCTTCTACAATAATAATCAATGAGAGTAACTAATCTACATGGATTTTCATATTCTGAATGACTGGAAAACTTGTGGCAGTGATGGCTTTAAATACAGCTTATATGTGAACAATGAGAGAACAGTGGCTGAATTAAAAAAAGACTTCATGTTCCCTGTCTTCTTCACACAAAACTCCATTGGGAGAGACATATAAACAAGCCAAGTGGTGAACTCAAGGAGAGCTGTTCTTCAAATGTTCATTTTGTTCCCATCAAGCCACTGTCCACTGTATCTCGACGTGTATCATTCCGTGTTTCGAATTGATTAGATGATACTTCTGGTTGATGCGTCCATTGTGCACGACATCGATGAGATTAATCTCTACATGTCCCAATGATTCCTGTGAAAAGATGTGAAGCAATTTTGATATTCGAGCGATCGAGAGTGTGGCGAAAATCACTTCGTCAATGATGTTCAAAGCAAGAGTGGGAACAAACAAAATTGTGATGATGTTACCTTTGAGAGGAAACCGAAAAGGCTCCTCTTCCTACTCCTAACCTCAACATGGATCTTCTGTTCTAATGGAGGCTCCTCAAGCATGAACTGGAACTCTTCATTCCAAATCGGGTCACGACATTTCTTCACTATCTGGGGAAAGAATCAATCCATAATATAAAAATTTAGAGGAAGAGACGACGACAAGAAAACGATAACACGACGAGTTCATCCTATGGCTACCAATTACTATGGTTGGCATATGGAGGGCTGGAGTAAGGATCTTATGAGTTAGGAGAGAGATTTACCTTTGTTTTCTTCTTTTCTCCTCTGAAGTGTGTTACAGCGTAAGGATTACTATGTCGTTTTCCCTCCACATTTGTAGCTCCCTGGACTTTAATCGACAACAATCCTGCTCCACCTACAAAACTGTCATGTAGATCTCTTTCATTTTGACTTGCCATACTCCGACATCCATCTAACGGACCACTGAACTTGCTGCTTTCTTCTCTGAAAGGAGTAAACGTCAACTCGACCACAAGTTGCCCTCTCGGTTTCTTGTTTTGATGATCGTTTATGTTCGTGTTCTTCAGTAAGTCGAGCGTTAGTTCCTTTGTCTCATAGGGTGCAAGTACTTTTAAGGGGACTAACTGCATTCCTAACCTGTCATGTCCACCAACCTGCCATGGAAAATAGTTTCTCAAAATAGAAACTTCCATTCAGCAATGCAAGATTGAATCCATTTCAATCAATTATTAACGATTATTTCTCGCGAATTCGATGGACATTTAGTTCATCTTTCAGGAACTCAATGGCATTGCAGAGGAAGGGAAGAACCTTATCCCAATCGTAGACTTGCAACTGAAGAACTTGAGATTCTGGATCCTTTACAATAAGCTTGAACTTCTCATTCCAAACTGGATTTAAGTTCTTCATCTTAATGGTGGTTTTCTTTGACGGTAGTCGTTCTCCACTAAGACTGAGTTTGACATACGGATCTGAGGTCCCCAATAAGTCCATCTTCGAGAGCTTTAGAGCCCTGACAACGTTCACGTGTAGTATTCCCACAGGCTTTTTTGTCGCCGCTCTACACAAAAATTATGGTTATTTGGCAAGACTTGTATAATCTTTCAAGGATGCCTCTGTATGTGAGATTTTGGATTACATCACACTGAATGAAATCAATTCAACAAAGACGAATATCAGCTAAACGATCTCATTGAAACTTACACTGATGCATCGAGAATCGGTATCTCAAGAACATGGGGCCAAAGATAGAGATTTGAAACTTGTTTTCTGATAGTCTCCTACACTTGCAAGAGTTAGCTGATTCAAAAATCCATCCTTCTACAGTAAATATTCATTGACCAAGGCAAGTGGTTCATAATTGATTATACCAGTGGTCCAGTGCAGCACCTGAACAAATTGATAGAGGCCAGGTATGGACATGATATCACCTCCTAGTATTTTCATGCCAAAATCTACATGCGGCTGGAGATATGTAAAACAAAAGACAAAACAAAGTTATTACATATGGGCGAACTCGCCTGTTAGATCAAGCTCAATCAATTACCGAATAGTGTTTTCTAATATGCTCTTATACCTTCTCCAATAAAGACACAACAATGTTGGAAAAACAAGGAAAAGCAGGCACTAGAGGCTTCAAAGCTACCCGAGGTGCCGCGAAAATTTGCAGGTCTACTAACTGATAAGAAGATAGACAGTCAAATCTGTATGGAGAGGGGGGAAAGTATAATCATTCCTCTGTTATAAATTTTTTCTGTTGGATCTTCTGACCTGAATTCTTATGTGTAATGAAAAGAGTCTTAACACCAATACTATGTTGGGGTTCCCAGCCCATCTGATTGCAGTTTCTGTGACTAGCTCATTCTCATTAGTCTCATGCACTTTGAAACCTAAAACATTGGACAATTTCAAATTAGCACGAAAACACATGCGACGCAATAAATTGAACTCGAGTGCCATAATTAAGCAGCCAGAAGCTAACAAATATAATAACGCATGCAAGTCTCAGCAATTTCTTCTCCTTGAGATTTGATTTCCTATCAAAGTACTTTATCCTAAACTTAGTTAACATCATGCCAGCATGCTTCCTCTAGTATGATGCCCAGAATCTCAGCCTTGAAGACATCCATTCTACATCATGTTAATGATTTGAATGAATTAATGTAGGAAAGAAACCGATCATAAGAACACAATCGGTGATTTTATGCTATCGAACCATAAGGTCTAAGGGGGAGTTGATTCAGAAAACATGTGATTGTGTATATATATTCTATAAACTCCACTACAGATAGTATTGTTTCTCCTAAACATGATATAAAGATGCTTCTTGGGAGTAGACTAACCATAAAGCTTGGGAGGAAGAGTTCCGAGACTTAAACTCTCGAACTCAATCGATTGAATTTGAAACTTGCCAATATGCTCTGCAAATATTGGTTTGGCGATACTTCTTATTCTACCACAAATAGCCTGTACACTCAAGAAATTGATGACAAAGTTCAACAAACTCGAGCACGACTCAAAAGAGATGTGATAGTAAAATCTGAAGTCACCTTATCAAGATAAGGCCACATGGCTGCAAGGAGCTTGTTCAACCAATCTACCTATATGTTATTTATGCAATTTGTCAGAAAATATCAGAAATTACGAGACAGACACAACAAAAGAAAACCAAAAAAAAATTCCAACCCGATCAAAATCAGGGTGCTTAACCCACAGTGGAATTTCAGGAAGAAGTTCTTCCAAAGCATCTGAATCTAATTCGTAGATTGGCCTTATCATTGGATCCTGCATTCAAGAAAAAGAAAAAAAAAGGTAGAAAGATTCATTGATGACATAACAAAAACAGAGCACTCTTCCATTCTCAGACCCAAATAAGACGTATTTCGAGACCAAATTAAACAAAGCTGTGACTGTGAGAGTGCCATCACAGATTCAATACGTTTGAATATTCTTTGATTGGATACAACTAAACAAACTTCAAAGTATTCACTAAAAATCTCATAATCGTTGTCCAATAAACAAATTAACAAACACATTGAGTGCACAACCAAATTGCAAGGAAAAACAGGGGAAGATTATACAATGCATTAACAAATTTCTGTAGAAGAATCAGAAGTGGGTATAAGCAAGAATCCATCTGGGTTATACCTTGACCTCATCAGGCTTCGAATAGATGAATAAGAAGAACCCAATAAGCAGTCCGAGAGGAATTCCAATTCCAAATCCAAAAATCCCCAATAAAGTGCTGAAAAATCCCATCTCCCACAGCACTCTGAATCAACCACCATACATGAAACTTCAAACAGAGAACAGAAAGATTTAAGGAGGAGAAAAGAGTGAAGACCCCTTTGCTTTTTTTTTTTTTTTTTGGCGAAATGACAGCAAAAGTGGATAAAGAAGACGAAAGAATCCGATTTGCCAATAACAGAGGAAGAAGCAGAAATTGGCGAGAAATTCAAAGTGAAGAAAAAGGGAATAAAATAACGAATTGAACAAAGAAAAAGAAGAAGAAGAAGATTGAAGAATAAAAATAGAAATTGAGATTGTAACGCGGAAATGTCCCTCACGAAACCGCCAAAGCAACGCAGAGAGACACGTTAGCTTGAAAATGAATCTGCTTCAAAAATTTATGCGAATGCTTCACAAATTCACAATGCCTGTGTCCTAACGTTCCCAAAAAATGAAATGACGATAATGCCCCCACTCTTCGTTGCTGTAACAGATCTCTTTTTCGCATTTGGGGTGGGGGTTTAATGGTCTAAAGGAACAAATAACCCCAATAATTGGAGAAAATGGCGGTTAATCAATTGAACAAATTTCCTTATTCTTTAAGAAGTCAAAGAGGATTTATTATATTATTTTTTTTAAAGAAACTTTCATTTATACCTATATTATTTTTAAGTTAAATTATAAGTTTAATCTTTGCATTCGATAGGTCAAACTTTAAAAAATATCTCCTTCGTTTATAAACTTTTAATTTAGTGATTTAAACTTTAAAATGTTTTTTTTTAACCGAACTTTGAAAGTGTTTAATGAGTCCTTAGACAAATATGAAATGTAAAATTTGGATATGATATCAAATTTCAAAGTGGGTGGCCTAAATTTATATAAAGCTAAAAAAAAAATGTAAAATTTTAACAATAAAATTCAAAATAAATTTTTACAAAAAAATTAATAACAATAAATTTTTCTATACTCAACAATTGAGTTTGATCAACTAAGAAATGTATATATATATATATATATATATATATATATTGAGAGGATGATGTTTTTTTTTTTTAATTTTTTTTTGAGAAAGGAGAGGATGATGTTATTTAGTTTCTAAGAAAACAATTGTGCCATTGAAATTTAATACCTACCATAATGCTATTTAAAATGCTAATTTTAGGTATATTCCTTATTCTTGTGACTATTAATCCAAAGATCCTACTTTTCTTTCTTTAATGTGAATTGAGATTGACATTTTTTTTTTTTACTACGAATTGAGATTGACAATTAAGAGGAAAATAAATAGTTTATCTCAAAAAAAAAAAAAAAGGCAAATCAATTGTTTGGGATTACAATAATCAAAACAATTATTTAATTGCCTTTTAAGGGTAGTTTGGTATAGAAACTTTTACCTAATTTTGTTTTGTTTGGAAAGATTTAAGGACAGTAGTAAATCTGAAAATGGTGGGATGCATTTATTTATTTATATTGATATGGGGTAAATGATATTAAACAATTATAATTCTAAATTTAAATACGACTTTAGAGTTAAAAAAAAAAAAAAAAGCATGGTCAATCCAATCCAACCCATCTAATTTGGATTGAAAAATGAAGTTGTTTCAATCAAGTTGATCAGTTCAAATGAATGGAAATTTTATTGGCTCGATTGGTTCAATGTGTTCATCTAAAATAAATTCGGGTCGAATTGAACCAACTCAAATTTATTATTATTTTACTTACTATAAAAGTATGCATGTATTTATTTATTTTTACTACATTTAATAATTGTTTATGAATTTTCAATATAATAGCTTAACGATTAAGATTTTTTTACTTCTTTTAAGAGATTGTAAGTTCAAATTTTTATTCCCACATGTGAGCAATTTGACATTGAGTTACTAATTCTGATTTAATGTTTGAAAATATGGCAATAAATATTTAAGATAATAACATTTTAACTTTTGTGTTAAAAAAAGTTTTGATTGAGTTACTCGAATAGCTCGAACCAAATCCAACCTAAATATTTTGTAGTTGGATTAGAACGGATTCATCATTTAATAGGAGTTCTTTGGTTGAAGAAAATTTACACGTCAAACAATTTGATGGGATCTAAAAGGCACCTTAATATAACCCAATTCAACCCAACCAAAGTCATGAACATCCATATTGATTTCTAAACTTTTATTGAATATTTCTATCTTAATCTATCCATTTTTTAAAATCTTCATTTTAGTCATGAATTTTTAATTTAATATCTATTTTTTATTTTGACCCTTCCACTTTTAAATTTTAAATTTTAGTTTGTCAACTTGATTAAATTAAAGCTAAAGTGAGCATAGATCAACGATAATTGACATGCATGTACTCTCGACCAAGATGTTAGAGGTTCGAATCTCCTGCATCCAAATGTTGTTGAACTCAAAAAAAAAAACTTAAACTTGATTAAATTGAGCTTTTTTTCTTATAATAACTAAAAGCGATAATATATATATATATATATATATATATATATATATATATATATATATATATATATATATATATATATATATATCACCCATTACATTTTTTTCTTCCTCCTCCTCATGATCGAGACTAAATGATCTTAAACTTATTCAAAGTTGAAAGACCAACATAACAAATAATTAACTTAAAAGATATTAGAATCAAATGTCTACCAGAGAGCGACTAATGTACAATATAAATGCACAATAAGCAAGAACTCAAAAAAAAAAAAAGAAAAAAAGCACAATAAGCATTAGCATCATTGTTATTATTATTTTTTATGTCTTCAATGATATATGCAAAAGAGAGTGGCACAATGACAATTGGCAAAAAGAAAGGAAAAAAAAAAAACAATAGCTTTATTTTCAATGGCCTTTTTGTAAAGACCACATATTAATTAATTAATTTAATGAATACAAAAATAATAGAATATGTAATTAATAATAAGAGACAACCCTTGTAAAGAAATGGTCCAATCACTAAATGTTGGTGTGGTTCATTTTAAATAAGTTGTCCTATGTACAAACAATAGTAATTTGTACCCACAATACTATATACCAAAATTATCAATTCATTAAACCTTTGGATAATAATTGAATTTGGTTTTCATGAGTCATGAAGAGGTATCTTTTTTCAACTATTTTCAATGGAATCTTGTTTCTTTTGTTTTTTTTTTTTTTTTAGCCTTCCAATTCATTTCATTAACTTTGAAAAACTTAATATTCCAATGATAAGTTTTTTGCCTTTTATGTGTACTTTAGGATTGAAAAGTCACCTAATATATTTTTTTGACATGGAAAAACAAAGAAATTACAATAAATGAAAAGTATTGAAAGAAGCCTTTGGAAGTCTAAACTTAGCTGTTGAAACTCTTCTTCTTCTCTCCCTTTCGTAAATGTGAGAAATCTCTCTCAGAACCTCTTCAATCCATATCTGCGAGCAAGCATTTCTTAATGCTTATTTCGCTGGATGATGAGCCAATTCGTTGAATTTTTGACGCCCATAATTGAACATGAACATGTTTATGGCTATTTAAAAGGTACCCAATATTAATATTTTTAAGATGGAGGGGAAAAGGGATAATCAAGTAATCATACAATTACATATAAGAGTTTATTTGATAATACTTTTCATTTATTCTCTTGTATTTCTTGTTTTACACCTTAGAATGAACATGTTTATGGCCATTTAATATTTATTGGTCCTTAACTTAAAATTAAATTTCAAAGGTAGTGTAATTTTTATTTTTTAAATATTTATTGTGTATTTAAGTAATAATGATGTAATAATATTGGTTAATTATAAATTTAGTCCATGAACTTTCATGCTTGTGTCTACTAGGTCCTTAAACTTTAAAATGTAACTAATAGATCTTTGAACTTTCATTTTTGTGTTTAATATAAACTTTAAAATTGTCAAATAGGTTTTTGATTTTTCAATTTTGTAGATCCTGACATATTCAACATTTTCTTCAAATTAACAAATTTATTAGATCTAAAATTTAATTTTGTGTCTAATATGTCATTAAACTTTCAATTCTGAGTCCAATTTTAAAAAATGTCAAATAGGTTAAAAACTTATTAGATACAAAATTGAAAGTTTAAGAACTTATTAGTGACAAAATCGAAAGTTTAGAGATTTAATAGATATTTTTTAAAGTTTAAGGACCTATTAGACATAAAATTGAAAGTGCATGGAACATATTAAATACTTTTTAAAATTAAGGGAGTTATTTGACACAAATTTGAAAGTTCGAGAACTAAACTTGTAATTTAACCACTAATATTTTATTTGTGTTTTTTAAAATGAAAAACAATAAACTAGATATTTTTCCCCATTTTTCTTTCTAGAATTTGCATACAATCTTATGGACATTTCTCCAAAATAAGAAACGAATAACTGTTGTAAAATTGAGAGGCGAAACCGGGCACCAAAAACTTTACCAAAACATATAATAATAATACAAGTGTTGGAATATAAAGGGAGTATATATATATATAATATAAACAAAAATGGAGATTTATGGCAAATTAAGAACAAATGAAATTAGAGAAAGTGGGAGAGAAAAATGAAGATTGGAGAGGTTTCTTTTCCAAAATGTATCTCAACTTATTTATCCATCAAGAACCACTATTTATAGGCAATTAGGAGAGCATGATGTGGTCCATTTGGACACCAATCTATGGTCTTTGTTGGACACATGGAAGACACTTTGGCTATGGATAAAATGCCACTTGGTATGGATATCAAATGGGCATGTGGAATAGGCATTTACATGTGTCATATTTACAATAATAACAAAATTATTATAGATTTCAAAAATTAAAAGTCAAAACGTTGCCGAATAATTCTTAAAGTTTCAACTTCCAAACTTTGTGACAAAGTATTTTGAAAGTGAAGACTTAAATTAATCTTTTGCAGAAGGCAAAAGCATTCATATATTCCTTGTAGGCAGCAATTCGAAAAAGTTTGAGCTTTTATTTTGAATATAAAGTTTTCGATTTTTATGGAAATTTGTGTAATACTGGGAACCCAAAAAAGAAAAAGAAAGTATGATCAAATAAAATGCAAAAGCAAGAATATTTTTCATTATGATTTTTTTCTTTTAAAAAATAATATTTATTGTAAGAAATGGCTTACAGAACCTTTATGAGTCATGGATGCTTATATTATTTTACTCCTATAATAGAAATTAAAGCATAAGTTTTTTTTTCTTTATTAAAAATATTAATAAGTTTTAAAAAAACATAAATTCATGATGGATACTTTAAACTAGTTGAAATAATTGTACATTTGCAAAACTTAGGACAATATAGTTTCTTATAACAATGATTTTGAATAGTATTTTTTTTTCTTCTTTTTATAGCTTTGATGCATATTTCAAGCATCATGCTCGTTTCTTGCTTTTAGTTTGCTTAGCTTGACTCATAAGGTTCGAGTTTTTTTATTTTTTTTCTCTTTGTGTCAGTTCTGTTGTTCAGATTATTCCATATTTTTGTTTCTTGTTTTTCAACAATTCCTTTGTAATATGCATAACATTTGAAGGAAAAGAAAAACGATGATTATTCATTATTTATTGTAAACATGTAATCTAACTATTCAATGCATAAATCCAACATGTTAAAAGGAAGATAATATTAAAATGGTATAAATAATACATGTGCATAATGGCATTTGGGAATTGAAAATTATGATGTATAGTCAAATTTTCATTTGATTATTAATTAATTTTTTTTCTTCTCGATAAAAATATGGATGGAGATAAGGGAGAATTTGATATTTATTTTTTCAATGAAATGACAAAAACTTTTCCCTATTTTGGAAGAGATAAAAAAAAAATATACATATACATATTCTTCTTTCTTAAGATTTCTTTAGAATAAAAAAAATGTCATTGTCATGGGAACGTGCGTGGTTGGAATATCGTTGAAATTGAATAATGGAAAATAACTTAATTATATTTAAAATCATTGTGAATGTGAGCTAGCTAATAGTTGAGAGTGCTAGATATAATTGTCAATTGGGAATTTGTCAAAATGTTTGAATTTGTTTGTTTTCATTTAAGTTGAGTGATGATAAATTAATTCGAGAAGTCTACCAACTTTTAATTTTGTGTTTAATCAATCTCTATATTAACTTGGTTACTTTAATGCTTACTATACTATTTAAGGATTGCATGGAAAGTTAATTTTAGTTATGTTTAGACATTTGGTGGTACAAGCATTAAATTGACAGAGTTAATAATAATGAACTATCTGACACAAAATTGAAAGTTCATCAATTAAAAACTTTTTAAAATATAAAGACTAGATGAATCCTGGAAGTTTAAAAACTTATTAAGAACTTGTTAAAGTAAAATGACTTATTAGACATAATCTTAAAAGTTCAAAGATCAAATTTATAACGGCCAGTTTGATAACATTCTCATTTTTCATTTTTCATTTCCTGTTTCTTGCTTCTTGCTTTAAGAACTAAAAACAGAGAAACATGTTTGATAAGACCTCGTTTGATAACCATTTGGTTTTTGAAAATTAAGCCTATAAATACAACTTCCACCTATGAACTTCATTGTTTTGTTATCCACTTTTTACATATGTTTTCAAAAACCAATCCAAGTTTTGAAAACTAAAAAAAATCATTTTCAAAAACTTGTTTTTGTTTTTGAAATTTGGCTAAGAATTCAAATGTTTTCTTAAGAATGATGGAAGTCATTGTAGATAAATGATGAGAAAACAAGTACAATTTTTAAAAATTAAAAACCCAAAATCAAATGGTTATCAAACGGGGCCTTAGTTTTTAGTTTTTTGTTTTTGAAAACTGTGCTTGTTTTCTCACAATTTCTTTACAATATTTTTCATCTTTTCTATAATGGTTTTCATCTTTCTTTAAGCAAACCTTTGAGTTCTTAGCCAAATTCTAAAAACAAAAACAAGCTTTTGAAAACTACTTTTTTTTTTTTTTTTTTTTTTTTTAAGTTTTCAAAACTTGGCTTGGTTTTTGAAAATATATGTAAAAAGAAGATAACAAATAAGAAAACTTATAGGTAGAAGTAGTATTCATAGGCTTAATTTTCAAAAATAAAAAACAAAATGATTATCAAACATGACCTTAGTTGGAAAATAATTCAGTATTTCGGTAGTGTAGAAAATTTTACATACTACTAATTTACCTCCATTCATTGTTTGCCATAAAATAAGTATTTAAGAATGGTGTGGAGTCCATGAAATAAAATAATACATCATTTAAAGATGTGTCAAATGCTGAATAGAAAGGGCAGGTACTACCGTAGTACTAGAAATCTTTTTCTATGAGAAATAAACTCAAATTCTCACCTCACATTTGTGATGTATTATTTGAAAAAATTGCCAAATATATGTTTTAGTCTCTAAAGTTTGGGTATTTTTCAATTTAGTCCTTATTGTTAAAAAAGTTTTAATTTAGTCACTCATCATTTGGTTTTTGGTTTTTGAAATTTAAGCTTATAAACACTACTTCTAAGTTCTACCTATAAGTTTCTTTGTTTGAATTATCTACTTTCTACCAATGTTTTAAAAAATCAAGTCAAGTTTTGAAAACTAGAAAAAGTAGTTTTTAAAAACTTGTTTTTGTTTTTGGAATATGACTAAGAATTTAAATGTTTACCTAAGAAAGATGAAAACTATTGCAAAGAAACCATGAGAAAACAAGCTTAATTTTCAAAAATAAAAAACTAAAAATTAAGAATTGAAAAGCCCCGTTTGATAACTATTTGGTTTTTGGTTTTTGAAAATTAAGCTTATAAACACTACTTCCACCTTTGAGTTTCTTTGTTTTGTTATTTACTATTTACTAATGTTTTCAAAAACCAAGCCAGGTTTTGAAAAAAAAAAAAAAAATAGTTTTCGAAAACTTGTTTTTGTTTTTGAAATTTGGATAAGAATACAAAGATTTCCTTAAGAAAGATGTAAACCATTGTAAAAAAAAAGTGAGAAAACAAGTATAATTTTCAAAAACCAAAAACCAAATCGTTATAAAATGGGGCCTCAAATATTTACTTAATTTTAAAAAACAAAAAACAAAGAAACAGTTATCAAACACACCACACATTTCTATTTCTGATTCTTAAAAAGAAACAAGAAACAAAAATAGTTTTATAGTTTTTGGTTTGATAATCATTTAGGCCCCGTTTGATAACCATTTGATTTTTGGTTTTTGGTTTTTGAAAATTAAGCCTATAAATACTACTACTTATGATTTTACTTATTTTGTCATCTACTTTTTGTCTTATGTTTTTAAAAACCAAGCCATGTTTTGAAAACTAAAAAAAGTAGTTTTCAAAAACTTGTTTTAGTTTTTAGAATTTGGCTAAGAATTCAAATACTTCTTTAAGGGAGATGAAAACCATTGTAGAGAAATTGGGAGAAAACAAGCTTAATTTTCAAAAAGCAAACACCAAAAACCAAATGGTTATCAAACGGAGCCTTAGCTTTTGGTTTTGAAAATTAAGTTTATACACATTGTTCCACATATGAGCTTCTATGTTTTGTTAACTACATTTTAGGGATGTTTTCAAAATTCAAACTATGTTTTGAAAACTAAAAAAAAAAAAAGTTGTTTTTAAAAAGTTATTTTTGTTTTTTAGAATTTGACTAAGAATTCAAACATTTCTTTAAGAAAGATAATAACTAGAAATTATAAGAAAACAAACACAATTTTCAATCCCTTTTTAAAAGATACTATTTTTATTTTAAATATATACTTTATTTGTAATTATTTTTATAGAAATATATATTTACAAATATGTTAGAAAACAAAGTTACAAAATTAAAAAAAAATAATAATAATAAAAAAATGGAAAAATGGAAAATTAGATGGAATATGGCATATTTCAACTATGGTTTTCAAAATTGGGTTTAGGGCTTCGAGAATCGGGCCCGACTATAGGCCCATATATTTGCATTGATTAAAATAATATCTTTCAAATTTAGAAAGGCGATGTATTTTAGTTTTAGAAAATAAAAGAATATAAAGAATAGTCAAAATTGGAATAGTTCTCCCTGATATATCATATAGAAAATAACCAAATTTAAATTAATATAAAATTTACCAAAAATAAGGAAGAAGAAAATAAAAACAAATAGTGGATCCCATTTAAAAGCGAAGTCATAGACACTTCAGAACTTACAAAAATAAACAATAAGAAATCCAAAAGTTAGATGGAAAAAAGCAAATTACAAGTTTATTCCCTGAATAAACTTTTAAATTTATATCTTCTGGTCACTCAACTTTAAAATGTGTCAAATATGTCTTTGAACTTTTAGATTTGTGTTTTTTTGGTTGTTGAATTTAAAGTATCTAATGAATCCTTAACCTTTCAATTTTTGTGTCCAATAGGTCACTACATTTTCAGGATCCAACCTATATCTATCCTTTTAAAGGGTTTAAAATCAAACCACTACGATCCTTTTATCGAGTTTAGAATCAAGCCACTACAAATCCTTTTTTGGGTTCAGGATTAACCACTACAAACCTTTTTCAGGTTCAAGATAATTAATCCACTACAATCCTTTTTCAAGTTTAAGATTAAACCACTCACTCAAAATCCCAATGTGTACCCACACCTTAATACAAAACTCAATTGAAAGATGAAATTAAAACCCCACAAAAATAAAAGCTCTCACAAGAGTAGATACACAAGTTTGAAGCACTCAAAATTATCTAATCCTCACCAAAAAAAAAAAAAAAATCTCACAAAAAGATTATAATAAAAATGAAGCTTTGAAGAATGGCTAACAATTGAGTATTTGAGAGAACCTTTCGATAAGTTTGGGAGATGAGAGATTTTGAAAAGAGAGGGAAAAAATGTTTAAATAAGGTTCAAAATTATGGTAAATTTTGGATCATCGGATCTAGGTTAAGTAGATCAAGGGTGGAGGAAATTTGGGAGGAAAATGGTAAAAGAATGATTAAAAAATAATTTAAAAAATGGTTCAAGGAGTCTTTGAAAATAGCCACGTATCATAATGTTATTCGTCCATATCGTTGCAAATAACAGTTTTTTTCAATATTCTTTTGGCCATAACTTTCTCATTTGACGTTCGATTTGAGCGATTCAAAATGCGTTGAAATTGTCTTTTCGAACTCTACATTGTGGAAACACTTTAAAACACTAAAACCATTAGTAATTTAAAGGTTTGTTATCATCAAAATATATGGTCATGTGATTGAAGCTCGTAAAGCTAACAAGAATAATTAATCAACAACTTATAATTAATTTTTGAATTCATACTTTGTAAATTTATAAATTAAAGAAAAACCATAATAGTCTAAAAGTATTTTTCCAACATCCTCCTTTTGTAACTTCTTTTTTTTTTTTTTTTAATAGATTACAGATATTTTTCTATTGTGCATGTAGTTTTTCCTTAAAAAAAAATAAATATATTGATATAATTTTTTAATTTATAGTTGATATATTTTGTTGTTAATGAAATTTGATAGTTTATAATCGAGAGACAACAAACTATTGTAACAACTAAGTATGGAAGATCTTCATACTTAGTTATTGTACTCAAAAAAGGAATCCCTACTTTAGATCAGTGGCGGCTCCAGGATTTTAGGTCAGAGGGGGCACAAACCTGTTTGGTAACTATTATTTCAAGTTTGTGTCTATGTGGTTTCTAAAATTTAAAAGTGTCCAATAGGTTATGGAACTTTCAATTTTGTATCCAATAGGTTTTTGAACTTTAAAATTCATGGACCTACTAGACTCGAAATAAAAAGAAGATGATCCTATTAGACATAAAAAATTCAATTTTATATCTAGAATTGCTCATTTTTAAAATTTTGAATATGTCAGAGACCATGTTACAAAATTGAAACTTTGATGGCATATTAGACATTTTTAAAATTCAAAAACCTATTACACACAATATTGAAAGTTCATGGATCAAATAGACACAAACCTGAAAGTTTAGTGACTAAAGTTGTATATTTAACTTATTCAAATTAAGCAATATTATATACTAAATTATAACGAATAATTAGTTTGAGGTTAAATTATAAATTTGGTCCCAATTGTTTGAACAAAGTTAGAATTTAGTCCCTATTATTTTAAAAGTTGTAATTTCGTCTTTATAGTTTGATAAAACTTCATAAATAGTTCATATGGTTTGATAAAATTCTCATAAATAGTCCATATGGTTTGATAAAATTCTCATAAATAGTCCTTATTGTTTTAAAAGTTAGAATTTCGTCCATATGAGATTTTATCAAACAATAGGGTCAAATTTTAACTTTTAAAACTAAAGAGACTAAATTTTAACTTTCTTCAAACTCAAGGAACAAAATTTGTAATTTAATCATGGTATTAGTTTGTTAAATAGAAATTATGATTGAATTATTTATATAAATATACCATAAATGAATTTTATTGTTTTTTTTATGATGACCATAAATGGAATTAAATTTGAAATATTTAGTATTTTTATGTAAAATGAGATTTTTTTTCCTGGATTGTAATCTTTAGGAAGTTAAAATTTTTAAAAATAGTTTACTAAAGAAAACTATCAAATTTAAAATCTGAACTAAAATTCTGGAAAAAAAAACATATATGCCAAAAATAATTAAATGATAAAAAGGAGTTTACATATACTCAGAAATACATATATTAAATAGATGAAAAGTTACAAAGAACTTGTAAATAAAGTGTATCTACAAAAAATTGAAAAATAATTACAAAAATTGAGTACGAAAAGCCTCGAACCCAGGTCATAATAAATGCAAGAGACTGCTGATGCCACTAAACCAAAGGAGGCACATATTTACTTTTTGTAGACAAAATAATACTAATAGTTAATGTTTAATTTCTATTGTGTATAGAAAAAAGAAAAACCGATAATTTGAGGGGGGGCACGTGCCGCTCTTGGCCCCTTAATAGATCCGCCCCTGCTTTAGATCGACTTATGGCCTATGTTCTTCGCATTATCAAGAAATCGGATACATCACACTTAGAAATGGAGTTTTAAATATGAAGAGGTAGAAGTGGAAGCACATATGATAACCCAAGACGATTAATTAAGCGAGAGAGAGATTTTAGGGAGATTGTGAGAGAGATGAGAGTGGAAAATTCATTAGAATAATTTTAGGGAACGTTTGGCGTGCATAGTTGAATTGAGTTGGGCAGAGTTAATTTGTTAGTGAGTTCAGAAGTATGTGTTTGTGGTGCAGAGTTGGGTTGAGTTGAGTAAAAAAGTCTGTGTTTTGGGTGCAGAGTTGAGTTGAGTTATCAGAGGTATTTGATGCAGTTTTTTATAATTTGAAGCAGATTGATTTTTAGCTGACTGTTTTTTTTTTTCGTTTTTTTTTATTTTTTTCAATCATTCATCTAGAAACATATTTTCTCAACTTTCCAACACTGAATTTAGATGTTCACTTCAAAAAAATAATATATTTCAACATTGATATTTTTTTAAAACAAAATAATTCTTTATCTTTCTTTTTTTTAGAAATTGACTTCTTCCAAACTATATGCAATGTAGCATTGTTTTCTTTTTTTGCTACAAATTTAACTTCTTTCAATTTATAGAAATCAAATGTTGCATTCTTTATAACAATAAATAGCAATTGATGAATGGAAAAAAGGCAATGTGCCTTTTTGTTTTAAAAAAAAACACAAACTGAACTTCTATCAAAATATTGAAATCTAAGGTTACATTTTCTAAATACATATTGAACTTCTTTGAAACTTACAAATGAGGACCTTATTATGACATTTTTCAATTACTAATAGGGTCTTCATTATGAAGGAGTTTTTTTTTTTTAAACACATTGACCATTACATTTTTTTAATATATATATATTTTTTTTTTGCAAAGGAACATTGTTTGTTTACATTTGTTTAAACACATGTACTAAATTAAACATTTTTGGAAAATAGAATGCCAGTATTTTATTTTTTCAAGATGACAAGAAAATGACAATATATTTCAACATTAGTGTCATGTAGGAGTGAAATATTAACAAAATATTAGTAGGTCATCAAGGGCCTATTTACATGATTCATAAAACATAATTATAGTTCACAAAATATAAGTAATGGCCAACAATGGGTCGAGTTCGTAAGTTCGAAGAAAGATTGTTGGAGCAGAGGCTCAAGCCAACTACGTACAGGTGCATTTCATATTATTTTGAACCATGGGAATGTTGTTGATTGTTGGAAATTGTTTCCGGCGATAGTCGCGCAGAGACGATACCGCTGGTTGTCGGATATGGTTGTCAATGATTGCCGTCAATCGCCGGAGAAGGTAGTCGACGTGGCCTTCAGTTGTCGCATATGGGCGTCGGTTGTCGGTGGTGTCACCAGAGAAGGTCGCTGGAGCTGTCTGCTGGTCGCTGGAGAAGGTCTCCACCGATGGCCGCCATTCGTTGGAGAAATGGTGATAAAATATGCTAATAGGGTTATTGTACAAGTCGATGGAGTTAATATCCTAACATTGTAGCAAGTCGGTAGAATTGAGTTTTTTTATGGAGAGTTGATTTCTCCATGAGCCAAACAGTGAGTTGGGTTTAAAACCCAACTCAACTCATGGGGCCAAATGCCCCTTAATGGTTAAGATTACAGTTTTCTTCTCTTTTTTTTTTTAATGAAAAAATTATGGAAGCCATTTTTAAGAGGAGATAATGGAAGAAAATTCAAAACTCTTGAGGTAAATAATTAATAAATAATTATAGAAGCAATAATAAATAAGGAGCATATTTAGAATTATAAAATTAGTATTTGGACATAATAGTCCAAAAATGATTATCTAAATAAGTTACTTTTTATCGTATGATATGATATAATGTGGAGTCTACTAAAAATTATATGGAGTCCACAAATATTAAAACTATTTATAAAATTAAAAATATAATGTTAACAAAGGAAGTACGTAATTATGATGTACTAGAAAATTTTTCATCCATAACAATGGTAATTAATGCTCGGAAAGGCAATTATTTTATAGCCAATATATTTTTTGTTGAATACATTTATTTTCTCGCCAAATATTAATTTTATATATTTATGTTTGACTTATTGGTATTAAATTTTAAAGCAATAAGACGGGCAACATAATTTATTAATTATATAAACACATAAGAATAATTTAATATAATATATTAGTAATTCAGCACACGAACCTCTGACATGCATTATTATTAAAAATCATTTTACCCTAAATTTGACGGGTTGTATCAATGTCAACTCTGAACTTTTAATTTCATCAATTTAAATCACAAACATATTTAAATCACAAACATAGCAGTTGTATCAATTTTAATTCTAAACTTTCAATTTCATCAATTTAAACCTCAAATTTGAATAAGCGTATCAATTTATACCCTAGATTAAGTTTCTGTTGCAATCTCCATTAGAAAGGTTTCATGCTCTATAACATATATGTATTTGTTATTTTTAAAAAAAAATAAAATTGTTGAATAAAATTGGAGTAAATTCACCATAATGTTTTTCAATTTCATAGCATGGTTTTTTTTTTTCACTTCTTATCTTTTCTAATTCTGCTGTTTTTTTTTTTCATTTCATTAATTGAGGGTTTTTCAATTTTAAGGCATGATTCTACGCAATCCATCGACTTTTAGTAAAAACAAAACTTATTTGCACAATATTTTATCTCAATGGAGTACTCCCATTTTTTAATCGGTTGCCAATATTGATTTTTTTTTAAATTTCTCGTCGGCCCCGAGCTCGATTTGTCTTCCATCCACCGCAACGGATGTAGGGCTTTTAGAATCGCCCTTGTCAGAATTTTTGTCCCCTTCCTCTCTAGCATCAATGTCTCTTTAATCTTTCATAAGACTGTCGACGAGGCCGACTTGTCAGCTATAACCAGTTCATTGTGTTCATGGGCATCACTTTTGTCCCCCATCGTCTTCCTTGTTCTCTTCTGCATTTTAATCGAGCTCAAACTCCTCACTACCGAAATCGACGAAACTGCCATGGTCATCGTTGCCTTAAATGACGTCACCGTCTAGATCTTCTTCACATTCGTCGCACTAGTATCGACACCAAGGACAAGAATAACACAAGAGTCCATTTGTTTTCGTGTGGGTCCTACTTTCGAGAGTCGAGTTTGTGATTTCGTGATTGTGGCGGCCCAATCTAGAATGATTTAATTATTTTTTTAGTAGTTTTTTTTTTAAAAAAATAGCAAACAAGTACATATCATAAAGAAACACGTGACTTTGAGTATGTGTGGAAAATTTTTCTAACGGTAATTAAAACAGAAACTTCACAGAGGGTGTAAATTGATACGCTTATTCAAGTTTGAGGTTTTAATTGATGAAATTGAAAGTTTATGATTAAAATTAATACAATCTGCCAAGTTTGAGGTTTAAATTGATGAAATTGAAAGTTTAGGATTAAAATTGAAACAATATATCAAGTTTATAGAAAATTTGATTTTTTTTTCTTATTAAAAATATATTTTAGTAATGATTGAGAACATGATATCCAGTACGACTAAATCAATTATTGAAAACTATTAAGTATTAACTAATATTTTTATAATTAAAAAAATAATAATTGTTATGTATATATAAAGTTTGATATCGATTTTTTCTTTTTTAAAAAAAGGTTAAAAGAATTTCAGATTTTTTTATAGAGATTCGAAAGGGAAAGACATATGACTTCAATTAATTATACGTGTATATATACGTTTTTCCTAATATTCAAAAAAGCATTTAACTAGTTAATAAGAGATAATTTTAGTTGACAATTTCATACCCTTCTAGAAGTCTAGCTCGTTTACAACTTGACAACTCATATAATATCAAAATACATATCTATAAATCTATTCATGTCTGTGACATTATTGTTATTTAAATTATTTTCAAATTTCTTTACATATTTTTTCTCCCACAGTTAGGTTTACCTTCAAGTAAATTATATTTTTAGTTTATACATTATGATAGGTGTTTTGTTGTAATTTGGTACTCTAAAACATTTCACTTTAATCCTCTCATTTTAATAACATCATATAATTACTATTTAATTTACATTATCAATCAAGTTTGATGAATTAAAGACGTGGTACTATTATTAAGTTGACATTGACTATTATGTATTGAGGATCCCACGTTGAAAAGATAGGGAGACCTCACATTCTTAATAAGATATATGGACTACAACTCTCATTGTCAATTGGTTTTGAGATGGAACCCCATGTAATCTAATATGGTATCAGAGCCCATGAAGCCCAAATTGAGGATCCCACATGTAAAGGGAAACTAAAACTCGTTCCTATGAACTTGTGATTTAGATACACACGCAATTACAAATTATATAATGATATAAATGCAATTTAGGTTCAAACATATTTTTTAGTTGGTCCTCATGTTATTATCTTTATCATTTCAATCCCTATATTGTTAAATGTTTCAATTTAATCAACTTAGTTTTTTTATTTAACAAAATTTGAGGGTGAGGACATTTGAATCTCTGACTTCTTAAATTGAGAGTATATGTTTTAATCAGTTGAATTCTACTCAGATTAACAAAAACTTACAACTAATGCATATCATTTTTTTTAAGAATTACTATTCATGTGACATTATTTATAATTAGTCACATCATCCATTTGTATTATATTTATGAACATAATTAATAATAAATATCAATTTTAGCTAACATGAGCATTACTCAACTGACATAAACACATGTATCCCCAATCAAGAGATCAAAAGTTCGAATCTCCTACCTCGCATATTGTCAAAAAAACAAAAAACAAATACCAATGAAGTAAAAATAAATACCATATAAAAATATGGTACAACTACAAGTGACAAGTTATGAGGCTAAATATATAATTAATTAGCAAAAATTAAAAGTAACTTACAAGTTACAACTTAAGCAAAATCAACTTTTCTGTCTATCAACATGTCGTGTTTAGTTTAAAATTAAATCCACAAGATTTTTTTGCATATTTTTTTCAGCTTTCTATATTTGCCAGTAGAAGCAAGACTAAAAATAAAAATTAATTTAATGATATTCCATATTCATATTTTGAATGCTAAATATATGTTCATTTTTCAATTTTATACTCAATCGTTTAAAAGTTTGAATTTCCTTTTCTTTTCTTTTATGTATGTTTTTTTTTTTTTTTTTTTTTTGAATTCAAACACTTGTTGACGGTAAGCATGGAAATAGTAATCTAAAAATTGAGATTGGTTTATAGACTAGTCCAATGGTTGGTATGAAATACAGATAAGAACAAGAAAAATGTGAATTTTAGATGAAAACTTTAAATTGAAATGTACTAGTTTGAGTAGAGAGAAATTTTAAAAAACGTCTAACTGTTGAGTTGCGTATTTTAATTAGCAAGCATAAATATGTTAATAAAATAAAAGTATGACAAATATAGTGAAATGAAATGGAATGAAGATTACATTAAGTTAATTACAAATATATTTTTCCACTAATTAAATACAAGTCAAGTGGTCAAACTCTAATATCTTTCCTCATAGTTTTAAAGTTCAAATTATTTAGATTTATAATATAATATTCTAAAGATTTAATAGATATTACCCCTCAATCTATCATAATGGGATATCATTACAATAGTCCATTTGTTTTAGAAGAAAAAAATCAACATGTAAATTTACATTGTGTTACTCGTAAATGATCAAAATGGTGAATGTGGCAAACTTGAACATCTCTCAAATTCAATAATCTTCTATGCAGATCGAATGTTCTAATTTCTATCTTTACAATTACAGTATTTGTATTGAAAAACTAAGATGAAAGAAAAAAGGAAAAAGAAAAGAGAACATACATGAATTATTATTGTAGATTAAACAAAATAAAAATGGGAGTCCTCAAGCCTTCACCAATTACCTCACAAGAAAAAAGGGTAACTGACAAAATATGGCTCAATGTTGCAAATGGACTATAAAGTGTAATGGACCATTCTCTTTTTTTAATATATATATATATATTGGTTTTTTTTTTTTTCATTGTGAATATTAATTTTTTCTCCAAATTCAAAAATACAGTTATTAGAAGTTTACTTATATATTTCACTTTCTAACATCCGTGGAAGAAAAGCCAATACTATTCTAGGATTGGGATGAGAGGTTGAAATTATTTTCATAAAAATGTACGAAATGTCGTATTGCGTTTTGATTGAGATGACGTCTAATATGAAAATGAGAAGACACTTTCAAATTAAGATTATGTTGCAAAATTTTATTTTGTCCCACAATCAACAAGGGATGGTTGAATGAAAATATCATTTTGTTTTCTTATTGAAACCATCAGATTTATCCTAATTTTAATAGCTTAAATTTTGTTGGTTTATTAATATGATTATTCAACACGATACCATATGATCATATTGTCCTAAGTTGTTTCATATAATTAATCTATAGAATGCTAAATTTTCTCTATGTTGTTTCATATAATTAATCTATGCATTAATATATGTTCAATCTCATATATGTGAGTTTAGGAGGAGCATTAAAAAGTATTTACACTTTTTTTTTTTATAATATGTGGGGAGTGGGGGATTCAAATATCAGACTCTTTGGTTGAAGGTATACATTTTATGCCAGTTGAGCTATGCTCATGTTGGCAAAAAGTATTTGCACTTAAAAACATTAAAATTAATTCATTCGTTTAAATTTTTGTGTTTAATGATATTTTAATATGGTATCATGGTATTAAGATATTCTAAGTTTAAATTATTTAAATATTATTCAAATTGAATGTTTCGTTCTTCTTATAAATTAGAATAATAAATGTGAAAGGGTTGGTGGGTGGGGAGACGAAACACCTTCCATCACCACAATTATTGTTATTATTTGAAAAACCATTACCACAATTCTTACCAACTACATTTCAATTTCTTTTTAATATCTATTGTCCTTATATTACATTAAATATATACGAGGGTGGGTAAGATTTCCAATAATTTGTATAAATCACAATTCTCCGCCAAAAGAAAATAAAAACTCAAAAATTAAATTTAGTGAATGAGTAGAACGTGAAAAATTAAGTGGATTTGAGTATAACTTAATTAGTTAAAATATTGTATTTATGTTTTAAAAGTTAGATGTTTAAATCTTCATTCCTACGTAACAGGGGCGGATCTAGAACTTACCGCTACTGGAGCAACTGGTGAAACTGATGCTTTTCGCTCGATGAATAAGAATAAATCCTCAAATTATTCTTTGGATAAACGACTGGATTTTGATCTTCTATCATTCCTATCTACTTCGTGGATTAAGCGGTGGTGGTGCCTCTCCTACTGCTTATTGGTAGGTTCGAATATGGCACAGGAGTTGCTGACTTCATTTAGGTGGACACTGCAATTATGGCTCGATCGAATATCCAAGAGATGACTTGTATACCAACAGTACTGCAGCTAGCTCAAAAGCGGATGGATCAACAATGGTAACTCAAATAGGCTCCAAAGGAGTATAGCTTTGTTGGGGGTGAACTTACTGCTCCTGGCTTTCCTCATAGGGGTAGACATGCATATTTTTTGGTTTAAAGTCGAGGTAAACGACTATGTCGGAGGGCTTGAATTCATATGAAGATTAGTTTAAATACATTCATATATATTGATATTAATTTATATACTTTGATATTAATTTGTTCAATAGAAGTATATAACTATTTTTTCTACATAAATATACCCAAAAAAAATGCAACTTGAAATAATAGGTAGTTTTTTTTTTGTTTATAAGAATTATAGTTTTTTTTTCTTAAAAATAAGTTACTACAAATTTTTAAATATTTTATTAATTTTCATTTATATTGGCTATCAAGATTAAAAATCAAATTTAAAAAATAAATGAAAACAAATATTAGAACATTAAAGGTTAATCTGAGCATAACTCTACTGGTTAAAGCGTATATAATCGATGAAGATGTCAAAAGTTCGAATTATCACTCCCACATTTTGTTAAACTAAAAAAATAAAAAATATATAAATACCATTATTTTTTTTTCTTTTTGAAGGAATATATATATATATATATATATATATATATATATTTGAAATCTTGGAAGGAAAATATATATAGCATAACATATTTGTTATTATTCATAGTTTTAAGTATTTATATTAATTTTTAAGAAAATACCATATCTCAAAAAATATATGACGTACCATATAAAATTTATTATTTTTACAATTTTTTAAATTAATAAAAATAATATTTCATTTTTGTTTATATGTACAAAATGTACACCAAAAACACGCTGATAGGGGTTGAACACGGGTCGAATTTCAGAACATGAGGGGGGCTTCAATGTACAACAAATTATTTTGTTAATTTCTTCTACTTTATTTAGTTGGGGGGGGGGGGGGGGGGGCTCGGGTAAATTTACCCATGCCTACATTGTTGAACTAAACAAAAAGAAAAAGAGCGGGAAGAATGTTGCTTATGAATTTTTTTTTCTAATTAAATTGGTTCTATGATGAGAAATTTGAATTTTTTTGTGAAGAGTAAGCAATTTAATTGTTCATTGAAGACTAGGAACTAGAGCAAACAATTTTTGTTTTGGACCATCTCTTTAGTGTTCAAAAAGTCATCTGGTAACAAAGTGACATCCTTAGCTAAAACTAGCATCATTTAAGATTGTGACGAACTTCATTAATATAAAATTGATTGAATATTGACTAAATTGATTGGAAGATTCTTTTAGATAATTAAAACCAATCTTATCATAATGACGATGTGACATTATTTACTTTTAAAAAAATATAACAAGTAGTTAGAAGGTATTTTATATATATCATGTGTTTTTTACTAGTGAAGAGCTAGGGTTAGAGACAATTTATTGGTTCTTTGAGAAAAATATATTATATATTAGTGAGCATAAAGAGCAATGTTTTGGATTTAAAATATACATATGTGTGTGTGTGTATATATCATATTTTGAATAAGATATTAGGAAAACATGGTTTTTTAAAGTGAAATCTCACTATTTATATTATTTGTTTATACCAAAAGGAAAAACATTATTTATTAAGTAGGCACAAATACAAAAATAAACTATAAATATGTTGGCACAAAATTATAACTATAGGAAAAATTACTTCAATTCTATTTACTTATTTGACCGACATTATTTGTGAAAATATCAATAGTAAAAAAATAAGTGACTTAAGTTCTTTCTACCTAATACAATACGAAAATTTTAAAAATTATCGACTCTTGAAATGATAATATGTACTTTATCCATTAAATTATGCTTGGATTTGTGAAATAACTTTATCATTATTCTTACTATATTTCAAAGTTTTAAATCTACTCTTAATAATGATAGTTTATTTATACTCTATTTATTTCATTATTTTTATTAAACTGAAAATGAAATTATGTTTAAAATATTCTTGAGATCTCAATCAAAAATTAAAACAAAAAGGAAACATAGTTTAAATACAAATATTTATTATTTTCAAATTTTAGCAGAGGTTTAAAAAAACATTCAAGAAAAAAATATAAAATCAGTTACAAATAAAGTCCTAGCTTAGAATATAAAACCATAAGTCAAAATACATTAAAAAAAACCCCAGTTATAAAGAAAAGAAAAAATAATAAATAAAAACTGAAAAAAAGGGAAAAATAAATGAATAAAACTAAAAGTAAAACTAAATAATATTTATAAAAAAAGAGAGAGAGAGAGAGAGAAAAGGAAATTATTCATGCCATGATACCAATATTGTTTTTGAAAGGAATTATTCAGATCAATATTGAAGTATCGAACCCACTAAAAATCAGACCAATGGATAAAGTGATGACGTTGCAAAAGTGGGACCCATTTAACTTCACCAACCAAACCCCTCTCTCCAAGTGAAATTATTAAGCCAGGTAGGGGTGTACATGGGTTGGGTTGGATCGGGTTAGGGGAATTTTTTGGACCAACCCGAAAATTCGGGTTGGTCAATCCTTCAACCCAACTAACCCTATGCAGGAGAGTAACCCAACCCAACCCAACCCAATATTTTTGGGTTGGGTTGGGTTGGGTCACCGGGTTGACTTTTTCTATTTTTTTTTTATAATTTTCTTAATTATTTGAAATAAATTTTGCTTGAATTAATACCTAAAATCACATAAAATTCAAATATCAAACTTCAAAGTTCATAACATCTTAATATTCATTGCAATCTTAGATGAAAAACATTAAAAGTTCACAAACAATTCATCTATAAGTATATATATAAAAAAAAAAAAAATCAAAATTTGGGTTGGGTTGGGTTGGGTCGGATCAACCCGAGCCCAAAATGCCCAACCCAAGAACCGACCCGAAAATTCGGTTCTCCAAAATTTTAACCCAACCCAAACCGAAAAAAAACCTAACCCAACCCAACCCTTACAATTTGGGTTGGGTAGTCCGAGTTGCTCGGGTTACCGGGTTATTTGTACACCCCTAAAGCCAGGTTGCTAGCAATTTTGAATTAGATGTATGAGAAAAAAATTGTAAAAGTAATTTATTTATTATTATTATTATTTTTTTAAATTCAACACTATTTGAAAGTGAGGAGATTTGAACCTATGATCTCTTGGTCATAGACCCATACTTTAAGCCAGTTGAGCTATGTTTTTATTAACAATTTGGTTTTTATTCAATAATTATTGAGAGCAAAACTATTTTTTAATCTATATTCAACGTTTATTAAGGGACAAGTCATATTGTAATAGTCTATTAAATAATTTATTTAGAAAAGTATATCAAAAAATTGTTAAGCCACGTGTCAAGATCTCCACGAAAAGATCCAACGGCGGGCAAGAGCTTCCAACTAACCCATCGGCCTGCCTACCAACTGTCTCAAAATTCTCAAATTTCAAAGAAACCAACGTTATTTCTTTTGTATATATATATATATACCCAATTTCGTTGATCCAAAAATTAAGCGAACTTTAGAAGATAGAGATAGCAGCAAAGCAATTAATGGGATCCGACAAGGAAAATGGCAGCGTTGGATGGGCGGAGCCGGCAGACTCTTTGTGTGGCGGCGTGGCGGAGTATTGGAGCGGGGCGGCGGAGGGGCTGAAGGGGAGCCATTTGGAGGAGTTCAAACGCATGGTGGAGGAATTTCGGAGGCCGATGGTTCGACTCGGCGGAGAGAGCCTGACGATAGCGCAAGTGGCTGGCATTGCGGCGGCGGGTGGGTGTGATGTTGCGGTGGAGCTCTGTGAGGCGGCTCGGCCGGCGGTGGAGGCGAGTAGTAGATGGGTTGCTAAGAGCATGACTAATGGAACTGATAGTTACGGAGTTACAACTGGTTTTGGTTCTTCCTCGCATCGGAGGACCGATCAAGGAGAAGATCTTCAGAAAGAACTCATTAGGTGAATTTTGTTTCTCTCTTAATTAATTATGGAGATGCTTTAGACATATGTTTTTAATTGGTGGTTTCAATTCTCAGTCTCCAAATATGTCTGTGAGTGATTTTAAAATGATTAAAATCACTCTTGTCATGTTTAAAATTATTATAAAACATATTACTAAACATTCAAAATCAACTTAATATTTAATTTTGCACTTTTAAAGGCGATTTTCATATTCTAAAAAATAAATTTGAATAATTAAAAATATGTTTCAGAATGATTTTAAATAAAATCACTCCCAAACATGCTCTTCACTGATAAGGATATATATATATATATAAAATGTTAAATTATAAGTTTAGTCCATGAACTTTCAACTTTATGTCTATTTAATTGGTCTCCATCTTTAAACTTTGAAAATGTCTAATTGATTCCTAAATTTTTAATTTTGTGTCTAATAAGTTTTTAACATATTCGAAACTTTTAAAATCTAACTAATTTATTAGATATAAAATTAAAATTTATATCCAATGGAATTGTAAACTTTTAATTTTGTGTCTAATAAGTTCGTGAATTTAAAAAGAAATAATGTCAAATAGGTTAAAGACTTATTAGATATAAAATTAAAAATTCAAAAACATATTGAACACAAAATTAAATATTTAAGGATCTATTAGACACTTTTTAAAGTACAAGAACCAAATAGATACAAATTTAAAATTAAAAAACTAAACTTGTAATTTAACCTTAAATTGAATAAAAATAAACAATTCTCGTAATTGAATGAAATGAAGACTTTAATTTACTTTAATTCTTTTGGGAAAAAAAAATATATTTTACACTTATTTGGTTTATACTTTATGTTCTATTGCCAAATGTTTGGTTTTAGTTTCTTAATTGTTTTTTTTTTGGGGGGGGCGGGGAAATAGTACATTAAAAAAATATCTAATTTTTATGATTTATTTTTTAAAATTAATCATATAACAATAAGGTAGATACATACGTTTAAGAATCAACATCTCACGTATAACATGTGTATTCAAACACCTGTTAATGTAAATAAAATCTTTGAAAATTTGGAGAATAAATTAAAATACACACTTATAAACACAAAAGTATGGAGACTAAAATAAGACTTAATTTTTTTAATAGATAATTTAGCCCTTAAACTACATACAAAATTGGTACGGGTTGTTATTGGTAATGTGCAAATACTTGGCAAGTTTGATGCAGAATTTTGAACCATTTGCGACCATTTTTGGTGTCAATATTATTATTTTTAGACGAGTTGGTGTCTTTATTTAATTGCCTATTTTTTCTGTTATGTAATTAATGAATAAATCTATGTGGTTGGCATCATCACAAGTGGCTACAACTTTATTGTAATTTCTTTTTGAACGAATTAGAAAATCTTCAGTTGTCTTGTTTCAAAAAAAAAAAAAAAAAAAAAGCCAGTTGTCTAACTAAATAACCACTGTTTATTTGTACCTTAATTTGTAATATATTGTTTTCAAAAAACAAACTCTTCTTTTTTCAAATTTTAAAAGTCATTGTCTAAACGAAAAATAATAAAAATTTAGGCTTCGTTTAATAACCAAATGAGTCTTAGGTTTTTTTTTTTTTTTTTTTTTTTTTTTTTTTTTTTGAAAATTAAGCTTACAAACACCATTTTCACCTATGAATTTCTTTGTTTTGTTATCTACTTTTTAAACATGTTGTCAAAATCTAAGCCAAAAATTGAAAACTAAAGCCCCGTTTGATAACCATTTGGTTTTTGAAAATTAAGCGTGTTTTTCCCCAATTTTTCTGCAATGGTTTTCATCTCCCTTAAAGAAGTATTTGAATTCTTAGCCAAATTCTAAAAACAAAAACAAGTTTTTGAAAACTACTTTTTTTAGTTTTCAAAACATGGCTTGATTTTTGAAAACATAAGGCAAAAAGTATATGACAAAACAAGTAAAACCATAAGTGGAAGTAGTACTTATAGGCTTAATTTTCAAAAACCAAAAACCAAAAACTAAATGGTTATCAAACGGGGCCTAAAAAAGTAGTTTTTAAAAATTTTGTTTTTGTTTTTTTAAATTTGGCTAAAAATTCTAATGTTCCTTTTAAAAAGGTGCAAATTATAGTGAAAAAATGTAAGAAAACAAGCATAATTTTTAAAAAAAAAAACAAAAACGAAATCGTTATAAAATGGGACCTTAACGACTACATTTCAAAAAAGTAAACTATACAACAAATAAATTATTAATGGAATAAATTTCAATCTTCTAGAAAAGAGAGCTAAAAAAATTGTTACAAGATGGCCCCTACCTTTTTTTTTTCTTCCATATTTGACATATAAGGTCATTTTCGCCAATAAATGGTTGATAGCGTTGCTTAATCCTATATTAACAATTTTTAGAATAATACTCAAACTTGCATAAGAATAATATGATTTCCTCTTTTCTTGAGTTTTATTTTTTTTAATTTTTTTTTTCTTTTGCACTTGCTCGATTAAGTTACAAATGTGGTCTCCAAAATTTTAGAGTTGCATCTAATAGGTCCATCAATTTTAAAAAATCTTTATGCCTCTAAATTTTTGATATTGTATCTAATAAGTTCATAAACTTTAAAACCAATATAATACATCGATGAACTTTCAATTTTAATCCTCTTGCTTTAATTAATTATTGATGGATTAACTTTACATTCGAACAGATTCTTAAACGCGGGAATTTTTGGAAAAGATTCAAATTCTTGCCACACATTACCACAACCCGTCACAAGAGCCGCCATGCTTGTGAGAATCAACACACTTTTGCAAGGCTATTCTGGCATTAGGTTTGAAATTTTGGAAGCCATAGCCAAATTCCTCAACCACAACATAACCCCATGTCTCCCTCTTAGAGGAACCATCACAGCTTCTGGTGACTTAGTTCCACTTTCATACATTGCTGGGCTTTTGACTGGCAGGCCCAACTCCAAGGCCATTGGGCCCAATGGTGAATCTCTTAGCCCAACTCAGGCCTTTCATCTTGCTGGGATTAGTGGTGGGTTCTTCCATTTGCAACCTAAGGAAGGTCTTGCACTTGTAAATGGCACTGCAGTTGGTTCCGGCTTGGCTTCCATTGTTCTTTTTGAAGCCAACTTTCTTGCTATCCTCTCCGAGATCTTATCAGCAATTTTTGCTGAAGTTATTCAAGGAAAGCCTGAGTTCACAGACCATTTGACTCATAAATTGAAGCACCATCCTGGTCAAATTGAAGCCGCTGCAATTATGGAACATATATTGGATGGAAGTTCTTACGTCAAAGCTGCTAAAAAATTGCATGAAATTGACCCACTTCAGAAGCCTAAACAAGACCGATATGCTCTTAGAACCTCCCCCCAATGGCTTGGTCCTCAAATTGAAGTCATTCGATACTCCACCAAAATGATTGAACGTGAGATTAACTCAGTTAATGATAACCCATTGATTGATGTGTCGAGAAACAAGGCTTTGCATGGAGGGAACTTCCAAGGCACTCCCATTGGTGTCTCCATGGATAATACCCGTTTAGCTATTGCTTCTATTGGCAAACTCATGTTTGCACAGTTCTCAGAGCTTGTCAATGACCTTTATAACAATGGGTTGCCTTCAAATCTTTCTGCCAGTAGAAACCCAAGCTTGGATTACGGGTTCAAAGGTGCAGAGATTGCGATGGCTTCGTATTGCTCCGAGCTTCAATACTTGGCAAATCCAGTAACTAATCATGTTCAAAGTGCTGAGCAACACAACCAAGACATCAACTCATTGGGGTTGATATCGTCGAGAAAAACGGCGGAAGCTGTTGAGATATTGAAACTTATGTCCACTACTTACTTGGTGGTATTGTGTCAAGCTATTGATTTAAGACACATGGAGGAGAATTTGAAGAAAACGGTGAAGAACAATGTTAGCCAAGTGGCAAAGAAGATCCTTGTGTTGCACTTTAATGGAAATCTCCATCCAATTAGATACAGTGAAAAGGACTTGCTTCAAGCTGTGGATCGAGAACATGTTTTTGCCTACATCGACGACCCTTGCAGTGCTTCGTATCCATTAATGCAAAAGCTTAGACAAGTGTTGGTGGATCATGCCCTCAAAAATGGTGAAAAAGAAACCAACCCAAGTGCTTCAATCTTTCAAAAGATCACAGCTTTTGAAGAGGAATTAAAAGCACTTTTGCCCAAAGAAGTGGAAAATGCAAGAATGGAAGTGGAGAATGGGAGCCCTGCCATTGAAAATCAAATTAAAGAATGTAGATCGTATCCATTGTACAAGTTCGTCAGAGAAACGTTGGGAACTCGGTTGTTAACCGGTGAGAAGGATGTATCACCAGGAGAAGAATTCGATAAGATTTTTTCGGCCATTACCGCTGGAAAATTGATAGATCCAATGCTTGAATGTTTAAAGGATTGGAGTTGTGCTCCGCTCCCTCTTAATTAGAATGCATTATTTTCATTAACAACCTCGTGTTTTCTCCTATCATTAGTGTCATGTCTATAGTGATCAGATGATTTTTTTGAAACCGTCACAACGGTAATTTGCATGTACCTTCGATCAAGAGGTCAGAGGTTCAAATTCTCCCACCTCGAAATGTTGTTGAACTCAGAAAGGAAAATTCAAACCCATTTTTGTGATGTATACATTCAATTTTTCTTTGTACTTTATAATGTATTGGTATGTAGGCCTTGAAGAATGGCTTGTGCTTTCTCTCTCCCTCTCAAATTTATTAAGAATAAAATTGATAATTGAAAGAAAAAATTAAATACTTGATTGAAAAAGAACCAATAGATTATTAAAAGTATAGTTAATAATTTTTAAAGTTTACGTATGAAATTAATCATTTCATAAAATAATTAAGGATTGTTTTAAATGGGCCAAATATATGTTTTCGTCCCTAATGTTTTGATGTTTTTTCAATTTAGTCTCTACAATTTAAAATGTTTTGATTTAGTCCTTCATGTTTTAATATTTTTCAATTATATCATTCTCGTTAGTAAAATTAATGTTAAAATTGTTTAATGATAAGCATACATGGGTATGAGGCGGACATAGCATAACTCAATGTCAAGATATTACTTATTACTTACCTCCATAAAGGTTGGATGTTCAAATTCCACCATCCCTTTGTTGAACTAAAAAAAAAATATATTTGACATAATACTTAGTGAGTTAGCATCAATTTTAGAGAGGAATTAGGTCACTTAAGAGAACTAGTAGGATACTTTGTGTGTTGCACGTGTTTCATAACATTAAAAATGAAATATAATATAAAAGTTGAATGTAGGATCTTATATATATGGAAAATAAAGAATTACACTTCATTATTATTATTTATTTTGGTTAGCATCATTTGATTACTCATTTAATTTCAAATTTTAATTTTAACTAATATATATATATACATTGTTGTCCCATTCTTGAGTGAGTTGGAGCGCAACCATCTTATCCACTGAACTAGCTAGAAGTTATTGCGTCGGGTCAAAGCACTAAAAGAAAAGGACCGAGAAATGCGGCGGTATAAGAACCACGAGACCCCCCAATAGTCTAGTAAAGGGAAAACATAAGTGCACTCATGTGCACCAGCTGAAAAAACCCTTTCCCCTTTGAATAATAATAAGGTCAGTTTCATAGTTCCAACATAGATAAGGCTTTTTTATGCCCTTTTTTTAGGTTGGGTTGTTGGATACGGGATCCTCGTAGTAGGCTGGACCAACATCCAGCCGAGAGAGGGCAACCTTTAGAAGCACGAGGTTGGGAAACCAAGAGAACGATTCACGTTTTCTTATCTTTTTCCCGCTCTAGGAGTACGAGTAGCACAAAAAGAGGTGGATTATTGACCCAATGAGAAACCACTAACATCTTCCTCGTTGGGGCTTCACGCACTGTGAAAACGCTAACGTGACGGGAAATAGTCCACTAGTAACAAAGCGAACATAAGGTATCGGGAGGGCTATCACAATCAGGTGCGAAGCAATTACCCTCTATTTATAAAGTACCACTCTTCCTATTTAGGGGTTGAGGCGAGAAATGGCTTGATGAACCGTTCCGTTTGCCACGCACCAGCCCCATTCACTTGCTTATCGTAGAGGCTGTCAGTATACAGTGCCCCACAACTATGAATAGTATAGTGGGGTATATATATATATATATATATATATATATATATATATATATATATATATATATATATTGATTTGAATAATTTGATTACACACTTAATTTCAAACTTTAATTTAAACCAACATATTATTTTTTTTCTATTTTTTTTATAAATATTGTTTTACCTAATAATTGAAAAAAATCCGTTTTTGCTGAAAGAAGTTTTTGAGGAGATCTATTGTTCAATTTATTTTTGTTTTACAAAAGTTCATTAAATCGAGAATATCTATTAATAAATTAATTTAAAAAAATATTATTTTTTTATATCAAACTTTAAATATAATAAATAATGAAATATTGAGTTTATTTTTTTATCATAAAATTGCAAGATAGAGAATCTCCCATCAAATAAAATAATTTTTATAATCTGAATATTAATTGTTACCGTAATGTTGGAAATTCAATGACATTACATTTTTAATAACTATCAGTAATTATATTTGAATATATTACAATTACATAGATATGAAAAAAAAATGAAAAATTGTGATTAAACTTTTATAAATCATAACCTAGGAAATTCCTATTTATAAAATAATAATAATAATAATAAAGAAAAAGAAACAACAAAAAATAAAAATAAAAAATAAAATAATACAATTACATCAAATTGTCTATGTTTTCTATTTCTACTTGTACCTTAACGAACTAGAGTTGTAATTATTTTCTTCTCCACCCTCTTCAAGGATCAATAGATGAATTAGTGTGTATTTACAAATTTGAGAAGAGAAAAAGAAAACCACAGAAGGAGTAATTTACATTAAGCCAATCTTCTTGCCATTTGCAAAAAAAAAAAAAAAAAAAAAAAAAGTACATATAAACAGTAAATTACATTAATCACTCTCATTCTCAGCCATTTGAAAAGAAAAACTACAAAAGTACATAAAAAACAGTAAATTACATTAAATCTCTCTATCTAAAATTTGCAAAAACAATTGGAGGGAATTCACTTGTCGACCTCTAACATCATAATGAAGTCTCTTTAATAATAAATTGCTTGAACCTTGAGAATTGAAAAATTGGATACGTTGAAAATAAATATTAGGCTTATATAGCCATCAAATGAAATGGGAAAAATCAAAATTTCTCTCCTACATAGTTTTTGGAATCACTCTAGAAGATAGGGAAGAATTCAATTGTGGGTGACACTATATATAGATAGTATATGGCGTTTAATTTATTCAAATATGCAGATATGATATGGTTGATTTGAATAGATTCGTGATATTAATCAAATTGTCTACAAATATAGTATTTTTCTTTTTTATTTTTTTAATAAATTGTGATATATTTTTTTAGAGATGGGTGGAGATTATTTTGTTAATCATCATTTAGAATCACCATTTAATATATGGATATAATATGAGTAGAGATTTTAAAACATTTAAATCAAATTTTATATATTACAATTTTTAAATTCTTTTTAACTCACCATTTATTAATCGATTTGTGTATAAAAATTTAATAATTTTTCTTTATTTTTTTTAATAAACCGTGATATGTGTAGTTTTATCTTATCTTTTAATTTTTATTTTAATATTTTAAATATGAATTAAAAAAGTTTTAAATATTAATTTATATATAAAAAAAAACAATAGAGATCTGTAGAGATTAGTTTTAAATATTAATTTATTAAAAAAAATCTCATCTTTTAATCATTATTTTAAATATGAATTTAAGAAGTTTTAAATATTATTTTGTGAATATTCATTTAAAAATTAGAGATCTGTAGAGATTTTAGGATCTTTATTCAAATTGAGGACAAAATTGAAAATCTTTCAATTAAGAAGGGCATAATGAGAAGTCTTTAAATTAAGAAGGGGAAAAAATGGAAATCAAAAGTTTATCCCCTCAAGCATCATTTATATATATCTAAGATAATAAAAGTCAAAATTTATATCAACTTCTTGAAATTTTAGATATATATAGTTAGATTTTTCATCTTTTGGTTGACCTAATTTTTCCTCTACAATTTTTCTAACTTAGTAAGTATCATGTCATATAAGTAATTTATCATCAACAAATTTTAACATTTGCTAGGAATAGTATAATTGAATAATATTAAAATATAAGAGACTAAATTGAATTTTTTCAAAAAATAAATACTAAATTGTAAAAACACCTGCAAATTATGAAATATGAAAAAAAACATATACTAAGACTTTGTGTATATTTAGCGAATCGAAATCGAAGTCAGATCAAGGAATCTTTCCTACCAAGTCGATAGGCGAAGGGCCAAAGGATGGAGCGTGAAAAGTCAATCGTGCACCTATCATGTGACCTGTTGGTCCTAAGCAATGTCTTGCGCGAAGCGACCCACCTAGAAAAGCTTGCCTTTATGTTAGGGGGCACTAAAATGGAACTTCGATCGGATGCAGGTATTCAATCCCACTGCTAAGATGTCAAACAAATTCCTGGTCGTTGCCATATGACAAACCACCTTTTACATTAAAAGAGAAAAAGGCTCGAGACATAACTGGATGAACCAATGTGAATGAGTGTAAACTTTGTGACCTGAACACGATTGGTGCTACCGTGGTAGCAAAAGAGGCCAAGTGGTGACAATTGAGAGGTTGTCACCGAGCATTCCTAGTCACACGGAAAGAGAGGTCAAATGGCAATGCCATATGCCCATTTGGCTCATCGCAAAGTATAGCTCACATCCCAATCGGAACTAGCACTGGCTACAGGTTTCTTTCCTATTGGATTGGAGGCAGTCGAGAATGTTATGTCAAAAGGACCAACGACGATGGAGGAGAAGAAAGAAGGAGTAGGAGTTAGCATGCTTTTTTATTTTTTATTTTTATAAGAGTATATAATTAATCATTTAAAATTTACACGTAAGCATATTTGAATGATTAACTTAAATATTAATTTGGATATAGTTCAAGTGATCATATATCTTTCCTTTATAATGGGTAAATTTAAATAAATTCGATTAAATTACAACTTTAGTCTCTCAACTTTTAGGTTTGTATCTATTTGGTCCTTAAACTTTAAAAAGTGTCTAATAAGTTCCTGAACTTTTGGATTTGTGTCTATTTGGTTCTTGAACTTTAAAAAGTGTCTAATAGGTCTTTAAACTTTCAATTTTGTGTCTAATAGATTCCTGAATTTTCAATTTTGTGTCTCTTGACCTATTCGACACTTTTTAAAATTCACAGACCTACCAGACACAAAATTGAAAGTTTAGAGTTCTATTAGACATACAATTCAATTTTATATCTAATAGATCAGTTAATTTTTTAAAAAATTTGAATATGTTAGAGACCTATTAGACACAAAATTGAAAGTTCAAGAACCTATTAGACATTTTTGCCAACAAGAGCATAGCTCAACTGACATGAAATATATGTTTATGACCAAGAGGTCATAGATTCAAATCCTCCCATATGTTGTTGAATTCAAAAAAAAAAAAAAAGGAATCTATTAGACATTTTTAAAGTTCAAGAATCTATTAGACACAAAATTGAAAATTCAAGAGCTATTAGATACTTTTTAAAGTCTAGGGACCAAATAGACACAAACTTAAAAGTTCAAGGACTAAACATGTAATTTAACCAATAAATCCTCATTTCTTTATTTGTGATTTAAATGTAGTACTCTTTAAAATTGAAAAAAAGAAATCCTTGGATTTCTTGTCATTGTTTTGCTAATCAACAACCATTCACAACTTAGAATTAAGATCAAAATATCATTTTGGTTATGGTACTTCGTGATTTGTTTTATTTTAGTTTTCATACTTTCAAATGTTCAAATTTAGTCTATAGTATTAGTTTATTGTTTAACTTTTCCAAAAAAAAAAAAGTCTCTATTAACATTTCCTCTATAAATTATAGAAATATATTCATATAATGCATTTTCTTGCATGAAAATTATTATGATTATTTAACAAATTTTGATAAACATTAACTTCAAACTAACAATAAAGACTAATTTTAAGATTTATTGAGAGTATAAATATTAAATTTGGACATTTGAAAATATAGAGACTAAAATTAAATGATATAAAAAATACAGAGACCAAAATAGTATTTTGATCTAAATTAATTCCTAAGCATTAAGAAATAAAGGATGAATTTTGAAATATCAAAAACTAAATATAAGTTTTTTTTTTAGAATATTAACATTAAAAATAAGACGAAGGTGGAGGAAAATGGCTCTCTCTTTTCTTTTTTCTTTTTTCTTTTTTTTTTCATTTATTTATTTTCTTTAATGTTATTATCTCGACTAAATCTAAAAGTACAATTAAAATTAGTTCTACTAATTTTCATAAGCACCATGACATAAATATTTAATTAAAATTTAATTTTTAATATCGTAATCGAGGGCAAGTACAATAATAAACTTTTCTAAATTTAACACTTATAATATTAAGAATTAATTGCAGGATAACTGAACTGAAAAAAAAAATGTTAAATTATAAGTTTAGTCCTAAAACTTTGAGATTTAGGTCTATTGATCCCTAAACTTTTAAAAGTGTCTAATAAATCTCTAAACTTTCAATTTTGTATGCTAATAGATCCCCGAACTTTCATTTTTATGTCTAATAAGTCCCTGAAAAGTTCTAAATTTCTTAAAAGTTAATTGATTTATTAGATATAAATTTAAATTTTATGTCCAATGGAACCTTGAAATTTTAATTTTGTGTTTAGTAGCTTCGTGAATTTTAATTTTGTGTCTAGTAGATTCATGAATTTTAAAAAATTCGAAGTTTAGAGACTAAATTTATAATTTTGAAAGTTTATGAATCAAAATAGATACAAACCTTCAAGGACTAAATTTATAATTAAAAAAATTGCAGAACAACTAATTTTAAAAAATATAATAAAATAAAATAATAATGGCATGACGTTAAGAATTTCAATTTAAATAATAGTACCATATCTAAAACATTCCTATATAATTTATATTTTAAAAATAAAATTATAGAATAAAAAGAATAATACTTTTGTTAAAAAATTTATAAATTGTAGAATAAAAGTAAAAATATTTTTCATTAATTATTTATATTTAATTATTAATGAGTAATAATGATGAGAAAATTTATATAAAAAATAAAGAAAAATTTGTAAATTAAGAAATTAAAAAAAATGTAAAAAAAAAATGGAGAGATGGAGGAGAGAAGAGAGAGGGAGGTAGGAATGAGGTAAGATGAATAAAAGAGGAGATAGAAAGTTGTGGGGTCCACAATAGAGAATTGGAGTAGAAGTTAATAAGTTTATGAGATCCACATTAGGGAGTTGGAGGGGGTTTTTGTCTGGATAACCTTTTTCTTGCGGCCAAAACGATGGAAGACTAGGTCTTTTAAAATAATGATAGATAACTTTTTGCTGATGTCATACTGAGAACGAGAGTATAATAAAACCCAATGAGAGCAAAATATCATCTTCAACCCATCTTCAACTAGATTTGAAAATGGATTCCATATTTGATACCTAGATTTGAGATGGGTTGCTGCCATCGTGCATGAAGGGGAAGAAGAAGGTTAAAAATGGCATATGTGAGAAGAAGGTTGAAAATGGGTTGAAGATGACATTTTGCTCTCGTTGGGTTTTTCACGTACTCTCGCTCTTGGTCAAGAAGTTCGAAGATGGCTCTTGCTCTCGTTTGATTTTATTGTATTCTCGCTCTTGGTGTGACGTCAACATAAGGTTATCTATCATTTTTTTTTAAAGATCATGTCATCCATCGTTTTGACTTTAAAAAAAAGGCTATTGTATAAATAATCCGAGTTGAAGGAAGAGTTAATAAGTTTGTGAGACCCACAATTGAAGTTAAAATATCATCGGATTAAATAAAAAATTACAGAGAGTTATTAACTCCCCACAACTTCTACTTCCTCTAACTCCCCAATTTAAAGACATTAATTATTTACTGTCAAGTCATAAAGGTTGTGGGCACCTCTTGTGAACTAAAAAGAAATGCCTTCAATGAAATATCATAATTTGGGAAGCATCGGCAGGATTCGTTATATTTTATTTTAAATTGTCTAAAAAGTGTCAAATTCAAAATTTAAATTTATTAAATTAAATATTAAACTTAAACTAATAGTAGAGTTAAGTTTTTTTAGTACAACAGTAGAGTTTAGTTATATTTATTGAGTTTCAATTATATTGTTTTAGATCAAAATGAGCATAATTTAATGGTAATTGACATGTACTCATTTTTTTAAGATCGAAGTTCAAATCTCCACTTCTATATTTGGTATACGAAAAATATGTATATTTTTGTAAAGTTTTTTTTTTCCTTCTAAGACTAATTTTAATGATTTTATGGTTCAGTTATTCGAATGTTTTGGTATAAATTTTTTTAGGGATTTCATTTCATGATTAATATTTAGACACAGAATTTCTTAAAAAATGAGTTTTATGTATCCTTTTATTAATTAGATTAAATTAAAAGTTTTCTTGAATTTTAAATATGATATATATTAAGGTCCTAACTTTAAAAAGTGTTTACTAGTTTATTGAATTTTTAGTTTCAAGTCTTTAAACTTTTAAAATGTCTAATAATTTATTAGATTTTGAATTGTGTTTAATAAACTATAAATCTATTTGAAATTATCTTTTAACTCCAGGACTTTCTAATTTTATTGTTAATTATTCCATAAATTTTAAAAAATATATACAAAATTAAAAATTTAGAAGCTTATTAGACACATTTATAATTTATATAGATCTATTAGACACAACATAACATAAAAAATTTAAGGACTTATCATATAATTTCTGTAGTTCAGAGACCTATTAATTAATAATTAATCTCACTATTTTTGAATTAAACACTTATTACGTGGTGTTAACTGTTAGTGTCATTAATCTAAATTATTGACCATTAATCACAGATTAGAAGAAAATTTCCGTCACTTAACTTTCTTTCTCCTTTTAAAAATTTATTTTTTAATAAAAGAAATTTAAAAGGATATAGAAAGACTGGGCTTTATAAGTGCTCTCAGTGACCCGCTTCAAAATGTTCGAATTCCATTGCCTTCTTCCCTTGGATCTCCCACAATCTGTCCGTTTTTTCTCCTTTGATTCTCTCATTCTTCAGCTTCCAAATCCACTCCAATGGCGTACGAGAGGATCCTTTTGGGAATGGGCAATCCCTTGCTCGACATCTCCGCCGTCGTCGACGATGATTTCTTGCAAAAGTAAGTTCACTTCCATCTCTCTCATGTTTTCTTTTTTTCTTATCATGCCATTATTTTGCTTCAATGCACCACAAAAAATGAGGGAATGAGATGTTTTCAGATTAGATCTAAGCATTTCCGAGATGGTTTAGGTTGGATATGGCGGATCCGTCACTTTTTGTTTCTGTTTCTGTATGTATACTTGGTTTGGTTGCGGCGGAGGGCGAGAGAAATGATTAAAAGATCTAGATTCGTTAGGGTTTTCTGTTACTTTAACCGTGTTGTGTTTCGTGGGAAGTGGAGAACTCTACGGTGGAGATTAATGCACGCTTTTGATCTACTGAGTATTGTTGTCGAAGGAAAATGCAGTTGTTTGGTGTGTGATTTCGATGAATGTTTACATTGGTTTTGTGTTCCCTTAAGAGTAATTTTAAAATGGTTAAAATCAATTTGTCATTCAAAATCACTCCAAACATGCATTTAATCGTTCAAAATCAATTTTGACGGCATGTAAATCACGTTTAAGTGTAAAATGACTAAATACATGTTTGAGAGTGATTTTAGATTGAACATGATAAAAGTGATTTTAACCATTTCAAAATCATTTCCAAACGTGACCTAAGAAGCTTTGTTATTAACTTATACAGATTAATTGACGTGTTTTATTGGCAGATATGATATCAAGTTAAACAATGCTATTCTTGCGGAGGAGAAACACTTGCCCATGTGAGTTTTCTTTCTTACTCTTTTCATCTATAATCATGGTATTCTGTTTTTTCCCTAGAAATTCATCAGGATTTGGGAGGAAGCATTGTTGGTTGATTGGTTTTCCGTATTTTGCATATTTTTTTCAGCAAACAGGCAAATGGATTTGTGAATAGGAGATATGTATTGTGTAGTTCATAATGAATTTGTTTTCAACCGTGAGCTCATTCCTTTGATTAGTAGGGGTGTTAGTCTGCTTCATTTCATGCATTCTTTACTTTTTTTTGTTGGTTAAATGCTAACATTACTCTATATAACTTTTCCTCATGAATTTGTAAAGGTACGAGGAACTGGCTGCTAAAGACAATGTGGAATATATTGCTGGAGGTATTTTGAATTTTTTCAAGTGCTTTTAAATATTTACCTCGTCTTACTTGATCATTTGTGTAACCTCATGACTTGTGTTTTCTATTTTCTATGTTATTTATGTTACCTGAAGGCGCCACTCAAAATTCCATTAAAGTTGCTCAGGTTGGTAGCACCCTTATAAGTTAAATTTTATTTTTTACCCGAATGCAATTTTATGAAATAAAGTTTCATTGCTCCTATGATCTTATTGATATTTTTTCTTTATTTCCAGTGGATGCTTCAAATTCCTGGTGCTACTAGTTATATTGGTTCCATTGGAAAGGACAAATTTGGAGAGGAGATGAAAAAAAACTCAAAGATTGCTGGTGTCAATGTAAGTCTGAGCACGTTTTTCAACTTCCCAGTGCTCCAGTTTCAAATTATCTACTACACAAATCTATGATTAATATCAAATCAAATGTATTCAGGTGCAATATTATGAGGATGAAACTACTCCCACTGGTACGTGTGCTGTCTGTGTTGTAGGTGGTGAGAGGTAGGTACCATCTATTTACATGTTACTTAATGTTCCATCTGATGCTCAATCTCCTTAAAGTGATTGTATCTAATTTCCAAACATCTATTTTATATTCATACCATGCACACACACCCTTTACATGAGTAGGATTTTGGAAACATTGTAGTAAATTTCCTGAAACTGATCTGTTTTCTCTCTTAATTCCTTTTTTTAAAAAATTCAACATTTTCAAAGTTCATTTAATTTTTTTTTGGTTGAGAACTGGATAATAAACTCCTCTTCTTGTTTTAATGTTAATATCTAACTTAAAATGAAATCCTATCTTCTTCCTTCTTAAGTACACTAAAAACTATGAGGCTGTTTGGGACACTGAGTGAGTTATAATAACATGGGTTATAATAGTCAGTGAGTTATAATAGTCTGTGAAATTATATAATATTATTTAAAATGCAGAGTTGCTTGGTTTGGGGTTATAATAGTATGTGTTTGAGATGCAGAGTATTCCATAGGTTATTATAACCCATGCCCCAAACAAACCCCTAAATGTATAAAAAAAAATGTTAGGAGGAGCTGAGGTTAGTCGCTTGGTTTCAAAATCAACATCCATTTGCCGAAGTGGAAAAGAGTAACCTCAATGTGTGTGTATCCGTTGTGGAAAAATTCTTGCATATTTCATACCAAGTCAAGTATAACTTAAATTGACAAATTTGCAGGTCACTTATTGCTAACTTGTCAGCAGCAAACTGTTACAAAACCGAGCACTTGAAGCAGCCTGAAAACTGGGTACTAGGTACTCATTTCTCCCCCACTTTCATATTGTTTTCATTTGTTCGTATATATAGAGACAATAAGCCACAACAGGCCTGACCTCAATGCAAATTTATCTTTAAACAGTGGAGCAGGCAAAATACTTCTATATTGCTGGATTTTTCTTGACGGTGTCCCCAGAGTCCATTCAACTTGTTGCTGCTCATGCCGCTGCAAACAACAAGGTGACATTTCCACACTGATGTGATAAAAATATTATTCCTTTGAATTCTAGTTTCAGCACTTTAGAAAAATTAGCGTGCTTCTGCAGGTCTTCAGCATGAATCTTTCTGCTCCTTTCATTTGTGAATTCTTCAGAGATGTGCAAGAGAAAGCTCTGCCGTAAGTTTTGTGCACTAATCTCTACCATCTTTAATGCAATGGATGTAGAACTTCCTTTCTAATGATATTAATTGATGTCTCTTGGTCTCAATTGTTGTTATGGACTATTGGCTTGATTTTCGATACAGGTACATGGATTTTGTTTTTGGGAATGAGACAGAAGCGAGAACCTTCTCAAAAGTTCATGACTGGAAGGTAATTTTCATGAGGTTCTTTTGGGCTCTTAATCTAAAAACTGAACTGAAGCTCTCTCACAGATTACTAAATTTAGATGTCTTTTCTGATTAGACTGACAATGTTGAGGAGATTGCCATAAAGATTTCCCAGTGGCCAAAGGCATCGGGCACACGCAAGAGGATCACTGTTATCACTCAAGGTGCCGATCCTGTGGTGGTTGCTGAAGATGGGAAGGCAAGACTATTCCCTGTTATTTTGTTACCCAAGGAGAAGTTGGTTGACACCAATGGGGCAGGTATATGGTCTTACTCTGTCCAACATTTGTTAGGTGTCAAAATACATGGAAATACTGGATCGATATATCATTTTTATAGGTATGTGTGTAAACTATTTTATTAAAATACTTTTGCGTCTCCCATTTATCGTTGAAGGTGAGAATTTTCAAAAACCAAAAACCTAGAGATGTCCACGGGGTGGGTCGGGGCCGGGGAATGGATTCCCCGTCCCCGTCCCCGCCCCCCATTTCATTCCCCATCCCCGCGGGGAACTTTTCCCCGTTCTTTTTTTTTTTTTATTTTTTTTTTATATCTTTTTTATTTTTTAAATTTATTCTCAACCATAATAAAAATTATTTCTAAATGAATAATTTTCAATATAATTCAATTTAAAGTAAATGTTATAAAATTTCATAATAAAAATAATAATGTACCATAAGTAAAAATACTATAATGTCGAAACAACTTAATTTCTAAAAATTCAAATTTCAATATTACAACATAGACTTTAATTTTTTTTTTTTTATAACGAAATAGTCTTAAACTAATTCCTACTATAGTTTTTTTTTTTTTTAAATTCTATTTTTAGGTAATAATATATATATATATATTATTAATCGGAGAATCGGGTCGGGGAATCAGGTCGGGGAATCGGGGCGGGGAATATATTCCCCGTCCCCGTCCCCGTTTAGCCAACGGGGAAAAAAACTTCTCCGCTCCCTCCCCCATTCCCCGTGTAATCGGGGATTCCCTGCCCCGTTCGGGGCGGGTCCCCGCGGGGCCCCGGCCCCGCGGGTTAAATGGACATCCCTACAAAAACCGGGTCCCGCGGGTTAAATGGACATCCCTACAAAAACCAAATGGTTATCAAACGGGGCCAAAATAGTTCCTTGTGTTACAATTCGAAGAGAAGTTTAGTCATATCTGGACCACAATTTCAGATCATGCATTAGATGTGAATGGATATTTTAGATGTCACAGGCCACTAATATGTGGATAGGATGAATTTTTCATTGGTACGGCTTGCAAGATCAACTTAAATTCAAATATGCAATAATGACAATGAAGTTTTCACTATGCTTGCTTTCATTGCATAATAATTTAATTCACCATTCATCTTTCCTTTATATTTGTGATTGTCGTTCTTATGACAGGAGATGCATTTGTTGGGGGATTTTTATCTCAACTGATTCAAGAGAAGCCCATCGAAGACTGTGTGAAAGCTGGTTGCTATGCGTCTAATGTGATAATCCAGAGGTCAGGTTGCACATACCCAGAAAAACCCGATTTCAGTTAGACAGCTTTGGCACGGTGCAGGACATCAGATCCTTCCCTTCCGTGGTAGAGTAGCAGCAATTTTTCACCTGATCCTCGTTGGTAATTTATTATGAAAAGCCTCCAAATTTACTCCTAGATCCATCCATCGTGGGAGTCGTTTCTTTTTTTAAATGTCCAATTTTGTTGAGTTTTTCTTCTCACCGTCGAGAACATGGATGAAATTTTTTATTTGAGCAAGACTCTGAAGCTGAACTGATCTCTGGTTTACTGTAGAACATGTGCATCTTTAGTACTGAAGTGAAGTGTTGTAATCTTGGTTTCTGATTCTATTTCTAATGACGATCTCTGTTGTTATATTACATAAAGTTGGAACTTGAAAGCATTTTAAAACTGATCAGAAGTAGAATTTTGACTATAATTTTTGGTATGTTTGTTATTTATAGATTGTGAAAAAGTATGTTGAAGTTGAAGCTTTGTAGGCTACCTGAGAGATAACTATTGGGATTTAAACTTTGCTTTGTCCCGAAGTTTTTTATACATTCAGGTAAATAAATTAGATATCATCCCACACATAAGCCATTATTTTTGCTACCAACATTTTCCATAAAATTCTGTGAAAAAGAATAAAATAATAAAAGAACTACTTACTCGATGCAAAGCACTGATCATTGCAACAGTTGGAGATTAACATTTTGATTTCCTTATAAGAAAAAGCAACCTCGTGCATGTGTCATACAAAGAACGAAACAAAAAATCCTCGAGAGGCTAAGATTTAAGAACAACTTTTTCTTAAATGTTTTCTAATTTTTGATCGGCTGTTGGCTCACGCTTAATATTCTTTTATTTGAAGTATTGAAAATTTTAACATATACACATATATTTGAAAAATAAATTTAAATATATTACGTGTCTGCAACGTATCCCTGTACTACTTTTTAAAAATTAGCATCTTGTCTTGTTGGTGCCATGTCGCATTCGTGTCCAGTATTCGTGTGTGTGCTTCTAAGGGTGTGAATGGATTGTCTCAAATGGTATATGGCTTTGGCAATGACATGCCTTTCACCAAACCGCAGAGCAAAGTGCGGTCTGGGATGTTGTACTCATCTCTAAGGGAGCGAGCTGGTGAAAGAACACTGATGTAGAGCTGTTGTCCCAAGTAACGATTTTCTGTCAATTCAGACCTCAAGTTCCACATTCCAGCATTGTCGAATGTAAGAAGAATGGCTGCCCACGACTTAGGAAAGACTTGGATCGTATGCCTGCTCACGGCGTCTAGAAGATTGTAGTTGGATCGCTTTTCTGGAGACCATCTCCCAGGCTCAATGCTATGAAATATTGAACAAGAATTCATTAGCCATGCCTAAATTGGAAATACAAAATTTGTATTTATACAAACATACACTAATTATTTCCAAGCGACGATACTTACGCAACAGCGAAGAAGGAGTAGCCATTCAAATGCCATGATTGGAGGCTCTTCTCGTGGTTCTCAAAAATGATTTCTACAAAGTTGCGGAAGGTTGCATTAACAACATTAGGAGCAACTGTCACAGTGGTTGCACCTTCTTCTGGTCCCTCATCAGAAATGGTATCATACTTGAAGACCTTATCAGCGACTTCGAAGTATTCTGCAAGCTTCAATGGAGTTTCAGGATCAACATGAGAGACACCATTGATGGCATATCGCAACTTACCATCCACCTTACTAACTGAATTAACTAGCTTAATGGTACGCGTAATGTTGATGGAACCATAATGGTAGGAGCCTTGGGGATTAGGCCTAGCAGCACTGGCAGTGAGGTTCCAACGAAAGGTGCGGAATTGATTGAGGGACCAAGCCCAACCCACAGGTGCCTCGGGGATTTCAGGAGAGGCAGGACCTTTGCCATTGGTGTATCGAATAATGCCTTTACCGATAAGAACGTTCTTAATGAACCTAGTGGATGCAACCATATAATAGTCCTTGGGCTCTTGGTTGGCAGTGACTAGTACAGTAAAGCATTGTCCTACATGGACGTCAAGTGATTGGTAATCGTTCTGCACAACATGAGAGCCTTCCATCTCTACCAACTTCATGACATGGCCTTGGAATCTGAAGTTAAGAGATGCCTTCAGTCCCACGTTGCAAACTCGATACTTGTAAGTTTTTCCAGGCTTCATGGTGAAGAGTGGCTCATTAGTTCCATCATCCTTTGCATTCTTCCCGTTGATGAGGACACCGTCGGGTCTAGCGATGGAGCGACCGCTATCCAAGTACTGCTTAAGAGTAGTATGGCTCTTGGTGTACCAATCGCCAATAAGGACAGTGTAATCATCTTCAGGGTCAGCATAAGGGACAGGAATGAGCAAACGACTATTCACACGGAGACCACCGAAGGCTCCTGCTGCCCTGTGCATGGCCGTTGATGGGTAGTAAAAAAAGCTTCCAATTTGGTCCTTGACTTGGAAGTGATAGGTGAAGTTTGTTCCTGGTGGGATTGGACAATTGGTTCCAAGTAGTCCATCTTGCCACGAGTTCTTCCTGTGTTGAATACCGCTCCTGCAAAGAAGTCCATTTAACTATATGACATGCATTGAGTTACGTTAACGAAGAAGAAATGAAGAGTTAATAAGCGTACCAATGTAGAAGGAAGGGTTCGTCGAGGTTGTTAAAGACGTTAATGATTATGTTATTGTTAGATGTGGAGTTGATATTAGGTCCGGGGAATTGACCGTTGATGAGAATGCCTTGTTGGGGAACGCCTAGGGGGGAGATGGTGCCATAGGTGACATTCCATGTGAAGAAGAAATAAGGGTCTTCACCCCGGACCGTCGACATTGTTGCAATCGAGAGGCAAAACAACACGATAAACATCAACCCAGCCATTTGTACCTACCTCCACCTCTTCTTTTTCTTAATAGATTATTATTATTGTTGCGTCCCCTAATGGCTAACCCTTACCATCCTTCATTTATATACACTTTAAACTCAATTTCTCGACCATTGTTTTTCTCTAACTTCTCCTTTTTTCTAGCCTTGCATAGTTCCTTGCCTCTCCTTTTTGAGATTAATTCCAACAAACTACTTCCTTCAATAAATTAATGGTTGACTCTCCAAAATCAGTGGAGTCAGAGACGCACGGCCAATTTTATTTTAAAGTACCATACGTCTTAACTTATTTATTAATTTTTTTTTTGAGTTAGCAACATTTGAAGTGGGACGATTTGAACTTTTGACCTCTTGGTCGATAGTACATGTCAATTATCGCTGAGCTATGCTCACTTTGGCACCATGCATCTTAACTTAACTTACAAAACTTAAGCTCTGTTTGATAATTATTTGATTTTTGGTGTTTAGTTTTTGAAAATTAGTCTATAAATACTATTTCTACCTATGAGTTTGCTTGTTTTGTTATCTATTTATTACCTATGTTTTTAAAAACCAAGCTAAGTTTTGAAAACTACAAAAAGCAGTTTTCAAAAACTTGTTTTTGTTTTTGTTTTTGGAATTTGGCTAAAAATTCAAATGTTATCTTAAGATAGATGAAACTTATTGTAGAGAAATAATGAAAAAACAAACACAATTTTCAAAAATCAAATGATTATCAAACAGGAAATTTTAGGCCCCATTTGATAACTATTTTATTTTTCATTTTTGTTTTTTGAAAATTATGCTTGTTTTCTCACAATTTTTCTACAATGGTTTCATCTTCTCTACAATGGTTTCATCTTCTCTACAATGGTTTCCATCTTTCTTAAGAGCTTCTTCCACAAAAAAAATTAACTTCAATTAGATTAGAATCGAAATGATTCAAAAGATTAACAACCTCCCGCGAGTCAGACTCCACGATTAGCGAGTGGGGACTATCCTTCATCCACGCTACTACTTCTTTCATCCCTTCTGCAATGGCTAAAAGTTTTAAAAACAAAAAACCAAAACCAAAAACTAAATGGTAATCAAATGAGGCTTTATTATTTTACTTCCTAATCCTCGCAAACCTTAAACTCCAAACTTTAGTACTATAAGTTGTAATCTTGGTTTCTGATTTTATAACCTTAAACGCCAAACTTTAGTACTATAAGTTGTAATCTTGGTTTCTGATTTTATTTCTAATCATGATCTCCGTTGTCATATTGCATAAATTTGGAACTTGGAAGCATTTTTAAACTTATCAGAAATAGAATTTTGACTCTATAATTTTTGGCATGTTTGTTAATCATAGGAGTAGATTGTGTAAAAAAAAAGTGTTGAAATTGAAGCTTTGTAGGCTTACTTGTTAATCATAGGAGTAGATTGTGTAAAAAAAAAGTGTTGAAATTGAAGCTTTGTAGGCTTACTTGTGAGAACTAAAACTTATTTTATTTAGGTCAACATGTGAGGGTTAGGAAATATCTTGGGTTGGCCTTTAGGCCACGATGAGGCTGAAGTCTTTTTTCATTTTTTTTCAATAATTATTATTATTATTTACAATAGTAGAGATTGTAGAGTTAAAACTTATATTTAGGTTAAAAAATATATTTAGTCTCTAAGTTTTCATAGAAGTAACAAGTTAGTCTATTTATTTTTAAATTTGTAACAATTTAGCTCATGAACTCTAGTATGTAATAATTTAGTCTATGTACCTTAAATTTTGTAACAATTGAATCCCTATTATGAAAAATTTTATTAAAATTAAGTGTCAATTTTTATTATGTAACAACTTAATATTTGTAGTTTATAAACACATTTGGTTCATAATAAATTTATGGGAAAAATGCCTTTTTGGTCCCTCATTTGGTTCTCTTTTGGTCCCTGAGTTTTCAAACTTAACAAATTTACCATTGATGTTTGCATTTAGGGGCTATTTGTTTTTAGGGAATCATGATTTTCGGCATCTTTAAATGCCCAGAATCTTAGATGTCCGAAATTTTAGATGTCCGACATATTTAGATTACCATGTTTGTTTTGTAGGAAAATTTATAAGGATGTTTGGAAATATTTAGATAGCCATGTTTATTTTGTAGGATTTATGTATGAGAATATCTTAAGATTATGTATTATACCAATAATGCCCTTGCTAACCTTTACATAATTTAATTATTAGTTTAATATAATTAAATTGATATCACATGCATTTTGGTGTTGTTAATTTAATATTATATTTGTATATCAATTTATTTTATACTAATATTTATGTGTTATTTTGTAGAACAAATTAATTTAGATTAGTTTGATATTTTTATAAAATATTTAATATTTAATATTAATTCAATTTTAAATCAGCTTTATTTTATATCTAAATGTAAAATATAAATATAGCTAACTACATACGATCATTTATCAGTGCATAAATTCATTAATTTATTTTTAAATAAAAATAAAAATATAAAATAAAGAAAATTGATAAAGAGGCAAATATGTTATTAATGGATGCCCTTAGCATGGGAATCTTAAAAATCCATCTTTCAAAAGGGCATCCAAATTTAATCAGATGCCTCCCGAATGGGCATCTTAGGATACCCGGGCATCTTGATATGTCAAGATATCATACATTCCTACAAAACAAAAGAAATAATCTAGATGTCCATTCCATGGGAATCTTGGATTACCACGAAACAAACGACCCCTTAGTTATATCCTTAGTTGGAATAGGAATTTCGACCAATCCAAAATTGCCACGTCATTACCCAACATTGATGGCGAAATTATATTTAATTAGGGATTAATTAAAAGATTCCTATATTGAATTATGGCAGGTTCAAATACATTATTGGGTTCTTTGAAATTTGGAAGACAAAAGCCCAAATTGAAGGCCCAGTCCAGATGCTAGACCCAAAGGCAACTAAGCCCGGTCCAAAGAAGCTGGCCCAAAGTCAACTATGCCCAGTCCAAATGGCTAGGCCCAAAAGTCAACCAGGCCCAGTCCAAATGGCTAGGCCCAAAAGTCAACCAGGCCCAAAAGGCTGGCCCAAGGTCAATCAGATCCAATCCAAATGGGTTGGCCCAAAATCAATTGGGCCCAGTCCAACAGGCCCAAGCCCACCTGAGGCCCATGGAGAACTCTATAAATGGGGAGCTTCCTCCTTCATTTCAGGAGTTCAGAACTGAAGAAGCTCAGAGAGAATTCAGAAACAAAGCTCAGAAGACTCCAGAAGCTCCTGAAGATCAGACACCATCTGAACGAAGAACACATCGCAGAAATCAAGAACACTCCAAGAATCCATTGAAGTTCCAACCTCGAGAGCAAGCTATTCAGCCCTCGGTCAAATCATACAAGTAGGAGAGAGAATCAGAGGATCAAATACTAGAGATTGTACTCACTATACTGAAATCAATACAAATACAAAGTTCATTCCACGTATTAAATTTCCCTGTTGAAATCTCGTGTGAACAGATTGGCACGCCCAGTGGGACCTCTCTACCTCTCATCTCTTTCTCCTTCAGATCGAATCATGGCACCAAAGAAAGCTGCCTCAAAGACTACTGCTTCAAGTGACACATACGCGGGACCCGTTACTCGCAGTCGTTCGAGGGGGGCTGAGATAAGTGAAGGCCGAACCCCTGACACAATTGCAAGCAGAATCATAAAGCTGATTGATGACTCTGCCAAGAGCAAAATCACTATAAAAAATAACCCGCTGTTTGACCAGCCCATTCCCACTTCCAGTCAACTGAATGAGACATCGAACCCTGATGTGATGTCTGTTATGATGGCTGATGTAGACCCCGATGAGAGGATGGCGGAGATGGAAAGAAAGATCAACCTCCTGATGAAGGCGGTGGAAGAAAGAGATCTTGAAATCGCCCATCTGAAAAATCAAATGCAAAACAAAGAAATGGCTGAGTCAAGTCAAACCCCTGCTATGAGAAAGAATGACAAGGGAAAGACTATCATCCAAGAGGAGCAACCACAACACCCTGCTTCAGTTGCTTCCTTATCTGTCCAACAACTGCAGGACATGATCATGAACTCTATCAGAGCTCAATATGGTGGGCCCATTCAAAACCCTCTCATGTACTCCAAACCGTACACCAAGAGGATTGACAACTTGAGGATGCCCGCAGGGTATCAGCCTCCAAAATTCCAGCAGTTTGATGGCAAGGGCAACCCTAAGCAGCATATTGCCCATTTCGTTGAAACCTGCGAGAATGCCGGGACACGCGGTGACCTCTTGGTCAAGCAGTTTGTTCGTACCTTGAAAGGAAATGCCTTTGATTGGTACACGGACTTAGAGCCCGAGACGATTGACAGCTGGGATCAATTTGAGAGAGATTTCCTGAATCACTTCTACAGTACGAGGCGAACGGTTAGTATGATGGAACTTACCAACGCCAAACAGCGCAAGGGCGAACCTGTCATCGACTACATCAACCGTTGGAGGGCCCTGAGTCTCGACTGCAAAGACCGACTCACAGAGGTGTCTGCTGTTGAAATGTGCACCCAAGGTATGCATTGGGGACTACTTTATATTTTGCAGGGAATAAAACCTCGTTCTTTTGAGGAGCTAGCAACCCGTGCTCACGACATGGAGCTAAGCATCGCTGCCAGAGGAAATAAAGACCTCCTAGTCCCAGACGTGAAGAAAGAAAGGAAAGAGTTTAAAGGCGCAGAGAAGGCTACGAAGAGCGCCGCCAAAGAATCCATGGTCGTCAACACGACCCCTCTAAAGTTTTCCTCAAAAGGGAAAGAAATCAAGTCAGAAAAGCAACAAGAGGCAGGCGAGAGACGCCGCCCAACTTTGAAAGAAAGACAAGAGAAAGTCTATCCATTTCCAGACTCCGACATCCCAGACATGTTGGAGCAATTGCTAGAAAAGCAACTCATTGAGCTCCCGGAATGCAAGCGACCAGGGGAGCTCGGAAAGGTAGGCGATCCAAATTACTGTAAGTACCACCGCGTCGTTAGTCATCCGGTGGAAAAATGTTTTGTTTTGAAAGAGCTGATTTTGAGATTGGCTCGTGAGAAGAAAATTGAGTTAGACCTCGATGAGGTAGCTCAAACAAATCATGCCGCAATAGTGACAAATCCAAGTGTTCAACCGTCTGCAATCCCCTTACACGAGAATGGAGAGTGCCTGATCCAGTTTGGGTCCTTTGAACCCATTGTGGTTCGGTCACCGAAGATGGCCTCAAGCAAGGATGTTCAAGAAAGAGGCCACCAAAAGAAGAGCACGCAAGAGAAGGGCGAACAGATTGAAGACGAAAATAGCGGGTGGATTGTCGTGACCCGTCGCAAAAAGCGACGACAGAACTACATTCAGAAGGAAACTCGTGTGTTTCGAGAGAGAAAAAGAAGAAGTAAACTCCCAAGAAGAAAAAGCAAGAAGATTACCAGAAAGTCGAAGCTTATAGTGCAAGAAAGTGAAGAGCTCTTCCGGCCTCGACAGACAGTTACTTTAGCGGAATTTTTCCCAAGTAACTTCCTAGAAAACAGCCAAGAAGAAACACTTGAGGTTGTTGCATGTCACGCCATCAACACCAATGAAGAGTCGACAAACTCGTTGGAAAAGTCAACTGAGCTAGGAAGCTCATCTTCCTTCAGCATAGAAGACTTGTTGTCACTCCCCCAGGCAGCCAAAGGAGCTCTCATTGAGGCCTTGATAGATTCTGATAGTGCAAGCGCCCCGACCTCTATGGCCCGCCCATGTGCCTCATGCTGCATGTCAATAGGTTTTACCGATGAAGACTTGTTGCTAGGGTCAAAACCTCACAATAGGCCATTGTTCGTCTCAGGATACATTCGAGAACAGAAGGTCGGTCGAATCCTCATTGATGATGGATCAGCTGTCAATATAATGCCTAAGTCAACTATGAAGCAGGTAGGCATTTCAACAGAGGAGTTGACAAACAGTAAATTGGTAATCCAAGGCTTCAATCAATGGGGTCAACGAGCAATTGGTATGGTCCGCTTGGAGCTCATCATCGGTGACTTAAAAGCCGAAACTTTGTTTCATGTTATCGACTCTAAAACCACCTACAGGTTGCTGCTAGGTCGGCCTTGGATCCATGGAAACGGAGTGATAACTTCCACATTGCATAAGTGCTTCAAGTTTTACCAGGACGACATCAAGAAAGTGGAGGCTGACACAAATCCATTTTTAGAGGCTGAGTCCCATTTTGCTGATGCAAAATTTTACATGAAAAGTGATAACATAGGGGAAACTGTGCCCGCAGAGGTCCCCCTGATCAAAGGCAGTGACAAAAGCAGGCCAGAGCCACAAATTGAGAAGAAAAATGAAGCCGTTAAAGAAACAAAGATGTCTGACGCTAGGAAAGATGAAGCCTCAACAGGCCTTAAAAGAGGTGAAGTTTCAAAAGACAGAGACGTACCAAGTCCCCCAGTCTTGCGCTACGTCCCTTTATCTCGACGCAAGAAGGGCGAATCACCTTTTGCTGAATGTTCAAGGAATTTGAAAGTCGAGGATATCGAAATCCTGAAAGAAAACTTTGTCATGCCTCTCACCAAGATAGCAAAGCAAGAGGTCAAGACACCTGACGATGGTCAAGTAAAGGCAGTGTTACCTGAGAGACGAACGAAGGATGGATTTGATCCTAAGGCGTATAAGCTTCTGGAAAAAGCCGGTTACGACTTTTCGAAGCACACCAAGTTCGAGAGTCTGAAGATCATTGACGAAAGACCCGAACTGTCTTCGACGCAAAAGAAGCTTTTAAAAGAGGGTTACACCCTACCTACGTCAAGAAGGGGACTTGGATATAAGTCGCCCGAACCTGTTCGCATAACCAGAAGAGGGAAAGCAAAAATGGCCGACGTGAATCACATAACGGTGAATGAAGTCGATAATCAAAGAAAAAAAGAAAACACCAACCAAAGGATTCCTGCTCTTAGGCGCATCAGGCCGCCAATCGCACGCACTTCAGTTTCGCAGAGGTTAGGTAAGGCTGTAACAGGGGAAGAGGAGTCACTGCTTAATACTGGCTCCACTCGACTTTCAGCTTTTCAAAGGTTGAGCAAGCCCATCGTGGGAGAAGGAAGTACCTTATCAACTCAAACTTCTGATACCACTCGACCCTCGGCCCTTCAAAGGTTAAGTATACCTGCATGTGAAGAAAAGAATACCTCTTCAACACCAACTTTGGTGCGACCGTCAGCCCTCCAAAGATTAGGCATGTCCGCAAAGAGGAGGAAGAATATACTCTCAATTTCTGCTGTGACACGACCATCAGTTCTTCAAAGGCTAAGCGTAACTACGTCGAGAAATGAAGGGCATATCGCGTCAGTATTCGACCGAATTCAACCTGAAAGTTCGGTGGAGACTTCAAAAGATTCGCTTTGCAGCGAGAAAAGAATTGACGGAGACATTCGTAGCATTGTTCCCTCTCGGATGAAAAGAAAAATATTTGTTGCGGTCAACACGGAGGGTTCGTTAAAAGTAAAACGACGTGACATAGTCATCACTAATCCCCCAGAGGAGGATTTAGAGCAAGATGAAGGTGAGACCTCTTGCCACCATATCACAATTGAAGAAGAGTCGGAAACTAAGATGTCTGAAGAAGATGCAGACGAAGCTCCACTGCCACTGGAAGATGGTATTCAGTCAACGGTGGACGAACTTAAAGAAGTGAATCTTGGATCGACGGAAGAACCACGCCCCACTTTTATAAGTGCGTCACTAACTCTTGAAGAAGAGGGTGAATACATGAACCTGCTTATCTCGTATAAAGACGTATTTGCTTGGTCTTATAAAGAGATGCCAGGACTTGACCCGAAAGTGGCTGTCCACCACCTTGCCATCAAACAGGGGTATCGACCAGTAAAGCAGGCCCAACGACGTTTTCGACCTGAACTTATTCCTCAAATTGAGACAGAAGTCAATAAGTTGATTGAAGCCGGATTCATCCGCGAGGTAAGATACCCGACTTGGATTGCCAACATTGTTCCTGTCAGGAAAAAGAATGGACAGCTCCGCGTCTGTGTTGACTTTCGCGACTTAAATAACACATGTCCAAAAGACGACTTTCCGTTGCCCATCACAGAAATCATGGTCGACGCCACCACAGGACACGAAGCTTTGTCTTTCATGGATGGGTCATCAGGTTATAATCAAATTCGGATGGCTCTCGAAGATGAAGAAATGACGGCTTTTCGAACTCCTAAGGGGATATATTGTTATAAGGTGATGCCCTTTGGATTGAAGAACGCTGGCGCTACTTATCAACGTGCCATGCAGAAAATTTTTGATGACATGTTACACAAACATGTTGAGTGTTACGTTGATGACCTCGTGGTCAAGTCTAAGAAGAGACAAGATCACTTAAAAGATCTTAAGATGGTATTTGATCGCCTAAGGAAATATCAACTGAGGATGAATCCTCTCAAGTGTGCATTTGGCGTAACATCTGGAAAATTCCTCGGGTTCATTGTAAGACATCGAGGGATCGAGATAGACCAATCAAAGATCGACGCCATCCAAAAGATGCCGAGGCCGAGAAACTTACGAGAGTTGAGAGGGCTGCAGGGGCGTTTGGCCTATATCAGGAGATTCATCTCCAACCTGGCTGGTCGATGTCAACCTTTTCAAAGGTTAATGAAGAAGGGAGAAAGCTTCGAGTGGGATGAAGCATGTCAGAACGCTTTTGAAAGCATCAAGAAGTATCTGCTTAATCCCCCTGTATTAAGTGCTCCGGTAGTAAGGAAGCCATTGATATTGTACATTGCAGCACAAGAAAGATCGCTCGGAGCACTTCTAGCGCAAGAAAGGGAAAGAGGGAAGGAGCGAGCCCTCTACTACCTAAGTAGAACTTTGAACGGGGCCGAAGTGAACTATTCTCCAATTGAGAAAATGTGCCTTGCTCTTTTCTTCGCTGTAGACAAACTAAGGCACTACATGCAAGCATTCACAGTGCACTTAGTAGCAAAAACTGACCCGATCAAGTACGTTTTATCGAGACCGATAATTTCTGGGCGTTTAGCTAAATGGGCGATCTTGCTCCAACAGTACGACATTGTTTACGTGCCTCAGAAGGCGATAAAGGGGCAAGCGTTGGCTGATTTTTTGGCTAGTCACCCCATTCTATCAGACTGGAAGTTGTGCGAGGACCTACCCGACGAGGAGGTCTTCTATGTTCAAAACATGGAGCCATAGACCATGTACTTCGATGGCGCGGCACGAAGAGATGGAGCGGGGGCAGGCATTGTCCTTATTTCACCGGAAAACCATATGCTTCCTTACAGCTTCACACTTAGTGAATTATGTTCGAACAATGTGGCTGAATACCAAGCATTAATAATCGGCCTTCAGATGGCCATGGAGATCGGCATCACGTGCATAGAAGTCTAGGGAGATTCGAAATTAGTCATTAATCAACTCACACTCCAGTATGAGGTAAAACACGAGGACTTGAAGCCTTATTTTGACTACGCAAGGAAATTGCTGGAGAAATTTGACAACGTAGCACTCGAACATATTCCAAGAGCAGAGAACAAGAAAGCAGACGCGCTAGCAAACTTGGCCACTGCTATGACAATTCCAGGAGATGAAACGATGAACATTTCACTTTGTCAAAAATGGATCGTGCCACCCAGCGAAGATGAATGCGAAGAAATAAACGTAATATCTGTCTACACTATTGAAGAAGAGGACTGGCGACATTCCATTATAGACTATCTCCAACATGGAAAGTTCCCTGCAGAACCCCGACGCAAGGCTGATGTACGAAGAAGGGCTTCCCGATTCATCTATTATAAAGAGACCCTCTATCGCCGCTCTTATGAAGGACTATTCCTTCGATGCCTGGGAACAGACGAATCCATCAAAGCACTAGAAGAGGCACATTCAGGCGTCTGCGGGGCTCACCAGTCAGGTCCAAAACTCCATTTCCAATTAAAAAGAATGGGCTACTACTGGCCTACGATGGTCCATGACTCAATGGAGTATGCAAAGAAGTGTGAAGCCTGTCAGTTCCATGCAAACTTCATTCATCAGCCGCCATAGCCTCTACATCCGACTGTTGCTTCATGGCCCTTCGAAGCTTGGGGTCTCGATCTTGTTGGTCCAATAACGCCTAAGTCATCAGCAGGCCACTCTTATATCCTTGCAGCAACAGATTACTTTTCAAGATGGGCCGAAGCAGTAGCACTAAGAGAGGCCAAGAAAGAAAATGTGGCAGACTTCATTCGAACTCACATCATCTACCGCTACGGCATTCCACATCGTATTGTGACAGATAATGGGAGACAATTCTCCAACAGTCTAATTGACAGGTTGTGTGAGAAATTCAAGTTCAAGCAGTACAAGTCATCCATGTACAACGCTGCAGCAAATGGGTTGGCAAAGGCGTTCAACAAAACGTTGTGCAACTTGCTGAAGAAGGTAGTCTCTAAGACAAAAAGAGACTGGCAAGAAAGAATTGGTGAAGCACTCTGGGCTTATAGGACCACGCATCGCACTCCCACAGGAGTTACACCTTATTCCCTCGTTTATGGGGTAGAGGCCGTGCTCCCTCTGGAGAGAGAAATTCCATCATTGAGGATGGCTGTGCAGGAAGAGCTGACAACAGAAGATAATGCGAAATTACGCCTTCAAGAGTTGGAAGCACTCGATGAGAGAAGATTGGATGCTCAACAGGCGTTGGAATGTTATCAAGCACGAATGACGAAAGCATTTGATAAAAGTATTAGACCGCGCTCATTTCAAGTTGGTGATCTCGTGCTCGCTGTTCGAAGGCCAATCATTACTACGCGACATACGGGAAACAAGTTCACACCTAAATGAGATGGTCCCTACATTGTCAAAGAAGTTTACACAAATGGAGCATACAAGATTGTTGACAAAGACGGCTTAAGGATCGGCCCCATCAACGGAAAGTTTCTCAAAAAATTTTATGCATAAAATGTAAACACTCCTAATCGTAAGAGTATAAACTACATGTTGCTCCTGGCCCGCATGAGCTTAAAAGGTGAACGACCCATTTGAAAGAAAAAAAAATGTATGTATTAAATGAACTACGTTATGACTTGATCCCTTCCATTAAAAGGGTACGTAGGCAGCTTAAATGAAACAAAAAAAAAAAAAAAACTTTAAGTTCAGTCAAAACAATAAACAAAAAAATCTAAGCTAGAAGTAGAATTCAAAGATATTATTATTTCATGAGCAATTATGGTTACAAATGGGCCAAATCGGGCCAACAGTACATCTACAAGATAATAATAAAGACAAAGAAAAAGAAAGGCTAAGTTGTCCATTTGAAGTCTCGCGGTTCTTGTCACGCACCTTCTAAGCAATCACGAAGCGTTGTAAGGCTCTCAACATCTTGTTCACTAGCAATCAGGGCACTTTTAACTGCACTGATGTCTTCACATATTTTGGAGACTTCAAGTTGCAGCCGATCTAAGGACTTATCTTCCTCAAAGATGAGTGTTAAGATTCTCTAATGGTCAGCTTCGAAAGTTTTGAGTTGGATATTAATTCTTCAATCTCAAGAAGTGTTTGTTCAAACTCCTGCTGGAGTGCACTTTTCTTTTCAAGGGAGGGGTGCGACGCTGCAGCTCATTGTACTTTCCCATATGGTGACAGTATTCACCTACAAGCTGACAAAGATGCGGTAAGTCGGATGCATACGAGAGAGCTTTGCTCACTTTAAGTTTGAGTTTTGTTCTATCCAAGTTTGGTTCTTTGCTCCTCCAAGCCCAGGGTCCATGCTTTGCTCACTTTAAGTTCAAGTCTGAGTGTTCGCTCCCCTCAAGTTCAAGTTTGGGCTTTGATTGCAATCAAGTTCATGTTCGAGCTTCACTCATCTTCAAGTTTAAGTATGTTTGAGCCTTCCTTGCTACAAGTACAAGTTTGAGTTTCGCTCGAATTCAAGTTCAATCCGGAGCCTTCGTCGTTGTTCCGTCTCCAAGTTGGTCGCTTCGTCGTTGCTTCGCATCTCCAAGTCCAGAGGCTCCGTTTTTCGACGTTTGCTTCTCCGCTAAGTCAGAAGGCTTCGCCGTCATCGCTCGCTCCTTCGTCAAGTCAAGAGGTTTCGTTCGCCATCGCTCGCTCCTCTGCCAAGTAAACAGGCTTCGTCTTCTTCTTCGTCTGCGGCCTCACTTCATCTTCGTCAAAGTTGAAGCAGCAAATGAGGGATCCACTTAGCCACCTCCGGTGTTGAAGTTGAAGCAGCAGTGAAGGTGAGTCATCCTTAGCAAGGGGTCACCTTCAGCGTTGAACATCCTTCTCTGGTGGGGAAGCTGCCATGAAGGTGAATCATCCTTAGCAAAGGGTCACCTCCAGCATTGAAGCCACCATGAAGGTGAACCGTCTTTAGCAAGGGGTCACCTCCAGCATTGAACATCCTTCTCTGGTGGGGAAGCTGCCATGAAGGTGAACCAGCCTTAGCAAGGAGTGGTCACCTCCAGCATTGAACATCATTCTCTGGTGGGGAGGCCGCCATGAAGGTGAACCATCCTTAGCAAGGGGTCACCTCCAGCATTGAACATCCTTCTCTGGTGGGGAGGCCGCCATGAAGGTGAACCAGCCTTAGCAAGGAGTGGTCACCTCCAGCATTGAACATCCTTCTCTGGTGGGGAGGCCGCCATGAAGGTGAACCAGCCTTAGCAAGGAGTGGTCACCTCCAGCATTGAACATCCTTCTCTGGTGGGGAGGCCGCCATGAAGGTGAACCAGCCTTAGCAAGGAGTGGTCACCTCCAGCATTGAACATCCTTCTCTGGTGGGGAGGCCTCCATGAAGGTGAACCAGCCTTAGCAAGGAGTGGTCACCTCCAGTTTTGAAATTGGGTCACCTCCAGAGTTGAAATATCGTGGAAGGAGGGCATCTTAGCTGCAAAAAAAAAAAAAAAAAGAAAAAAAAAAAGGCATACATGATTGTTATAATTTACCTTATAAATAGAGGCTCACTCCAAAAAAATATTTATGGGTCTTGATAAGTATGCAAGTCTCTGCAAAAAAAAATTGGAATGAGACACTGTAAAAAAAAAAGAAAAAAAAAACTTAAAAAAAAAAACGTTTGTTTGAAAAAAAAAACTTGTAAAAAAATGTAAGTTTGCAAAAAAAAAAAAGAAAAGAAAAAAGTAAAAAAAAAAAAAAAATGTAAAATTGTTGGTAAAAAAAAAAAAGAATAAAACAAAAAAAAAAAAGCAAAAAAAAATATATGTAAAAAAAATGGAAATCCAAAAGAAAAAAAAATCAAAAAAATATAAATCGAAAAAAAAAACAAACAAAAAAATTTCGTAAAAGGGTTGTATAAAAAATTATAAAAAAAAAAATCAATAATTAAATAATTAAATATTAAAATATTAAAATATTAAAAGAATTTCTTCTTCTCTCCATCTTCTTTCTCTCTCCCCGAAGCCCCCCATTTTTTTTTTCTCTTTTTATCTTCTTCTTTTCTTTTTCTTCTCTCTTCTTCATCTCTCTCAGCAAAACATACTTCATCTTTCTCACCTTCTCTCCATCTCCTTTCTCTCTCCTCTCTATCCCCCTCTCACTCTCACTTCCTCAACTCCAAAGACCCACGGCTGCAGCAACTTACCGACGAGCTTAGATGGCGGCGGAATCGGCGTGATGGCAGCAGCGGTTCCACGGCTTCGGCTTGAGTGCAGCGGCGTCCGGCGGTGCACGATGGCAGATCAGGCGGCGAGCACAGCGGCGGAATCGGCGTAACGGCAACAGCGCTCCGAGGCTATCTATAGCTCCAAGTCGACGTGACGGCCTGGCTTAGATCGGACGACGGCGATACTCGGGCTAAGCAGTGGAGGTTCAACACTCTGCCTTCAGCACTGGATGATCACTCTGGACTGAATGATTAGTCTCCCTCTTTGCATTATTTATAGGGGAAATTTTGGGAAGATTTGTTGATGGATTTTTATTCAAATCTAAACTGAAGTGGAAAAAAAAAAAATCTAAACTGAAATTAAAGAATTTTGATTTCAAAAATGAAAATTTGAAAATCCTGGATATTCTGTTGAATCGATTTTGGTAGTTTCTCCATCTCAAAATCTAACTCTCTTCATTGCTTAAAACTGAATTTTTGTTTGGAATTTGAAATCCTACTCGATTTGACCAAAATTGGATGAAATTTAATTCATCCACCCATATATCTTCAGCTTTATTCAATGAACACCCACCTTTCACTGGCATTTATAGAGAAAATTTGGAACCGAGATTTTCTGATTTTTGGTTGGATTTCATACACAATTTAAACTGAATTTAGGTTCATAAATAAATCTGAATTGAACTTGTTTTAAATCTAGTTTGCATTCAAGATTTATGTAACCAAAAAAAAAAAAAAAAAAAAAAACAAAACAAAACCTCGCAGAGTCAATCCTATCTTTATAATCCAATCCAAAGTTGAATAAAGTCCAAAAAAAATTGAGCAGCGGGATTATTCTACTTCAGAATGACATACCCCAAATTCTTTTTCAAATTAAAATTCAAATAGAGTCCAAGTTCCACCCCAAGTTCAAGTGAGAATTTAAATTTTATTATGAGTCGGTAAATTTTAAATTTTGTCTCAAATTAAAGTTGGAACATAACTCAAATTTTATCCCAAAGTTTTGGCCAAATTTCAATTGAGTTTTTCTCAAACCAAAATTTATGCATAATCTAAATTTTGTTCCAAATCAAAATTGGAGTAAGCTTTAAAATTTATTCCAAATTCAAACAAAAATTGGATGGAATTTCAAATCCTAATCCAATTTCAAATAAATTTTGGGATAGAATTTTAACCTTGCCCCAAATTTAGATTTTGAATTAAACTAGATTCAAATCAAAATTTTATGCCAGAAAAGAAAATCAAAATATTGACTCAAATTCATATTTTGATAAATTGGCGTAAAAAAAAAATGTGTCAAAAAAAAAAAAAGTCAAAATTGTGAACCAAATTCCATATTTTGATTACATTGACACGTCAAATGGAGTCCAAATTAAGAGCATCGTAAGTTTTGATTCCAAAATAATCTTTTCGAGATTCACACACACATATTTGTGTATAAATCTCGAAAAGGGGGCATTTGTTGGAATAGGAATTTCGACCAATCCAAAATTGCCACGTCATTACCCAACATTGATGGCGAAATTATATTTAATTAGGGATTAATTAAAAGATTCCTATATTGAATTATGGCAGGTTCAAATACACTATTGGGTTCTTTGAAATTTGGAAGACAAAAGCCCAAATTGAAGGCCCAATCCAGATGCTAGACCCAAAGGCAACTAAGCCCGGTCCAAAGAGGCTGGCCCAAAGTCAACTAAGCCCAGTCCAAATGGCTAGGCCCAAAAGTCAACCAGGCCCAAAAGGCTGGCCCAAGGTCAATCAGATCCAATCCAAATGGGTTGGCCCAAAATCAATTGGGCCCAGTCCAACAGGCCCAAGCCCACCTGAGGCCCATGGAGAACTCTATAAATAGGGAGCTTCCTCCTTCATTTCAGGAGTTCAGAACTGAAGAAGCTCAGAGAGAATTCAGAAACAAAGCTCAGAAGACTCCAGAAGCTCCTGAAGATCAGACACCATCTGAACGAAGAACACATCGCAGAAATCAAGAACAGTCCAAGAATCCATTGAAGTTCCAACCTCGAGAGCAAGCTATTCAGCCCTCGGTCAAATCATACAAGTAGGAGAGAGAATCAGATGATCAAATACTAGAGATTGTACTCACTATACTGAAATCAATACAAATACAAAGTTCATTCCACGTATTAAATTTCCCTGTTGAAATCTCGTGTGAACAGCCCTTGCTAACCTTTACATAATTTAATTATTAGTTTAATATAATTAAATTGATATCACATGCATTTTGGTGTTGTTAATTTAATATTATATTTGTATATCAATTTATTTTATACTAATATTTATGTGTTATTTTGTAGAACAAATTAATTTAGATTAGTTTGATATTTTTATAAAATATTTAATATTTAATATTAATTCAATTTTAAATCAGCTTTATTTTATATCTAAATGTAAAATATAAATATAGCTAACTACATACGATCATTTATCAGTGCATAAATTCATTAATTTATTTTTAAATAAAAATAAAAATATAAAATAAAGAAAATTGATAAAGAGGCAAATATGTTATTAATGGATGCCCTTAGCATGGGAATCTTAAAAATCCATCTTTCAAAAGGGCATCCAAATTTAATCAGATGCCTCCCGAATGGGCATCTTAGGATACCCGGGCATCTTGATATGTCAAGATATCATACATTCCTACAAAACAAAAGAAATAATCTAGATGTCCATTCCATGGGAATCTTGGATTACCACGAAACAAACGACCCCTTAGTTATATTCTTAGTCCTTCCATCCAATTTTCCATTTATTACTAACAGATTGCTGATGTGGCACTTATTTTTTACTAATATATATATATAGTTTTATTATTATTTCTTTTTTTAATTAAAAAAATATTTTATTTTTATTTTTACTTTTTTTTCTTTTCTATTTCTCTCCCTTCTCCCTCCTCTTCAATCTTCTTCTTCCACAACCCCCAACGCCGGAGATGCTACCCGTCGACAACCACCATTGTTGCTGCTGCCTACAAGTTTTTTTTTTTCTTTTTTCGTTTTCTTTCCATCTTCCTCTTTCTCTTCTTCTTCTTCCTCCTCTTCATCTTCATCTTCCTTTCTTCTTCTTCCACAACCCCCCAAAGCCATAGATGTTGTCCGCCGTTGACCACCAATATTGTGCCGCCTACAAGTTTTTTTTTTTTTCTTTTTTTTCTTTTTTTTTTTTTCATCTTCATCTTCAATTTTCCTTTTCTTTTTTTTTTTTTAATTTTATTTTATAAAGGAGAGGAATCCAGATTTGGAGTGCGTGGGTCTTGTAGATCTGAAAATTTTTGTTTTAAGAATTCGAATAAGATAACCAAAACAAATCGAAAGAGGAAATAGCAAAAAATGCTACTGTTTAAATTATTCTTCTCAAATCCATCCATGTTTTCATCACTTTCCCGAAAAAAATTTGGATCCTCTAATTGGCATCCATGGCGTGGGGGTTTAGTTCCGGCTTTGTGTTCTGATTTTTCTCTTTGGTTGATTGCCTTGCTTTAGTTTCTCTATTTTGTTTCCTTTTGTTTGGGGCTTTTCAATTTGTACTACGCCAATGTATTGGTTGGAACGCTAGGGTTATTTTTCTCAGTGGCCCTAAATACTGGAAGCGATTTGTTCTGGTTACCTTGTGAATGCAGTAGATGTCCTAAAACAAAAAAGGGAAGAGAAGAAGGAAAAAGAAGAGAACGAGGAAGAAGGAAAGAAAACAATTTTTTTTTTGTAGGCCACAGTAGCAATGGTGGTCATCGGTGGGCAACATCTACGGTATTGGGGATTGTGGTTGAAGATGAAGAAGATTGAAGAGAAGGGAGAAGGGAGAGGGAGAGAAAAGAAAAAAAGTAAAAATAAAAATAAAATATTTTTTAATTAAAAAAAAAAAGAAACAATAACAAAACAATTAAAAATATATTTTTTAGTAAAAGATAAGTGCCACATCAGCGATCCGTTAATAATAAACGGAAAATTGGATTGAAGGATTAACAATATAACTAAATGTAAACCTCAAGGGTAAATTTGTTAAATTTGAAAACTTATGGACTAAAGAGAACCAAATGCAAAACTGAGGGACTAAAAAGGTATTTTGACCTAAATTTATCTATCTATACATGTAAGAAATCTCATTAAATCTCAACAACAGTTTTCACGATAGAGACTAAATTGTTACAAATTATAAAGTATACTAACTAATTAAATTGTTACAAAATTAAAAGTATAAAGACTAAATCATTACAAACTTATGTTCAATTACTAAATTGTTACTTTAATAAAAGTTGAGAGATTAATTTTTTTTTAACCTTTATATTCATCAAATTTCTATTTATGAGAGTTGTTGGATCGGTATAGCAGCCCTAAAAGGATGAATATGGTTTAATCAAACTTTATAAAAAAATTTCCTAATGTGGGTCAAATTAAACAAATTAATGAACTTTTTTTACAAAAAAAAAATTTAGACTATGGATGTTTATGAAAATAATTTGATCTCAAATCAAATAATGAATTAACAATAACACTTTCAAACACCCTATTTAATTTAAATAACAAAATTGGTATTGAATATGAAAATTTTAAATTCTACCAACCAAAATAATCAAATATGAACAATTAATATAAAAAAACAAATTATAGCAATTAATTTCATGCAATAAAATATAATAACAAATTAATTGTAAAAATAAAATAGGATATGGATAGAGAAATTGATATCAGAAATTTATAGGGACTGTTTGAGGCAAGGAGTTACAGGGAGTAGGAGTTAGTATGTTTGGGGAGTTAGGAAGTTTATGTTTGGGGCAAGGAGTTACAGAGAGTAAGAGTTTTGAAGTTTGTGTTTGGGGCAAAGAGTTGCAGAGAGTAAGAGTTTTGAAGTTTGTATTTGGGGTGTAGATTTATTAAACATGGAATTCTGAAGTCTGAGTTGATTTTAGTTTTTTTTTTTGTACAGTTTTTTCTACAATTTCTCAAAATTTCATGCAACAAAATATAATAACAAATTAATTGTAAAAATAAAATAGGATATAGATAGAGAAATTGATATCGAAAATTTATAGTGGTTTGGTCAAACCTAGTCTACTCTACTCCTCAAACTCATTTGGGTATTTCACTAAAAATTGACCATTTCCACGGTTCAGAGTCCAATCGCTACAAAGTTCCTTTTTGGGATCTTTTTATGGGTTCAAGAGCTACACTTGCAATTGATTTGGAATTCTTAGAACAAGAAGATAACACTCTCTCAAAGAGTAGATATATAAATCTAAGCTCACAAATTTTATAAGAAAAATTCTAATAAATTAAAGCCCTCAAATGGTAAGAAAAATAAAAAATGGAAGCTCAAAAATTCTCCAAAATGGTGTCCAAAGCTCTCAAGAAATCCAAATTTTTTGCAAGTTTCTTTTTCTCTCTCAATTTTCCCACTTATTTCCAGCCATTTGAAGAGCAAGAATGCCAACAAAAATTATTGAAATATATATAATACAATTTTAAAAGAGAAGAGATTGCTGGTCAATAGGAAGGAGGAGAGAGAAAAGTTGGTGCAAAATACCTGATTATGCATTAAGTTAGGTGCAACAAAAAGTCGAAAAACTGACAAACCAATCGATCTAGTGGATTGGTTCGATTTTTTAGCACAAAATTTGTGTTTGGAGAAATTGAAAGTTTTCGGTTCGGCTTGGTTTTCGTCTGAAAAAATCAATAAAAAATTGAACCGAACTAAAGTATATATATGCTTTGATAAACTCTAAGTCCCTTAATTAGTCATATCATTCCAGTAGCGTGGTTGGTAGCTCTCTCATTTTGTAAACTTCATCTCTCTCTCATTCATCAAACGGGAAAAATTAGGGTTTGCTAAATTTGAGGACGACAAATGGATGTTGATTGCTGACCAGAATTTTCACTACGACGATGTGATTGTGTACAAGGGGCAGATTTATGCAGTTGGTAGAAGGGGAGCGATTTTTGGGATTGATTCATTATCGATGAAATTAAGGCAACTTTCTCTTCCATTATGTGGTTTCGTTTGCCGAAAACATCTGGTGGAGTGCACCAACGAATTTTATGTGGTCCATCAATCTGATCCGAACAAGGAACTAATGTTACAGAACTCAAACACAAATGCCATTAATGTTCATGAGGATTTAGATCCAAGATCAGAAGTTGATTTCAAAGTGTACAGGGTGACTGACATTCTTGCTCCAGCGTTCTTCATCCACCACTACCACACTGTTCTCCAGCCACCTTACCGTCGCTCCCACTTCCCAGGCCAATGTTCTTTAAATCTCAAGCCAACAACTACCTCACCATCGCTTCCACTTCCTAGGCCAGCGTTCTTCGAATCTCCAGCCACCTTGCCATCGACCCCACTTCTCAAGGTCACATTCTCTCTAGTATCTCCTATTTTGCCCTAGATTAAAAAAAAAAAAGCTAAAATAAAAAATCGAACGGCTGAGGAATCGAACTGATAATTTTGTCCTTTATTAAATATTGGTTCAGTTTCCATATTAGCTAAACTGATTGGTTTGGTTCTTAGTCGGGTCCAAAACCAAAGAAATCTCTCTACATTAAGTATATGGCTGGTGCATTTTCGTAGTTTCATAGGAAAGGGCAAAAAGAAACTAGACACTCCTAAACACATCGTCATGGTGAATTACCATTCTTAGTTGTTTTTTATTTATTTAATAAACTCCCATTCTGCCATGTGTCCCAATCTCCTCCATTTATTAAATTTTGATCAAATTACAACCGTTGGATAGAAGCTTACACCAACACTTACATACATTTATTACACCAAATAATTTTCATGAATCAATCTCAACCACCTAGTTTAAGAATTAATCAAATCTAAACCATAAAAAATGACAAGCTCATCAAAATCAAAATGAAAATATCACATACAATCTAAAATAAAATTAATAAGAAAATTACATTTTTAACCCCTGAATTATCAACAATAAGCTCGTAGAGTCCCCGATGTTTCAAAATATACTATTTTAGTCCTTAAATTTTGATGAATAAGTTTAAAAGGTGTATGGAGCAATTTCTTTTATTATTTTAATATTGCCATGAAAAATTAAAAAAAAAACTAAAAAATAATAATAAAAATAAAAATCCCTCCCTCTTCTCCTCTCTCTCTCTCCTCTCACTCACCGTGAGTCCGTGACCACCTTCTTCTTCTTCTTCTTCCTTCCTTCCTTGTTCACACTTGTCTTCGATCTCTGTTTTCCAACCATTAGTTTTCATGAAAGCTTACCCCATTACCTATCTGTTTCTAGCCTCTCTCCAAGTGGGCTATTCACTATTGGCGATGGCTTTTCACAGCCGTGAAAGGAATTGCAGAGAATATGAGAACCTCGCATGGTAAAGCAAGATGGATTATATTATAAAATAAAAAGGACTTAGCTAGCAATAGCTCTGCTTCAGCAGGTGGTGTGCGAACGGAGTTGTTGAAGAGAAGTCTCGTAGAATGAGGCGGAGGAAGATGAAGATGTGTGACTGAAACTGCGCCATTGCCATCTATGATATTGGAGTGAGCACTGAGCGAGAACGCTCATCACGAAACAGAGAAAAAACAGAGAAACAGATGATATTGGGGTGAGTGAGAGGAGAGAGACAGAGGAGGGTTTTTATTTTTATTTCATTTTCATTTTTTAGTTTTCCATGTCAGCATTAAAATAATAAAAAAATTACTTAAAAAACATTTTAAATCTATTCCTAAAAACTCAGGACCAATAAAGTAATTTTTCTTAAAATTAATTCATATTTTTTCTATAATCTTTTCATTTCAACTCCAATCATTTAGACAATTCAAAAACTATTATGCTCATTTTATATAAAAAAAATCATTATGTTCATAAATTAATGTTCTAAATTAATAGCTATAAGCCTATTACAGTACACCAAAAATAATGAATGCTCATTATCTTTGTTATCATTACAATATTAATTAATTAGATTAATGGATCGAGATTAAGGCTTTAAAAGCCAACATTCATAGTTAACATGTAAGAATAGATTTTTTTTTTTTAAAATAGAAAAAGGTCTTTAGAGAAAATCAAAACTTTAGAGAGACAATTGGAAGTCTTTAGAGAAAATCAATATTTTCTAACCATCACAAACACGAGAGCATTTAAGACGAAAACAATTTTAAACCAACTAAATGTTTATAATTCATTAGTCTTACATGAGAATACTTTTTTCAACATTTATTTGAATACTTTTTAAAATTTAGAATGAAAATTGCAATACTTGTCTAAGCTTAAAGTACAATATGATGAGAATGGGAGTTTAGTATTAAAATTGGTAAAATACACACACATATATATAAAGATAAACAAATGTTCTTTTTTTCCTACGGATAAACCATTCTTTTTACTACCAACCTTTTCCATAAAATTTTGTTTAAAAAAATGCACGAACTACTTAGATACAAAACACTCATCATGGAGTCCAAACATACTACACCTGAAATCTATTCGACAAAAAATTGGACAAAAAAAAACAACCAAAACAAAAGTTTGAACTTTCAAAATCAAGGTCAATTCAAAAAAACTTTCAAGATCAAATTTTCAAATGGATCAGTGATTTCACAATCATCGTTGAGTAATATTCTCTTTTCTTTTCCATATATATTGACAATATTTACTTTCAAAGTTATTCAATTGAACATTTATCAATCAGTGTCTCCAACATTTCAAGGGCTGTAAACGTAGTAGGGAGGTACATTTCTTCATCTTCAAAATCAATATTTTCACAAATGGAGGAAGGGTGTGGACTGAAAAGCACGGACACTCTATTTTAGGCAGACTGTTCAGACACGTCTTGGACACGTATCCGACACGCAAAAATCACATCAGACACTTGAATAATACACAGCCACAACTTTAACAAATAGCCTCTGCCTAAAAAGAAGAAAACTTGAAAAACAAAAGGAGAAAAAAAAATCCACTTTGTTTCAACCTGCCGTCATAACCCTTGAACAAAAAAAGAACCCATTTTGTTGCTCCAAAGTTGCAGAAAGGGAGAAAGAAAGTATCGGCCCAAAGAAGGAAAGAAATAGAAGAATAGATGATGGAGATTAACCTTTTGATTTCCTTATAAGAAGAAGCAACCTCATGCATGTGTCATACAAGACGAAACAAAAAATCCTCGAAAGGCTAAGATTTAAGAACAACTTCTTTTTCTTAATTGTTTTCTAATTTTTAATGGACAGTTCGCTCACATTTAATATTCTTTGATTTGAAGTATTGGAAATTTTATCATGTACACATGTATTTTGAAAAATAAATTTAAATATATTACGTATCCATGTCCTACTTTTTTAGAAATTAGCGTCTCGCTGTGTCGTATCCGTATCACGTATTCGTGTTTGTGTTTCTTAGGGTGTGGATGAATTGTCTCAAATGGTATATGGCTTTGGCAATGACATGCCCTTCACCAAACCACAGAGCAAAGTGCGGTCTGGGATGTTGTACTCATCTCTGAGGGAGCGAGCTGGTGAAAGAACACTGATGTAGAGTTGTTGTCCCAAGTAACGATTTTCTGTCAATTCAGACCTCAAGTTCCACATTCCAGCATTATCAAATGTAAGAAGAATGGCTGCCCACGACTTAGGAAAGACTTGGATCGTATGCCTGCTCACGGCGTCTAGAAGATTGTAGTTGGATCGCTTTTCTGGAGACCATCTCCCAGGTTCAATGCTGTGAAATATTGAACAAGAATTCATTAGTCATGCCTAAATGGGAATAATACAAACACACACTAATTATTTCCAAGCGACGATACTTACGCAACAGCGAAGAAGGAGTAGCCATTCAAATGCCATGATTGGAGGCTCTTCTCGTGGTTCTCAAAAATGATTTCTACAAAGTTGCGGAAGGTTGCATTAACAACATTAGGAGCAACTGTCACAGTGGTTGCACCTTCTTCTGGTCCCTCATCAGAAATGGTATCATACTTGAAGACCTTATCAGCGACTTCGAAGTATTCTGCAAGCTTCAATGGAGTTTCAGGATCAACATGAGAGACACCATTGATGGCATATCGCAACTTACCATCCACCTTACTAATTGAATTAACTAGCTTGATGGTACGCGTAATGTTGATGGAACCATAATGGTAGGAGCCTTGGGGATTAGGCCTAGCAGCACTGGCAGTGAGGTTCCAACGAAAGGTGCGGAATTGATTGAGGGACCAAGCCCAACCCACAGGTGCCTCGGGGATTTCAGGAGAGGCAGGACCTTTGCCATTGGTGTATCGAATAATGCCTTTACCGATAAGAACGTTCTTAATGAACCTAGTGGATGCAACCATATAATAGTCCTTGGGCTCTTGGTTGGCAGTGACTAGCACCGTAAAGCATTGTCCTACATGGACGTCAAGTGATTGGTAATCGTTCTGCACAACATGAGAGCCTTCCATCTCTACCAACTTCATGACATGGCCTTGGAATCTGAAGTTAAGAGATGCCTTCAATCCCACGTTGCAAACTCGATACTTGTAAGTTTTTCCAGGCTTCATGGTGAAGAGTGGCTCATCAGTTCCATCATCCTTTGCATTCTTCCCGTTGATGAGGACACCATCGGGTCTAGAGATGGAGCGACCGCTATCCAAGTATTGCTTAAGAGTAGTGTGGCTCTTGGTGTACCAATCACCAATAAGGACAGTGTAATCATCTTCAGGGTCAGCATAAGGGACAGGAATGAGCAAACGACTATTCACACGGAGACCACCGAAGGCTCCTGCTGCCCTGTGCATGGCCGTTGATGGGTAGTAAAAGAAGCTTCCAATTTGGTCCTTGACTTGGAAGTGATAGGTGAAGTTTGTTCCTGGTGGGATTGGACAATTGGTTCCAAGTAGTCCATCTTGCCACGAGTTCTTCCTATGTTGAATACCGCTCCTGCAAGGAAGTCCATTTAACTATATGCCATGCATTGAGTTACGTTAACGAAGAAGAAATGAAGAGTTAATAAGCGTACCAATGTAGAAGGAAGGGTTCGTCGAGGTTGTTGAAGACGTTAATGATTATGTTATTGTTGGTTGTGGAGTTGATATTAGGTCCGGGGAATTGACCGTTGATGAGAATGCCTTGTTGGGGAACGCCTAGGGGGGAGATGGTGCCATAGGTGACATTCCATGTGAAGAAGAAATAAGGGTCTTCACCCCGAACCGTAGACATTGCTGCAGCCGAGAGGCAAATTAGCAGCAAGCTAAACATCAACCCAGCCATGTTCTGTAACCTCCACTTCTTCTTCTTCTTCTTCTTCTTAATAGATGATTATATATTGTCCCGTTCCCCTAATGCCTAACCCTTACAATCCATCCATTTATATACACCTTTAAACTCATTTTCCTTAAACCATTTTTTTTTTCTAATAACTTCTCCTTTTTTCTAGCCTTGCTTATTTCCCTACCTCTCCTTTCTGATGAGAATATTGCCAACAAAAAACTACTTCCTTCAATAAATTAGTGGTTGACTCTCCAAAGTCCTTGGAGTCAGAGACACCTGGCCAATTTCATTTTAAAGTACCACAAAGCTTATTATTTAATTTTCTAATCCTGGCATACCATAAACTCCAATTTTTTTTTAAAAATAAACTTTGATTAATTAAACCAAATAACATTGACCCACATGTCCATACGTAGAAGTCAAATGTTGTACTGGGTCCTCATTCATTAATTGAAGGGATAGTCTGAAGAAAAAGGAAGAAAATAAATGTATATAGTTAATTTTTCTCGCACAATAAGGAACGTGTAGTCGGTACGTACTTTCCTTTCAATATTGAAGTTGATTTGTTTCCTTTGTGGCTAATTTAATTTGTTTATAGCTCATTAATTAAATGGTTCCTTGCTACAATTATTCGAAGAGAAGTTTAGTGTATCTAGACCACAATTTCATATCGTGCCATGGATATCTAGATGTCACATAACACTAATATGTGGGTAGGATACAACTTTTCATCGGTACAACTTGCAAGATATCATCTTTAGTTCAAACATGCAATAATGACAATGACAATGAAGCTTTCACTATGCTTTCATTACATGATAATATAATTCATCACCCATCTTCCCTTTGTATATTTGTGGTTGTCGTCGTTCTCACAATAGGAGATGTGTTTGTCGTTTTTAGCTTTCGCGCAGTGTGATATCACATTCTTCCCTTCCATGGTGGCTAGCTTGTGCACACTTCGACTATTCTCATGAGACAACCGCTTGACTCTAGCTACTACATTTTTTTTAGTATGACCTTACTACATTTGGTTGTGAAAGAAACTTGTAGGATATTAAATCCTTGTTAGGTTTGGCCACCATGCTTGAACCCATTTTTTCTTAAGCCCTTTATTATTTTTTGATCCTTATTGACCAAGATTGAAAATGTGATCTAATTAATTAAAGTTAAGATATTATCTCATAGACCAGTCTAGTAGGGAAATCCAACCATTTAGGCCTCGTTTGATAACCATTTAGTTTTTCATTATTGGTTTTCGAAAATTATGCTTGTTTTTTCACAATTTCTCTACAATGCTTTCTATTTTTCTTAAGGAAACATTTGAGTTTCTAGCCAAATTCTTAAAAAAAAAAAAAAAAAAAAAAAAAAAAAAAAGTTTTTGAAAACTATTTTTTGTAGTTTTCAAAATTAACTTGGTTTTTAAAAATATATGTAAAAAGTAGATAAGAAAAAATATGAAAACTCATAGGTGGAAGTAGTATTTATAGGCTTAATTTTCAAAAATAAAAAATCAAATGGTTATCAAACGGGCCTTAGTGTGACCAATCTTAGTTGACCCAAATTATATATTTTTTTTTGTTCTTAGTTGTTCTATATAATTCTAAAAATGTTTTTTTCAGTTAAAAATAACTAAAAAATATTGAAATTGTTATGAAGCAAATGGGGTTTGTTGATTGGGATGGGAACTGGCAAGTAGAAAGATGTGATCAAAGGCCACTTTCAGACCATTGAAGCTGCCATTTTCTAAAGCTTGGGTATAAATTAGATATGTGAGACAAAACCAACATGGAGTATGATTGAGACTTTGCTCTGTTCAAAGCTGTTGAGTAAGAATAAGCTAGACATTATAGAATTCCAACCCTTTAGTCTTGACATAAGTTTTAAAATAGTGAAAAGTGTATTTTTTTTTTAAAACTAATTTTAGACCAAATTAACTATTCAAAATCAATTTAATGTTAGGTTTTATCCTTTTAAACTCGATTTTCATATAATTAAAATTGACTTTGAATGATTAAAGACATTTTCGGAAGTAATTTTTGAATATGACAAAAGTTATTTTAACTGGTTCAAAATTACTCTCAAGTCATCCATGATGTTTGGCTAGAATGTCTAAAGTGCTTTTGCAAATCCAGACTATTCTTAAAAATACTTTGAAGTCTTCTCCTAATTAAGAAAGATTCAATTTTTTTAAAAAATATCCTTCATTCAAAAGTATTTTAGTGCAAAATCTTTTTTTTCTTAATATTCAATCAAAGGCTTTTCTCTTCATCCATCAAGGCTTTCCAAAAAAAAAAAAAAAAAAACTTAGGGTGCACAAAGTTATAAACTTTCTTTCACTATAAATTAGCTTGTTTTGCTTATTATTTATAATTGTACTTAACTGAGGGATAACATTGTTGGTCTTGTGTGATATTTTTTTAACAAAGTTTTGTTTTTTCAATAAAAGTGTCTTATGTGTATCTTCTATAACCTTTAAAATGGTCTTTGAAAAATTATCTAAAGTTTTTACAACATTGCTATTTTTTTTCTTTAAAAAACTATTTTTTAAAATGTTAGATTCGCAAAATTATAGAACATATTGTATATCACATAGACCCTTTGTTAACTAAATTTTAAGGATAGAATATAACCTATTGGATTAAGCTTTGCTGGTATAATAATACTTCACCAATTTTTACTCTCCCTTTTGTTTAAGTTTAGCTAGAAGAGAGAGACTAGTAGACTAACCAAATTCCTAAATGACAAGTGTAGAAAGTTAAATAAGTCTAGATCTAGGCAACCAAATATCGAGTTGCCACATTCCCGAAATTTTTTTGTCAAGGAAAAAAAACTCTTTTTCCTTGTGGGGAAAGGCAACAATTTCCTTTGTCATGACCATGGTTGAGGGAACCTATATTTATTTATCAACTAATCATGGACTCAAAAGGAAACAAACAATGTCAAAGAGAGCATAGCTCATCGGTAATTGATATGTACTCCTTCCTTTGAAGTCGGAGGTTCAAATCTCTTTACCCCACATTTGTTATACTCAAAATAATAATAATAACACTAGAAGCTAGAATGCACACAACAAAAATATTGGTTACATTTTCACTTTTCAAACCACAACACATTCCTCATCAAGAACCTATACATTGAAGAATTCTAACAAAAACACTCTCCTTACAAGGTAAGTAGAGTTTTGAACCATTGGCAAATCCAAACATTTCCTCAGCAGAATCAAGTAGTATCTTAAACAAAGGATGCTTTAGCAGTGAAATCTCAATAACATATCTCTTCCACTCTTCACCCACATACACTACAAAATAACCCTGTGGAACATCTTCAGGAATTGCCTTTGCTTCATCAAAACTTGACATCACATCCCAACTGCAACCACTGCACCACATTATTGCATGGTGTAAAACTTGAGTTGCTGCCTTTTTGCACTTCCTTGCATACTGTTTTGTAGATTTTGATCCTTTCATCGTCGATTCGAATCGCGACTGTGATTGATTCGTCTGTCGACCGAGACGGGTCTGTAAATATATATATAGATGGATGGATGTTTGTGAGTATGGTATAGAAGACAGTGGATATGTTGTACTTGTGCATGTGCATTAAATATGGTTGAAGGATAAGAGAGAGTGATGCTTTGCTTTGACTGCTATGTGTTAATGTGGATAACGAGTTTGTTTTTTTGTTTGTCGAATATCAATGTGTTTCTATAGCAGTAAGAGAGCCGTATGCCTCACGGAGTGATAGCAAAAGGAAGCAGGATAATTGGACAGAGTTGGTTGGTAGTTTTTTTCTTCTTTTTGTGTATATTTGTAGTGCAATTTGCATACTCTGTCTTTTGGATAACTTAAATTACTCCCTCCTCTCTCTTACACACTCACTCGGATGATGAACTTCGGCTCATTTTTCAAGACAATCATTGTTAGCAAATATTTGACTTTTTAATTCCGAAAGACGTAATATTTTGTCAGTTTAACTTTTAAATTGTAGTTAACCACCGTGAGTTGGTCGAGTGATTATTAGGGTTCGTAAAAAAAAGTAAAGGGTTTAGAAGGAATGAGTTTGAAACCATGGTTCCATCTATGTAGAAATTGAAATCTTGCAACTCTTGAGGGGTGGCCCCATTGGCTTAGCTCACGGTCTCTAAGTAACACCTATCCAAAGGTCGTGTGTTCAGATCTTTGGATGAGTTTAATAAGAAAAGGCCTTGATGTTTCCAAAGTCTGGACCTTGGAATGAGATTGAAATCTTACAAGTAATTTACTTGACAATCAAATGTAGCAGTGTTTAATAGTTTTGTCCAATGAAATTAGTGCTCACGTTGTGTGCAGTCTCTAAATTGTAGTTGATTTAGCGAATATTTGACTTTTTAATTCTGAAAGGTGTACTGTTTGTTTGTCTAACTTCTAAATTGTAGTTAACTACCATTAGTTGGCTAAGTGACGGTTAGGGTCTGTAAAAGAAAGGGTAAAGGATTTAGAAAAAATGAGTTCGAACCGTGGTACCCATCTACCTTAAGAATTGAAATCTTACAACTCTTGGATGGACGACCCTGTTGGCTAAGGCTCGTGATCTCTAAGTAACACCTACCCAGATGTCACGTGTTCGAATCTTCGAATGAGTTTAATAGAAAAAAATCTTGATATCTCTAAAGTTTGGACCTTGGGACGGGATTGAAATCTTATAGGTTCCTTTGACAATGAAATATAGTAGAGTTTGACAGTTATCTAGTGAGATCAATGAAGGTGTGCATAGTCTCTAAATTGTGGTTGGATTGGTTCATTTTTAGTTGTCATGAAAAATCAATATCAAACCGCCCCTCGTAAGGAGTTGTTCCTTATCTTGATGTTTATGTTTTGAGATCATGTCTAGTTTCATTGTAAAGTCTGCTATTAGGAGTTGTTCCTTATCCCTAGAAGCAATTAAGTGAATGTATGTACATAATATAGAGTTTAAAAGAAGGCATTATTGGTAAATTTTGCTTGTGCAGAAGGGAGGTGTGTACAAGAGATTGTGAAGAGTGCCACTCCAGAAGGCCACATGTGGAGTCATTTTCCTTGCTGGTCTTGGCGCCCATTTTTGTTTTGTTTTGGTCCCATGTTATATTATATTGAATTTTTACTCAAAAGTACTTGTGAGGAGAAGGTGGTTTTTTTCTTTTTTTAAACAAAAACTTGGAGCTAGCACACAGATTCAGCTTCAAGACAAAAAAAGTTTGAAACATTTGTTTGCTAGTTTTTAGGGGAAGAGAAATGAAGCCATGCATCCTCTGATTTCTATCTTTGGCCAACACATCAAAACCTTTCATCATCAGCCTCATGGCCAACAGATTTGCAAAGATTTTCATTTCCACACTCCAATCATTGCCTTTTGCCCCTCTCTCTTCTCCCTTTATTGAGAGAGAGAGGGGATTGGATTTGTATGGTTGGAGGGGGTGAAGGGGGTTTCCTCCACATGCATGCAATATTACTGGTGATTGAAAAATTTCGACCAATCCTTAATTGCCATGTCATTATTCCAAATTAATGACGAAGCTACAAATAATTAAATTTGGGACCAATTATAAATTGACATGTGTCTCAAATTTAATTTGAAGACAAAAATTGACAAATTCTAAAATTAAAAGGTCACATGTCTTCATTTGACCAAATAATTAAAGTTAAATTTGGTCTAATTGGGTAATATGAAATATGGGTTAAAGTTAAATAAAACTCAAATCCAAATTGTTAAGCCCAAATCCAACAAAGCCGAAGTCCAATGGTTGGGCCTAAAAGCATTGAAGTCTAAGCTCACATGCCCATGGAAAGCTCTATAAATAGATGAGCTCTTCTTCATTTGAGAGATTCAGAAATTTTATTCTCTAGATAATTTAGAGAGAATTGAGAGCAAAGAATGCCAAAGTCCTTAAGTTCTAAATAATCCCTGAAGTCCTTAGGTATTGAACGCTTCAAGACAAGTCCTTAGGTGTTGAACTCTCTTTGAAGACCAAAGACTCTTTAAGACTAGTCCTTAGGTGTTGAACACTCTTGGAAGACTAAAGACCCTCTAAGACAAGTCCCTAGGTGCTTAATGCTCTTGGAAGATCAAAGACCCTCCAAGACAAGTCCTTAGGTGCAAAACGTTCCTTGAATATTGAAGACTCTTCGAAGACCAAAGAGGCTTTGAATACCATAAAACTTGAAGACTTTAAAGACCAAAATCTCTTTGAAGACAAGTCGAAGGCATTTGAAGCGTACAAGACTCCAAGACTTCGATCGTATCTTTAAGAGGATCAACAAGCCAAGGGCCTATTCAACGATCAACAAGCCAAGGGTCAACAAGCCAATGGCTGATCCAAAGATCAACAAGCCAAAGGCCGATAATCTAACTATCAACAAGCCAATGGCCGATTCAAAGATCAACAAGCCAAAAGCCGATCTAACAAGGTCAACAAGCCAAAGGCCATCAAAAAAGACCAACAAGGGTGCTTGAGAACGAGCTGTCCAGCCTTCAAGACATTTGTACATAAGAGAGAAAGAATTAAAGAAACAAATTAAAGATTGTATCACACCCATAAAATTAATACAAATACAAATTCATTTACATGTGTCTCATTTATCTTTCTTTATTGAAATCTCGTGTGAACAATCACATTTGGGGGATGAAAATGAAAGTTTTTGAGCCACAAGAAATTTGAATTCATAGCCTCTCAAGAAAAAATATCTGTTAGGTTGAAAATTTATGAGACATATTAATTGTGTTTACGAAGTTGTCAACTTGAACATAACTCTACTAGTTAAGACATATAACTCTTGATTAAGATGTCAGAAGTTTGAATCTCCATACTATATATATATATATATATTTGAGTTCAACTACATTTAGAGGTGGGAGAATTCGAATATGTAATCTCTTAATCAAAGGTACACGACAATTACCACTGCTCACTTTGGTAATATATATTTGGTGACAGATTTAAAATCTAAAAACATTGAAAATATGTAAATGTTCTTTTAAATTTTTGAATCTCATAATCTAAATACAATTCAAATTTGTTTCTAGAAGTATACACGCCAAATTTATTCGTTGAATTCACTTGGTGTAGTGAATTTGAAAACAAGATGGCAAACATGTTGACATTTTCATTATATTAGCTATTGTTTAGGGCCATATCGACATTTACTTTGGTAAAGGAAGAAATTCTTGAGTTAAGTCGTGGCCAATCTCTTGAATCGATTTTGTGAATTCTTTCGAGTAATCTTTCACTTATATACGAATAAACATATTGAACTTGTGTATCTGGTCGAAGAGAGCAGAATTTGTTTTTAAACATCTACTTTTTTGGGCAAAAAAAACACATCTACTTTGGAAGCATGATTGCAATATAATAAAGGAAGATAATAAACATATGACATGTACTTGTGAATTCACAATAAAACTTCCCGTCACAAAGTAAATCACGTGAAATAAGGGTGCGTTTTAACCGTAATGAATTCGGACGTAATGAAATTGTGGCACAAACGTAAATGGAATGAAAAAGGATAAAATGCAATGGAATTATGATAGATTGTATTGGTTTTATCTACCTCTGAAATTGGAATAAAATAGATATGATTAACATAATGCATTTTTATATTTTTAATTAATTAAAATGCAATAACCATACTATCAGAATAAAGATGCCCTTCTTAAATTTTATTTATTTATTCAAATTTTTATACTTGAAAAAAATTTAATACCTAAATTTAAATTAAAAAATATAGGATTTTATAAAATAAAATAGCAATTATCCTAAATTTTGCCCATCTAATTCAAATCCAAATTTCAATATGGAAAACACACCATTTTGATATAAAATATTTAAAAAAAATAAAAAAAAATACAATTATTTTGATTTAATAATATAATATTATTTATTTTATTTTAAAATGATTTTTGTAAAAGACCAAACCAAAAATACACATATCAAAAAAATGATTAAAAAATCATAATAGATTCTGGTTCGCAAATATTGTGCCATCAAAATATGGTCTAGCCAAAATTCACGCATAAACAAATATCGATCTCGATTCCAATAAAAACGATGGCCAAGCCAAAATTGCATAAAAAAAATATTGATCTCAATTATCAATTTCATCTAAATATCGATCTCGATTCACATAAAAACGATGGCCTCGCCAAAACGTCGATCTCATCTAAATATCTATCTCGATAAACGCAATTTCTCGCAAATATGGTATGGACATAACCTCTCATCTAAATATCTATCTCGATAAAACATAGTATCTCGCACACATGGCCTGGCCAAAACTTACGCATATATATATATTTTTATCAATCTAAAAATTGGCCCAAAACCATAGACAATAACCCTCGAGAATGCCTTATTCACTAGTGCGTTTCATCCAACTAAAAATGTGAGACTAGAAATTTACGATGCTACGTGAAATCTTTTCGCCATGGGCAAAACGATGGTCTAGAAAATAACGGATAAGAAATTTATTATTATTTAGTTCAAAAATAAGGGGTGGGGGATTTGAACCCATGACCAAGTTGGTCATGAGCACATACATTTATGTCAGTTAAGCTATACTCTTATTGGCATTTGATTGATTACGATTATTGGTAGGTAAATGCACCCTAATTGTAACTATATATATCTTTTTAAAAATAATTGTTCAAGTTATACATATTATTAAAAAAAATGCTAAATAACAAAAAAAAAAAAAATACCCTGAACTTTGCCCTTGGTTTACAAAATACCTCTATTCTTTTAAAAGTTGCAATATTGCTTTGACCTTTCAAAAATATTTCAAAACTACTTTTGAAGTAGAAAAACAATCAGAATGTTGAAAGAAAAGTCAACGTATCTAAATGTCATGTTCTTTCAGACTTAATCAAGACAAGCATCATAGTCATTGCCACCTCGTTTCAAATCATCACTATGTCAATTTTCGTCCAACATTCTTACGGATTTCTACTCTAATGATAGTTTTGAAACGTCAAGGATAATATTGTTGTTAGATTAAATTAGATATTATGAATTGATTTAGATTTCTTATTCGAATTATGTTTTGAGATAAGATAGTTTGTTCAACTTTCATATAAATAGACTTTAGGTTTGTATTTCATTTATGCAATTCAATATCGAATTGAAACCCTAGCCGTCTTTTGTGTTCTCTTTCTCTTTTCCGTTCCCTAAAATTAACAATTGCAACTTTTGAGATAATACTTTTGAAATAATAGAAGTATTTTTTAAACAAGAGGCAAAGTTTAAAGATATATTTTTTTAATTTAACCTTTAAAAAATTGGAGCTTGTCAATTTTAAATTGTATATAGTTGTGTTGATATAACTCAAAAAGGTAGAATCCGTTAATTTAAAAATGATTAGGATACTATTAAAAAAAAAAGATAGATCCAAATTTATCCCCAATAACTTTTAGGCTAAACACAATCCGAATATAGCTCCGTTAATTTAAAAATGATTAGGATACTATTAAAAAAAAAAAAAAAGATAGATCCAAATTTCTCCCCAATAACTTTTAGGCTAAACGCAATCTGAATATAGCTCAACTGATTAAAACATATATTATCAATCAAGAGGTCTGTCCAAATCCTCACCCTTGCATGTTGTTGAGCTCAACAAAAAAAAAAGTTCATACTAAATATATATAAAGAAAATTCTTAATTTGTTAAGTTATTCCACTTAATTTTTTTTAAAACTCTATTCTACCTTTAATCTAATGAAGATTCTCAACTAGATCCAAAAAAATTTATGTTAAAATTTGTTAAAAAAATTTGATGGAAGAAATTAATTTTGTTGATAGGAAGTAAGATTTTGTTAATAATTTTGACAATCTAACATTTTTTTCGAGAACACTTAGGGCCCACTTGGATTGTCTTTTCAAGTGTTTATTTTTGAAAAAATAGTCATTTTAATAAGATTAGTGTTTGACAACCACTGAAAATGACCTTTTAAAAAATGAGTTTGAGAAATAAGTTATTTTGCGTGAAACACTTGAAGCCAAATTTTAGGAAAAAAGGTTTTTAGGTGTTTAACTTGAAATCCCTCCCAAATTTTCATGACATATAAAATGTTCAAAATACCCTCACATTACCCCTCCCAAATTTTCCTCTCCTCACCTTCACTTCCACCATGCCCGTCAGCTACCACTCCGACGACCACCGCCAACAACCCCTTTGGCAACTACCGCAGGCCACCCCCTTCGACAGTGGTCGACGTTAGTCAGCGACCGGTCATATTGTTTTAAATGCAAATTTGAATTTATAGCAATTTGACCTTAGTAAAAGCATTTTGAGTGTAGAGCAAACCAAACAAACTTGTGTATCAAAAACACTTTTTAGAAAATATAACCAAACATATGAGTGTTTTAATTCTAAATAGTTTTTTTATAAAAAAAAATGCATTTTTGAAAAACACTTAAATTCAAAGGTAATACGAGCCATTAGGTTGTTTGTTTGGTGGGAATCTAAGATTCCTATGAGATGGCATTTGAATTACCTAGTTGATTTTGCATAAATATAGGATACCTGAGATGCATGGACATCTTAGGATGCCCATAGGAGGGGCCGTTTTTTTTAAGATTTTTTTGGATGCCCATAGGTAATAGATGCCTAAGAATAAGATGTTTAGAAATAAAAAATGCATGAGAATAAGATGACTATGTTTGGTTCTACATGAGAATCTTATTAGATTTTTATATATACCAATGATATTTATATTTGTTTGAAATTAATATATTAATTTTATGTAATTGTAATACATTAAATAATGAATTAATATTCTAATAAATAAATACAATTCAATTAATATACTAATAATATAGTTTAATTGGCATGTACTTCTACCTTTGAGGTTGGAGGTTCAAATCTCCATACCCCATTTGTGTTGTACTAAAAAAACAATATAATTTAATTAATTATAAGCAATAGATGACGTAGACAATAAACATGTTACGTCAATGTTTTGCAAGTATGTTTTATGAGAGGTAAGAATGTTTCAACCACGAAATAGTGTCCAAGTAGGCAATTACGCTCTACAAATAATGTGCAAGTTTGTTTTATGAGATTGATCTTATAAATCTTATATAATTGTGATATATTATTAATAAAATAATAAAAATTAACTCCAAAAAATAATATATATATTTTTTAAAAAGTAATAACTAATAATTAATTGATCACAAATAACTCATGAATAATTAATTATAATGATTATCTTTACCATAAATTAATAATATTTGTAATTAATTTATTAAATATATTATTAATTAATGAATTGATATTTTCATAATTGATTTTATAATTGATGTTTATGCTTGTTTTATGAAATTGATCCTAAAAATATTATTTCGGTACATTGTTTAATGAATTAACCAAAATTAATTTAAATAAATAGAAATAAATTAATTGATTATAAATAATTTTAATTAAATAATTCATTATAGTTATTGAAAATAAATGTATATACTAAATATTAATTAAGAAGAGAGAGAGGAAGAGTGAGAGAAATAGAGATAGTGTGTGGGCATAAAAAAACCCACACTTTTTGAAGAGTATAGAAAACCTCTATCGTAGAAATAAGTGATGTCTATGTTCAAGCTTGCAAACTTTGTGTCCAAACAAGGGGATCCATAACCATTTCCATTCCATCCGCATTTTCCTCCATCCATCCAAACATTCCCATGCCCAATCTTTTTATATTTTATGCCCTGAACAATGGGTTTCCAAGATTTCTATGTTGAAAGCATTTTCTATTTACTTTTTTGCCCTTTCTTTTTCTTGTATGTATGTGTGTGTGTTTCCTCAATTTTCTTTATTTTCATTTTACACTTAAAATAAATCAATGTATTCATTCAGTAATAAAGTAATAAACAACTCTATGCAATTAACTATATTTATATTTTTCACTTATTTTCAATTGAAATTTAAAGTAAAATTTTCGATTTTTTTTACTTTTCCAATAGTGATCCCCCAACGATTAAAAAAAAACTATCACAAATAGATATTATTCTCTCAAATTTTCTCTATTTTATTAAAGTAATATATAAATTATTTGAAGATAGGTAAGAGTATTGTTGGAATAATACATTATTTTAAGACATTTTCTGACAAAAATCCTACAAAACAAACATTACTATCTAAATATTCATAGGCATCCTTACAAAATGTTACACCTATTTCTACATTTTGGAAAAATATATATATAATTGGAAAGTATAATCGAATGATTAAAATCGAATGGTTGATTTTCGGTGTCGATTTTGGCCCATAACCGACGCTGACCGACCGATGCTCACCCATAGTAATAGGGTGTAGATAAATATTTTTCATCCATATACTAATAGTAAGAGCATTTTTTAACTTTTTTTTTAAGGTTAAGAGTATTAATACAACTTTTGAAAGTTTAGAGGTATTTTAAAATGAGGTACTAACAATTTCTATCCGTATACTAACAGTAAGGGTATTTTTGAACTTTTTTTAAACGTTTAAGGATATTTTTGATTTTTTTTTTTAAGTTTAAGAGTATTAATGAAACTTTTGAAAGTTCAAGAGTATTTTTGATAACGATTTCCATCTAAAATTAACGATAAGAATATTTTGAACTTTTTTCTAAGTCTAAGAATATTAATGAAACTTTTGAAAGTTCATAAGAATATTAATGAAATTTTTGAAAATTCAGTAGCATTTTTGAAACAAAGTACATAGTTCATGAATATTTTTTATAATTTAACCACTAAATAAATACAGCTAAACAACCGTGACACCAAATAAGGTGCGCACACGGTGTATTTTAGTCACAAAATCTTATAAATCACTATCATGCGCAGTGTAAATACGGCAGTCGTGAGAATTGTCTTCGCTCGTTCTTTCTCATTGCTTGGGGTTGTTTAGAAGGTCAAATTTATCCATTATCTTTCAGTTACAGGTGCCGTTGCTTGTTTTTTCCTCTTCAATTTGCAAGATATTTCCCTTCTCTGTTCAAGTTTCATGGTCCTCTGTGTTTAACGCGCGGTAATTTCATCACAGATACAACTGTATTTTTCGAATTTAGGGTTTCCATCAGCTTCAATGTAGTCGGTGTTCATAATTGATTTACGAGCTGCAACTTTTTGTACACTTTCTCAACTTATGGTGGCACTTGCCGCTGTCGGAACTGTGATTTCTGTGTCGAATGGGTGGTGTCGAAATACCCAAGTGGCTTAAAGGGCTGCCTTTGGCGCCGGAGTTTCGGCCGACTGATACCGAATTTTCCGACCCAATTGCTTACATATCTAAAATTGAGAAGGAAGCTAGTGCTTTTGGGATTTGTAAGATTATCCCTCCATTTCCCAAGCCTTCCAAGAAATATGTTATTTGTAACTTGAACAAATCTCTTTCGAGGTCCTCAGAGTTAAGTCGTGACCTAAATGCGTCAAATGTCTGTTCTTCATCCAAGTTGGGTTCTGCAGATGGTGCAAACGAGGGAGAGGTTCGGGCAGTTTTTACGACTAGGCACCAGGAATTGGGTCATAGTGTTAGGAAAACGAAAGGGGTAGTTCAAAATCCGCAGTTTGGAGTCCACAAGCAAGTATGGCAAAGTGGGGAGATTTATACATTGGAGCAATTCGAGTCTAAGTCAAAGGTTTTTGCTCGTAGTGTGTTAAGTGGGATTAAGGAGCCATCTCCTCTGGTTGTAGAATCATTGTTTTGGAAGGCAGCTGCTGATAAACCCATTTATGTGGAGTATGCAAATGATGTGCCGGGATCTGCTTTTGGAGAACCCGAGGGTAAATTTCGTTATTTCCATAGGAGGAGGAGGAAGAGGAACTATTATCACCGAAGTAAAGAACAGTCTTCTGAACTCAAGAGTGGGGAAATGGAAACTTTGACTGATACCCTCTCTCGGGATAGTGGAGGCACGTCCACCAGGGATGATCTGAATACAAGTCCAGAGATGTTGAAGCCATCAACTTCCACGGTTTCCTCGGAGGATGCTTCACACAACTCTAGAGGAAAAGGTTCAGATTCTTGTATTAACATGGAAGGGACGGCAGGCTGGAGGCTTTCAAATAGCCCTTGGAACTTGCAAGTAATTGCACGGTCACCTGGATCACTTACGCGTTATATGCCGGATGACATTCCTGGCGTTACTTCTCCAATGGTTTACATTGGCATGTTATTCAGTTGGTTTGCTTGGCATGTTGAAGATCATGAGCTGCATAGCATGAATTTTCTTCACGTAGGCTCTCCAAAAACTTGGTATTCTATTCCTGGAGATCGTGCATTTGCTTTTGAGGAAGTAGTGAGAACTCAGGCTTATGGTGGCAGCATCGATCACCTAGGTATGGATTCATTTTGGTTAAGCAATTGTGTACATGTGTTTTTCGTTTTTATGGTGGTGGTTTGTGTGGGGGGGGGGGGGGGGGGGGGGGGGGATAGCGATTTTAAATACATTCTTTCTAAACATGAAATAGAAAATTCTAGTAGGTTTCCTTTTCTTTTTGCTAAGAAAACCACTTCCATTATGAGGATTGGAATTATAAAAGGCCATACAAAAATAGAGGCTAGCTCTAGAAAGTAGCGAATAAATGGGGGAAACAATTACGTAAGAGGTCCCCCTCCCTCCTGGAGATCATGCATTTGCTTTTGAGCCAGTAGGTAGGAACTCAGGTTTATGGTGGTAGTTTTGACCACCGAGGTATGGATTCTTTTTGGTTAAGCAATTGTGTGTATGTGTTTTTAAAGGGTGTGGGAGGCTAGAATAGCATTTTTAAATACATTATTTTTAAACTAGAGAACAGAAAACTCTATTAGATTTCATTTTCTTTTGCTAAGAAAACCGCCTTCATTAAGAGGATTAGAAGTATAAAAGGCCATACAAAAATAGAGGCTACCTCAAGTAAGTAGCCATTTTGGGGTGGGGGGGGGGGGGGGGGGGGAATACTTAGGACGCCCCCCCAGGATGAAAATTGAAACTTGAAACTTGATGGAGGGAATGATTGAAATTAGATTACTTCAATTAGCTCATTTTCTACTAGTTGAATGGTTCTTATCATTCTGAACAAGTTGAAGATTTCTTTCTTTCATGTCATTGTTATAACTCATGTTCAGTTACTCTTATTGTCAGCTGCTCTTACATTACTGGGTGAAAAGACTACACTTCTATCTCCCGAGACAGTGATTGCATCAGGTATTCCTTGTTGCAGGTAAGTTTCTGGAAATGCCATTTCTTCTACTTCTTCTTAAGTTCATTGTTTTGGAGCTTGGACTAATACTTGCTCTGTTTTCTTAGATGTCCTTGCTGGTGTTCTCCTCATGTTTACTTTAGTGTTTTCCGTTAGGTTAATCCAGAATCCAGGAGAATTTGTTGTCACCTTTCCAAGAGCTTACCACGTTGGGTTCAGTCATGGTAATTTCTCTTGAATTTTCTTCTTATTATACAGGCATACAATGGGTTTACTAGCATTATGATGCTTGAAAGTTTACTTTTGTTGTAGACACATTTTGGATGTGGTAATTTGGCAAACTTTTTTGTATGAAATAGAATTTAGAAACTCCGGTTTCTTTTTTTTTTGATAAGAAACATCAAGAACAGGTATATTCAAGGAAATAACCAAAACAACCTAAGGGCCAGTGGTAGAGAAAACCCCTCCCCAAAAAACTATCTCAAAAGAGCCTGCCAATCATTCATGATCATTAACAAGCTATAATTACAAAAGACCTTTTTGTGTAACGAAATCCACCAAGAGGCCGTATTGTGTACATAGTTACAAAAAGAATTAACACTTAAAGACTTATCCTCAAAAGCTCTGGCATTTCTTTCCTTCCAAAGAAACTCTGGTTTCTTTATCTGTTGAGTTTTGATATCATAAATTTATGTCTAGATTTTCTATAAGTGGGTATCTTTGAGATGGACCTGGAAATGTATAACCAGGCTGAAGACAGTTAAGAGGCTACTAAGGTTATACACCTACTCTTGATAGTCCAAAATGCCCACATTGAAATTTAGGGTGCCAGCTAATAACTTTGCTATTAATTTTTCTATCATTGTTGAACTTGAAGTTTGAAATTATAATTTATCAGTTTATCATTTTCTGAGTCATATTTCTCTGACTATATTTCGTTATATCATGTACTGTCCAGTTTAATCTGATGGACATCATTCTATGGAGTAGTGCTGAATTTCCCTCTCTTGCTTTTGATGCAAACATAGTGCGATAGTTGATAAAGTAGCTGATTATTGATATAAGGACTTTTCAACTGTAACTTTGTATGGTGTCTTTGAATGGCCATTGTTGGTTTTAACCATGCCTGTGTTCTATCTTCTTCGCATGGTGTACTATCACATTCTCTCTTGTATATTTGATGGAAAACACATTTCTATATTTTGATTAAATTTTTTGCTATATATAATCCTTTCTTCAATAGGCTTTAACTGTGGGGAGGCTGCTAATTTTGGAACTCCACAATGGCTCAGCGTAGCCAAGGATGCTGCAGTGCGCAGAGCTGCAATGAATTACCTTCCCATGCTTTCTCATCAGCAACTCCTATACCTTTTAACAATGTCCTTTGTTTCAAGGTTTGTGTATCTTTTGTTGTTATGTTTATCTAATTACTTGTTTGTCAAGAGATGAACTGAAGTTCTTTTGTCGTTGCCAAAACAGCTTGTGTGTTATAGAAGTAGTTGTATTTAAAATTTATGAATTTTGGTTGCCCCAAGTGAAAATACGTGGATGTTATACTGGTATTGATCATATTTCACCAATATATTTTTATCTATCCAGAGCATGTGATTTGGGAAAAGTTGAATAAACCACACTCCATTATAGATTTATAGTTGTGGAGCTAACTACATTTGGTCTGAGTATTACCTAATCTCCATTGTTTCTAGACTGGTGTCCATGATTGCTATTTGAAGCTTAGCTGGTTACATGATTTAATTTTCCATTAGCATAAGGAGATGATGTGACAAATTTAACCTTTCAATGTCCATGTAATATGTTGCATTAGTTGAGTGGCTATTACAATTTTATATGTGACAACTTATCTGGGCTTTGTCCACTGTCATTTTTCTTCATGGTTTTTTATCCCAAAAAAAAAGTTCTATTTACAGTCACAACTTCGAAAGTTGCTCAATGAATAATAAATCTTCTTATTTTTACTACACCGATTGTTATGGGTCATGCTTCCAGTTATTAGTGTACTTTTTCCTTATGTGCATTTTGTAGCTAAATAAGATGGATTAATTACATCAATCAGTGCCATTTTGCTGTGAACTGTGTAATGTTCACAACAAAGAAGCCTTACTAGATTGAAGAGAGAGAGAGAGAGTTAAACCTGCTGTCAGAGGTGAATTATGACCCAGGTCTGAAGCTATTTATGTGTGAGACTTTGAGGCTAATACAAGTCTTAAGATTATTATCTTTTTTATTTAAATTTTTTTAATATGAGAAACAAAGGAATATATATATCAACAAAGAAAGGTGTGTTCACCTTTGGGATGAGGGGTCCCTAAGCCAAAAAGAGAGAAGTCAAACAAAAGGCCTCCAATTTAAGTTGATGATGATCAACAAAAGAGGTGTGTTATAAAAGGAGCTGTCTATGGCTTTCCATTTCAATGCCATGTGTTGTAAACGATTACAAAAAATATTAAAAGGATTTTACTTATCTGAAAAAGTTCTAGAATTTCTTTCCTTCCAGATTTGTCAAAGGAGAGATCTGAGTGCATTGGACCATATAACTCTGCCCCTTCCTTTGAAGCCACCCACCGGAGATTAGTTGTGCTAGGCCATCTTCAATGTTTTTAGGGTGACACCAAGCCATGTCTAGGCGGTTTAGGATAAAATTCCAGCCTTTGTATGCGAATGAACAGTGGAGAAATAAATGCCGGCTAGTTTCTGCACTCTTTTTGTGCATAAGACATATGTTCGGAGATAAGATTGGGTTTCGTCTTTTGCACTCTGTCCATGGTATTTAGACTTGATGGCTTATTCCGTACCGAAATTTCTATGATCACCAGTCAGTTCACTTGGTCTCTTTTTTTTTGAATTCAACAACATTTGCGGGTAGAGAGATTCGAACCTTTGACTTCTTGGTGGAGGGTATATGCCAATTACCACTGAGCATTGCTCAATTTGGCATTAGTTCACTTGGTCTCATATGAGGGAGCATCTTGTTTAGACTTAGACAGACAAATTCTCTCTTCAGGGTTTGGATTTTCAAGCTCAAACACTCTAGAGTTGTGAGGAAGACCAGAAGGACTTCGAATCATTTCCCTTTTCTGTTGGATACATGAGAAATGTGGGGCTCATGCCTTTTAAGTTAAAAAATTGCTGGTTACAACGTAAGGAGTTTGCAGCTCACCTTGTATCTCTCATTCAATCAATGAAATGTTTTTTTTTTCTTTACCAAAATAATAGTAATAATAGTGATGATGTTTTATGCTACCTTCTTGAGTTGACCAGTTATGTTTTATGTTTAGATGTACTTTTCACTTAATACCTGATTTACGCAGATTTTGTGTATTTTCTCTTCTTATTGCATCTACCAACAAATTGAATTAATTCACTTGCTGTGTTTGTTCTGTTTGGATCTTTGGATGTCAGAGTACCTAGATCCTTACTTCCAGGTGTTCGAAGTTCACGGCTTAGAGACCGGCAAAAGGAAGAGAGAGAATTTATGGTTAAGAAAGGGTTTGTTGAGGACATTTTAAGAGAAAATAATATGTTATCTGTTCTTCTAGAAAAAGAATCGAGTTGTCGAGCAGTGTTGTGGAATCCAGACATGCTTCCATATTCAAGTAATTCTCAAGTGGCCAATACAAATTCTGCAGTTGCACCCTCGCCAAGAGAAAATGTTTCATGCAACCATATTGAAAGTCTTGATAGTAATGACAAGAATGTGCAGAATGTCATTGATGAGATGACCTTGGATTTAGAAACTATGAATGATATTTACTTGGACAGTGATGATTTGTCATGTGACTTCCAAGTAGATTCTGGGACACTGGCATGTGTGGCCTGTGGTATTCTTGGTTTTCCATTTATGTCTGTGGTACAACCGTCAGAGAAGGCATCAAGGGAACTTTCTGTCGATCATCTGTCTATTCATAAAAGGGGAGGAGGTTTTGGACCAAAGGATGCTCACTGCTCTCCTTACTTTGGTGGCACTCATCCTGGTACTGGGCACCATCTGTGCATTGTGATTTTATTTTATAGCATTTTTTTTTTGGATATTTTATGGCAATGTCTTTCTTTTAAAATGCAACCAGTCAGAAATAACATAACATATTTCATTTGTAGTTATAAACTTATATCTATGTTATAGAAGGATATTGTATGTCTTAAGATAGTACTTCATGTGAATGTGTGGTTTGTGGTTCCATTGATTTTTTGAATTCTTCGAGCATGGTTGTGTGTGATTGTTTAGAAAATAAATTATGGAATGTTTTTATCTTGTGAGTCTGCTAGTTTTCTGTAAATTTATAATCTGCTGGTTTACCAGCTAGAGTTGTATGCTCACTACCTTCTTTATGTAATTCTAGTTAGGGCATGTTTGTGAGTGATTTTGGAATGATCATAATCACTTTTGCCATACCCTTTGATTTTGGGCATGACAAAAGTGATTTTGGTCATTCCAAAATCACTCCCAAACTGTCCTTATATTTTCAGTCACTTATTTTTTTCTTTTTCCTTTACTTTTCCTCTGTGGATTTCATTGTTCTGTGGTGGGCTATTAAGGCTGATATTGAGTACGATATCTTTATTGCCAACTGATTCATTATTGGAATTTGATTATCTGAATATCGTGGTTCTCATGTAAACAAAAATTATCTGAATATTGTGGTTTGGATTAGTGGTGAATGGGACAAGTAAATTGAGATTATAAGCTTGTATCATTGTGGTTACCTATTTAGTATATTGGTGATCTACATTGCTTTTGACGATCCAGAGATATATTCAGGTGTACACAATTAAACTTAAACACCCACAATTATTGAAAAGTGACGTAATCCTTATATAAAGTAATAGGCAGAATATTTCTGTAGCATCATTCTGATGGGCTAAAATTTAATCACATGCAAAAAACTCACCTTTAAATATGAGAGTTGAGTTATTATTATAAATTATAATTTCGGTGTCACTATTGGTTTTTTATTTTTATTTTTATTTTTTACCCTATTGATGATACTAACATTTTTTTGTACCAAAGAATTATATGAAATTGAAGACCACTGTTTTATTCTGCTGTGGCTGAAGTTCTTCTAGTTCTGAGATGACTGGCTAATTTACTTTGCAGAAGATTCCACTTCTGTACCTGATGTTAATTGTCTCTCAAAGAATCTTTCAGTAGCATCAATTCCCAAGTTTGACAAGGGGTGGAACACGTTTAGTAAATTTCTGAGACCTAGAAGTTTTTGCTTGCAGCATGCTGTGGACATAGTAGAGTTACTGCAGAAGAAAGGTGGAGCGAGTATACTTGTGATTTGCCATTCAGGTATGGTTGGCCTTAATTGGCTTTTCATTCCTTAGCTTTTGTTCCATAGTTTATGACAGTTGAAACTGCTTTAAATTCGATTAATTGATCCTTCTCTGTTTGGAAATTGGGTAGACTATCATAAAATAAAGGCAAATGCAGTGGCAATAGCAGAGGAAATTGGGAACAATTTTGTTTACAATGATGTTCGATTGGATATTGCATCTGAGCAGGATCTGAGGTTAATAGATCTTGCAGTTGATGAAGAACGTGGTGAATGTCGAGAAGACTGGACCTCTAGATTAGGAATCAACTTGCGGCACTGTGTAAAAGTTAGAAAAAGCTCCCCAACAAAGCAGGTTCAGCACGCATTGAAATTGGGCGGTTTGTTCCTCAACAGAAACCATGGCTTCGATCTCTCCACTCTCAATTGGCTATCTAAAAGATCACGCTCGAAGAAGATAAATCATCTGGAGCGTCGCAAACCATTCCAGAGCATGCCACTCAAGGATGAAGTTTTGGGGGAAAAGTCTAATTGCAGAATACCAAAAAGAGAAGAAAAGTTTTTCCAATACTACAGAAGGAACAAGAAATCAGGCAACTCTACAGGCGTTGGTTCTGTTACACAGCCAGCTAGCAGTGGAGATTCTAGTGACCTTTGTAATGTTAGGAGTTTCAGAAGCAATACATCAGAGTTGGTGATTCCTGATCCAACTGGGACGACCAATCAGCAGGATCAAGTGCTTCAAGATTGTGGAAATACAAATTCAGACCCTACCTCTTCAATGATAGCAGATCCCATCTCTACTGTAGTTGGTAGGATGACTGAGCCCCAGATAGAAAATTGTTTGCCAGAAGAAGTTTATGTTGATGGCGAATCTTATAATTTACCAGTGGATGTCTCTGGGATGCAGCAGAAGATCACGACCACATTAGACACAAGTGAGCCAAATAAAAAAGCTGTACTGCCAAGTGTTACTGGTCCACTTGTCAATGCCATCAATGAATCTTTTGAAATGCATCAAGTGCAAGAAATTATTGGGAGTTGCAATAAAACAAATCAGGAACGCGATATTGCTTCTGTGGAGCAATCACATGCCCGGGCTGATGTGTGCTTGGATGAAGTTAATCTTGCCGAGTCCACAGGTTTATGTAGTTCCATCCATCTTGAGAGTTCAAAAGTGGTGATGGACAATGAAGATGTGAGGAATTTAAGTAGTGAAGCTTGTGATAACATGACTAGGGATGACGATGTGGGACAAGAAATTGAGATTGCTAACAGAATAAAAGATATGGAGGAAGATTCTTGTAGTTTCATCCCAATAAAGCTGCAGCATTGTCCAGATATTGAAGGTCACAAGCAGTTTGGTCATTTAGATGATAGAATAGAACGAGAAATGAAGCCTACATGTAGAAGCAACGAGAGTGAACCTCGTTTAACTAATACTGGAACACCACCAGATGCTGCTACTTCTAACTCGAGGGACAGGACTTCTGAAGTTTCAAGAGTGGTTTGTGAAGCCCCCAATTTATGCAATGCTGTGACATCAGATGATTTAGTAAATAATCTTCAGACGTTTGATGCGGATGTTGAAACTCAGTCGGTTTCTGGCGTTCAATTGAAAGCTCAACAGTCGTCCTGTTTAGCAGATGAAAAATCTATTGAAAATTTTGGAAGCCAGGAAGATAGAGACAACCTCTCTGATACTTCGATGGCAAGTACCAGGGTCCAGAATGAGACACCTACTGAACCTACAACTCCAATGGATGAACCTGGTTGCAACTCTTGCATACTACTAGGGGAAAGCCCCATGGATGTTGAAGCTAGTGGAGAGGTCTGTGGTAGAGAAAACTTGACTGGTGGAATGACTCCAGGTGATGACATGGAATGTGCAAATATGAGTAGAGATGAGCATAATGACAATCCTTCTCCGACTCAATCGGAGACCTGTGATGCTACTGAAATTTGTTCTTCAAAGCACAACAAGCCTAGGTCAGATGTGGAAAAGCAAAGAAAAAGAAAGAGGCATGAGGGAATTATAATCGAAAATGAGTTTAGTTCCTGTGATTTTATACGAAGTCCATGTGAAGGGTTGAGACCAAGGGTTAGTAAGAATTTAACTAATAGAAGTGGCACTGATGTCAATATATCAGTACAGGAGAAACCGGAGAGAAAGAGAGTCAGAAAACCATCTGACAGTGTTCCTCCAAAGCCTAAGAAAGATATTAGAAAAGGGTCTTATAAATGTGACCTTGAAGGCTGCCGCATGAGTTTTGAGACAAAGGCAGAACTAGCCTTGCACAAACGCAACCAGTGCCCACATGAAGGATGTGGGAAGAGGTTCAGCTCCCACAAGTATGCAATGCTTCACCAGCGTGTGCATGATGACAACCGACCTCTGAAGTGCCCATGGAAAGGTTGTTCCATGTCATTCAAATGGGCGTGGGCTAGAACCGAGCATATTCGAGTGCACACAGGGGAGCGGCCATACAAGTGCAAGGTAGAAGGCTGTGGCCTGTCTTTCAGGTTTGTGTCAGATTATAGTCGACATAGACGAAAAACTGGGCATTACGTTGACCAACCCGCCTGAAAATTGTTCAGGCCAGTATGTTTCCATAGAAGCAAATGGGATATCTGTAGTCAAGAAAGGGCTGTAGAAGCTCAATGTAGTGTTGTACTTCTAAAGTTAGGTTCACTGATAGTCGTGTAGAGGTCGTGAACTTATTTATTCTCAGAGATTTGTATAGTTTGCTAAAGTTAACTGATGATGTCTCTGGCTGGAATGGAAGCACAGAACAATAGGATGGTATACCATGGGGGTCTGGTTTAAAGGGCCTTGCTGGTTGGGATTTCTGGACTTGTTGTATCATCCTTAAGAAAAAGGATCAACTCTCCTTTTTGTTGCAAATGTGGAGAGAATTTGTTTCTTGTAAAGAGAGTCCGGATTGATGACGGATGTTGGAAAACTTCCATCTTGAAAAACATGATTACTTGGATAAGTTTCATGTCATCTTACTTCCAAAATTTCCCAAAACCAACATTCACTTTTGCTTCTCTCAAAAAATTTTGCTCACTCAAACGCACATGAAGGGGCTTTCAAATGAATGTGAAAACTCCTCTGGAAATGTTTTGGCAATTTTTTCCTCCGTTCAGAAATCCCCAAGTGGAGATATAAGTTTTCGAAGATGGGGGATGCAGTAATAACTAGAAAATCTTCAACATTCAATAAAGAAAAATGGAGTAACTATGCACTTTACTCATTTTTTTTGGACTGACTCTTCATTGGTTCTTTATTCGGGAGGGTTAAAATATCATTTGGTCCCTCTATTATAGGATTTGTTTTATTTTAGTTACTGTACATTTAAATGTCTAAATTTAATCTCTATACTTTTAATAAATCTTAAAATTAGTCTTTACTTACATTTATTGTTAACTTTAAAAAAAATTGTAGTCCCTATTGAAATAAATTTTAGAAATACATTAACGTCATGTTTTTTCTTGAATGGAAATTTTTGTTATTATTTTACCAAGTTTGATAAAAATTAACAATAAGGAAATATTAATTTCAAACTAATAATGACTAATTTTAAGATTTATTGAAATACTATAACTAAATTTGGTATTTAAAACTCAAAGAACAGGAATCAAAATGATATATTAACCCTTTTTTAAAGTATGATTCTAGTCTAATGTGTCATACAAAAACTGGTAAAAGGACCCATTGGAGAGAATGGAGTTTTTTTTTTTTTTTTTCTTCAGAAAATGGTGAACTCAATTTGATCATATTTGTTGGTGGAAGATTCCTAACTGTGTTACATTATATGCCAAAGTGAGCTTAGTTCAACATATACTCTCGATGAAGAAGTTAGAAATTCGAATCCCTCCATCTCAAATGTATTGAACTAAAAAAAACTGTGTTACATTATACATGTGTTTAAAGGTAAAAATCTAGTCATTATGAACACTCTAATCAACTAAAAACTGAACTATAACTGCAACTACAAATAAAATGTACATGGAAAGAAACAGGGTTTGGCTGATCTACTTGTAACTTTTACATAAGAATACAATGAACAAGCCTGAAGAGGCAACATTGCCAAATAAAAGAATAAGGATTGGTATACCAAATTATATACATCTTCTGAACTGGATATTCATGTGTGAGTAAATCCAAAACTTCTGAGGTGCCTGAAAATGGTGTATTGTTGCTCTAGATTGCCAACTGCTCGAAGAAAATGGCAGAGGACTGAATCTCGTAGTTAACGCATCACTTTCTTCGAAAGATCAACATACAAACATACGAAAATATCCGAAAAATAACACCTGTGACCATTAGGAGGAGTAGGCAAATGCCCCAATCATGAAGGTCAAACCCACTTCTATTCAAAGCTCCACAGCGAGTTATCAGCCACACACCATCATACCTATAGAACAGAACCAGTTATCTCAGGAAGTTTGTTTCGTCAATCACTTTCGTTAGCTGATAGCGATTTAGTTAACAAATTCCATAATCATTGTTTAAATTCTAGCATTTTAACATATGGCTAAGAAGTCAGTTGACAGACAGCAAAACTGATAAATGGGTAATTCTAAGCATGCTACAAATCTCAATACTAGATCAATATGGGAATCAGAATCAAGAGTAAATGGTTATGAATTCTGTAGAGGGCAACTTCAGTCATACCTTTCAGCATTTGCAATCACTAATGCTTCTAAAGCCCATTTGGGGTAGCAAAGATTGGACAGAGTCTTCAATGCTGAACTAGTTTGAGTCCTTGTAATAAAGAGGGTTAAGACAACAGGAAGAATGGCTGACCACTGCATAAAACAGTAGATTTTTTGTCAGTGAAAATACAAGAAATATGGAAATTCAAATCACCAAGCTAAGAACTTGTTATGCACTGCTTTCACTAACCAGTTGGGCTGCACCTGGCTGAAAGAGGATGGCCAAAGCATAAGCAATACCCGTGACACAGTACAGAAGGCAGAGTAAAACAACATAATGATCTGTAAAGGAAGATCTTGGATTTGTGAAGGAATAGAACATAGAGAGATACATCAACGGCTTGATTGCTGTATTAAAATGGTCGACCGTGTCCTTTGCGAGAAAATAAGCCAAACTGCTCATGCCAGAAGAACTTTCTCTCCAATACTCCAACTTATCCAAAGAAAATGTTCTCAAAGCTGCAATTTTGCCTAGAAGGGCTGAAATCAATGACACAATCATGGTCAGTGGTTATATATTTAGGCCCTGATAAAGAGAGCATATTGTGCGATGAAACAAGCAAAGATAATAGGTATAACAGGCTTTTCAATAAGCACATATGTTTGGATTCGTGGAAAGAAATAAATCAGAGAGGACAGGACATGAAGCACAAAGAATTGGTGACTTACAAACTGCAATAATGGCGAAAGCATAGCCACTAACACCAAATGACTGATCGCTCACATTTGAAATAGATCCCAGGCAGGCACCAGCAAGGAGTAAGATCAAATAATCTATAACTTGTATTTTTGAGTCCCGTAATCGCTGCTTACCAATTCTGAAATTCATGGTTATGAAGAAACCATATGTCAGCAATTAATGATAAGATCATGAAAATGTACAAAGGTGTAAACCTCAGAGAACGGGATCATGAAGAATTGCTTTGACACGCCATATCTCATTTATGTTGAAGGTTTCTAATTGATAGTTGTAAAATGTTATTACTTCTCAAAAAAAAATTAGAAGGAATATGAATATATGTACCTCCCAAGAAAATATCTGTACTGTTTAAGTATGCCTGGAGTACTTCGATGCGACAAATCTTTGGTCTTCAAAAAATGCATTCGTAATTTATCATGATGCTCCTCAACATTACTTCTCATGCCCTGCCATAACTCCCCACCTAAAGAAGGTTGTCGCTCGACAAGAACACGGTTTCTTGTTCCATTAATTTGCTCCACATCTGCTGTGACCGTAGTGTGTCCGACTGAGTTCTGCTGCAAATCTGCTGGTACTGGGTAACCATTATGAAGCAACCATCTAACAGGAAGCTCTTCATAGCTAATATCTGCATTAGGTGTCACTATACCCTCCAAAATATCAATGAAGTGATCTGGAGGGTTAACGCGCTCTGGGACATTGATTCCAAGGCCAGCAAAGTATTCTTCAACTCTCCTTGCTGGTCCATGATAAACAGTAAAGCCACCTTTTGCAAGAAGAACCAAATCGTCGAACATCTTGAATAAGGTGTAGCTGAAGCAGACATTCACACATTAGTAAATAAGGGTAATATCCAAACCTACACATAACTATAATAAAACAGGCTTGCAAGCTAAAAAGACAGTGGAAGAATATATTTTTTCATATGTATGGTTGGAAAAGCTACCTTGGTTGATGAACCACCATGCAGATGGTCACACCTTCAAGAGCTTCTCTCCTGAGAGCTCTAAGAAGCAACTGAGAAGAAGAACTGTCCAAACCAGATGTTGGCTCATCTAACAGCAAAATTGAAGGCTCTATCACCATTTCTAATCCAACATTCACCCTCTTCCTTTGACCTCCAGAGATTCCTCGCTTTTCCACTGTCCCAACCAAGGAGTTTCTCACAGTCTGGAGCCCCAAGAACTCGATAACTCTTTCAACAATTAGAATTTTATCCGGTTTGGACAAGTCCACAGAAAGTCTATAATAATAGGTGATGCTCACAGTCAGTAATGAAATCTTAACAGAAGCAACCAAATATCAAGAAAATAAGTTTGTCAATAGTTATTGAATGAAATAATTATCAGTCTCGAACATCAAACGATTGAAGTAAATTTGAAGACAAAAATCATTATTAATCTCATATTGGTGTGAGACGATAGTTAGAAAGGTTTACAAGCATATCAATCATTTTCAGTACTGCATCAAATTTATTTCAAGTAGAATCTCATTGACAGATCAGCTTTCATGTGATCAAGTCTTTTGCAAGAGAACTATAGCTTGCAGGAGTTACATGGGTTTGTAATCAACAGGTATATCTAACTCTTCTGTTTAAAAGATATTTTTCCTGTATCTCCACTGACAACCTTTCCTCAGTCACACTCTTAATCAGATTAGTGAATTCAATTTCTATCACAATCGACTTTTGAAACTTAAGAACCTTTTCTTCACTGCATAATGCCTTTTTAAATCAAAGTAAATGTGTGTATGTGCCTATTTAAAAGTATTTGTGTGTAGCTGCTAAGCTAATATGTACTAGAGGAAGCTTGTGCCAGCAATAAGCTCAATTCAGACCATTCATTAATTTCTCATATCAAATAGTCACTTTATCTCTCAATTGCCTATCTTGAGCTTTCGAGAAGGTTTCTCAATTCCTCAACAGCACTCAAGGTGTATCTAGTTTTCTTACAGAGACTTGACATATTCCTCTTACATAGATAACACCTTAGCCCATTTGTTCAGCCCCATCCAACCAAATGTGATTGACCTCCTTTAGTAGCTTCTATCACTCAAACTATTAACACATGATGATCATTTATAAGCTTGATTTCAGTTGTTAGTTGATCAATGAACTAAGAGCATACATGAGGAACTCTATTGACTAATTTCTTTGAGATAAGAGAAACTCCATTGAACAAATAAACCATGATGAACTACTTAGAGAAAAATAATTTAAACATGAAGAACAAAGGGAAGTAATCATGAAATCAAGAAAAAAAATCATAACTTTCAACTTATAGTCAACCGTATGCCTCTAACTAGGAACTGATGTCTCAGGATAGAAAAATGATGTTTGATACCTTCACAGTCACGATGGTTGAAAGAGTGGCAAGTTAAAAGCATTAAATATAATAAAGTAGAAGTACAACTGAGCAAAAAGGAAAGGAAAGGTTCAAATACCTGCAGTTTGCACTGAACCATAAATTCTCTTCCACTGTCAAGTTCCCGTGAACAATATCATCTTGAGGCACAAAACCCATAATTCTTTTATAGGACAGAATTGATTCATTCTTTCCATTTATTAGAATAGAACCTGTTGTCTTGCATCCAATTGCTTTTCCTGCCAAAGCAGAAAGAAACGTTGTTTTTCCAGCCCCAGATGGGCCCATGACAGCAGTAATCCGGCCAGGCTTGATATTTCCAGTGACACATCTCAACAGATGCTTGTTTTTTGCTTTCAAAGTAAGATTTAGGTCTTTAAAAGAAACTTCAATCGGAGGGCGCCTTTTATTCTCAGGATCAGTTGCCATCTTAATTACACCAGAGAAAGTAAGATTGTGGTTCTCTTGCTGCTGAGCCTTTTCTTTCTCAAGTTGGACGTAAGCATACCTAAACATCTGGCTATGAGTACTGGAATGCTTTCCCTTTGGCATATGTTTCTCAAAACCCTCTCCTCCAGATTCAAAATGAAAGCCTTCATGACCATCAGGGTCTTTTTCAATTTCATGTATCATCCCCATTAGATCAGTCTGGTTATTCTCTCTTCCTTCTATGTGCACAGACGAAGCCAACGACGTGGTTGGGATATGTGAATGTGAAGTTGATAAATCATCATCCGTTTCAGGTTCGGATTGATTCAAAATCTTAAATTTTTCTATATCCGAGTTTTTCACACGTGAAAACTTTCGTGATAGTTGAACTTGCAACCCACTTGCATGCTTCTTAGCAGCATCTTTTGCAGCTTTCCACCTTTGTTGTGCTTTTGCTGTTGCCTTTGCACTTTTGGCAGCTGCTTCCCTGGATTTAGCCAGTCTCCTTTCTCTAGCAGCAAGAACTTGGTCGGAGAAATTGTAAATTATGAGTAGCACAGTGCTCAAAGCCACCTGCATAAGCAGATAAAAGTCCCAACTCTTATCCCTCTTGTTACCACCTTATTCTTACAAGAGTTGTTACAAAACTCCTCTATTTACAGAATTATGGATGGAAAGGCAAGAAAGAACACTTGAAAATTGAAATAGAAAAGAAAAATCCAAAACAGTCCAAGGAAAATATATCATAACGTTTGAATTGCAACTCAGAGACTCAGATTTTCACTTGGGTAGATGACTTACTAAAAGCATTACTCCATAAGCATGAATATTCTGATTTGTGGTGTTTGCATCACATGAAGTAAGCTTGAAGCATCCTGCAAGATATTTGGCAAAAGGTCAAATACTTGCAAACCTTGCTTAACCAGGTATTGGATATTCACTGCCCATAAAGAGGACATAGCTAAGGGAACATACAAAAGGAACAGTTCAAAAGAACAACTATATTCCTACATGTATTAGACATCTGTGGAAAAAAATAGCTCAAGTTCCAACTTGCGAGTTTATGGAATTCAGTATGGCACTTACTATTCTGAGAAGTCGAACCCATTCTGCAGTAATATCTGCAATGGCAGCAAAATAGATAGATATAATTAGAAAGTTGGATATTCTTTTCCCTCTTAATCACCCTAAGAAGGGTAATCTTTTATGATATTCTTACTAAATAAGATTTAAAAAAAGAAAGTTTGAACCAGCAAACATTGGTTTACAACAAAACAGTGCTAGGATACAGGTCAATACCCACTATCACAAGGAATTTCTTCGGTGCTTGAGGGACAAAATGATCCATCTGAACAGAACATCTCTCTACTACGACCAACATCAGCCCAGATATTTGCTCCTCCACAAGTATGGTTGGGCCGCCCAAGCGGTAGCTGGTAAAGATATCTGCAAAAACAAGAAAATGGATAACTTCATTGTGACATTATGCTGAAGACCATAGACAACTGACATTCAGAGTTATGGTTTGTACTTACGGCTCACATACTCCAGTTGTTCTATTCAACTTGGCATCGGGACAATAGGATCCTAAAGGGCATGCTGTCAGATACAACAATGCAAGATGGAAACAGTGTTAGAAAGTGAGAGAATTATATATAACCAAGGAGAAAAACAGAAGATCACAAATCAGCAACTTATATGCATATAAAACAAGCTTATAAAAGTTCACAATTGACAACCACGTTACTTGAACAGGATCTAATCCACTATAGATTGTACAACTGTGTCCTTGAGTTCTAAAAAGCTCACAATTTACAAGGGCACTAAAATTGAGCAACGTTCTATTTTCCAAAGACCAGTAATATGGACAACGAGAATAGAAAAAAGAAATTTAAAAAAGAACGATGTTAGGGACAACAGACACTCCACACATCTCCACAATGGTATGATCTTGTCCAATTTGATCATAAGCCCGCATGACTTTGCTTTTGATTTTACCCAAAAGGTCTCACACTAATGAAGATATTGCCCCTCACTTAGATACTCATGATCTTCCCCTTATCTAGCCAATGTGAGACTTTGGTCGCACACCCAACAAAAGATATTCAGTATGCATAAGATAAAATACCAGTAAAAATGTTTCAAAGATTCCACAACAGTATGTAGCATCTTCAGCCAATGGTGAAGAGCAAGCAGTTATAGGTCTAAATACTTACGTATCATGCATGTAAGACCCTGAGGACAGAAGAAACCCGCACAACAAGCTTGGCAATCATGCATTCTTGAAGGGATTTGCTGGGAATTACTAAGGTCAACCCTCTGGTCAGGACCAACACTGCATGCCCATCCTGGCTCACAACCAGGAGCCCATGAAGTCAAATTACAATTCTTGTTAAGTTTCAAGAAGGAACCACTTTCAGGATTTTGAAGGATGATACTGTCAAAGTAAAAATTGATTTCTGCTGCTGTACACAGGCGCTTTGTGAAATCTCCTGTTGCAAAACCAACACAAGATAGAAATCAGCACCATGCGATCAACCTAATTATCACAGAAATGGAAGATTTCTTCTTTCTACTTACGGATTACTCATACCATTGGTCTTCTGTAGGCAAGAAGACAAGAACTTCAGATTAGACGAAAAGTTAAACGCTTTGTTCCAATCAGCTTGCCTAAAAAAAAGTAAAACGATCCAAGTTTCAGACTGAATGAAGATCTAAAGAAATGGAAAGGATATTAATACGCCTCATTAGGTTGTTCAGAACTAAATTAAGAATCAGTTATATCAAGATTTCATAATGGAAAGTTATATCACATCCCAGAATCCAAAAAGAGTAAAGTGCAAACCAGGATTCCACTTCCTTTCCATTTCCCTCAAATTCTCAATAACCAAACAGAGCGCAGAATTGAAGTACATGGAAAAAACTCACGTGTCCCTGGAGCAGAAATGGAAGCGGCTACTGAGTTCAGTGTTGATGATTGAGCTCAAATTGGAGAGCTCACCGTTGGCCATCGATAAGATAAATGGAAGCGCTGCAGGGCTGGCAAACTGATTGCCATCCACATTCTGGCTATGAACAAACTGTTCCCAGCTCAATCCCACGAGAACAAGAACCATGAAAACGGAAGAGATTCTGGGGTTCTTAAAGTTCATAGCTTTAAGCTTTGAGTCAATGCAGAAATTAGAAGTTAAACCAAAAATTTTGAATTAGAACACAAATGTAAAGATCTAAGGAAGAAGGAGAGATGGGTTTTATAGAATGAAGTTTGAAAAGCTCAACGACCATATTTGTCATAGCCGTCAGAGGTCAAGGGAGAAAAGTTTGGTGGGTTAGAGAGAGAGAGAGAGAGAGAGAGAGGAGAGAAAAGACTGTGGCAAAGAAGGCGGGCAACGTGGGGTCACGAAGGGAGGCTGCTGTAAGTTTTCTGGTAAACCAAAACCATGTCTGTCTTGGGGCTCTTGGCAACTTGTCTTTAGAGACCATTGTATACGCCAATTTGACGGACTTGGTTCAAGTTGCCTTTCCTTGGCATGAGCTAAAGAAACATTTAATTATGAATAGAACTATAGCAGCCAGATGTTGGTATATCAATGCTAGGAAGCTTCCTGATTTCAATTGGGTGAATTCAGTAAAGATTGATATCAAAAAGAAAATGGGATGAGTTTCTTTCTTGAATATTGTTGTGAGATTGGGAGTTTGAACTTCCAACCTCAAGGAAACGAGTAAATGTCTTCATGTTGAGCTAAGTTCATGTTGATAAAAATAGAATGAGTTTCTTCATATGCACAGTACATATACTTAAAATCTTATTTCAAGAAAATTAGTAAATACCTTAACCATTGAACTAAACTTATGTTGGCAAAAATGGGAGGAGTTTCCTCTTATGTACGGTACATAGACTTAAATCTTATCTCAAGGAAATATGTAGATACTTTAACACTGAGTTAAACTCATGTTAGCGAAAATTCGAGTTTCCTCATATTTATAGTACATAGACTTAATTTCTTACCTCAAAGAAATGGGTAGATACCTTAACTGTTGCGCTAAGCTCACGTTGGCGAAAATGTGATGAGTTTCCTCATACAAGTACATAGACTTGGAATCTTCATTACTTGCTTCTACTAATACAAAGTTACCAACTAGTATATCTTGTTTTCAATTTTCTCATTTTCCTCTGTTTTCTTCACCTTTTTCTTCTCTATTTCTATCCACTATTCTGTTTCTAATTATGTCTAAACCTCATCCATCACAGAAAGAAGATAAATGAGGAAAAGAGAGATGGAAAAAGAATGAGGACAGAGTTAATGTTATGAAAATTTTAATCATTGGCATAAAATGACAAAAATAAGCATATGGTTGAAAATTTTAAGTGACAAAGTAGTAGTCCATTCAAAAACTAATAATGAACTTGTACGCTTTAAATTTAGAGCTATTCTTTGTGAATATTTTCTTTTAGTAATAACAAGATGAAGGAAAGAAACAAAGTATTTGTAGGTTTCACGTAAATGAGAAGTTGAATTTAGAATGTATAGATAAAGTTGAAGAGTCTACGATAATTGTCCTCCATAATTTTCATTTCTAACCTATAAGAAAGGTCTAAGTCATACTTTATTATTTGAAATTTCCATTTCCATGTCACTTTCAAGTTTCTAATCTCTTGTCCACCATTTGAAAAGTATTATCTTTGAAGATCAAATGAATGCTTTTATCTTTCAAAAGGCTTCTTTGTTTTTCTCCCAGCTGAATTTTGGCGCTTTCTAATTTTGTTTAGATATTTTGTTGGAGGAGATTTGAGCTGGATGCCATGAAAACTCCCTCTCTTAATCTCATTTTTACTACAACATTAATTTATTTTTACTGTTAAATTATCAAAAATACCCCTGAATTATGGAGTTGGTTTCAATTATACCCTTGAATTTTAAAAAATTTCATTTTAACTCTTGAACTTTGAAGTTTATTTCAAAACAACCTTTGAAGGTTTTTTCCGTTAAATTTATGGACAAAAATAACGTATTTGCATATGTTTTGATTTTTTTTCAACGTATATGTTCAAATATGTTCACATAAGCAACAATACAAATGCAAAAACATCATTTTCTGTCGATGAATTTAACAAAAAAAAGCCTTCATGGGTTGTTTTGAAACAAATTTCAAAGTTCAAGGGTTAAAATGAAACTTTTCAAAGTTTAAGAGTAAAATTGAAACCAAAATCATAGTTCATGGGTGTTTTTGGTAATTTAACCTATTTTTGCCTCACTGTTTTGTATCCTTTTGCTGCAGCAAACAGTGATATTGCTTGGGTAAGTATTTTGCCTCTAAATTCTTTATAAGATGCGCTGAAAAAAACAATCAATATCATATTAATCAATATTAAAAAAAAAAAAGTCAATAGTTAACAATAAGTTAATACATATTTTAAAGACTTGTATTTTTGCAACTTCGAAACAAAATTTTAAATCAACCCACTTGAATATTTTATGGTGCAAGTTAAATTGGGTTCTTTATTTCATTAGAATCATTTAGATTGAATAAACTTGTGATCCAACAAATTCATCGAATAAAAAATGTTTCTTAACTCAACTCAAACTTTGAAACGATTTTTTTTTTTTTTAATGAAGATCATTTAATATCATGTTATCTGATTATTTTCAGGTTGAGAGTCCATGGAGAGAATTATTTTATCAAAGATTCAATAAATGATTTAAAAGGAACCACCTAAAATATCATATTTTGCACTTTTTTTTTTTAAATATACATATTTTTGCACTTCTTCAAACCTCTTTTAAAATGCATCTCTAATCATGTTGCCCTGCCCATAGGCTGGCTAAGTCTGCTCTTGTTTTCATACAGGCTGTCTCATGGCCCTCTTCCTTCCCTCTTTTGATTCATGAAAGGAATCTTAATTTAAATGTTCTTCCTAAAATGGCAAAAAAAAAAAAAAAGTTTGCAACTTTTCTATAAATACAGAACCATAACACTCAATACCATTGAAGCCTGATTGAATTCTTTCTAAGTTTCCTGGGCTTCTTGACATTTCCCACACTCTTTTGACCATTCCTAACCATCTGAAATTAGAATCAATGTTGTAATGATAACCCACTTGATAAAAACAAATTACATTAAGAAACCTGGTTTTGTACTTTTAAATAAAAAATCAATTTTTACCCTAAACTTTTAATTTCATCAAATTGTTCCTCAAACTTAGATAAATGTCTTAACTACAAACTTAAAAAATTGTTGCAATATTTACCCTCTGATAAGTTTGATTGCTTGAAAATTTGTGAAAAAAAAATTATTCTCAAATGCTTTCAATAAATTATAAAACATATCTATAGTACAAAATTGATAAAATTTCAAAGAAAAATGACATTAGAGCTAAATTTTTGTTAAAATTTGTTAGTTTTGTCAAAGCTATTCAATAGTTAATATGTGCATTAATCAAACTTAAATTTATGAAAAACTTGATATTCTTGAAAGTGGTGAGCTTATATACACTTTTACATTGTTTTTTTTTAATTAAAATTAGTAGATGAATTAACGAAAATTGAATAGATGGTAGAAATTGTAACACTTATCTAAGTCTAGAGTCTAATTTGATAAAATTAAAAGTTTAGAGTAAAAAATGATATATCGTACTAAGTTTAGAAGTATAAATTAAAATTTCTAAACTTTTAATGATATTAAGGAAACATTTTACGATGCACATAGGTTCAACAATAATTAATATGTATTTTTTTTTTTTTTAGATCGGGTGATCTTCAATTCTTCAGTTGGATTTTTTAAATTTAGAGGCTAAAACAATATCCAATTTGGCGAATTTCTGGAAATCTGAACCAGATAAAGACTGCTTCGAGGACAGGACAGACAGACACGTAATGTTAGAATTTATATAAAATATTTAATAATATGGGGCCATGGGAGAACAAGTCGATGACTCATTCTTATTCCCTGTGGTGATATCCATTATTCCCTTTCGTAGACCTTTGCTTTGTACGATCAAAAACAAGCTCCCACATTTGACATAGCCCAAAAGAACACAAATTTAAAAAAATAAAAAATTTAAAAATTCAACTCTTTCTTTTCTTTCACTCGGTTTTCTCCATCTCGACCCCTTTTCACACCCAAATCCGCCATTTTCTCAAACATTGTCCGTTTTGCTTGTCAATTTGTTTTTGTTTTTAATATTTTTCTGGTTGGGCGTTTACTGTTTCTATACCTCTAATTTTCTATCTATATTTTAATTTTTTGAGGGGTTTTTTGAAATGGGTTTTTTGGTTGGTGAGCTGAATTTTAGCTGCCTTGTATTGACTTCCCCTAGATCATGGGGAGCTCGTTGTGTCTTTCAATGTTCTCTAAACACTTTTCTGGATCCTGCTCTGCTCTTTAAGCTCCTCAAGTTTCAAGTGTTTTGCAAGTTTGGACATATATGAAAGGTGAATTTTTCTTTCTCCTTAATCTTCTTAGTTTTCTGTGAAAAGCAAGGAAGATTTCTTGATTTTCTGAACTTTTGGTTATAAAATCCATTAAGTTTATTGTATTGTGGGTTCAGAATCCAAGGTTTCCAAGAAAATTCAGATTTTCCGTGATATGGGTTAAGAGGGAAATTGAAAATCTGGGTTTTGGATTGTGAATGAAGGGAATTTCTATGTGGTTGTTAACTGTTAAGAATTAGACACTTTTTGGGTTTCTTCAACAGCTGGAAATTAGACACTTTTTGGTGAATTTATTAGCCAAAATATACTTGTTCAGCTAGAGTTTTATTCTCAACATTGTGTGGTGTTGTTTTTGTGCAGTGAGGGAATCAGCTTTTGGAGAGGACTATGAAGTGTTTTCATTTATTCAACAACAAGAGAAATGATGAGCCAAGGACTACTACGAAATCTAATTCGATTCTCTCGTGTACCTCTAATTCTATGTCCATGAATCAAGATCTTAAGATGTTTGACTCTGATGTAAATTCTCAGAATGTCTCAGAAGTTAGTGCAGCATCTTCTGCTAAATCATTTGCAGCTTTGTCTCAAAGACATAGTAATCTTAGGGAGTTCACATTCTCAGATTTGAAAACGGCCACGAAGAATTTCAGCCGCTCGCTCATGATTGGGGAAGGAGGATTTGGTAGTGTATATAGGGGCGCTATCCGCAACTCAGAAGATCCACATAAAAGAATAGACATTGCTGTTAAGCAATTAAGTAGAAGAGGATTGCAGGCAAGTTCTCTCTCTGTCTCTCCATCCCAAAGTTTTTGCTTAGATATGAACTTATTTCCATTATCTTGGGTTATCTGAGAATTTTTCATATGGGGCATTTGAATTAAGATATTTTTGTGTTTTGTGGAGACAAGAAACAACTCATTGCAACAAAGAGCCATGTAGAAGAGGAGAAATGGAAAGATAATACATTCTTCTATTTCTCCAAAAAGCCAAAAGAGATTACAGAAAAGATCCCCATTGAATACAAATAAAAAAAGTGAGAATTGTACAAAGAGGGGGGAAGATTATTGCAACTCCATCTAACTGTCTAAAGTAAAAGTCTAAGAATAAAAAATTCTCAAGTTCCTTTCTAACAAGGGACTTCACCATTGGATGATCTATTCAAAATTCTAAACATGGAAATTCTTGCATTAGCCTTAATTTGGACTAGTTATGTTGCTAAATGTTGCTTTACTAGGGGATTTTCCACAAATATTCTGCTTGAGTGCTGTAGGATATTACTTTTCTTTCTATTGGCCGTACCGAGTTTGAATTGCCCTTATGCAGATTGTTAGTTATACAGTTTGGGAGTGAGTGCAAATTTTAATCAGTCAACTGGCTGTTGGTTCTCCTTTATATTTCTGTCCATCTGTAGAATATTAATACTTTCGGTTGCTTACAGTTTTTCATCTCTTGCCATCGAATTCCTTGAGTAACAAATGCTTTTGAATAGGAAAGAACAAGTATACCAACCAATTACATCAATTTTAGCTGTGAGCCATCCTGTTGGAAGGAATTCAGGAGCTGCATATCCGATTATTCCTACTATTGTAGCAAAGACAATGCTTTGAGAAATTTGGATAAAAAGGAACAGAAAGTTCCTCCTAGAAATGGATTGAATAAAAAAACAGAGTATAGTTACAAGAGGGATATCCCCTAGTTGATTGCATTGCATGGATTTATAATGTAACAGTGAAAAAAATGCATTAGTATTAGTTTGGTGATGTAAAATATCAACTATCTAATGATTTTAGAATGCTTTTGTTGGATAAATTTATAAGATATTATTTGTAAGAGCTAAGAGTTGTATGCTAAATTAGCTGCCCCACCAAAAACCAAAAAGTTAAAGATGAGCTAGTTTGGACATGAGCTTTCTGATTAGTATTGCATTTCAGAAATTCCTTTCTAAGTTATATGATTTCGATTTCTGTTCTATCCAATAGGGTCACAAGGAATGGGTGACAGAAGTGAACTTTTTGGGCGTTGTCGAACATCCAAATCTTGTCAAATTACTAGGCTACTGTGCAGAGGATGATGAAAGAGGGATCCAGCGATTACTTGTATACGAATATATGCCTAACAGGAGTGTGCAGGATCACTTATCAAGCAGGTTTCATAGTTCTCTTCCATGGGCAATAAGAATGAAAATAGCACAGGATGCTGCTCGTGGCTTGGCATACCTGCACGAAGGAATGGATTTCCAGGTACCATATAATTTTGCAAGAATTTTATATCATCGAGATAATTTTCTTGAGCAAAAACTAGTGAACTTAATTTACTGAGGCTGTATTGTTTATGTTTCTTTACTCAGAAACTTGCTTCTTTCTTTCACTCTATCGTTAATTAACGATGAACCTTCTCATATATACGTCGACCGTCTATGTTATATAGAGAGAAGAAAGTGTGCAATCCACTGATAGGAATGGTATTAAGGGTATATTAGTAAATAGTTAGGGAGTTTATTAGGGTATTTGGTTATAAATAGGGTGAGTGGGAAAGGGGAAGGCAAGCATTGATTTAGTATTTTTGGTTTTAGGGCTTGAGTGAGAGTGCTCAAGAAAGGGGAGGGTCAAGTTCCTCAAATTACTTGGCTTATCTTACTGTTTTGTTGTCTTTCATATTTCAATACATTTGGGTTCTATCATCCACTTTGAATGAGATGAGAGAAGAGTATTTGGATTGCTTTTGAGTTTTCTCCTTCACACATTCTATGAAGTACATATATGGTAGCCTAATTGTCATAATTCTTTGTGCAGATAATATTTAGGGATTTCAAGTCTTCAAACATACTTTTGGATGACCACTGGAATGCTAAGTTGTCTGATTTTGGATTGGCCAGGCTGGGGCCTTCTGATGGATTAAGTCATGTCTCTACAGCGGTTCGTACGCAACTTATCTAAAATCTATTTGTTTGAACCAGTTTTAGGAAAGCCAAAAAGACCACGCATTTGTTTTTCTATATGTTTCGAATCGGTAATAAACAATCCATGTGCAGATTGTAGGAACAATTGGATATGCAGCTCCTGAATACCTTCAAACAGGACGGCTCACAGCAAAAATCGATGTATGGAGCTATGGAGTTTTCCTGTATGAACTGATTACTGGTAGGCGTCCCCTAGATCGGAACCGCCCCAAAGGCGAGCAAAAGCTCTTGGAATGGGTCAGACCACACCTATCTGACTTAAAGAAGTTTGAGCTGATAATGGACCCAAGACTTGAAGGTAAGTATTCTCTTAAAGCTGCCCATAAACTAGCAGCTGTAGCTAACCGTTGTTTGGTTCGGAAGGCTGCGGTACGCCCCAAAATGAGCGAAGTCTTGGAGATGGTAAATCAGATTGTGGAAGGAGGTTATCTTGAGAGCCCTCTGCTTCCAGTAAAGAACTCTACTTCTAACAATGATTCTGAAGGATCAAAAAGTGAACCTTTGAGGAAACGGATTATGAATCCATTTATTGGAGAGAATGGTTGTTTGATTTGCCTAGTGTGGAGACCCAAAGTTGTGAGAACTTGTTAAACAACGTTGAGGGGAATGACACTGAGGTTCTCTTTCTTTTTGGAAAAAGAAATTTACTTGTGTAAAAAATTAGTGCTTCTTGAACTGCTGGATCAAGTACAGTAGTTTTGTTTGTGCAAAAATTAACTCAATGGTGGTGATAATTTGGATGAAATTTTTTCAGTGATTATTGAGGTGTCCAAAAGTAAAACTGAGTGAGTGTGTAAGTTAATTATACTGGAAACCAGAATTATTTTCAGTTAGTTTTAATTTGGATGGAATTATCCCTAATAAATGATTATTCATCAATGGGGAGGAAAGAAGACAAGGAGAAGAGTTGAAATGCATTTTTTTTTTCTTCTTCTCCAATCATCTTGAATAATGCTAAAAATCAGTTCTTAAAACCTTAATCCAGTGACAGCACTTTGAAGCCCTACACAAGTTATATAAGCTTATGCTTTACCGTACAAAGAAAATGTACTCAAAACATCTTAATTGATGTCAAAGGTTTTGTTTTGTGTTACAAGAAGAGTCTGTTTGGAATGACTTCTTAAGTGCTTAAAAATAGGAAATCATTCTAAACAGGCTCGAAAGCTGTAGCTGTCATCTGCAGCCATGATATTGGAAAAATTGGAAGAACCAATGATTGTATTCACCATCTCTAGTAATAAAATCTCATTACTGTAACAGAATGGATTTGATTGATGTCTAAATTTCTAGTAAAGAAACAAAGGTATTGATAAACAAGGGGGAAAAACAGGTATAAATGAACAAGCTCATCTACGTTTCATGGGGAAAAATGAAATCTAGAGTTCCTCTATAATTCAATATACAATATAAAAGGTACACAAAATCTACCAGAATCTATGCTGCATAACCGGTGACCTGGTTGGGAAGACAAAAAACTTCAGCCGCTCAATTTCTCAATGATTTTCTTGACAGATGAATATGATCCAAATGCTGATGCAACAGCTCCTACTGCTATAACTATGAAACAAAGTGCTCTCTGTAAAAGAAAAAAAAAGGAGAGGATGAGAAATCTTGCCGTAAAATGTTGTTATGTAATTGATTAGTCCAATTCGTCTAAGTATGCATGTTCTTGTATGCAAATAAAAGAAAATGCAATGCAGAGGACGTTTTTACCTGCAAAAATGTTACTTTCCCCTTCAAAATTCTGAGGTAACAGACACAAGGGAGTATCAAAGTCTGCAAGACAAATATGATAGTTCAGCCGTCAATAAATGAGTTAGTTCCAGCAAGGCTTCACAGTGCTAGGATGAGCAAACTTACTACAAGCATTGTTAGCATTGATCCAATCAATGACATCATAAGACCTGCGTTGGAAAAGAGAAGATCCAAAAATTGGTACTCATTTTTCTAAGGCCAAAAGGTGCTTAAGAAAATTCGGCATTTTCTTCATCAGAAATTGGTATAGAAATAGAAATGTGCAGATATACACTTACCAAAAAAGGGGACAGAAAGGCCGACCAGTAAGGTAGAAATTACAAGAGCAGTTCTAATGAGGATGGAATAAATATGAGACTTGGGGTGGTTTGGTGGTATGAACTCCTCCAGACTCATTGCAACTGGAGATATTGTTAATGCATACGTGGGACTAATTAAGGAGAAACATCATTCTTCCGGTTCAAATATGCTTGCAGAAATTACGGTAGATCAAAAACAGGAAAAATGCAACTAGGAGCATAATATTAGTTATGTAACAAGTATATATCACACTCTGAAAGGATATTTGGTAAAGGGGTTTACTACCTGCCAAAGAACAAATAAGAAACATGAGACATTGGTTTGCAGGCAGTGACCGTAGAAATTCAGTACAAGAGTAACAACATGTACAACTCCAGAACACTAAAATAAGACTATGCAAGGGAAAAAGAGGGCTGAAACATGTTCGATTCCTAAATGAATGGCCGAGCGGATCCCTTCATTCATTTTAACCAAATCATATCAATCTAACATTTAATATAACTAATGCTTCCAAATCAGAAATGAACTTTCTTTAGCCAACAAATAATACAACCACGTGGCGAACTTGCCAATTCTAATAGTACTGTTTTAAATATAAGAGTATTTATAAACATGAGTGGAATTAAGATCCTTAAGCCACCATTCCATATTAAGAAGAATTAAGACATCATAATTTATTTCTTTAACCTTACAGCACATCATATAAACGTAGCAGTTTAGTGGGAAAATCAATATAGGTTATGCGATGAAACATATATGGTTATTTTGACAAGGGTGAAAACTTAAGCATCAATAATGGATTGGTTGAGGAAAAATTGACCACCGTACCGTAGTCCACAAGGCAATCTTTGAGGCAACCAAATCCTGGGGCAGGTTAAGAGTGTACTGGGATAATGTCGATTCTCCAAACATTAAGTACCCCATAATAGCAACTCCAGCATACATCAAAGTACAAATACCAAAACTGCATTCATAAAGGAAAGTAAATGCTGTTAATGTTAACATCTTAGATGATTATTTTTCTTTAAGGTCGGCGGGGTCTTATCAACCCTCCCTTCAGAAGGGTGACGAACAGACATATCAGGCAACCCAAAGATTAACAAAGACATACAACACATGGAGTTTCTCTATTGGAGCCGACTTTATCAGCTAGGTAAATGATAAATAAAAAGCACTATAATAAGGCTTATGCGATTAATACTTCAGAGGTCCTTACGAATGATGCATATTAAATCAAATTAATAGCAACATGCAGAAGCAGACAGTAGGAGAAGAAGAATAAGACTAATTATCGTGAAAATGGATGAAGATTTCAAATTACCATGTCAAAAGAACTGCTGGGAATTGGCTTTGTTTACCCATTGAACTATAGATGTTGGGAAATACAGCATGTCCTGAGTAGCAGAAACCGTACAGACCCAGAGCAACTGGGAGAGTTGAGAGGTTCAGTGGAGTCACCGTGCCATGGAAACCGACATTATCTACCACCCCAACCCAAAACAAGCATATAACCACCACGATTGATGCAATAACTCCACCAGCTGAAAAGAAGAAGGAAAAAAAACCATTCTTAGCGATTTTTTGGAAACCTCGGTCTAGATTAGGGGCATTTCATAATAACAAGCAAAATAAGAAAAATAATTTTTGATGCACTTTAGTTTGGGTAACAAGTTTGTGTTCGACACTTGAACACTCTATTACTTGTTGGGAACATGTTGTTCAATTGTTAGTTCAATAGGTATGTGTTAGGCACTAATTATACAAAGTAAATACAAGTTACTTATTAGGCACTATTCGACACTTGTTAAGCATAATAAATAGACATATATCATCGACACTTGTTAAGCATAATAAATAGACATAAATAGTGATATAGGAGAAAATTAATAAATTTTGATAGCAAGGAGAGTAGGTAGCAACTGAAAGGAAAAAAAAGCAAAGAAGCTGATATAAGACTGACCAATAAAACTCATAAACTCGTACATATATTTTGACATGATAAATTTTGGCCAGTTTACCAGAGATATAACTTAGAATACTGAGATCCCGAAGCCAAACGGTCGGAAGAACAGCAAGGGCAGTCGCTATGGCGAATAAAAGGTGTGCCTTTAATTCGAATCCTCCCAAACTTATGTGCGCACTGGGAAACAATGTAGACAAATTGTCGCTCTCCAGAATTACGTACTCAATACAAGAAGCCTGCAAGACTAGCATAACTAGTTGAGTCACTTCGTCAACATAAGGCCTAATTTGTTGTTTCAAAATCATTAGGAAAATGAAAGAACGTTGCATTAGCAGACACAAGCATCATGCAGAAATATTGACTTGGGTCATAATGCAGATCTCTTTCCACGTCTGCCTTAGAGATCATGAATAAGCTTACCTTTTTTTAGAAAAAAATGAACAAGAAAAAAAACAAGCGTTAACTTTTCACTAGATGTTTATTGGCCCAGTGTGAAGTCCTTTTCATCTGTCAGAGTTCCACATGATATCAAGATTTTCGGGTTGAAATTGTGTTCTGGTTTAAATTCACTAATATTGCTAGAGATTTTACCTATGAGAATGAAAAGAACGAGGGAGTGTAAAGGATGAGGGTGAATAGAAGATTCTTTAGAAAAGGTCTTAAGAATGGGAATAAATGGATTGTGGAACAAAAACAGCCAAGTGGATGATAATGGTCCTTGCTTCTCAGCTAAGTTCCATCTTTCAGAAGAAAATAATCATTATAATTGGGAAGAAATACAGGAAAAGAAAAAAGAAAAAAGAAGAGTCGTTTTGCCTATTCAATTAGCCAAAGGTCGAAAGTATACAATACAAAATCCAACATGTATATGAGTGGTTAGGCTTGATGTCTTCTCTGAGTCATTTTCTCAAACACTTCTAAAGCACCTGCTGAAGACGTCAAGCATCACATGCAAATGCAAACTAAAGAGGGGCAACAAGAGTTTAGATAATTTCTTCTATTTTTTTAGTCTTATTTTCTTTTTTGGTCGTCATAATTAAAAAGAAAATCATCGTTCAAAATTTTCATTTTCTATTTAAATTGAAGTCCGCAGACAAATAAGGGCAAGTAAGAAAAACAAAGAAAGAGACCCAAATCAAAATGTGGTTCCTATGCAAGGCGCTGGCGGACAAGAAACCTGCCATTTGGTGTGTGACGTAGGACAATAAATTTAGACGGGGTCCCTACGTTAACCATTTGAATTCCCAATAAAATAATTAAAAAATAATAATTATTAGAAGCCGGAGTCAAGAAGTAGCACTTACGTATAATTCCACGTACAATACTATCTGCATCCACAAGAAACCAAAACAAAACCTTAAACGAAAGAAATTCCGAGAGGGAAAGAAAACATAAAAGTTTAAATCCAATTTTAGTTTATTTACTTTTTTTTTTTTAAATCGTTGTATTCTGGAAAGTTCATTTTGGTCCATCTACTTTATATATGTGTCCCTTTATTTTCATTTTCTATTTCAATTTCAATACTCTATTAACCTCAATAATTTTTTTAAATAGTCATAAATTTGTATTAAAAAGTTTTATACAACATTTGTGTTAAAAATTTACAAATGAAGATCAAAATAGTCCATTTTCAAAAGTATAATGTCTAAAATAGGCATTTTGATAATAAAAATATAATTAAATTATAAGTTTAATCTTTGAACTTTCATGAATGTCATTGAACTATAAAAAGTATATAATAAATTCTTAAACTTTTAAAATGTCAAATAGGTCCAAGAACTTTCAATTTGTATCCAATGGGTTTCTAACATATTCAACATTTTTTAAAATTAGCGAATCTATTAGATATAAAATTGAATTTTGTGTCTAATAGTACAATAAACTTTCAATTTTATGTTCAACAAGTTCAAGAATTTTAAAAAATTTTGAATAGGTAAAAAATCTATAAGATATAAAATCGAAAGTTCAAGGATTTAATTGATACAAAATTGAGAGTTTAGGAATTTATTAGACATTTTTTAAAGTTTATGGACTTATTAGACACGAAATTAAAAGTTCAATAACCTATTAAATTTTTTTTAAAGTCTAGGGATCTATCTTATACAACTTGAAAGTTCATGAACTAAACTTGTAATTTAATCTTCAAATATTAAAACAAACATCTTGGGAGTAAAAGAAAATCAAAATATGTTTTTTTAAACAATCAAAACTAAAATAGACAAAAATCCAAAAGTCGTAAAACAAAAATAGGATTTAAACGAATGAATACACAATAGAGAGGCAGTTACCGAGATGGCGACACGGCCAATGGCACCGAAAGCAGCTTGACCAATGTCAGGGTAAGTTTCGATGCCTGGTCTGCTATCCAAACAAGCACGCAGGAGGATTCCAGTGTAGAAAGAAAGCACAGCAAATATCAACAAAATGGATATCCCCAACCATCCTCCTTGTTTCATAGCGTATGGAGTCGAAAGTATTCCCACCCCACACAGCACATTGATGCCTACAATTGCAAAGTTCCATCACTTTCACAATAATTCTATCACACAAATGTTGAGGATCCCAGAAAGATGAAGATGAAACCTCATTTTATCTAATATAATATTAGAATTCATGAAGCCTAGACGAGTATTCGGTCCAAAAGTTGGAATCCAACTCAAAAATAGTCAACTCAAAGAGATAACATCTTGAGAGGACATGTTGAAGATCTACATCGAAAAGATGAAGATACCTTACAATCTTTACAAGATACATAAAAAGGCACTTTTAATTACCATTAACAACAGCTTGGCCGAAAGTGCTATGGCGAGAAATGGGAAGGCCATGAGAGTCAATGACGGGCTTGTCTTTGTCATCCCTCCTCACGGATAAGGAAGAACGCCGGGAAGGAAGTGGAGGGCCGAGATGAGAATAAGGGGCATGCTTTTGCGGCTCGTCTGCTACTGTGGATAGAAGTGGTTTTGATATGGAAGTAGAGAATGCTTCAGGAGTGAATCTCCTTGTCAATGAGGATGAAAGAAACGAGCTTCCAAATCTCGCTAATGATGGAGTTCCTAGAAGCCCAAGACTTGGTGAATGTACACTTCCCAGCATATCAATAGATTGCCTGCAACATTATTTTGATTATTACTACTCCTGTTAATGAGTTGTCACAGCAGCATCTTTTGAAAATAAGCATTGAATAATGATTTATGGACACAGGAAATAGAAACTACGGAAGTACTAGAAATTTTTCGACAATGCACAACACAATCCTTCATTCACGAATGTGGTGGTCATACAACTGGCCACATTGACAATATTTCTTTATTTTGCTTTCCTTTTTCTTTTCATGTTGCATATAGCCTTTTTAATTCCAAGTTTAATTGTTGAGAAAAACAAAGCCTAGCTGTTGAAATGAATGCTTGTTCGATAAAGAGTTGAAAACAGCCAAAATTACAATTCAAAAGTTTAGACTTATGTGGTCGCTGGTTGTAAGGGATCATTCATTGCTAGCTACACATCCGAACTTTTTCCCTTCAATTCTAAAACTTTTCTTAAAAATCATTTACGATTTCCGTTATTTTTGGAATAACTTGTAAAATAACGTTTTTTTTTTAATCAAACAATTTTTCTATAAGTACTTTTGAAAAATTAATAATTTAATGTGTGTTTAGTATAGTAATTTGATGTGATCAAACGAAGTTTTTTAAAAAATTAATAAATAAAAAGTGCTTCAAAAAAATTAAATTAATTTAAAAATATTTTTTGAACAAACACTTAGATAGATATGGGATTATCCAAAAATGACTTTAAGATGATGAATAAAAAATTCTCAAAATATGTAATGAAAAATAAAAATAAATTTATAATTAATAAAATCACTTTTGAATATAATGCAACCAAACAAATTTGTTATTTAAAATACTTTTGAAAAAATGTAAAATTTAATAACATTTTTATTGAAAATAATTTTTTCAAAAGTGTTTAAACTAGAAGGTATTTCAAACCGGCCCTAAATTTCTATGATGAATAGAATACGAACATTTAATAATAAAAACAAAAAAATGATTGTTTATGAAAATTATAATATCATAATAAAATGTTTTAAAATGTATAAAAACTAAAATAAATAAATAAATATGAAAACTAAAAAAATAGCATTTAAGAGAATAATTTTTTTTTTTTTTTTGAGAAAGGAAGAGAATAATTTTTTTTTTAGTCCAACAACATTTGAGGGTGAGAGATTCGAGAGTACATACCAATTACAATTAAACTATGCTTACTTTGGCAGGAAGAGAATAAATATTTATACACATATATTGCAATAAATTGCATAATATACTCATTATACTAACATGCTACGACATCCATTTAATATGAAAGGATGATATTCATTTAAAAAAAAAGAAACGTTGACATAATTATTATATTATGTGAGAACTAATAATTGTTTTTAAATATTGTATTTATATTTACAAATTATCCACTTTTACAGTCTTAGGTAACAAAAATCATTTTTTGAAAGCCCTACATTATTTCTCAAAAGAAAAAAAGAAAAAAAAGGGGGGGCCTACTTTATTAGGTGGAGGAAGGGTGTGACTCGTGAATGGGACAAATCTCCAGAATAATCCAATATCCTCCACAAACCCCAAAAAGTTATTGATAATCAAAATTATGAATATTTCCAAATAAAGATTAAAGAGTTTTTTCCTTTACCAGGAATAGTTCCCTCCATTCTCCTCCAATTTCCTGATTTCAAGAAAATCACCAATGATTCTAATGTAATTATTATGCAAAAGAAATTTGAAACTGTATATCGTGAACGGAATTAATTTTCCCAGAAATTGTTTGAATGGAAAGATAAAATTTAAATGCGCAAAGAAGAACGAAAGATGTGAAAGGGAGAGAAAGTGAACCTGTAACTTTGAGGCCAAGCGGCCGTATTGTAAGAACTTGGTTGATTATGATTCCTGTTATCCACCGATAAACCAGAAGAATCCGATTCGTTTCCATCGTCTTCGCCATTGTCGAGTTCCTTCTCCAAATCTTCGTCGTCAGAACTTTCGATGTAAAAACTTCGGTCCGACACAGAATTCTTCATTTTCTTATCAAAATTCCAATTCCTCCCTTTCGTAATTCGTTCCCTTCAACTGAGAATAAACCAATCCCAATCAAGTACACCACAAAATCCAGATTCAAAGCAGAGAGAAAAGATAGAGAAACAAATTTTCAGATATAATTAAATACACGTCAATCCTTTTCCAGTAGCTCGAATCGCCGAAAACGGAACGAGAAGCTACGAAATCCGTGAAAACACCGGAATTAAGGCGCTAAACGCGTCGATCAAATCACGATTACCATTATTTAATCAATTTTCACTAGTAGAAGCCACGAAATCCGCCTAAAAATGAGTGTAAAACGAGAAGCTACAAATTGACATCAATTCAAAATTCCAATTCCAATAATGTCTGAAAATTTCAAAGCCCGAGGACTCTGTTTGGCTGCCGAGAAAATATAGGATACGGTAAATAGAAAATGGATTGAAATTCTGAACGTCAATCCGAAGTTCACGTAACTAGAAAATGAAAAAACAGAGTCAAATTCACGTCCGATTTCACACAATTCATAAACCCTACAGAAAGTTCAAGAAAAGAAACAACACTGAGAATCAAATCTCATTATGAAGTTTTTTTGGAAAGCAAGAAAGAGAGGGAAAAAAATTAACCTGGAGAGAGAGAAATGTGAACTCTGTTGATCTGTGGTTCTTTCTTCCTTCTGGCAATTCCTATTTATTTATAATAGGACTCACTTTCTCTCTGTTTCTGTCACGAACATTCTCTATAATTCAAAACATTTTAAATTAGTTCATGATGGAACTCTTTGTACTTTTTTGGTTTTTGGATGAGTTTATCCTAATTTAATTTTGGCTAAACATAATTTGTAGGCTCTAATATTTAAGGCCTTATTTAATAATCATTTAGGTCCCGCTTGATAATCATTTGATTTTTAATTTTTAGTTTCGAAAATTAAGCTTATAAATATTACTTTTATATTCTATCCATTAGTTTAAAATGCTTTTAAAATTCAAACCAAAATTTGAAAACTAAAAAAAAAATAGTTTTTAAAACTTTGTTTTTGTTTTTAAAAATTGACTAAGAATTCAAATGTTTTTTTTAAGAAACATGAAAACCATTATAAAGAAATTGGAAAAAAATAAACACAAATTTTAAAAACCAAATAAATATTAAACGGGGTCTAAGTTTTTTTTTTTTTTTTGTTCTTCATTTTTTAATCTCTTTTTTAGTACAATGAATAAGAGTGAAAATTTGAAACTTTAACTCCAAAAAATGAAGTAGATATCTTGAACTATTCTCCTATTGGCTTATGTTTTAACATTTTTTAATGAATAATGTTTATCTAAGATAGCACGAATTTCCCACCTAGGTGAGAGAGAGGAGAAAATAGAAGAGTGACTTTTGTTTTTTTCCACAAAGGTAACATGTGTTAAAAAATTTAGGTTCCGTCTTATAACTATTTGATTTTAATTTTTGGTTTTCACTATTTTTACTTATGCATTTTTTGTTTTGTTATTTACATTTTACAAATGGTTTCAAAATTCAAACGAAGTTTTGAAAACTAAAAAAAAAGAGTAGCTATTTTTTTTTTTTTTTTTTTAATTTTTTGAAATTTGGCTAAGAATTCAAATGTTTCTTTATGAAACATAAAAGTCATGGTAAATAAATTATGAGAAAACAAACAGAATTTTCAAAAACCAAATAGTTATCAATCGGGCTTTAGTAGTGAGAAGCAATAATTTCTAATTAGTAAGGAAGTATTTTCCTTTTTCAATTATATTATTTTCGTTGGTGAATGTTAAAATTTGTTAATGAGAAAATTTACATATCATGATATTTGCATAAATTTAGAAGAGGAATCAAGCCACTTAAAGATTTTTTTAAAGAAAAAGTGCCCTCTTTTTTAGAAAATTTAAGAAGTTATAAATTTTCTTCTAACCTAATTTTTCATCTCAACCAAAATGTTAATGAAAAAAATAGAAAAACATAAGAAACTAAATTGAATTTTTGTTTAACATTAGAGACTAAATTCAAAAACATTCTAACATCATAAACTAAAACATATATTTAGTCTTTTATTTTAAAAGTTTAAGGGAAAAAAACGAAAATTACTAATTAGCTACATGCCATTTGTGGATAATAGATATTTGATATTTTACTTTACTAAGGTCTGAATATTAATTTTACTGTCAAGTCAAAATGTTTGATTTTGTGATTAAATTTATTTATTTATTTTTAGAATATTACATTATATATAGGATAAGAGACTTGAACTTATAACCCGTTTGACTAAGTTATGATTATGTTTTTCTTTTTTCTAAATTTGATGACTTATGTTTTTCTTAGTAATTAAGTTCAAGTTTGATTCCTTCTTAAAAAAAGAAATGTGTTCCAAGTTTGATTAAAGTATGTTAACTTTAAGATAAAATTATTTTGTTGTTATTATGATTTACGTAGGCACATGACTACAACTTGGACATCTCCACCACCTTCCACTTTGATCAAAATTGACCATAAACATTTTTTTTTTACAATAATGGACCATCAACATTGATTATTTTATACGTAACAAATATTAATAAATATAAATAATTTCAATCTGATTCAAATATTTCATATTTAATCATAATTGTATGGGTCTTCTTGTCTTTTTTTTTTTCTTTTTTTTTCATATATATATATTATTGATACAAACAACTCATATCAATATTTTATGATATCACATGCTTTATTATATCAATATTTATGATATCACATGCTTTATTATATGATTTTGACCTTATACAAATCCTTACACATCATTCAAATCAATCTCTCAAGCCGACACAACATAGTTTTGGTCAATGACAACATTATTTACCCTCTTAAACGTCAAAGGTTCGAATCCTTCTACCCTTTTATTGAACTAAGAAAAAATAAATACAATTCTCAATCATTTAAAACTAATTATAAATTTATAGCTTGCAAAATAATCAAGATATCGAAAATTTTATATATATCTTTATAAATTGAAGTGTCAATAATATATTCTTTTCATGAATCATTAAAAGAAAACAAAATGAAAAGTGATTTTAAGTGATTCCCTAATATAGTCTGGTTTAAAAAGAAAAAAACATTTTAATTTTAATATGGGGGTTTGAAAGTGTTTTTATAAGCGACAATGTTTTAAATTAGCACATTTTCTATTATAATTTTTAGAAAATTACACATAATAAATGTAAGCATATTGGTATAATGAAGTACTTTGTTTAAATCACCTCTTAAACTAATAGGTTATGATAAATTTAATTATATCAACACTCCCCCTCACTTGTGTGGGCTTGAAAAAAGAAGACATATTTATAATGTAAGCATACTGGTATAATGAAGTACTTTGTTAAATCACCGCTTAAATTGATAGGTTATGGTAAATTTAATTATATCAACACTCCCCCTCACTTGTGTGGGTTTGGAAATTTGTAAGAGGTTCAACAAGTGAAAATCAATATTAATTGAAGAAGAAATGACTTTACAGGGGTTCGAACACAGGATCTCTTGTTCGTTGATGGGTTATGGTAAATTATATATCAATCAACATTCCAGCACTCTCCCTCACTTATGGGCTTGAAAATTTATAGAAATACCTTACAAGTTGAAATCAATATTAATTAGGGGAGGAAATGACATTACAGGGGTTCGAACTACTCAGGACCTCACGCTCTGATATCATGTTAAATCTACCAATCAACCCAAAAGTTTAAGCTGATAAATTATGGTAAATTTAATTATATCAACACTTTCCCTTACTTGTAGGCTTGAAAATTTGTAAAATGCCTAACAAGTGGAAAACGAAATAATAATGGAATGTATACTTAGGACTAGGAATGACATAATGGAATGTATGTGGTTAGCATGTTGGGATGGGAATGTGATAAGATTTGGTTTCTTTTTTTTTTTTTTTGAAAGCTGTTTCCTTCCTAGTTGATAGATGGGAAAATGAAAGATGAGATTTGAACCCATTAAATGGATCTCTTTTGTCATTCCAACAAGGAAATGAACAGCTCAATCTTGGTTTTTTTTTAATATTATTTATTTTCATGCCAAAAAATTCATATGCATATCTTTGTTTTTTTGTGTTTTTTATTTAATTTTTCTTTAATGATTTAGAGCTCGAACAACCATTCCTGTCAAGTCAAGTTGATTTATGGCTCCAAATGGCTGTCTATAAATTTTTTACAAATCGGTTCCTCGTTTAGTTGTCATATCACTATAGCTAACCAAAGCCTTGTGTTGTAGCATAGTAATTAAGGCTTCGATTGATAACTATTTGATTTTTTATTTTTTAAAATTATGCTTGTTTTTTTCATCATTTCTCTATAATGAGTTATATTTTTTTTTTAAGAAAATATTTGAATTCTTAGCTAAATTCTAAAAACAAAAACAAGTTTTTGAAAACTATTTTTTTTTTTTTTAGTTTTCAAAACTTGGCTTAGTTTTTAAAACATGGTTAAAATTAACAAATTAACAAGGAAACTCATAAGCGTAAGTAGTATTTATACGCTTAATTTTCAAAAACCATAGTTATCAAATAGGGGCCTTAGTTTTCAAAAACTTGTTTTTGTTTTTGGAATTTAGCTAAGAATTCAAATGTTTTCTTAAGGAAGATGAAGTTTATTGTAGAGAAATGATTAGAAATGATGAGAGAACAAACACAATTTTTAAAAACAAAAAATAAAAAATCAAATAGTTATCAAATGAGACCTAAATTTTTTTCTGTTTAAATTTGTTTATATACTTTTTGGATAGGAACAAAAATAGTACAGCTTGATTTTCTTTCAAAGTCAAAGAAGTTGTAAACATTGCTTATGCATTACCAATCATGGATTCTAATTTTTCCATCCTATTTGTTCTTTTGCCTAAAACAATCATATTTAAGAATTTGTATTCAAGTTAACAATTTAAACTCATATATTAGCTGATTCTAAATATTCTAATTGATGGGGAAAACCAATAATTTGGGTATAATTATTTAGACATTGATTCCCTTTAATTAAAAAAAAAAAAGTATCACATGTTAGAGAAATTGATTCGCATGTGTAATTTGAAATGTATGCTTCTATGATCAATCAAATCAATAAAAATAAACGAACTTGATTTCTCATTTTAGTTTTATAATTTAGCAAAACTAGTGAATATGTAAATATGAATTACAGACAAGTCATTTCTCATGACTTGTATGTAAAGGTAATGTGAAGAGAAAACAACAAAATTTTGGATAGAATTATTGACCATTGATATGTAATAACATGTGGAATAATTGATATGTACATTTTGTTTACCTAAATAATGGGAACAATAGTAGTGGTGTCAATTATTATAGACAAGTGTGGAAGGACTTTTGGCTTTGTTATTTTCCCATTCAACAAACCTAGTAAGCTCCTACTCATCTTTTCCACACCCAAACAAACAAAATGTTAAGTTGGACACAAGGATTTGGCTATTCTATTCCAATTTCAAATTTTTGGTATATAAGAAGTAACAAATTTTGTATCCAAGCATGATCCTTGCACAATTTTAAAATCAATATCATGTTTGTTTATTTTAATCTTCAACTTAGGTCACTTTTGTTTTATTGGTATGATGCATTTCACTAAGTTTCAACCATGATATGGGAATGGTTGGGCAACTATTTATGTTTATATTTTAGATTTTTTATTTGTTAGTTTAACAACATGTGGAAGTAGAGGTTTGAATCTCTAACCTCTTGATCAAAGATATTATATCTTAACTAGTTGAATTATGCTCAAATTTACTTCATTTTTGTCTCTAAACTTTCAATATAACCTCTAAACTTTAAAAAATAAAAATAAAATACAATCTATTTGATCCCTAAGACCTCGTTTGATAACAATTTAATTTTTTGTTTTTTGTTTTTTATTTTTAAAAATTGCTTGTTTTCACATCATTTCTCTACGATGAGTTTCATCTTTCTTAAGAAAATATTTGAATTTTGGGCAAAATTCCAAAAACAAAAACAAGTTTTTGAAGATTTTTTTTTTCAGTTTTCAAAACCTAGTTTGATTTTTTAAAACTTAGGTAAAAAGTAGCTTACAAACCAAGGAAACTCATGGTTGGAAGTAGTATTTATAGACTTAATTTTCAAAAACCAAACATTTATCAAATAGGGAATAAAATACACATTTTGAAAGTTCATGGTCAAAATCAAATAATTCTAAACAAGAGAGACCAGAATATCCTCCCCGTTCAAAATTTGAGACTGGAGTAATAACATCATGTATACCGATCCAAAATGAAAAAAAAAAAATTTACATCCGTCCGAAATTCACATAGCTTAAATGGTATTTGAGAACAAAGCTCTACATCAATTTTCTTTTTAAATACAGAATAGCAAGTATACAAAATTTCCCTTTTTTCTGAGGTTGATGACTTTAGCTGGATCAAGAGAACTCAAGTTCCTTTTAATGCCTTTCTGGGCTGATGAGTGAAGTGAAATTGCAGTGTATTTATTTACAGATTAAGAACTCAAGTTCACCATGCTTGGCTTTGGAGTATTCTTCAAACAAATTCAGAACAACACCGAAACAGATGATGGATCTGCTTGGCCGAACTTATTCATGAACTATCGCGCAAAGTCGGGAATCTGAGCCCGTCTTTTAGATGGCTGACTGAAGTAGGCCATGCCCATTTCAGAATGTTTGGACCTAAGATCTGATAACAATGTAAACACCCCCAGATGAGTTATCTTGCATTGTTTTTATTCAGAACTCAGATGAGTTACCATATGGACAGATTATAGATTCAATACCAGCACCCCAGATGAGTTATCTTGTCACATCTTATATTATTTATAAGATGTGACAAGAAAACTTTGAATGTTGGGTTATTGCATTATATTTTATAAGATGTGACAAGAGAACTTTGTAATAACCCAACAGTCATAATGTAGAACACATGGGAACAAGTGTGTGCAGACAGACACATATGCAGACAAAAGGGATGATAAGTAGACACCAACCAAGGTCATATTTTTATAAGCACCGAGATCGAATGGGTGCTGGTAGCTCTGTCCAGACTTTCTAGCCAACCATGCTGCACGTATTCCTTCGTAATACTGGTCGGAAGAAACACAGTTCTCACTCAATAATCAGAGGGGGAAGAAATTCATGCCAGGAATCCATATTATACCTCTATAGTTGTCATATTCCGAATGATGAGGTAGATATGCCAGCCCAGAAGAGTTCCGAGTGTCGAGCTCAAGGATACCATCATCACTGCGCAAATAACCTAAAACATAAAAGTTAAGTAAATCTCTTTTTCTATAAAATTTGACCAGCTACAATACTTTTATTATGGACATATGTCAGTCAGAATTTCTCTACACCTTATGGTTATATCAAGTAACAACTTATATGGTGAAGTTGAAGTTAGGTTAGTTAAAAGTATGGGTCAACTTGCGCATACCTCGACTAATTTCAAGTGATAACCAGACCTTATTATACTTTATTGCCAAGAAAACTTGTAGGATATTAAATCCTAGGTAGGTGGCCACCATGACCTAAACAAATTCCCTCTCAATTCTTTATAATTTACATTGGCCCTGACCCGTTATTGACTACTAGGCCAACCAATGGTAGTTGTTAAAGCATAAGTCATTTAAACGAAATAAAATAGTGACTAAAATTGATGACCTGGAAGACTCTTCACAGACTCTAGACTAATCTCAATTCAGCTCAGTTGATCAATCAACCTTCTAATTTCTAACAATTCTTTGTATAGGAAAGGCTCTGACAATTTTTTTTATAGGAGAACAGCACCACTTGTAGACTTGGAGCTCTAACCGAAAATCCTACACAAGAATTTCACTAGCATTTTTGTTTCATTCTTGTTCCCCAGCATTTGAAAATGCTGCATATACGGGCCACAAATAGCATGCTCAGCTACAAGCAGGGAAGAAGCAATAAAGGAAGCATTCCCTCAAAATTATGAAATTAGGATTAACGCAAACAGATATGGGTTATATAAACAAACAACTTACATAGAAAATCTTTAAAGGAAGCATTCCCTCAAAATTCCAGTTCTTCTGAAATGCACAGCTCACAATGATAAACTAAACAACCAAAGCTCAAGTTATAAGCAAAAGAACTAGATTTATTGTTAAATGAAATAAATTAAACCGAGAAAGGCATACCGTGGAATATAAGCTTGCCAAAGTCCCATATGAGACGAGGACAAAAAAGGACTTGTAGTTCCAATAACCAACACAGTTATTTATCCACAAACAGTGATGATCCTGCATCCAGTTTAAGCCCACGTTAGATGGAAGAATAAACCACAGGCATTCAGTTTAACCATGTCTGAAACTAAGAGACAGAGTTCAATTGTTATGGTTCAGGTACAACAGAACCTACCATCCTCAGAACACACCTTCTGCAGACTCGACAATGATGGGTCCTTGGAGGCTTGTAGGTGCTGCACTTTTCACAATGCTTCATCTGTAAAGCCTGTTATTAAATCATGTATTGGTACCAAGGACTCGAACACAATACAAAGTATACAATTGAATTGATGTCTTATTTGCTTCACCAAAAAAGATTTTTCCTGTTGCATGTTAAATGCCTAACATGGGGAAAGATTGTTCGTGGCTCCAAGTCATAAAGGCCCTACTGGATTCTAGGTTCAGATTTACTTAATGGAATAGTACCTTCAATACAAAGAAAGAGAGGGATATGGGTACATATTATGATCAACCTGGATTGAAGGTCTATCAACAATATGTCAATGACAAACCAGTAGCAGTGGATAAGGCAACATATTTCCTCATTGACAATATGTCTCTGAGTTTCAAAACTATATAAACTTTCGTGGATAAGGTAACGTATTTCCTCATTGTCCTAATGTATTCAAGGGTACTTGATAAATATAGGATTAAAAAGTTCACAATTAGGGTAGGATAAACCCATGTGGTTTCTCTGCCATCAAATTACTGTCCAATCACCATTGCAACCTTCGAATAAGATCACCCTCTAATGCACACACTTATTAATCAGCAATACAAGCTAATATTGAATGTTTAGCTGCATACTTATTATAATTTCTCTCGCATGCTTTGCAATCTCTGATAACCTCTAGCTCAAGATTTCGGGATTATGATGCCATATATCAAGTCATAAAGCAGTGTTAATCAAATAAAATTCTAATCAGGACAAAGATTCTTCGATGGAATTTTGGCGGCTGCCCCGTCCCACTTTAAATTTATCAATAAATCATATACTTCTATAGGGTCCTATCTGTAGCCTTCAAATGCAAACAGAATGAAAATAACAAAGAAAACCTGTTCATTTGATTCTTAACATCCACTAACAAATATATCAGTTAATAAGAATTCTTTCCTGAACCTAGTGACCATCAATTCATCCAATAGAACTCCATAGTTCCATTAAATTTGTTCTTTTCCACTTGAAACTACACTGATATCAACCAAGACTCAAAACTCATGTACCACAATACGTGTAATTGAACAAAGTGATCATCAATTCATCCAATTGAACTCCATAGTTCCATTAAATTTGTTCTTCTCCACTTCATACTACATTAATATCAACTAAGGCTCAAAACCCATGTACCACAATCCGTGTAATTAGTTAGACATCCCTATACAAACACAATCAATCCAAAACGTTCCAAGAAGCAAAATCAATAAGTTCATAAATAGACACCCATCAAATTCATCTCCCCAAAGAAACAAAAAGCATCATCTTCAAATAGAAACCTCAATTCCACAGCATAAAATCAGAGAAAAGCTAGAACAAAGAAATCAAGTTCGTAGTTCCGAAATTCTACACATAAATGAGTTGCTAACTTACGGAATTCTTGGCATCTTGATCCGAGCCGGCACTTTCTTCAATATCAGGCAAATAGGAAGATGGGACGGGACCTGGGTCGGTGAGAACACAAACGGCGAAAGAGAAAAGGCAGAGCGAAGCCAAGGAAGTGAAAATCAAAGAGTTAATCAAGCCGGGAGAGGTAAACAAACCAGTCCAATCCTCGATAAAAATGAACAACGTAATGTAATACACAAAACCTATCAACGATAACACAGAAAATATGGGAACTGATATGAATTTCTTCATTTTCATCTGGGATTCGGGCAGAGTAAGAGCGAAAACAGAGCGAGCTTGGGAATTTCGGGATTTCAGCTGACCGGGTAACTTGGTCAACCGGAAAATTTTCGATGTCAAGAAATGGGCCGTCCTTGGGCTTGAAGAAGGCCGGTCCGTGTTTGTAGCCCAACGTTCGTAGCGAAGAATTGGCCCAACTTGGTCATCTATTATTTACTTTTTTATTTATTATTATTATTTGGTTAAATTACAAGTTTAGTCATTGAACTTTCAAATTTGTATTTATTTGGTTCATGAACTGTTTAATAGGTTCTTGAACTTTCAAATTTGTGTTTATTTGGTCTCTGAACTTTAAAAAATGTCTAATAAATTCTTAAACTTTCAATTTAGTGTCTAGTAAATTCCTAAACTTTCAATCTTATGTCTAATAAATTCTTGACCTATTGAACGTTTTTAAAATTCATGAACCTACTAGATACAAAATTGGAACTTTTTAGTTCTATTAGACATAAAATTAAGATCAATTAGTTTTAAAAATTCGAATATGTTAGGAACCTATTATACACAAAATTAAAAGTTCAATGACTTATTAGACACAAGACTAAAAGTTCTGATACTTATTAGATACTTTTTAAAGTTCAAGGACCAAATAGACATAAACTTGAAAGTTCAAAAACTAAATTTGTAATTTAACTTTTAGTTCAACATGAGAATGTGGAGATTCGAACCTCTGACATCTTGATCAAGAATATTATACCTTAATCAGTTGAACTATGCACAAATTGATCTATTACTTTCGTCAAAGCACCTGTTTGATCCTTAATTTTAGTAACAATTTAGAATGTGTTTAGGAGTGACTTTGGTAAGGCCAAAATGAACTTTGTCTTTGGAAAATCACTTCTGTTTATGATGTTTGGTAAGTGATTCGAAAAATCAGTTCAAGAGATTTTCAATTAGCCTTTCAAGTGATTTTTGTCAAGTAGTCGAGGGAGAATTCTTTTAAAAATCATTATTATTTTAAGTATAAAAAATCTTTTACTTTATTTTGTACTAAAATTTTGAAAATGGTTCATTTGTTTTCTTCATATTTATTTTATCTCTAATTTTTACTCCCTCTTAACTTTTTTTTTTCTCTCTAAATTTTTGTTACTTTCTTTCTCTCACATTTTTTTTCTTCAAGGTTTTGTACCTCAACTTCTTTTTGTCTCTAAAATGATTTATAATTAAACATTTTTATAAAAGTAATTATAATTAAATCACTTACGCTAAAAACGCTTGTTCTAAAATCATTCCCAAGCATGCTCTTTAGCCTTTTAGTTTTATTGAATTGACATGTAGTCCCTATAATTTTCATGGAAAGATCATCCATTTATACTTATTTGACAAGTAGTTTTATCCATAGGTTTTTGTTGGTAAAGATTTAGGTCTCGTTTGATAACCATTTGGTTTTTAGTTTTTGATTTTTGAAAATTGTGCTTGTTTTCTCATAATTTCTATACAATGATTTCCATATTTCTTAAGGAAGCATTTGAGTTTCTAGCCAAATTCCAAAAACAAAAATAAAATTTTGAAAATTACTTTTTTAGTTTTCAAAATTTGACATGGTTTTTGAAAACATATATAAAAAGTAGATAAGAAAACATGAAAACTCATAGGTGGAAGTAGTATTTATAGGCTTAATTTTCAAAAAAAAAAACTGTTATCAAACGAGGACCTTAGTATATATAGTTAAAATTTGTTTACGATTTAGTCTTTGAGATATAGTATGTGATTTTTTTTTAAAGTATAGAATGTAATGATTTTTTTTTTTGTTGGAGTTCAACAACATGTGGATAAGAATTCAAATTTATAACTTTTTGGTCAATGATATAATGTCTTTCTCTAGTTGAACTATATTCAAGTAGACAATGTAATTAATGATTTGTTCCTTATAATTTAAAATTTGTAATAATCTAGTTTCTGCCATGAAAATTTATGCCATGTGTTGAATCCCATTGACCCATCTTTTTTTTCCTACACACGTAGTCTTTATTTATGTACTTGTGAGATACGAGTAGTTGTCATATCAAATCCATGTAATTTACACCTAGCAAGATTTTTTATTAAAAAAAATTAAATGGTTACAAATTTTAAAGTCATCATTACAAAATATAAAGTATCTTTATGTTATACTCAAACAAGATTCCTCTCACACCTTTTTACACTCTCTCATGTCTCTCTCTCTCTTTTTTCTTTTTTCTTTTTTTTTTTATTATTATTATTGTTATTATTTTGACACAGACATCAGAAGAAAGTAAGCTTTTCTATTTTGAAAAAAAAAATCTTTTTTTTTTAGAAAGTGGGAAAAGAAAACCTTAAAGTTGCAATATATAATTTTTGTGTTTGGGCTAGTACACTTGCAGCACATTGGCGAGAAAAATTGAACAAAATTTATGGTATATGCTACTTTTGCTAAGTGAACTTAGATTGGTCCATAGTTCAATTTGTTTGTATTGTTAAATACATCACAAGATATAATTGCTGGTTTGGTTTAATGACAATCTTTTTTTTCAATTTATGAAATATAAATTAGGTTAAAATACCATTTTTGTCTCTGTACTTATCTTCAGGTTTCATTCTATTTTTAAATGTCCAAATTTAGTTCATATACTTTCAATAAAGCTTAAAATTAATCTCTATTGTTAGTTTATTGTTAACTTTTCTAAAAAAAAAAAATCGTCTCTATTAGTATTTTTTCTATAAATTTTGAAAATATATTTACATTGTGTCTTTTCTTGCATGAAAAATATTTTTATTGTTTAACCAATTTCAATAAAAATTAACTTCAAAACAACACTAGAGACCAATTTTAAGCTTTATTGAAAGTACAAGGACTGAATTTAAACATTTGAAAGTACAAGAACCAAAATGGTATTTTAACCTATAAATTATTGAGCATGCATTTTTCTTATTTTAATATCTACTTTTTGAACCATCTTTTTAAAGATGTAGCTTCATTTTAGTTTGTGAAAATTTAAATCTTTAACCTTTAAAAGAATCTACATATACTTTTAGGCTTAACCGTTGAAATACAGTTAGTTGTTTTTATTTTCTTATTTATGAAATAAAATCTATTACTAAACATGCATTTTATTTATTTATTTATTTAATATAAGAGAAGGTATAAATAAGTGATTCCTTCTATTGGAGGGGTTCTTTTTGTTAAATAATTTTTTTAGAAGAATAACTAGATTATATTTTAGTTTATATGCCCTCTCTTGAAATCAAGAGAGTTTAAGAAATAGAACTCAAAAAAAAAAAAAAAAAAAAGGAAAAAAAATTCAATTTTGACCCTAAACTTAGCAGGTTGTATTAATTTTAATCATAAACTTTCAATTTCATCAATTTAACCTCAAACTTGATAAATTGTATCAATTTTAACTCTAAATTTTCAATGTCATCCATTTAAACTTCAAACTTAAATATGTGTATCAATTTACACCATCGGTTAAGTTTTTGTTTCAATCACTGTTAGAAAAGTCTCCCATATATGCCCAAAGCCACGTGTTGCTCTATGATATGTACTTGTTTGTTACTTTTTTAAAAAAATACCAAAAAAATAATTAAATCATTCTAGATCGGGTTGCCACCATCATGAAAACTACGAACTCAACCCTCGAAATTAGGATCCACATGAAAACAAATAGACTCTTATGTTTCCCTCTCCTTTGGTGTCGATACTAGCAACGACGAGTGTGAAAAACCTTATAAGCGCTTCTAGTTAAAAACTCACCATTTTCCATGTAATGCCAAATCCATTCATCTTAGATCAAGGTTTTACAAATTAGGATTGTAGTTACTATATCGATATCTTCCTGCCAAAGTGTCTCATTTAGTTTATGTAAATTCCAATGGCCTTCCTCTATCATCAAATCGCAAACTCTTAGATCTCCCACTTCCGAGCGGCTTGGAGTTAGAATTCTGAAAGTACTCTCTCACGACACCCATGGAAAATCAAACACCTTTGTACTCTCTCCATTTCCTATCCTTTTACGAAGCCCCTTCAACAGTAACTCCCTTCCCCAAATTATGCTCCTCCACATAAACTAGGGGTTAGACTCTATCTCTGCTTTTAGTATAGTAGAATTCTTAAAGTATTTTCCTTGCAGCAATGTGGCTACCAATGAGCATAGGTATTTAAGGATTCTCCAAACCTATTTTGCAATAATAGACTGGTTAAAACCTTCAATATCCCTGAAACCCAAACCCCCTTTCTCCTTTGATTTACACAACCAATCCCATTTCCTCCAATGAATTTTTTTGTGGCGTGTAGAAGAACCCCACCAGAACCTTGCCATTTAACGAGTTATATCATCACTAAGGATTTTGGCAATCTGATCGATGACATAACGTATGTTGGTATAGCTTAAGCTACGACCTTAATAAGAATTTCCTTCCCACCTACAGAAAACAAATTTTCTTTCCACCCTCGTAACACCTTCTGGATTTTTTCCTTAGGAACTTAGATCTTTGGACTTATTACGAGTGAAATGTGAAGGAAGGCCCAAATATTTGCCTAAGTTATCCACAATTTGCCTTTGCATAACCCTTTCTACTTCTATTTTCATCGCTTCCTTCTTATTTGGACTAAGAAGGATTGTAGACATTTAGAAAATTCACACATTGGTCAGATGCTTCCTCATACACCCTTAGTAATTCCTTAATAGCTAGACAATCTTCTATAGTTGTACGAAAAAAATAACAAACTATCATCCACAAAAAATAAGTGAGAAATAATAGTACAATTTTTGGATATTTTACACCCCATTATTTCCCCCTTTCTTTGGGCATTAGATAGTAGATTAGAAAGGCACTCCGTGCAAATAAGAAATAGGTAAGAGGATAAAATATCACCTTGTCTAAAACCCACGTTGGGGAGTAAAGAAAACTCTTGTTTGACCATTGATCAAAATAGAGAAACTGACCATAGTTGTACAGTCCATCACCAATTCAATCCACCCATTCTCAAAACCCAAAGCCTTCATCATTTGCTTCAAAAAAATTCATTCCACCCAATCATATGCTTTACTCATATCCAATTTTAGTGTTGTCATTCCTTTTTTCCCTTGTCTTTTATTCATAATGAAGTGCAAACATTCATGGCTAACAAGAGTATTGTCCGATATGAGTCTACCTGGTAAGAAAGCACTCTGAGATTCTGATATAATATGAGGTAGAATTATTTTCATCCTATTTTCAATAGTCTTTATAATAATTTTGTAGGATACACTACAAAGGCTAATAGGGCGAAAATCTGTCACCTCCTTGGGTTATTTCACCTTTGGAATGAGCACAATGTTAGAGTGATTGAAATCCTTCACCGAGGCTTTACAATTTAGAATATTGAGGTAATAATCTACCATTCTACGTCTCACTATATCTGAATACTTCTGGTAAAACAAAGCAGAAAATCCATTAGGGCCCGACATTTTAATGGGGAACATTTGAAAAAGTGCTTCCTTAATGTCTTTCTCAATACAAGGCTTCATCAACAGCTCGTTCATTTCCCTATTTACCTTCTTTGGAACACAACTTAGCGTTGCATTTAACTGCCCCTCATTTGGGCTAGAGGTACCAAACAAATTCACAAAATAGTCCATAAAGACCCTTCAAAATCACTATCGTCTTTACTCACTTTCCCTCCTTATCATTAATAAGATGAATCGCATTCCTCTCACGTCATAAAAAGGCCTTTTTATGGAACCACCTTGAATTTTTATCCCCCCATTTTAACCAATTCTCTTTGGACCTCTGTTTCCAATACACTTCTTTAGCCTCAATCGCTTTGGATAATTATTGTTCAATTTCGTATATTTCTTGACAATTCTCATTCATGATGATTATTTGGCCTTTAAACTTGGTTATGCTTGTGGTTTTATTCATATTATTTGATAAAAGGACAAGAGAAGAGTTGAAATTAATTAGATTATTGTTGGAAGAAGTAAGTTAAGAAAAGAGAAGAAAAGAAAAAGAAAAACCAAAACTTACTTAATACTTTGGTGCAGATTTTTGCATAATGCAACAGAATTGCAATTGCATCGTAATTTCGACAGATCTGAAAATTAATGAAAATTGCAAATTAAGGGATTCCGAGAAGGAAAATACCCATATATTTAGTTGGATCCTTAGCTGTAATTGCTCATCAACCAAGAAGGAAACTCTAGCACAAAATTCCTATAAATCTTGGAGAAGAGTCGTGAAGAAGAGAGCTCAATTTTGGAGAAAAATTTCATTTTTTTATTTTTGGGTTTTTGAGTTGTCTGTAGCTTCTGTTTTTCACTATTGTTAATTATTTCCATATTGTTCTTCTTCCTTTAAGTCCCAAACCTCTTCCTCAATCCCATCACAACAAGAGTTGGTGGTTATGAACAAATCCTTGTTCGATTGATTTAAGAGAAAGGGGTTCAGGTAGTTTTGTCCTTTCGAATTCTGCAAGTTTTATAATTTATTTCTGTTATTTGACTTTGGAATAGCTATTGTATTTCTTTTTTTTTCTTATAAGTTTCTTGAAGTTGTTAAGTTACCTTGGAATTTCTTTTACTGAATGATACAACAATACTTTGATAATTGAGTTTTTGACATCAAATTTTATTTGCGAGTTGTTACACGTCTTTCTCTGTTGTATCAATGAATTTTATCAATTCAAGCTTACTGTTTCTTGATAGTTTCAGTATGAAGAGCTAAATTTCCTTATAGATTCAAGTTTGTGAATGCCTTAGAGGAAAGATGTAAGGCTCGATAGCAAAAACAATCTAGTTAACACTTAAACTATTGTTTGCTTTTGGTGAGTTCAATGTTGGGTAATAGTTGGCCATCACTACAAGAATTTTACCATTTTTCGACGTTATTTATCCCGACGCTTTAAAAACGGTCGGCAAAAGTGGGAGAAATGCTGACGGTTTTGAAAACGGTCGGCAAAAGTGAGGAGAAATGCCGACGGTTTTGTAAATGGTCGGCATTTTTCCTCACATTTGCCGACCATTTTCAAAACCGTTGGCATTTCTCTTCACTTTTGCCGACCATTTTCAAAACCGTCGGTATTTCTCCTCACTTTTGCCGACCGTTTTCAAAACCGTCGGCATTTCTCCCACTTTTGCCGACCGTTTTCAAAACCGTCGGCATTTCTCCCACTTTTACCGACCATTTTCAAAATCGTCGGCATTTCCTCATTAATGGGGCTCGAAAATGAGCCCCCTTTTCCCTCCCATTTTCGAGATCTTTTCCCCCCATTTTCCATCTCCTTCCCCCCATTTTCCCTCTCCTTCCAAAAATTTCCCCCATTTCTCTTTTCTCCCTTTCATCTTCTCTTCTTCCTTCCCTTCTCTCCCATCCACCCACCCACCCTCTCTCCGACCGCCGTCCCCTTCCTTTCTCTCCCACCCACGCCCCCACGTCCCGCCGACACACTTCCACCCACCATTTTCTTTGATTTTGGTAAGATTGTAAAGTTTTTTTTTTTGAGTAGTTAATATACTTAGATTCAAGATTATTTTGCAAATATATTTAGGTTTATTGTGTTTTGGTTTGTATAATCTCATATTTGCGAGTTCGAACACTTAGAACTCAAACCAACAAAGTTTCTAACTTCTTTGGTGAACCCGTATGTTGAAATCCACTTTTAAATCTTTTCGAAGTCAAACAAAGTATGTTAGATCATTTTCTAACATTTGAGAAGTCTTTTTTTTGTAGTTTCGAACACTTTCGCTAATATTTCGAACACTTTTAACCAAAGATTAAGTGTGTTTTGGTAAATTTTAGGTGATAAATCTATGTTTGGGCTTTTAGAACATAGTTAAAATAGTTTAAATTGGTATCTAATCTTTGAATTCTTTTGTTTTAGGATTTGATTCCGTCTCAAAGTGTTGAAAAAAAATTTAAGGTAGGTTTGGGTTGATTTCGAACACAGTTAAAATAGTTTAGATTGATATTTAAACTTTGGAACTCTTCCTTTCTATTCTCTATTTTGAATTTGTATTTTATAATTTATTGTAAATAAGTAGATCTACATATGGCTAATTTGTACTTTAAATTTTATTTTTAGTTATTTTGTAATGTTAATTATTCTTAGTCATGGGTATGGAGTTGAACATTACATATGGTTGGTTAGATATTTTACTACTAATTAGGTTTGTTGAGTTATGTAGACAACATAAGTTGGTTAGATTTTTTATGTTGTAAATGAGTTATATAATTATGTTGGTTATATAAGTATGACTTATGTTGATTATATATTTATGTTGGTTATATAATTATGACTTATGTTGATTATATAATTATGTTGGTTATCAAGTAAACAACATAAGTTAGTAGATGTGTTGGTTATTATGACCTATGTTGGTTAGACTTTTTTTATGTTCGTTATCAAGTAATTAAACATGATAAATTCTAGATAAATTATATAATTATGTTGGTTATATAAGTATGACTTAGGTTGGTTAGACTTTTTATGTTGTTTTTTTAAATTTTGAAGATAAGTAGAAATTGAAATGAGTTCTATTCATTCTGACTAAATTATATATGCTTTAAAACATGGCATTTCTGTTAAAGGATTAAAACAAAGTCTTCAAACGGATTACATATGCAAGGTCAATTCTCATCCTCTCAAGCTTGCTTTTACCTAGTCTATACTTTTCCTACTTTTTTAGTTTAATTGTAACAATTTTATGTTGTTTACATTTACCTAGCTTACACTTTTCACACTTTTTTTTTCATGCATATACTTTTCATATACTTAAGTTTTGCTTTTGATAAGTAGAAATTAAAATGAAAATTTTAATAAGGAGCTACTTGATAAGTAGACTCGTGTAGCCTCCGAGCAATGCTTACACAATTCATCCACTCACAAGGATCATCTAAATAGGTATGATCTCTCTACAACTAATTTGTGTATGGCTATCCTGCAGTAAAGGTAGCCAATGATTTGAGCATTTGGGGGGGGGGGGGGGGGGGGGGGAGGGGTTAGTATGCTTTGATATTTAATTGAGATACTTATACATAGTAAGACAAATTGTGTATGGCTATCCTGTAGTAAAGGTAGCCAATAATTTGAGTTTATTTGGTTTGTATGTAGGTTCATGATATAGTTGAGTTTTAGATGCTATGTTTTGGTTAAATTGTGAGTTTAAGTTCTTAAGTTTTGAATTTATTTGGTTTGTTTGAGTTTATGTTCATGGTAGTTGGTTTTCGAAATAGTTGCTTATTATGTTTAGTAACTTTTGATTTACTTGGTAAAGTTAGTTTATTTGGTAAAATTTTGATTGTTTGAGTTCGCAACGAAAGGGTTGATTATTTGGTTTCTTCGAGCTTATGTTCATGATGGTTGAGTTTTAGATGCTATGCATGTGTATTGAGAAGTTTAGTCAAAACTCATATATATGTTTTGTAACTTTTTTGACAAAGTAAAGTTAAGTTTTAAGTGTGTTTGTAATTTTTGTTTTGAAAAAGTTACTTGTAATTTTGTAACTTTGTAACTTTGGATTTAGTTGGTTATAAATTTGATGTGTTGGTTATTTGGTTTCTTTGAGCTTATGTTCATGGAGTGGGAGTTTTAGATTCTATGTATGTCTATTGAGAAGTTTTATGCAATACTCATACTTTTTGATAAGTCCAAGTTAATGTTTAAGTGTGTTTGTAATTTTTGTTTTAAAAAAGCTACTTGTATTTTTGTAACTTTGTAACTTTGGTTTTAGTTGGTTATAAATTTGATGTGTTGATTATTTGGTTTCTTTGAGCTTATGTTCATGAAGTTGGCTAACATGGAAGCAATGCTTACACAACTCATGCATTCACAAGGATGACCGTCGAAGTAGGTATGATCTCTCTACTAATGTTTTGTATATGGCTATCCTGCAGTAAAGGTAGCAAATGTGTTGGGGGGTTAGTATGTTTTGAGATTGTGCTTTGAGATTGAATTGAGTTTAGGAGGTTGGGATCAAAACATTCTTATACATAGTGAGAAGTTATGTATGGCTATCCTGCAGTTATGGTAGCCAATGATTTGAAACTATTTGGTTTGTATGAGTTTCTTCGAGTTTATGTTCATGATCGTTGAGTTTTAATTAGAAGCTATCTATGTTTGCTTGTAGTTGATTTTGAACTTCTTGCTTATTGTTTTGTAATATTGATACTTGCTAATATGTTTGGAATTTATTGGATATGGTTGTGTGGCTATCATGTAGTTATGGTAGCCAATGAATTGGTTTGAGTGTAAGGTGATTCTTAGAGATTGATTTGAAGTTAAAGGGGTGGGTGGGAAATTTTTAGGAGTGTGAAGGGGAACATGGATTGATGCTTATAGATTGTTTATCGATCAATCCTTTGGAATTTAGTAATTTGGTTGAACATATTTAGCTATTTAGTTAAGTTTTGGTGGTTCATTCCTTTGAAAAGTTAAACTATAATTCAATGGGTTTATTATTTGGTTTGTTTAAGTTGTATGTTCTTGGTTTGAGTATAGGTCGATGCTTAGAGATTGGTTTAGAGTTAGGTAGTGGGTGAGAAATTCTTTGGAGTGTGAAGAGGGGTGGGTATGTGCTTATATGTTTGTATAAGTTTAGAGTTCAGTTGATTTGGTTGAACATGTTCATTCTTGTGAGAAGTTTTATGTAAAACTATAATTCAATGGGTTTATTATTTGGTTTGTTTAAGCTGTATGTTCTTGGTTTGAGTGTAGGTTGATGCTTAGAGATTGATTTGAAGTTAGGTAGTGGGTGAGAAGTTTTTTGGAGTGTGAAGGGGGTGGTTGGTGCTTAAGTTTAGTTAAATGTGTCCATAAATATTGAGAAGTTTAGGTAAAACTTGTTTATGGTTTGTTGAAGTTTTAGGTAAATGTTTTGTAACTTTTGTTTACTCTTGGTAAAGTTGGGTTGAAATTTTGATTCTTTTTGTTAAGTTTTGATGAGTTTATTTGTGTATATGATAGTTTTTAAATTCAAGATTATATTTGATCGTTTTAGTTTGTTATAAGTTAGGTGATTTCGTTCATATATATATAATTCAATAGTTTGGAAGAGTTTTAAGTAATTTTAGTTGTGTTGTAAATTTGTTATTTTAATTATTTAAGTATGGATATCATTGTTCCTTACTTTTGAAATGTTAATTTAATTATGTTGTTATATGTGTTTTTCTTATATAAGTTAGGTAACTTAATTACATTTTTTTCTTTGTTTTTTCAGGAAAGGCGTACTAGCTTATGAGAACTTTTAAAGAACTTATGAGACAAAATTTTTGTAATATGTACAAAGTGATAGGAACTTAATTTTTTTTATGTTGTGTGTTGAAGTTTTTGTATTTTATCTTCTATGAATTTAATCACTATGAACAAAAGTGTATTCAAATTTGGTTTAATAGAAAGTTTTATTTGATTTATTTTGTATACTCCTTTTAGATACAATAATTTATGAATTAGAATGAAATTCTAGATTAAAAATATTGAAATTTAAAAAATGTCCAATACAAACATTTGTCGACGCTTTTTAGATTTGGTCGGCCATTATTACATTTGCCGACGCTTTTTAGATTTGGTCGGCCTTTGTATGAAAAGCCGACCAACATAATACGGTCGGCATTTCATACAAAGGCCGACGGTTTTGAGATTTGGTCGGCCTTAGTACCAAAGGCCGACGGTATTATATTGGTCGGCCATTCTTACAAAGGCCGACCAAACATAAAAAGCGTCGGCCTTTGTACGAAAGGCCGGCCAAACTAATACCGTCGGCCTTTCGTACAAAGGCCTACCAAATTTAAAAGCGTCGGCCTTTGTAGGAAAAGCCGACCAAAATCATACCGTCGGCCATTCCTACAAAGGCCGACCAAAGTTTCACGCGTCGGCCTTTGGACAAATGGCCGACGCAATCTAAAGAACCGTCGGCAAAATTTCCCCCGACGGTGTTATGGCGACCGAATTGCCGACGGCGGTTTTTGCGTCGAGAATTATTTAGCCGACGGTTTTTTGACTTTTGCCGACGCTTTTTTGCGTCGGCAAATCCCAAAATTCTTGTAGTGCATCTAGTGTTGTTTGTCAAGCTTTAACTTAATATCGAAAGGGTTAAGAGAAGCGGATGTTGCAAAAGCAATGGAAGAAAAGGCTTAGACATAAGTCCTGAATATCGACCCTAGACATAGGGCGAGACTCCAAAATCACTAGAGTTGTGCTCGAAAATATCTAAGTTAGATTAGCCAGAGAAATATAGATATAATCACTTTAGCCTCCTAAAGATACTTCATAGAAGGTAGAATAGAAATTAAATTCAGTTGACTTAGTTTCTTGTGTTAGCTATGATTGCAATTGCTTTCTAGTTGCATTTTCTTTCCAAAGGGACATTAGCAATCTTGAATCCCTCCCTCATTTCCATTGTTTTTCAAACAATTTTGTGTCATCTTAATAAATTTTATTAAAACCCATTCCTTTGGGTACGATACTCTAGAGTACTTCCAGTTTCTTATTACTTCGATCACATGCACTTACGTGTAGCACCGATCATTTCTCTAAAATCTGGTTCGCCAACTAAATCATGGGCCATTTGAAGTTGAGCTCGTAACCTTCTTACATCTTCGTGAATCCCAAAATTTTTCTGTTTTCCTCACCTTCCTAGCTTCTGAAAACACATATTCAGTGAATTAGCTAAAGACACATTGTTCTAGCTTCCAATAATATCCCAACTTTCTCTGATATTCTCTACACAATATTAACATCCTGAGACCAAAGCTCCTCAAAACGAAATGGCCTACTCCCTCGACACATATTCAACCTGTTATCATTTGCATCATTCAAATCAATACATAGTGGCCTATGATCAGAGGCGTACCAATCCAAATGATAAACAGTACAATGTTTAAACAAATTGGAGAATGAGGTATTAGCCAAAAAATGATCTAGGTGCTTTAAAATAAGAGCCCCATTTGACCACCTATTCGACCAAGTATAAACTTTCCCCACATATCCCAAATCTTTCACACCTACATCATTAACCACATCTATGAAGGAAAGTATATTTCTATTAATATTCGAAGATCCACCTTTCTTTTCTGATATCCACGCAGACATTCATTCAAATCTTCCCCTACTAGCCAAGGGGAATCATCAAAATTATAAAGTCTTCGAATCAGCTCCCAAGTAAGTTTTTTATTTTCGTTTTCAAGACAGCCATAAATTCTCGAAAATCGCTATCTCTTTCCTTGCCAACAACATACTACAATCGATATGATTCTGAGAATAAGAACGTATAGTGATATCCACTTCATTTTTTCATAAGGGCCGTTTGTTTTTAGGGAATCATGATTTTCGGCATCTTCAGATGCCCAGAATCTTAGATGTCCGGAATTTTAGATGTCCGGCATCTTTAAATTATCATGTTTGTTTTGCAGAAAAATTTATAAGGATGTCTGGGAATATTTAGATAGTCATGTTTGTTTTGCAGGATTTATGTATGGGAATGTCTTAAGTTTATGTGTTATACCAATAATGCCCTTGCTAACCTTTACATAATTTAATTATTAGTTTAATATAATTAAATTGATATCACATGCATTTTGGTGTTGTTAATTTAATATTATATTTGTATATCAATTTATTTTATACTACTATTTATGTGTTATTTTGTAGAACAAATTAATTTATATTAGTTTGATATTTTTATAAAATATTTAATATTAAATATTAATTCAATTTTAAATCAGCTTTATTTTATATCTAAATGTAAAATATAAATATAGCTAACTACATATGATCGTTTATTAGTGCATAAATTCATTAATTTATTTTTAAATAAAAATAAAAATGTAAAATTAAGAAAATTGATAAGGGGCAAATATGTCATAAGCAGATGCCTTCAACGTGGGAATCTTAAAAATCCATGTTTCAAAAGGGCATCCAAATTTAACCAGATTCCCTCCGAATGAGCATCCTAGGATACCTGGGACATCTTAATATGCTAAGATATCTTACATTCCTATAAAACAAACGAAATAATTCAGATGCCCATTCCATGGAAATCTTGGATTACCATGAAACAAACGGCCTCTAAAAGACAAATGCCACCACTTTTTCTAGAGCTTGCAACAGCCAAATTACAATTGCAGAAATTTAAAGATGTTTTAACAAAATTCATAATTTGAAAATCGTCCCAATTATTTCCTCAAAATCTCAAGAAAAACAAACTGTGAATAAAAAAAAAAAGTAAAAAAGAAGATAAAGCATTTGGAGTTTGGTTGTGGGCAATAAATACCCTCCCTCAGTGAGATATACATGTAATGTAATCTCTGAAATAATCAGACAATTAAAGAAACACAAGACAACAACTTATGTTATAATCATTATCAAATCTCTGTCTAGAATTTATATATATTCTCAAGTACTATGGTTTGATGGCTTCTGTTTTTAAGTCATGAGAGAGAGAAAAGTGGGTATAGCATATTTTTCTCTCTGTATTTTTTAATACAATAAATATCGGGTGGAAATTTGAAGGTATCAACGCCTTAATTGCTGACGCTCTTGTTGACGTTTTTCTCTCTCTAGAATTAAATATTGCAGAAAGAGGCACTATGTGGTTGTGGTACCACCAAAGGAAAATGACCACGATCTAGTAGCAATTGATATTTATTTGGTTGAATTACAAATTCGGTCCTTATGGTTTGGAGAAAGTTGGAATTTATTTATGAAAGTTTTATCAAACCAATAGGGAATAATTCTAACATTTAAAACTATATTGACTAAATTCTAACTTTTTCAAATCTAAAGGGACCAAATTTGTAATTTAACTTATTTTATTTTTTGCTGTTGATATATTATTGTCCTCTTCAAAACTGTTTTCCTCTCAGTTTCTTTAGTTGATAAGCTGACCTGAAACTGACATGTAGCTTGAAACTGACAGGTAGCTTTCACATGTTTTTTCACATTAATAAAACCAACAAAATTTCACTCCTCTTTTTCACTCCCAATTAAATTAAACACAATTTAGTTTAATTTTCCCTGCTTAATTATTTTTACTGATAACAAAAGAAATGGCCACTGATTTTATAAGTTGAAAGTTTGAATTTCTATTTTTACATTTGTTATGTTATGGTCTCGAAATGGTTGCTAAATACCATCCAACACAAAAATATGTTGTATGTATAGTCTTATATTTCGATTCTACCTTTTTAGGTGTAAAGCTCTTTTTTTCTAATGTATTGTTATTTTTATAGATTGCTTTCTCTCTCTCTCTTTTTTCTTTTTTTTTTTAAGTTTAACAATTGCAAGGTTGAGAAATCGAACCATCGACTTTTAGAATGGTAATTGACATCTTTATCCACTTGCTCGGATTGGCCCTTGTTGTTGCCAAATTTTGGACAGGAGAATCTCACATGACCTCCACGTGACAACTATGATGAATTTGTAATTTCAGGGAAAGAGGTGATCTGCAAAAGAGAAAAAGCTAGGCACTGAAGTGGCATTTGCCACACCAGCTCCAATGCTTAAGTTAGCAAGGAGAACTTGAGTGTAACAATAAACTAGAGTTTAGAGAATGAGGGTTGAAGTTCCCCCCCTTTCTTTGAGTATGACGTATTTATAGGACCTTTGTTTTCATATTCCTTTTTAGATAAGGATATAAAAGGTTTCCCCTTCTATTTAGGAATTGGATTTGAAAAGGCAATTTTATCTTGCTAGATTCCCTTGTAATACGGATTTATCTTCTTGGTCCAATTTCACCCATAACAGCCCTTGACTTTTTTTTTTTTTTTTTTTTAATTCAACTCGTTTGCTAAATGAAATTAAACGATTAAAGTTTATTTGAGAATTGTTTTCAAAATAGTAAATTTCTTATTCTTCAGAATTTACTAAAAAAAATGTTTGGATAATTATATCTTAAAATTGTTTTCCTTTTTCTTCTTGCTGTGTTTTTTTTCATGGGACAATCTGCTTTTTAAAATAATAAAATTATATTTTTATTTTAAAGTCATGGGTTTGTGAATAACAATAACTTCGATGTGCACAATAATAATAATATTAACAATTTACTATAGCATCCTATCACATTTTTAAAAATAGTTTTTAGAGAAGTAAAATTGTTTTCAACTCACAAAAAAAACAAAAATTGATTCTCCAAAATCACGGGAGAAAAAAACCTAAAAAAATGATTCTCACAAAGACTTGCAGAAAAAAATGTTTTTCCCTTTCTCTCGAAGTAAAAGGGAAGAGAGGTGAGAGTGAGAAATTCTTTTTTTTCTGTTTACGCTTTAATTGATTGATTAATCAAGTCAATTTTAACTTTATATTTTTTATTTCATAAAATTGAATTATTAATTTAAACAAATAGTTAAACCAATATCTTCCAATTGGATTTTATCTTAAGATTAATTTGCACTCATCAAATAAGCCTTTTGATGCCAACATGAACATATAACTTTGTGGATAAGGCATCGGCTACAATTTTGAAGGGTGATGGTTTCATTTTCTATTCTGCCTTTGTTGAACTATATAAAAAAAATTGTTTTAACCGTTTTGATACTTATTGAGATGTTTTTCCATCATATAGCTTGATATGATATTATAATCATGTTTTGGTGTTTATCACCCAATATTTGACTATTTTTTGTGGTCAGAGTCTTCTATTGACTCAATACAAGATAGTTTTGTTTAAATTTATAGCTAACTTCACTCAAAGAAGGGATATTAATTTCACCACCTAGGAAAGTCTGTGATTTTTTTTAGTTCAACATGTCGGAGTGGAAAAATTCAAATCTTTAACCTCTTGATTATGACCAAAGATATATGTCTTAATTAGTCGAACTATTATGAAGGTTGGTAAAGTCTGTGATGTGATTTGATTCTATATGATAATTAAGCAAAAATTCAAAATCAAATTTATACTCATTAAACTAGGTAAAAAAGGCTTTTCACCTTTTCTTTTCACACAAACCAGATAGAAATGTAGAAACCCTTGTCTTCATTTCATTTTCCTTCATCAATCTATTAGATGTTAAATCAAAATCCAAACACGAGTTCATCTAAATTCAAACCTCAACAACCAATTTCACACCATTTGTAAAATTAAAAAATAAAAAATAAAAATCTCACCAACTTGGAAGATTACTTAAAATTGACAAATTAGGGTTTACAAAAATGAACATAAATAATATGTATGTGGTACAAATTGAATTTCAACATGGAAATGTGATATTTTGAAGTCGGCATATAAAGACTATATATCTAGGGTTTTTTGAGGACCCAATTGTTCCACACAGCCGATGTGGGACAGAAAACAGCAGTACGAAAAGCTCAAACAGCTGGAATTTGTGTTTCGTTTCGTTTCGTTTTTGTTTTCATTTTCATGGCCGTCTCTTCCAATTGCCAATCCGCAATCAATTATCTGCAACATTCAAACCCTAAAAAGTGTACGAGAAGATTTATGTCACTCATTCACTCTTTCTCTCTCTAGACCCACATAAATAAAGATGAGAGAGAGAGAGAAAAAGAAAAAAAAATAAAGAAATTTCAACAACCCTTAGCTCGTTTTTGTTTAATTAAGCTAACTTAGATTAGATCCCTCTTTTGTTTTCACTTGATCTCGTCCTCTGTTTGTATCGAAAAATCAACCCAACTAACAGGAGCAAAGCGAAGAAGGAAGAAGACAGGACAAATTAAGATTTTAAGGTTTTTCCATATATATAATGTTAGAACGTAAAATTTTATCCTATTTGTGAAAATTCCCGACTCCGCTCAGTAATCGATCCACGAACCCTGCAAATTGGATTTGTTTTTCCCAACTCAAAGAACCCTAAAAATTGGTTATTGAGATCAAAATCTTGATCCCCATCACCTCAAATCAACAAAGGAATACAAAGAACCACCATGGATGAAGATTAGAGGTCTAAATTAGCAACCCCACATGAGAAAAACTATCAAAATCAAACAAGTTCATAGATTTCATATCAAATCAGCCCCTAAAAAAAGATTAGAGAAAAAATAAAACAGTAATCGGCAAAATATTCAGAATTGAAATTAAGAACAAGAACTGACCTGAAGCTAGCTGTGTGAAATTTGAGATCTCCAGTGGCTCAAATTAAAGAACATAAAATCAAAATTAAATAGCCATTGAAAATTGCTAATGCAGCATCATCAAGATTCTCAATCAAATTAATCTTTAAAAAAAACCAGGGTTTTGTTGTGAATCTTGATGATGCCGCACCAGCAAATTATGACTGTGATTCCATTCAATTTCCCCCCAAAAAAAAAGATGAACAACAAGAACAAGAAGAATAAGAGAGAGAAAAATTGTTAGAAATTAGAAAGAAGAAGAAGGGTTTGTGAGGAAAGATTGGTGATTTAAGGTGGATATATATACACGAGTGCTCAAAAAGAAAGTGGAGGGAGAGATATTTTTTTTAATTTTTTAATTTTTTAATTTTTAATTTTTAATTTTTTTTTTTTTTTTGTGCCATGATCCAAATAGAAAGCTACACAAAGAGGAAGGAGCTTAAATGGAAATTAATATATGAGCTGTTCCTTTCTCTTACAAGTCCAAGTCCTAGATTACTTTCCAGCTCCATTGCCACAGAGGTTGGGGCCACCTTTACTTCAACTATCCCACTCTACTTCCCTCCTCAATTCTTCTTTTTTAAACCATATAATAATAAAGCCCCCTTTTACTTTATGAAAACACTCCACATTTAAAAAATATATGAATTTCCGACCCCAACGTAACTCAATTGATTTAGAACATCTGCATTTTCATAATAGTATGATATTGTCCACTTTTGGTATATAGCTCTCGTGGGTTTTTGGTTTTGGTTTGACCCACGTTTAAAAAATATCTGAATTCTCAACTCCAAGCATAGCTTAATTGGTTAGGACATTCACATTTCTATGATATGGTATGATATTGTCCTAGGTTTTTTATTTGGTTTCACCTACATTTAAAAAATATCTAAATTTTCTCCACCTGAGCATAGCTCAATTGGATCAAAACATCCACATTTATATAATGATATGATATTGTCAACTTTCAGCATAAGTCCTTGTGAGTTTGCTTTTCGTTTCACCCACATTTAAAAAATATTTTCTTTGAGCTCGAGCAAAGCTCAATTGGACAGAAATGTTTTGATATTTTATTCCACTTTTGATATAGGCCCTCTAGATTTGTGTTTAGTTTCATCGAAAAGGGTCTCATGCATACGAAAGGTAATATTTGTGTTTACTTATATATAGTCATGATCTTCCATTTGTCTGGCTAACTCGAGACTTTGGTCGCATGCACTCTTAATATTTATCTCTCTAAAAGAGCCGTAGGTTTAAATTCTCATTCTCACACTTTTCTGAGACCTAGTACAAGAAATGAGTGTAAGAGCCTTCTCTGAAGGTTGAAGGTTTTGAATCTCTCCACTCCCGTACTGAGTTGTAATACTACAATACTATGTCTAAATTTGTGCAATAGGTATGCAAATAATGCAGATAGATGTACATGTTTTTAGAATTTTGAACCTATATGTAGTCTCTATTAAATTTATGTGTTCGTTGAGTTCAAAAGGTAGGTTCAATTTTTGTAATTATGCACTATGAACTTTTTATGTTACATCACTAAGTGAGGAGGAGATTTAAACCTAAAGTGATGGACCACTTAAACTATGTAACGACAATTAATGTCTATAATTAATTAAACTTAAGTTTGAGAACTAAATGGTCCATTATTTAAGGATAATGATGAATTCATTAACAATAATGTATTAAAAACTTGAAACGTTGTTAAGTTAATAAAGAAAGAATTAATTGATTCCTTCAATGAATTCGGCTGGTTGTTACACTTCTATTAATTAAATTAGGAAAAATATAAATATATGGTTGTGTTGTAATTAAAATTGGATGTGGGTATAGCTTAACACATAATTAAAGGTGTCCCAAGGAATTATACTTTTAAATATATATATATATATATATATATATATATATATATATATATATATATATATTATTTTTTAGTTCACTACAACATTTTGAAGCGAGAATATTCAAATCTTTGACTTCTTGGTCAATAGTATATATTTTAACTAATTGAGGAGTATATATATATCTTTTTGAGTTCAATAACATTTAGAGGAGAAAGTATTCGAATCTTTAACCACGTCAAAAGTATATATCTTGATAAAATATCATATAATAACTTTTTGCTTTTTTTTTTTTTTTTTTGTGGTTGAATTTCCCAATTTTCTTCTAGCTAATTCATGAAAATAATACAAGAAATCAATACTAGTAATTAAACATACGATTAAAAAAAAAAAGATTAATTACCTTACAATTTACAACAACGACACATGGTCACACTGTATGCAAATCATTTAATATCCATCATGTATTATCAATTGAAGTAAAGTTTGTTAAATAAATAAAATTAGAGATGGAGTTAATTAATTGAAAAATTGACTGCAAAAGTCTATAATGATAAGATTGAAGAAAAATTGAAGATTGCACTCAGAAAAAGTAATTGATGAAATATTCCAAAACTGAGCTAATGTCATTGCTTCAGCCCTTGTGGCCCCATTAATCGTACATATTCTCACTCATTATCTGTTCAAAAATGAATTGTATTTCTTTGTCCTTGGGACCTCCCAATTCAGCATATATTAAAATGTTAAATCATAAAGTTAGTTCTTAAACATTTCTATTTAGCTCGCGACGTTTTCAATGTTTCAATTATATATCTAGACTTTAGATTATATTTCTATTTGATTCATATTATTGTTGTTAGCGATATTGTATTTGATATTATGGTAATGTGTGTATTAATTTTTACGAAATTGGTACATGTGGCTTATTTTATATGGTCGTGTATATCAATTGCGTTAAAGTTGGAATCAACTAACTCTTTTGAGTATAATTTTTTGAAATTTCAAATTAGGTAGTGAATTGGAAATTATCAATAACTGTTTTGTAAAGAAATGTAAGTTATCATAAGAGTACCCTAAGTTTGCAAATATATTTCTAGATCCTAGAGAGTGCATTGTATAACCAAAAAAAACAACAACAAAAAACAAAATGAATTTATGTGGCACCACGTGATGTGTTTTGAGCTATATACATCAAGGTTATGACATGAAAAAATTATTGAATATGACAATCACAATAACGAATGAACAACAAGTGCGAAATCTATATATTTTCTAATAATATAAGTTTGAAATACATTTTATAATCATATATCAAAGAAGATAAAATTATCAGCCACAATATTCCAGCTTCCTCCAATAATTTTTCCATGACATGAGTTTAGAAATAAAATGGCATAAGGCTTATATATAAAATATGAAAACTTAACAACAAACGCTAGCATAGTTGTTTTATAAGATTCCAGCTTCCTCCAATAATTTTTCCATGACATGAGTTTAGAAATAAAATGGCTTAAGGCTTATATATAAAATATGAATACTTAACAACAAACGCTAGCATAGTTGTTTTATAAGAGTTCATTAACTAAAACGAAACAAACATAGAAGTAAGGCAACAAAAAATTGAACAAGGACAAGGGAATGAAACATAAAACCTAAAACTTAAAACTTATTTTTCTTAAAAAAAACAAATAATATAATTTTAAAAAAGGGGAAAAAATGACTTACAGTAGATGCACCAAGACTAAATGCATCTTTTTGGAGACAAGGGAGTCAAAGAGTGACATTATTATTTGGATTTTCTTCCATGTTTGCAAATCAATCAATATCAAAATTAATACCATGCACCAACATTTTCAGGAGTTATCTTCAAAATGGAGATTGATGCATTTATTATTTCATATACATAAATAAACACTCAAAGAATATTTATAATACAAACAAAAACCAAATCATTCTTGACAAGATTCGCATTATTATTTTACCAATAGTTAACTCTCTCTCCACCATTTAAAAAGGAAAAAAAAAAAAAAAAACTTTATCTTCATACCAAAAAAAAAACTATTATCAAACGAGAGGTCTAATATATAAGAACTGACAAGTGATATTTTTCAAGAATATCTCTTTAACGAGTGGCAATGCCATCTATATAATTTCTCAACTCACTTATGTCTCTCTTGAAAGATTGGGTTATTAACAAAAAATAAAAATAAAAAACAATCATGATGGATTTGGTGCCCTTCAAATAGTAATGTGTATGAAATTACTTTAAAAAGAAAGAGGAAAACTTTTCCTACCTTACCGCAAAAAATATTATTATCAAACGAGTGATCTAATTTATAAGATGTGACAAGCGATATTTTTTTTAAGTATTTTTTTAACAAGTAGTGACACAAAAGTACTATAAATAATATGAAAACACCCATATAATTTTGCAACTCATTTATGTCTTTATTGAAAAATTTGATTATTAATCCCAAAAACAATCATGAAGTATATGCCTTCAAATAGTAGTTTGTAAGAAATGACTTAAAGATGGTGAAAAGTTCACTTTCACAAAAAGTTTACTACAAAGGTAGATCTCATGTTTCCCAAAACAATCCAAATTTGATTCTATTCAATTTTAATTTCTTAACAGTTTAAATCTAATTCATTTTTAAAACTTACATAAATCATTATTGTTAATTTTTTTGTGTTGTATGATTATTTAGTAAAAATCTCACGTAACATGTATCTTATCCATTCACCTCACAAATAAAAGGTAAGTATTTGTTAAAATCTTATAAATAAATTTTAGTAGCCAACATAGATACAGCTTAACAGTTAAGACATTTACTATTTCTTCAAGTTTAAATGTCTGACTTTTATATTTATTGTGCTACAAAAATTCTAAGTGCCAAATTTCAAAATTATGGAAAAGAAAATTGAATTAAAAAGTAAAATAAAGGGAAATGGGAAAAGATGGAAATGATAATGAATGAAAATAGGATTTTTTTTTTTTTTTTTTTCTTTGGGCATGTCTTTTAAAATCCAAACCAGGAGTTATCTGTTGGTAATAATATAATAGTTTTGGAAAAGGGGGGGAAAAAGGTTTGAGTATATATAAATATACAAATTAATATGGCCAACATAACAAAGCAAGTGGCATCTTTTTTAATTTAAAAACACATACAATTGTTGATAAATGTTCCTATAATGGCCGACAACCTAGTACTCCTTTTTTAACCTTTTTAATTTTCCTTTTTTAATTTTTTATCATCAGTAAATTTTAAATTTCCCAAAGGAGACTCAGTTTGAAAGCATCACAATACCACATCGTCTACGCTAACATAAATATAGTTTAGTAGTTAAGATATTTTTACTTCTTTTAAGTAGTAGTAGAATTAAATTCTCACTGCTGTAATTTGTGATGTTATATTAAAAAAGATAACATGCATGTCCACGAAGATGGATTAAGAAACTAATCTCAAATTTTAAATTAATATAAAATCAATTTCAACCAACACTAAAAACAGTTTAAAATTTTCATAATTAATCACTTTAAACACTTGCAAAATCCATTCCAAACGAAGCTTAAGAGCACTTTCCTACACCCAAAAAATGTTTTGCACTTAAAAGTATTATATTTTGGAGTAATATAAATATATTTGTTGGAATAGAAATTTTGGCCAATTAGAAATTACCACGTCATTACCCAACATTGATGACGAAATTATAAATAATTAGGGATTAATTAAATTAGCAAGGAATCCTAAATTAAATTATGGCGAATCCCAATATACAATTGGGTTATGTGAAATTTGAGCTAATTTTAGACGAAAATTCAAAGGGCTAGACCCTAAAGTTAGCCAAACTCAGTCCAAAGGTTAAGCCCAAAGTCAACCAGACCTAGTCCGATTGACAAGCCCAAGCCCACCTGGGGAACTCTATAAATAGAAAGCTCTCTCCTCCATTTTGAAGGTTCAGAAGTTGAAACTCTCCAGAGAACTTAGAGAGAACTCAGAAATAAAGACCAGAAAACTCCCTAAACCTTTGAAGATCAAACACTCTCTGAACAAGAGCCTTGAAGACTAGAAGACTTGGAAGATCGAGAACAAGCTGCAAAGCCCTCGAGACAAATCTACATTCGAGAACAAACTGTAAAGCCCTCGAAACAAATCCACATTCGAGAACAAGCTGTGAAGCCCTCGAGACAAATCTACATTCGAGAACAAGCTGTAAAGCTCTCGAAACAAATCCACGTTCGAGAACAAAGATGTAAAGCCCTCGAGACAAATCTACATTCGAGAACAAGCTGCAAAGCCCTCGAGACAAATGTACATTTGAGAGAAAGAATCAGAGGAACAAATTAGAGATTGTACTCCACTACATTCAAATTAATACAAATTAAATTCATTTACACGTATCTCATTTCTCTTTCTTTGTTGAAATCTCGTGTAAACAATGTTTTTTTAGTTAAAAGACACTTTAGTGTGGTTTTAAGAAAACACTTGTAGAGTGCTTTTAACTCAAGCACTAATTTGGTTCAAATTGTTTAACCGATAAGCATTTTAAAAATAGTTTTAAGAGTGTAAAACCTAACATTAAAGTGATCGGCTAATAAACACTCTTACCAAAGTACTTAAAATTAAAGCACTTTTGAAAAAAACTTATCTTAAAAAAAAAGTATTCTTAAAGACATACTAAATATCATTAAAATTTTGAGAAATATTTTTAATGAATTAAAACCATACTTTTTACCATTCTAAAATTCATACCAAACTTATTACTAAGGTTAATTAAGGGTTTTAATCTTTTTATATATATATATATATATATATATATATATATATATATATATATATATATATATATATATATATATATATATATATATATATATATATATAAGTGTACCTTTTTAACTTTTTCACGAAAGGAAGAAAACAATAAGAAATGTTTAGGCTCTATTTGATAACCATTTTGTTTTTTAAAATTGTGTTTGTTTTCTCACAATTTCTTTACAATGGTTTTTATTTTTCTTAAGGAAACATTTGAATTCTTAACCAAATTTCAAACGCAAGAACAAATTTTTAATTTTTTTTTTTTTAGTTTTCAAACTTGGATTGGCTTTTAGAAACACTTGTAAAACGACCTAAGGTAGATAATAAAATAAAGAAACTCATAGATATATAGAAATAGTATATATAAGCTTAATTTTACAAAACCCAAATAGTAATCAAACAACATCTTAAAAGTAGGGGCGGACCCAGATACCAATGTTTGGATGGATTGACAAATTATGTTATATAAATATAATAAAAAAAATTCACCAAAAGGGTCATAGGTTCGAATCCACACCTCTACATTATGTTGACCTAAAAAAAGTTATTGGTGATAAGAATAGGTAGGTTGTACCAAAAACTTCCTAATTAAGTTCGAATAACCTTAAGTACCATCATATAATTTAGTTCATCCCGATGTCTTATAAAATAAAGGGAAAAAAAAGTAAAATTACGAGTTTAGTCCATGAACTTTTAAGTTCGAGTCTATTAGATCTCTAAACTTTAAAAAAATATCTAATGAATTCCTAAATTTTTAATCTAGTATCTAATAAGTTTCTAAACTTTAAACGTGCTCAATAGGTCCCTAAACTTTCAATTTTATATATAATAGATCCTTAAATTTTAAAAAATATCAAATAGGTCAAGAATATAATATTATAGTTTCTTATAGAATTAAATATTATAAACTAATTTATTAACATTTAAAAATATATGTAAATTGTAAATACTTTATAAGATAGAATTCTTTAAAGAAAATGTGGCTTTTCATTTATATTTATAAAAAAAGATATAAGTCTAAATTATTTATAAGAGTAGCTTTCTAAATATTTTTAAATCAATAAAAATAGTAACCTTATATATATATATAAACAAAGCAAAGAATTATATAAATATAAACAGGAAAAAAGAAAGGATGTTGGTAGCAAGTTTCGAACACAAGCACACAAGGGAGCTTGTAAGCGTCAAAATCACTAAGACAAAGAACATATTCAGTAATTGATGTGAATTATATAATAATATATAATTTAGGGTATTAAATTCAAAAAAAATTTGGAGGAACCACTAGGATATTAAATTTAAAAATTTTGGAGAGCCATCTCCAAGTAGATCCGCCCCTGCTTAGAGGTAACGTTAGCTTTTGGAAACATTAAACAATATATTTTTTTAATCAATTAATTAAATTTCCATCTTTTGTTCGTGATCTGTGAGCGACAAGAAAATTGAAGTGCATTAGGGTTTAATGATCAAAAGAACATGCTCCCTACGAATATTTTACATAAATTTCATGTGCTCTTTTGACTTTTTGTCTACTATTTTAAGCCTCGTTTGATAATCATTTAGGCCCCGTTTGATAACCATTTGATTTTTGGTTTTTAGTTTTTGAAAATTATGCTTGTTTTCTCACAATTTCTCTACAATGGTTTTCATCTTCTCTACAATGGTTTCCATCTTTCTTAAGGAAGCATTTAAGTTTCTAGCCAAATTCCAAAAACAAAAATAAGTTTTTAAAAACTACTTTTTTTAGTTTTCAAAACTTGGCTTGGTTTTTGAAAACATATGTAAAAGTGGATAAGAAAACATGGAAACTCATAAGTGGAAGTAGTATTTATAGGCTTAATTTTCAAAAACTAAAAATCAAATGGTTATCAAACGGGGTTTTAACTTTTAATTTTTGGTTTTTGAAAATTAAGCCTATAAATACTACTTCTACCTATAGATTTCCTTAGTTTGTTATCTACTTTTTACATATGTTTTCAAAAATCAAGCCAAATTTTGAAAACTAAAAAAAGTAGTTTTCAGCCAAATTTTGAAAACTAAAAAATACTACTTCTACCTATAGATTTCCTATAAACTTGCTTTTGTTTTTGAAATTTGGCTAAGATCTCAAATGTTTCCTTAAAAAAGATGAAAACTATTGTATGGAAAGATGGAAACCATTGTAGAGAAACTATGAGAAAACAAACATAATTTTTAAAAATCAAATGATTATCAAACAGGACTTTAATATTTTATTTTCCAATTAGCCAATCAATAACGATGTTCTTTTTTTTAATCAATCCAATTTTTTAAAGTTAAATAATTAAACTAATTGAGATGATTATTGCATGTTTTGTGGATATAATGTTAGTGGAATCTCACTTTACAATCACTATGGAATTAATTTATATAATTAACTTTAAAGTGATGGATTAGTACATTGATTAAGCTCATTTGCTCCTCTCACTATCTGGGTTTGAGGATTCCTCTCCCCCACCCCTACCAATACCCACTCGTGAAAAATTGCACGATTTATTTATTTATTTATTTTAATTTAACAACTGTGTGGTGAATATTTGAATCTCTAACCTTAAGGAAAGAAATTTGTTAAGAAATTTATATTTTAACCTGTAGGTTAAATATTAAAGTAAGAAACATTTCTTCGAATATTCAAACTATATGCATGTGATAACTATAAATTCTCCCTTGTAGAAGAAATATATGCTTGCTTATTATAAAACTTCAAGCGGAGAATAAAGTGATACTTGTTATTCTATAAAATTCTCCAAGTACAAGTATATATACAAGTGTGGTTATAAGATAACAAACTGATAACTATTTGACTGTTATAGCTTTAATAGTAATTAACAAAATAACATATTAATTACAAGATGAATAATAAATCTAATACTCCCTCCTCAAGATGGAGAGTAGATATCCAAAACTCCCATCTTGCGCATCAACTGGCTGGGAGAGGCTTTGTAAAAGCATCAACAAGCTTCAGCTAAGTTTGAACAAACAAGAGCTTAAGAAAACCATTAGTAATCTTGTCTTAGACAAAATGGCAATCCAATTCAATATCTTTGATTCGCTCGTGAAAAATGGGATTTGATGCAATATGAATAGCAGTCTGATTGTCACAAAACAAAAGGGTTGATCCTTGAACTGGTACTTGCAAATCAAAGAGCAAATAGGAAAGTCAAACCAAGCTCACAAGTAGTTAAACCCAAAGCCTTGTATTCCGCTTCGGTTGAAGATCTCGAAATGGTAGTTTTTTTTTTTTTTTTTTTGATTTCTATGAGACCAAAGAATCACAAAGGAATATACAAAAACTCATTGCAGAACGTTGTGTGTCAAGGCAAGAAACCCAATCAAAATCTGCAAATGCTCGTAATTGAAAAGATGAAGAATAGCAGTGAGGAATATCCCATATCCTGGTGCAGATTTTAGATATCGAAGAAGATAATTTGCAGCAGATAAGTAGGTCTTATTCGACATAGAAACAAGTTGATTAAGCTTATTTACTGCAAAAGTTATATTTGGGCGAGATATAGTAAAGTATAAAAGTCGTCCAATAAAGGCATCTAAGTATAAAAGTTGTCCAATAAAGGCATCTATTTCTATACACCGTCAGATCAGGCAACAAATCAACGTCCAAATGTCATAGTTTAGCAAGGGGATCTAATTATACAACTTCAAGTTTAGCACCAAGCAAACCAGAATCTTTGAGAAGTTATAATGTATAATGTCTTTGAGAGACACAGATACCTTTAGAAGACTGAGGAAGTTCAAGACCCAAGAAATATATCAAAGACCCCAAATCTTTGAGATGAAGGTGTTGATGAAGGACCACTTTCAACTGATCGATAGTAGAAGAATTGGAGCCTGTGATGATAATATCATCAACATAAACTAAGAGGGCAACAAAATTGTCACCAATGTCTTAAATAAATAAGGAGTAATCAGCTTTAAATTGCTGAAAACCAATAGAGAGCAAAGTATCTGAAAATTTAGCAAACCACTGTCGTGAAGCATGTTTTAAGCCATAAATTGACTTATTAAGATGACAAACAAGACGCCCCCCCTATTTAGAAACATGGGTGTTGGGTGTATAACCAAGTGATAAATCCATATACACCTCTTCAAACAAATCCCCATATAAGAAAGCATTGTCACATCCAACTGAACGAGAGACCAATTAAAAGAGACTGCCAATGTTAGAAGAACTCGAACAATAACTAACTTGGCTACTGGTGAAAAAAGTCTCAATAAAATTTAATCCCTTCTGTTGTGTATATTCCTTTGCTACCAAATGAGCCATCGGCTTGTGTTTGACCTTGTATATCCACTTACACCCAATAAAATTTTTATTTGGTGGCAAAGGAACTATTGTCCATGTATTATTTGTTTCCATGGCAAGAAGTTCATCTTTCATGGCTATTTTCCAATGATCAAAGGGAAGTGCTTGGTGGTAAAACTAAGGTTCATAATGGGATGAGATTTGTAGGGTAAAGATGTTAAAGGAAGGAGAAAGTCGGGTATAGGAAAGATAATGAATAATAGGGTATCAGGTAGAAGAATTAGGAAGAGACTGATTAAAGACTAAACAACAATGATAGTCTTAAAATAAGAAGGCAATTTGGAAGGCCTAGTAGAACGATGATAAGTCATTATATATATATATATATTCTATCTTGTTCAGGTTGTTTTTAGTTAGTTTTCATATAGTTTTTGAATTTTAATTCTTCCTTTTCTTTTATTTTTATAGGTGATCAAAGATTTCATTTTTATGGTTGAAGTTAGAAGACTTTTAGGTTGAAGCCTAAAAAAAATATATATATATATCTCAGCGCCTAGGCGCCCCAGACAAAGCAGGGATGTAGATTGATAGCGCCTAGGCACTTCGAAAACGTTGCAACGCCTTCTTTTACAGCGCCTAGGTGCTACACCGACTGCCCTAACTTTAAAGGGTCATCTTTTACCAGTTTGGGGGTCGATTTTTAGGTTCTTGGGGGAGGAAAATAGAGCACAAAAGAGAGAAAACCAGAAAATAGAAGAGATTACACCACCTTAGAGGATCAAGCACCCAAGCGGAGGAGAGCTAAGCTTGAATTGTTTCTCTTTTCTTCTTCTTCTTTCTCTTTTGCTGATTGTAATGACCCTATTGACGATTTTTGCTGGTTTTGTTAAGTTTTACATTATGAACTAAGTTTTTCTTTCTAGAGTTTTGATGTAATCAAATACTCGAATCCTACTCTTTCTTAATTAATAAATGATGTCTCTATTTCATATATGGTTGTAAGAATACTTCTGCACTTAAGGCATGTTGAGATTTTGCCATTCTTTACATTGTTTCTATATCATGATTTGAGGTTGAGAGACAAGAATCATTAATGAACTGAAATATTTTCCCTAATTTATACTTGAGATAGAGACATCCTTGTGGGTTTTGTGGCAATTTTAGGTTCTACGAGCTTAATACTTAAATTGTTTGAATTGTCATAGAGATCTAAGCAATTTAATATATTATATATATTAAATATAAAAGAGAAAAATATATTTATTGTATTTGATACATTAAATATTAAAATAATTAATGCATATTAGATACGTTAAAGAAAAGATATTTATAAAATTTGAAGAAGATTCAAATAAATAAATATCGTATGAGATTTGAATGAGATTCAAATAAGTATAAGATATATTTTAATATATTAGATATTAAAGTATAATATTTTAATTATGACAAAAATTTGCTCTTGGTCTTTATAAATAGGACCCTTGAGTTGAGCCATTAAACACAACACACATCTCCTCAATAGAGAATTAGATAATTCTCTCTGGACCTCTTCTTCTCCAATTCCTTGTGGATTTTCTTTCAAGAGGTTTCCACAAGCCTTGGCCTTGTGTACGAGTCATAGCCAGGAAAATGTTGTGGGTGAGATAAAGACCCGCTAGAAATATCTCCATATTTACTCTAAATAAGTTTGCTTAATTTTTTTTTTAGTTTAATTTTAAATAAAATAAAAGACGATCTAATGTTTCCGCTACGGAGTGAAACGTTCATTCCTTCAATTAGGAAGGTTCAGTATGATGTAAAGGTGTAGGTTGTTGGGATGGTTCAAGTTGTTGAGAATTAGTACAAGGTATATCAATATTAAAAGGTTTTGGAATAATAGAATTGGGAAGAAAAGAAGGCTGGTCAGAGGCCAAAGTAACTTTGTGGAAAGGAAAAACAGATATCAGCAGGTTCAGAAGAATCAAATCTATCAGTATCTAAATGCAAAATATGTTGTAATGCAATAAGTCTATTCAAGGAAGGATGACTAAGCCTCGAATGCCAAAACGAAGAAGAATTCCCTTGTGTAGTAGCAGCAACAAAGGGGGTGATGAAACAGCATCAACAACATCACCAACTTCAAGAAGATAAAGTCCATCATGAAGCCTACCTTGGCCAATCGCCTTCGAAGTACAATAATAACCATATAAATGTACTGACAAAGATGCATCAGAAGCAAGAACACTTATGGACAAGAGATTATATTGGAATTGTGGCACAAACAAAACATGATGTAGAGTCAATGCAGCAAATAACTTCACTGTGCCAGCAAAATGAGCAAAAATTCGTGTATTATCAGGCAAGACAACAGATGTAAGGACTGGAATCAACATACTAAAAGCATCTTGAGAATAACATTCCTTCTTGGGTCAGTGATCCATTCCTTCTTTAAAGACAAAGGAATAGTAGTAATCGGACAAGTACTTCCTAGATAGGATGATGTAGCCTCATATTCTGTTTTGACAGCAGCCAACTTACATTGTAGCATATTCAAGATATTGTGGCACTGAATGAAAGGATCTTCTGTAGCAGAAGAATTAATATTGGAAGCAACAGCAATAGCTTCATGATTTGGTGCAGCTACAACATTAACAGCAGGTTAATTTTGTTGTATAGAGGCATTGGACTGATACGATTGATTTGAATTGTTGCGTTGTACTCCCTTTTGACGATAATCGAGAGGATAACAATCTAACTTGTAGCATCGGTCAACTGTATGACCTAGAATTCTGCAATGCGTACAAGTAGGCCGATCTTTGTGCTGATGTGAAGAGTTTTGGTAATTCGAGTGAGAATAAGAAGTATTTCGTGCAGAGGATGTGGACTGATTCACTGCAAGACCGATAGCCGGTGGCGTTTGAAAAATTGGTACAGACCGCTGTTGTTCTTCTTGAGCAATCAAGGAGAATACCTTATTGATTGCCGACGGTGGATCCATAAGCAAGATTTGCAAACGAGAATGTCTAGATGTCTCATTTAATCCCATTAAGAAGCTCATTAGGTATTCGAATTGAAAGAAATTTTCAATCGATTCAAGACCTCTGCAATTACACTGTCCACAAGTGCATCAAGGGAGATAAGTCACATGTTCATCCCAGATGCTCTTAAGACGTGAAAAATACATAGTCGAAGATGAAAAATCCGCTGTCTATTTTTTCCCTGAAAGCGATCTCTAAGATAAATCCAAATCACGCTCGCAGATTCAAAGAAAATGATGCTCGAAGAAATGCCTTTAGAAACAGAGTTCAATATCCAAGCAATCATTATATGATTGTTTCTTGTCCAAGCCGGCAAAAGATCTACAGTCGGTTTCAGAATCATTCCATCAATGAACCCTAATTTGTTCTTGATTGAGAATGTCGGCATCATAGATCGACTCTAGGTAATGTAATTTTCGTAAGTAAGCATCTCGGAAACAAGAACCAGATTTGAAGTATCACTGTAGTGAAGATAATAAGGACTCTAAGATCCTTCAGTTGCAGAATGTTCCTCTGAAGCAACAGTAGATGAGTCAGTGCCAATAGTAGGAACTTGAGTCTCCATTGCGACAAAGAAAAAATTTAAAAAAGATTGTAGCATAAAATAAATGTTATGCTTTGATCTCCAAAAATGAAATTTACTTATATTTATATTTGGTTCAAGAAAATATTAAAAGCCTGCCTAGTAAATGTCCAATAAAAATAGCAAGGTCAAGGATAGGAAATGGGAATGGAAAAGCATTCCTTGTCCTCTTCCTACCCTGTTGACGTTTCTACTCATAATATACAAAATTGAAATTAAATTTTTTAGGTTAAAATATCATTTTGGTCTCTATACTTTGAGTTTCATTTCAATGTAGTTTCGATACTTTTAAATGCCTAATTTTAGTCTGTATACTTTCAATAAAGTTTAAAATTGGTCTCCATTGTTACTCTATTGCATAGTATAAAATTTCGGTCGACATGTCGAAATTTCGACCAAAATTTTGACATGTCGACCTGTTCGACATGCCGTACAGGGGAGGATGTCGTTTCCCCCCCAATTTCGCCGACATGTCGAAATTTCCTCGAAATTTCGAGGTGTCGGCGACATGTCGGCGAAATTTCTTTTTTTTTTTTTTTTTTTTTTTTTTTTTTTTTTTAATGTAAGATGGTCAAATTTGCATACTGATTACTAAATTACTTTTTTGTTTTTCATGTATTTTTTTTTTATAAACAATAAACAATGAAACAAATTAATATTCAAATTTAAAAAGGGAAAAAGTTATCTACATTCTCCACTTACACACTCCATCCATCTGAAAATCAAGGACCATCGACTGATGAGATGTATCCACGAATAGGGTCTATATGTTGGCCGTACGAGTCATATCGTTTTCATGTAAGCAACTATGTTCAACATTTTCAATATAGGATGACTTGGGAGCAATATTGTAATTTTTATCAGAATTATCAAGATTCTGGATTAGATGCTCCAAGATCATCTTTTTGGTATTAGACATGTACATTTTATATTAAATAATTTACTCTAATTACCAATATTTAATATTATTTTATGTAGTCAATTAGGATTTATGAATGGTTAATTATACTTAGTTTGATTAAATCATCATAATTAAAGTCTCATTGAATATAAATATTACATATAATTTACATATATTATATGATGTTAAAATAAATCAATATGTTATAATTAAGCCATAATTAAAGTTTCATGATATACTCAAATAATTTTAATCAATATCTATATTTTTTTTTCTCAAATTCCTGCTCGCATCGACAATTCAAATATTCAATTGATATTTATATCTAAATATTATCTTTGTTTTTAGATGTAATGCTTAGAAATGGTCAATTATAGTCTAATTAAGCCACAATCAAAGTTTCATTGGCTAATTCAAACAATTTCTATCAATTTCCACGATTTTCCGTAAATTCTCCCGAAATTTCCATCGACATTTCCATTTCCATCGACATTTCCATAAAATTTGGACCTCGATATTTCCATCGACATCGACATTTCGAACCTTGCTCTATTGTTAACTTTTCTTAAAAAAAAAATCAATCTATATTAGTTTTCCTTCTATAAATTTTAAAAATATGTTCATATTGTGTCTTTTCTTGCATGAGAACTATTATTATTTAACCAATTTCAATTAAAAAATTAATTTCAAATGAACAGTAGAAACTAATTTTAAGCTTTATTGAAAATACAAAAACTAAAATTAGACATTTGAAAATATATGGATTAAAATAGAATGGAACTTAAAGTACATAGACCAAAATGATATTTTAACCAATTTTTTAAACATGTGTAAAGACTAAATAGCCCAAAACAACCCTAGAATTTTAGGAATAATAACTTTTAAATTTAATCAATAATTTATGATTGGCATGTAAATCGTCGTAAAAAATTCACTCCCCTGACGGACAATTCAAGACCCATTATTAAGATTCTGTTTAGGCCCAACAAAAAGTTAAAAAGCCCAATGTTTTGGCCCAATTGTTTCAGACCAGACCCAGGGCAACCCAGTAATTTTCTGTTGGAGTCTTGTCAGATAATGGTCCACTTCACAAACATATATAATGGGCTGTCTTTGCAAAATTGAAAATACCCTTAATAGCTTCGTCTTCTTTTGAGACAAAACATATTTTTATTTAAATATATAATTTTGTTCTTAACATATAGATGTATCATTCTTCAATTTCGTTCTTTGTGCTATTAAATGTTTCAATTATATAATACATATATATTAACTTAACATGTTATTAAAGATAATTCAATGATGATTAAGTATCATAATCGTATGTCAACTTGAGCATAATTTAACTAGTTAAGACATATATCGTCAACCAAAATATTAGAAGTTCGAATATCTACCCCATACATTGAACTAAAAAACAAAACATCATAGTCGTATAAATGTGTTGTCCATAGTTTTATAATTTGAATATTTCAAAAGTAAGCTTTAAAAAAAATTACAAAAACTACCTTATGAATTATATAGGTTGTTACAGTCACATCTTAGAACTTTTAATTTGATCAATCACCCACCTAGACTTACCCAATTGTACCAATTAAATCCTTAAATGTTGCAAAATGCATAAATCACACTTGAACTAAGTATTGTTCTAAACAAGTCCTCGAATTACAACATTGTTACAATCATACTCAAATTTTTCATCAATTTTTTATTTTCTTAAACCATGAGGGCGTTTCAACTTCAATTTAAAAACCAACCTGTTTTTTAATAGTTAATATTATCATTTTCAAATTTTAAATGGTAACAATTCTCTAGTTCAAAAATTTGATTGTAATAATTTTTATTGTTCAAAGGTGATTTTTACATTTTTGTAATGTTTAAGGGCTTAACTGTAATAACTTTGTAAATATAGGAAGATGATGGATAAAATTGAAAGTATAAAGGTATGATTATAGCAACTTCTATAGTTGGAGAGTGATTTTTGTTTTTTGTTTTTAATTTGAAAACTAAGGTACCAATAATACAATTTTGACCCAATATTAGTAGGTAAGTAGAGTGTTGACTTTTTGGGCAAGGGAATGATTTTTTAGAGAGAATTTACTATGATAACCATTTTTCAAAATATGAATTTAGATTTCTTTAAATAATGATTAGATTGTGTAGTGTAATCGATTCATTTTCCTTTTTAATTGGGAAATATAAATATATTGAATACAGTATGAAAATAAATAATAATAAAATAAGACCTAGAATCCTTAATTGAATCAGACTTTTTAACAAAGCAAGATTCATACAATCTTCGAATCTTCCTTTTCCTTCTTTTTCACGAAATTTCATGGTGGCTTCATTTTTATATTAATAATCATTGTTTGGTTTACCAATTAATTTTAGTTTAATGTTAAAAACTTCATTATTAATGTGAAATGTCTGCTACAATAATCATTGTTTGGTTTACCAATTAATTTTAGGGTCCTTGTATGCATGATAAACAGATTCAATTAATTTAATTGCAAATATAGTAACTGTTATGGGTGAAATTAGACAAAGAAAATAAATTCAAATTAAAAAGAAAATTATAAGCGAAAAAGCCTAACAAAAGACAAAACAAGCCTGAATATTAAATGAATTAGACCACCAAAGAAGGAAGGAAGGTGAGTTTCGTCGTTAGCCCGAGGCCAAGACCGATCGTATGTTCAGCCCATGAGGGGCATGTTGGAGCTTCCAACAAGCCCCCAGGTCAGTTCTCTCCAGTCTAGCTCGCTTCAGTTCACTCCCTTCCCAATCCGTGAAGAGACAAACAAAAAATCCTAATGAGGGGTCATATAAACACCCTTTTTCAACCTCGAAGGAGGTAAGCTCTGCCTAACCTTAAAACTCTTGCTACACTCATCGAATTCTTAGCTAACTTAAGCATTAGAGCCTGTGTGGCAATAACCACACCGATACCTAAGTTTCACTTGTTTTCCAAGTCAAGTTATTCCCTAGAATTACAAATCTTACGATTGCTATCACATGAAGATCATGTACATTATCCTATCTAGATTATGGCAAAAAAAAACAACAGCATTCTAAATTTGCAAACATAATAAATTATTTTTTTTAAAAAAAAAAAACTCAACCCAAGCCCACTCACTTAAACTGGTTGTAGTTTTATTCCTCTCACAGTGTCTCACGTCCACACATCTATTATTAATAGGTGTTTCTCACTGATTTACTTTTATCAGTCTATTAATAATAGACATATATCATTGATAGATATTTATTAGTGAAGACGTTTATCAGTGATATCTTAATAATACACATGAGTAAAAAGCGAATTACTTAAAAATGTCTAAATATGCATGTTAAAATTTTTAAATTGTATTATATTTGCAAAATTCTAATCTTATTGCTATATTTGATGTAAATTGTCACTCATTAAAATTTTTCTTGATTTTATATAACGTGAAGTAGATATATATCAGACCTACATTTAGAGCTAATTTGGAATTATCATCTAAATGCTTAAAAGGAGATTTTAAGTGTAAGAAAATGTTTTAAGCACTTGAAAAGTCATATTTAATTTTAGAGCATGTGTGACAAATACCATATATATTGGATTGAATTAAAAATTAAAATATTTAATTTATGTTGTATTTTGATAACATTTCTAATTTTTAGGAACGTATGCTATTTAATAAATGTTACATATAAGTTAAATATATATCCATTCCGTTGGATTGTTTTTCAATTTAGTATTTTATATTATATAAAATATTTCATTTTAATCTCTTACATCTTAACATTTTTTACTTAACAGTGCATGTTGAAATTGATTAATATAATGGTAAGCTTACCCCATGATACTTAGCGAGAAGATAAAAATTTAAAGAATGAATTAGGTCACATGAGTGAAGAAAAGCCAAAATCTGAATCAATTTATTAGAAATATAATTAAGACGGAATAATTAGAATTTTACTCTTTTACATGACTTCATTCCTCCACCAAGTTTTTGCTAATACACCATCATATATCTATGTAAGTTTATCCTCGACCAATTTAACATTAAATTATTGGAATAGTTTAACTAAAAAATGTCAAAATGTAAGTTACTATGGAAGAAACACTAAAACATCATGAATTAAAGCATATATTTTGCATTACATATTATTTATAAAAAGAAAGAGAAAATAATCAATTCTTACACATGAACTTGGCAAGTTGTACTAATTTTCATCATTAACTTTCAATTTCATCAAATTAAATTCTAAAGTTGAATGTGTGTTTTAATTTTTACCCCATGTTCAATTTTCGCTAAACTCACGCCACTAATTTGAAAAAAAAAGTAGAGTAAAAATCTTTCAAAATCTACTTAATTTCAACAAAAATCATTTATTACATAAAATTAAGTCCAATTAATACATATGATTGACAAAAATTTATCTCTAGTATCGTTTTTCTTTTAAACTTCATTAATTTCATACTAGATATATGTTTTATATTCATTAAATTCCTACTAAGACTAACATCCAGAAAAAAGATATTGATACTAACAATCTTTGTATTCTATGCAGGAAGAATGGGGAGACGACGGAACACTTATTTTGGGAATGCAAGTTTGCAAAAGGTATGTGGAGAGAATTCATTCCTAACTATCCGGCCTATTTGATCTGTGTAGGGTAGGGTGGAAGGTTCTCACATATTGGGACTGGATGGTTGACTATCTAACAGGGGAGGATCTTGAAAAAGCTATAGTGGTTCTATGGAGTATATGGTCTTATAGGAACCAAATCCAGCAACAAATTCAACACAACAAGGAGTCAAACATCAGGGCGGATAAAATTTACCTATGTAGGTGGATCAATAAGTACCTGGAACAAAGCTTGAGATAAGCGATTTGCATGGACCAGCAAAGATCGGAGAGCCATCTGAGTCAGGGAAGCTGGAGTCCGCCACCGAGTCCGTGTTGGAAGCTTAATGCAGATGCTTCGTGGAGCAGCTCAATAGGGGCGGGAGGGTTAGGCTGGCTCATTCGTGACTCCGACGGGTCTACTATCTACGCTGGAAGGAGAAAAATGAGACAGTGCTGGCCAATTAAATCTCTAGAAGCAAAAGCCATTTGGGAGGGTTTAAAGTATATCACCTTGCATGCTCCCCAACCGCTCCCCCCAATTATCATTGAATCCGATTCTCTGGAAGTGATAAATCTTTTGACAGGGGAGGGGGTTGACATTACCGAAATTCAAAGCATAATGGAAGCAATCGGTCAATTGACACTCGATCTGGGCGATGTTGCATTCATCAAATGTCCTAGAGCTCAAAATCAGGCAGCTCATTCTTTGGCGCAATCAGCGGTTAGCTCATCTGAAATGGAGTTGACGGTGGAGTTGGGTTTTTTGAACAATCTTCTGGTTGTTTCTTGAGAAGATTATGGGGTTTTGTGGGCTGATTTTAATGCGGTGGTTGGGTCATCCTGGTTTAATGAGGCCCTTTAGTTGTAAGCGTTTGTTTGGTCAAAAAAAATATTCATTAAATGCACGCAATAATATTTTTATTAATAACTAACATAAGTGTTGTGAGAAAAGATACCAGCTGCCACATGGCAATCCCAAGAGGGAAAGGTTGTTACCTAGCCAACATATATATTGAATTGCCTCGACCGAAATGTCTTAGGGAATGGCAAGATTTGTGCTGAGAATCTCGCACCCACTTAATTTGGCATTCAGTCAAGTGCATTACAAGCCCATTAAACTATCTATAGATAGAAAAATAGGGCTTAAAGACATGTATGTGAGATTTACCCCATTAATTAATTAAAAATATCTTGGCTTAAAACAAATTTAAGCATCGAAGTGTGTTTGACTCACACCAATGTGAGTCTCTTTAGTAATGTATTATAGAAAAGAATGAGTAGTAATTTGGTTCATTTATGCAACAACAATGAACATTTCTTAATAGTTAAAATATCTATTTATTTATTTTATATTAGAAGTTTAGGTTCGAATTCAACATTATTTTTATTTTTATTTTTGAAAAATGAATATGTTGGATGAAGAATAGAACATCTGACCTTGAGATTGACAGTACAAGCTCAATACCAGTTAGCTCAACATCGTTGTACAACAAAATACACCGACCAAATTTTATTATTTAAAATAACATCAAAACTTAAGGCATTCACATTTCGTGGGGAAAAAGAAAAAAGAACTAATAAAATGAAATCAAAGCTGTTCACACGTGCGGTTGTGGGAGTTGAAAGAACATGGGCCCACAAGTTTTAATGTTCAACATTTGCATTCATAAAAACCATAATTATAATTTATAACAAAACAAAGAATATCTTTCATCACTTTAATGCAAATCTTCGCCTCTTGTCATTCCATTATCTTTTATAATAGCCTTACTTTCCCTTTTTTTATTATTTTAAAAATTTTCAATATCTTTATTTTATAACACCTTCCTTCGAGGCAGCATCTAGGAGGAAATTCGAGAATGAAAACTGAGAAGGAAAAGAAAACCAATATTTATAAAAATATATATATATTAATGACGACTTGATGGGATGTGAATGGGATTTAAAGTGAGAACTAAATCAGATTTAATTTTAATAATTTTTAAACAGTTTAATTCTGTATATGATCACGCTATCAATTTTATATGGACATTATATCAAACTCAACATTCTTAAGATGTTTGATCCACCGTTTTAGATTTGACTAGTTTTAGAATCCAAATTCAAAATAGTGTTTGAGCCACTGTGTTCAAAACTCATAATTTTTAACTTAATATATCACGGTAACGTTAACCATAAGACTTAAAGTAAAATCTCAAGCCAACCGAGGACAATCTCCTTCAACTCTTCGAGATCCCAATTGAAAAGATGTTCTTTGTAATTTTGAGAACGATTTGATTTCTTTCCTTAGATATGTACTTGAAAGAATCTATATAGAATGTGAACGAGACGAATTGGTAGTAAAGTTAACTTTTTATACATAGGGTTTATAAGATTTTCACATCTTCCAAAAATTATATTTAATAACTTTTTCCCTTTTTATACCGAGTCAATTGTGCAATTACCTATACAATAAACACCAATTAAAAAATTATATATATATATATATTCTTCTGTATCAATTCGATCTTGTACAATATCGAGTATTTACTTTTTTAATGTTTCCCACACAATTATGAAACACACATATATTAAAATAAACAATCCTGGAATCAATAATAAATTGCAAAATCTAAACAAAAAAAAATTGTAATTTATTTCACTATGATATTGCACGTATATAGATTAAATTAGATATTTAGAATCACTTTTTTAGTGTTGTATCTACTTGATTCCTATACCATAAAAAAAATTAAGTTCATAATTTTGTAAGTTTGTGTCTAATTGTCTAGGTTAACTTAATTATAACATCCATCTCACAAAGTTAACTTGAGCATAGTTTAGTGAATAAGACTTTTTTTTTTTGAGGTCGTAGGTAAAATATCGCATATCTACATTTGTTGAACTAAAACAAATAATTCTTATGATACCAAATACCTACATATGTTTAAAAACAACTTGTTGTGTAATTCTTAAATAATACAATAAACGTATCATACAAGTACTGTTAAACTTAGAGAGCTAAAAATATTAATCTATCGACCCTTTAAATTGGAAGTTCACAAATTTATTAGAAATTTTATAAAATTCAAACTCAATAGAAACCAGCTTAAAAATTTAAGATATATTGAAAACTTGAATAGAGTACAAGTTTGGTTCTTACAGTTTGGGCGTAGTTTCAATTTTTTCTATTTTGTTTTAGAATTTTCAATTTAGTTCTTAAGGTTTTTGCTTAGTCTCAATATGATCTATATGGTTTTACACGTTTCAATTTAATCTTTATGATTTGGATTTTTAATTTCAAATTGGTTCCTTATGGTCGGGCTAAATTTCACAAGGTGCCCCTAACTTGTGTTTTTTCATCCAAATAACACATATCTTTTTTTCTATTTTTTATTTAGCACTAAAACCCAATAAAGTTAACTAATATAGTAACAAATAATAGTTACCAAAATTAAAATATCATCCAAATCACAAAGACTAAATTAAAATTTTTAAAACCTATAAACTAAATTAAAACCATACATTTAACTAATATAGTTGGCCAACATGTACCATTTGTGAAAATATAACTAAATCATAGTTACCAAATGGAAATACAGTCTAAACCGCAAAGACGTACTAAATTAATTTTTTTAAAAAAATTATAGAGACCAAATTAAAACTAAGCAGTTAATCAATATAGGTGGCCAACATGTAAAGTCATAGATACCCAAATCTAAACTATGCTTAAATCACATTGACTAAATTGAAACTTTTAAAACTATAAAAACTAAATTGAAACTAGTATCAAACGATATAGATCAAATCTATAATTTAACAAGGAAACTTTTAAAATACAAAAATTAAATAGACACACCTCTATAAAGCTCAAACGATTATTCCTAAACTTGTCAGGTTGTATCAATTTTTACCAAACTTTCAACTTCATTAAATTGGACCATACACTTAGACCAGTGTTGCAGTTTTTACCATATATTCAATTTATGCTAGTTCACCAACTAATTTTAACAACAAAGAAAAAAAATTATGTAAAAATATCCATAAACTCACTAATTTTAATAAAATCAAGTTTTGCACAAATTAATCATTGAATAATCTTGTTAAAATTTACAAATTTCAACCAAAATCTAGTCTTATTGTCATTTTTCTTAGAAATCTTATCAATTTTATAGCATACATATGTTTAAGAATTTGTTAAAGACATATGAGAATACTTTTCTTAACTGTCTTGCAAACGAAAACTTACCAAATGATTAAAATTGCAACACTTCTTAAAATTTAGAGTTAAGATTACAACATTTATCTAAATTTAAAATGCAATGTGATGAAATATGAGATTGATTGATAAAAATATTTCAAAATTTCCCTTCAAAATTGAAATGTGGATTGATTGATATGATTATACATTTTTTATTTTTTACGAGTAGAAGAATGTTATATATGTAATCAATTCGCATAGGATTCGCATCCATTTGACATTCGGCCTAGAATAAACCGCCACTTCTCGAACTCCTCATATTTGAATACACTATTCCAAAAAAATAATAAAGTAATAGTTAAAATATAATTTTAATTATGTAGTTTGAGATTAATTCTATTAACATCCATTCTATAAATTTTGAAAATATATTTTTATGATGTATTTTCTTGTATGAAAATTATTATATTATTTATTCAATTTTGATCAAAATTAAGTTTGAAACTAATTTTAAGATTTATTGAAGGTAGAAAGACTAAAATTGAACATTTAAAAATAAATAGACTAAAATAGAATTAAATTTAAAATATGGAACCAAAACAGTATTTTAACTTAAAATAATAATAATCATCAGAAATCTATCGTTATTTGATTATATTAAACTATTTTCCCAAAAACCCATGTACTAGTAGTATTATAAAATAAACCCCCAATAGCCAATTCCCCAAATTAAACCCCCCCCCCCCCCCCCCCCCCCCGTCTCCTCACAACTCCAAAAACCCCAACAGCAAAATCCCCTCTCTCTCTCTCTAAATTTTCTCTCACTAAAACCCATATTTCTGCAAGAAAAGAGAAGGGCATTAAAGGCATTAGAGAAAAATGATGGAAGAAAGAAGAAGGCTGTGCAAGAGCGAAGTGAGAGACTCTTCATCATCAGCATGCAGTAGGAGATCAGCTGGAACGGCGTCGTTTAAGCAGAGGTGCAGTTTGCTTGTGAAGGAACAGAGAGCTAGGTTTTACATTCTTCGCCGATGTGTCGTCATGCTCGTCTGCTGGCATTACTATGCCGACCCTTAATTTTAATTTTATTTATTAATCCCATCTTTTTTTTTTTTTTTTTTTTTTTTTGGTTTTTGTATATGGTTTTATAAGGGATTGTTTAGTTTAAACTTTAGACTTTAGTATTAGTATTATATTGTTCCTAAATTAGGATAATTTTTTGGGGATTTTTAAAAAAAAATTATAATTCTTATATATAGCCTAGCTAGCTGGGGAACTACAAACACATATTATATTATATCCTTTTGTAATATTAGACAAATTTTGGGTTCTAATCTAATTAATGCCCTTGCTTCCTTCTTCCTCTTCTTCTTTATTACCTTTATATATATATATATATATTGAGAATTCCTTTTTGATACTTGATTGTTGTGAAATGGAAAAAATAAATAAAATTATTTAAAGAATTAGAACAATGTGACTAATAATTTTATTCGATTAGATAGAAGATAATTGTCCAACACTCATCTTAGGCTAAAAAATAATATAAAATAAATGTTAAAAAAAATTCACTCATTTCAGCATTAATTTTATTTTTTTCATAACTTTTTTTTTTCATTCTTGGGCAGTAGGTGAGAGAAATAAATGATTTTATTTTGGCTAGTTACTTTCGTGATTAAATGAGAAAAACAGTTTTTTTTATTAAATTGGGAAGAGATTAAATTATTTATATTTTTTTTAGTTTAACACAATACGTAGATGAAAGAGATTCAAACTTTTGACATTTTAGTTAAAGTTATAACATTTTAATCATTTAAATTATGTTTAAATTCGAAACAACAACCCAGAAAATCAAACTATTAAATTTTAGAATGGACTGGACATATTTTCATAATTGAGTTTTATTATTAAAAACTAATTAATAATGTGGGTGTGACGTAAATGTAATTGTAAACCGACAAGAAGAATCCTTGGAACAGAGAGCGAGGCATCGCACCGTACGACACCCTCCACCAAAATAATTAAATAAAACTCGAATTGAACCGCCATTGGACCGGCACTAAACCCATTTCCCAATAGCTTTTGTGGGCCCACCAACCCATTTCTGGGCCCACTCTATTTAATTACTTTTCAGAAATAAAATGTCTTTATTATTTAATTACAAAACTAAAAATTTTACACCCCAACATTTAAAATATACGGAAAATACAAATATCGTCTTCCTCGGAGAGTAGCTCAATTGATTAAAATATTATACATCTATCTCAAAAGTTAAATATTCAAATTTCTATTTTTACCTAAAAAAGACAAATCTTTATATTTTTAAATATTCAAATTTAGTATTGACAATGGCAACAGAGCATAAAAAGAAGGGACAATTGGTGTCCTTATAAAAAAAAAATCTCACTCTACTTTTATTTATTCCCTATAGTTTCAGTAAATTTTACAAATAGCTCTGCTCTTAATTTAGAATTAACATTTAGTTGGGCATGGCAAATAAGAAAAAATCAAGATAACTTGTACCAACCAAGATGGAAGTGTAAAATATTAATAAATGTGGATGGTAGGTTAGAAGATCTAAGAGTCTATTTTAAATATATTAGGATTTAAAAGATCCATTGTTCCTTACTCAATATAATACCAATAGAGAACGCGTAGTTGCCAAAATATGGATAGGATAATGCACTTGACCTTCACGTGACAACAACCATAAACTTTATATGATTGAGGAAAAACGTGACCTGCAAAACAAGTGAAAATTTGGGCACCGATGTGGTACTTTCCACATAGGCTTTGATACTTAAATTAGCACAGAGAAGTTAGATGTAGCAAGAGTTTAGGGATTAGGAAGAGCTTATAATGACTTAATGGAACTCTCTCCCCCTTCCTCCTTTTGGAGAAGAGAGCTTATATACCTCCTCTCTAGGACTTTTTGTGGGTTTCTTCTAGGATTAGGATAAAGAAGACCCAATCAAATTGGATTAGGGTTATACGAGGCAAGGGGAAGAAGGACATGCCTGAATCGGACTGGATTAGAGTTGTACGAGCCAATGGGAAGAGGGATGTGGCCCAGAACTGGGTTGCCATTAGGGTCAACCTCGGCCCAATGCCGAGGTCGACCAAGCCCAAGTCCTTTCGTCCTTCTCCTCGATGGGTGGTCCAGTCCTTGCTCAATTTTATTTCTCTTTGATCTGTATAAGGCTTTTTGCTCTATTTGGCCTTTAACTCTTGTGGTTTTTCCAGCCTGTTTTCATGGTTCAATTTTACCCATAACAGAACATAATAAAAAAAATGATGAACCCAAAATAAGAAAATAGTCATCGTCAAGGGGAGATACTAAAAATGAGAAAAGTTCGAATACAAAACTAGAGAAATGGGAGTGAAAGAGAGAGAGAGGGGGGAGAAAAATACAAGGACCCATTTGTTTCCCAATGAACTCAAGGAGTGATGTTCCCTGAAAGTGGGATGGTCTAATCAACAACTCCAAACACACCTCTTTCTCTTAGCTTTCAATTTTCAATCAATCTTTTTGAAATTGCATGGCCATGGAAATGCCAATGCCTCTCTCTTTCATTCAACATTTTGTCTCTGTATGCCTTTTCCAACCATTTCTTCAAATAGTTTCACTTTTGTCTACATTTGCCTTTGCTTTTGCCCTAACTTCTCTATTTTTGTGGGTTCTCATTTCTTCAACCAAAATCTAATGTGGGAGAAAAAAGGAAAAAAAAAAAAACACACTTCCTTCTTCTTTGCTTCTTTGCCAACAAACTCTTTCAATTCCCACCTTATAAACTTAAATCTATGCATTTTCTTTTCTTTTCAAGAAGATATGACATGAAAATTGTCGGTGAATAAATATGCTTTTTTTTTTTTTAAGCAAAAAACCACACACATAATGTTTATTTATATGTTTGTAAGTTTGGTAGGTATACTTTTGGTTAAATATAAAATTGGGTTTTTATAGTTTTGAAAAGGTTTAATTTGGTTTATATAGTTTTAAAAGTTTCAATTTGGTGTTTATGGTTTGAGTTTTGTTTCAATTTGATTCCTATGATTTTAAAAGCTTCAATTTGATTCCTATATTATAGTTTAGTTAAACTTTGGAAATTGTCATTAAACAATTTTTTACCCACTTGAAAAACTGTCTGGTTTTCTTATTCTTCTTTTTTCACTCAGTCTTAAACGTCCTGATACAGTTAACCAAATAATAAAACATCAATTCATTGCCACAAAAAGAACGTGTCAAATGTCAATATGGTAATTAACGACTATGACGATTTATGAAGTTTGGCTAAACAAATTAATATCAAACTATGTGACTAAATTGAAATATTTAAATAATAAGGATTAAATTGAAATGATTTCCAACTTACAGAACCCAATTTGTATTTTAAATTATGTTTGCTATATGGGTACAAAAACAATTATATATCCAAAGCTAGTAGAGACAAAGAGAGAGAAAAAAAAATATATGTTTTTTTTTTGGGGGGAAGGGGGAAAGGGTATCACGATTCACAAATACGATCCTCTAACATAGGGATGTGAACCTATTATTCTTTAGGGAGATTAAGGGATTATCATATTGCTAATATGATCCTACCGGCTAGGAATGCAAACCTATAATTCTTTAGGAAAGATAGAATTGTCATAATCTCTAATCTTTATGCTCAAGTAGGCAAGATTTTAAGTTTCACATGCATGTTAAAATGAAATAAAAAATTGACAAGATAAATTAAATACATCAAAGTGATGATTTATTAAAACTAATGGCTTGCTTGGTTCATTAATCAAGAATCTAATAAATTTTTATCTGGTGAGTTTATTATTGAAAAACGCATTTATATTGTGTTTAAATTTGACTTAAAAAGTGAAGTTGAAAACAACATTTACCTATTTTCAAATTTTAAATCTATTACCAAACACGTATTAGAAAAATTATGAAAATATAGAATACAACTCAATATTTCATAAAATCTCTTCTTTTCAAATTTCTATTTTTAAATCTCCAACCAAATGCACTCTAACCAACCCATATGAATGGATGCAATATTCTTCATGTCCATGGGAGAGTTTTATTTCCAAAATAGAAGATTTTAGAAATTTAACCATAATAAGTATGAAAAAATATATATCAAAATATAAGGTTTAATTTTCAAGATAAAAGAAAATCTTTTTTTTTTTTTAAACACACATGAACATTCCATCCAATAAATTTAACCCAAATGATTTGAAATTAAGAATAAAAATTCAAAGCATCTAGATCTCACAATATTCAATGGACCACAAAGTATATACATCATCAAATCCCAATCTACAAAAGATCTAGAACAGTTTGAACATTTTGGAAAAGCCTTTCTGTCACACTTTGAAACTAAGATACAATAATGAATGAAAAGAAGATAGGCCTATCCAAATTGATCAATCAATCAATTAAAAAAGAAAAAAAAAAACTATAAGGGGCTCAATTCAATGATTAATTCCCAAAGAGTGGATTTAATTAAAGGGTTCCCACCACCAAAACACTCACACAGTTTGAAGATTGGGTTTTGAAAAGATTGAGGATTGCAATCAAACAAGATAGAAACTAAAAAAGCAAGTTTGTCCAAATTGCTAGAGCTTATGATGGGGAAAGTGTGTTGCCAATTAACCTTGACCCATTTTCTCCTTATCCTTCAGGTGGAGTTGTCCCCCAAAGGAAGTTGGATTGTCCACTCAACATTTTCCAAATATATGTACACGTCATCTCTTTCTCGTTGCTAAACCCTAATCTCACATATTCAACGTGGAACCATTAATTCTTATAAAGTGAAGCAAGTTTTTACCTGTACTAAAAAGACAAATTATATAGAAAACTATCAAATTCTTAGTTTTTATTGTTGCCACATGAATTCGAGCTTCAATCCTCTTTTAGTAATCTCTCCCTCATGTAATTCCTGGGTCAAGAAAACCTAGCACCAGTGTGGCATTGTGTCAAACACTCTCTAATGCTTAAGTTAATGCCAATTAATGTGATTACATGTATTGTTTTGGGTAATTCTTTCTCACGTAATTTTCCTCTACAGGCTTTATAGATATTGTAGTGTACTATTTGTGATGGTTGGAATCAAACCCTGATTGATTTTGGGCATTATTGACGCAATCCCGATCGTCACTCACACGATTTTTTACTGGGATCACACTCTGCCTTAATTGACATCGTTTTAGACTTCGAGTTGGGTTGAAGTTGCATGTATCACACCTTAATTTTTTCTGGGATTTCTTACCTCGACATCAAGGCTTGTCGTAACATTGGTTTACCCTACAACATTTATGTATAACTTTTTTAATCTAAGACCAACTAAACAAGGGGTGCCCTCTCTCCTAATTCTTTTTGGATTTACCCATGTTTACAAGTTTACTATAAAAAAAATAAGGTGAGTGAGTTGCCCATTATCTTCTCTAAATCATTATTAGTTTTCTTTTTACTATTTCATGAGTCACATCTAAGTTTTGAAATCTTTGTTTCAATGTATATAATATTTATTATTGGACATTAAACCATATACGGTTTTAATTTTAATAATGTTATATAAGTATGTGTATTATTAGGATACCTATTGGATTATTTTCATGACCTTCATTTGTAGCTAATTTGACTTAAATTTACAACAATATAAAAATGTAACTTTTTGATGTGAATTCATTCAAAATCCTCATGATTGTAATATTTTTCTTTCTACAATACTTATTTAATTGAAATTGTAAGAAGCAAAATAAAAACAAGACTAAATTATAGAAAATATCTCTAAACTTTATACATCGTTTTAATAATACCTTTGAACTTTAAAAAATTTCATTAATATCCTTGACCTTTCAAAAAAATTTAAAAATACTCTTACTGTTAAGTTTTTGATGAAAAATGTTAAAGTTTCATTAATACCCTTTGACCTTTTAAAAAATTTCAAAAATACCTTTATTGGAAAACATTTCTTCTTTTTCTTCCTCTATCTGCAAATTCTTCCTCCATAAAAATTAATGTGAAACTTTGCTTATAAAAACTATATGCAAGAGAACACCAAATGACAACAAAGTTTGAAATCATTCTTTAGCTTTTTAAAAGTGTAAAGAAGATAAAAGAAAAAAAATGGTTTTTTTTCCTTCCTTTTTGCTCTCTCTATTAGTGAATAAGCAGGAGATTAATGTGATTTTCAATTACGACGAATGAGTTGGTGAAGGAAGAAAGGTGTAAGTTTTTTTATTTTTATTTTTGTCTTTTGGAGAGTTATGACACAGGGTTATGATTATGGTTATGGATTTTGAGTTTTTGAAGCTTATTTGGTTAAATTGTTGCTACGACCTTTCAAATACTTATAATAAACTTGAAGAATGTGAGTTTGTTCCAATTTACAAGGTTAATTAATTAAAAATTTGATACGTGATTATTGTTTTATATATATTTAAGAATTGTTAGAACCACTATATGACAGTATTTTCATTTATTTTGCCTAAAATGAATTTAGGAAAACTGATGGGTAGTGACTTGTGAGGAAATAACAGTGAAAAGATTATTAACAAAATCAAGTCAAGGACATGAAGAATTCAAATGAAGTAAAAGTCATCTTGAAGCTTTAACATAAGAATCTAGTCAAGCTCTTGGGATGTTGTGTTGAAGGAGAAGAAAAACTTATGGTTTATGAATACATAGCAAATAAGCAAAGCTAGCTTCTCATTTATTTTCAAGGAAGAAGAATTTACAGAGAGAGAGAGAAGAATAAACGTTTTCCAGTAAGGGTATTTTTAAAATTTTTGAAAGGTTAAGAGCATTAATGAAACTTTAATGTTTTCCATCTAAAATTTTATGGCAAGAGTATTTTTGAACTTTTTGAAATGTCAGGGATATTTTAGAAGCTTTTAGGGATATTATTGAAACGAGACTCATAGTTTTCAAAGGTATTTCTTATAATTTAGCCTAAAACAATGGAAGTAGTAAATGAATGAGAGAGAGAACATAAGGAAAATTAGGTTAAACATAGGGCTCGTTACATTAATGTAAGTTAAGTTGCTAGCTATGGTAGGACAAAAGAAGTATGTGAGTCTTGACTAGAGGACATATGAGTTGACAAAGCAATGGTACTTCCTAGGTCTAAGAGAATTAAATGCAGTGGTAGGTCGATTTTCATACATCAAACTCGTGATAAACAAGAAGCTAATGGTCGTAATCATGTCAAACAAAAACTTCCATTGTCTTCTAAAGCAACGAAGCACGCCATATTCTTTATTAAGTTACAACTTATTTGTTTTCAAGTCGAACTCTATCATGATAGTATAAGATAAGCTTATCTACATGAAAGTAGGCTCATCCACAAACAAGAAATGGATGTTTTAAAAGAGGAAATGACTAATCTAAAGTGGATATGTTTGAGTTTTCCATCAAAACATTGAAAACCAAAGCAAAAACTGCCAAATTATATGTGATTTAGAAAGTTTTCAATAGATAACACTTTAAAAAAAAAAAATCTTTCTTTTTGCTTAACATTTTTGTTCAAACACACTTCTTGAGGCTTAGGTCTACTCATTGATCATGATTTGAAGCTTTAAAAGTTGCTACTGTCATTTCCCTGTACTTGGGCCTTCAACTTCAAGATTGAGGGCCCAACTTATGAACTAATGAAAGAGACAATTTTGTGGAGCCACAGCCCAATCCAGTCGGCAAGCAAAGGATATTAATCTCTTTTTATCGCTTATATAACTTTTTGAATATCACTAATGAGTTCTTTTTTAAGGTGTTGTAGTGATGGATGGGATAAATATGAGGATTAAGATGTCGATTTCAACACAGTTTAGTAGATAGGACACTTATTATCTTTTCTAAGGTTATGGATTCAATTTCCGACCCTTTATTTGTTGAACTCGAAAGAAGAAAAAAAAGATAGTGAATAAGATGGGATTGAATCATATTGTCATTCTATCGGATTGCTTGTTGGGTTAAGTTCTGCTAGAGAAAGATTTTTAATTTTTTACAAAATATGACATAGACCTTGTCGGTATACAATTAAATGTGATTTCCTTTACTTCTTTCAATGTTGTTCACATTAGTAGAGACAACAATCTAGCAACTAGCCATTCATTCAGTGATTTACTTGCTAGACTTGTCATATCTAGAAACATTAGCACTCAATAGTACAATCTGTTGCATCCTTGGTTGGAAGCTTCTTGCAATATATTTGGCCACGTGGTGCAATCTATTTATTCTTGTCACCAAACAAAAATAATATGATAAAGAGAAGTTTCTCAACTTGAACATAATTGAGTGATCCAACATTATAGCATAAAATAAATTTGAATCTACAACTTTGGATAGGAAATACGAGGATATAAATTTTTTTTCTATGTTTAGATCAATTTCGCTCATGTTTTTTACTTGTCGAATCAAATTAATTATATTTTTATTAAATTTCTTTGTATATCAGTACTTTTTTAGAATCTAAAAGTATGATAAAAAGGTGGAATTTTTTTATATCATTATGTTTTTGGAGGTATTTATTTTTTTAAAAAAATTATAAAAAAAAAGAAAAGAAAAGAAAAGATCACCTATCACCTATGTAGAAGTCCGGCCTAATTGGCACACTAATTTTTGGGCCCAATTGCCGGTTCTTTTCTTCGGCGTATCGGATTCAATTCGGATCTGCTTTTCCGAATCCGACATGTCGTTTTGACGCGAGACGATGTCGTTCTCCTTCGCAATTCAATTGAAAGGTTTTTTTTTTTTGGAAATGCAATTCAATTGAAAGTTTTGTGAAATATTGGGAAAATTTTAACAGCCATTAACGAACCAGTCCCGAGGGCGCAAGCTTCTTCTTCTCTTTTGCAGAATACTCCAATTGCTGCGTAGACGTTCAATTAGCAGCAAATTACTTGGATCGGTTATTTCACATACCCTTGATCGCCATGGGTTGCTCCTCCTCTGTCCCGGGTATTTCCAATTCTCGAATTTCGTTGCTTCAGCTTTTCTAGGGTTATACGATTCTTTATTTGTCTATTTAAGTCTGATCAAAGAGGGTGTATTGAGAATTTAAAAGGTTGATTGTTTGGTCAGTTCCATGTTGTTAATTATGGATTTGTCTTGGTTCCTTGATTTTTTTGAATAAGGACATTAGGGTTTGGTGGGTTTTACTTTTACTGATAGGAGTGTATGTCGAGTTTGATTGATCTTTTGAGGGGTTTATTGTGCAGACAGGGCTTCTGGGCGATCCGGTGGGCTTAATCCAGACAGCAATGCAGCTGATTCAAAGAATTTGCGCGTCAAGGTATTTGAGAAGCAACAAAAAGGCTGCGTTTTCTTATTCACTTGTATTCCTTTTCATTTCTTTTTCATTGTTAATGGAATAAGGCCCCTTAAGTGAGTTCTATGTCAGACTGATAACTGGTAATTTTGTTGACTTAGAATTCTTTCCCGTAAGAGGACTAACATACGATGGCTGAGATGCAACAATGCTTTCCTCCTTCGGGAATTGATAATTGAGCTAAATATGTTTTTGAATTTACTGATATTTGAAGTTACAGATATGCTAATACGTCAGATAGAGTGCTTGCTTAGAAAGCTTAAAAGTTTTTATGATATCTTACGCAGCTTGTCCTGCTGGGTGATTCTGGTGTTGGTAAAAGCTGTATTGTTCTTCGCTTTGTCCGTGGTCAGTTTGATCCAACATCTAAGGTCAGGATTATATTACAGTCCATAAATTCTTAAAATAAATCGATGCTTAAAACGAATAAATTTATGTCTTTATCATTTCATTCCCAAAGTAATTACAATCTTTTGATTAGAAATGTTTGTTGAGAAAATTCAGGTAACTGTTGGTGCATCATTCTTGTCACAAACAATAGCTTTACAAGATTCCACGACAGTGAAGTTTGAAATATGGGACACCGCTGGGCAAGAGAGGTAGGATTAGTTAAATTAAATCTCTAGTTGATATCCTCGAACATGTCGTTTTAAAGTGATAAAGTAGTTGATATCCTCATTGGTAGCTCTTTTTTTGCTTGTGTTGCAAGAAGTTATTACAGTTGATTTGTCCTGATTTAGGTATGCTGCATTAGCTCCACTTTACTATCGAGGTGCTGCAGTTGCAGTTGTTGTATATGATATAACAAGCTCGGATTCCTTTGCCAAAGCACAATATTGGGTTAAGGTATGTTTTAAAGTGATAAAGTAGTTTTTGTGCTATATTTACTGCTTATGATTCTTGTATCTATTCAAGTCCAAAGTGTAATATCCATGGGGGCTTTTACTATTGATGATCTTGTTTCATAACCATTATGCATAAATATAGCAAAATCTAAGAGGCTTCCTCATTAGTTGAGCTTGCCACTCACTAGTGGCCAAATTTTAAACAAAATGGAATTTTTTTTATAATCTATGGATAGATTATCAGATAATCACACTTTTCGCTACCTATCTGTTCCCTTGTAGCTTTTACAGGCAATAAGATTCTGATATTGGCTTATTAAAATGCTGGATAACCATGTGCTGAGTCCTGATGGCTATCATTCCCTATTTTTTTTTAGAAAAAGAAAAACGAATATAAAAATCTTTCCTCTTCAAAACTGCAAACTGCTTGACGAAGAATTAAACTTGCAGATCAAAAATTAGAGAAAGGAATCGATTTGTTCTATGCCCACAACGGAACAACAGCACCATTTTTTTACAGATGCATTGTTCTCTCAATGGCAATAGAGCTATCATTCCTTTTTGACTGCTTTTTCCTAGTAGATAATATGTGTTACATCTTTGCCTCTTGATAAGCAATCCTTTCTTTTTATTGGACTTCTTTGTCAATCAGTTTCCAATAAAAAGAGTGCTGTTATGAACTTTTGCCATTTGAGCTGTTTCATTGTTGCGTTTGGAGAGGAACAAGAGAATTTTTAAAAACAAGTTGGATGATTTTTTGTCAGTTTGAATAAAAATATTTGTTTCTGGTGTAATAGTGTATAGTCTTAACAAAAACCTTTTGTAGCTTGTTGGCTTTGTGGGGGAACTGAGTTGAGAGTCTCTGGGGTGTATTCCACATGTCGCAGGTTCGTAAAGTTGTAACTGAAAAAAAAAAAGAAAAAGGTGTTTAGTCTTAAGATGTCGCCTCTACGAACTCAAAATAATAATAATAATAATTTAAAAAAAAAAAAAAAGAAAGAAAGAAAAAAAGAATAGATGTCAACTCTTCTTTTTCTAGCTGATGCCTCATTCTCCTGAATCCTACTATTCTTTTTAATTTGTTTCTTTATCAATGTTGTGTTGTTTCCTAACCCAAAAAGGAAAAAATAGGAAGACAAGACAATCTTTTCTTTATTCCTTTCCTGGCTTCAAATCAATCAATGCTGAGCATATTAACAAAGTCCAGTTCTATTTTTAAAATAAAGACTGAGTATGAATGTAAGCAATGTTTTTTCGGGGGGAAAATCTAAACAACACTATCAATGTGTTCATTCTGAGTTGTTTATCCTTTGACTAGTTCACAATCTTCACAATTCATATTGGGCACTTACAGGAGCTACAAAAGCATGGCAGCCCTGATATCATTTTGGCATTGGTCGGTAACAAAGCTGATCTCCAAGAGAAAAGGAAAGTATCCATTCAGGTAAATTCAGTGTTATTCAATCGAATGCATCATTCTTCTGCTATCTTCTCTATTTATTCTTTTTTACTTTATTTTGTTTCTTGCAAAATGGGGAAAGATATTTTAATTCACTAATGTGAGATACTTATGTTTCTTTCACTTTTGAAGGATGGGACTGAGTATGCGGAGAAGAATGGAATGTTCTTTATTGAGACATCTGCTAAGACTGCAGATAATATAAACGAGCTGTTTGAGGTATTCCTGATTTTGTCCTTTTAGTATGACTTTCATAGCTGCTGTTTGAGATAGATCATTGTGTATTGTAATTTTTGTGATATTCCACTGTTCGCAGAGCGGTATTGAACAATTTTAATTATTTTCTGCCGTCCGTGTTTTCATAGTGCATGTGAATGGAAAGGATATTTGAATATTGCTGATTGTTGACGGTTAGAAGTTCAGAATCTGTTTAAGCCATTGTCATGGCCAGTAAACATTATAATGTTCTTAGAGTTGACCAATTCTCTATTGGTGATAGTGTTGAATTCCATTAGGTGTGAAGTTGGAACGTTCTTTCACCCCCAGCTGCTTGTTGGTGGTTATATCTAACATTATTCTAACTCCATAAGGTGTCAAATCAATTTTCATGCTGTCAGAACGTTCAACTCAGGTTTCTATTGGTGGTTCTATCTTGTCATGATTGATCAATGCCACCCTTAAAATTGTGGCCCGCTAGATGAACAAAGATATCAATTCGATTGGAAATTTTCTGACTGTTAGCTCTTAGCTGATTTGTAGTTTGTTCGGATTGGAATGCCTTTTTTCCCTTCTCAAATTTGTCTGTGGTGCATGTTTTATTGTACTACCCTCTCTCTAATTCGTGCTTCTACTAGATGCTTTATGAACAGCTAATAATTAGGATTTTTTTTTTTAAAAAAATGTCTTCTTATCCTTTGATTACATACTTTTGCTGCTTGAATTATGAGAAGATGTTCAGTAGTTGTTGTGCTCGGTCGATGAGACCCTATTTCGTTTTCATCTAAAGTTTCTCTAGGAATGTGTATCACTCCTCTCGAGAGGGGGCAATTTAAGATCCATGGATTTGTTGATTCCTTCAGATGTTTCTGTTCAAATACATTTCGAGATCAACCATTTCTTCTCTATTTGGTTTGGCAGGAGATTGCGAAGCGACTGCCACGACCAACTTCTTCATGATTGGAACTCAGCTGTGACATGAATTATTTTATCTGCAGCAGCTTATTTTACAAGAAAACAGCTTGCTCCCATGTGATCTGTGTATAGTTTGGTGAGTCCTGCAGTCTTTGGCTTTGTTATTTGCTTTGACTTGTTGATATTTTCAGTCTAAAAGTGTAACATTAAACAGAGATGAAAATGGTGAAAGATTCATTCCCCTTTAAACCATAAGCTGCATTTGTAGACTATAGTTGCTGTGACTGATAGAAACATTACTGGTTTCTCCCTTTTCTTTTAAATAGGATTCGGTGGGAGTGGAGAAAGTTGAACTCTATTTGAGATCTTTAAATCAATTTAAGGGATCAAATAAAACATCATTTAATGCCTTTTGGTTCTTCTTTTGCCCTGATTTTGGTGGATTTTTTTTCCATTTTTCAATTAGAATATCCAATAGCATACACCGATCTAGAAGAAGAGTTTTAAATGCTTTTTAAATAAAATCAATTTTTTTATAAACAACTTTGAAAAAATTAATAATTTAAAGTGTGTTTAGTATAGCTTATTGAGGGATTTTAGAGGATTAAAAGTGGTTTTTAAAAAACATTAATAAATAAAAAGTGCTTCAAAAAAATTGGATTAATTTAAGAACTTTTTTTGGAAAAACTCTTGAAAGATGGATTATCAAAAAATGACTTCAAAGTGATTGATCGAAAATTCTCCAAATATGTAGTAGCAAATAAAAATAAATTTTAAATTAATAGAATAACTTTTGAATATTGTGCAGTTTGCCAATTTTGTTATTTAAAATATTTTAAAAGAATGGAAGATATAATAACATTTTTATTGAAAATATGTTTTTCAAAAGTGTTTAAACTAGAAAGTAATCTAAACATTAATAGGACACAGAAGCAAATGATTATTCTTCAATGATTATTCTTCAATGACGTCTCGTCACTGGATTTTGGAAAATATTCATTATTTTTTTTTTTTTTTTAAAAAACCATAACATTCTTAGGATTGCTTCAACATCTTTAGCATGGAAGGTTTTTGATATAAGCTCTTCATTCCAACTTCCATTCTCATTTAGAAGCTCTTTGACTCTTTTACCCCTGAACTCTTCGTTGACCCAAACAAGAAACCTGCCACCATTTCGATTTAACCAAGGATCTTGATCAATATAAACTTGTTTCCCATTTCTAACCTCCCATCTATAGCCCTCTTTAAAAAGGTCTCGGCCCCAAACAATACTCCTCCATACAAGTGAAGGGTTGTTCCCCAAGGGAGCCTTCAAAAAGTTGCCATTGCAAAAGTACTTCCCTCTCAGGATCTTTGCCAACAAGCTATTAGGGAATTTTAAGATCCTCCAACTTTGTTTTGAGAGCATAGCCTTGTTGAAAGAAGATAATTCTCGAAACCCCATCATGCCTTTGTCTTTGCTCTCGCACAACCTCTTCCAAGCTCATCCAATGGGCCTTCTTTAAATTCTTCGTGGATCTCCACCAGAACCTGGTACCTGTTGATTTCATCACATATGCTTTTGGGAAGCCTAAAGCAACTCATAGTATAGTGCGGGATTGCTTGAGCTATAGACTTGATCAAGATCCCTTTCCCCCCAAGGAGAAGAGGTTCCCTTTCCACCCCTACAGAGCTTTCCAAATTCTCTCGCGAAGCCTTTTGAATAACTCGAATTTGTTTTTTCCATTTTGGGTCGGGAGCCTCAGGCAATGCCCCAAAGATCGAGACTGCTTGACTCCGAGGAGAAAGCTTAACTCCTCCGTTCTTCTAATATTTACATTCTTACTTATCATGCAAACAGATTTGTCAAGATTGATCATTTGTCCTGTAACAACCTCATTACGAGTCCAACACCTTTATTATACACTTTCCTTCCTCCAAAGAGGCTTTGAAGAAAATCAAGCTATCATATGCAAAAAAGAAGTGAGTTAATGTTGGACAATGTTTACTAATATGAATGTCAGAAAGATGAGATCTAGATTATTCCCTTTTAAGCAGCTCGGAGAGGCCTTCTGCACATAAAAGGAACATGTAGGGAGAAAGAAGGTTTCCTTGCCTCAGACCCCTTCGAGGTCAGAACTTCTTTTGTGGAAACCCATTGATCATAATAGACAAACTAACATAATCCACACAATTTATGATACGATCTATCCACCTCAAGGGAAACTCTAGCTTCTCCATAACTTTTCTTAGAAAAATCCACTTCACCCTGTCGTACGCCTTGCTCATATCTAGCTTGAGCGCTGCCAAACCGACCTTGCCACTCCTTCTATTATTAATGGTGTGAATACATTCGATGCCTAGAATTACATTATCAGTGATTAATCTTCCCGAAAAAAAAGCTGACTGAGAAGGGGAGCTAATGGGTCCTAAAACTTTTTTGAGTTTATTGGCTAGAACTTCTGCTATTATCTTATAAATGACGTTGCACAAGCTAATGGGTCTAAAGTCCTCCAATTTATTTGGATGTGAGGTCTTTGGAATGAGGGTAATAAGCATTTTGTTTAGCGGGCCAATATCCTTCCCATTGTTAAGAACCTCAAGGCAAATTTGAGTTATTTTATCCCAAAACATTGCGTGAGCTTCGTCAAGACCTGAAGCTTTACTGACAACCATACTTTTGAGAGCCAACTCGATTTCAACCTTATTGAAAGGCATATTCAACTCTCTTTTTTGGGCATCAAAGATTTTGGCCAAAAAGCCATCCAAAACCTTCCCCATTTCCACCTAATTAGGCATGGTGGATTTGAACAAAGCTTTAAAGTACTTTGTAGTCGTCTGACCCACTACCTCATCCCTCTCCACCCAATTACCCAAACCGTTGAGAATGCCAGAGATTTTGTTTCTTTTTTTCCATTGGGAAGCCTTTGAGTGGAACCACTTCATGTTCTTATTGCCCCACTTGAGCCAGTTTGTCCGCGACCTCAACTTCCAGAATTTCTCCTCTTCATCAAGTAAAAGGCCCAACTCCCTCTCAACTTTCTCAACATCTAATTCCTTTAAAATTCCTGAGGACCGTTGGAGAACTTTTAGCTCCTCCTCTTTTCTAGAAATAGCAGCTTTGATTGAACCGTTTAACCTGGTTTTGTTCCAAGAGGATAATCTCTTCAAGCAACCCACGACCTTACTAATGAAGTTGTGAATCTCAATCTTATCCCCTTCCTTCCAACAGAATTTAACAATTTCTTTACAGTCCTCAAAGTCCAACCAACTCTCCTCGAATCTGATCTATCTGCCTTTTTTGCTTCGCCAGTGCTTACTCACCTAAGGTCAAAAGGAAGCAACAATTGGTCTGTGGTCAGAGTTATGATAGTTCAAATGGCTAACGACCACTCCTTCAAACTTACTGACGAACTTGTCATTAGCAAAAAACTTGTCGAGTCTTTGTTTAATGAATCTTCACTCATTTTCTTTCCTGAACCAGGTGTAATTGTCTCCTTCGAAACCCAAGTCGACTAGACCACAGTGGTCAAGCGTCGTACGAAATAAATCCATTTGTCTTTGGCACCTCACTACTCCTCCCTCCTTTTCATTTGCAAACAAGATTTCATTAAAATCTCCCCCAATAAACCAGGGGAGATTCGAAACATCGCTTAGCCTTTCCAAAAGTTTCCAAGAGTCCACTCGATTTCTAGTCACCGGATCACCATAAAAATCGGTAAATCTCTACCACTTCGAACCATCTTTGACCGTAGCATCAATATGCTCCATTGAATAAGAATTAATAGAGACTTGGGAGGAATCTTTCCAAAGTAGCATTAGCCCCTCACTTTTTCCGTTGCTGGGCATACTAAAACAACAATCAAAATCCAACTCTGTCTTCATATTAGCTTCCATTAGCTGACTACTTTTTGTCTCAGAAAGGAACACTAAAAGAAGATTTGAGCTTCTGACCTCATGCCGAAGTGCTTGGAGCGTTCGTGGGTTCCCCAACCCCCGAACGTTCCAACAAAAGATTTTCATCGCATCCGACAAGGCTGGTTTCCAGCTTCCGTCGATATCCCTCCGCCCAATTTGGAGTTGGTGAAAGAGTGAACGCGAGCCTTTTTACCCAGACCGTCTTCCAAACCATCCTCTAAGCTGTGTTTTCCTCCCACTTCCTTCGACTCAGATTGACCCTTAGACATTAAAATCCACTTCGGTTCATGCTAACCTTTTCCATTTTTTGACGCTGACCCCTTTCTCCATCTTCAAATCGTCCCTGCCTACTTTTGCAGCAATTGGGCCCGTCTGAATGCCTTTTGCTTCCAATGACCAAACTAGACAACTTAATCCCTTTTCTTCTTTGGACTTTTCTTGACCAGCCAAATTCTTTTCAGATGGCCCACGTGAATTTTGGACATGGGGAGAATAAAGTCTTTTCTCCTTTATGGGCTTACTTTGGTTTGGCCCATCATCAATGGCTATCATTAAATTTCCTTTACTATCATTAAATTTTGGACAAAAATCAATTTATACTATAAACGTTGGGGGTCGTATCAATTAAAACTTTAAACTAATAATTGTATCAATTTAAACTCTAAACTTTCATAAATGAATCCATTTGGACTTGATTCCGTTAGTGATTTATAGCTATTTTCACTTGATTCCGTTTAAAATCAACTCAAAATCACCTAAATAAAACTATTCTTCTCACAAAGTCCTACCAATAAAAATTATCACATAATTATTTCTAAATAAGTAGAGAAAAATAGATAAAGACGAAAAGATGAAAAACCACTTATATTAATGGAAATTTGTTACTACCTATTTGTTTAAGCATGTATCTCTAATTTATGAATCTTATATATGTGTAAAAGTTATGCATTAATGATTTTAAAACAAAATTGTAACGGATGGTCTAAATTGATTCACTTATGAAAGTTTAGGGTTTTAATTGATACAACCTCCAAAGTTTAGGGGTTAAATTTATATTTTTTTTCCTTAAATTTTTTTATAAGTATAAGAGATGAATATGAAAAGATATACTTTTTTTTTTTTTTTAAAAGGTTGAATTACAAGTTTAGTCCTTGAATTTCAAGTTTGTGTCTAAAAGGTCTTTGAACTTCCAAAGATGTCTAATAAGTCTCTGAACTTTAAATTTTGTATCTAATAGATCCCTAAAATATTCACAACTTTTAAAAATTAACCGATCTAGTAAATATAAAATTGAATTTTATATCTAATAGGACTCTAAACTTTCATGTGTCTAGTAGATTTGTGAATTTAAAAAAAAAAAACGTCGAAAATGTCAATGTATGATCTATTAGACACAAAATTGAAAATTCATAGACTAAAAATAACCATTAAGTTTGGAGTAACTGCATGTATTAGCCATTTGAAAACTCAATTTATACAAATGTCTAGATTTCATAAAATTTTCAGCTTTGTTAATGGCTCAACCGATTGAAGCCCAAAATAGACTTGAAATTACTTATGTGCCCATTCATTTATTTTGTATAAATTAAAATCCTAAAGTTTCGTAAGTAAATCAATTTAGATCATTCATTTGAATTATGATTTAAAATCGTTAATACATTATTCTCACAAACGCGTAAGATTTTCTTTAAATGTAGGGATTAACACAATATTAAAGGAAAATTTTGGATTTAAGTGGATAATGAAAATTTTCATTACTATGAGTGGTTCCAAGTGAAAATAGTCGTGAATCAGTAACAAATTGTCTAAATTGATTCACTTATGGTTATGAAAATGTGGAGTTTTAAATGATAAAATTATTAGTTCATAATTTAATTGATACAACCCAAAGTTTAAAGGTGTAGATTTTGAAAATTTTAATTGTTATAAATCTATAGATGATTTAAAATTTAACTAATTAATAATATTCATTTTAGCATACGGTAAAAATTATCGGAAAAAAAAAACTGTCCTAAAAGATCCAAAGGGTGTGTTTGGTTTTTTATTTGAAAACAACGTATTCAATAAAAAAAACATAATTGTATTTTATGTTTTATGTGTTTTCACATACTTGTAGCATATTTATATTATACACATTTTAATTTAATAAAAATGAAATAAGTTTATAACATATAATATTATATTTATCACAATTTTTACTTTTTTAAAAATAATACTGCATTTCAAAATTTTACATTCAAACACACTGAAAATATAAAATTGTTATTTTTTTAAATTTCCATCACATAACCTAAAAATAGTTTTTGAAAATAAATGTGAAATAAATATTCGCTTAATTAATTTCAGTTGGCCTACCAAACCAGCTCTAAAATTCATGAGCATAATTGAATTGCTTTATGGGAATTTTGCAAAAAGATAAGAATTAAAAATAATAATAATAAATAAATAAATAAAATAAAATAAACACTTTTTGGGCACTCGCCTCTATGTAGATGGGCTTATCTAGTGAGGAGCAAGTTTTAGAAGTATTTATTGTTTTTCTAGTACAAAATAAGGTCGTTTGGTAGTGATTTTCTAAATCCACTCTCCAAAAGCATTTTTAAATGTTTCTAAAATTTCAATTCAATTTTTAAATTCATTTTTTTAAGAACAAAAATCATAGAAATATTAATTTTGAAAAACTCCTTTCCTTCTGTTTTTAAAGTTTGGTTAAAATTTCAATATTGATTTCCAATATATATATATAGTTCACCAACTATGGAATATGAATTCGGATTTCCAATCATAAGGAGGAGGAAGAAGAGAAAAAGAAGAAAAGAAATAAGAAACCTTAACTTTAACCACTAATGTTATAATTGCGATTTTAAAATATTATTAAATAATATTACTTAAAACATATACATACATACATACATATAATGACCAAGTTGTTCCGATTCCATGCCTATAATATTTAAAACTCCATGCTTTTATTTTGTATATTCCAAATGCCTTAACCACTTCGTCATATCAACCTTGCAATTATATATTTAGTAAATTAGTATCAATCTCCTATATTTTTATTATTTTTTTAAATCTAACTTTAAAATTGCTAATATAATTTGATTATTATGATTTGAATTTAGTTTTAACTTTGTGCCTATAGTTTCAAAAGTGTTGATTTAATCTTTATAGTTTGGACTTAGTTTCAATTCAATACATATATTATTTGGTTAAACTTCACAAGTTATTTATGAACCATCTTTTACCCACCAAAAAATCCACATATTTCATTATATTGTTTTACTCAACTATCTCATTGTATAGTCAACCAACATATAATAGATCACATAGAAAACATCTACTCATCACCACATAAAAAAATACATGTTAATATAGTAACGGTGAGAATGAATTTGAAAGGTTTGGGGACTAAATATAGTCCTTAATATTTGAATATTTTTTCAATTTAAAACAAATTGTTTAAAAAAATTAATCGAGTACTTTGTATATTGACATTCTTCAATTTAGTCTCTCATTGTTAGTGAATGTTGAATTTGTTGATTATTTAACATAATACTTAGCTTAGTAAATTGATGAAAATTTAAATGAAAAAAAAATTATCTAAAAGAAGAAAAATCAAATTTTCTACCAAATTTTTAGAAATTTAGAGGAAAAATTAGAAATTCTCCCATCTTAAAAATATATTTTTCCTCTTCTGAATTTTCACTAATAAACTAAATATAATAAGAACTAAATTAAAAAAAAAAACAAAAAATATGAAATATTAAAACATATAATATATTTAGAAAAGTTACTATTGATCGGGGTGAACCGGAGAGGGAAAGTCACGTGGATCCCGGAGTCACTTGGTACGGTGGCCGCCGCAGGGTCACGTGCAACAGCCGTCGCCGGGTCACGAGCTCCTAAAGACGTGGGAGGTTGACTTTTTTTAATCTCTCTCTTCACGTTATTTAATATTTTAAGAATATTGTGAATCTTCCTAAAAACCAGTGCCTTAATGGGTGCGAATAAATAAAGTATTTAATCATGAAGCCGTGTTGTATCTTAAAATTTGTCATATCCCTAATCATTATTGATACAAAATTGAACTATAATTTCTCTACATATCTTCACCGGTGTAAGACTGTTAGTCTCATTGTAACGAGATTCTCAAATAATTTCTTTGATGAAACATTCATCTCATGATGTTCTTCACATCAGGACAAGAACAAATGACACATTTCCATTCTCTTTATTTTTTATTTAATTATACAAAATACAACTGAACTTTAGGGTAGATTTCAATTATATCACTATACTTTAAAAAAATTTATTTTTACCTTTGAACTTTGAAATTTGTTCCAAAGAGTACTCTCGAAGAGTTTTTTTGTTAAATAAAATAAGGTTAAATTATCAAAAATACCCTTGAACTATGAGGTTGGTTTCAATTATACCCCCAAACTTTGAAATGTTTCATTTTAACCCTTGAACTTTGAAGTTTGTTTCAAAACAACCCTAGGAGACTTTTTTTCGTTAAATTCATGGACGAAAAATGATGTGTTTTCATTTGTATTGTTGCTTATGTGAACATATTTGAACGTATACGTTAAAAAAAATCAAAACATATGCAAAAATGTAATTTTTCGTTCATAAATTTAACGAAAAAAGCCTTTTAAGGGTTGTTTTGAAACAAACTTCAAAGTTCAATGATTAAACTTTTTAAAGTTTAAGGGTATAATTGAAATTAACCTCATAGTTCAGGGGTATTTTTGATAATTTAACCATAAAATAATGATGTGACGGCTAATGTGTAAAAGTTGGAAGACATACGTAACATCATTTACTACATCATTCATGTAAATTGACGTGGTAGTTGATGCGTAAAAGATGATTGAGTAAATGATTTTAACGATATATTTTTAGATGAAATAAATGATAACAATGATCTTAATTTTTTATATAGTTGTAAATAATAATACGTACGTCTTCTAATTTTGCACATCAGCTGTCACGTCAATTTACTTCATTTATTTTAACGAAAAATATATTTTTTTGGACCAATTTGAAATTCAATGGTGTTTTTTGGAACGAATTTCAAAGTTCAAGATAAAAATGAAACTAGTCAAAGTCTAGGGGCATAACTAAAACCTACCACGAAGTTTAGGGTTATTTTGTATAATTTAACCATTTTTCTTTAAATTACAAGTTCAGTTTTGAAGTTTTAGATTTAAGCTCATAAACTTTAAAAATATCAAGCAGGTCACTGAACTTTCAATTTTATACCTAATAGGTCCTTGTTGCATTTAACAATTTTTAAAAATTCACAAACCTATTAGAAATTTAGACACAAAGTCGAAAATTTAATGTTTTATTTGGTACAAAATTCAATTTTATGTCTTATAAATTTATTAATTTAAAAAAATAATGCTAAATATGTCAATGACTAGATACAAAATTGAAAGTTTGAAAACCTACTTAACATTTTAAAAATTCAGGAATCTATTAGACATTAACCTTAAACTAAGCCACATATTGTATGATAAGTTAGATTTTTGCTATTTGACATTTACTTGCTAAATTAAATACAATAAAAATCTAACTTATCATACCATGTGTTATTTGTGTATAGATTTAAATTATATTTTGGCATTTATAATTTTAGTTTTTTTAAATCAATTTTAGTCATGGTATTGTACTTTCAAAAGGTATATTTAGTCTCTTAAATTTCAAAGAAATAGTTTTTTATCTACTTTTGCAAAATCTTAACACAAATTCTATTCTTGATCAAACCCTTTAATACAAAGTTATCTATGTCAATATTTCAAGTACTTTGAGCATTTGGGTTGACATTGTGATTAGCAAGTTGAAATAAAAAATAAAATAAATAAATCAAAGTAGTCATTTAAACTTTACATGGTATTCAAACGTCATATGATGTCATATTATTATTATTATTATTTTAATGCATTCGTAAAATAAAATAACATGATAAGACAACACTCTAGAACATAGTTGAGAGTGATTTTAAAAAAGTTAAAATCAATTTTATCATGTTTAGAATCATTTCGAAACATGTCTTTAATAATTCAAAATCAATTTTAATTGTAATGAAAATTGTGTTTAAAAGTGTAAAATCAAACATCAAAGGTGATTTTGAACATGACAAAAGTGATTTTTATTATTTCAAAATCATTAAAAGAAAACATGCACTAATTAAACTATTTGTTTGGCTCGCAGAATTGGGTTAAGTTAGGCAGAGTTAGTTTGTCAGTGAGTTCAGAAGTCTGTGTTTGGAGTGCAGAGTTGGGTTGAGTTGAGTTAGAAAGTCTGTGTTTGGGATGTAGAGTTGAGTTGAGTTGTCATGAGTATCTGGTGCAGTTTTTTGTAACACAAAGTAGACTGCTTTTTAGCTGACTGTTTTTGCTGCATTTATTTTTATTTTTTTCAATGATTCATCTAGAAACATAATTTTCCAACTTTCCAACACTAAATTCAGATGTCCACTTCAAAAAAATAATATATTTCAAAATTGATATTTTTTATAAAAAAAAATTTATTCTTTATCTTTCTTTTTTTAGAAATTGACTTATTCTAAACTATAAGCAATGTAGCCTTATTTTCTCTATCTGCTACACATTGAATTTATTTCAATTTATAGAAATCAAATATTTGAATTATATATTGAACTTATTTCAATTTATAGAAATAAAATGATGCATTCTTTATAACAGCAAATAACAATTGATAATAAAAAAAAAAAAAAAACAATGTAGCTGAATTTTTTTTTCTTTAAACACAAATTGAACTTCTATCAAAATATAGAAATCTAAAGTTTCATTTTCTAAACACATATTGAACTTTTTTGAAACTTACAAATGAGGACTTTATTATGACATTTTTCAATTACTAATAAGGTCTTTATTATGAGGATGCTTTTATTTTTAAACACATTGACCATTCTTTTCTTTTATTATTATTATTTTTTTTGCAAAGGAACATTGTTTGTTTACATTTGTTTTAACACATGCACTAAATTGAACATCTTTAGAAAAGAGAATGCCAATATTTTACTTTTTCAAGATGACAAGAAAACGACAATATATTTCAACATTGGTGTCATGTAGAAGTGGAATTAATATTCACAAAATATTAGTTGGTCATCAAGTGCCTATTTACATGATTCACAAAACATAATTATGGTTCACAAAATAAAGTAATGGCCAACAATGGGTCGAGTTTGTAAGTCCAAAGAAAGATTGTTGGAGTAGAGAGTTAGGCCAACTAAGTACATGTGCATTTCATATTATTTTGAACCATGGGAGTGTCGTCGGTCGTTGGAAATTTTTGCTGGCGATAGTTGTCGAAAACGGTACCGCTGGTTACTGGATATGGTCGCCAACGATTACCGTCGATCGTCGAAGAAGGTAGTCGGCAGTGGCTGTCAGTTGCCACATATGGCCGTCGATCATCGAAGAAGGTCACCGATGGTGGTTGTCAATCGCCGGTCGTAGGAGAAGCAATGAAAAAATATGTTAATAGGGTTACTGTACAAGTCGGTTGAGTCAATATCCTAACACTGTAGTAAGTCGGTGGAGTTAATATTTTAACATTGTAGCAAGTCGGTAGAGTTAAATTTTTTTATGAAGAGTTAATTTCTCCATGAGTCAGTGAGTTAAGTTTAAAACCCAACTTTGCGATAAATTTGAAATTGGAAAGGGAAACTAAACACTGATATACAATTATTCCTTTTACATGAATATTTATTATTTAAAAAGAAAAAAACATTGTGGTGGCATGCAATGTGAAATAAGAATATTTAATTATTTATATTAGAAAAATATTAATTTGCTATCTAATTTATTTATTATTGTTTTTATTAAATGTAAAATTGCTATCTAATATTTATTTCCTTATCTATCTTTTAATTTTTATCCATATCTATATCTGTACTTTCCATTTTTCTTATTATATTCCTTTTTTTTTCCTCCTTTTCTTCTTGAAAGCTACCTGTACTTTCAATCTATATATCTATTTGATTTTTTTCCAAATTAATAATAATAATAATAATAATACTATTCTTTATCTTCTACACAATCTTTAAAATTATCCCTTTATATACATACATACATATATATATATATATATATATATCCCTTTTTATGATAAATTTTAAATTGATCCCATAATAAAGTGAGTTATTGGACTAACCTGCTAGTTGAAATAAGAATGTACAGCTATTATTAAATATAGTTTTTAAAAAATATATTATTAATTATAAAAAAACTTTATTTAACTAATGATGATGGTTAATAATAAGAGCCAAATATATACTTTAGTCTCCTATTGTTTGAAATTTTTTAATTTAACTTTTCGCCATAAATAATTGTTTAAACTAGCTTATTATAATACTCCTTAAAAAAAATTGAAATTACTTTTTTAGCCTAATGCTTGAAAATTGTGTCTATTCAATCTCTAAGTTTCACAATCGGAATCAAATCTCAAAATTTTATGAAATTGACCTTTGAGTCCCTTCACGTTAAAAGTTAAAACAAATTTTAATATTAAAATAATAAAATTTCAAATAAAAAAATTATTATTATTATTATTATGATTATGAAAATAATTAAAAAAACTATTTTCAGTCTCCCCCTTCCTCTTCCCCTCCACCCGGTCCCCTTTCCCCTTCCCCCTGCCGGCAACTTCTTTGTTCTCTTTTCTTTTTTTTCCGTTTTCTCTTATTCTTCTTCCTCCTCTTCCTTCTTTTTTTTTTATTTGTTTTCTTATTTTCTGTCGCCAGCGATCTCAAACTTCTTTCTTCTTTTCCGTCACCGCCGAGCTTCTGAAATGAAGGAGGGAGGCCTCCCTCATTCGGTTTAGAAGCTCTCCAGAATCCTTTGAGCGCCGGAAACGGAAAAGAAGAAAGAAGAATGAGAAGAAAAAAGAAGAAGGAAGAAGAGGAGGAAGAAGAAGAGAAAATGAAAGAGAACCAAAAAAAAAATTTGTCGGCAGGGGAGGGACGCGACATCGGCGCCGGAGCTGGGGGAGGGGGAAAGAGGGAGCTGAGAGAGCTTTTTTTATTATTTTAATAAATATAATTTTTATTTGAAAATTTTATTATTTTAATATTAAAAATTACCACATCCTCGTTAAAAAAATAACAGTAGAACACCTAAATAGACCTGCATCAGAGAGTTAATTGTTTGATTTTAAAACTCAAGAACTCAATAAAAACATTTTCGAGAGACTAAAAAGATAATTTACTAAAAAAACTTCTATAGCACAATTTTACTGAATTGACATAAATATAGAGGAAAAATGTCATTAAAAAAGGAAATTCAAAATTTCTATACTTTAATTACAAAATTTGGGGAGAAATTATAAACGTTTATTTTTTATAGAACCTTCTCATTTTTAAATTCTAAATTCATCAGTCAATTTTAACCTTCACTCAACATGAAAAATTAAATTGAAAAATGTCAAATTGAAATTTTTTTTAAACGATATGGAATAAACTCTAAAAAGCAGAATTAAAACATATGTCTAGTCTATTACAAATACTGAAAATGAGTTCAAAAAATGAAAAAGAAAAAGAAAAGGAAAAAACAAATTTTTCATTAAAAAGGTTATCGGGATAGAATACCAATTTCCAATTCCAACACAGATTCCGTCAAAAAAAAAAAAAAAAAGACAATTTATAATATTCCTTTTCCTACAGCTCTTAATTTATTTTATTTTTCATAAATTCACTGTGATTCCCTTTCCACACGACATCGTCACTTCTTTCCCGCTGTCCTGAATCACCGCCCTTATGGCCACCGCCTCACGGCTGAGTAAGTTCGCCGTCGCCGTCGTAGCCACCGCAGCCGGCGGCTCAATCCTGCTCCAGCCTTCTCTCTCATCCAATGACCGTGGTACCAGTGGTCATGCGCTTGAGTCCTACAGGAACAAGATCAATGATCCGACTGCAGTCGTTCCGCCGCGATCAGTTCAGGAGTCGGCTCTGATCGGAGCCAGCCCTGTCAATCCTCTTGACATTCTGGTCGTCGGCGGAGGCGCAACCGGCTGTGGCGTCGCCCTCGATGCTGTTACTCGGGGACTTCGCGTTGGCCTCGTTGAGCGCGAGGATTTCGCGTCCGGCACGTCTTCGCGCTCGACGAAGCTCATTCATGGAGGTACTGTGAATTTAAAGAATTTGAAATTCTGTCATTGTTCATTTGTTGAATAATCTGTGTAACCTTTTTCGGAAGTCCTATTTTGTCCGTTCGCTGTCTAATGAATGATATGGTGGAATTCCAATTTTGATTTCGATTCTTTGTTAATTTTGGATACGAATGGATTGAATATCAGTAGTATTAAATTATATTCCGTTTCGAGTTAATGGAAGCTAAAATGCCTCGTATTCGTTCTCAGGCGTGCGGTATTTGGAGAAAGCAGTGTTCAATTTGGATTATAAGCAGCTTAAACTGGTGTTTCATGCGCTTGAGGAGCGAAAGCAGTTTATTGAAAATGCACCACATCTATGCCATGCGTTGCCGTGCATGACGCCATGTTTTGACTGGTTCGAGGTCATCTACTATTGGGTTGGGTTGAAGATGTACGATTTTGTTGCAGGGCCTCGCCTCTTGCACTTGTCAAGGTACTATTCTGCGCAAGAGTCTGTGGAGCTCTTCCCTACCCTTGCTAGGAACGGTCGGGGCAGAAGTTTGAAAGGCACTGTGGTGTATTACGATGGGCAGATGAATGACTCCCGGGTCAATGTGGGGCTGGCTTGTACTGCCGCTCTGGCTGGTGCGGCGGTGCTTAACTATGCTGAAGTTGTGGGATTTTTGAAGGATGAGGGTAGTGATCGAATTATTGGTGCGAGGATTCGTGACAAGTTGTCAGGTGCTAATTAAATCTAATGCAATCTTCTATATCTGAATTGAGTTGTTTTGGAAGACCTTTTTTTTCAGTTCTATTGAATTTTTACTGGGCAGTTCATGTGGATGCTTTTAGTTTTACTGGAACTGGAATTTTCAGGGTTTAGACTCTTTCTTAAAAAAGAAAAAAAGTTTCTTTGTACCCTTTCCCCAACTCTCTTTTCCCCCTTGTTTTTTGTTGCTTTGTGGAAACTACTGTTGACGGATTGGACATCAGTTGAGGACAGAAGGCTCGGAAAAATTATCATCTTGAACGCATGACTAGAAGCCTAGAAACACTATCTTTTGTTGGTCAACTTCCTATATTGATTTTAGATCACTGCAATAATCTCCTGTTGGAAGATGGAACTAGGTTTCACATGGTTTTGTGTTTGGCATGAATGACGGATTAAGATGACAGTAGATGCTAGTTGAAATGACACAAATGAACAAGTATTGGTGTGATGAATAAAATTCTAGACTGGCTTATATATTCTTTTTATTTATCTGATCCTCACTAACTGTTTATTTGTACCAGGTAGAGAGTTTGATACCTATGCAAAGGTGATTGTCAATGCTGCTGGACCATTTTGTGATTCAGTGAGAAAGATGGCTGATAAAGAGGCAGTGGCTATGATCTGTCCCAGCAGTGGTGTCCATGTGGTTCTCCCTGATTATTATTCTCCCGAAGGAATGGGTCTAATTGTTCCCAAGACTAAGGACGGGCGTGTTGTTTTTATGCTGCCATGGTTAGGACGAACAGTTGCTGGAACCACAGATTCCAACACGGGCATCACTATGCTTCCTGAGCCACACGAGGATGAAATTCAGTTTATACTGGATGCAATCTCCGATTACCTTAACGTGAAGGTATGTGATTTTATTCTAACCCAAAAAAGGTATTTGATTGATTATTAACACCTGCTTCTTTCTAGTTGTTGGTGCAAGATTAAATTTTTTTCCTTTTTCTTTTTCAATATAATTTGATTGTATGAATAGATGTGTTAAGATTTAAAACAGGTGAAAGAATTTTTGAGGGACATCCTGATCGTGTATTTATCTGCATTCATGTTTGTGCTTTGCATCTTTGCTATTTTGGCTATCTTCGTTTGGGTTATGTTGGGCTTGGAATAGAGATCGTTTGGCTTTGGTGGAGGAGGTGCTTCTGGGGTCGCCTTTCCGTGATAAGTGTGAAGTGTTGTGGCACGCTAGCTTCTTTGCTATTTTGTGGGTTCTTTGGCTTGAGCGGAATAATAAGATTTTTAGAGAGGTTGAGAGGTCTTGTGATGAGGTTTGGGAGGTGGTGAGGTTTCATGTGTATTTGTGGGCGTCTGTTACTAGCCCTTTTTGTAATTATGATCTTGGTTTGATTTTGTTGGATTGAAATCCGTTTCTGTAGTTAGCTTTTGGACTCCCTTATGTTGGTGGGCTTTTTTTTGTATGCCCCTATTTTCCTTTCATTTTTTCTCAATGAAAGCTCGGTTTCTTACCCAAAAAGTTTTTTCTGCTTTGTGATATCAATATTGAAGCTCAAAACTCTTGTCCTTCGGGAAGTGGGTTTTAGGTGAATGCTCAAAAATAGAAATTTATCTTTTTGTCTTTTGGTTTATTACTTGTCATCTTATCTAAATCAGTCTAAGTAAATTTGATGCTCATTCTTAATTACATTGATTTAGAATCCTTTAGGTAATTAATATTTTGTAAAATCTTCTTACATGATTTCCTAGTCCAGAAAAAAAATGCTAGTTGTGTTCTTTCAGCCTATATCTGCATCCTCGCACCGACCATTTGTTTTTTTACCTGTAGCTACTTGCCACATTGCTTCAATAAGATGCGTCTTAATAACCATAGTGGATAAGTACTCACAATTGAAATCCGTAGCAAAAGATGTCATTAAAAAATTAAAAAAAAAACCATTTCAAGGTAGACACTAGTAATTTCAAATTGGCAGATGAGAGTTTTCGTTGATTCCTAATTGTTTTTGGTTGCATGTATTAAGTTTGAGTTTATGCTTGAGCTCTGATGATTCCTAAACTTTTTCGGTTTAGCTCCAACCATTAATTTTGAAATATCTGCTTTGCTTTAGTGATATGTCCAAGTGTTCAGGACTGGAGAGGTATTATTATGTTAATATAGGGTTGCATTTTAGCGCAGTTTGATTTTTAAGTGTCCTCTTTTGCACCTAGTTAGCTAAAATAAAATCAAGTGTGGATTATTTGGATTTAGTATTTGTGTGGCCAGTTAAGGTTGGTTATCTTTTCCTGAGTTTGCACGTGTAGAAGAAGTTCAAAGATGACCCAGACTGTCGTTTATTTTACTGTTCTGTCATGCGGATGTTGGGAGCTAATAGTTACCACATACACATGGTGATCAGCCATATCATTTTAACTGCTTAATGGTATAGTGATGCAGCAAAGGGACCGTAGATGTATAGGTTGGGATTGTGCCTGATGGATAACTTATGGATTATGCATACATTTCAATGCTTAAGTCCTCTCTATACCCTGAAAAGTTGTTTATATTGTTCTGGTTAGCTTCACTTGCGCTAGACAGACAATTATGTTTCTATTTCCTCCATTTGATATAGTCTTCAAGGGACCCAAACTTAATTCCTTAGCAAATTTTAGGTGCGGCGAACAGATGTTCTCTCAGCTTGGAGTGGTATTCGTCCTTTGGCTATTGATCCGTCAGCTAAAAGTACAGAGAGCATTTCAAGAGATCATGTTGTTTGTGAAGATTATCCCGGATTGGTCACAATTACTGGTGGGAAATGGACTACTTATCGGAGGTACTATTATCTTGGCTGTGATTAAAATATCTGGCCTGCACGCTTGAGAATTGTTAATAATTGAAATGGAAATCTCAATGCATGTAGTGAGTCTTCAATATTGTCTTGCTGTACGGGCCAACAGATTACAAATTCTTAATCACATTCTTTATGCCCACACGCACACACACAAAACACGTTTCTTCACACTTTCTTTTTACCACAATTATAGTTCTGATTGGAACTCGTTTCAGCATGGCAGAAGATGCTGTTAGTGCAGCTATAAAGTCTGGAAAGCTGAAGCCAACAAATGAATGTGTAACTGACAAGCTGCGGCTTGCTGGTGGAGATGGATGGGAGCCTGCATATTTTACTGTCTTAGCTCAACAATATTTACGCATGAAGAAAACTCATAGTGGTAAAATTGTCCCCGGAGTTATGGACACTGCAGCTGCAAGACATTTGTCTCAAGCATATGGTGTTTTAGCTGAAAGAGTGGCTGCCATAGCCCAGGTTTGTGTTTCTCTCTATACCATTGCTAACTCCTTTTCTTCTTTTTTTCAGTTTTTATTTCACGTCTCTAAAGAGAATAATTATCTATTTTTGACTACCCTTCATTCTGCACACCGATAGGATAGTCATATTAGGGTTGAATAGGCATTAGAATTTGTCATAGGAATAATGGCTATATGGCTTTGCCTCCATTAATTCTCAGATTGGGCAATCTGAAAAATAGTAATATGGCTTTATCCTTCAAATTGTCGTGGTGTTTCTTTTAGGAAATAGACCCCCTTTGGAGGAACTCCTCGTTACAATTATGGATTGAGCAAGGATGGCTGGTTCACTATAAAAGCTATGGGCATCAATAGAAGTCCTAGGAACTTTATGGCTAAATCTAGAATGAAAATGGAGGAAGTGTTGAAGATTAAAGTTGGTAATGGATCCTCAATCTCTTTCTGGTCAGAGATCCTCAATCTCTTTATTGGTTAAGGATTCCCTATATGGCTGGAATCTAGAACATTCCAATTGGATTGAGCTTTCTCACCTTCTTGATGGTGTAGTTAAGAGTCTATGACCAAAGGGGTAAGACATGGTGAAGTTTGATTGAAATGGGCCATTTTCCCAGAATATTTCTTCTCCTTCCTTAACACTAAAGGAAATGATGGTGGTGTTTCCTTGAAACAGTTTTTAAAGATTTTTGAAGGAAGAAAGCGCCCGAAAAGGTGAAAGTTTTGGTGTGGTCCTTTGCTGAAGGAGACATGGTTCAGAAAAGGAACCGCATGTTCTCCCGACCAAGCTGGTGTAATCTTTGTATAAACAGCTATTTTGCTGTCTTCCGATACTAAGGCCTGATTTGGTCTTGCGCAGTTATGGGTGTCTTGTGGGAAGTGTGGTGCAAAGGAATGCCGAGAGCCTTGAAGATAAGGCATCGAGAAATTGGGATTTTTTGTTAGGTTTAATTGATTTTCTGCTTATAATGGTGCATCTTTTTTCTTCTTCTTCTTTCTTTCATTCTTTTTTTTTTTTTTTTTTTTTTTTTTTTGTAACTCTTGTGTAGTTTTCACCAATTTGATTGAAAGTTTTGGTTTTGCCTCAAAACAAAAATCATGGATAGGCATCGTGAACAAAGTCTGCAGTGATGATTTTGGGAAAATTCAGACGTATAGTCATTCTTTGAACCAAGTATTTAATTCAACTAACCTATTTAGGGGAAGGAAATTCCCTGTGCATTGGAGTCACACCCAAAGCAAACTCAATTTCAGTAACTTAATAAGAGATTTAACATCAATGGAGCTGCTAAAGGCATATATATTCTATAAAATAATAAGCTATGCTTTGTAGAGGATTTTTAAATCAGTTTCTTGGATAAACCTTCAAGGACTAATCCAGTTTCTTTTTTATGATAGAATGAGAGTTTGGGGAAACGGTTGGCTCATGGCTACCCCTTCTTGGAAGCTGAAGTTGCATACTGTGCTCGGCATGAGTACTGTGAATCTGCAGTAGATTTCATCGCCAGAAGATCACGGCTCGCTTTCCTCGATACGGATGCTGCTAACCATGCATTGCCTCGAGTAATTGAGATATTGGCAGCTGAACATAATTGGGATAGGTCAAGACAGAAGCAAGAACTGCAGAGGGCCAAGAAGTTTTTAGAAACTTTCAAGTCTTCAAAAAATGCCCAGTTCCATGATGGAAAGCACGATTAGTGAGTTCTTCTAATGCTTTCTGTTTGTTAAATAGTTCTGTTCATACATGTTCGTGATTGTAATTTGCTCGTTTGAATTCAAGGTTTTTCAGTCCCAGCCCGACCGAGCAGAATTTTTCAAGAACTCAACACTCAACTATAATCAAACTCATCAGGTGAAAAGAAGTATAATCCTTTAACTTGTAATTGCCCTTTGGCTGAGCATGACATGCACCATATTGGTACCAACCTACACATACCAAAAGAATAAATAACTCAAGATTGTTTTATATCTTACTCACCACAAGAAGATAATGTTGTTTATTATTTTGAAGATGCCTTGTCTTCACATACTCATTTCTCTGTCCATTTTGTATAAGCTTTTTAGAATTTCCAGTTAATAAATTATTGGACATTGGATTACTTTTTGAAGTCTATCTTACTATGTGATCTTGATAGAAAGTTTACCTATTTTGTCATTCTTAATAGAGGGCACAGAGTGGAACTGAGTTCATAGGATTTGTTCTCAATTGAGAACTCAAGATATATTTTAGTTTCTGTTCACATACATTGTAAATTATATTTAGTGTTTCAAACGCAAGGTTAACCTTTTGAAGCTCAAAGAGGGATGAAAAATAAGTTTAGGCTTTGTTTTAGTGAGGGGCACTATATAAAAACAATTGAACATAAGAAAATTTTGAAATATTTGAAAAATTAAAGAAGAGCTTTGTCATCTCAACCAAAATTAAAGGAATTGAAAGGAAAAAAATGCAGTAGGAAAAAAAATTAGTGGAAATAGAGAAATTTTAGACCTCATTTGATAACTATTTAGTTTTTGGTCTTTAAAAGTTGTATTTGTTTTCTCACAATTTTTCTACAAGGGTTTTCATCTTCTCTACCATGGTTTCATCTTCCTTAAAGAAATATTTGAGTTCTTAATCAAATTTCAAAAACGAAAACAAGTTTTTAAAAACTACTTTTTTTAGTTTTCAAATTTAGCTTAGTATTTGAAAACGTGTAAAAAGTAAACAACAAAACAAGGAAACTTATAGGTGGAAATAGTATTTAAAGGCTTAATTTTTAAAAACCAAAAACCAAATGAGAGACCTTTAACTATTGAGTCAAGTTCACGTAGGTTGTTGGTCTTTGACTATTTTATAAAATTCAGTTTTAAAACTTTGACTATTTTATAAAATTCATTTTTTAAAACAGATATATCCACAGTCAAAATACATATGTAACACAAAAGTATGGAACTATACTTGAACGTGAAAGGGCAGCTACAATGATGTTAAATGCTCAACTTTGATGCCACATTCTAGACAAATTATTCAATAAGGTCGTCACAGTATGACTGCCTCATAATAACTATTAGATGTGGATTCAATAATTTTCATGCTCCCTAATAATTATTGAATATAAATTCGAAGTACTCTCTCTCCATCCAACGGTAAAAAATTGATAGCCACATTATGACAGTTTCATCAAATAATTTCTGCACATACTGCACATGCTGCCTTACAAATCCCCTGCCCCTCCCCATTTGCCAAAGAATTTTTAGTTTGAGGGCTTTAATAGACTATCCCTCATGTAAGTAGTAGGATGGCGACTAGGTCTTTTAGACGGAATCACATGAGCAAAGGCAGATTAAGAGATGTGATGCATGTGAATATGTACAATTCAACCCCGGACTGAAAAAAGACATCTTCAGGTACCATGAAGCGGGCACATGTACATTTGAGTAAAAACTTTTGTTTGACCTATAAATTGTAAGAATCCGCTCTGTTTAATAACTATTTAAGTCACATTTAATAATCATTTAATTTTTGAAAATTATGCTGGTTTTCTCACATACCAAATAAAATTGTGAGGGAGCAAACATAATTTTTAATAAGAATGTAATGCTCAATGAAATCATCACGAAAAGAAATCTTCCTAACTTTTGAGAGGAAAAAAAAAAAAAATCTATTGGTAGCTTGTAGAGAAAAGTGATATGATGGTTTGAAAAGAGAGGAGAAATCCTTTTACCAAGCAAATCCATGAAAAAACACTGAGACAAGTTTGGAAAAAAATCCCTTTGTATCCTTATGTGAAACCAGTTACAAGCAGAAAGCATAAACTTTGGAGAATGAGTCTGAATGAACATTTGAAAATCAAAGAGGAAGTAGAAAAACAGCAACGGGCAAGATTTCTTGTAGTGATGGAATACCATTTTCTTGTAGTGATGGAATACCTCGAATGGTTAAGGCAAGCCAACATAGTTCCTATCTCAAAAAATGACGACAAAGTCCTCATGAGCGTTGACAGTCGACACCCGTGACCACAGCAAAGCGGGTCCGAAAAATGATTTTCCTAATCGGGGCATGAATTATTAGATGGGCGGGGGGTTACCATGATCTCATGAAATTTTGAGAAAGATATGATTGTGCAGGCCAAGAACAGAGTATAAACAACTAGCCAACTTTGTCAAGTGGTCGTTTATAGTTCCATTTCAGATTTTCTTGGGTTTGAAACAGAGAGAGAGACAGAGTAGAAGAGAGAAAAAGAGAGCAAAGGTTATACTATCCTTTTGAGAAGGCTTGGTAATCTAATAGAATCATAAACCAAATTCCACGAGGAAAATGAATTGTAGAGCATTTCAGATATCCTACAAGAATAAAATGTAGAGGTCTATTAAAAAAAAAACCAATGGAGGCATCAAGGTCTTAGACTCTATTCAAAAGAAAATTGATCATGATGTTGATGAGCATATACTACTTGGCGGAGTGAAGGAAAACCAGAAACCATATAGGCTATGAAATAAAATAGTCTCATCTCATTGATGGAGGACAAAAAAAATTATCCGCCCATTTGGGTCAATGAAACCAATTGTGAGGAGAGATTTCCGTAACCTGTTCAAATACAACATCACAAATCAAATTATTATTCTTCCATTCTCCGTGGTTGAAGAGAAGCTTTCTTTTTTTCTTTTTCTTTTCTTTTTCTTTTTCCTTTTTTTTCACTTCCCTAAACGTTTAAAAGAAAACTTTTTTCATCCAGTCCAAACTTATATAACTCAGCAAGGACATCTGTCAATGAGCAAAAGAAACAAGTTGCCAAAAAGAAATAATTTCCGCCTTACTTCATAATTCCTGAACATCAGACCTCGCCAAGATTCATGATGGAGCAGAAATGCTAAACCGAAAGCCAGTTTTTCCACGATCATGCTCTTGTTGCTTCAATATGTAGTAGAAGTTCCCCTGTTCATAGAACCAAACTAGAATGAGTAGCAAATACAAATCAAATCGAAAGGCAACCTACAACAATATTTCAGTTTCATTTTCTGTTCAATAGAAGAACTATAAAGAGGAAACAGCAATGCAAGCATGACATTGCATAGGATCCATAAGGACCACGCCTTTTCTTTAGACATAAAAACAGAGATCGCCAGGCGAATAAATTATGTATCAAAATAATGAAACACGTAAATCAGAGATAATGACTGACCTCTAGGCGGAAGAGTCTTGTTGGAACCACAATCCCAGCTCCTACAGAGGTACGGAAAGTTTCCAAGAACTTCTGAAAAGAGAAACTGCGAAACTCATTCTCAGTCAACTTTGCAAGGTTCCCTGCACCAGCAAAAATGTGTCCGTGGATTCCATGTTCTCTTAACCAGCGAATTGGGAAGTCAAACGAAAGATCAGCAAAAGCAGTGACTGCAAGATCCCCTCCAACAAAATCCCTTCCAAGAGAATCATTGTTTTCACCCTTATTTTCATCCCTCACTTCTCGTCTTGGCTCAGTTGGCCCCATCCCACGTGTCTTAAATCCCCATACAGTTGCTGGGCCTCCAATGGTGCATACTGGGGAGAAATCACCACCTAAGAAAAAGCGTTCTGGAAGGGACGATGGCTTGTTCATGAATCCATTTCCCCAAGGAAAGACAACACCGGCAGAAACTCCAAAGTTCATGGCAGCACGATCAAAGCCAAAAGGAATGGCATAACGTAGATCAAATTCCTGTTAAAAGTGGGGGAACAGAAAATTTTCCTCAACATTGAAAGAAACAGGCATTGCACAGTACAACTATGAATGTCCAACAACAAACCAATAACTACACATAACCTTGGGAAAGTCTTTTATTGTTACAAGAGAACCAAAAGGAAATGAAGAAAACCTGGCGCACAAATCGCAAGCTCCGGTGATCAGGTGCAAGGCCACCAATTTGACTAGTAGAAACAAAAGCATATCCTCTAGTTGGCCTCACTGCTGAATTCCTCTTGTCAACCTTAAAAGTATATTTTAGAGAAGAAAGTAAACTATTTCCGAGTTGTCTCCTAATCGAATTAGACGCCATCTGTGAAGGGTCAGTTATGGTGCGCCATCCAAGGTTGTATACCAAATCATGATACTTTGTTGAATATAGGCCCAGGGAAAGGCCTAAAGACCGCTCTTTGTAAGATGAGAACTCCAACCAATCTTGGGAAAGTAGGGATAGCCGTGCCACCAAAGGAGTCACCAATCGCTTCAGCCTAGGGAAATAAACACCGGCACTCACCTCAGATGTTTGATTAGGACCGTATGCCAAAGAGCCATCCCATAAATCCCCATATCCAAGCCAATTTTTATACTTAACAGAACCTTCAAAAGTCCATGAACGAGCCTACAAAAGCATTATACCATTTCAAACTTCCCACTAGAGGTAGCGAGCCAAATAGTTCATGCACGAATTCCAATTAAACAAGCAATAAATTTATCTTGGGAATCATGGTTTGAATCCGAACAGAGGAATCACATTAAAAGAGAACCAGAGTTTATGAACTCATAGCTCCTAATTGATATGTAGTAAACATTAAAATGTTCAAATATGCATAGTTACAAGGTTTGGTTCAAGGAAGTACAATTTATTTAGACAGGTATTCGAAAATAACATTAAGAGTGGGAAAAAAGAGAGAGAGAGAGAGAGAGAGACAAGCTTGATTTCACATTACCAGTGACAAACAAGTGTGCTTTGATTACACACGGACAGAATAATTCTTTATCCAATCTACTTCAATACAAAACACTCCATAGTACATTTCACTCTCATACTCAATCAACTGAATAATGAATCGAACAACCAACTATTATTTAGGCAAGAAATGAGTGTAAGATACCAATTTAGCAACCTTCATGTTCTGGAACAGTTGCAATGGGTTTTATGCACGGGTAATATATAAGTTACATAATAAAGGGAGCATATGAGCAACAGTGTTCTCTTCCTGGGAAGCTTACACTTAGATTCTAATTTGCAGCAAGATTATAATCTGCAGCAAGTCAATACTGTCTTATATTAGAGATTGCAATTTGCATTTCTGAAAGGGGAACCACATAAAAGATGTCAAACCATCAACATAGACAACTCTATAAAAGCACTTCACTTTCCTCATTATCAAGCAATATCTTATCAAACAACAAGCCCTTGATTAACACATTAGACACAAATATCTACACACAAACAGAACAAAATCCTACCGCAGGTTTTGTGTAAGCACCGCATTCGCCAGAGAGAGGGTTGCTGGTCTCCACAACCTCAATAACAACATTTGCGGTACCAGGGAGCTCGGGCGGGCCTGAATCAAGTGTAATCTTGACAGAGTCGAAGATCTCAAGCCTCTGGAGCTTGGCATTGGCTACGCCCGCGGCCTCCAGCAGTTCTTGCATGGTTGATGCATTCTTAATAGCCTCCACTTCGGCTTCGATTAGAGAATCCTTGGTCTTCGTGTTTCCCTTGATCAAAATATCATGAACCCGAAGTCTGACCTTCTCCTTCCTCATTCGCTCAACCAGGTTCTCTAACTTAGACCTCTGAGCAAGCAAGCTGGAAGCATCCGAAAGAGACTTCCTCCGCGGTGGTTCTTCATCATTTTCATCCTCATCTTCCTCCTCCTCTTCCTCACCTTCAAATTCCTCATCTCCATCCTCCTCATCTTCTCCGTCGCCATTTTCGAAATTGGAAGGTTCTCGCTCTGCTTGCTCCTCCTCCGAGTTTGGTCTAATCGGACTTTTTCCTACTTCCTCACAGTCTGCCATTTATATTGATAATAAAAAAAAGAAACCGCAATTTCCAATTGTTGAATAAACTCACTCGAAAATCGCAGATTCTGAAATGACACCGATTTCAGCAATAATCTTCGCGGCAGTTAAGGAGTAATTCTCTTGAACTACAGTGCAATTATGCAGAAATGAAAGAATACAGTGCTAGCTTCAAATGCAACGACGCATAATTTAACCTTTGTTCATTAATCAGAATTCAAGAAGAAACCAATGCTGCTTGGGCGAACTGTGATGGATTCTTCGGATTCAATTCCATGGAGTCGAACTCAGAATAACAGGGAGAAAATGATGGTTGATCTGAATAGAAAAAAGATGCTCTAGGGTTTGTGATTGGAACATCAGTACCGCTTCGGCTCGTAGAAGAAAGCGCGCGTTCAAGCCACGCGTCTGAAAGAAATGTTGTTGGGGCTCGCGAGTAGAGAGGTTTGGGCCTCGGGAGTCTGTCCGTTCCCGGTAAGAATGAACGAAAGTAATCCGTGGATAGATTATACAAGTTTAGCATCTAAACTTTTAGGTGGCATTTGGCACTTGTTTCGGAATTGGAATCTTTAAGGCTTTGTCTAGAGTTTTGAACCTTGAGAATCAAAAAACGGTATTTAGGGTGGTTCTAAAGTTGGAAATCAAAAGCCTCTATTTGGTCTACTGTGAACTCTGGAAATCAGAAGTCTGTATTCGGGACGCAATGTTCTTAACCTTAGGTTTGGACTTTTTTTTTTTCTTTTCTCTTTAATTCTTGGTTTTTTTTTTTTCCTTACTTTCTAATGGATGTTTAGGAAATTTTAGAACTCCTTGTGTAACATGGGTTAATTTTGTTGGGGACTTTTGAAGGAAGCATCTAATTTTTGTTAAATAAGCAATTTGTTTCTAACAATCTAAACATTAGTCACCAGTAAGAAAAAAGCAATATAACATGACATTGTGCAAGGTCATCGGGTATAAAGTCCAAAAAGAAGCTATAAATAAGATACAAAACATGAACAACATAAAGAAACACAACATGGCAATGAATTGCCACCTAAAGTCGTCATCAAAAAGGTCGAGCATAAGTCAGTAGAGCAGATTTCCTAAATAGTGATGGTCATAGCTGCCTACCTAGGGTACGCATGCAATACTTGTACTTCCACTTAGCTGGGAAGTCAAGGAATGAGTGAAAGATCGAGGGATCGGTCAGTAGAGTCTGTGCGACAACCAAATAGTCGTCCATATCCATTACAAGGATAGCCTGAAGTTGCCTGTACATTTGTTTGCATCAGGCCGACTCCACTTCATCCTTCTGTTTAGGCCACAATGCAATCCTCTCAAGTTGCATGGACACCCAACGCATCTCCGTGCGAAATGCATCAACAAGGTCTCCATATACTATACGTCTTTTCTTGTTTACTCTGGATGATCTTGCCCCATCATGCCTGGTGGTAGGTGTGGTAGCCACGTCCTCCCTAAATAGAGAATCATAAACAGGTGGCTCGAGTACATAGAAATCTTGAAAATTCGCGTTCAATGCATCATTGTCTAGGTCCATGGCTGTCGCTGAGACCATGTCAATCAGAGTCTTCGTCCCCACTCCTATAGCCCTGTATTTCCCAAACACAATTATTAGGTCATCGAAGTAAGGAAATGGCTTGATCCTGAAACCTCGAGCAGCGGGGTGTCCTTGCATGGAACATGTTACACACATATAAAAAATGTAGTCCTATGACATTTTCCTACTTCACTTGAGTATGAATGATATTCGTTGTTTTACCCCTAAATTTAGAGAAAGTTATGAGTAGTGAACAATGAGAGAATAGCAAGGAGAAGGCTATTGATCGGTGTGTACACGCAAGCGCACGCGATCGAAGTAATAATAAAACATTATTCCTACTGAGTATCATATTCGTTGGGATTCGTTTTTAATTCAATTAAGTACCCCCGAATAATCTCACTTTACTTTATTTAGAGAATATAAAGCAAGAGCATATAGGTAAAATAACATCTAATCCTAAAAAGCAAGATAAATGGGAGACACATATCAAAACGTAATTCTATGAATGTTGATTGCATTATTGGACTTTAATTTACTTAATTAAGCTAGCAATTAGGCATAACCAAGTATTCTATTCATAAATCTAGAAGCCTAAGGTCATGGAATCTCTTGTCGATCTCCTCCAAATCTCAAATGTAATTAATTAAATCTCGTGTCCGTCTCATTAATTAATTCTCACCCGACATTACGACCCTTCATCACTGACATTTATAGATTAATTATTACTTCTGCTATCACTCAGGTAATTAATCTATAGTCATGCATCCAGTTCTAGTCTAAACTTATCTCTGTCAAGCCTCCACTTAGTAACTAATCAATTAGACTGTGCCCAATTAATTAATCTTCAACACTAACTACAATTAATTAACCAGTTATCCCGCTGTCACTTGAGTAGCTAACTAATCGTGCATTAAGTTAACTAGGAATCTCATGTTGGTCTCCTCCTAGTTCTACATCAATTAATTAACAAACACAATCTAAGGGCATTAAGCCTAAAATGCATAAATGAACATAAACACTAATTAAACTACAATCACAAACTAACTGAAGTAAAATTAAGTGCAATGGTCCAAGAATTACAACAACCCATAAAATTAGGAATTAGTTAAACATATTCAACAATTACACAACAGAAACCCCTAATTACAGCCACTAAAATAACTATAAATGAAAGAAAAATGGAAAGAAAGTGCAAACGAAGGACAATCCCGTGTTCTCGAGGTGGTCAATCTCTAACCCGAGCTCCAAGGTCTTCAATTTTGCTCCAAAATGCTCACAAATCCTCCCAAATACCCTTAAATATGGTATAGAATCGAGATTAGGACTAAACCCTCGAATTGGCCTCCTATTGGACAAAGAGAATACGAAGAACTTATACTGTCTATCGAGACAGCGTTGCAACGCTGTCCAAAACACAATCGTTTTGGTTCCAGCGTAGGGGTAGTGTTGCAACACTACAGACGGAACATTTCCCCTCTGCGTGTTTCTAGCATTGCAACGCTAGCTCTCGAGTCCAAATGCCAAATTATGGCATTGCAATGCCAATTCTAGAGTTGCAATGCCATCCTCTCAGGCTAGCAACTTGATTCTTCAACTCTTCTCTTATTGGCTCTCCAAAATGGCTCTAAATATCTCCATAATGACTAAAATACCCCCGAATATTCTGTTTTACTCCTTAAGCTCGATTTCTACAAAATATACACAAATAGGCATCAAAGCACACAAAATCATAGCAAAACTAACTAGAATAATAGGAAATATGATAGCATAATTGCATGCTATCAACTATCAACAAAATCAAGTCAATGACATGAAGAATTCAAGAATGAAGCAAAAGTCATTTTGAAGTTTCAACCTAAGAATTTGGCCACACTCTTAGGATGTTATGTTGAAGGAGAATAAAAACTTATGGTCTACGAGTACATGACAAATAAGCAAAACTTCTTATTAATTTTTATGGACGAATAATTTGCAGAAAGAATAATAAATGTTTACTAGTAAGGATATTTTTGAATTTTTTTGAAAGGCAAATGTATTAATGAAGCATCAATGTTTTCCATCCAAAACTTAACCATAAGAGTATTTTTGAACATTTATGAAATGTCAGGGGCATTTTTTAAACTTGTTAAAGTTCAGGAGTATTATTGAAACAAGATCTATAATTTAGGGATATTTTCTATCATTTAGCCTATATATTTTTACCTTGATTTTTCTTAAAAGGTAGGATTTTAATAAAAAGTAAATTGCAACACTTGGACTCTATGATTCAATTCCATGCCAAATTACTCTAAAAAAAATCCATGCCAGTTTTAGGATTACAAGTTAATTTATTTCCCTTAAAAGTTTGGGTTTTTTGTATGAATAACTTTTTTTTTTCTGCGGCCAAAAAGATGGATGACCTAGTCTTTTAAAATAACGATGGATAACCTTCTGCTAACGTCACACTGAGAGCGAGAGTATGATAAAACCTAATGAGAGCGAGAGCCATCTTCAACCTTATTGACCGAGAGCGAGAGTACAACAAAACCCAACGAGAGAAAGAGACTATCTTCAACATTCTTGACTGATAGCAAGAGTAAGATAAAACCCAACGAGAGCAAGAGGTCATCTTCAACCATATTTGAAAATTGATTCCATATTTGATACCTATATTTGAGGTGGGTTGCCACCAGCGTACGTGAAAGGGAAGAAGAAGGTTGAAAATGACATATGCGAGAAGGTTGAAGATGAGTTGAAGATGACCTCTTGCTCTCTTTGGGTTTTTCTCGTACTCTCGTTCTTAGTCAAGAAGGTTGAAGATGACTCTCAATCTCGTTGGGTTTTATTGTACTATTGCTCTCGGTGTGACGTCAGCATAATGTTATCCATCGTTAGTTTGAAAGATTAGGTCATCCATCGTTTTGGCTTAAAAAAAAAAGGTCATCTGTACTAATAACCCTAAAAATTTTATATTATTGGGTAAAAATATATCCATTTTAGATGGGAAGAGAATACAATTTAAAGGGAAAAATGTATACATTGGTAAAATTCTTATTTTGGTATGTGAATTTCATACTATTGGTTGTCTCTTAAATTTATTTATTAAGTTTCAGATGCTTTACTTTTTAACCCTTAAAAAATTTTCATTTGATCTTAAACTTTGTGTGTGTAAGTATAATACAAAGAAAATCTCTCTTTGTTCTTATCATTAATTTTATATTTGTTGTAAAATTGAGAGGCGAAATCGGGCACCAAAACTTTACCAAATCATATAATAATAATAATAATAATAATAATAATAATAATACAAGTAAAGGAATATAAAAGGAATATATATATATATATATATATATATATATATATATATATATATATATATATATATATATATATATATATATAATAAACAAAACAAAATGGAAATTTATGGCAAATTAAAACAAAAGAAATTATAGAAAGTGGGAGAGAAAAATGGAGTGATTTCTTTTTCAAATCTCTATCTCAAATTATCCACCAAAAACCACTATTTATAGCCATAATAAAGAGAGGATGATGTGGTCCATTTGGACACTAATCTATGGCCTTTAGAAGACACTTTGGCTATGGAGAAAATGCCACTTGGCATGGATATCAAATGGGCATGTGGAATGGGCATTTATATGTGCCATATTTACAATACTCCCCCTTAAATGCCCATTTATATAAAATATGCCTCGTTAAAACCTTACTAGGGAAAAACCCAATGAGAAGAAAAACCCTAGTGAAGGAAAAAGAGTACATATTTTATATAGTTTACTATAATACATTCACTCCCCCTCATGGAGACATCACTTAAAGTCTTTGAGTCACCGCATTCCAATGCTATATACTAATTTATCGAAGGTTGCAGTTGGTAATGCCTTTGTAAATAAGTCAGCCATTTTATCTTTTGAACAAATTTGTTGTACAGTGATATCGCCATTTTCTTCAAGATCATGAGTATAGAAGAGCTTTGGTGAGATATGCTTTGTTCTATCTGAAGGAGTCTATATCAGATTAGCGGAAGCGATTTATGGATCTAAGCACTCTAATTAGATTAATTTTGCAAAATAAAACACATGCTCAAGCAGAAAACAGAGGATAGAAAAACAACCTTTGTAGCTCGAAATTCTCCTCAACCGTGGGCAAATTCTGATCACGAACACTTCGTGGACCACCATAAGTGTCTTCCCTACTATCCTCAGGCCTTGGAACAGGTTGTGGGACCTTTCCTTGAGAGAAATTGGAAGAAATGTGAGAATGGTTCAAAACCGAGAAACATAAACTTTTTCTGAAAAAAAATCCCCTCTCTTTTATCTTTCTCCTCTATCTAAATAGATCATTTTGCTTCTCAAGCAAGTGGAGTTATGACATCAAAGAGATGAGAATGACTTTAATGTAGGAGGTGAGTCATAGAGTGAAGGAGAAGCTCAACACTCTTATTGGACCAACATGAAAGTAAGTGGAAGTGGATAGAACTTCCCATTATCACTCTCTAATTTTTAATTCATAATTAAAAATTAATTTAATTTAATTTAATTTAATTAATTAAACAATTTAATTAATTATTTATTTATTTAATTTAATATCAAATATCAAATTAAATAATTTGGACCAATTGCGATTTCTCAAATCGTATGTTCGAATATGAATCCCTATTCATATTCTAAACCGAAACAATATTTAAATCATATTTAAATATGTCCTCCATTAATTTATCATAATTTAATTCATAATTAAACTATGAAACGTTAAGTATATCACATATAATTAACGTTATCTCCCAAATCCGGAATTTGAACAATTCAAATTCTTTTCTCTCAAAATGTTACAAGGCTAAGTCCGAGCTAGTAAGGGGACCTTATGGACCTACAGATCATGAGCTCCAACGATTCAAGATTAACTAGCCAAACTCTTTAGCCGAGCTAATCAACATTCGTTAACCACCGGGTCACTCCACTATAGCCCAGTGGCTGCACTCTCCTCACTGTAGATATATTTCTGTCCACTCAATATAACCATGATTAGTAAGTCGATCCTTCACAGGTCGTTCGTAATTACAGCTGGGTCAAAAGAACCGTTTTACCCCTGTAATTACATCTTTGTTCTTTAAGTCCCACTGATCCTCTAATGAACAATTGGTTTGTGGTCTAACCAGCAAACTGAATCCCTCTCAGGCCAATGAGAGGGTGGGCCCATTGTTCAAGACCTGGAGTCAGCACTTAAGGGAACAACCTCTCTACTAATCCCTAAAATGGGTATGAGTGAATTCCATCTTGCCGGACTATGTCCCCAGCTATCTACCCGGTCTTATCCCTGAAATGGGAGGCATATTGAGTTGGCAAACTCGGGCCACTCTCACCCATGCAAATCTAAGGATAATCCCAAATAAACAGGAGTTCATAGCGCGTTCAGGATTAAGATCGAGTTACCTAGGTCATTGTATGAAAATAGTCAGTTAAGACAGTAAACGGTGTTAACAAGTCTAAGTGACTATCTCGCGGTCCGGTCTTATGCAAACTCATTGCATAGGACGCCCCCACTCACATGTCTGCACATGAACGATTCAGGATCACATCGTTAGTACTATACTAAGTGGGCCGCGTCCATAGTGTCCCCAGGATAAGGTACCCAGCCCTATCCCTATACTATAGACCATTCTGGCTATAACTTGAACTTGATCCACTTTTATGTCACACATATAGTTCAAGTATACATCCTATAGCCAAGGGTTCTTCGTTTATTGGATTAGGGTTATGACATGAGCAATTCACTTTATTCAATAACAACTTTACTAAATAAACCTCAATAACAACTTTATTGCAAAATAGAATATATATTCAGTTTACAAAACATGAGTTTTAGGACATTAAACCCAACACTATCTCCTTTGATATATCCTCCCTTGATTTGAGCTATACATGCTGTGTTGTCTTCGTATAACATCGTTGGAAGAGGTTTACTTGAAGACAAGCCACATGTCTAATGAATGTGTTGTGTCATCGATCTTAGCCATACACATTCTCGACTTGCTTCATGAATAGCGAGGATTTCAGCATGATTTGAAGAAGTGGCCGTTATAGTCTGTTTCACTGATCGCCACGATATAGTAGTTCCTCCACATGTGAATAGATAACCTGTCTGAGATCTAGCTTTGTGTGGGTCAGATAGATAACCAGAATCTGCATAACCAACTAGATCATACTTTGATTTGTTAGAATAAAATAAACCCATATCAATTGTCCCTCGAAGATATCGGAGTACATGCTTAACTCCGTTCCAATGTCTTTTTGTAGGATATGAACTATATCTAGCTAATAAATTTACTGAAAATGCAATATCTGGTCTTGTGTTATTAGCCAAATACATAAGTGCACCAATTGCACTAAGATATGATACTTCAGGACCAAGTAGTTCTTCACTGTCATCTCGAGGTCGAAATATATCTTTCTTTACATCTAGTGAACGAACTTCCATTGGAATGTTCAATGGATGTGCTTTATCCATATAGAATCTTTTTAAGATTTTCTCTGTATAAGTTGATTGATGAACAAATATCCCATCTGCTAAATATTCAATTTGCAAACCAAGGCAAAATTTTGTTTTTCCAAGATCTTTCATCTCGAATTCTTTTTTAAGATATTCTATTGCCTTGGATAACTCTTCAGGAGTTCCAATTATATTTAAGTCATCAACATATACAGTTATAATAGCAAATCTTGACTGAGATTTCTTTATAAAAACGCACGGACATATTGGATTATTTTGGTATCCTTCTTTCAACAGATATTCACTCAGGCGATTATACCACATTCGTCCTGATTGTTTTAATCCATATAATGATCTCTGTAACTTTATTGAATACAATTCCCGAGAACTTGATTCATATGTTTCTGGTATTTTAAATCCTTCCGGGATTTTCATATAAATGTCATTATCCAGAGATCCATATAAATACGCCGTGACTACATCCATTAGATGCATATCAAGCTTTTCATATACAGTCAGACCAATCAAATATCTTAGCGTTATTGCATCCACCACAGGAGAATATGTCTCTTCATAATCAATACCAGGCCTTTGCGAGAATCCTTGTGCAACAAGTCTCGCTTTATATCTTGTGACTTCATTCTTTTCATTTCTTTTCTTTACAAATACCCATTTATATCCCACAGGTTTGACGTTTTCCGGTGTTGGGACTACTGGTCCAAAAACCTCACGTTTTGAAAGTGAGTTCAACTCTGCTTGGATTGCTTCTTTCCACTTCGGCCAATCCTTTCTACGTTGACATTCTACGATAGATTTTGGGTCAAAATCGTCACTTTCATGAATAATATCGTGAGCAACATTATAAGAAAAAATGTTGTCAATAATGATATCATTTCGGTTCCATCTATTTCCTGTTGTAACATAGTTTATAGAAATTTCATTATTATCCTCAAGCGTTTGATTTTCACCAATACTCTTTTGAGTAGTTGTATTCTGGATTTCTTCTGGAACATCCATACCTTTTATCGAATCATTTTGATTCTCAACTACTTTTCTTTTTCGAGGATTTTTATCTTTAGAACCTATTGGTCTACCACGCTTCTGGCGTGCTCCAGACTCATTATTGACAACTTGTTCATTTGGGATATCAACTTTTGATGGAGCATTTGCAGCTGGTATATATGATTTAGTCACACTTTTAGTATCTGTGAATGCATCTGGTAGTTGATTTGCTATATTTTGCAAATGAATTATCTTTTGAACTTCAAGTTCACATTGATTTCTACGAGAATCTAAATGAGATAATAACGATGCATTCCATGTAATTTCTTTTTCCAACTTCTTAATTCCTCCCCCTAATGTTGGAAAATTTGTCTCATTAAAATGACAATCAGCAAATCGTGCAGTAAATACATCACCCGTCAGGGGTTCAAGATATTTAATAATTGATGGGGAATCAAAACCAACATATATTCCTAACCTCCTTTGAGGACCCATGTTAGTACGTTGTGGTGGAGCAATCGGTACATATACTGCACATCCAAAAATTCTTAGATGGGAAATATTTGGCTGCTGGCCATAAACTAATTGCATTGGGGAGTATTTATTATAAGCTACTGGCCTAATACGTGCCAGTGATGCAACATGCAAAATAGCATGACCCCATACCGATGTAGGAAGTTTAGCTCTCATAAGCAATGGTCTTGCAATTAGTTGCAGACGTTTTATAAATGATTCTGCTAGACCATTTTGTGTATGAACGTGAGCTACAGGATGTTCAACATTTATCCCAATTGACATACAATAATTATTAAAAGTTTGGGATGTAAATTCACCAGCATTATCAAGTCGAATGGTCTTAATTGTATTATCAGGAAATTGTGCTTTTAACTTAATTATTTGAGCAAGTAATCTTGCAAATGCAAGATTTCGACTTGATAATAAACATACATGTGACCATCTGCTGGATGCGTCAATTAATACCATAAAATATCTAAATGGACCACTTGGTGGGTTAATAGGTCCACAAATATCACCTTGAATTCGCTCTAAAAATGCAAGTGATTCAATCCCCACTTTAGCTGGTGATGGTCTAATAATTAATTTCCCTTGAGAACAAGCATCACATGACAACTCATTGGATTGAAGAATCTTCTGGCTCTTTAAAGGATGTCCATGTGAATTCTCAATAATTTTTCTCATCATTATTGACCCTGGATGACCCAATCGATCATGCCAAACACTGAATATTTCTGGATTCATGAACTTCGGGTTCATTATTGCATAACTTTCGATTACTCGTATATGAGTATAGTATAATCCAGAAGAAAAAGCAGGCAGTGTTTCTAATATACGTTTTTCATGTGAAACAATAGATGTTATATAGAGACACTCTATTTTATTTTTACAATCAGTTTCAACATGATAATTATTTTCACGTATATCTTTAAAACTTAATAAGTTTCTTTTCGATTTGCTAGAGAACAGAGCATTATTAATTGTAAATTTTGTTCCTCTAGGCAAAATAAAGTTTGCTTTTCCAAAACCTTCAATCAGATTTGCAGAACCTGATATGGTATTGACTTTTGCTTCCAGCATTGTTAATCTAGTAAAATATTTTCTATTTATGAGTATCGTGTGCGTAGTTGCGCAGTCTGCCAGACATAAATCCTCATTGCTCATTTTCGAGTTACTCAACATATTGAAATTGTTCATATTTCTTCATTGAAAAGAAAAGAAAAACGATTACACAGAGTCTTAAATATATATACAAACAAAACAACAACAAAAACATACTAAACAGTACTTAATTATATATTTTCATACAAATCATCCTCTACTTATTTGATTGCATCAATTCTCTCTCCAGGAGATTCAAAATAATCAGCTACATCAAGATGCATCATATTGGAGGGGTCAAACACATCATCTTCTTGAATGACAAGATTTACCTCCACATTCTTTCCTTTTCCTTTTTCCTTCAGGGAAACTTGATAGAGATCAACAAGGTGTTTTGACGTACGACAGGTACGTGACCAGTGCCCAGTCATTCCGCACCGAAAACATTTATGTTCATCACCTTTTGAACTTCTATATTGTGGAGCCTTTCCTTTATGATCATCACTTCGTGTGGGTTTCTTAAAATTATAATGCCCACCACGAAAATAGGTATTTCTTCCTCTACCGCGGTCCCGACCTCGACCACGACCACGACCTCGACCACGGTTATTAAAATTCACAACATTCACTTCAGGGAATGGTGTTGCTCCAGTTGGTCGGGATTCGTGATTTTTCATCAATAACTCGTTATTTTGTTCAGCAACGAGAAGACATGAGATAAGTTCAGAATATTTTGCAAAACCCTTCTCTCGATATTGCTGCTGCAGGAGCATATTCGAGACATGAAAAGTGGAAAATGTCTTCTCTAACATATCAACATCAGTAATCTTTTCTCCGCATAATTTTAATTTTGAACTAATTCTGAAGAGTGCGGAATTATACTCACTTACTGATTTAAAGTCCTGCAACCTTAGATGCATCCAATCATAACGAGCTTTTGGAAGAATAACTATTTTTTGATGATCGTACCTTTCTTTCAAACCTTTCCATAGAACGTAGGGATTTTTTATTGTAAGATACTCCATTTTCAATCCCTCGTGAAGATGATGACGAAGGAAGATCAGGGCTTTTGCTTTTTCTTGATTTGATGCATCATTTCCTTCTTTAATTGTTTCTCCAAGATTCATAGAATCTAAATGGACCTCAGCGTCAAGGATCCATGACAAGTAGTTATTTCCATTAATATCCAGGGCCGCGAATTCTAGCTTTGTAAGGTTTGCCATAATAACACTATCAAAATAATAATATATATTTATATTAGAAATTTAACATAAACCAAATGCGTAAAAATGGCTTACCTATAAGACTTACCTTTAGCGGAAAAAATGACAGAGATTCGTGCTGATAACGTGTTGTAAAATTGAGAGGCGAAATCGGATACCAAACTTTACCAAATAATAATAATAATAATCCAAGTAAAGGAATATAAAAGGAATATATATATATATATATATATATATATATATATATATATATATATATATATATATAATAAACAAAACAAAATGGAAATTTATGGCAAATTAAAACAAAAGAAATTATAGAAAGTGGGAGAGAAAAATGGAGTGCTTTCTTTTTCAAATCTCTATCTCAAATTATCCACCAAAAACCACTATTTATAGCCATAATAAAGAGAGGATGATGTGGTCCATTTGGACACTAATCTATGGCCTTTAGAAGACACTTTGGCTATGGAGAAAATGCCACTTGGCATGGATATCAAATGGGCATGTGGAATGGGCATTTATATGTGCCATATTTACAATAATATTGATTATTTTGTTAACAAACAAAAAATAATTGTTTATTTTTACTTATATTAAAAACTTTAGATCTAGCGTCAATACGAACATAACTCAACTTATATATCGTTAACTAAAAGGTAAGATATTTGGATCTCTATCCTCACGAATGTTCACAGGGTGGAGTTGGGGGAAAAATAAAAATTATAAATAAAAAATAATTCTCACAAAACTCGATCCCCGTAAATTTTCTACGAGGGAATCTTTGCTCCAATCCTAGCAAAATTAAATGGGGGATAGAGATGGATATGGGTCTTCACAAATAAAATGGACATCGCTACCTATCCCCACATTCACATGTTGTTAAACTTACAAAACTTGAGATCTCGCAAATTTGAGACCTCGCAAATTACTAATCATTCATAATGAAAGTACATTTTTGCAAGAAGATAGTTTTAACTAATAAGATGGCTTCTAGATATACCATATAATAAGGTGTTTACATGAACAAGCATTCAAACCACATAGGTTAAATGAACTAAAAAAAATACTTAAGTTAAAAGTAAGTATTGAGCGAGCAAATTTTAGGTGGCAAAGCCAAAGTGAGCATAACTCAATGGTAATTGGTATGTATTTTCAACTAGGAGATCGGAATTCGAATCCCCTCACCTTCAGACGTTGACTTAAAAAAAAGGTGGCAAAATAATATTACAATATTGTTGTTGTTATTTGTTTTCTTAATAAAATTTTAGGAAAAAAAATCAATTTTGACCCCTAAACTTGTTAAGTTGTATCGATTTTAACCTTAAAATTTTAATTTCATTAAATTGCACAAACTTAGATAAGTGTTGCAATCTTAACTTCAAACTTTAAAAAGTGTTGTGATTTTAATCCTTTAATAAGTTATCGCTCACAATATCGTTAAAATACGTTTTCTCTTATGTGTTCAATGAATTATAAAACATATGTACAATATAAATTTGATAAAATTTTAGACAAAAAATGACATTAGAGCTAAATTTTTTTGTTGAAATTTATAAATTTAGCAAAATTGTTTAACAGTTAATTCGTGTATTGATCAAACTTATTTTTGTGTAAACCTTTATTTTATTGAAATTAATGAGTTTACGAAGGTTTTACATTGTTTGTAGTTAAAATTAGTAGACAAATTAGTAAAAGTTGAACGGAGAGTAAAAATTGCAACGCTTGCTTAGGTTTGAAATTGATATAATCCAACAAATTTAGGGTCAAATTTGATTTTGTGCCTAAAATTTTCAAATTCAATTATTAAAATAAAAGAATAAAATCTTCATCTGAAAATGGTTACGCAGTCCGCACTGCTAGTAGCTACTAGCTAGCTTCAATCGTCTTCCTCATTCTATCCCACAAACCAGTGGCGAAGCCGCGAAGACAGTAAAGTAGCTAACTACCAGAACCAGAATTTCCATTCCAAATGGTTTCACTAGCAGCCTCTTCGCTTTCAATTCTCTCAAAACCTTCGTTTATCCTCAATCCCATTCGCGCCATTCCTCGAATCTCCTGCTCTCTCTCCTCCAATTCCGCTCCCAATGCCTCCTCTTCGTCTTCATCTTCACTGGAGTTCAACATCACATTCGCACCCCCAAAGCCGAAGCCCAAATCCGAAATTGAAGACCCACTTCAGTTCATTGATCGAAACACGGGCGGCCAGCTCTTCATTCCTTGGATAGTTCGCGGCGAAGATGGCAACCTCAAGGTCCAATCACATCCTCCTACACGGTTCCTTCATTCCATGTCGGAGGATGAAACCAAGCCCAAGAAGAAGAAGGTTTCTGCTGATAAACGCGTTACTGAACCCCCCAAGCATTCTAAGGCTGCTCGAAGATTTTACAATGAGAATATTAGGGACTCGTCGCAACGTCTCAGTAAAGTTCTTGCTGCCGCTGGAGGTTTGTGATTCTCACTCCTGATAACACTTAAAGTACATCTACCAATCTTCCGATGGTTGTTTAGGCAAAATGTTGACTCTGGCTATAGGAGTTCAGCTTCTTCGGTCACACAGCATTCTTTTGTGTTTGTTGTATACTCTTTACTCATTGCTGTTTGGGAGTTGCTGTGATGCTTAGTCGTCTTTACTTGGTTTATTTTCGAAAAATGTTTAGTTATATCTACAAGGAGTTTGGCAATAGGAGGGAAGGAGGATCCACTTCTAGTTTAGTTAGTACTGTAGCAACATGCCTAGTTGCAGAATTTACAAATATAGTAATGCAAAATCGACGCTAAAGATGATTTTACTTGGCCTGAACTTTAAACTACCCTCCTATAATATGTGGATAGAATGGAGAGATTGAACAATCTGAGCGGTTTCTACACCAGTGGCATGCGACATATAGCTTAAATATAGCCTCCATTCCTTTCTTCCAAGGTGCAAAGAAGATTCTTGACTTGCAATTGTTCGTGCTTTCCTTTGGAATCTTTAGATTGAAATAAATGGTTGAAACTTCAGGGATGTTTCCTCTACTCTTGATTGATTTATGGCTATTGTCCTTTCTAATGCCTTTTTGTGGATGTACAACCTTTTGATCTTTTTAGCTTATCTTTTTTCATCTCCAATTGGAGACCTTTGTTGTAATTCACCTATTGGTGCTTGGAGTTTTCTCCATTTCAGTCATCAATGAAATTGTTTCTTTTACCAGAAAAAAACAAAAAAGGAACCCATATAGTAATAGAGGCTCTAATCAATTAGGTAGAGGAAGAGTTGATAGGAGTTCAAGCTCTTCTAATCTTGCAGCCTTCTTTTATACTTGTTCTAGCAACATCTTCTTATACGTGGCCGTCTTCTTTTCTCATTGTCTATGTATACTTTTTAATTTTGTCTGTTTCTTAGTTGGTTCTCTGTTATTTGCTGTTTGTTTGGTTTATGTTAAGGCTAATTCTTCTCTTTGAACTCCATTCTTCTTATAAAACCATGAATGGTAGGCAGACTATGTAAATTGACATGTTCTGTAAAAATACGTTTTAGTAAGCCATGATAACATGAGCGGTTTTTTCTAAAATTAAATGTTGGAACATTTGGCTCAAGAGAAACCGGAAGGGGTAGAGATATTTTGGACATTTGTGACCAAAGAGTTGTTCTATTCATCCTCTATCTATTATCCCCAAAAACTGGAGCTCTTTTTACAGGGGTATCTTTTGATTTTGCTGTTGCAATGGTTGTTTTCATTCTGGCTCCTCTTGTGTTGGGCTGTTTTTATTCGTACTGCTCATTTGTAGATTCTTTTATTTGCATGAAACTTGGTTTTTCATCAAGGAAAAAAAATTGTATATATAATGTTGGAAGAGCATTAGTTGTTGTGAGATGCTCAAAGTATGCAACTTACCTACCTGTGAAATATTAGATGGGGATGTGCCCTATTCTTATCCTGTTTCTTCAGCTACTTCATTTGTGGTAGTCACTTAAGTTGGAATCTTTCCGTAGAATCGTAGATACCATGTTGTTTCTAGCTAGCCTCAACCCCTGTTAGGAGGAGTGGGGATGAAAGTTCTGTTGTACACCGTTTGGTCAAGTTTGTAAGGATAAACTCTAATTATTAATTTCTATGATCTAAAAGTTAAACTTCTAAAGCAATGTACACGATCCTTCTTTAATGTTTTATGGTTTAGCATTGGTCATGGAGTGTTCTGTTTTGTCTTCTTCTGCAGTGTCCTGTTTACATTAATTACCATTGTCCCAGTAAGATCTCATAGTTGGTATTGTACACCTCTTTTGTTTGTCAGTGGCATCAAGACGGAGCAGTGAAGAGCTTATTTTTGAAGGTCGCGTGACTGTTAATGGTTCTGTTTGCAATACTCCTCAGGTTAGTTTGCATATCATTTGGATCAGATTGATTTTTGTCTTAACTATGAAGGAATAAATGATTCCACCTTTCTGTAGACTCGGGTGGATCCTGCAAGAGACATTATTTACGTGAATGGAAATAGGCTTCCTAAGAAACTACCACCAAAAGTTTATCTAGCCCTCAACAAGCCAAAAGGGTTTGTCACTTAATTCTCTGCGATCAATTTCCCTCTCCTACCCCAAGTTTCTTTTGGGAATTTGGCTTTTGTGTGCTTCGATTGCTAATCTTGTAAAATTCTACGGCAGGTATATTTGTTCATCTGGGAAAAAGGAGTCAAAGTCTGTGATAAGTCTATTTGATGATTATTTGAAGAGTTGGGTATGCCAAACCTACTAACCATATCGTCTTCAAGCGAAAGATTAGAAAGGAGTGATAGTCTTATGATCATTATGATTGATGAAATATTGTTTGCAAGTTATTCAACAAAAACTTTGCAATTGCAGGATAAAACATATCCAGGACAAACAAAACCACGACTGTTCACAGTTGGCAGACTTGATGTTGCCACGACTGGGTTGATTATAGTGACAAATGATGGTATGTTATACAACAAAATTCTCATGTTTGCCTCCTTATCTAGGATTGCCACACAAAATATTTGGAGTTAAAAGGATAGATCTTGAACCATTTGCAAAATTACCATTGATTTTCTTTTTCAGGAGATTTTGCTCAAAGTATCTCACATCCTTCATCCGGTTTATCGAAGGAGTAAGTGACTGTGTTTTCTTTCTCTACTATTATTGCTGATGCATTGAAAAGTTACCTACAAAAGTAAGTTTTGACATTATTTTCATAGAGTAATTTTAAGATCAACCAAAAACGTTGAGACCACAAACATACCAGAAGTGATTGTGGGCTATGGCCTATAAATCTGGGGGGTATTTATTGAATGAAAAATGGCTGGAAGCTTTACCTACTGATCATTTCAGGGATGAGGACTACAGTATTGATCTTCTTCTTTAGTTCTTGTTTCCCTATAAAGAATTGAATTAAAGCATTTTCTTTTTTATATTTTGCTTCCTAATACATATAGCTTTTAAAATTTTGAATGTTGTGATTTCAGAAATTGCCAACATTTGCTCTTTATAATTGTAGATACATTGCAGCAATAGATGGTGCTGTTAGTAAGCAGAACCTGATAGCAATCAGTGAGGGAACAATAATTGATGGCGTCCATTGCACACCAGATTCTGTGGAGTTACTACCACGACAGCCAGATATATCAAGACCTCGTCTGCGTATCGTGGTGCTTAATTCCATCCATATTATAGTTTTTAAATCTCTATGCACTCTCAGCTCATTCATTCCTTCTTGTTTGATCTAATTGGTCATGAAGTAATGATTGTATAGACCTACGAAGTCTCTTGCTTTGTGACTTGAATGTTGCTGTTATTTGAGTTATACTCGACTATTGCTGATGCTATGCAGCAGTCTGTCGAGGAAAATATATTAATACCTTTTTTCTGCATGCAGTGCTTGCAATCCAATCGCTCCTGACTGACTTAATGTGCTTTTGCAGGTACATGAAGGAAGGAACCATGAAGTTCGAGAACTTGTAAAAGCTGCTGGTCTAGAGGTTAGCATCTGACCTTCTTTAAGACGCTTGCCCATTACTGTGATACTTTCCCACCACAGCCGTATAAGATACAAATTAAGTAATACTATTCCACTTTTTTTCATAATACTTGCTCAATATTTTGATCTGGCCTATTCTGCCATTGTATGTTATTCAGATAGCTTTTCAATCCTTCAGTACACTTTTTTTTTTAAAAAAAATAATAATAAAATTAAGAAACCTGTAGATATATTACTAGAGAAAAGTAAACGACCTAGGGGCTGGGTAAGAAGAATCCCTCTGCCAGAGAAGGCTAATAACAAGAAAACTCTTCCAATTGTGAAGGATCAACAAAATTGGGTAGTTACAAAAGGATTTGTTGTTTCTATGGATGGTACCACATAGAAGCATTGAGCTGTACATTACTACAAAAAATGCTTAGAAGACTTATCTTCAAAAAGCCTGTTGTTTCTTTCCAGCCAGCACCCATACAAGAGCGCTTTTGAAGCAAAAACCCAAAGGACTTTGGCTTTCAGTACACTAATAAATTAAAGTTTATTACTCTGATAGAGCTCAAATTATTCTTTCCATTTTGGGGGGAAAGGAAGGATGCTGTGGCTGGATGGGACTCTAGGTGTTGCCTGGGAAATTTGGCTGTAATATAATAGGAAGATTTTTGGCTACAAGGTTATGGAGAGATTGGAGGTGGGAAGTCTTGTGCACTTCAATACCTTGGGTTGGGCTTCTGTTACTAGGGATTCGTGATATTGTCATCCATATATGATTATTGACAACTTAGATTTGGGTTTCTTTTTCTTTTTGGAGTGTATCATTGTATCTTTTTGTTCTTGTTGGTTCCTCTGTATTGTAGGTCTTTATTTTTTACGGCCATATTTCTTCATGGAAGATTGTTTGACTCTATAAACATAAACATTTATTTATCTAGCTTTTGAGAGAGAGATTTTTTTCGTGATAGCCTCATTAAACACTCAAACATGAGAAAACAATGAATATGACATGAAGGGAACTACCTTTTTAGTGCCATTTTCAGTCCTTGTTTTATCGTTTGGGTTTGTCCTCTAGTTCTGTTTGTATGTGTAATTTCTGGATTTTATTGTTCCAGATTTATTCATTAAAGCGTGTAAGGATTGGTGGCTTCAGACTTCCGTCAGATTTGGGGTACTTGCTTGTTATGATACATATCTGATCCTTTTCCCTTTTTTATGAATTTATAATTGTTTGGGAATGGGCAAAGAATCAAATTAGATGATTCACTTGGCAATTCATTTTCGCATAACAGAAACCAGGTGATGAATATAATTAATTTCTTATTATTTTGCATGGAATTATTCATAAACATTGGTGAATAAGGCCCACATGAGTATATCTCACCTGGCATAAAACATGTATCATCGACCAAGAGGTTAGAGGTTCGAATCTCCCACCCTACATATTGTTGAACTAAAAAATAAAAAAACATTGGTGAATAGTACTTGTCAATGGATTATAGTTATGATGATATAATTAGATGATGGAAACAAACCATGAAAGTTTATCTTTCCAACTTAACAATGAACATCTTAAAAGTATGTTGAAGATAGATTAAATTAAGACAAGTTTAATCTTCAAAATAAAATTTATCACAAAAGATGATCAAGTGGATACGAGTCTAAAGACACATACTGACTAGAATTAAGAATTTCTTTTCTTTTTAAAGAAACCCATCCACAGTGCAGACTAGCCCCCCTCCCCCACCCAAAAAAAAAGGAACGAAAGAAAAGATAAGATAAGAAAAAGAAAAAGGAGACTTGATATTCACCCTTTATAACTTCGGCCACAACCCTCAAGATTGCGCAACAATTTGTTTTTTCCGACAGTTTCCCAGAAAATGCTTCTTAGCTGCAACTTTATTTGTGACCATGAGTATTCAGAAAATGAGATGCCATGTAGATTTATTGAAAATTTTCCACATTTTTTCAGGCTTGGAAGTTATACTGAACTAAAACAAAGTGACCTGAAGGCAATTGGTTGGAAAAGTTGAGTTTCTAATGACTACGGAGTCGTCCATAGTTGTTGAAGCATGAATATGCTAGGAGCGATTTCAGACATACCACATGCATGGAAGCCACAGTGCTACTTCTCTAATTGCTGGGACAGTATATGAACATTTGAAGAGGTTGGATACTATTTATTCCAGCTCACGCTTCACATCATGGCCACTGATTATTTACAATGATTCCTGGGTTGAAGATTTCAGTCAACTTTGAAGGTGCAGGTTTTCAACCATCAAAATTTTATAGATAACATGAATGACGTGGATGCCATTCTATCATAGGATTATTTTCATCCTATTGTGTACTGAACAGTTAAAGGAACATACAGGTAGTTGTAATTGTGCTTTGTAGCAAGACCTTGTGTTTCTCTCACCTTATTGAAAGTGTGGGAGAGTATACTAACGCTGTGCCTTAATCCTGTATTCATTACTCATTTATGACTTCACATTTAATTATATTTTTTTCTCAACTTCCTTTAGTCATCTTCTCCTGCTTAGAACCTCGTCCAGCGGATGCATGGGATCAACATTGCCACTCAGGTGAGGTTTCTGTGTGAAGCTCATAAAACTTCTTTTTGCAAGGATGCATCTATACGCGTTTGCGAGTTCAACATGCTCTGCCTTTGAAAGCTTGTAGGTTAGAAGGTAAGAGCGTTTATTGACAATATCTTTTCATTTACTTGGTCTGTCTCTTGCATCTATGCCCATAGAATACAACATTTAGTACAAATTTTCCCAGTGGCTGAATGGATCTACTTGTCGTCCATTGAGTTGTCTGATTGGTTTTATGTTCAATATAACGTGCTTTACTAGTAGGTGTTGAACTACTTGAGCTTTGATTGAAACAAGTTTATGGTTTGATTTGATTTGTAGTGTCTGGATCATGTTAAACTAGAAAACAGAGAGGAATGATTGGAAGTAAGGCTTTGAATGGAATGAAGGAAGGGGTTAAGGACTCAAACTAGATGAACAGTAAGGAAATCTGAATGCAGCTAACTAGGCAAGTCCAAGAGCATAACGGCCTATATAACTCAGCCTTGTAGCTTAACTTTCTATCTGAAATAACTTGAGATCTGGGGACATGGTTTTTGTCCAAATTCCACAAGTCGAAGAGCATAACTAGCTAAATTTTCAGCCTTGTAGCTTAACTTTCTAATCAGTCTTGCAGTTAAATTTTAACAAGATCTATACACTATCTCAAATTACTTGAGATCTGGGAACATGGTTTTTGTCCAAATTCCACAGCTCCAAGAGCATAACTGGCCTATATCTTAGCCTTGTAGCTTAACTTTCTAATCAATCCTGCGCTGCATTTCAATTTTATAAAGATCTATGTACTATCTGAAATAACTTGAGATCTGGGGGCATGGTTTTTGTCCAAATTCCACAAGTCCAAGAGCATAACTACCTAAATTTTTAGCCTTGTAGGTTAACTTTCTATTCAGTCTTGCAGTTAAATTTTATCATCTATACACTATATGAAATAACTTGAGATCTGGGAACATGGATTTTGTCCAAATTCCAGCTTGCACCGACTACAAAACTGCCATCCGTTGTCAGCAAAATGAAGCAACAAAAAAACAAACGGACAGCAGAGCCTCTCTTGTTCTACAGTACCATCAGAATCGTCCTTCAGACTGACGAAATGGATATTATACAACGGGATTTTGGTACATCCATTAACTCAAACTCCAAGAGGTACGAGGTTTGGTAATTCATTTTAACCTTCTGGGTTTTTGCTGAGATTGAAAAGTTACTGTACTAATATGATGACTATACTAATCAGTTCGATGAAATTGATTATTGGTGTTGTTCATCTTTTAGATTTGTGTCAAATAGGTTCTTGAACTTTAAAATCGTCTAATAAGTCTTTGAACTTTTAATTTTGTGTCTAATAGTTTTGAAATTTAAACAGTGTCTAATAAGTCTATTAACTTTCGATTTTGTGTCTAATAAGTCTCAGAGCTTTCAATTTTGTGTCTAATAGGTCTTGACCTATTCAACATTTTTTGTTCAAATTCACAAATCTAGTAGACACAAAATTAGAAGTAATATTGTATTAGATATAAAATTTAATTTTATGACTAATAGATTTGTTAATGTAATGTTTAAAATGGTACAATTTAAAGTATTATTCTTAATATTCATTCCAAATGCACTCCTGGGCTTCTTTTTCAAAGTGATGAAATGAAATTGGAATTGCTCAAAGAAAAGGCTTAGGTTGGTGGAGTTTGACATAATTATTTAATTATTTTAACTGTAAGCGGAAGTGAAAAGGTGACGTTTGAAAAAGATAGCACTTGTTTCAGTTTAAACTATAGATATAGGCTAAATTATAAAATATAGATATACTTTTAAACTTTATACTTTATTTCAAAAATATCTTTATTCTTTCAAAAGTTTCAATCTTTGACCTTTCATAAGTGTTTGAAAACTGTCATTTGAATAAAAATTCGTTAGAATATTGAACAGAAAGTCGACATGGTGGTGGTTGGAATGCTTGTTTGGATTAAGTCTGAAATAACAGTTCTTTTGCCTCTTCAACTTTTCATACATCATTCTAGTAGATTTTTACGTCGATGTTAGTTTTAAAATGTCACGAGTAATATTGTAATTTTTGAAATAATATAAATATTTTTTAACCAAATAGTAAAACTCAAGGGCATTTTCTTTTTATAATTTTAGCCGATATATTATTCCAAAAGGTGAAATATTCCTTTTTAGCATCCATTTTTATTCTCTAGTGTCTTTCACGCACTCCAATGCATTGAGGGCTGCGAGAGACTAAAAAGTTTGTCATTATTTCCTTTTACTTCCCGAATGTCGGAGAAAAAGGACCAAACTTTTTTAATAAATGAAAGCCATTTTCATTGATGTAGTGAGTGGAAAATGGAAAGATAACTTTATATGACCATCATCATTACCATAACTTTGGTCTCATGAAAGTAAATTTACAAAATGCAATCTCATGCAATCACATTGACGAGTCTAAATGATAATAGTACATAGGTCCTTGGAAAGGAAAAAAGGGCATTCATTATATTTCGTTTGTAAATAATTTTGTTGAAATTGACTATATTGAGTCATCTAATCTCTTTGATCAACTTATAAGTTGCTATAGAATTATACATACCAATTAATACAAAAAAGTAATTGAATGCACTCATTGGTTGTACATAACATCTGAAATGGATGCATAATGATATTGTACACGTAGAATGTAGTCGTCAAAATTTTAAAGTACCATGATTTTTTAAGAGTTTTCTTGACTAGTTGAACTAAGAAAACATGTTAGCAATAAAATTTGTATACATATTATTGTAATTTATCAGCACAACTAACTTCGAGTAACCACACACTGCATTATCTTTCAATAATTCACCTCAGGTTGGTTATGAGTATAAATATTTCAATAAATGTCAAGCAATACTTTCCAAGAAGGATTGTCCTTTTTAATACATTGTGAGAAAACATAGCATGTGATCTATACTTTATACTCGATTTTCTCGTAAAATCTTTGCAAATTTAAATGTCCTACAACATTATCAATGAGCTATGTCTCTTGAGGTCCCTACAAGTTCCACAAGTAGACATGGATGCACCAATTATTGATCTCAACATTCAAAATGAAAATGAATGAATCTTCTTCTAGAGCTATAGACCTCACAAGATAATGCAACTTTTGGAAATTTATAGTTGTTGTCAATCATTAATTGTAGGGACTATTTTAGGAATAAATTTGGTCCCTAACACTCATGCTTTTGGATACATGTGCTCACAACTATATTATTTTTAGCTCAATAATTTATTGATGAGATAATAGATTTGTCAGTAGTTAAGTATCACTTACACTTTAGTATTGTTATAATAAATATCATTCTAAATAGAACCAAACAACTCTATCTCTCTCTTGTTATATTTCTCTTGGTTGTGAAATAAACTTGGATTTAAGATAATAAATCAAACACAAATCTTCATTGTCCTCTTGTTAATCACATATGTCTATTATTTAGGTAGAATGTCTTCATTCATTAAGGTGCACAAAAAAATAAAAGAAGATTGTTTTTTTCTTTCTTAGCTTAAAATGGGGTGAGGTGGGAATTTGAATTAAAGAGGTAACTAATGACTTAACCAATTGAGTTACTGCTTATGTCAACAATAAATATGGATAATCAATATATTATTGATTTTGAATTTACATTATCATTTGGTTCGAACTTTTTTTTAACAAAAATATATTTCATTGTTGTAAAAACAACACAAAAACTTTTAAATTTACAATGTCAAAATTTCCATCGTACACTTATGAAAACAAAAGTTTCATACTCTATATACAAACACACTACTGTCAACTTTTTTTAAAATCTTCTTTCTAAATAAAACGAAACATTTTTTTTCATTTTAATTTTAGTACAATAAATATGGAGTGAAGATTTAAACCTCTGACCTCAAATAAAAAAGTAGAAATACCTTAACAATTAGCGCCATAGTTAGCACATGTGAAAAAAAAGAAAAATTCAGGATCTAACCAAATATTAGAAAAATAGAAAAGAAAGTCCCAAACATGGGCGTCAATATAAAAAATAAACAGACAAATTAAATGGGGACAAGGAGAAAATACAGATTTTTTGTTTTATTAATGACATTATAAAGTTTAATTCATCCGAACTCAAAAAAAAAAAGTTTAATTAATCCATTTATTATTTTCTTTAAAATAGAAGAGAGATTGTTATTGGTCACCTTTTTGTTTTTTTGTTTTTTTTGAAAAGGATGTTGTTATTGGTTACTTTGGAGATTCAAATTAAATGGGGCATTTAATTTGAATCAAATAATAGTGACAGTAAAATAAATAACTATCAATTTAATTTAATAAATAAACGCTGCCGCCCCAAACGTTACCCAATTGCCAACGCGGGAACCAGTTCTCTCTCTCTCTCTTCTTCTCTACGTGCCGGCCTCAACTTCTCTGATATTCGGCTATGGATTCGTCGTCGTCCTGTAAATGTGCCTTCGATTCTCGGTCTTCGCTTCCATCTCAAGCTTCGAGCTACGTGCTCTGATCGGAGACTTTGATTTGGAACAGAAATGGCTTCGAGTGGTGGTGGTATTGGTGGAAGTGGTGGTAATGGTTTCAGGTCTTCTTTGAGGTCCGAGAGGCAAGGTGTTCATCACCACGTTCCGCTTTCTCCTGCTCATAGTAGCTCCTCTGCTTTCCCCATTGCTGCTTCGAAAAGTGTTGGTCATGGACAGAGTCTTGGTTCTTCTTCTCGTAATAAAGCGTCTTCTGCTTCTCGACGCTCTCTTACTCCTAATTCGATGTCTCATTCGTTTGACGCCGATAAAGGTCTCGATTTCTGTCTCTCCGTATTTCTCTGTGTGTTAGTTTCTTTGCTTGCTCGGTTTAGATGCTTGTCATGCTGCTCTGTTTCTGACTGTTTTGTTTCGGTTCCATGCTTTTGGGATGCGTTAGTTTGGTTCGTTTTTTCTTTTTCCCACCTATGCATCCTCCCCCTCGGGTCTATGGTGTCTTTCTATTTTGGAATGAGTGTGAGCTCGTGCATCTCATTTCAACTTTACGGATTTTTTGGGGAGTGATGATGTTTGCCAGTTGAGCGAGAGCGGATTTTTGTCACTGGGGCCCAAGTACGAAATTGGGGCGTTAGCCGTTATGTAACCCTGCTACCATTCAGAATTTTGTTCACGAAATGAACCAAAAATATAAATAGATAGTCGAGGGAACTTAAGCGGGAACTTGTTAAACTTACAGTTTAAAGTTGCAATTACGTACATTCTTTTTGTTATTAAACTTTGTTCCATGTATATGCCTGTTTTCTTGTGATGAGGGCAGTACGAGAATGGTCAACATGTCGGATGTTAAGTTAAGAGAGGCGCTTAAATAACTTGTAAATCATACAATGACATATTTTCTTTGATACGATCATTTTGGAAGAGCTGATTACTAAAATTAACAAATATCGACTCAATGTTGCTATCTCAATCATTCTGAAGATATTTGATTGATGACTGACAGTTTTTGTGGATTACTGCGGTTGAACAATTCTGTCAATGGACTCCGTTGGGGTAGGAGTTTAAACGTTTAGTGGAAAAACAGTGAATAGTAATCTACAAAAGCCCCGTTGGAAAAATGGTGGGATTTTTTTAATTAATCTCTTTTTAGATAAGTAGGAATAGTATTTTAATCTAAACACAATATAGTTGTCTTTAGGCTAAATAAAAGATGAACACGAAATTAGAGATGATAATTAAGATAGTCCTTATCCAGAAAACTGACGCTTTAGATAGTCCATGGCCTGTGTAAAATCCAAAATGAAGGTGTATCAGTGTATGATATACCTATTGGTTTCAGTTCTCAGTTAGGTGATAAATTCTTACCAGAAGCAGTTTACTTGTTTATTTGTTGATTTCCAGTTTTAGGTAAGTATTTTTTTTTTTATTATTATTAATGTAAACATAGCGTACAAAATGCTAACTTTGACAAGGGGTGTTATTTTCCTTGTTCTATATTAAATTTCTTCCTTCCTGTCAAGTCTTAACCGAACCAGGCTGCCTTGACAGCATTTAAGCATCACTCATACTCGAATTATCGGTCTTTAGAGTGATGTCAGCACATTGGTCTATGCTACAGATTTTTAGATTCTCTGGTAGATAAATGTTGAAAGAGATTTTCTTGCATTTGTGAAGCTATCATATCTTCTTGATATAAGGATCAAGTTTTGAAGTTTTTGCACGTGAACCTTTTGATAGATTCTCAGCGGGTGAGAGTGGCTGTTAGAGTTCGACCCAGAAATGCTGAGGATCTCCTTTCAGATGCTGACTTTGCTGATTGTGTTGAATTACAGCCAGAGGTATTTTCAACATAATTGCGAAGTTATTTCATGAAAAAGCTTATCTATTCATCATTAAGTTGGAGACGGAGTTCCTACTTTTTGACACGGCCTATTTGTATTGGATAAAGAATATTAGTGACATAAGATCTGTATATCTACTATATTTATAATATCAGCAGCCTATCAACTCATCATTAAGTATGAGTTACTAATGTGCTACCAAGTCTTGTTCTTACTTTATTTTTTGTGGGGGCTGTGGTCGTAGCGATCTTCTTCTTTTTTCTTATTTTTTTTATTTCACCATGTAGCTGAAGCGGTTGAAATTGAGAAAAAACAACTGGAGTTCTGAGTCGTATCGATTTGATGAAGTTTTTACGGAATCTGCCTCTCAAAGGCGTGTATATGAAGTGGTAGCCAAACCTGTTGTTGAGGTTAGTCACTAATAAGGGATGTTATTGATAACTACTCAAATTTCATGTTTGAAATGTGTTGTAGTTCAAATGTTGAATATGTGAATATGATCTTAATTTTTATAGACATCTTCTAGTGTGCTTCCCATATCTGGTGGTTCTTCTTGTTGTATAGATTACCATCATTTCATCTTTTAAGTCTTTACAGACTTTTCTAGTTGATATTTATGTTAAAAAGTTTGATGTACTTTTTGCAGAGCGTGCTAAATGGTTATAATGGCACAATTATGGCTTACGGTCAAACAGGTACTGGTAAGACTTACACACTTGGAAGGATGGGTAAAGAAGATGCGTCTGAACGTGGTATCATGGTTAGAGCTTTAGAGGACATAATTGCCAATGTATCTCCTACTTCGGATAGCGTGGAAATTTCCTATTTGCAGGTACTATGCTCGTGTGCATTTATGAATAGTGATTTTCATACTACTGTTTGTGAATCTTTCTGATTGTTTTTGTTTCTAGGTACTTTATTTTGAACACTGGAAACTTTAGTGTCAGTAGATTCTTGCAGCTAATTTACTTTGATGGATGGATTGATGCAGTTTTTATTTTCTTGAGCTTGCTTTATAGTTCTACGTTTGGTTGGTTAATTTAGGATCGATCTTGACAATTTAAAATTATTTAGGCGAGACTGGAGGGCTGTGAAATGTTGGACGAGTATATAAAAAGCTGATATTTTTGGATGGATGAAGTCCTTAGTCCACAAAGTTGAGCAACAAAATATAGATTTATGCTAGGTTGGAAACTGGTCTCAAATCTTCTTTGCTCTTCATATTCCAACGTTTCATCTTCTTTTGAATATTTTCGAGCTTTTCTAATGGTGCAACATATTCTAACTACGCTCTTTTAAAAAAAATAAAAATTTAAAATCAAATATGTCGGCCTTATTATATGCTTAAAAGAGAAGTCTAAAAAACTAGTTTCTTTCTCCACTATTTTTTTTGGTTATTTGCCCATGAACTGAAATTGACATAGAAGAAGAAAATCCAAAAAGCTAGTTTAAATGAACAAGCCTGAATCTCTGCCATACATTTTGGACACAAGCATGTTGCCGCCATTGCCATGCTTATTAGCTTTTCATTGGATTACTATGGATTTTTTCCAGATAAATGAGAATTTCTATAAGTTTTCTAGTGTACGTGGACAATCAGAATTTACTGTGCTCTATTTGTTCTCAGTTGTATATGGAATCTATTCAAGATTTACTCGCTCCTGAAAAGGTTAACATCCCCATTAACGAAGATCCCAAAACTGGAGAAGTATCAGCTCCTGGTGCTACTGTCGTCAAAATTCAAGATATAGATCACTTTTTACAATTACTAGAGATTAGTGAGTCTAATCGCCATGCAGCCAATACAAAACTGAATACAGAAAGTTCACGAAGTCATGCAATCCTCATGGTTGGTATTCAGTAGGACGTTATTATTCATCCATGGTTTTTAATTTGTAGATAATATATATTATTTATTAATTCGCGTTTATAGGTTTATGTACGAAGGGCTGTCAGCAAAAGAATTGAAGATATGGCTACTTCCCAAGAGAATGTCAATGCAGTTGATATTCTGGGTGGTAATGGCATACCCATGATTCGGAAAAGCAAGTTGCTTGTCGTGGATCTAGCAGGATCAGAAAGAATAAATAAATCTGGTTTGTTATTTTTTGTGACCACTACCAACCTTTGCTTTTCTTCGTTTCTTTTAATGTTTTTTTTAGTTTAGGAAATTATCCTTTTACGTGGCAAAACTGTCACATGAACAACTACTTTATCTTGTCCTTTACTTGTACTTTATGTTGCAGGAAGTGAAGGTCATTTACTTGAAGAGGCAAAATTTATTAATCTTTCTCTCACTTCCCTCGGAAAGTGTATCAATGCATTGGCGGAAAACAGCGCTCATATACCCACCAGAGATTCTAAGCTTACAAGACTTCTTCGTGATTCATTTGGAGGTTTGACTCTGGAAATCTTACTTGCTCTGGTTTTCCCATGACCAGTTCTAATAAAGAATACCTCCAATATCAAGTATCGGTGAATATACGAGTTTCTTTTCCTCTCTTGTAGTATCTTTTATTGTTTCACGTTGTTTTTTGAAAAGGAAATGATATATATATTAATAATAGAGAGATTACAGAAGAAAAGAAAAAGCAAGCCTAGAAAAAGTAGACTGATTAAAAGAGAAAGCAAAGAAAAAACAAGAAACAACCAAAAACAGAATCTAACAAAAGACCAAGGCAGAAAGAAACAGCAGAATAAAGGAGAAAAAACCCAAGAAGCTATAAGCCAATTATTACAAATAGCTTGAAAAGAGTATCTGAAAATGATTTTGACCAAGAGCACCAACGCGAGGAGCTTTAATCTTGATAATTTCCAAACGATTTAATCATGAAGAGAATCTTTCTTAAAAAATTCTCTGGTTTCTTTCTAATCAAAGCTTGAAAGGATAGCTTTGGAAGCATTAATCCACAATGATTTCACGTTGTCAAAATCTCCTGGACTTAAATTCGCATATTACACTGACAAGTAGATCTGATCGAGCAATCTGTGTTGGTATATGTCGTTGGGCTATTTTATATTTTATGTTTTTAAAGAAAAATTATAAGGTTGACTCTATGTTCTCTCAATTGCTGATTATTTATAAGCAGGTTGCCTTATGAAAACTGAAACCTTTCTTTGTTATGTTATGCTCTCGGACATTCTCTTAATTTGGTTATGAACTAATGACAGTTTTAAATATATTAGGTTCTGCTAGGACTTCTCTCATTATAACAATTGGACCTTCTTCAAGATACCATGCAGAAGCTGCTAGCACAATTATGTTTGGACAACGTGTGAGTTGGATATGTTATTGTATCTTCTTTTTCATCCCCATGCTATAATCATCCGTGTTTTTGACACCTTTTATAAGGAATAATACTACAGAGCTTGTTCCCTTTTTCTATTGATTTGGATAACATAAGCTCTCATTTCTTTTCTTCTTCTTTTTCTTCATGATAAAATTAAGATTGAATAACAAATTTTGTTGGAATTTCTACTATTTAGGAATGTTTTTGTGTAAATATTAATTGTCAAATATTTGACGTTTATTATCCTAATTCTTTTCCATATTTGTAATTGGTCTTTCTCCTATATAAGAAGAAGACCTAAATTGCACATGTTATTAGAAAAATAAATTGTTTATTCTCTCAAAATTAAGATGGCGTCAGAGCAAGAGGCTCTGAGTTCGAATCCCTATAAAGTCGTTTCCTCCCCAATTAATATTGATTTCCACTTGTTGGGCCTTTCACAAATTTTCTATGTTAAAGTGTTGATATATAATTAAATTTACCATAACCCATTAACTTAAGTTTTTGGGTTGATTGGTGATTTAACATGGTATCAGAGTAGGAGGTCCTAAGTTCAAACCTCTGAGGGGAGTGTTAAAGTGTTGATATATAATTAAATTTACCATAACCCATCAGCTTAAGCTTTTGTGTTGATTGGGGATTTAACGTGTGATTTAATCCACAAGTGAGGAAACTTTATTGTTTTTTTTAACCTACATAACCTGTCTCTGATACCATGTTAAATTACCAATCAACCCAAAAGCTTAAGCTGATGGGTTATGGTAAATTTATTTATATATCAACACTTTAACAAGTTTAGTCCCTCGGGTCTGTGTTTATTTGGTCATTGAACTTTAAATAGTGTCTAATAGGTCCCGAACTTTCAATTTTGTGTCTAATAGGTCTCTGAACTTTAAAAAGTGTCTAATAGGTCCTTAAACTTTCAATTTTGTATCTAATAAGTCTTTGACCTATTCGACATCTTTTAAAATTCACGAGCATCTAGACATGTTTTTTTTTTTTTTTTTTTTGGGTTTAGCAACATTTGGGAGTGGGGTGATTTGAACATCTAATCTCATAGTTGAGGATACATGCCAATTACCTCTTAGTCGAGGATACATGCCAATTACTAGACACGAAATTGAAAGTTTGAGGTTCCATTAGACATTAAATTTGATTTTATATCCAATAGATCATATAATTTTTTAAAATTTCGAATATGTTAGGAATCTATTAGACACAAAATTGAAAGTCTCGGAGACTTATTAGACATTTAAAGTTTAGGGACTTATTAGATACAAAATTGAAAGTTCAATGATCTATTAGTTACTTTTAAAAGTTTAGAGACAGACACAAGCTTGAAAGTTTAGAGACTAAACTTGTAATTTAACCTAAAATTAAAGATTTTGTAGTGCTAAATTCTGAACGTGTATTATATAGTGAAAATTGGATTTATAGATTTCTGTGGAGTGCTGATAACTTCATATTTTTAAGTAGTGGAATGAAAATGACAGTTAGCCGCGACACTTAGTGGAGAAACTTTCCATGAATAGAACTATCTGAGAGTTGGCCTTGAAAGTCTAATGTGGATGCTGCAAACATCTATACTCTGTCAACGACTGGATATGGTGTATAAAAATTGAGATGAAAAAAACGGCCTTCAGACTTAATATTTAAACAAGATTCTTTTATTATAATCTCTCCTGAAATCAAGAATGCTATAGTGTCATTTTAATTGATATCATATGACATCAAATTTTTTTTTTTATAAAAGCAGACGACAATTTCATTAATGAAGTTAGAAAGCAAGTCGCAATGGATTCAAGAAAAAAACAAAAAGAGCAGCCACCCCTGAAGCATCTTTGTATAATTGGGTTTTTAGAATCTTCAAATTTTAGAGAATTTCAGTTGCCATGTCTTACCTAGGCATTCATTTTCTAAATGATTAAAGATTATTCCTCTGCTACCATCCTAATCATGAATCAGAATATTTTGCTTCGTTTGTATGTTTTATTTCAGGACATTAACGGGCTGCTAGTTTGTTCTTTTATCAGGCAATGAAGATTGTGAACATGATAAAACTTAAAGAAGAATTTGACTATGAAAGTTTATGCCGAAAGCTTGAAAATCAAGTAGACAATCTCACTGCAGAAGTTGATAGGCAGCAAAAGTTAAGAGAAAATGAGAAATATAAACTGGAGAAAGAGCTGAGAGATTGTCAAGCCTCCTTTGCTGAAGCGAAAAATAGTTTAATTACAAGGTCTGAGGTAGCCATTTCTCCTCTTGAATACTTCTCCCAAGCAACTTTTTTCTACCAGTATTTCATTTACAATATCACTTTAGAATTCTTTGATATTTCAAGGGTTTTATCTAGTTCCTGCGTTGAGAATTTTGTTCTGATGATGTATTTCAGTTTCTAGAAAAGGAGAATAACCGAATGGAAAAGGAGATGACAGATTTATTAATCGAATTGAACCGTCAAAGAGATCACAATGACCTGATGCGTGATAAAGTTAGTCATCTGGAAATGAGTTTAGAACACAGTAAGGTATTATCAATCCTGATAAAGAATACAACTTCTTTTCGAACATTTTTATTCTGAAACCATTTATCTTTTATGTATAATGAACTTGTAACGCTACATTGTATTATGGAGTATATTCTGTTAGTTTAGCCACAAGGATGGTCACTAGGTTTAGTTGAAAGATGATTACTTATAATAGGCACCGTTCATTGATATGGGTGGAGTATTTTACCTCTTAGCTAACGGGAAACTAAAAACTTTGCACGTGATTTATGGTGGCCTACTGCGTTTGGGATACACTACATTTTATAATTAATGTTACGTTACGCTTCCTAAAAGGATCAATTTCTTGTCTGGACTCTACTACTGCTTACTACAGCATATATAATTCACGATAAGCACCTGTCCTTGTATCTCTAGTCCTCATAGTGAGCTTTGCGAGAAGGTTAGGAAAGATTATAGACCACATTTTGTGCATTGCCCTTTTGCCTGCAGGCCATAGTCCACAGGAGTCTGGAATTCTGTGCCTCACTTGAGTGGGCCACTGTCTATGGGTTGTGTTGAACGAATTAGGAATTTTTTGTTATAGAGTAGGACCTTAAAGAGGCATGGGTTAAGATTAATCCTTTTTGTTGCTCTTTTGCTTTCTGACTCCAAAGAGTTCTGTTATTCCATTAATCTTGGTCCAAGTTTTTCAAAATCCCTTTGGTCACTATTTTTTAACTGGCCAGCTTTTCCTCCTTTTCCTTGATTTTTTTCTTTTTATCGGTAACATATGGTTCCTTATCCCAAAAAAATAATAGAAGAAATAAAACAAAGAAGAGAATAACATTAAATATAGAATCCTACATATAGTTCTCAATATTAATTTATATAGTAACTAGCTCAATATCCAACTATTCTATCAAACCCTTAATACTGGAAATGATGGCTTTTAGGGGTCATACTTTTCTTTGCACCAAAGAGGTCATGAGAATAATGGTCTCTTTTTATGTACTGGCAGCAACATCAACTTGAAAACTACACGTATCAGAAAGTTTTGGCTGATACCACTCAAATGTATGAGAAGAATATAGCAGATTTGAAGAAACAGCTGGAAGTTGAGCATGCACACTCAGTAAGTGCCAAGGAAGAGTTAGAAGTTATGAAGAAGATCATATGTGATCACAAAAAGTTGATTCAGGTCAGTAAATGTATCGGTTGGTGGTGGCAGACTTGCCTTTTCTTTACTGTCTTTAGCTATATCTTCATCATTGCTATTTTACCATCTAGGATATTGAATATTGTCATATTATTCTGAATTTGGAATGCGAGCTAAATACTACAGCTAGTTTTGTACGTTGTTGTAGCTTTTGGTCGCAAAGTTTTTCTTGGTTGCAAGTTTAGGCATTTTTCTGAATCTCTGATTTATGTTTTGATCGATTTGTTTGAAACTTATTTCTTTTTGGTTTTCACCTAGCATTTTAAAAATGTTCTTGGAATTCTGTTTTTCAATTGAAAATGGAAAATAGGTGGCTTCAACTATTTATAATGTCTTTTTTATTTAAAAAAGGGTATTCACATACATGGAATTATTTGACCGCTTGCAGTTGCTTTACTACATTTATTCTTGATTGTCGTCTTCCTTACTTCTCTCTCCTTTCCCCCTTTATTGAGACTGTAGTTGGCCTTAGTGCTTGAACGTTGAAAGGGATAATGTAAAAGGTTGATTTTCGCTACTTTAAATTCATGGTAGTGTTAAGTAGATTTCTTATTCTTCTTTGCTGTGAATAGCATCGTGAAACAGAGAATTCAGCGTATAAGAAGGCACTTGCAGAAACCACTCAGAGATACGAGAAGAAAATGGCAGAGCTGACGAAACAGTTAGAGGATAAGAATGCCCACTTTGAAGTTATAGAAGAACAGCTACGTTCGGCAAAGAGCTGCCTAAGTAATCATCAAAATTCAATGCAGGTTAGCTTCTTTGTAAGATATATCTGAAAGTTAGTAAACAATATTATTTGACCTTTAGTTAACATCATTACAACTTCAAAAAGAATTTTAACTCCGTCTCTTTCACCCCTTGATGAATTGACATCTCATATAAAACATGATTTTAAATAGATAATAAACTCAAGAACAAGCATCCTGCTCCATTTGCATGTCATCAGTCCAGTTTAAAGTGACCCGATCATCATTTTACGAGGTTTAATGATAGTTGGAACCTTCATGGGGAAAAGGTAGTGCTAAAGATCAATTCGGTTGCAGCCTCTTTTACCATTCTGCATTACTTGGTTTTGGTTGAGCCTAAATATATTAGGTTTTTTTTTTTTTTTTTTAACGTGTTACTAGTCACAGCCTAGGGGAAATGATATAATTGAGATCAAATTCTTCTTGCCCTCATTATTATCCAACTCACTTGTTTTGTTGGATATATGAGCAGGAAGAAATCGAAGAACTCAAGGAGAAGTTAAAACGTTCATGCCAGTCGCAAGAAAATACTCTCACTGAATTTCAATCCTTGAAATCGGAGCATAAAAATCTAGCAGAAGAGAAGGTATACTAGCACAGCTAATTTGTAGCAAATTATTGCTAATGGATGATGAGCTGTTTAAAAATCCATGCTTTTTTTAGGAGAAACTGAAGGAAGAACTTCGTACCACGAGGCAAAAACTTCTATCAGAAGAGAAGCAGAGGAAGACTATTGAAAATGAATTGGTTCAAATAAAACGGACTGTACCCGTGAGTGAGAATGATTTTGAGGTAAATTTTGTCATACACTTCCCCTTTATCACAATCGGTCTAGCTTTTTATGTTCTTCTGTTCTGATTCATTGATCACAGGATAAGAAATCGTATATGAAGGATAATATATATAGAGAACCCTCCAACTTAGGAACTCCCATGGGTTTTCACAAGTCGGGTCAATTGAAAGAAACCAGTTCTGGTCAACGTGCAACAATTGCAAAGATATGTGAAGAAGGCAAGATGATTGTTAGTAGACTTGAATTTTGATAAAAAAGAAAATTGCTATGAACTTGTACAAGATTCAGAGAACTTTTTCTTTTAATCTGAATTTAAATTGTAAACTATCCTAATGAAAGTTCATTGGCTTCGATATCCAGTTGGTCTTCAGAAGATTTTACAATTGTTGACTTCCGAAGACACTGATGTCCAAGTCCATGCTGTGAAGGTGGTGGCCAATCTTGCTGCTGAAGGTGTACATCATCTCCCCATAATTTCTGTATTATTGATTGTGTTCATATGGTTTGTTAAAATTTCTTTTCTAGGGAATGTTTTTACCCCTCAATGGATGGCTCTTTCCGCTCTCATTGCTAATGTACTGAAAGTTGAGGATGTTTGGATTATAATCTGATGATCTTCATGAATTTCAGATTCAAATCAGGAAAAAATCGTAGATGAAGGTGGCTTGGATGCTTTGCTTATGCTACTGCAGTCATCTAGAAATATGACAATTCTCAGAGTGGCTTCTGGAGCTATTGCCAATTTAGCAATGAATGGTAATCCCAAAGACTTGGTTCAGTGTAATGCTGTTTTTGGCTTGGCCAAAGTCTAATGATGTTTGAGTTTTGCAAATAGAAAAATTTATCTGCTACATATACTTTGAATTATGTGAGATGTGCAGGAAGCTTATCTGTTTTATACGTCACAAATTCTTTTAATCCATTTATCACACAGCAGGTGTTGTCCTTTCCAGGATATTGCAAAATTTATATACCGTTCATTCCAATTCATGGGCTGCGTATTCTTTTGATTTTATAGCTTATATTATTTTTTAATATTACTATTCGTCTTTTGATTAACGTCAATTCGAAGGATTTTTTTAATCCCCTTGGCTTCCTTTTTATCCTTCCTTGTGACTCGATAAAAGACTTATAGAATTTTTGCATAATCTCCTTCAGTCCTTTTCTTTTCTTCCAAGTAAATAAATTTATCGCTGATGTAATGACATCCTTATTGATCCTCATGCACAAATGTAGCCATATGCTATTGTATTATTTAAACCAAGTCATTCATAAATGTATTTAACACTTTTCAATTTTTTGGGGGGCTGGCGTTGGGGACTTTACTCAGAGAGGAATCAAGCCGTAATAATGAGCAAAGGGGGTGCCCAGCTATTGGCAAGAACGGCATCCAAAACAGACGATCCCCAAACTCTTCGCATGGTTGCTGGTGCCCTCGCTAATTTATGTGGAAATGGTAAGTTCGAGGTGACAATGCTCCACCTTGTTCAACTTTTAGAATGGGAAGTCATATTTGGAGATGTTTTGAAGTCTGAATTTAATTATCTTGTTTAATTTCGACTTATAAGTTGTAAGATAACTACAAAAATGGCCTACGAACTGATTGTCCTTATGATACCATAGTCCACTTTTTCTTTCGTGGAGCAGTGCTCTATTATAAAACTTTCAGGATATTATGAAAGAGATTCATAAATTTTTATGCTGAAATTTTCGCTGAACAGAAAAGTTGCACAAGATGCTAAAGGATGATGGAGGTATTAGGGCTCTTCTGGAAATGGTTACATCAGGAAGTAATGATGTTATTGCGCAAGTTGCAAGGGGAATGGCAAATTTTGCGAAGTGTGAATCGAGGGCAATTGTTCAAGGTTTACTATTTGTTTTTGCTGATGTAATTCGTATCATACAGAAACTACATCTATGCCTTTTCGCCAAAGTAACAATTTTCCCTTGCCGCAGGACGCAAGAAAGGCCGTTCTCTGCTAATGGAGGATGGTGCCCTTCCATGGTTAATCAACAATTCTCATACTAGTTCTGCATCAACTCGGCGCCATATTGAGCTTGCCCTGTGTCATTTAGCGCAAAATGGTAAGGCATGGTTACGCTTGGTGGTGGTTAAAAACTTGCACTTTTAGATTCTTAATCACTGAAATTACGATATTGGTCAGTCTAGCTGTTTAATAATATATTCGTCTAGTTCAAATTTCTTCTCTGAAGAAGGATAAAGAGCTTGATTTCATACCAAATATGAGGTGGCCAAAGGGATCTCCTACTGATCCATCCTAGTTTGATACATGCCACTCAAATTGTGTTCAGGCATACTTATCCCAACATAATAATGTTTCAGTTATCAGAATAGGAATCAAGTTCTTAGAGCTCAACTTAAAATTGCTTTCCATGAATATCATGCCGACCTTGTAGTATCAAAACTTTAGTCTACCAACAGATCTTTCTTGCATCTCATTCTTTCTATTGGTTCTTAAGCGTGCGTCTTAATATTGGTTCTTAAGTTTGCTACAGCATGCGTTTTGAAATTTGATTGAATTCAAAACGTTGATCTGTGCTCAGGAATGCTGTATACTTAAATTCTCTCTCAAATTAGTGAAATCCAACATGAATTCTAAACTCTTATGCAACAATGTAGTTTTACAAACTGTGTATGTGCAGAGGACAATGCAGCTGATTTTATGACCAATGGAGGGGTGAAAGAGTTAGAGCGAATATCACGAGAATCGAACAGAGAGGATATCCGCAACTTAGCGAGGAAGATGCTGAGGCTAAATCCCACATTTCAAGCTTAGGTAGAGCATGGTAGCAAGATGTACAGGTTTGAGAAGTTGCAATTTGTTTTGAAACATCATAAAATCATGTTTGTCCCTTCTGTTTTGCCAAACAAAGGTCCCGAGTTTTAGCAGGGCCAATTATTTCCACAAGGATGAAGCTGCGATAATTTGTAAAGAATTTTCATGGAGAACAATCAAATTTTTAGTCTTAATCTTCTCAAGGTGTCTCATTATTTGTTCTAAGCTTTCAAAATATTGCACTTAAACTTTGATAAGCACTTCAATATTACCTCCAACTTTTAATAAGTATTACAATTTACGACTTTTGTTTGAAATAATCGTTAAAAAAAAGCTTATATGCATTTGATAAATAATAAAACGTATCACATACAAAATTTAGACTTAAAAGATGTCACAAAAATTAGATTTTTGTAAAATTTGAGAGTTTGGAGGGATTTGCTTGATGATCTATTATATGCTTTCTTTAATCGAGCTTAGGCTTAACTTTTTGTAAAGCTTGATTTTCATTGATATACACCCAAGTTTTGAAAAAAATTGTCATGAATATAGCAAAAATTGAACACTAAAACACATTTAAGTTAAAAATTCAAGTGGATGAAATTGAAAGTTTAAAATTTAAATTAATACATTAGATCAAGTTTAGGGTATAGATTTGATTTGTTTCCTAATTTCCATTTAATGAACACTGTTAACCAGGGGCACAAATTTATTTCAACGGCAACCCATTTGTAGGAGTAAAATTTTCAAGTTTCATCCATCGTGCAGACAACTAAATTCTAAGAGGCAATTTACAAGTTGAAATCGATATAAAAGATTTGCTTTGAATATATTTAATTGGATGTTGTCCACCTAGATGGTAAAATATGGGAATATGCTACCTTTTTTTCAATGCAGTTTTTTGCTATGCTATAAAGATAATAGTCGTGTTATTCACGAAGTAGATAAAATAAAATAACGAGTATTTTCAAATATTTTTTAGATTTAAAGAATAATTGAACCAACTTTCAAAAATTAAATTGAAAGAGTTTTAAAATAATTTACAAAAAGCTATTATCTGCCATCTTTTTCGCCTATACTTCTAAGTCATGATTTGTGTTAATTTAAATACTAAAATTTAAAGTCTTTCCATTTGAAAGGTTTTCACAACTGGAGCTGCTCAAGAACAGAATCCAAAAGAAAAGAAAGACTAGTTTTCTTGCATCAGAATCCAAGAGTTCAGAAACAAAACAAAACAAAGTTTGCAAATAGGCCTATTTGTCATTACGTACCTAATTACAACCCAAAAGTAAAAAAATCATACTGAAAATTCGACCCACCTCAGATGAAATTAGTTAAAAAAAAAAAAAAAAAATCAATATGATTTTTATACAAGAAAGACGTTTCTAGATTACATGTACATAAAAAAAATATAATAATTCTCACCAACCTGAATTGAAGTTACCGAAGAGCATTGACAAATTGGCAAAAAAGAATCAAAATTGATTCTACGTAAGAAATTAAAACACCACCACAAACGAAGCCGCATATGATGAAATCGTGGGATAGCAACCTCCATTGAAGGGGGGAAGAATCATCAAGGTTGCGTTCGCCCCAAACTACCGAGCTATATGCTTGACATTTTGAACTGAAATCCCTGCAAATTGGCACTTGGCATGAGCATAGGCCATTCGAAGCATTTAGGAAGTTAACGGGATAAGATCTCGGATACACGATTAGCAGCAATCTTAACGGGATAAGATCTCGGATATGCGATCTTGTGCATCGGGTGGAATCTCCCTTCCTGGAACCTGGACCTTGAGAAGATTGGCATACCTGTCAAAAGAACACACATCCATTGTTTAGGATCAACAGTTTCACAAGATCATCCTAATTAAGAAGAATGTGGACTGTTAACTTACTCTGTTGGTGTAAACAAATGCTCATGCTCCATGATAAAGGCAAGCAAGGCCTGCAGGAAAAAGTATTTGTCATGGTCAATAGAACATAATTAAAAATTAAAACCAATAGATTTTAATAACTAAATTAAACAATTTACCTCAAATGGCATGTTCAATAATTCATAGTAAGTACGCACACGATCTAATCTCTGTTGTATGACGTCGCTATCAACTGAAGGAATTGCTGCCAAGGCCTGTAAATTGTAAAACAAGATATGCAATTGAAAGCCTGTCACATAAATTTCTACCGATGGCTTTGAGATGAGCTGAATATCATCCAACTAAAGATTATTTTTCAATTGAAGGCAACGATGCAAGTGCCATAACTCGCCTTTTATAACCAAAGGTTACATAAAATCCTCACAATTTGGCTCAAGCTTACAAGAAAACTTTTGAGTAGAAACGGAACTCCATAACACCGCATAAGTTTATGCATCAATTAGAGAAATATTAAAACAGAACTAAAAAAAGAAATGTATGAAGAGGAAAGATGGAGTCAATGTTCCATACACTATATAGTTAAAAGACATTGCAACTTTTCAGCTTATTAATCCTCCAGCACATTAGTGGTACCGCTTTTTTAGCTGTGATTAATGCAATGTTGTGTTGAGATTAAGAGTGTCAAACCATTGACAAACATGAATTGGAGTATCATTGCACTCCAAACATAATGATTTTCAGGATATTTCATTCATTCCAGAACCGATATAATGTATATGATGTACCTGTTCTAGTGCAATTGAATTCCGGCATATCTGCTGAACGCCAAAGAGATTGATAGATTTCATGTCAGCTACCGCCTAAACATACATTCTTATCAGTGAGAGGGACCAACTGAGGAGGAATTAAATAAAAGCTGAAATCTAAGAAGTGACTCCCAAAAAGTCTTAAGGTATAAAAACACAATGAACATATGAACCTTAATAAATGTATTTGCTGCAATACTACTGATTCCACCAAATATGTAATTTCGCCTCAGTCCTGAAATAAAAGGTGCCATTTCCTCGTCTCTACGTGTTATCTATAGGTAAGAAAAGAAAATATGTGAGATCTTTTTTAAATGAGTAGACCCCCCTAGTGATGATATTTTCAGAACATGGTATAGATTTTTTAACACTACAAATAAAACTATATAGCAAGGAACAAAAGTGTCAAAATAAATTATGGATTTTCACTCCGTATATTCAACAACAGAGATGTGTTTGACATTTGAAGGCTAACATTCTAAGGTATCCTACAAAAATCAAGCAACCTCATGGGTTTGTAAAATCCCTTTGATTCGAGTACATTTTGATGCCCGGGCATCAATTATAAGATTCCAACAAAATGAACATGGGAAAACTCCGAGGGGATCTCTAGGATTCCTATCATACGAAATAGCTACAAAAAATGAAGTCACATATCCATTATTTAAATATCACCTACTCATCTTCAAGTATTCTTTCCCCACCTTATAAATTCCACCCTTTCCCAAAAATAAAATAAAGGGGAAAAGAAAATAATCAAATCTGTTTTAATAATCGCAACGGGAAGAGAAATTTTTATTAAAAATAAATAAATCTTTCACGTGATTTGATTAGAAGGAAAAAATCAAAAAAATCTAAATGGAAAACAGATGATGAATAAAAGGCGATTCAGGTTTTCCATCGCAGTCTCACCCTCGATATATATAATATATATTTGGGGTTTGGGTTCAGGGAGTATTTGTGAAATTATTATCCAATACTTAAATTTCATTTTTGAAATTATCCTCATTGAATTAGGAAAATTCTAGAATCTGCTACTGTCAATTACTGAAAAAGTGTTCTTTATTTTCATCATATTCAGCTTTCCTGATGCGAGAGTATCAAAAAGAAAAGATATTCAGTTACACGAGTCAAGAGTTTAATTAGTATTTGACCAAAGAGCTTCAGTAATTTTTTTTTTAATGAAATTACATAACCAGTTCAATTTGAACTGACATTTACCTATTCGATAAAAAATCATCTTGAACTGGGAAATCAATATGATTATTGCTTAGGCCATAATCAAGTGAACTTACCTGTGCAGTGAGGGAAATAATGAAGTCATCTGGCTCTTCTGCATCTTGGTTCTCCATATATTCCCTAGTCGTCATTTCCTGTTTCAATACTGGTATTAAAAATTTGTTTTCTTTACCTATCAAGAAAACTCCACAATTATTGGCAATTCACAAATTTCCAACCTGTAAATGGAAAAGTGTCTCTAGTTGCATCTCAATACGCAAAACCTTGAGGCAGTCAATAGATAATTTTCTATACTCCTCTGCAAATGATGCCAGATCCCGAGTAAATGCACTGTTCGTTCGGGTATGATGAGGCCGGCCATTAACTTCTGCTTGATATGAAGGTTTTAAAGTTGTTTGTCCTAACCTGTATGCAGACAAAAAATTGTTCATTTCCGATACTGCATATGGTTATCGAATTCATATTAAAAAAATCCACGAAAAATATTTCAACCTAAAAATGTGGCGCCACATTTCAAGTACGAAACTTCCATCAAATTACCCTTTTTGATATGAAACAAATTAATCTGTTTAAAATAGAAATTAAAGAATTGTATAATCCCATACAAAAAGTAACGAAAGCCTCAAAACTCCAAACTCTTTAACATGTTCATCTGCAATCTTTAACAATAACTAATAGACAATTAGCACTTTTCAACAGAGAGAAAGAACATTCAAGCATACATTGTTTCACAAGGCTAAATTCTTAACCCAAATGTGTTGTGCTTGTATGGAGCTGATAGGTTCTCTAGCCTACTTCGCCAAGCACAATGGCCTAGCAAAACTTATTGGTGAGACCCTCTTAGACAGCCTTCCACACCTATATGGTTCACAATGTAGGCTAGTACGAAAATAACCCCTCATCTCAACTTTCCCCAACTCTTTCTTTGGGACACAATTCATAACAAACCCCTACAATGTTCTTTCAACCCTCGTGGCACGAGAAAAGTACACCGAGTAACACATGCACACGTCAAGCATCACCACACGAGCAAAGCCAATTGGAAAACTCTTTCCCAATCTTTATATAACTCATATACAAAGGGATAATGTTCAAAGAATGTCATTCCCTCACTGGCAGGCCCCAAGGCATCCACCTTAGGATTCTCATAAAAAGAAGGTATGCAGTTCAGGATAACAAGGCCTTTTATAGCCTCTCTCTATTAGTTAAGCCTCCCTATGGCCTCAAACATCCCCATCGACGACCTCCATCAAGACACACACTTGATGAACTACTTGACTCTCTCCCAGGGTGATCTCACTCTCTCTCCAGAGGGTCTTTGCTGACGGAGACTTGGCCATGATTCACTTAAATAGATCACTGGAACATAAAATAAGTTGAAGAATAAACGTGTTGGAGCATAAAAAATATTAAAGAAAATTGGGGCAAATGCTACACAGCTTCCAAATAACTTTAAAATCAAGCCTACAATCATTGTCACAGATGTTGCAGATCTCTAAGAATATTACACCACAAATCTGTTTTCTATATCTATGTAACTCTGAGGATGGGTTATTTCTTGTGAAGGGGAAGTTTGAAGTAGGTTATCTTTTCGCATTAAAATGATTTATTTTATTGAATTACTAGTTTTACCATAAGTTAAATACATTGGTTATTAATAGGGCACTTACTAACTAGAAATGTTAGATGTCTTCGAACAGCATTGTAAGGTGGGTGTTGGAACTTCAGCACCATTGATGAAGATTTTTCAGAATTTAAATTCTATAAATTTAATCCCCAAGTATTCTTCATTTGTGTCTATTTTCCCAAATTATTAGGTCAGTCTTCAAGAAAATACAGTATTTTCTCTTTCTTCTGTATATATTTAAGTATACCAGAACTTTTAATGTTTCGTGTCCCTACTTTCTTAAAGGTATCACTCAAGTAATAAATTATACCAAGCAAAAAATTTAAATTGAAATGTGTTACTAAATCGAAGGTTCTCCTAAAAACCCCTGATGCACAGCACAAGCACCAATGATGATGTTAATCTCATAGATTGCCACAAAACAAGCATAGACGATGATATATACGAGCCACTCAGATCTGTGAAATGTGACACTACCCAACTCTTTGTTGAAACAGAGAAAAAAGTCCTCTATGTAATGTTTCAATGAGCGGCTTCTAAATCGTTTGAGCCAGAATTCAGTTTAAGTCTACCAAAAAAGAACGAAAAAGAAAAAAAAAAAAAAAAAGAAAAGAAAAGAAACATGCATGTACAACCAAACGAAGGAACTTACTTGTCAATAGAGTCTGCAACAAATTCCAGTGAGTCACTAAGTGATGCCAGCAAAATTAGTTTGTGATCATCACGGATTAGATACTCCTAAACAAGAATAGTTAACAAAACATGTAAGCTTCATTCTAATTTTATGTTGTCTCTGGAAGGGAAAGAGGCAGGCTATCAACTTCAAAATTCAAAGGCTGAACCCAAATGTACTTAGTTGTGATAACGAGCATATTATATCCAAACCTGCTTAATTGAGGGTAAGTTCAATAATAAATTGGAGAGCTCTAATTCGATCTCAACAGTTTCAGCATCAGAAGCATTATCTTCCAGGTTTAACTGGCTACTAAGAGTTGATAAACAAGCACTAGCTGGATCAAGTCGCAGTAATTTCTCAATATCGTGTCTCCCGATGAGCATATAACTCTGTTTTTCAAGAACTGCCTGGAATTATAACAACAGTTCTTCAGTGACACAAGGTGATTTGAAAAAAGAAATATGGTACAGTGTAATTGTAGTATCAATTCAACAAGGATTCCACCCCACCCACCCACAAAAAGAAAAGAAAAAGGAAGAAACTATCCATTATGACATGGATATAGATCGAAGGCAAAAAATAAATCTATCTCCCCCACGAAAATAGAACCAGACTTACAGTAAGCCACACATAAAGGCCAAGATCCTCAAGAGGAAGGAAAACTGGGGGGGTGGTGAAGAAAGTTTGTCAATAGAGAATAGACCAATAAGTTGGAGACAACCAGAGCCCTTGAAGAAAAAACGAGAGCAGACAAGGAACAAAAACACATGCCTCCATATACGATGTTCGACACCTTTCATATGTTCGCTCGAGGAAAGTTTGCACATACTTCACAAGGTCGCTTGAGAACTTGGGCATGGCTTGGGCCCAACCAATAACCTACAACAATTTGGTAAGTCCAAATCAGAAATTTTGAAGGCCAAACATCTGCATAAAATATCAAACTACAAATAAAAAAAGGTGAAATAATATTGCAAAGGAGGGAAGTCAACTTCTCCATTAGAGAAATATGGACTTGCCTCTCGCTCAAGGAAATCAATAGCCAATAGTCCTTGTAAGACTGGACGACCCCTCTCAACAGATGAATTATAAATTGCAGCAGTATGAGCCCTTGGGCGAAATGCAGCAGGACCTATAAAGGGGTCTTGAATTTAGAAATACAGTTCACCAGAAATGTCATAGGGCACAAGCAACTGACAATTCTCCGATCAAGTATCAAACTGAACATACAGGCAAGATTCTTCCTTCTTTTACAAAGCTACACCCTGTACAACTCTATTTGATCTCTTCATTGTATGCCCAATAGAAACCCATGTCCTCTATCGCATATATTGTTATGCCATATTAATTAAAAGTCGATGGAGAAAGCTCATGAGAACAATTGGAAAAAAAGAGAATTGCCGTTTCAGGATATTATTTTCATGGTTGGTACAATTCAGTCTGTCGTACCTATAATCTCATAGGACCTCCATCTTTACCCCCAACCTGCAGTAAACAGAAATTGCTTGGATGAACCTCTACAATGCTTCACACTATGCCTCAATTTCTTCTCACGTCAGTAATATTCTTATTTTTAAAAAATTATAAACAAATGGGGGTTAACTTTTTGAGGCTTTGTATTGTTTTTGGGGTGGTTCTGTCCTGTTTTCCCCGACACACAAATAAAACTCTTGTACTTTTGATGTAGGTTAGTTAGATTATTTAGGGTTCTCTTTGTAAATTAGCTTTACTAGGGTTCTCTTTGTAATCTAACTTAAGTATTTTGTTTTATTTGTTTTCTTAGTTAGGTTGTTAGTTAGTTACTGTGGTTAATATGATTAACCACCCTTGTAATTAAAAGCCCATTAGCCCATTAGCTAAGCCTATATATAAAGGGTAAGGCTCCCCCATAAGGCTTTTCGGCTCCACCAACTTTCATCTTTCTTAACCAAAGTCTCTGGTGGCTGTGGTGCTCAGCATACATCTTTTATTTCACCAGGAAAAAGCGTGACTTGAATTCTTAACATCTCATGCATAGTATGAAAAATCTAATGCATGTTCACAAAACTCGTTGCACTTAAATCTGAAAATTATTGGCCAACGATTTCACACAATAAATGTCTTAAAACTTCATTCAAGTTGCAATCCTCCAGTAGTTTTTAGAAGGAGAAGCTAAGAGATCAGAGAACTTGCTTGAAATAGCTTGTTGTACACTTTTTCGGTAGTCTACAAACATAGTCGGCAAAAAGTGGTCCTTCACAAAATTGTCCAGAAAAGCAAGCAATCCATCATTCCTGTAATTTCAGGAATCAAATAACAAAAATCAATAATAATGCAGAACAAAGGATAATAAAGGGATTCTGAAGATAATGTATTTAGATGAACCAAATACCAGCCATGAATACTAAATTATTTCACAAATAAATGTAAATAATATATTTTCACTATCATATACATATACTTACTTGATGCATATAAAAGTAAACTAAAAGCACATGCGCACACAATGGATAAAGAGCAAATAATGAGTGCTGCAGAATAAGTTGTTATAGATTGTGTCATCTCTTGCCCTACAACCTGCATAGGCTCTCTACAATTGATAACTGATTTTTAGATACAGTGAATATTTCTCAAACAATGCAACTTGTCCTAATATTAGCTGATCATCAAAGCATGTCATCTTTTAACCATGCCAAGCTCTCCATGTTCACACATGAAGAATAGACAAAGAAAGTAACCATGCAATGAATCATTAGCCATCTCATGTGGAGATTCTTTTAAAGTAGCATCTTGATATAAGCAAACTATATTTTCCACCTTTTAAAACTTACCCGAGCTGCGAATACTTTTCTGGAAGCATTTTAGCAACTTTATCTGTGAACTGCAGAAGCCATCAAAAATGTCAGGACAGAAACCCATTTAGACTTGTTTGTTCATATTTGATCGTCTGTATGAATAACAATCAGAAACCTGAAGAACTGGCCGGTATATGGCTGCTGCCAAATAAAAGCCCTGTTCAGGCAAGACAGCTGCTGATCCATAGCCTTCTTGTGATACATTGGGGCCCTTCCTACTCCAACCATGGCGAATGAGATCCACACCTTTATAATAATTAAACAAAATGAAAAAATAAAAGATTTCAGTAGGAAATACAAAAATGGAAGGAGTGAAAACACACAGACAACATGATAAATAAAAACTGTATTGAATGAGTATCTATAGAAGGTATCTGCTCCAGTGCTCCCCTTTTTCCATCACTATAGTAGTATAGCTATTCTACCCTCATCTCCAATTGGAGAGGCTTTTCGTAAATCCCACTCTTGGGGTATCCCCTTTGTAATCCAGATTCCATACTATCAATGAAATTGTTTCTTATCCAAAAAAAAAAAAAAGAAGAATATATATAGAAGGGCTAGATCATCAAGCTCCAAACCACAAGGTTGTAACTAGCCATCTGACAGCAACATAATCAATCAAGAACTCTCGAAGAAATGGAATTCAATAATTTTATAGGTGTCAGAGTATCGTTGCTGAAACGACTCCAAACGACTTGTCAATTTAAGAAAAACAAAAAATTCTTGTTTTGCATGTAGTAATATCCATACCCACCTTGGTTAGGAACAGATATCGTAGCATCTGTGAAACGAAAAGCGAAGGTGAGACCATCATCTGCCCCATCCCTGCAATTCATTTGCATAAAAATGCATTTTTGCGATAAAAATTCAAGAAAAACAAGTAAAAGCACAAACATGAGGAAATTTACTAGAATATCATTCTCAAACATTAAATGTGTGAATATTGTACAAACTACAAAATCAGTAAGAACAAATGCAATTACGATTGACATGCTAAAAATGTGAAACACAACAAAATTTTTGTTGCACTTGAGTAATTTAGAGAGAGAGAATACCCATACAGGTTTTGTAACTGGACCAAACAATTCAACAACAACGAAGGAATAAATCACAAAAAGACCTTTCCAATATCCAAAGATGTACCTAGAACAAAACCCTACAACTATCATCCATAGAATAAAAAAAGTAGGTTTTTTATAAATTTTTTAGAAAAGAAAAAGAAAAAAGATTCAGACCATCCGAGATCAGAAGAACCCAAAAGTTGGTTGTTTTTTTCTTTAAATTGAATGCCAAAAGATTTCTATTCAAAAAGAAATCTCGATGACCAGAAATGTTTTCAATAAGAAAAAAAATCAAAGAATGAACCACCAATTAAGGCATTCCACCTGACTATTACACATCCATTTTCCTATTTTAAATGAAATCAAAGTTTTCCTAGAAGAAATGGCAAATTCTAATTTCACAAGAACAAGAAGGACTATGATAGAACCCAAATGTATTGGCATATGAAAGATATCAAAACAGTAAGATAAGCCAAGTAATTTGAGGAACTTGAACCCTCCCTATCTTGAGCACTCTCACTCAAGCCCTAAACCAAACTCACTTAATCCAATGCCCCCTTCCCCTTTCCCACTCACCCTATTTATAACCAAATACCTTAACAAACTCCCTAATTATTTACTAATATACCCTTAATACCAATCCTATCAGACTACCAACAGAACAGATCAAGCTTTTTTTTGATATATTCATTTCATAAAATTGGTGAAGAAGCATCTGTAAAACAGTTTTAGACAATTGAGATAGATTGATGCTTGTTGATTGTTCTTTAATTATTTTTAAAAAGAAAAAATCCAGGAGCACATGGAGTAATAAGAAGATTTACTGCTAAACTTCATGGTCACACCAAATCCAACCTTGACATCACAACCCGTGGCAGATCCAGATTTGGGAGGGATGGGCTTCACTATCTTGAACAAGTTTTAATATTTCGAGATAAAATTAAAAAAAAAAAAGTAATGAACCAAAAAAATTTAAAACAAGTTTATTCATTTTTATTTATATTTGATATAGAAAATCAAATTTAAAGGAGAAATTAAAACAAAATTATAATATTACATACTAGTTGTTATTTCATATTTATAGATATATTGTAGATAATTTTTTTAAAAGGAAATATAACATAATTTAAAGGGAAATTTTCAGTTTATACTCCTAAACTTATCAGGTTGTATCAATTTTTACCATAAATTTTCAGTTTCATCAAATTAGACTATAGACTAAAACAAGTGTTTTTATCCTCTATTCAATTTCCGTTAATTCACACACTAATTTTAATAAAAAGCTATGTAAAAATCTCGGTAAACTCACTAATTTCTATAAAATCAAATTTTGCACAAATTTAAGTTTGTTTACCTCACAAATTAACTATTGAACAATTTTGCCAAAACTTAAAAATTTCAACAAAAATGTAGCTTTAATGTCGCTTTTCATTAAAATTCTGTTAATTTTGTACTATAAATAAGTTTTATAATTCATTGAACGCATATGAGAATTCTTAAATTTATAAAATATAAAAGTTAAAAATATATATATATAAAAAAGGAGTTTTTTTTAGTTTAAAAAAAAAAAAAGAAAAGAAAAAAAAAAAAAGAAGAGTTTTTTATACCCACGTGGCCCCTTATGTATAAAAAAGTAGAACCTTTGCCTTTGAGGAGGGGGGGGGGGGGGGGGGGGGGGCAGCTTCAAGCGATTTTTCCACTGGAGAAAATGGGAATTTGTAAGTTGAAGTGCCAACTTTTAATACTAAGACTAAACAAGCAGAAGTTCAGAGGGGCTCAAGCCCCTGGGCCCATGCATGCTAGCTCCGCCCCTGATCACAACCAAAGAGTAAAGGAGCAAACAGCAAGACCGTCTTTATATATTGCCAGTACTAGAGGCAAGAATCTATCAAGAAATTACATCTCTGAAGCCACCTTCAGAGTCCAGATGTTAAATTATAAATCCAGAGGACCAGACAAATAAGCAATGAAATTTAGAAAAATGATAATAAAGTAGAAATAAGCAAGATAAAATATGCTGAAGGTCGATAAAGAAGCTTAAGTAAATGTGCCAAAGGTTACATGAAGATAAAGTATGAACAAATAATCAAATGAAGATAGAAAAGGATTCCAAAATATGCTCAAGAATGGTCAAGAAGATCAATTTAATACATGCCTCTTTTCTTTGGAGGGCACCTTGCTTGCAAGCCTAGCTGTTTGTACAGCAGCATCAGCTGATGCTGCTTCAGGAGTTGCTCGCAGAATCTCACAAATGAGTTGCTGACATTCACTCTGTTTCATAGCCGAAGAAATGTGCATACATAAATTTTAGATACCAAGTTTTTTTTTTGTAGAGATATCACCAACCACATGCTTCACTCCCCTTCAAATTTGAGGGTTCTACAACTATATAAACTTATAAAATTCACACCCCGCATTGAAGTGCTCAACACAAGTTCTTTTGTAATTACTCCACTTACACCATCAACCTAGACTGGAGGATTTTTGTTTGACCCATATACTTCTTTGGAGAAGGGCCATCTTGTCCCTTTGTCCATTTAGGTTGTTTGGTTTTGGCTTTGGCCTTCTTTTTTTTCTTAATTTATAATTTAAATTTGTTTTAAAGAAGAAAAAGAAAGACACTGAGAGAGAAAGAGAGTAAAGTTACACGATTACCTGCAAAACTGTCAAGGCAAAGCCTATAGTATAACCTCCAGTGACTTGAGATGCTTCAGAGTCCGGATTCCAATTATCATCAGTTGGCATTGACTTTGGTGTATTCATATCTGCTTGTCGTGATGCTTTTGCTTCCAGAAGCTCCCCAACAACAACATGATTCTCTGCATGATCACTATTGGCAGTTAAAACTGAGCATTTTGGGGAGAAAGAAAGACAAAAAATATGAAAAATGTTTTCTGACCAAATATACGAACAACAGTTTCCAAAACAGAATCAAGAAGATCTCTCGCAGAAATCTGTGCTTTTCCCATAGGAGCCATCACAGGTGAGACAGGGCTCACTGCAACCAATGTCCCAGCCAGTGGAATGCCATTCTGGCACTTATGTTTTGGTACATGGAAACTTCCTAACTGTCCCTTCATAAAATGAGCAGCAGTCTCAGATCGAACAGCCTGTCCAAATCCTAACCTTGAAGAATTTCTTTGTTCTGCATAAACTTTGATTTTGGAAGTTATTATCTCATGGATCGTTGGTCGTAATCTTTGGCTGTCAAATAAGAAAACATTAAAGAAGTTGATAGATCAAATAAATTGGAATCACACAGAAATAGATTTAGTGCTTTTCCAGGCACAATAGATTAAATCGTGTAAAAGAAATAAAAGCAATAATTACGAACAAATGAGCTCTGGAGAAAGAGTAAGAATATTCCTTGAAGCAATAGACTAGAAGCAATTTTTAAAAGATTAAGATTCGAGAAAATGAAACGCTAAAAAAGTGCAGAATGAACATTCATCTAAATGATAGATCTGAAACAATTTTTACTTTATTAAGATTCTCTTGTCCTGAATTATATCCCAACTTTAATGGTCAATATCCTGCGCCTGCCAGCTAGTACCCAATTATACTAGCTGTACAGTAAACAGTAAACGAGTTAGTAATAAATTAGGCAACCTGATGGATAATTACATAAAAAACAAAGGTTTTTTTTTAATCTTTGATTGATAAGAGGCAAATAGTACAAGCAGAGGGAGCTTATATAAGAGCTCTGCCAGTTTGCTAGAAGCAAAGTAAAAGGATAATTACAAAACAATTTCGATTTGAAAGCCCATGGAACTGAAAAGTAGTTAACAACTTAACATCTTCCTTGAGATGATTAAAGGAGTGCTCTATGCCACAAAAAAAAATGCCTATCTCTATCTAGCCAAATAGCACCAATAGAAAGGAGGCACAAAGTTTGCTTCTGGAGTGAATGACAAATAGGGCTTGAGAAGTACGGGAACATAGCAGCCTTAATGTCTCTATGCTAGACCCAAGGAATTTTTTTTTTATGGGAAACAGTAACATTTCATTGATAAGATGAAATACAAAAGGATGAAATCTTATCCAATGGAAATACAAAAAACTTTTCCAATTGGTCATGAGAGAAGATAAGCTATAGTTACAAAAGGGTGTAATTAGTTTACACCAAGAGAGAGCCGAAAAAGAAATTGAAGTGCGGATGGAGTGAGTGTCTAATTCCTTATCAGTAAAGATACTTGAATTGCGCTTGATCCACATAGACCAAAAGAAAGCCTGGATAAAATTCAGACATTTCCTATCTCTTTTGAATGGATGACCATTGAACACATGAGAAAGGAAAGCCTGCATATCAAAGGGAAAGACAGTCTGCCAACCAAAATATTATAATCTAGACCCAAGGAATATTGAAATCTTTGTAGAAGGAAGACCAAAAATGGGAAGCGATTGGGCAGGATATGAACAAGTGGTTCATGTCCTCCCCATTACGCTTGCACAAGGAGCACCAAATGGGATAGAGAGCTCTAGTAGGATTTTTCTTTTGAACTTTATATGTGGTGTTGATAGCACCCAACAATAAGACCAGAGAAAAACCTTGAACTTTTGGGGGAGCTTTGCAGTCCAGAAAGTCCTGCACAAGAGGGGCAGAGATTGTTCATTAGTTGAGAGAGGAAATCCACCAAAGATTTGACAGAGAAAATGACCTCTCTCTAGAATCCAAGAAAGATGGTCAGGTAAGGGAGTGAGATGGCGGTAAAAGTGTTCCAGTCATCTGCATCTCTGCCTCTAATAGGTCTTCCTAAGGAAACTGCCCACTGATCACAAGTGTTGGTGTCCTAGTGAAGGGATAATGCAAAGAGTTTAGGTAATTTGAGTTTAAGGTAGCCAAAGCCCGACCAATTGTCATGCCGTAAATAAGATTTAGAACCATCCCTTGTTTTAATAACCATGAGGCTGTCGAAAGTGCTCTTGTGTTTGATAATGCCACCATGGACTTTTGGAGCTAGCATGCTTACAAAGAGTGGGAAGGTTACTTTTTTTTTAAAAAAAAAAAGAGCCTTGAGATTCGTATGCCTCACAAAACAAGAGCCTGAAGATCATGAGCTTCTATGTTTTTTGCCTTCAAAATCTCAGTCTCTACCTTTACTTTCTTCTTCTTTGTCGTTTCATCTGCTACAATTGTCTGATTCGTAATCCAATGGCAGAACGAAATGTTTGACATTTTCTAATATGACATTGGCATCAACATTGAAGAAACAGCCACGGTGTTTGGCATCAATAACCAAATCTTCCCAAACTGAATTACTATTTGATAGTGTTTTGAAATTCCCCAATATCCACAAACAGTATCTAGTTCTTGTAAGAGTGACATTTGCTCTTTGATTACTCGACAAAAACCTGATCGACAATCCTCTATTTGATCTGGCTATGGAAAATAATAATGATATTTTCCACCCCATCTTAAAACCCATCAACTGAACTCACCTTGACTGTAAATCCACTAGAATTGTATTTCCTCCCAGTTTTCTGTTGAATGGCAACAACTTGAGCTGAATAGGGGGAGACCACAACAATGCTGATCGTTTCTTTTGAGTGAAGACATGCTTTGGACAAAGTATGAACAATTTTGAGCACACGACTAAGGTTGGCCAGAATGTATTGGCACTTATGAACTTTTTCCAAGAGACCTGAGCTGGAGTCATGGAACTGCCAAAGTCATTTGGTGAGGAGAGCTCTGTTTTTATTGCCAGTCGTGCCAATACCAATACCACACCAATGCTGATCATTTCTTTTGAGCAAAGAGACAAGTAGTATAATGGAATGCTCGACGGAATTGAGTTGATGAGTTAAACGCCCAACATGTGATAGATTAAAATGCTTCTATCTATCGAGCTTGTTGAGAATTTTGTCTATGACAGGTTGCCAAAAAGATGATGATTTAGGATGACCACCTAAAAGAAGACCGAGATATAGAAAAGGTAGACTTTCCACCTTACAATTAAGTCTCTTTGATAACAATTTAAGAGACCTTTGAAAAATTGGAGAGCCTTTTTGTAACCCCAAGGGGCTTCCCTTTTTTAATATTTCACCATATCAAAAAAAAAATTCGTTTCTTACTTTTAAAAAAATAAAATAAGAAAACCAAATTCATGAAAAAAAAACATACAATAATAGCAAGTATAAGATTTCTTTCAAAGCTGCTAATGCAAAAGCATCAAATTCAGGTGAAAACAAAAAAGATTTGACAAGAAACAAACCATATGATAGCACCAGCAGCAGCAACTTTGCCAAGCATACACAGACACTCAATCATGGTCTGCAAATACTTCACATGAAGCGGAGCATCAAGCTTCTTTATTGTTTCCTACATCCAAAAATTTATAGGAACTCAGCCACAGAGTCGAGGGAAAAATTATAGGATCAAACTGTAAGACCACAAGAAAGCTCTGATCTTTTTTCCAAATGAGAAGATAAGAAATATTTCATACTAGAAATTCATCTGGAATGGAATTTGAAAGCCATGTTGGCAATTGACGTGTAGTCAGTTTTGCCTCCTTTAACCCACCATCTCCACCATTTACCCTTGCAAAAGTTGACTGGCTGTCTGAGGCAGCCTCATCATTTAATTCTAAAGTACTACCTTCCTCGTGGCCATCAAAAGATGACCTGGAAACAAGGCAAGACAACAATAATGAAAATAACATCATTCCCTCACGGACATCAGCAACGTTTAATTCAGAATTAATGTTGCATTATAATGGTTGGAGCACATATTAATGATCTCTGTTCGTATAAATGCAATTTTACAATCCAAAGAAAATTAATGAATTATACTGTGTAAGAAAGCCCTAGATTGAAGGATAGATTGCTTGCTCTATGGAATAGCAGACAAGAGAGCAGTCTTTGCATATGATACTGTGAAAGAAGGCCCTAGATTGAAGGAGATATAATTTGCATATCAACATAAATAAATAAATCTCAATTATAATGTAATCCAATGAGATTTCGTGGGTAGCTCATTGTTTTGGTGGCCATGTTTCCTCCCTCCATGTGAGCCCCACCAAGTTTGTGATGTAGTGTAACCTTTCAAAAATATAATAATAATGTAGCCCACAAGAACATACGGATTATAAATACTACATTGTACTAAACAAGAACGACCTAAAACAAATTGTTCAAGCTCATGAAGTCAATGACAAAGCATAATTATTTTGCATCGGTCATAAACATGGTAGCCATCAAAATTGGCTAAATCAAGAACTCTGAAAAAATACCAATTTACAAAATGAACAAATAAATTATAGAAACCTCTATCAAAACAGTGGGGAAAGACCACTACTTTCAATTGGGAAGGTAAAGTAGTAGCTACAGATGAGGTCAGGAAGGAGAAAAAAAAGTTGAAGAAAGTTTGAGTAAACTCTTACCCGTCATCAACCGAACCTGTTCTAAATGATCCATCTACATGAATGCCAAACTGACTGTCACCCCTCTGTGACCTGGTTCTACGAGACAGAGATTGTGAGCTATTCAAAGACAAAGCAACAGCTTCAGCAGTTGGTACTTCATCGTCCCTTTCCTGCATGATTGAGGCTGCTGAACTGCAGAAAAGTATTAGATTAGAAGCAACCTTGCATCAACAAAAACCAAATGTTAGCTAATATGTAATTACACAACCACATAGTTCGAGCAAGTGGCTGAAAGACTAAAAAAAAGGCAAAGAGAATTGCTTTGCCTACAACTTTTCTTTTCTTTTGTCTTTTCTCCCTTTGAAAGATAAGAAGTAACTTTGCCAAATGCTTCTTATCCAGAAAAGAAAAAAGATCCTTTGTTAATTTATGACGCACCAAAAATGGAGATTTTTCAGAGGACTTTTATTTAATTTTCTTTCCTCTAACAGAGGTGGCAACTTTCTGAGGTCTGACACAACTCAAGTAGCTAAAATCCCGAAGCACCTTAATGAATTAAGTTGTACCAGACTTCCTTTTCTGATGAGTGACAGTGAACATTTCATTATAAAAAAGTGGGGGTACACAAAAAATGACAAGGAGATAAGATCTCTACTCCCAAGCACTAAAAGCCATCCATAAAAAACGCCAATCCAAAAGGAAAGCTTACATTCAGGAAACGAAGAAATAGCTTCACCAATTTTTTTTTATAAGAAATATATAAAGGAGTATATTCAAACCAGACAAAAAGGGCAGCCTAAGTGCTGGGGTAGATTTTTTATTTTTTATTTTCTTTTTATTTGAGAGGAACACAAATATTTCATTGATTTATGAATATTACAAAAGAGGGCAAAAATAAACTAGAGCCCATCAATGGAGTCACAAAAAGGACATCCATTTGGCCAAAACAAATATTTCATTGTGAGACTAAAATAAAAAACAAATAGTCATGAATAAGCGGGACAAGAATTCACACACATAAAAAAAAAAAAAAGCAAATACAAAAATAACATCCCATTTGTTTATCTCAGATATGGTTCGAGCTCAATTGTTTTTACCTACAATAAGCCATTAAGAACAATGATTGAAATGCTACGAGGTAATGCACCTTTTAAGTCCCAATCTTTAAATCCAACTAAAGAAGGTGAAATCAAGAACTAGTTTGAAAATTTAATTAAAAAAACAAGAGACAGAATTCAAATATTCAAAAGTTATTGGATTGAAATATAAACTGAGTCAAAATTCAAAAAACCAAAACAATATTTGTATTGTAACATACTCTTCATTTTCATCTTTTTAAGATTAAATTCATAATTTTGTCTCTAATAGTAATATACATCAAAATAGTAATTTCATCAACTCTGGCTGCAATGGTGTGTTCTTTGTAAGAAGCAGGAGGAGGACCTCGACCATCTCTTATGGGAGTGCCCTTTTGTTTGCTCCCTTTGGAGTCGGTTTTTCAAGACCATCGGGGTTGTTATGGCTCGTACTAGAGGGTGTTGCTTTATGTTTGAGGAAGTTCTTCTGAACCCTACTTTTCACGATAAAGGAGTCTTATGGCAGGCTTGCTTCTTTGCCATTTTGTGGGGCATTTGGCTTGAAAGGAATAGTATAATCTTTAGAGGGGTTGAAAGATCAAGTGAGGAACTTTGGGAGGTGATTAGATTCAACTCATCTTTGAAAGCGTCTGTTAATTGGGCTTTTTGTAATTATCAACTTGGCATCATTCTTTTGGACCGGGTTCCATTCTTGTAATTAGCTTTGGAGTTTTTTGTTAGTGGGCTTTTTTTTTGTATGCCCTTGTATATTCTTTCATGTCTCTCAATAAAAACTCGGTTTCTTATCACAAAAAATAATAATAAATAAACAAATAATTTATTTCTTTATTAAAAAAAATGAACCACAACCAACAATTCGAGAAAGTATCAATGACCAGTATCTCCATCATAAATACACATGTACAAACACCTACAAGGGGAGGAAAAAAAAAAAAGAGGAAGAATCGGTAATGATGCCATCATTTGGTTTGCAACTTACAAATTAACACAAGTCACAAGGTAATGCTAGTGGGGTACATAAGTTGACGTCAAACCAAAAAAAGAAAAAGAAGAAGAAATCAAATACCTGTAATCACCCTTATTGTAAAGATGGGCATGCAAATCCTCCAAAACTTTATAAAAAATAACTCCCCGTAATTTCGTCAACTCTGATCGCACATCTTGAAGTGCACCAACCTACATGTGAATTGGTGTCATCACAGTGTATCCACGATAGAACAAGCAAATCAACCTTCAAGTACTAGAAATAACAACTATATGTGTGTCCATGAGGAACCAAAAGAGAGACTACTGGAGCATTAAGTTGAAACAGAACTTACAGGGGATGGAAGAAATGAGCATACTCTATTAAATCCTAGGTTCAGATTTTCAAATCATGATACTAGCCCCTAACCCAGTTCACCTCTCATAAAGTGATGGAAATTAACTCCCTTTACCCACTCTCTCCTCCCTTTTTCTCTCTATCCCTTTTCATTCCTCCCATCTCTCCCCCCCAAACACAGAGCAATAGTCACACCAGAAAGGAAGTGATGGATATAAATATTCCTGTGGGCACCAAAAAAGTTGGCAGTTAAAGTTTTCTTAATAAACTTACAGTTTGAAGACCTTCTCGCTCAAGCATTAATGCAGATTGAACATGTAGCTGAACTGCTGCATAAAATTGCTTTTCTGCAATCAGTTTCTCAATTCGCCCGGGAACCTGAGACATGTTTCAGATGAATATTATGCCTGTCCACAACTATTGAGAATGAATGACAACAGTTTTCTACTAAAATTGAACACATTTTTTAATCGAAGACCTTCCAAGGTAGAATATATTATGATTTATGGCATACGATCACGTTCAGAAATCAGTTTTCAACAATTTACAGATTTCAGATAACCACTGTTGGTGATGTAAACATTTAAAACCAGAAAAATTAGAGACATACCTTAGCAATGCCCTCAATTTGATCTAGAAGGGATATTATGTGACGCAATGTAACTGAACGATACCATAGCTGATGCAACTGCTTATTGCGGGCACTGAAACTTCTTTTTGTATCAGCTAAATCAACCTTCAAAACTGCAATACTTTCGGCCGATTCACTAAATAACCTCAATATCTGGAGAAAAATCAATTTCAAAAATTTAGTCAGCTAAACCCAGTCAATCTTGCATCATCACTCAGCTAGAAAAGCCTAGAACAAGATTTAGTTTTACAGCGAATTATAGACAATTCTACAACAAATACAAAAGAGAAGGGGGGAAATTTTCTGAAGAGTTGTATAACGAATTACAGAGTACAACAAATACGAATTATGGAGAATCGTGCATCACCACTCCAGATATTTTTTTAATGAATGAAACGAGATACTGGTTAGACCAAGGAAATCTCTATGCTGCTGATGATGGGTTCAGCTAAAAGAAAATATGTCTCAAGATTATCAACTAATTGGAAGGACAAGAGAACATTTGAATCCCTAATCAGGGAGTAGAGGGAGCATGCAGGTACAAAAAAGTCTAAATAAACCTGGGAGTAATTTTGAATGGCTTTGTTGAAACCACTGTGAAAAGCATGCACCACTTCATCCACAACTTCCTCAATAACATCACTCTGCTCCTTTAAAATTTGTGCTTCCCCTTCACGATCTTTAGACGTTAGAATATGAACAACATGAGGAAGTGAATCAAACCGTGCAGCAGCCCAACTCTCATCTACTCTCGAAAGTTCATCCTTCAAATACTGCATTTAACATAAATACACAAATATAAAGATAATTTGCACATGACCTCTAGGACAATGTCAATTTTGATGTTTGATATTTAACAAAAACTGTTCCTCTCAAAATATATATATATTTAACAAACTGGGGTCACACGTCATTGTCCACACTTCAAGAAAACAAAAATTTTCATTTCAGCATTTGCTAAGAAAATTAGAAAATCTTCATCAGTTGGGTAGTTAAATGTTCAGGAAGTATCAAATAAGTATGTCTTGTGTTTTTCTTTACTCAGAATGGCAAATACACGTAGATGAAATAAAGGAAAGAATATACCAAAAGGAAGAGCAATAAGTCCCACATAGAAAGCCAAGAACAACTTGCAATAACAAATACAATTAAGAACATAAAAGATGAAGGCAAATCACCAAAACAACTAGGAAAATAAATCCATGATAGAGTCAACAAATAAACGTTCTGCAAACAACTTCACTCCCTCCTTATCCCAAAAAATGTTATTGTTACTTTCTCTCCGAATACACCAAATATGGGAGGACATATTTGTACAAATGCAGTATATAGTTGAAGCCTTTACATAGAATTTTTATAATTACTAAGTTTATCTCATTATCCTTGATTGGAATTGTTTTTTTATACCCCTGCTTGGGAAGATGCCTGCCACTCTTTTGTGCTCTCGTACTCTCCGTATCAGTGATGTTTCTTAACCCCACCCCCCACCCCTCAAAGAAAAGAAACCATAATGAAAGAAGAGGGAGACGCCACAAAGCATGCAAGGCTCACTACAGGATTTCCCAATTGAATATTGTAATTAATTTTGAATTTTGGCATTTCTTATATGAAACGAGACGTGTATTAATAAAAAACAATGGGATGTATAAAAAGAGGAGATGAGATATCCCTGAAAGCCAAGGGATTACAGAAAAGACTCCCAATTGGCATATATGAACGAAAAACTATAATTACAAAAATCATTATAGCGGGAGCACCAAGATGAAGAATGAAACTTGACGAAGTTCCAAAAGCCATCACTAGAAGCTTTCTCCTCTTGAAAAGTTCTCATATTCCTTTTAATCCATCATTTTCAAAGAAAGGCCGCCACTGCATTGAACCATAAAATTCTGGAAAGACCACCAAAGTAGGTTCCATAGATAATCTGTAACAAACCACTGGAGTTGTGTTTGGGAAAGACAGACGACAAATTGAAGGTTTTGAGGAGCCTATACCTACACTTTGCAGCAAATGAGCAGAAGAATAACAAATGCTGACTATCTTCCCCATATTTTTTGCACATCACGCACCACAAAGGAGACAAACCAATTTGGCATTCTTTTTTGCAATCTGTTGTAAGTGCTTAGTTTCTCCGGAGCGAAAATACATAAAAATAATTTTACCTTCTTAGGGATTTTAAACTTTAAGATGAAATCAACAAAGGGGCTGCTGATAACTTCAGAGGTACTACTTAACTTGCTGACCATGGACTTGATAGAAAATTTACCTTCTTTTTCAGGGGTCCACTTTTTGCAGTCTTCTCTATCATTGAGGGTTACATTTGTGAGCAAGCTAAGGAGGGAAGTCCATTCCTTCGATCTCCAGCTCAGTATAATTCCTTCTAAATTTGAGATCCCATCAAGCAGAAGAGACTGACCAGCATTACGAGACAAGAAAATCTTTGGTATCTGTTACTGGCTTTCGGTAGAGGAATCCAATCCTTGTTGGAAGCTCCATATTAACTAGCGACAATGACCCTTCATAAAGCATTCTTCTCATTTGTTGCACTTTATCGTACAACCAGGAAGTATTTTAAGAGTAGAATTCCCACATTGCTTCAGAAGCTACCTCAAGTCAACCATGCACAGCATCAAAAGTACTGGAGAATTAATCATTCTAAAACTTGCTACAAGCTTTTTATGTAACAAGAAACAAAATTTTCATTGATTAGTGAAAAGGACAACATGTTCAGAGATACAAACTCTTGGAGGAGTGGAAAAGGGCAAAAATATAATATAAATACAAAAAAATATCTATAAGGGGTGAATAAAAGCATCCCAATTAATACAAATATCACAAGGAGAATAAGACTCAAGCTATTAATCAATGAACTTTTCCTGCTGTACAGAAGGAGAATAGAACTTGCTACAAGCTATTACTCAAACACAAATTTAAACCTCCAAATATCCTTCTGTACACCAATATGACCTTATACATGTTTGCATTAAAGAACTTTTCCCTTTTTGGACATGGAAAAATATAAAGATAAAATTGATGGACAATTATATAACAATACGTGGAAGGAATGAAGAACCATAACTCATATAACACCAAGAAACTACATGAAAATGAACGTCTAAAAGAGGACTCACAGCTTTCTCGGGAGGAACTGGCAAGCCATCAAAAATTCCCATTTCAAGCCTTTACCTAAAAAAGAGCAAGCAGGTAATCGTTAGAGCACAACTCAAGTCATTCAACTGATTGTTGAAACCAAGCTGAAAGGGCAAAACAACCTATTATAACAACGAACTAAAGCAAAACAGCAGAGTATTCACTAATAACATTCCTAAAACGAATTAGGTCAATGCAGGTATTTTGAGGGACTGGCAAGCCATCAAAAATTCCCATTTCAAGCCTTTACCTAAAAAAGAGCAAGCAGGTAATTGTTAAAGTGCAATTCAAGTCGTTCAACTAATTCTTGAAACCGAGTGGAAAGTGCAAAACAACCTATTATAACAATTTTCCTCTCCTCCTTGAGAAGCATATGTGCTCTACAGGAAATAAACAATATGCAGCACGAAACTAATTTGAGAAACTAATTTCATTTATAAAATTAAAATTACAAAGGGTGAAACCTTGAACCATTTAAGGAAGCAACGAAGATTAAATGCCTCCTTGGCATAAGCATTTTTTGTAATGGGATCAAACTTACGGATAAAATTCTACAAATTTTTGACAGACAAACGTTGTAGGGGTTAGGCCACTCACGGATATCAAAAAATAATAATAATAATACTATGTAAATGTCACAAATTCCCAAGTTACAGCAGACTACAGTAGATGAGGACCAACCAGAAAGGGAGGGAAAGCAGCCGGAGACCTATATTTACACAAATTACAGCAAGCTCAGAACATAAATTAAAACAGATTGCATCAACTAAAACCATTCAAAATAAAAAAGTACACCCAGCAACCAAAAACCAGACCCCACGTCAGAATTCTCGGAAAACATTCCAATTCCGACAAAATGATAAATCACCAGCAACCAGCAAATCCACCAGCATTCTCACCCATTAAACGGAACTTAATTCGAACAACCTCGAGAGAGATCATGAGAACACACCTTAATCAAGAGACATTGACTGAACGTGGAAGACTGAAGAAATGAGATCACAAGGGACAGAGAGAGAGAGAAAGAGAGAATTCAATATGTTGCTCGTTTGGAAACCGACAGCCTTGATAGACCCAAGGTAACAATTGACACTGCACACCCGATGAAGAAAGAGAGCGAGAGATTACAGATTGAGTGCCACCGCGGTTGGATGGGTTGATTCTCCGACCGACGACGGAGATGGACTAGGAATGCTGATGAGAGAGAGAGAGGAAAAAAAAAAAGTTGAATTAGTGCTCTGATTTTGCTCAGAATCAGAGAAATGGTGATGAAGAAGGAAATTGAGTTGATCTGCCGATTTTGCCCTAAAGCCACAAACGGTGAATAGAAGAAATTTCAACCGCGTGGCGTTTACCAACGAGGGCAGCGGGAGGATTTTTTTCTTTTTGTTTTTTCTTCAAGTCCAGGGGCCTGAATTTTTATATGTATAGTTATTGGTATTTACGGTTTCGGCCCGTCTTAATAAATAAACTAATAATATATTTAACATAAATAAATTGCACATTTGTACTCTTTTTTTTTTCCACTACTTAATTGTACATTTTTAACTGAGAAATTTCAATGTTAAGGTGAGTATAGTTGAACGATAATTGATATGTATTATTTTTCTTGAAGCTGTAGATTCACATTCTCATACCTCATATTTGTCATACTAAAAAAACCTTGAAATTTTAATGAAAATAAAACATGTAAATATAAATATTCTCACGGATGTTTCTTTTTCTATTTTTTATCGTTTTATCTATATTGTCTTTTCTAATACCTTTTTGTGGTGCAAAAATGTACAACCTTTTGGTCTTTTTAGCTTATCTTTTTTCATCTCTAATGGGAGATCTTTATTGTAATTCATCCTATTGGTGCTTGAAGTTTTCTCCATTTTATATATTAATGAAATTGTTTCTTTTATCGAAAATAAAACATGAAATACCAAAAAAATAAAAAAAATAAAAAATAACAGGCTAATACGACAAGTGTAATTATGTTAATTCAGTGTGTTGTTTTTTCTTTTTTAGAATATGACATTAAAAAAATATTGGGTGAGGATAACTCAAATATACAACCATGTGCCGTGGCTTGACCACTAAATCATTTTTTTTACACAGACTACTAAATAATGTCTAAGTCGATGCAGTAATACAATTATTCATTTATTTTTATTTTACCAAATAACTTGTTCTCACACAATACCCTAAGATTAAAAAGTATATGCAATATGTACTTGAAATATCATGAATGATAAGAAGTAAAAATAACATTTAAAAAAAAGGATAAGAAAAAAAATAAAAAAATAATAATTTATCAGATTCTTGGCCAACTTGAAGTTAGCTCAATGTCTCGACATCATACTACCGACATAAAGTTAGAGGTCCAAATTCAACATCCTATATGTTGTTGTATTGAAAAACAATAGGTTAAAATATCATTTTGGTCAATGTACTTTGAGTTTTGTTCAATTTTAATCTATGTACTTTTAAATGTCAAATTTTAATCCATGTACTTTCAATAAAGCTTAAAATTGATCCCTATGATAAGTTTGAAGTTAATTTTTATCGAAATTAGTTAAATAATAATAATAATTTTAAGACAATAAAAGACACAATGTAAACATATTTTCAAAATTTATAGAGGGAAAGCTAAAAATACTAATTTTTTTGAGGAAAAATTCACAATAAACTAAGAGTATGGACCAATTTTAAGTTTTATTGAAAGTATAGTGACTAAAATTAAATAATTCAAAGTACATGAACCAAAATAAAATAAAATTCAAAGTACACGACCAAAATGGTATTTTAACCCAAAAAAAATAATTGGTCCTTGGATTTATTTATTATTATCATTGTGTTTTTTATAAAAGGGTCGTTGGATTTATTGACAAAAAGAAAAATATAAATTATAAAACCGAGGGAGGGTATTTTTGTAAAGTTAATTTATGGGCAAGTGGAATTACCCATCGTCGGTTAATAACGAAACCGTCCCTTATTTTTCTCTCCTCCGACCACCGTCTCTCAGTTCTTCGGAGTCGCGATCGCCGGGAAAATTTATGGATCCGTCGGACCAGAGTTCCGAACTATTTGATTCATTTCCGCCGATTCCATTCACTCTCTTTTTGCCGGAAGAGAATTTCAGCCTCAACATTAACCCTAATGCCGACGCAACGATCAACACGAGTATCACTCCAAGTCAAGACCCTAACATTGCTTCGAGTCAATTTTTCCCATTCCCAGTTCCCAAGAAGCGGAGAAGAGGCAGACCTCAGCGAAGTCTCACATCGTTCAATTTCCCTCCCTTCCCCAACGGCAATTTCGGTGGCAACAATGGCATCGTCTCTTCCTCTTCTTCAGTTTCAATACCCGCAGCCAGAAATAGCGCTGGAAGTTCTAGCGCCAGTGTCCCAGATGTGGCTGATGAGATTATTGTGATTAACAAAGAATCCACTGCCGAGGCATTGCTTGCGCTGACGGCTGGATTTCCTGCCGATCACTTAACGGAGGATGAAATCGATGCTCGGGTGGTCTCTGTTATCGGAGGTATTGAACAGGTGAACTATATTATCATTCGCAATCACATTATTGCGAAGTGGCGTGAAAATGTGTCGAATTGGGTGACCAAGGAGATGTTTATTGATTCTATACCTAAACATTGTCATACTTTACTAGACACTGCTTATAATTATTTGGTTTCACATGGGTATATTAATTTTGGGGTTGCTGCTGCGATCAAAGACAAGATTCCTGCCGAACCATCTAAGCCCAGTGTGATTGTGGTCGGCGCGGGACTGGCAGGTCTTGCTGCTGCTAGGCAACTGATGCGTTTTGGATTTAAAGTGACTGTTTTGGAGGGTAGGAAGCGAGCAGGCGGGCGGGTGTATACTAAGAAGATGGAGGGAGGAAATAGGGTATGTGCAGCTGCAGATTTAGGTGGGAGTGTTTTGACGGGTACTTTGGGAAACCCACTTGGGATTATGGCTAGACAATTAGGCTATTCTTTTCATAAGGTTAGAGATAAGTGTCCACTTTATAGTCTTGACGGGAAGCCTGTGGATCCTGATATGGACTTGAAGGTGGAAACTGCATTCAACCATCTTCTGGATAAGGCAAGTATGCTCAGGCAGTCGATGGGCGAGGTGTCTGTTGATGTTTCTCTTGGTGCAGCACTGGAAACGTTCTGGCAGGCTCATGGGGATGCAGTTAATAGTGAAGAGATGAACTTGTTCAATTGGCATCTTGCTAATTTAGAATATGCAAATGCAGGTTTGCTGTCGAAGCTTTCGCTTGCATTCTGGGACCAAGATGATCCGTATGACATGGGAGGGGATCATTGCTTCTTGGCTGGGGGAAATGGAAGGTTGATTCAAGCATTGGCTGAAAGTGTTTCAATTTTATATGAGAAAACAGTGCACACCATTAGATATAGTGGTCATGGTGTGCAGGTTATTGCTGGAAATCAGGTCTTTGAAGGTGATATGGCTTTGTGCACTGTACCTCTTGGAGTTTTGAAGAGTGGTTCTATCAAGTTTATCCCAGAATTGCCTCAGAGAAAGCTGGATGGAATAAAGAGATTGGGTTTTGGACTGTTGAATAAGGTTGCAATGCTTTTTCCTCGTGTGTTTTGGGAAATGGATCTTGATACCTTTGGGCACCTGTCTGATGATCCAAGTCGTCGAGGAGAGTTCTTTCTATTTTACAACTATGCAACTGTTGCTGGTGGTCCCCTGTTGATAGCCTTGGTTGCAGGTGAAGCTGCACATAAGTTTGAGAGCATGCCCCCAACAGATGCTGTGACCCGGGTTATTGAAATTCTTAAGGGTAATAATTTATGCTCATGCCATTTTTTCTGTAGGGAATCTCTGAACTTGAACTTTCCGCAACAAAGTTAGTTGTATACCATTTTATACGTGAGATTGTTAGCCATTACGTGGTTGGATTTAAATTTTTTGCGACAAGGGGGAAGATTAAAAAGGACAGACTTTTGAGCGAGGGAAAATGCAGTTAGACTTTTTTAGAGCCCTTGGAGTTTTGAATAGGAATTGTGTCTTTGAATCCAAGATTGAAATCAATGTCCTCTCATCGAGTCTTCTTTTATAGCATTAATTTATTTTTCATTCTTTCCTTTTAATAGGCAAGTAAGAATCTTTTTTTGAAGAATGTCTCAGATGAAATATTTTAGCGGGAAGGGAAGGAACTTTTTAGAAGAAATTAAGATATCTCAGTACATCACTTTTAGAAATGTCAGATTAGGAGAATCCTAACTTTCTGTCTTTTCCTTCTCCCTTTTTTAAAGTTTTAATGTTCAATGATAAGTGTTATGTGTTTTGAGAGGAATTTTTTTTATGAGACATTGTTAATTAAGTTGTCAGTTGTCTTCATTGTATGTTCCTACCGAAATGTTTTTAATATATATCTTTGAAATGATTGCTCTAGTTGATTTTGTGGTGTTAAAAGATTCTTTGCATAAAGAGATGCAGGTATCTATGAACCCCAAGGAATTGATGTCCCAGAGCCTATTCAAACAGTCTGTACTAGATGGGCTAGCGATCCATTTAGTCTGGGCTCTTACTCAAATGTTGCAGTGGGGGCATCAGGTGATGACTATGACATTCTAGCAGAAAGTGTGGGAGATGGAAGACTCTTCTTTGCTGGTGAGGCAACCACGAGGCGATATCCAGCAACAATGCATGGAGCTTTTCTCAGTGGACTGAGAGAAGCAGCCATTATGGCCAACTATGCCAATGCTCGAGCTTTGAGGCTGAAGATAGATAGAGGCCCTTCCAAAAATGCACACTCTTGTGCCTGTCTTCTTGCAGATCTATTTCGAGAACCAGATTTAGAATTTGGAAGCTTCTCTGTCATCTTTGGTCGAAAGAATGCTGACCCTAAGTCAACAGTCATTCTAAGGGTGACATTTAATGATCCACAGAAGAAGAACCATGAAGGTTCAAACTCAGATCAACAGCACACAAATAAGTTGCTTTTCCAACAACTTCAATCACACTTTAGTCAGCAGCAACAGCTTCATGTCTATACTCTGTTGTCGAGGCAACAGGCGCTTGAACTCAGGGAGGTGCGAGGGGGTGATGAAATGAGGTTGAATTACCTTTGTGAGAAGCTAGGAGTGAGACTAGTGGGGAGAAAAGGTCTGGGTCCTAATGCGGATTCTGTAATTGCTTCCATTAAAGCTGAGAGGGGGAATAAGAAACCATCCTCAACTTATTTAGCTCTTAAATCAGGTGAGCATGATCTACATCTACTTTTACCCCATTTCAGTCAAATTTATGGTGATCACATTTGAATTTTTACTTGGTTTTCAAAAGGGACATCAAAGATGAAAACCAGCACTCTGAAGCGAAATGCAGTCAGGTACATTTAAATGTCTTAACATCTTTTATCTCTGTTCCTTTGACTAGCTATTTCCGGAGATTGATTTTCCAATATTGGCAATCATGTTTTACTTCTTTAGGAGGGCCAAAATAGTTAGAAACAGTAGTAGATTAGCAGCTCCTGTTTCAAACGCATCAAATGATCGAGTATTGGAGAACATTAAACCGATGGATCAAGACTCATCTGCAGCCCTTCGTTCAGGTAAATAGTCTAATCCACCTAATTTTAAGATGGATGTTGACGCACTTTGGTTAGGGCGTACGTCTCAGAATTTTTTGGGAATGGACTTTCCATTGTGGTTAAATTGAGCCTTAGATGAATCAATTATCTCCCCCCAGCAGGAATGTATTGATTAAAAAAACCCCATGCTTAACAAATTGGGATAGCCTTTTATAATCACCATGGATTGACCATCCTTTTTGTACATTTCATACATCTATGAAATTGTTTCTTATTTAAAAATAATAATAATAATTATTATTATTATTATTATTAAAATATAAAAAAAAAAAAACACACACACACACACACACCCCCTTTCTTCTATAACTATTTTGTGTTTTCATCAGAAAAGAAAAGGAATGTGTTTTTTTCCCCCTTTTTTCTGCAATGGTTGACGACTGATAAGATTGGCTTTTACTTTATTTTCTTGTCCAAAATTCGTGTCATGATCCAACCTTCCCCTGATGGAATTTCTGATGCCTCTCACAGATCAAAACCAACATGATATACTGAAGCAATGAATAAATTCCTCCTCAGACTCTCAACACAATTGACCATCCAAGAGGCAACTTTTTTGTTCCAGCCAAACAACAAAGCCGTCAAAACGTGCATCCCTATGGAGCTGGCTGAGCTGCAGATAGACACGGTCTCATTCTATCCGTAGGCTACCTGGAATTGAAATGTTCAAGGCTTACAAAAAAACAGTTGGAACGTATGCCTTAACTAACCAAGTTGCTCGATAAAACTGAAATCACTGACCCGGAAATAGTATTACCCACTAACCATGACTTGTATTCTGAAGATGCTAAGCTTGTTTTGCTGAGAAAAAGCTTCAGCACCTGGTTCAGCTTTATGGTGAGTTCACAATGGAATCAGCACCTTCTGAGCGGATCTTCATCACTTTCAGTTCCCTGGATGCTTCAAAGCGACCAATATGGACATTCATGTGATGTTGGGTGACAAAGGTTTTGAATTATATACTTCAAGTTGATTATTAGAACTATTAATTAGAGCAACATGATCCTATTTTCAGTGAATATTAGTGAAGCCAAAAGGAAAACGAGTGGTTGCCAGAAAAGTCTCGGCTGCATAGAATGTAATGGTCTATAGGCGGATACTGCTATATCGGAAAGAAGTGAAGTATGCTAGTTTTAGCTGTATTGTAGACCGAGATTGAAATTTAATTGGTTATGTCATTACTTATTTTGTAGAGAAGAGATCTTGTTTTATTCCAATCTTTTTCAGTACAAAAATCAATTCCTTGTTCATTGGAAGCAAAAACTATTGTTTTATTACCAATTTGAGTATAATTCGAATAGATTAGCACATATATTTCCTATTAGGGAGTCGTAGATTTGAAGTTTTTGTTTGAATTCTCTATTGAATAAAGAATCAGTCCCTATCATTGCCTACTTTCCATTGTTAGGTATAAAATTATCTGGCCACTTGTTTTAGGTTAAATATATTAAAGATGGTCTTTAATTTTTAGGTGATTTTCAATTTGGTCATCTTTTAAAATTTTCAATTTTACCTTTAAAATATTGAAAATTATCAGTTAAGTTTTTGCACAAAAAGTAGCTAAATTTTGTTGATAAATAGTTGGTGTGCCATTAATTTATTGTTTTTATCATATTTAAATATATAAACATACCACTTTGAAGACAAACTTCGTTGATGAGTAGGTTAAAGTTAAGTTACCTTTTGAACAAATTGAATTTCATTTGTCAAGGACATCAATTTGTCCAAATATATTCCTTAATAATATTTTTATGAAACAATCTATGAGGATATTTAGAATACACCGAAGGTAAAATTAAGAAATTTTAAAGACCAAATTTAGAATCACTTAAAAAGATCGAGATCATCTGGTCTAAGTATATTTAGTCCCTTCATTTTACTTCTGTACAAACTTATACTTTCTATATATAATTGTATTCAAATCCTTTATCATTTTTCATATTTGCTGAAACAAAAAAAAATGAATATACGATGCTCCAATAAATTTTATTCCAATACCATCATGTTACAAAGCTATAGAAATACAACTCTTCACCAGTGCAATTAATGGAATAACGCCTATAAAAAGTTAAGGGTCGAGAAAAATGATGGAAGAAAAGTATGTTTGTTTGGAGTGGTTTTTATTTCATCATTTTTACAGTTAAATAACGCATTATGGAAGGCATTAACACTATTCAAAATCAATGTTGATAGCCTTCCCCTGTGCTCAAATCTCTTATATCGCTCAAGCCGCCAGACTCTCCCAACCACTCCTCCAATTTTGCTTCTTTATCGGCCCTGAAATCGTCAAAGTTATCAGACACCGAAAGTAAATTGGTGTCCAAACCAACATCAACCTGGTCGTCTCGTTGCAACTCATCATTAACTTGACTAGACAGAGGCAACTCGTCGGTGTCCATATCTGGCTGTGATGAACTAGAACTAGCAGATGCAACTGATGGTTGGTTAGGTTGTGCCTGTACCTTATCGACTTCAACTTGCGCAAGATCTTCCTTGATGTCGAGCTGTGGCCACTTAAAGTTGCTTGCCTTTTCTCTAGCTGACTTAAATACTGTTGAAATATAACCACCACTGTCGTCGTCACGTGGAGCAACAATTGTGCTTCGCCCCCAAGTGGCCGATCTCCAAGTGCTTATTCTCCCTGGCTGCTGCATACCAGAAGTATTACGGATCAAGCCTCTTCTTGGCTGTTTGGTTGACATTTTAGCAAGAGTCTTCTTTATGTCTCTGATCATCTCATCAGCAATAGGAAATCCACATTCTTTCATCGACCTCAACATGGTGATTGAATCCTCCGAATCTTCAGTGTGCAAAGTTGTTTCATGAGACTTGTCCACCACACTATTCTTCAGATTGATAACATTGGGAACAGCATTTTTTGTATGCTGTTGAATGTAGAAAAGCCCAGTTGAAGGTTCATTTGCAATATACTTGATCATCTCCCCCGAGCTTTCAGCTATCTCCACAAAGCCATCAACTGTGGAGAATCCATACATCTTTTCAAAGGTGAATGGCAGTTCATCACTGGGTTTATGAAACATAACAGATGTAATTGCTAATCGAAATGATGGGGTAAAAAATGGAAAACAGACAACAAATTGTTGAATAACTAAAATATTATTTGTTCAGCAAAGTTAACAACACAAATTAACAGAGATGAGACGCCACACCAACACTCAAGAATAAAAAAAAAATAAAAACAGATTAAAGAAGCAACTTAATAAAAAATTTAATGAAGTCTAAAATTTATGGAAAATGGAAACCTTCTTATCTCCTCCTTGTCGTCCATACTTGCCTGTCTTGCTTACTTTTGGCATTGGCAGGGGGATAACTATGTTCACGTTAAAAAACAGCTAATCAATTCCATTTTGTAGAGCAGATCTCTAATAGAACGTGCAAATATACTTGTTCTAACAAATACTAACTTCTGTATGATGCAGTTGCAAAATGAAATCATAACATAAACCCAAACACATATCTCGTGACAATGATTTATTCATGAATTAAGCACGGACAAATGAGCATTTAATTGAAGAGGATTGGCAAATAGTTTTACACCTCACTTTTTTCTGATTTCTAGAAGCAAAGAAAATGAATCCACGACACCTCGATTTCTTTACTACCATTTTTAAAATTCCATGTCATGGCATATAAAGATATAAGTGAATCTCATTGAGGGTAATGCCCAACTATGGGTCGTATCTGACACTTAATAATTGAGTCTTTCACTTTTCAATATTAAGTCCCTACCAGTTGAGCTATGGTGATTCCAAATCAACTGTGTACACATGCATACATACACAGTGGTCCAAAAGAAGTACGAGTAGTCTGCTTAATTGTGGTGGATACGCACATAACAGAAGTGATTAGCCAACATAATATTTACCACATAACTCATCTAAATTGTGATAAACCTACAAGATATACTGAAGGAAGGGAATGCATATGCATCTGTAAATGCCACGGTATAACAATAGTCGAGGGAGCTTTGACTTCCAATTACAATGTCCAAAATTATGAGCCGTTACCATCAAAACTTGGGGTGCTCCGTGCTGGCAATGGTTCCAAAATCATGGACTGTACCAGACCCAACTATAAGCCACTAAGTCCTTTCACATAAGCGCTAGGGACATAAACTAAGACTAACAGGCCAGACTGAACTGCTTCAAACTCTGAGACAAATTTACCTGGTTTAGGTTGGTTTTTTGAGACAGTTGATAGGGTTTTAAAAGAAAACAACAGTTTATGAGTTTGTTTTAAATTTTTGCTGAACTGAAATATCAGCTCAGCCAGAAGCTTGCACCCCCTATGTTCCCAACAAGAGTTGTTAGTCTTGTATTTTAACCCAGCCCCAAACTATGATGATAAATCAATGATTTGTTACAGCTTGATTTGAGAGTTTATGCATTTGGATGAAAAGATCCAGTAAGAATTGACTTGAAAAGCCTAAGAGATAATATGCCTTGCAAGAAGTAGATAAAAGTGAAACTATGAAGAAGTTAACAATTGTTCATCCGCTCTTCACTGCAACACAAAATTGATTTCTTATTTATTTGTTGTCAATCAGAGCTCAATGAATAAGTTACTGCTTTTCTCACTGATTGATTATGACAGTGATTCTTTTCTTATGAGAAAATTGTTATATTTTATATCTTGTATCACCTTGTTGTATTTCACAATTTTATCTCATCGAGACAAACTATATTGCGTAAACTTGTTGAGGATCAATGACTATAGTGGAACATAGATGTTCAGTGAATTTATTTGAAGCTGAAGCTAAACTTACTCCCCCACAACATGTCAAGCCTCCAAATATAAAGGGAACTTCCTAAGAAACTAGCATTACAAAAATCCTCATTCTGATCCTTACAGGTTTGGAATGGAATTGAAGTGGTGCTTCTGTCAAAACTTCCTTAAGATCATAAATTAGAGATAAACCTACAATTACAATCCTAGAAGATCGGAATTATTTTAATGAGGGGGAATGGACAATTTCATCACCCCTGTCGATACATATGTACAGTCTGTAAACGAGATTTTCATTGAGTGTCGGTGGCCCATGAAAGAGATACAAATTTGATTCAATCTAACCATGAAATCGTGTACAACGTACAGATATCATTAGATTGAAAATCTACCTTTCCGCCACTAATCCCAGTACGTTTAAATCTAAGCTTAAACACCTCGATGTTTCAGATCCAACGCCAACACTAATTTCTTCCACGATGCATCACTCGTCTCAAATATAAATAGCGAAGAATAATCTATAGTCTCTCTTTACCAAAACCCAGCTAAAAATCACATTATTAGAAGAAAAAAAATCCAAAAACAGCGTCTCCATTCTTCATCTAATGCTTCCGATTATATGAATACAAGAAAACAAGCATAATTACGATGGATGAATTCGCGAAAAGAAGTGTTATAACTTACAGGAAACCCTAAAAGACCAAGCCGCTTATTGCTTATCCATGGCTTCTCGAGGGTCGTAGAGGCAGATAAAAGCTCTGAAATTTGTCTTCTTCCTCAGGCTTTATCGGAAGAATTCTGTCGAGTGAGCCGATGACGACATGTAGAGACAAATTCGAATTTATTTTCGTCAGCAGAGCTCTGCCGTTGAATTTGGTGGGGCTTGGAACTGCATGTGGTTTCTTCTGCTTTAATATTCTCTTTTTTGTTCTTTAGTTTTGAAGGGCTTTTCACTTTTGTTTCTTCTTATACATATTATTATAATTTAGTCAGCGTTTAAATTTAGTATCAATAATCCTCTAAATTTTAAAAAAAATTATTTGTAACTTTGAAATTTGAAATTATTTATTTAAAAAAAAAAAAAAAAACTCTTTGGAAGGCTTTTCATTGAAGTGATGGATGGATTTTATTATTATTATTATTTTTTAGTTCAACCACGGTGAGATAGGATGGAAATTGACTTGAAATCTTAGGTGAAAAAATTGACTTACAAGCTACGCATCAGTTTTTTGTCCTCGTTTTAATAGGAAAAAACTCTAAAAATAGTTGTTTAATTTGTAATAATTACAAAGTTTGATGGTTAAAATAAGACTTTTTAAAATTGAAATGTTGGTCAAAGTTCTATAATATTTTGTGTAATTAAATTAAGTTTAAAATTATTTCCTTTATATCATTTTAAGAGATAAATTACATCCTTGTTCTCTAAACTTTCAATATTAGATCCTAAACTTTAAGAAGTATGTAGTAGATATCTAACATTTTAATTGGTCTATAATAAGAATGACACGCAAATCTCAACAGAACAATAGTTCTTTTATGTAGTGATGAACATCGGTTGTTTGGTGTCAGATTTGGACACAAACCAACATCGAAATCTGACCTATTGATTTGGGCCCGTCAAAGGTTGGTCGTTTTGGAAGGCTTTATGAAATCAATGTTGGTCGACTTTAGCAAGACCAATGAAGATGGAGACAAACAAGCTTGAAATGAGAATGAGATAGATGGACGAAGTATAATCACTTGAAGGAGGTCAAATGTGGTAGATATACAAAATGTTGACAGAGGAAAAGATAATTTGAGAAGAAATCAATAGAGAAAGACGAAGAAAGAGAGTAGAGTAATGCGAGAAGAGACGAGTAAAAAAAAAAAAACATTTTAGAAAACTAATTAGTAGTTTTGAGAAAACAATGGCTCCCATGCTTTGCATATTGCAAAACTGATTCGGAGTAAACTTTGGTCTACATCAACTGACTAACATTAATTTGGTTGATTTTAATTAAGCAATTGATTTTTTGGATTTTTATGAATGACAAAAATACATAAAATAAATATAATTATAGTCTTGTATCCAATTAAAAATAATAATAATTGAGGGAACACTGGCCCTTCTAGTCCCTATGCATATTCACTTCTCGATATAGGTGAGTCAAGGTGCCTAAAAGACGTTTTAAATTTAACCCAACTATAAAAATGAAATTGAAATCTATTTAAAAGAAAAGCTAAATCAAAATTGTAGGGGCAAAAATTGAACTTTCAAAATGATGGAAATCAAACTATGCTTAGAATAAAGACACAAAATTTCGAAGTCATGATGACGATTCAATTTTTAGTTTTATATTTATGTTTCTTTCTTCACACTTTCTTGCTATTGTTTTGACATTTATTAAAAAAACTGCCTTTTTAAAGTTTTCAAAATGTAGGCGTGAACTTTGAAAACATTTTTAGAAAAGCAAAGAAACTTAAACATGGAAGTATTGTTTATCAAACATTTGGAAGACAAACCCCCTAAATTGGTTATCAAACATTTTACTTACTAACATTTCGGCTTGTGGTCCATTGGGCATTCACATTTCTATCCAAAAAAATAAAAAAAAAACACAACTCAATTTCCCATTGCCAACCTAAGCATAGTTCAAGTAATTAAGACATATATTTTCACCCAATAGGGCTGCCTACATATTTATTTTTTTTAGTTTAACATTATTTGGAGTGGAGATTCAAACTTATTACTTCTTGATCAATGATATATGTCAATTATCAGTGAACTATGATGACTTTGGCAACTTATCTACATATTTAAATATGTTATATTAATAAAATGATAACTTATGAATACATCATTTTTTTATCAACAAATTTTATTTTATTATTTTTAATTGCATAAAACATTAATAATCATTTTGATATACTTAGCGGGGAAAAAGAAGCGGTTCAAGTTGAATCTATACGAACCATCGCCAAATTCGTCTGCGGAGACTCACGGTGAAAAAATGGCGCGAAAGGGGAAAAGAACCAATAACCCTAATAGCGACAGCGACGACGACGAAACCTTCTATTACCGATATCCCTCCGCCACCTCTTCTGCCCCGCCGTCGTCGTCTTCACAGTCGCACTCCTCATCGCAATTGCACTCACACTCTTCCTCCAAGTCCGGCGGTGGCTCTGGAGGTTTGGTTCCTTCGAAGTCTACTGTTTACGCTTCCAATTTGGACTACTCCCTCACGAATTCCGACCTCCATACTCTCTTCTCCACCTTCGGTAAGATCGCCCGTGTTACGGTGCTGAAAGATCGGCAGACTCGCAAGTCTCGCGGCGTTGCTTTCATCCAGTTTATTTCTCAGGACGACGCGGGCAAGGCCGCGAAACAGATGCACGGGAAGATTTTGAATGGTCGTGTTCTGAAGGCTGCTATTGCGACTGATAATGGCCGCGCCGCTGAATTTATAAGGAAGAGGGTTTATAAGGATAAGAGTAGGTGCTACGAGTGCGGCGCAGTTGATGGACATCTGTCTTATGAGTGCCCTAAAAATCAATTGGGGCCAAGGGAGCGACCAGAACCGAAGCGGGTGAGAAAGGGTGGAGCTGGTGCTAGGCACGAGGAGGATTGGGGATCGGATGTTGGAGAAGGGTTCGAGGATGACAATTGGGCCTCGGTGGTGGATGGAGATGCGGACCAGAGACTGCTGACTGGCGGTGAGGACGTTGTAGAGAAGAAAAAAGCGAAGAAAGCGAGTTATTTTAGTGACGAGAGTGATGAAGACGAGTAACTTCCAGTTGGTCTCTTTGGAAAGAGTTCGCGAAGGTACGTGGTTTTAGCTACTGTATTGTTATCGTCTGCCGTTCCATTATAATTTGAGCCTCTATTTCACTTTTATTTTGCATGATGTTTTGTTTTTGGAACAAAATACAAAATTTTTCATTGAAGAAAGATACTAATGCTCAAAAGATACCAACCCACAAGGAAGTGAAATAAAAAAGAAGAGAAGTAATAGGAAAATAGTAAAAATAATAAGAGTGCATTCCAATTTAGATAAACATCCTGTAATGAGAAGCCATCATCGAGCTATGAAAGAGAACACCGAGAGGAGGCTTTCAAGTGAGCTAGAATGATCAGGCCTGGGAGGCATTATTAGATTAAATTAAGCTTACACTTTACATTTGGGATTCCGGGTGCGATAAAGTAAGATTGAAATCTATTAAATATTAAGAGACTTCACCAGTTTTCGCACGAGTGAGTTATACGTAGTCTATATTTTTCTTCATGGTAATGTCAGGATTATAAGGATAGAGATACTGCTGGTGTATACCAATAGCGATAACCTTTCTATGCTGGAATCTGGAAGTGGTAATGAATACTCAATTTACCTTCCTCATGTCACCTTGTTTTCAAGAGTTAAGGATTTCTGTAATGATAGAGGGTGTAAGTGTTAGCACATTCAATCCACTTAGGATGAGTGAATTTTGTGTATTCTTGTATATTCTAGAATTGCTATACCACGATGACTGTGTTTAATGCCATCAATTGTTTAAGAAAATGGATGGGACTCGGTTGCCCGTCGGGCATAGGGCGCAAAGTATATGCAATTTTTTTTTCCTGCCAATTTGATTTCCCTTGTACCAAGACTTCTCCAAGTGATCCAGACTTGATTAATGGTCCATGCTGCTTTGAACAATTATTTTTAGTATTATTATTTTTGAAGGGAAACAAGACTTTTCATTGAGATTGGTTAAAAATAAAGGTGGGACTTGGGAGTTGGCAAAAGAATTACTCCAATTGACATGAATAATGCGTTGGAAGTAGTTACAATTTGCAAATGCCTTCGTAAAGGATACACCAATTTGAAGTGAAGTGGCAAAACTAGATGAGCAAAGCCTCCATTTTTGTCTTTAGAAGCTTTTCTATTCTGATCAGCAATGCCCAGTTCCAAGGTAAATTAAACATGTGAAATTACTCGACTCAAGAATCTATAGCTAATGAATAATGAAGGAAATAGTGATTCTGGTTATCCCCTCAAGTTTGACACATAATACACCAACACAGGAATAATCTCATAGAAGGTAACATCCATTACATGTAGTCATTAGAAAAGTTCATCCATTACATATTATCGCTAGAAAAGTTTTTCTTTTCCCAAAGCAAGAGTCTGCATGAAAATTTTGACCTTTATAGGATTTTTTTCTCTTCCAAATGCCTATTGATAATAGCTAGCTTGATTAATAAGAAAACTTATAGCATTTTGTGGGGGGAGAGAAATAATCAAATCTTTAGGGGGCGGGAAAGATCAGTTCGGGACGTGTGGCCCCTTGTTAGATTTTATGTTTCTCTTTGGGCTTCGGTGTTGAAGCGTTTTTGTAATTATTCGCTAGGAATTATCTTTCTTGATTGGAGCCCCTTTTTCTAATGTGGTTCCCTCTTTTTGTGGGCTTTCTTTTTGTATGCCCGTGTATTCTTTCATTCGTTCTCAATGAAAGTTCGGTTTTTCATCAAAAAAATAAGAAAACTTATAGCAAGATATGCTATGAAAGGAATTTGGAAGAAAAATCTCCAAATTTTACTAGAGTCCAGGCTCTTGGTTGAAAACTTAGAGAAGGAAAATCTACACTATCTTCCTCATGAGAGCTATAAAATTACTACAGGAATGGAAATGGTAAATTAATAACTTACCTTTGGAGACTAAACACCGCAACACTTTGGTCTGTCTTGCCTTTTTCCGTGGCCATTTTCCTCATGGAAGTCACCCTCTCCTAGACTCTTTGTACTCAAATTTTACTCTATTCATATGGTTGCTCCAGCCAATTTACTGCCTATCTTCGAAATAGTTTTCTAGTTATTAACGAAAGGTTTAGGAAAATGGTTTTTCGTTTCTTTCTTGATCTCTTTCTCATTTAAAAGATTTCTCCCATTTTAGTAAAGAAACTCAGTCATAAAGGTCTTCCTTCTTGCCCGTCATTAATTTGGGGAGAAAAGATAGGTTTGTTCCCCTTTGAGGTACCCCTTCGCATGTCTGCCATCACCCACTCTTTCACCCCCGGGAAGCAGCCTGCCACCTTCTTTCTGGTTTAAGCCATTGATTTAACCTAAATTAGGGGCTCCTTGTTTTTTGTCAAATCCTCAAACAACTCCTTGTTTCACTGCTTTATTTTCTACATAGGCTTCACTCTATGTGCATTTTCTACCTAGGATTCAATTTATGCGTAATTTTTTTTTATTTGGTAAGAAACCGAGCTTACATTGAGAAAAATGAAAGCATATACAAGGGCATACAAAAAACAAGCCCAACAAAAGGGGAGTCCAACAACTAACTATATAAAGAGGCTCCAATCCAACAAAATCAAACCAAATCATAATTATAAAAAGGCCTAGTGACCAATGCTCACAAGGAGGCATTAAACCTCACAAACCTCGTCACACGACCTCTCCACCTCTCTAAAAATCCTATTGTTTCTCTCGAGCTAAACTCCCCACAAGTAGCAAAGAAACTAGCGTGCCACAAGACTTTACCCTTCTCTCGAAAATGTAAACTCAGGAGCACCTCCTCAATCATAGTGTCTCAGTCACTATAGCAAACCAAACATAAGCCAAATAATGAGTTCAACCACCGAAACTAGAGAGACTGAACAAACTTGAAAAGCCGACTAATCACCATTAGTGCAGCACATCTAATGAAAGTCCCAATGACCAACACTGATGGCTTTACCGTCAAATTCTATATAAAACTCAGGATCTACCAAGAAGATATTCAGAAGGTATAAAAAGATATATAAATTTTTACTGCACCTACAAAACGAAACCTGTATTGCTTTAATCTGCCACAAGCTTGTCTCTGTTGTCCTTGTCTACAGATAGAAGTTTGCGCTGTTGAATGATAGGCAAATTATTGATTTCATCCTTATTCGCGATAGAGAGATTGAAGAGTTTTGTTTTCAAAATTGATTGGAATTGCGTATGATTGTGTTGATTGAGACTTCTTAGATGGCTCTCTTGGAAAGGAAGGGTTTTAGGGGGGAAAGAAATGAAGATGACGGTTTTGCAATTGGTTTCACCAACACAAACTTTTCTATCTTTATTAATGAAAGGCGAAGGAAAATTAGTACAAAATTCCTCTTCCTCTTCCAGTTTTTCACGTTGTAGCTGATGTGGAAGTAAGCTTCTCAAGAAAGCAGTGATATTATGAAAGTTTTTGTTGCTGAATTCTTTCAATTCACCCACTGACAATTTTCAGAAGCTAAATTCTTTTACGGAGTGACCATGACATGATAAGTTTTTTTCCTACAACCTGCAGATTGATTATCCAGAAGATTTCACAACTCCATATTAAGCTTTACAAGAGTATGTTGGCAAGTGCCAACTCGAGCATAGTTCAATGAATAAGATATTAATTACTATCCCAAAGGTTGATGGTTCAATCCCCATCCCACAATTGTTGAACTCAAAAGAGTATCTCAGCAAGTATTGATAACGTGTAGAGGAAGTCGACAAAATCATTGGGTCCTTGATTCGTTGCTCAGCAACTAATTTGCTAGGTCAGTGAATGGTCGAGAAGACAGAAAGCAAAATTAAGTAATGGAGGAGGGACACACTACCTCTCGGGGAGAGGGAAGATGACCTTAGTGGAAGTTATGCCTGCCGTCACTGGTATTTATTGCCTCTCTTTATTTAAGATTCCCTTTAAACAAGCTGTGGCTATTGAGAAAATGTTTTCCTTTAGGGAAGGTCCTAACAAGGGAGGGGGCAGCCATTTGATCAATTTGAGAACTATTTCTTTAATGAACTGAGTATTGGAAATATTGAAAAGAAAGATGTGACTTTATTTTGTTAAAATGGCTATTGAAGTTTCCAATGGAGAACATAGCAGCTTTTGGTATTAAATTAGTGCTAGATACTCGTTCTCTTGGGTTGTTTATGGTTCAATCTCCACATGTACATGTTGAACTTAAATAATAATAAAATAAAATAACGTAATTGCTTTGAAATAATAATTGTTCGAAATAATTTTTGATTTGAGACCTCTTTCTCCCTCCCTCTCCCCCAGCTCAAGTTGTTACACACCGTTCACGTTAGTTACCAAAAAAATATGGCAGATAAGGAGGATTTTTATAACATGGAGTGGTCAAGTGGAAAATTTTCTAGTATTACGGTAATAACATAATTCCTTTGTTCACTTTGGTTTTGCTTTTATAAATATCTATTTAATGCTAGTGGATTCTACCTTATTTTTAAAAGGAATGTTGTTGTGATAGACAATCAATGAAACCAGTATCTATATTTTCTGAAATTTTGAGACATTTGCAGTTGTATGTAACAATTTTTTTTTTTTTTTACTTAATGACAAACTGGCAGCTTGAGCTATTATATTAGAGGTCTATTCAAGTAAAGCATTCTGCACCTCTATTTTATTGAGTGACATAAAGGTGGGACAATAACTTTACCAAGAAAACAAACCGAGTTGTGGTTTAATATTTTATGACTCAAGTTCTTAGGTGATGTTTGGGAGTAGTTTTGGTTAAGATTAAAAGCACCTTGCATAGTCATGTTTTGGAATAATTTAAAAATGATTTTTGGGAGTAATTTTAAATGTTAAAAGAAGTCAATAATATTAAAGACATTGTTTAATATTTTTTTTAAAAAGATTAAGCTTATAATTTAATTTTTTTTATTTTGTTATCCCTTCTAAAAATATTTTCAAAATCCAAGTCAAACTTTAAGTTTAGTTAAAATAAGAGAGGTGAAAACAAGAGTAACAAAATTGTTTAGAAACAAACACAATTTTTAAAAACAACAAATCCGTTTGATAATCATTTGATTTTTAATTTTTGAATTTTGAAATTTAAGCTTATAAATATTATTTCCACCTTATCCTTGTTTTGTTATCTACGTTTTACATATGCTTTTACAAACCAAGCTAAAATTTAAAAACTAAAAAAATAAAAATAAGAATTCAAATGTTTTCTTAAGAAAGATGAATTCATTATAGAAGAATGATGAAAAAATAAACATAATTTTTAAAAATCAAATGATTATCAAACAAAACCAAATTTATATTGCACTTTTTACCGATGACCTTTAAAAATACTCCTCACATATGGCATCATCCTGAATTGAGAGAATCTCCGGACTCCTCGTGTCTCATCTCATGAGCCGAAAAATTGTGGCGATGTGCATAAAATATAAATGATGAATTAAAGACCGGCAAACTAGAAAGAGTAAACACCAATGTATTCCATAATTTTGCCGGAACTTAAAACAAACAACAAAGGATATGTACGATAGCTTTTGAAAAGTTTTTAGAATTATATTTATTTACCAAGATTTTTTTTTGGTTTTTAAATTCTAGGCAAGCTTTAAAAAATGAGTGTACAAATCATTTTTTCATTTTAGACAATTGTTAGAGATTTTAAAACTGTTCTTAAAAAGTGAAAACTAAATCAAAATTAAAAATGAAAAAGAAAAACAATGGTTGGTAAACAAACATAGTTTTAAAAATAGTATTGTTATCAAATGTATCTAAATTTCCTATATAAAGTTTTTTGCCCAAATCAATCATATCATGCAAATCAATCAAATCTTGGTATTTATTGTAAATATAAATGCCCATTCCACATGCCCATTTGATATCCATACCAAGTGGCATTTTATCCATAGCCAAAGTGTCTTCCATGTGTCCAACAAAGACCATAGATTGGTGTCAAAATGGACCACATCATGCTCTCCTAATTGCCTATATATAGTGGTTCTTGATGGATAAATATATTGAGACAATTGGTAAAGAAATCTCTCCAATCTTCTTTTTTCTCTCCCATTTTCTCTAATTTCATTTGTTTTTAATTTGCCATAAATCTCCACTTTCTTTTGTTTATAATATATATATATATACTCCCTTTATATTCTAACACTTGTATTATTATTATTATTATTATTATTATTATTATATGTTTTGGTAAAGTTTTGGTGCTCGGTTGCGCCTTTCAATTTTACAACACGTTATCAGCACGAGACTCTGTCATTTTTCCCGCTAAAGGTAAGTCTTATAGGTAAGCCATTTTTACGCATTTGGTTTATGTTAAATTTCTAATATGAATATATTATTATTTTTTATAGTGTTATTATGGCAAACCTTACAAAGCTAGAATTTGCGGCCCTGGATATTAATGGAAATAACTACTTGTCATGGGTCTTTGACGCTGAGATCCATTTAGATTCTATGAATCTTGGAGAAACAATTAAAGAAGGAAATGATGCATCAAATCAAGAAAAAGCAAAAACCCTGATCTTCCTTCGCCATCATCTTCACGAGGGATTGAAAATGGAGTATCTTACAATAAAAAATCCCTACGTTCTATGGCAAGGTTTGAAAGAAAGGTACGATCATCAAAAAACAGTTATTCTTCCTAAAGCTCGTTATGATTGGATGCACCTGAGGTTGCAGGACTTTAAATCAGTAAGTGAATATAATTCCGCACTCTTCAGAATTAGTTCAAAATTAAAATTATGCGGAGAAAAGATTACTGATATTGATATGTTAGAGAAGACATTTTCCACTTTTCATGTCTCGAATATGCTCCTGCAGCAGCAATATCGAGAGAAGGGTTTTGCAAAATATTCTGAACTTATCTCATGTCTTCTCGTTGCTGAACAAAATAACGAGTTATTGATGAAAAATCACGAATCCCGACCAACTGGAGCAACACCATTCCCTGAAGTGAATGCTGTGAATTTTAATAACCGTGGTCGAGGTCGTGGTCGTGGTCGAGGTCGGGACCGCGGTAGAGGAAGAAATACCTATTTTCGTGGTGGGCATTATAATTTTAAGAAACCCACACGAAGTGATGATCATAAAGGAAAGGCTCCACAAGATAGAAGTTCGAAAGGTGATGAACATAAATGTTTCCGGTGCGGAATGACTGGGCACTGGTCACGTACCTGTCGTACGTCAAAACACCTTGTTGATCTCTATCAAGCTTCCCTGAAGGAAAAAGGAAAAGGAAAGAATGTGGAGGTAAATCTTGCCATTCAAGAAGATGATGTGTTTGACCCCTCCAATATGATGCATCTTGATGTAGCTGATTATTTTGAATCTCCTGGAGAGAGAATTGATGCAATCAAACAAGTAGAGGATGATTTGTATGAAAATATATAATTAAGTACTGTTTAGTATGTTTTTGTTGTTGTTTTGTTTGTATATATATTTAAGACTCTTTGTAATCGTTTTTCTTTTCTTTTCAATGAAGAAATATGAACAATTTCAATATGTTGAGTAACTCGAAAATGAGTAATGAGGATTTATGTCTGGCAGACTGCGCAACTACGCACACTATACTCATAAATAGAAAATATTTTTCTAGATTGACAATGTTGGAAGCAAAAGTCAATACTATATCAGGTTCTGCAAATCTGATTGAAGGTTTTGGAAATGCAAACTTTATTTTGCCTAAAGGACCAAGATTTACAATTAATAATGTTCTGTTCTCTAGCAAATCGAAAAGAAACTTATTAAGTTTTAAAGATATACGTGAAAATAATTATCATGTTGAAACTGATTGTAAAAATAATATAGAGTGTCTCTATATAACATCTATTGTTTCACATGAAAAACGCATATTAGAAACACTGCCTGCTTTTTCTTCTGGATTATACTATACTCATATACGAGTAATCGAAAGTTATGCAATAATGAACCCGAAGTTCATGAATCCAGAAATATTCAGTGTTTGGCATGATCGATTGGGTCATCCAGGGTCAATAATGATGAGAAAAATTATTGAGAATTCACATGGACATCCTTTAAAGAGCCAGAAGATTCTTCAATCCAATGAGTTGTCATGTGATGCTTGTTCTCAAGGGAAATTAATTATTAGACCATCACCAGCTAAAGTGGGGATTGAATCACCTGCATTTTTAAAGCGAATTCAAGGTGATATTTGTGGACCTATTAACCCACCAAGTGGTCCATTTAGATATTTTATGGTATTAATTGACGCATCCAGCAGATGGTCACATGTATGTTTATTATCAAGTCGAAATCTTACATTTGCAAGATTACTTGCTCAAATAATTAAGTTAAAAACACAATTTCCTGATAATACAATTAAGACCATTCGACTTGATAATGCTGGTGAATTTACATCCCAAACTTTTAATAATTATTGTATGTCAATTGGGATAAGTGTTGAACATCCTGTAGCTCACGTTCATACACAAAATGGTCTAGCAGAATCATTTATAAAACGTCTGCAACTAATTGCAAGACCATTGCTTATGAGAGCTAAACTTCCTACATCGGTATGGGGTCATGCTATTTTGCATGTTGCATCACTGGCACGTATTAGGCCAGTAGCTTATAATAAATACTCCCCAATGCAATTAGCTTATGACCAGCAGCCAAATATTTCCCATCTAAGAATTTTTGGATGTGCAGTATATGTACCGATTGCTCCACCACAACGTACTAAGATGGGTCCTCAAAGGAGGTTAGGAATATATGTTGGTTTTGATTCCCCATCAATTATTAAATATCTTGAACCCTTGACGGGTGATGTATTTACTGCACGATTTGCTGATTGTCATTTTAATGAGACAAATTTTCCAACATTAGGGGGAGGAATTAAGAAGTTGGAAAAAGAAATTACATGGAATGCATCGTTATTATCTTATTTAGATTCTCGTAGAAATCAATGTGAACTTGAAGTTCAAAAGATAATTCATTTGCAAAATATAGCAAATCAACTACCATATTCATTCACAGATACTAAAAGTGTGACTAAATCATATATACCAGCTGCAAATGCTCCATCAAAAGTTGATATCCCAAAGGAACAAGTTGTCAATAATGAGTCTGGAGCACGCCAGAAGCATGGTAGACCAATAGGTTCTAAAGATAAAAATCCTCGAAAAAGAAAAGTAGTTGAGAATCAAAATGATTCAATAAAAGGTATGGATGTTCCAGAAGAAATCCAGAATACAACTACTCAAAAGAGTATTGGTGAAAATCAAACGCTTGAGGATAATAATGAAATTTCTATAAACTATGTTACAACAGGAAAGAGATGGAACCGAAATGATATCATTATTGACAACATTTTTTCTTATAATGTTGCTCACGATATTATTCATGAAAGTGACGATTTTGACCCAAAATCTATCGTAGAATGTCAACGTAGAAAGGATTGGCCGAAGTGGAAAGAAGCAATCCAAGCAGAGTTGAACTCACTTTCAAAACGTGAGGTTTTTGGACCAGTAGTCCCAACACCGGAAAACGTCAAACCTGTAGGATATAAATGGGTATTTGTAAGGAAAAGAAATGAAAAGAATGAAGTCACAAGATATAAAGCGAGACTTGTTGCACAAGGATTCTCGCAAAGGCCTGATATTGATTATGAGGAGACATATTTTCCTGTGGTGGATGCAATAACGCTAAGATATTTGATTGGTCTGACTGTATATGAAAAGCTTGATATGCATCTAATGGATGTAGTCACGGTGTATTTATATGGATCTCTGGATAATGACATTTATATGAAAATCCCGGAATGATTTAAAATACCAGAAACATATGAATCAAGTTCTCGGGAATTGTATTCAATAAAGTTACAGAGATCATTATATGGATTAAAACAATCAGGACGAATGTGGTATAATCGCCTGAGTGAATATCTGTTGAAAGAAGGATACCAAAATAATCCAATATGTCCGTGCGTTTTTATAAAGAAATCTCAGTCAAGATTTGCTATTATAACTGTATATGTTGATGACTTAAATATAATTGGAACTCCTGAAGAGTTATCCAAGGCAATAGAATATCTTAAAAAAGAATTTGAGATGAAAGATCTTGGAAAAACAAAATTTTGCCTTGGTTTGCAAATTGAACATTTAGCAGATGGGATATTTGTTCATCAATCAACTTATACAGAGAAAATCTTAAAAAGATTCTATATGGATAAAACACATCCATTGAACATTCCAATGGAAGTTCGTTCACTGGATGTAAAGAAAGATATATTTCGACCTCGAGATGACAGTGAAGAACTACTTGGTCATGAAGTACCATATCTTAGTGCAATTGGTGCACTTATGTATTTGGCTAATAACACAAGACCAGATATTGCATTTTCAGTAAATTTATTAGCTAGATATAGTTCATGTCCTACAAAAAGACATTGGAACGGAGTTAAGCATGTACTCCGATATCTTCGAGGGACAATTGATATGGATTTATTTTATTCTAACAAATCAAAGTATGATCTAGTTGGTTATGCAGATTCTGGTTATCTATCTGATCCACACAAAGCTAGATCTCAGACAGGTTATCTATTCACATGTGGAGGAACTGCTATATCGTGGCGATCAGTGAAACAGACTATAACGGTCACTTCTTCAAATCATGCTGAAATCCTCGCTATTCATGAAGCAAGTCGAGAATGTGTATGGCTAAGATCGATGACACAACACATTCATCAGACATGTGGCTTGTCTTCAAGTAAACATCTTCCAACGATGTTATACGAAGACAACACAGCATGTATAGCTCAAATCAAGGGAGGATATATCAAAGGAGATAGAACAAAGCATATCTCACCAAAGCTCTTCTATACTCATGATCTTGAAGAAAATGGCGATATCACTGTACAACAAATTTGTTCGAAAGATAACCTGGCTGACTTATTTACGAAGGCATTACCAACTGCAATCTTCGATAAATTAGTATATAGCATTGGAATGTGGCGACTCAAAGACTTTAAGTGATGTTTCCATGAGGGGGAGTGAATGTATTATAGTAAACTATATAAAATATGTACTTTTTTCCTTCACTAGGGTTTTTTTTCTTCCCATTGGGTTTTTTTTCCCAGTAAGGTTTTTAACGAGGCATATTTTATAAATGGGCATTTAAGGGGAAGTATTGTAAATATAAATGCCCATTCCACATGCTCATTTCATTTTATCCATAGCCAAAGTGTCTTCCATGTGTCCAACAAAGACCATAGATTGGTGTCCAAATGGACTACATCATGCTCTCCTAATTGCCTATATATAGTGGTTCTTAATGGATAAATATATTGAGACAATTGGTAAAGAAATCTCTCAAATCTTCTTTTTTCTCTCCCATTTTCTCTAATTTCATTTGTTTTTAATTTGCCATAAATCTCCACTTTCTTTTGTTTATAATATATATATATATACTCCCTTTATATTCTAACACTTGTATTATTATTATTATTATTATTATTATTATTATTATTATTATATGTTTTGGTAAAGTTTTGGTGCCCGATTTCGCCTCTCAATTTTACAATAGTATTATAGTTTTAAAACTATTTTTTTTAGTTTTTAAATTTTAGTTATATTCTAATCATGTAAATCAATCATATCTTGGTATTATATTTAAAAAGAATATGACCTAAGATTTGCATGGAAGGTTCAAATGTTAAATTACAAATTTGATCACTATGGATAGTTAGAATTTCATTCTTATGGTTTGATAAAACTTCATAAATAGTCCTTATAATTTGATAAAACCTCACAAATAGTCCTTATGATTTGATAAAACTTTCATATATATATTTTTTTAGGGAAACAAAAATCATTTCATTGATGTATGAAATAGATACAAAAAAGACCTATCAAAGGTAATTACAAAAAGGAGGAGAATGGTAACTCCAATATAAAGGAAGCTCATATTTAGATTCTACTATTAGAAGCAAATTCCCCAATAAAGTGAGTTAGAAAGACAAAAGGTTATGAAACTAAAAAGGGAGAAGATAAGATCGAAGAATATTTAGTGAAAATACATGGCATATTAACTTAAACTTTGTGGACAGAACATTGAAACAAATCCGGAAGATACGTAGATACCTATATCCTTGGAATAACAAATGTCCACTAGGACACTGCCGTAATGTTGCCCGAACAGGAGGGATCACATCTGGGCGACCAAGTTTTCCGGATCAAATGATTCTTCATAGAGTGTGCCTCGAGTCCACCTCTTCAGCATCTCTAATGCAGCCTTGGGCTGGTCCATTGGGACCATGTGACCCGCATCACGAACCTATTATTTCATATAATCATTTTAATGTTCGATTTTACACTTTTAAACACGATTTTCAATCAAGGAAGAGAGAGAGAGCGACCTTGAGAAAACTGAGGGGGCCATGTCGTTTAAGCAATCCTGCTTCTGAACCATCAACCAGGAAAGGGACGTTCGGCGAAGTCGCAAACTCCTCCTTACCAGACCATTCCATTGCATTTACCCATCTTGAATTACCTATCCATATACAATTATATACTCCAAACTTAGAAAAACATGCAAATGATGGGCATTCTGAAGCAAAGAAACAATTATGTGCCCATAAGTACGATCTAGTATCATATTTAAATATTACCTAGCCAATTGCAGATTAAATCATACTCTCCAGCATATACAAGCAACTTAATCCCGTCCTCGAGTAGAGCAGGAATACCCACTTCGGAGTTCCTCATCCAGTCCACCAGCATGGCCCTATAGACCGTAGGACTGCATGAAACAAATTCTATGTCCCCAACTCCAAGGATTTCCCTAACAGATTGCTGGTTCAAGAATTTCTCCATATTTGAGAAGTCATAGCAAAGGCTCCCTTCACACTTTTTCCTGATATCATAATGCTGAACAAGAGTGGAAATGTTAATGTCAACAATAAAGATCTACAAGGTTTCTACAAAAACTTTTATCCACACAAGCACGATTCCCATTTTCCATCCATGGGTAGCAGACATAAGGTTGCTTAGATATTTGCTGTCATGAAGGGCATTCGGATTAGGTGTGAGGAAACATGACAGATATGATGTTGAAACTTCCTGGATATTTTCAATTTCTTGTATTTGTATACCTTGTAAACTATCTAAAACAATTATTCCTTAGGGATTAATCAAACCAAGTCATTAGAAGTATCACTAATTTAAAACTCGAATGCTATAATCAGAAAGAAAAGCAGTATTCTTACATTCATATCACCGGCATGGAACATAATGCTGGTAAATATAGCATTGCAAACGTAATAAGAAGTCATGCAAGAAAGTGTGCCATCAGTACCTGGAAAAGAAACGCATATTAACAAAAATACCAGCAGAAGCCATCAGAAGCTAGAGACAAGAGTACGGTGCAGCAGAAATATCACATGCCAAGCAAATAAATACCTACCACACACATCAATTGCCAGTTCACAGGGTGGAACCAACAAGTTAATCCGACGATATTGAGACTTTGTAATTATGCCCATGTCCAATGCATAGTCTGGGTAAGTTTTGTATTGGATTGCTGGATCAGTAAGCCCGTTGCCAATAGCAAACCCCTGACCAACGTATTTAAAGATTGATCAAGTCGCTAGAAGAATAATTTATATATTTCTGCTTTAATTTTAAGACACAATAGACATACTTTAAGGTTTATATGAGTTCCTTCTTTGGCTTTGTTTCCCTGATGAATCCGGGCAGCCAAAGCAGGAATATAATGCCCAGCATAAGATTCTCCAGTTATGAAGAAGTCATTCTCCACAAGGTCAGGGTGTTCATCAAAGAAAGCCTGATTACAAAAAAAAAAGCCAGAGGTCATATCGCTGAGAGTTTTGATATTTGTCGAATGAATTTTGATCTCTCCACATTCCTCTACAGTCTACAGTGAGTCAAACAAACATTCAAAGTTGCCTTACTAAATGTGAAATCAATAATGATAATGATTAAGAAACACTTCTCTATCAGAACTATAGCTAAAATCAGTAACTAAACAAAGAAAAATGAAGGGAAAATACCTGCAAGAAGTCGTAAAGGTCATTACTAACACCATTTTCATCATGACGAATATCTTTCCTATCAGAACTATAGCTAAAACCAGTTCCAATTGGTTGGTCAACATACAGAAGATTTGATACCTGCAGCAACGGAAATAAAAATTGTAACACCTCTTCTGTTGCAGCCAGTGAAACTTTGTAAATTGACATGTTGGCCCATATCAATAGAAATGGATAAATAGTTGCCTAACTGCTCGGCTAGATCCTAACCATGAAAAGAATCCAATCCAACCAAATAGAGAACAAAAATATATATATATGAAAAGGATCAAATAGAGTAACAAACAAATATACCTTATCCCAACCATATTCATTCCAAACAAGTGACAAGTTATTAGTAACTTTAAAAGGACCGTTTTCGTAAAACATAGCCAATTCACTACTACATCCTGGGCCTCCAGTTAACCAGATAACAACAGGATCTGTTGTTTTGTTGTTGCGGGACTCAAAGAAAAAGTAGAACATCCTACACAAAAAGAGAACAGTTAGAACTCTGAGCACACAACGCAAATTGGAACAGAACAGAGCAATGGTTAATAATTGAATTAGGGTAACTTCAACAAAATTTCCAATTTATATTCAAGCAAAATATATACATATATATACAGATATAGCCAATAGCGGTGAAAAAAAAGATCCATTTCAATTAAAACTAAGAATTGTGATTAAAACATAGATTATAATTATTAATTAGCATATATGCTGAAAGTATCTGCAACAACATCCACACTTCTATAACATCACATTCAGTTGGTAAACTGAAGGAACATCAACATGTTCTTCATCGAATCATCTTCATGGACCAAAAGTTTCAAGTAAATAAACTAGATATACACCAATCAAAACAGTTACACAACTCATTAACAATAATTCTTTAAGATACCGAGCACGATGAAATAACCTAGCACATAAAATCCAACATGCAATATCCAAGCATGTAAACCAAAACACCAATCTATCCTGTAAACCACCGAAATCCTAGGGTTGCGAAAGCCTCACCTCGCAGCATGAGAATGCTCGATCTTGTAATATCCAGCATGGTGGCCTAAGTCCTCCACAGAAACCTCAGAATCACCAAGGATTGGGAATCGCAACCGCCTCTCCACGATTTTCTTCGACCCGGCGGCGATCAGAGAGGAATTTTCGATATTCCGATGGATGATATTTGCATCACTTTTAGGAAACAGATTGAGCCCTCTGATGAGCTTCTCGGCCTGGGCGGAAGGAAAATCGGAGGGCGGAAGACGAAGATCGTCGACAATTCCAGCCAAAGACGAAGCCGGAGAGAGAATCAAGAGGAAAAGCAAAATAGAAACACAAATCGAGCCATTCATTTCTTGTTCCTTCGGAAATCCTCTCCTCTCGCCTCTCAAAATGAACAAGTTGCTCTGAAAAATAGCTACTGGAAAATGGTACCAATTTCAAAACAGAGTATATAGAAGTGGAGGGGAACTGCTTGAGAATTAGTTAACATAGATCTTAGCCGTCCGCTATTGGGCCAATTTTGATCATGCGGGACCTTTATATATGAGCGGTTCAGATTTACGTGAATTGCACGCAATTTCTATTTTTAGGAAAAAGAAAAGTTAAAATACCATTTAGTCTTGTAGTTTCTTAAAATTGGTCATTAGACACAATAAATATGTTTCAAAATTTAATCATCGAGATTAATAGAAACTAAAAAAAAAAAAAATTTAACAATACATTTGAAAGTACATGATCTAGAATAGAATAAATCTCAAAATAAATGAACCAAAATAATATTTTAACCGAACATAAAATTAAACTTAATTAATATACAAGATCGACAATTGAATAAATCTTTCAAAACTCACCCATTTGAAAAAAAAAAATCAATTCTAATGTCTTTTTTTTTAGTATCATTAATGTACATGAAAATATTTTCTTTGTATGATTTTTTAAATATAAATCTCTCCGAAGGTTAAAATTACAATACTTATCTCTACTTATCATGAGATGGTAAGTCTAGAGCAAAATTTGATACAATTAGTCTAAGTTTACAGGATAAATTTTGATTATTCTTTTTCTATCACAGTTATTAAAAATAACTTTGAAAAAGAAAAACAAATTTATTTTAAACATATTTATCCAAACAAGTTTCCAGTTTCCATGACTCTGAACTTCTGCTTAAATATCAAATGTTATCCCCACAAAGGAGGCCAATAATAATACAATGTTGAATTAGTTGTTAGTTTGAACAAGGATCCCAACAATGTAGGATTACAATCTTCATAGAATTAGTAAATGGATGAACTAGTAGCAGGTCATCGAGTGCGAACATCTCGCGGAGTTAGCAACCGCGGTCTCGACTCTTGTCTACTGCTAAAATATTTCTCGTGTTGCGCTATCTAATCGAAAAGCCCTTCATCATGCCAAATATCAACCAAGAAATCTACCATCTCCTGCCAGTCACATCACAAGTATCAACAATCGCAATATGCTCGAAAAGAACCAAGAAAAATATGAAACCGTAACAACAAAATCCTGGTTTCAAGGTGCAACTGATTGAAAAGGTCGAGGTTCAAATCTTCACCCCCACATATTATTGAACTCGAGAGAAAAAAACGAAAAGAAAACTGATTGAGCAAGCAGAGGGACTATATATGCATACATACATATATATATATATATATATATACATACATATATATATATATATATATATATATATATACATACATATATATATATATATATATATATATATACATACATACATACATATATATATATATATATAGAAATTGCATGCACTTTTCAGAAGCTTACTGTGAGAGGTATTGGCTCAGTGAAGGGCTCGTTAGTGGAGAGCAGATCTTCATATGCTGTTGACCAGCTACAAATTTAAAGTGAAAATTTCATCATTCAGATTATGTTCGTAACGACAAATGTTTCTTTGCTGGGGACGAAGGAAAGCAACAGAAGAAAATCAAATACTTGTTTATTAAAAAATGGAAAAGGTATGTTCCTTCAAGATATAAAACCTCTTTCTGCTTTCTCTTTTCTTCTCTTTATGCTAAGACTTTTGCATCATTCAGAATGACGAGGACCAGTGAGTCAGCTACTGCGCATTTGAATTGAGCGATGACAGATAATCTTGCTTTGTTAGTTATGGATATGGACAAGTTATCCCCCACCAAAGAGTTATTTCCAGAATTACAAAACCTTTTTTAGTTCAACAAGGTTCAACAACATGTAAGACCGTACTTGAACAGAATTTGTTCTATAGGTTGTACAACTGTGTCCTTGAGTTCTAAAGTTCACCAACATGTAGAGTGGAGAGATTTGAACCTCTGATCTCTAGGTCGAGAGTAGATATCTTAACCAGTTGAAACGTACTCAGGTTGGCAAAATTACAAAACCTGTTGTTTCCATCATTCTCTAATTTCCTTTAGGTGGTCAGAGTAATGGTTACCTTGACATTTAGAAAAGGTTCGCTTAAAATCTATAGGCTTAAGTTAATAATATCTTCAGGCATGTTTTGATCCTAAAAAATTGGGAGGTCTACTTGTTTGCCTACTCCTGTTTGGGTTAATTTGTTGTTATCTTTCGGGTTTCATTTTAATACTATTATAGTGTTTTGGGTAACATCATAACCATAGTAGGATTTCTTGTTCAACTTTCACTGGTATGTGCAGAATTCTTCATTTTATTATGATTATAAACTTCTATTCAAGTTCACCAACTAAACTACTTGCAAGCAAAAGCACGACATGGAATGATTAACTATTCTGCAACTGAGAACATTCAGGAGAGCGAGAGATCACCTTATGATTGATTCCTTCTCCATTCTTTGTTGTTGTTGAGATTGTTTATCAATCCACTTCTTTCTACTCTCATGCCAACGAATTGCAGCTACACAACACATCCAATCAAATTGACAATGAAAAATACATTTCAAACCAAACGTAATGAACTAAAAGTTACTGTCACTATTTTAAGAAATCTAAGCTAGAAGAAACAAAGAACTTACTAAGACAATTCATGAATATTTAAAGGCCAAAAGAGGTACAGCTGTCACATCAATTAAGCAACTTATATGTTTATTTGAGCTGGGAGATATGTCCTTCTAGTTGTACCAGATGCTCAATTTTAACTCCTAGTAGATCCTTTTTCATGATATGATTCATCTGATATTCAATCAATGAAACAAAAAAGTATAGGTCATGAAGGTGCCTATCTTCCCTCAGAAAACCTCCTCCTCTGCCCAGCCATAACTACTGGTTCACTTTCCTTTCAATCTTCCCTTTCCTTCAGTTTTGGCTGACTTCCACCTTTATAACTCACACACATTTACCACATTCAGAAAACTCAGATCAAGTCAATAATTCTATCATTATTAAATTCACGCTTTAAGAAAGTGACGTTCTAGATCATCAACACATTCCAACACCATCCAAGAAACTAGATGGGATTTTAATTTTATTGCTTCCCATTGTCAGTCACCATTTAGTTGGAGCCTCTAAATTGAATGGAATATATAAATTGCTATAAAGAACCTAAAAAATATTTGCATGAATAGAATCAAACAACGAGCTTTACTTTTTTTTTTTTCTTTTCTTTTCTTTTCTTTTGAGCATTTATTTAAGAGTTAAATTTCATGGGGTCATCAATTATAGCAGGCACAATCAAGCACATAAGAAATACTAATTCCAAGAAACTGGAAAACAGGTGGCTTATCCATATCAAATATCAAATCTGAAACTGCAGTTACAAACTCCATAGATGCTTGCTTACCCTGATTAACAAACGTGGAGGAGCTTAAATCTTTTTCTGCAGGCTTTTTCACTTCACTGGAAGATGAAGAACGACCCATAGTCGGTTTCTCTTTTGAATGGGAACTTCCTTTATTCATCTCCATCTTCTCTGAACTAATAGACTCATTCCTTCCTGCAATGATAAAGCAAGTACTCTCTTTCAGAAGCCCACAAGAGGTGCTCTAACTACAAAGAAAAGCAAGTTCTGGCATAATAAGCATTCTCAGAGAATAGCCACTTAGCATAAAAAACTTTGTGCTTTTGATCTGATGAAACATAAAACAGAAAACACACTGAAAATCATTTCAACTGACAAGAAAAATCAACAAGCAAAGAGACATTCTTTGCTTCATTCGCAAAAACTGAACAAATCTTCTCAATATATATTTTATATATGCTACAATTCAGATCATTGGTCTGGTTTCAAATTGAAACCCATAATCTTATTAACCTATCTGAACTTGCGCCGAAACAAAAATCGTTGAACTTCTTATGTAACCCGATTGACAGAATAAAACAAGCAATGAAGCTGGTTGATATTCAACTGTATTAAGAAAAATTGATGGTAAGTGGCAACATAGACACATACATAATAGTATACATGAGAAAATTGTTTGAAGTTGCAAAGCTGTTTTATCTATTTTGAATCCAGTTAACTAGTCCTCAATTAAATTTTTATCAGGAACTACTTTCCAATAGGAGATCATATCGTAATAAGTTTATAAACAAATTTCTTAAGTAACACTTACTCCTTAAGAGAAATTTTCAAATCAAGAACCGTGAACATTTAGGGATCCTCAAGACTTTTTCTTGCTTCCCTACTCTAAAGTGAGAATTGAACCCCTTGTCCCTTGGACTGAAAGAATTTACCCTGTTTCTTGCTCCTATTGCAGACAAGACCAGATTTCCTCTATCCATCTCGATGATATAAAAATGCATACAACTGAATCGCGATTGTCCATTTTTGTCAAGAAAAACAAAGAGGCTCCACAATTTTCCTCATAAAAATCAAATATTACCACAAATTATAATCATGGTCTAATCAGACCATTATGTCCAGCTTTGAGGACCCGGAGTCTCGTCTACTGAACAGAAATTTAATACCGTCCCTCCCATACAGAAATCAAACGGAAGATAGTTCTTCCAAGCAAAATGAATCGTATACGTCACTCAATTCTCTTTAAAAAGTAGTCACCCAACCTCAAATTCCCCCACCTCCATTAGTATTTTAACATTCTCCATCAATTTAGAGGATAAAGATAAAAATGAAAGACGGGAGACGAGAGTTCCTAATTCCTCAACTGAAAACACCAACAACTATACGACCCAAAATTTTCTTGCTCCCATAACCAAACCTAACCATCGAATTCGACCATTTTTCAATTGATAAACGGAAAACCAAGATTAAACTCCAAATAAAAGAAAAGAAGATTTCGTCGATAACAAATCAAAGTCCCGTAAAAAAAAACCCACTAGTGGATTCTCCACAATATGAAATACATTGGGCCCAATAAGTATCCAATCGCCCACCTCCATGAGAAAAAATCCACAGAATCGAAAATCCAAATCGAAACGAGATAAAGAAGAAACAGATTCGCCAAAAACAAGAGCGTTCAAGTTCATACCTCGAAGTGGAAACGTCACGAGAGAATTATTCCAATGGAAACAGAAGAACAGATACAATGCGATGGACAATAATCCAACCTCGCTATCTGGGTTCGAGCGAAAAACCGAGAACGAAGACCACAGAAAAAGGAAATGGAAATGGAAATGAGGAGAAAAGAAAAAATCGCAATCGTTTTCGTCAATATGCTAATGTGATGCATGGCGTTTTCTTCTCCGATTTGACGACTCGCTACGGTTGCTGACGTGGATGTGAGTAAGAATGGATAATTGAGCTCTTGACTGAATTGACGGAAAACCCCCTATACCTAATGGTGGAGAAGGGGTCTTTTCGTCATTTCGTGTCGTCGTTGATTTGATGCGGTGCGTCGGGTCTTGCTCGTATTCTACACTTAAAAAACGTCCCAGTGAAACGGATGTCTCAACGTTTAAAAAAGACTAAATTTTTATTAAAAAACAAATCTTGAATTTTGCCCCTAATGGCAATCACTTGTGTTTATACCGCACTGACTAGAATATTTGTCTCAATTAAGTTTAAAAGGAGGACAAGATCCACGTTCAAATACGTTAACTTTTTATTCTAATATGCTAACAGTTTTTTTACTTCAAAGTAGTATTGAAATATTTATAAAATATTAAAAGTAATGTTGCAATTTTTAAAAGAATATGAATATTTTTAAACAATTGACAAATTTCAAGAAATTTTTTTTTTATAATTTAGCCTTAAAAAAATAGGTAAACTTGTAAAATTACCACGAGCTAGCCTATAATTTCATTTTGGTTAAAAAGTACTTCTTGCCTTTTTTTTTTTCCTTTTACATGTGGTGTGGAGGATTTAAATCTTTAACCTTTTTGGCTGAGGGTGTATGTCATAAGTCGTAAGTAGTAGAGCTACGTGCATTTAAACTCCGTTTGATAATCAGTTGGGGAGAGTTAACGAGCAACACTTTGTAGAATGGAAATTACGTGATATTACTCAAAATAGTGGAGAATTAATTACTCAAACCGATGGGGTTGAGTTGTTTTGTGGAGAGTTGATTTGTTGATGGACTAAACAGGAAATTTGGGTTTTAAACCCAACTCAAGTCAATGGGCCAAACACTCCCTTGATTTTTTATTTTTGAAAATTGTGCTTGTTTTCTCAACATATCTCTATAATGGTTTTCATTTTTCTTTAGAAAACATTTGAATTCTTAGCCAAATTTCAAAAACAAAAATAAGTTTTTAAAAAATTAGGTCTCATTTGATAACTATTTGGTTTTTTTAAATTGTGTTTGTTTTCTCATCATTTTTCTATAATGAATTTCATTTTTCTTAAACATGAATTCTTAGCCAAATTCCAAAAACAAAATCAAATTTTTGAAGAGTACGGCCTCGTTTGATAACCATTTTTTGAAAATTTTGTTTGTTTTCTAACAATTTCTCTACAATAGTTTTAATCTTTTCTACGATGGTTTCTATTTTCTTAAGGAAATATTTGAGTTTATAGCCAAATTTCAAAAATAATACAAGTTTTTTACAGTTATTCTTTTGTAGTTTTCAAAACTTGGCTTGTTTTTTTTTTTTTTTAAATATTGGTAGAAAGTATACAACAAAACAAAGAAAATCATCGGTAAAAGCAATGTTTATAAGCTTAATTTTCAAAAATAAAAAACCAAAACCAAGTGGTTATCAAACATGACCTATTTTTTAGTTTTCAAAACTTTGCTTGATTTTTTAAAACATATCTAAAAAGTAAATAACAAAACAAAGAAACCATATGTGGAAGTATTATTTATAGGCTTAATTTAAAAAAAAAAAAATCAAATGGTTATCAAATGGGACAGTACTTTTTTTAGTTTTCAAAACTTGGCTTGGATTTTTAAAACATAGGTAAAAAGTACATAACAAACCAAAGAAACTCATACATGTAAGTGGTGTTTATTAGCTTAATTTTCAAAAACTAAAAACCAAATGGTTATCAAACGGAACCTCAATCTTTGGATTTTTTTTTTGTAACAATTTAGTCTTTGAACTTTCTATTTTATAACAGTTTAATCCATGAATTTTAGTACGTAATAATTCAGTCTCTATTCTTAAAAAACTTGCAACAATTTAATCCCTACCGTGAATAATCTCCTTAAAATTTAGTTTTAATTTTTATTATGTAACAATATAATTTTTATAGTTTACAAACACATTTAGTCTCTAATCAGTTTATAGATATACATATGTAATAAATTTCTAATTACAAATTTTAAAGTACAAGAACAAAATTGTTACACAGTTGAAAGTATAGAGACTAAATTATCACAAACTAGAGTTTAGAGACTAAATTGTTACTTCAATGAAAGTTCAGGGACCAAAAATATTTTTAATCTTTCATCAATCATTCACTTGTTTTTCTTAGTTCAATAACTCATGGAAGTGAGAATTTAAAGTGTTGATGTTTTGGTTGATGATATAATGTTCTGGCTAATTAAGTTATGTGTATATTGACATCAATCACTCACTTTAACACTACAAATTGTAGTAATTGAACTATTAAACATGGTCAAATACATAAACTACCCTTAAATTATAAGAACTAGTTAAAGGGATTGTAACGTCGTGGCTAATGGTATTGCCAAATTAGCAGTCTATAACTTTGACACAAATCTTCCTCCGTGGATTATGGTCCTTGCTAAAAATGATGTTGTGTGATCTATTTAGTGTTCTTAGCTCTTGCTAAAAAAATATGAAACTTTATTTTGAATTCAATGACTACACTATTAAATATGACACCAACTAAGACATAGCTCCAAGGTATAGATGTGCCTTTGGTGATAGCCCATAAGTGGGTCGATTTGGATTGTTTGTTGGCCAAAATTGATATTTGGCTAACATCTTGATATAAAGAAATAACAAAATTTGACATCAAAATTGATGTATGAAAAGCAAATTGATTGCTCGACCAAAATGGACTAAAAACTAACAAAATCAACCACCAAACCAACCACCAATTTTTTGTTGGATGGTCAATTTAGTTTTCAAAATTTTGATTTCTTCGACATTTTTATTTTTTTTCAAAGTCAATATGTTTTAAGTGTCGATTTCTCCCTCTCCAAAAAGATAAACAGTTAAATTATAAATTTAGTTCCTGTAGTTTAGAGAAAGTTAAAATTTAATCCCTATAATTTTAAAAGTTAGAACTTTCGTCTCCATAGTTTAATAAAACCTCATAAATAGTCATTGTTATTTGATAAAATCCTCATAAATAGTTCACATGGTAGTGACTATTTAGAGATTATTTATGAGAGTTTTATCAAATCATATGGACGAATTCTAACTTTTAAACTCATAGAGACTAAATTATAACTTTCTCAAAATTATAGGGACCAAATTTATAAATTAACCAAAATAAATTCTTACCTTGAATAGACCATGTGTTTGGGTTGTTTAAGTTAATTTTGTCGTTGTTTTAAAAAAATATGGTGATTTCGACTTTGAAAATGAAGAAAAAAAATGTTCAATTGCAACAAACTTTAATTTAAATATCACAATACTTATAGTTTGCCGTGCAATTTGTGTGTTTAACAATATTTAAGAGTTTAACTACCATCATTTCTTAAGTTCGAGGTAGTGGTTGATCAAATTGAAAAATTTACAGTGTGATTGTAGCACTAGATTAAAAAAAGAAAAAAAAAAACTTTCAAAAAACATGTAAGAAAATTTTATAATTTAAAAATAAATACTATTTTGGTCAATTTTTTATAGGTTGGTTCCATTTTCTTCAATGAGTTTCAAAGATGTCAGTTTTATTCACTTTAAATAGAGATATACATACATAAAATCATGTATCTATTTGTTTAGACTAGCAATTATTCACGTGCGATGTATATGTCTATAAATTTTATATTTCATCGTATTATTTATTTGTTTTTTTTACAAAAAATTAATGTAAATATTGAAAACATACATAAATAATGTGAACTAAAACTTTTTAATTACCCAACCGACGTTCGAGGTGACTTTCTATGAAATGATGGTATCCGTACAAACACATATCAGTTGTTATATTGTGATATTTTTACACTCACATGCGAATAGACGCACCACTTCTTTAAATGAACATCTTGATTCAAAACATTTGTAGTCCACCAACATCATCTGATTCATATGACCCAAGAAGTTTGAAGGAAAATAAGGGAATTTATAAAAAAAAAAAAAAAAAAAAAAAATTTAAGGAAAAATAATTAAATATTGAAAATCAACATAAATAATATGAGAGGGATGTTAATTTTGAAATATAATTTCTTTTCGCTAATTACTGTTTTTTTTTAGATACGGTTGCTATATTTTATTACGGGTAGTCAGTACTCACTCATCATTTATAAATTTATATCAATTGTGTATGAACTTATCTTTATACATAATCAATTTAAATATTAATTTGTCACATCCTCAAAAAAAAAAAAAAAAACACCTGAATAATATTAACACACTTATTAATATGTTAATTTAATTATATTTACAGGACAGATTTAATCAAAAGCCGACCTTAGCTCAGTTGGTAGAGCGGAGGACTGTAGTGGGAAACTCTAAGCTGTAATCCTTAGGTCGCTGGTTCGAATCCGGCAGGTCGGATTTTTTTATTATTTTCTTTTATTTTCAATTTGTGCATTGCACACCTACATTTTATTTTATTCTTTTTCTTAATTTATTTTCAATTAAAAATTACAATCACTAACACAAATCGTTCAATTTTATGTTGTTTGTTGATGATTTACTTCATTTTTATACGGGTTAGATTATGTATGTTTTTTCTAGGTCAACAACGCGTTGAGGTGAGAATTCGAAGCTATGATGTTTTGGTCGAAGGTATAATATTTTCACGAGTTGAACTATGCTCGTATTGACATTGACTAAATACATGTCTAGTCATTAGTGGCAGTTATTTTCCTAATATTATAATCTATATTATTTAAAAAGTTTTAATTTAGTCTCTTATTACTAGCGAAAGTTAAATTGGCTAATAATAAACTTATATGACATAGTACTTAATGATTCAATAGGAATTTTATGTTGTTTGTTGATGATTTATTTCATTTTATATGGGTTAGATTATGTATTTTTTTTTTAGGTCAACAACGTGTTGAGGTGAGAATTCGAAGCTATGACATTTTGGTCGAACATATAATATCTTCACGAGTTGAACTATGCTCATATTGACATTGATTAAATACATGTCCAGTCATTAGTGGCAGTTATTTTTCTAATATTATAATCTATATTGTTTAAAAAGTTTTAATTTAGTCTCTTATCACTAGCGAATGTTAAATTGGCTAATAATAAACTTATATGACATAGTATTTAATGAATCAATAGGAATTTAGAAAATAAAAAATGTCATCCAACTAAGAGAAGATAAATCGAAATTTCTACGAATTTTTTTATAAAAGTTTAAATACTATTTTGGTCTTTGTACTTTTGGTTTTGGTTCATTTTGGTATTTGTACTTTTAAATGTTCAGTACTTTTGACTTTAGTTCATTTTGGTCCATAAACTTTCAAAATGTTCATTTTGGTCTTCTACTTTTAAAAAGTCACCAATTTGGTATTTGTTTGCAAGATTTAAGCATAACTTTTACCTACAATAAAAACCCTTTAATACAAATTTATGATTACACTTCAAGATATTTAGTAAGTGAAGTGTTATGCTAAAATTATGATTGAAAAAATGAAATTGAAGGACCAAATTGGTTAATTTTTAAAATTATGGGGATCAAAATGAACTAAAATTAAAAATATAGAGACCAAAATAGATGTTTTGAAAGTATAGAGACCAAAGTGAACCAAAACCAAAAGTACAGAAACCGAAATATATAGTATTTAAACGTCTTACAAATTTGGATGAGAAATCCTAAATTTTCCTTTATTGGATGATTTTTTCTTCTAAATTTTCACCAATTTAATAAGTTTTTTTTTATTTTGAAAAGCAATTTAACAATTATTATGCAACGTAAGCTTGTCGACTCAATGAGAGATTAAGTTGAAAAATGTTAACAACAAGAGATTAAATTTAAAAACTTTAAACAACGAAGACTAAATTGAAAAAAATATATATCCCAAAAATTAAAGACTAAAATATATATTTAGCATTCTAATTTGGGCAAAAATCAATTTATATTTCTAAATTTTTGGAGTTGTATCAATAAAAACCACAAACTAATAATTGTATTAATTAAAACTCTAAACTTTCATAAGTTTATCAATTTACACCCTCAGTTAGAATATGTTAGAAAAATGTTAGTTTACACGTGTGGAAACTCATAATTATATTAATTAAACTCTTAAACTTTCATAAGTGAATCAATTTAAACCCTTCATTTCAAATAGATAGTCTAATTTTTTTAAGAAGTCTACACACAAGTGGGAATTGATATAATTGATGCATGAACAATTTTCAAATTAAATGTCTAAATTGATTCGTTTATGATAGTTTACGAGACCTTAAATTCATCCTTTAAAAAAAATGTTTCAAATTCATTTTAAAAAAATAGAAAAGACTAAATTATATTTAAATTATACATATTATACGTTGGCTTTCATTAGGACATCAACCGACCTTAGCTCAGTTGGTAGAGCGGAGGACTGTAGTGAGAATCTTGAAGCTGTCATCCTTAGGTCGCTGGTTCGAATCCGGCAGGTCGGAAATTTTTGTTTTTGTCTTTTTTCCAATTACAAACGTTAACGAGATTTGTAGCTATAGCTATAGTTAGGATTAGGAATTTACGACATTAATTATTGAAAATGATGACTTCACTCATTTTCAATTTTATGCTGTTTATTACTAATTTACTTAATTTTATAATTTTTTTTTGTTTAGGCAACAATTTTTTTTTTCTAATTAAACATAGAATGACTTTTGTTGTTGCAACATTCGTTATTTTTTAGTACAATAAATGTAAAGTATAAAAATTTGAATCTCTCTAAGTATGTGTTAATTTCTGAACTATGCCCACTTTGGCTTTTTTAACTTTGTAGTTGGAACATCTCCCTCTTCTTTATTTTGAACTTACCTTTTAATTTGAAAGATAATATTCTTTAATATTTATAGGTGTATTAGCTCAATCTAATATTTTATTGGTAAAATTATAAATTTGGTCATTGTAGTAGAAAGATATAATTTAGTTCTTATAGTTTTAAAAGTTAGAATTTCGTTCTTATGATTTGATAAAACATCATAAATAGCCTCTATAGAACATAGGAACAAATTCTAACTTTTTAAACTATATAGACTAAATTATAACTTTCTCCAAACCATAAAGATCAATTTTGTAATTTAACCTTATATATTTAGTCATTAAATTGCAAGTCCATGTACTCTCAAATGTTTCCAATAAGTCATTGAATTGTTAAGGCATCATCTATACAACTCCCATACTTTTAAATAGTTTATAATAAATCCTTGATCGTTAATTTTTAGTTCAGTAGGCCTTTATGTTGACTTTTTTTGTTGTGCAAGTTTTTGCATTTAGTGTGTGAGGATATCTATTAGACATTTAATTGAAAGTTTAACAGATTAAAACATATACGTCAACTAAAAGGCCAGCGGTTTAAATACCATGTTTTGAAGCTTAAAAAAAGGGTTTCCGTGTTAAAAATGTTTTTACTCACTTGAAAAATGATTCCAAATGGACTTTAAATATTCCACTCCACATGTTGTTGAACTATTTTTTCTTAGTACAAACAAAATATATACTAAATAAACTATTGTAGGTTTAAGAATCTAGTAACAACTTCTACGATTCTACCAACCCTCTATTTCAAAATACACTAATTAACCTTGTACTTTAATTTATTTTATATTTCCTTGTAGTTTGTCACAACCTTGGAGAAGATTCAATATGACTGACTAATTTAATTTGTATTTTTTAAGATTCAACGTCGTATTTTCACAAAGATCGATCGTTCGAGTACAAATACATTGGTGTTTGGACACCAATTACGCTCTTGAAAGTTAATGATTGGACCCTACCTCGCAATTGTTGAAATAAAAAAGCATCTCATTTCCACAAAGAGTTCCAAGCAATTGGCTAACAAAGGAAATGAAAGATTTTTCAAGGAGTTCCAAGCATTTGGGCAAAAGGAGCCAATACAATTCAATTCAATTTAAGCTTCTTTTTCATCCTATTGTCCCAAAAAAAATGTGTGGTCTGCTTTAAGTCGCTAACATCTCCCGAAGGCTTCAACGGTCAATAACAACTCGCTTCTTGCTCTGGTGGCTCCCACTTTCCCTCCAAAATCTCCAACCCGAAAAGGAGATACTCCGAATCTTCTTCTTCTTCTTCTTCATCATCATATTTATTGTTCTACTCGTTCACAATCTCTTCCTCACATCTGGGTTTCTCTTCATTTCGCAGTTTTCGAAACAGGAATTGGATTCAGAGTAGGTAAAGAGTGAGTGAGCATGAGAGCTTTGAATTCGCATTTTGTGCTGATTGATCTGCACAGTTCATGGCATTCGGCCAACCAAATCCCCATTTCGACTCTCACGTATCTGCAAAACTCTCATTCCTTCTCGAAATTCTCCTCGTCGTTTCGTCGAACACGTCGTGCGCGTACGGGGATTGCTTCGTCCAAATCTTCGGCTCCGTCGTTTCGTTCCCCTGAAATTCGCCGGCCGTCGTCCGAACGGTTGTTTTTGGGGAATGGGTTGTTGACGAATCTGTCGAATTTGAGTTCCGATTTGGATTCGGACTCCGCGTCGACTTCGTCTCAGTCGGAGGCTACTGCGGAGCTGGATATGTTTGTTGAACTTTTGCCTTCGAGGATGAGGAAGCAGCTGAGCTCGCACGATGAATTTCGGGAATTGATTGAGGTGGTCTTGGATTTGGGAAGGAACCCTATTGCTAGGTTTCCGTCGGGGGATTGGGCCATTTCGGAAGAGCCCGTGAAACATGAAGATCTAAGCCACGCGATATCTAAGGTAATGATCTGAAGATTTTAATCCTTTGAAAATATGTGTGATTCACTGCTAATTGGAGTATGATTAATGTTTCTTTTGTGTATAATTATACATAAAGTTGGTATAGTGAATGAATAGCGTATTTTGCATATGGAAATGCTATGTAAGTTTCAGTTCCCCTGTCAATGTAATTTACGATACACGTTTTGCACTGTGAAACTCGGTTTCTTTTGTGATTGGCTCTGCTGACACTTACTGGAATATGGAACATATTCGTCTTGTAAAATAACCAAGCTAAAATGAAAATCATTTGCTTAAAGAAATAAACCAAAAGTTGTTGAAGCAGGCCATCTAAAGGGTGAAGATCAATTAAAGTTTGGGATACTTGATTTGTTATTTAGGTTGGAGACTTCTCAGATGACAACCGATCGGGCATGGACAGATCTTTGCATCGGATAAGTGCAATTCGAAACCGTAAAATGCAAATTATTGGCCTCACTTGTCGGGTAGGACGTTCTATCTCTGGAAGTGCTGAGATCATTCGTGATTTAATAGAGGGTGGAGGTTCCATCTTGGTTATTGGACCACCAGGAGTTGGCAAAACCACGTTAATCAGGTACCAAGAACAGCTGGAAAACCGCAAACTCTTATTTTTCTTCCGTTTTGCCCCTCTTGAGTATTGATTGGCAGCACATTGTGTTAAAAAGTCTAAGAGAACTGGTGGGGGCAATGCTTATTATAACAATAGTCTTTAAATCAATGCAATCTCAAACCACCACACCATAAAAATGATTTTATTTTTCAACTTCCAACTCCAAGAATATGCCATAAAGAATGAGCTGAATTGAACTTTGTTTGAGGTCTTACATTGCTGAAGTTATATTTACCCTCCCTTTATTTACCACATTGAATTATGGGATCAAAATCATTCTTTTGAATTATATGACTTATGCAGAGAAATTGCTCGGATGTTAGCGGATGACCACAAGAAACGTGTTGTTATTGTGGATACTTCCAATGAAATTGGAGGTGATGGAGATGTTCCCCATGCAGGAATAGGCAGTGCAAGGAGGATGCAAGTCCCTAATGTTAATATGCAGCACACAGTGAGAGCCCAAGACACGTTTATGGTTTTAACCATTACTTCATTTGATAGTCCCGCGTCAAGGCTCGAGTTGCTTTCTTTGTAGGTTATGATTGAAGCAGTGGAGAACCACATGCCTGAAACCATAATCATTGATGAAATTGGAACAGAACTTGAAGCACTAGCGGCCAGCACCATTGCTCAAAGAGGGGTTCAGCTAGTGGGGACAGCTCACGGGATCACCATTGACAACATAATAAAAAATCCATCGTTGCAAATCCTTGTTGGTGGCATTGAGGTGTGAAAAAATCCTCCTATTTCTCGTAGCCTGCATCGAATGCACTTGCATGTAACTTTAACTTGAATATATTAGCAATTGTTAATCAAGAGTTAAATGATAATATGCACCTCAGAAATCATTTTTAGAACATCATCCTAGGAGGAAAAAAGTTTACTCATACATTCTGCTCGCTATCTTGCTAATCCTGTTCCGTAGAACGGAAGTATATTGATGAAAGTGCTTATCCTTTTTGTTCTTCTTTTCATTTCGTTGGACACAGAGTGTGACCCTTGGTGACGAGGAAGCAAGGAAAAGAAAGGTGCAGAAGACAATTCTTGAGAGAAAAGGACCTGCTACTTTTACTTGTGCAGTTGAGATGATATCCAAAACTGAATGTCGTGTTCATCACAGATTAGATACCACAGTTGATGCAATATTAGCAGGTACTTTCTTCAACTAATTTGACATTGTTAAACCGTATTCCTTCCCTTCGTATATATTTTTACAATTGATCATCTACTGTCTGTCTTCTCATTGGTGTAGGAAAAACTCCTCTTTTTGAAGTACGTCATGTGGAGACTTATGCTAACCTTTCTATGGGGCCATCTCCAAATCTTGGAAAGAGTATTCACGAAAGATTACATTCAAAAGATAATAACATCATCGCTGATAGTGATTCTCACGTGGAAGTGCGTCAATCTCCAAATCATGAAAAGAGTCTTCAAGAAAGATTACATTCAAAAGATGATAACATCATTGCTGAGAATGATTCTGACGTGGAAGACGTAGGTCACTTTCCTCGTCAATCTAAGAGTAGACCTGTGAGCAAAAAGAGCTCTCCAGTGCGAGTCTATTCTTATAAGGTAAATCGTGTATGTTTTGTTATAATTAGTAGACTTAAAGGTTCTTTCAGTTGATTTTTGGTTTGGTGTTGGGGCGGATGCATTTGGGACGTAGATACAATAATTTGGTAAAAATGTGCTGATGCCCTTGATTTGGCACTTTCAGATTCTTGAATCTGATCTACTTCAAGTGGCACAAGTATTGGGGCTTGAGAATGAAATAGACGTAACCGATGATATTGAAGCAGCTGATGCAATATTAGCATCTAGTGATGAAATGAAGCAGAACCCATGGATCCGAAGTGTCGCAAAATTTCACCACTTGCCTGTGTTTGTAATCAAGGTACTCCTTACTTCTATAACTAGAAAATAAACACGTGCTTTCTTCAGATATTTACAACTCTATCATTACAGTCGAACACTATGGCTCAAATGGTTAAGGCAATCCGCATGATTATAAAGATCGACTCCAGCTCTTCAACAAAGAAACCACGAAAAACCCCTGACATTGTAATAGAAGATGATGCACCAAAAAGAAGGCCATCCCTAGAAGAGATAGATGCGTTGGAGGTAATTTCCTTTGCACGTTGATGCTTTTGTGTTTGCGTATGGATGTGTTCGTTTGCATTTAAATTAAAAGTCAGCCCCAACATTAGCCATTATTCATATGAGTAAAATTTGAATTTAAATCAGATTCCACTGGTTCTGATGGTCGAAATCATTAGCACATTGTTGCAATTAGCATGTCTTGTTAACAGGAGGTTTTCTTCCGAACCTGAATGGTGTCAAAATTTTTGTAATAGCAACAAATTCTTTTTTGTACGTTTGTAAAATGAAGTCATTTTCTGCTTTCATATGTCAAAGTTTCATACTAATTGATAGCACGATCAGAAAGTTAGCACAAAATTTTATATAATTTTATTATTTATATGCTGAAACTTCTATTCGTTTAGTACAACTCGTGCCTTTTCTCTCTTGCTTTATGTGGTTACAACTAGCTTCATAATCAATAGCACTCTATTCCAGTTTCAACTGCAATTTATTGTTCTTCACCAGCATCATAGCCTACTCTGTTGAATGCTAACCCTGTCTAACAAGAATTGCATGATATGTGGCTAGATTTTTACTCTTGTTAAGAGAATCTGAATTTATGTTAATCTACTCGTCTAGTTTTGTAAAGTGTATGATGATGTTGTGAAATCAAGTCCTTGGTCAGTTTCAGTTGACTGTTACAATTTTTTTGATATATATTCTTGTTTCTGGCATAAGTATTTTGTACTCTAGAACAATCCATATTGCACATGGTTATAATTCTTCGCCTGTTCTTAAATCTGACAGGAAGTTAGACTTGCCATTGAATATATTGTCATTCCTGGTGGAGAACCAGTTGAGCTTCTGCCTCGATGCTCCGAAATAGTTGCCCGACAGCTTGAACTTGTGGAAAGTTATCAGTTAGCAGCTGAATACTCCAGTACTGAGCCGCACCCCAGGTTGCAGATTCTTCCATTGAGGTTGAAGAACAAGAATGTTAAAGAACCAAAATCCAGTTCAAAATCACTAACTGGCGAAGGGACTGGCATCTCTAGACTCCCTTTGCTGCCTGAATAAAAAATTCAACCAGACTTCCAAACATGGTACAGTTTGTTCTATTGTTTCTGGTGTATACAATTCTCAATTTATGTACAGGCATGTAAATAATACATACATGTATATCTCATTAACATAATTATTTATATCTTATGCCATCCTGGTTATATAACATTGTAAGAATTTCTTCCATAAAACAGTGAAATGGCTGTTGTAATGAATATGTACTCCAATATTCAAGCAACTCTTACTCCCCTGTACCCCGTTCATCTCTTTTGGTGGAAAAAAGGAAAAAAGAACAAAATGCAATTAGCTTGCATTTTGATCAAATAGACAGCCATATAGATTGTTATCCCTCTAAGTTTGATATGGCTCTGTTGATGTATGATATCAAAGTATATTTTGTAGTTTGTAGTTTATGATGCAAGTTGTATTAATAACTAAGTATATTTCATGTTGATGGTCCATATTACTTTAGACAAATCTGATTCGATAATGAGAGAAGAATTAGTCTAATATACTTTTGCATGTATGTTCCTCAAACCCTCTAAAATGGCTTTAGTTTCCATCACCTTGACAGACTATTTCCTTCTAATTCTTTGCATCCCAAGACAGATCGAAGAGACCCATTGGAGTCACAAAACCACCTAGCCAATTCCTCCTCTATTTTTCCTTTTCATTCTAGGATGCATCTGCATTTAATTTCCACGCGCTTGCTGGGGATGGATCCAATTGGTGTGATTCAAATGGTTCATGTACTTGTTAATCCAACTTATTATATAAACTTAATTTATACAAACTCATATTACAAATGGTAAATTCACAAACTAACTGTAGATTTTATAATCAATTCATTTTTACAAGAACAATATTTGGCTGCTTCTCATTGGGTAGGAATCTCCCTGTTTTTCACTATTTAATTGTTGACAACAACGAGAGAGAAAGCACAACAAAGAGAGAGAAATGTGAAATATTTTCTCTCCTTGTTGTCAACAATTAAATGGTGGGGAACAGGAAAATTCTTACACACCGGGGAGCAACTTTTTCTTTTTACAATCCAAATACATATCACATCTCTACCCTACATGGAGAAATTATTCGGTGAGGGCACTACAATGTGGCTAACAGTTTTTTACCGTTAGATGTAGAGAGCAGAGTAACTCGAATTTATATGTAATGGTTATTAGTGGACATGTAAATTATTAAAATCCACATCCAACGGTTATTATGATGCAGCTATATTGTGACGACCTTATTGAATAATTCTTTCCCTACATGTTATTGAACTAAAAAAAAACATACTAAAATGGGAGTGATGAGGTAACACAACTACACATTGTGTTAAAAGGATCCTTTAGAACAACTCCGTTCGAGGCCCAAAACAAGCCCATGTCCTCCACCAGAAAAAGTAGAGCCCAAGCCCAAAAAACTAGAATTTAGTACGGACCGTAGAATATCTCGACCGCGGACCTTAGACGCTAGGGTTTAGACTTTGGAGCCTAAAAGTAAAACCCTGCAGGCTGCACCGTGTGGAACTCACTGGAAACTTCAGGTCACAAAAACCAGTGTTAATTCTTCTCTCTTTGCAACTCTTGAATTTTGATTTGAAATTGCCCATTGTCGAATCAGACGGAGGCTCGATTTCCGTCTTTTCTGAGCTTGTCTCATTGAGTTTCCGGTTCTGTTTGCAGTTTTCTGCAGGAATTGTATCTGATTGATAGCCGAAGGGGTAATGGCTGCGAAAGACGAGTACCGAATATTTGTTGGAGGACTCTCATGGAACGTCTCAGAGCGTCAGCTCGAGAACGCTTTCAGCCGCTACGGAAAAATTCTTGAAACTCAGGTAACTTTTGTTTTTTTTTTTTTTTTTGGTTTTTTCCCGTTGAATGACAATGGTGAAAAGGAAATGTAGCTAATAGTCTGAAGAAAAATCTATATGACGATGTAAATGTCTTTTTTTTTTTTTTAGCAAAGACCATCGAGGACGTTTTTTGATATGTATTCCCTCGAGCGTTTTTATGATGAAAATACCTGCTATGATTTGACGACATTCCTTGCAGGTTGTGGGTTTTCCTTTTCCATAATGTATGTCAATGATATTTTGTTAGTTGCATGCATGTCCCCCTATTCGCGTCTGCCATAGTTTTAGTATGGTGTATTTATAATATCAATATCTCTATTCTATCTTGTGTTCCTTATTTATTTATATTCTATTTTATATTTTTTTAAAATTAGAAAATGTGTACATGGACGTTAGTTGAACCATGAGGATGTATTGATTTATTTAAGCTATATGAATCAGAATACTTCAGATCAGCTTTAACTACTAGATTATAGCAAATAGTTTGTTTCAGGCTTTCTCTTTCTTACAATCCTTTGATCTTTTGTTATGTAGAATATGGTCCAGGGAGTCAGCTTAATGCTGAATACATGGGTCTGTTCGTACATTATCTGCTGAATTCTCACGTATAATAGGAGAAATGGTTAATAGACAAGAAATCCTATCCATCAGTATATGGAAGAAATTGTTTGGAAACTGATAGTATTTTGTAAGAAAAGCATTGCCACAATAATGTTTTGGAAATTATATTTGGTGCCTTCTCTTAGGATATCGGGTGAGGGTGAGATGTTTCTTCTGTGGAGTTGATTGTGTGGATGAGAAATCATAGTTAGCACAATTCGCGAAAATTGATCAAGACTCTTCTCTTCCAAAACCAAAATTTTAGTGTTCAACATACAGCTGACGTAGTTTCCTACTCATCAGAGTAAAAGAGTGGGCAATACTTGTATTTCATGGAGATGTATTTAAGTGGTATTTTCTTGGGCATGTTGCTGACATTTGTGGTTAGTACACCTCCATTCTTTGACAATCCAGAGATTGAATTTGGGGTGTAAGTTGTTGGATTGAGCAGATGCTTCTAAAACTCTTAATATTCAGTTTTTTTTTGTTGATTTACACCGGGCCTCCTATCTTAAAAGATTTTGCAAAGTAATCCATACCTAATTTATGCTCCTTTCAGTTTCAAGAGCATTCAAGACATTTCACTTGAATTGTATTGCCTAATGCATCTACAGATTTGGTTATTTTCCTGCTCAGTCCGTGTACATAGTGAGTAAATGCATTCAAGAGGGAACACAGTATCATCTGCCTTGCTGTTGGCATGCCGTCTAAGGTTCCTGCTTGGCATTTGTCTGTATTTTGGATTTGGAACTTATTATAGCTAAATTAGATCTACTGTTCTAGAATTCTAGTGCTTCCATACGTTTGGGGATTTTTATTTTGGGTGCTTGGGCTTGGAAGGGCAAGCTATTGTTAAAATATTTTAGAGTTAGTCCACCAGAGAAAATTTGAGAGATTGAAATTTCAGTTACGCACCACCTTTCACCAAATCTATAAACATGGCTACAGTGACAAAAAAAGGGAAAATAATACAACTATTACATATTTTGGTGCACACTAAAGCTTCAAGTGCAATACTTGTTTCGTTTGTCATTACATCCTGCTTCGCACCAGTTTGCTTGGGTATAAGTGACGTATCTGGCTCCACAGTTAAATTGTACTGAAATCAATTTTAGTTGTCAGCACCGGCTTGTTCTGTTTTAGATGACAAGAATTTGCAGTAAATTGAATTAAATTGTAGAGATGTGACACCAGAATGCAGAAGAATCTGAATTAGGACTTTGCTCTGTTACTGTTGCATGTGTTGGTTGCTCAGTGAATTATAAAGGAGGAAGCCCAGTTACAGCATAAGCTAAGAATAGCATCCAAAGTGAGGAAATTGTTTAATGCATTGTTGAACTTTGTTTACTGTGGCATTGAATTGGGTGGTGGCGTGGTGCCGAGGATCACTATGGCAAGAAATTACATCTCCCCAAGATTTTTTCTTCTCGATTTTCTCATGTACTGGTTTCTAGACTCTAGACTGATTTATCTGACTGGGTTATGAACAATGGAATATTGTCTGAATGCTAAAATTAATTAAGGGTGTGCAATGGTGGTGGAGTAATTTCAGTAACCAGTAGAAGTGTTGCCTTGGGTGATCTTCTCGGTGGGAGATATTCTTTTTAACTTTTATAGCTTAAGATCCTGACTTTAGGATGGGACATTTCCTAGTTTGCACCCAAAGAGGTTGTGAGTAGTTGAGGTCAAAGTTGCTCTTTAAATGATAGATTTGAAGTGTTGAAGACAACTTGTGTAACAATGTTCAAGTTGTTGGACACATTGCAGGGCTTTGAAAGGAAATCCTTCCAAGTATATCATTTAAATTTTCTGCTTAAATGATTTGCTTGGAAGGGAAAGTAAGTTGTCAGAACTTTTAACTGTTCTCTACAAAAATTCTATTCCTTGCATAACTATAAAACATTTTCATAGTCTTTGTTGGAATCGAACTATGAAATAATGCAAATATTGATTCATGTGTAATAATGCAAATTCTTTGCATGAGCTTCTCTTGTGATGTTTATGTAGATCATGTTAGAACGAGATACAGGTCGTCCTCGTGGGTTTGGTTTTATTACCTTTGCAGACCGTCGAGGGATGGATGATGCAATTAGAGAAATGCATGGGCATGAGTTTGGTGAGCGGATTATCTCAGTAAATAAGGCTGAACCCAAGATGGAGGGAGATGATACAGAGCCAGGCTTCAGGGGGGGAGGCTATTCATCTGGTGGTAGGGCTAGTTTTGGGAGAGGAGGAGATAGATCTGTGGGGCAAGATGAATGCTTCAAGTGTGGGCGCCCAGGGCATTGGGCACGAGACTGCCCTTCAGCCGGTGGTGGACGTGGTCGGGGTAGAGGTTCATTTTCATCACGTTCTCGATTTGATAGTGATGGCCGTGGGGATCGTTTTGGAGATCGTGACCGATATGTGGATGACCGTTATGATGGAGGGCGAGATGGGGGGCGATATGGTGATAGAGATCGTTTTGATCGCAGAGATGACAAGTATGGAAGTCGAGACCGCTATTTTGACGACAGGTAGTTCTAATAATGATAACGACAACCATTTACATATCTTCCGAATCTGAATTATGATTTGATTGACGGGTCATTGAAGTAAGTTTCGGCAATTCTTACTTCTGAGATTTTTTATGCAAACTCTGCAGGTACCCATCTGCTGGAGATCGTTACACAGGTGGTGATAAGTATGATGTTAGTGATCGCTATCCTCAAAATGGCTATGTCAAAGACAGAGGCGGTTATGATAGGGATATTGGTCCTAGAAGTGGCAGTGATAGGTATGGTAGCGGAGGTCCTGGCCGTTATGAGGGAAGAAGTTATAGAGATAGGCCAGGCCCTTACGACCGCCCGAGCAGGGGGGGACAACCGTCTTCCTACGAGCGTTATTAAAATTCAGATGTACGTATTGTCCGTAGTTGTTTGTTTACAATTGCCAATCATTCTACAAACTTGTGAGTTATCTAGGATGTGCACTTGCAATGAACTCTTTATGTAACCTTTGACCTTTTTTGGATTTGATGCTATCCAAATCTCCACTGCTTTTGAGAATATGTAGTATTAGAAATTTTGGATGTTACAAATATCTGATATTCATAGGGTACCTTCCAGCCATTCATTTTTGACTTCTGATGAATTATTATATGCCTTATTGAGTTCTATTTCACAGCTTTCTCTTTCTTTGTGAACAGATGTTGACTTTAATCTGTTCTTTTCTTAGGGACAACAGACAACAGACAGAACTTTCATTTTCATGAGTCTTTGAATTCATTAATTCATGTCCATTATTTGATAGAAAAAAGAAATGGTGAAGATTTACTTTAAAGACCAAGAGAGTGGAGTTGTAAGAATGATGCTGATTCCTTTATGGCACTGAGAGTCAAATGTGTTGAAATTGTCAATCGAAAACCCTAGCTGCTTTGTGATAAGTATTGACTCTTATCTTGACTCACATGCCCTCCCTATTATATTTTATATAAGGGAATCAACTCTAATAAATAATTTAAGGGCCTGTCTGATATTTGCTCTTAACAAATGATTAAGGGCTTGTCTGATAACTTTATTGTTTTTTTTTTTTGTTAATGTTGTGTTAATAAATTTGTTTACTAGCATTGTTCATTTGGTTGTTTTACCTTTTTTAAAGGATGTTAATCTTTAGTCAAGTTGTATTAAATTCTGGTTGGAACTTCCAGACTTTTTGAATGAAGGAAAACATAATAAGTAAATTGTTTATTGACTCAATTATTTTTTAAAGAAAAAACTAAAATTCATGCATTCAGGATGACAATTTAAACTTATAAAAATAAAAACATTTAGAATCTTTGAATTTGAGAACTTCAATGACGCAAGAGTTTGAATGGTTAACTTGTAGAAATAACATTATTATTATTATTGCCATTCGATGTCTAAACGTCACCAATCCATAAGGCATACACGTTTGGTGTGTGCTTTATGTTTTATTATAAAGGATTAAATACATAAATAGGTCATTTGAGACTTCAAATTATATAAATGTCAAGATTTGAAATAAATTTCAACTTTAGCTTAACTCAAGTCATTTGAAAATAATATATTTGAAAAATCTCTCCAAATCTCTCATATCTTTCCTAAAATTATCACCTTCCCAAAAATTTGAGGGTTGAGAGTGTTAATGGTCCCTAATATTGTCTGCTTTTTCTGTGACTTTTTTGTAATATCCAATCCACATTCGATGGTTTTCCTCCACTGATCATTCTATCTTTAACAACATTTATTTCCTTCTACAAATGACAAAAGGTTGATTCCTTGGAGAGTGATTCGGTTTGACTTTGATGGCTTGACTTACGGAAGCAGATGGGGGTTTGATTTTGATTTTTTTTCTGTCGCAACATTTGGGTCTCCTTCAAAAAGCAAACGATGACAGTCTATTCTGATGGTGAGTTTTTTTTTTTTTTTTTTTGAATGTTGGACGGAGAAGTTAAAATCAATATGGGGTTATTTCGATTAAACTACATAACTAGGGTTTATATGAGATTTTTTTCATATATTTTTTTCCAACGTTGCATGAATATATGACGTTTATTCCCAAATGTTTTTATCCAAATTAAAAAAATATTTGGGGTTTATATCAAATTTATCAAATAAAATAATTGATTATTACCTAAATTTTCACAACATGCATACTAGGAATGACCGATTTTATGTTTGTTTGAAACAGAGTGTGTATTATTTGGTATATATTATATTGCCTTGGATTGAATGAGTATATATTATACTACCTTTGATTATAGTTAACATTCTAGGAATGATTTATTTGACAGGTTTATGTATATATCTTCTGACTAGGTAAATATATCTTCTGATTATAGTTTGATGTGATATATCTTCTTACTAGGTATATATAGGAATGATTTTTTTTTCTCAACATGTTATATGTATACATTAGTGAACAAATGAGTATATATTATACTACCTCTGATTATAGTTTGATGTGATATATCTTCTGACTAGGTATATATAGGAATGATTTTTTTTCCTCAACATGTTATATGTATACATTAGTGAACAAATGAGTATGTATATATCTATTATGCTATGCAAATATATATTTATTAATCCGTTGGTCTAGTTAGATACATATAGATTTAATATGGTATGTATATATATTAATGAACAAAATAGTAGGTATATATATATTATACTATACAATAGAGTGGGTAAGACATATTGCAAATAAATATCAGTAGATATATCCTACACATTGTGTACTAAATCAAATTTGTGCATGTATATAGTTATTGTACAAGGCAATGGAGAAAGTAAAAGATACTACAAATCTAACATCGAAGATTATTGGGGATGCCAAGAAAAAATGATAGACTCCTGCACTGCGTTGACCTCTAAAAAGATAGAGCTTCGAATGACGTTGATTTTTTGTTTCTATTTATGGTGAACAAAATCAGATGGTGTCAACCTTCAAAAGGAGAGACATTCGAAGTCGTCTAGCCACTTGCGTGCAACTCCAACGTTATTAGTAGTTTTTTTTAAAATAGTATGTTGGTGGCAGCATCAGTATGGTCCTTCATGGTTGTATAGTTGTTTCATACCATGTATATATTTCCTAAATATATGAGTATATATTTAATAATATTTTGTATATATTTTGTATACAATTTTTTTAGAAAAGATATATATATATATCGAGTATATATTTGCAAATGACATGATGGTGGTAACAAACAAAGGTACCGAGTATATATTTACAAATAACTAAGTATACCAAGTGTGATGAAATCCGTAATAGGTGGAATAAATATTTTAATAAAGATGAAATAATATATATAAACATAGTATGTATGTTGGATTATATTAATTTAATATTAGACAAAAAAAAAAAACTCAATATTTGTGGCTACAATAAGCAAAACGGAAAAAACTTTGCGTACATATTATATATGAGGTATATATGGAGTTATATACAAATCCCAAAATGAAAGTAAATATATTAAAACAAAAACTTTTTTTTTTTTTTAAATAGACTTGTAATAAAGGAATAGAATGGTTGCCTTAAATGAAAATTTGAATGGATTTTCCAGGTGGAAAATTTTTAATGTTGACGGCAAAATATATATATATATATATATATATATATTGAAAATCATAATTGTGTAGTAATTATGAAATATTATGTGTAATAATTGAAAATATATATTTTCGAAATTTAGATTTATCATATATATATGAAATAACTGCCTTAAATGAAAATATGTATATTAAGAAAGTATAAATTCAAAATAGAGAATTAAATATGGAGAGGTGATATTAAATGAGGGTAAAATCGTAAGAAAAAAAAAAACAAAAACTCAAACCAAGCTAAAGTTGAATTTTTTTTTTATAAAAGTTGACATTTGTGAAATATAGTCTTGAAAATGTGATCTTTGGCACTTTGTTATAGTCATAGAGTATTTTTCATTAAATTGCTTATAAAAAGTATTTTTGTAAAAATCACTTTCGAGCACATGACATGTTTGTGAGTGATTTTAAAATGGTTAAAATCACTTTTGTCATGTTTAAACTTAGTCCGAAACATGCCTTCAATAATTTAAAATCAACTTAATGTTTAATTTTACACTTTTAAATGCAATTTTCATACCATAAAAATTGATTTTGAATTATTAAAAATATGTTTCGAAATGATTTTAAATACGACAAAATTGATTTTAACAATTTCAAAATCGAACGACCAAAATCACTTTTGTCATGCCATCTTTCACTCAAAAGGGCATGACAAAAGTGATTTTGGTCATTTTAAAATTACTTTTGAACGTATCCTTAGTTTTTGAAAAAATGTTTTTATATAAAGGTTATAGATTTATATCATGACATTTGTCAATTTTATGGGAGATACATTTAGCTATTAAAAAATAGTTGTTGGTTAAAAAATTCATAAGGGAAAAAATGCATGCACTTTTTGTATGATTATGAATTCATGGCATGAAATAGCAAAAGAAGACCCTTTTGCATGATGTTTTGCCTATGTAGAGCGTATCGTATGAGGGTTTGAGACAGCAAAACTTGATCTTTTTCTTTTCTTTTCTTTTCTTTTCTTTTTTTTTTTTCTTTCTTCTTTGTTAAACCAAATTTCTATTTTTTTTATAATAAATTCTATGGTTAGGTGTACATTTTTTAAACAAATCAAATTTAAAATAATTTAAATATATATTAGTTTATGATGGATGAATAAATCGTTATTATTATTTTATTGATTTTGTCCGATTTAGTATCATCAAGAGGAGTAACCTTTGAGTATTGAAATTATATATGTGTTAAATAATTCAATAAAAATATCCAAAATAATTATTTATTATTTTTTTTAAAGTTATGATTTGCTTTATTTTTTCTTTTTTCTATTTTTTAATCAATTTACATGGTCTATTTATGCAATATTTAATAATAAATAATCCTTTTTAGCCTTTCTTTTCTACTAAAAACCAACTATACTCAAAATGAACCACACATTAAAAAATAATCATGGTTCATTGTCCTCATGCAACCTCTTTCTTTTCTCTAATTAAAGACTTCACTCAATCAAAATTCCCAACTTGTTTATAAAATAAGTTTATGTTTCTTGATTAACTAATCAAATGCAAAAAATAAAAAATATATATATTTTTTGTCAATAAATTTCTAATTGTGTTTGCAAATTGCAACGACCACCCTCCAATAAAATTTTGTTTCTTTTGTTTTATTGACCTTTTGGTTTACTAAAAAAAGGTTAAATTATCAAAAATACTCCTAAATTATGGGGTTGGTTTCAATTATATCCTTGAACTTTGAAAAGTTTCATTTTAACCCTTGAACTTTGAAGTTTATTTCAAATCAACCATTGAAGGTTTTTTTTCGTTAAATTCATGGATGGAAAATGATGTTTTTGCATTTATATTGTTGTTTATGTGAACATATTTGAACATATAGGTTGAAAAAAAAAATCAAAACATATGCAGATACGTTATTTTCCGTCCATGAATTTAACGAAAAAAAGCTTTCAAAAGTTATTTTGAAACAAACTTCAAAATTCAAGAGTTAAAATGAAATTTTCAAAGTTCAGGAGTATAATTGAAACTAACTTCGTAGTTCAAGGTATTTTTTATAATTTAATCACTAAAAAAAATGGCAAGAAAAGGCGAGAAAATCTATGTGAAGAGCTGTCAGTAAAATGTTAAAGAAATATATTTAATTGCTTCTACTTGGAACACATTGGAGCTTGCAAATGCAATTGAAAACCCCCACACTAAAATAATATTTGGTTAAACATTTCATTGACGTTTGAATTTCTCTAAGTTTGTTTGCATACTTATCTCTTTCTACTTTATACTCATTGAAAATTGACTATTTTTTTAATGAAAAATAATAATAATTTTTTTTAAAATAGTGAATTGGTTCTATCAAATAAATACAATGATTAACTTTTAAAATTATTTTGGATACTGGAAGTTTTAAATTTACATCATTGGAGTCTTTATGCTTGTTAAATTTTTTTTTGTTCTATAAACTTTATGTTTTAACCTATTTGACCTCGCTTTAAAATTATTTTGGATTTGAAAGTTTAAATTTAAATCATTTATTAGTCTTTATGCTTTTTAATTTTTTTTTTGTTCTATAAACTTTATGTTTTAACCTATTTGATCTCGCTTGTTGTTGGATTTTCATACTGAATTTAAAAACCATATATATTATGATGAAAGGTTAATTTGAAATAAAATACTGACAAATATAAGCGTTGAAATAACTTAAACCTAATGATTAAAACAACCAAATGTTTTTTGAGTGAGTTTTTCCTAAATATGGAAAATGATTTGATGAATTTTTAACCAATAATTTACTAATTAATTGCCTTTTTTGAAAGATACTGAGGGATTGATTTTGTTCCTCCTTACTTTGTGTTAAATTAATTCTTATGATTAATTATCAATCATAATTTATAGTAAGATGGTCGAGCAAAGGAGAACATATACCATACACTGGGAGCTGAAAAATCAATTCAACTATTACTTCAAAGAAATTTCAACACTTATCCAACTCGTGAAAATGGTAGGTTTGAATCTAACCTCTTGTTGTTGCAATATTCTAAAACAACAATAATAATCCAAAATTCAAGAAAATCAATCTATTGTTAATGAAGTGGTCCCACTCATGTGAGGATCAAATTTATCAAATTTGTTTAATTTCTCTTTGTATTATTATCCACAATATGTCAAAAACAAAATCTCCAATCTTCACATTTAAGGTCTAAAATTTCAATGATGTCAATATCACGACGTCTTTAGAAAATATCTCATAATTTGAGGTATTGAATTTATAATTCATAACCATAGTTGTATACACATCATCTAAAATATCAAAAAAAAAAAAAAAACAATATTATATTGATCATATGGTTCCTAAGTCTAGATATGGAAAATAGCAAGGTCGGTTTTTTTTTAAAGTACAATAATATGGTTGATTTTAAACAATAATTTATCTACCCCACATATATGATGATAAAATAAATACATAACAATAAAGTCTTGTTTATTTTTGTTCATTAATTGATGATTTTCTCATCATGGTTAAATACTAGGGATCGATTTTGCATAGCGCCATATATAATTAACTCCATAGAATAACGTCAATTCGAACATAGCTTAGATGGATGGTTCGATCTCCACTCTCGAAACTATTGTACTAAAAAAATCCATAGAATAACCAATCTCAAAAATTGAGAGAGGACTACTATTTTATTTGTGAAAAAACAAAAGTACGTAATAAGTGAGGACTTAACCTAGTTCTAATCTAAGAAGACTTTGCTTGTTCGGCTTTTACAAGTTAAAAGTCATTAAAAAGAATATTAGTAATAATAGTTTGATTTTTGTAGTGGGTTTGGAATAATTTTTTGAATAATTTAAATTGTGTTTAGTAAACTTTTTAAATGATTTTAGATCATCAAAATGTTTTTTTTAATCTTCATAAATAAAAAACATTTTAAAAAATTTGGATTAATTAAAATATATTTTTACAAAAATAGTTGAGAGATAGATTATCAAAAAATGAATTTAAAGTGATTAATAGAAAATCTTCCAAATATATAGTTAAACAAAAAAAACATATTTGTAATTAATGTTATCATTTTTAGATATGGTGCAATTAAAATAATTATTATTTAACACATTTTTTGAAAAAATGTAAGGTAGAAAAATGTTTCTTTGAAAAATTCTTAAACTAAAAGATATTCCAAACAGACTCTTACTCGAGTCATAAAAAGAATGTTTGGGTTTGAAGATTAGCAAATTCATAATTTAGGAGTCAATTTGAATCCAGTTCAATTGGTTAATATATATATATATACTCATAAAAATCATATGTTTGAATCCACACCCTTATAAAAGAGATCATAATTTAATATAAGCAAACCTACCTATTAAATGTAGGTACAACTTTTTTCTAATGTCAACAAGAACATAGCTTAACTCGCATGAAGTATGTGCTTATGACCAAGAAGTAATGGCTTCAAATCCCTCTACCCCAAATGTTGTTGAATTTAAAAAAAAAAAAAAAAAAAAAAAAAAAAAACCCTTTTTTCTAGTACAACATTAGGGGTGGAGGATTGGACCTTCGACCTAAAGAAATTATGTGTCTTTATCCACTAAAAGATTACAATATTCTTTACATTTTTATTATAAAAAATGAAAGGTTTTAAAAATTTTCTAAAAGTTATCGAACTCTTAAGATTGTGTCTATGTAGTTTTCATACTTTAAAAAGTTTTTAATAAAATTTTTTAATCTTTGATTTTATGTCTAATAGAATTCTTGTCATTAACTTAATCAATTTAACGCCAATCACTAAAGCCTAAAACCTACCCGAACTTAACTTATCACATGTAATATTTAAATAATACAATCAAGCATACCACATAAATATAAGGACTAGATAGAAAATCAAAAGTTTGGTGACTATTAAAACTTTTTGAAAGTACATAGATTAGAAAAATCCATCATTTGAAAGTTCATATTTGTACCTAATTAATAACTAATTTTGTTAAGTACATATAAAACTTACGGCCTGTTTGATAATGAATTTCGTTTTTATTTTTCTGTTTTTGAAATTTATGCTTTTTTTTTTCTTCACAATTTCTTTATTATGGTTTTCATCTTTCTTAAATAAAGGTTTAAATTCTTAATGAAATTTCAATATATATATGTGTGTGTCTTTTTTCGTTTTCAAAATTTGCCTTGCATTTTGAAAATAATTTATAAAGTAGATAACAAAACAAATAAACTCATAAGTGGAAGTAGTGTTTATAAGCTTAATTTTAAAAAACAAAAAAATCAAAAATTAAGATCCATTTTGACAACCATTTGATTTTTGAAAATTAAGTTTATAAATATTACTCTCACCTATGAGTTTTTTTGTTTTGTTTTTACTTATGTTTTTAAAAACCAACTAAAGTTTTGAAAATTACAAAAAAAAATAGTTTTTATTTCTAGAATTTGATTAAGAATTCATTTCTTAAGAAATATGAAAGTCATGGTAAAGATTTGTAAATAAATGAAACACAAAAAATAAAAATCAAATGATTATCAAACGGGGCCTAGATGATCATCAAACGACCTCTAAGTTAATCAAATTACAATTTAGTCCTCAAACTTTAAAAAATTGTGTCCAATAATTCTCTGAAAATTTTCTAATAGATCCTCCGAATCAATTTTATATCTAGTAACTCTTCGAATTTACAAAGGTCAGATAACTCCTTTTTAATTTTAGGTAGAAAACAGATACTTATTAACCAAAATCAACTTGAAAGACCAAACGAATTAAAAAATGAAGTCAACTTTCAACAAATTTTGAACAAAAATCAATCTCTATATAAATCCCCCACAATAATAATTAATCACACTCCATACGAAAATCAAAAAGCTTAAAAAATGGATGTTACCGGAACCGGCACCGGCACCGGAGACAGAGAATCAGCAGGAAGATCATCATCGTCGTCAAACGAAAAACGACGCAGTCCGATGACAACACTAACAACCTCCTTCTTCATCGGCGTCCTCGCCGGACCTTGGTTCATGATTTTCGCCTCATTCCTAATCATGTCCACCGCCGGAACGCCGTACATGTTTGGCCTGTACTCCGGCGCCATAAAATCCGTCCTCGGCTACGACCAGAGCACTCTGAATCTAATCAGCTTCTTCAAGGACCTAGGCACGAACGTCGGCGTAATTTCTGGCCTAATCGCGGAAATCACGCCGCCGTGGGTGGTTCTGGCCATCGGCGCGGCCCTGAACTTCGTCGGATACTTCATGATTTGGCTGTCGGTGACGGAGAAGGTGGCGGCGCCGGCGTTGTGGATTATGTGCCTTTACATTTGCCTAGGCGCGAATTCGACGGCGTTTGCGAACACAGGCGCGCTCGTGACTTGCGTGAAGAATTATCCGGCGAGAAGAGGCGTGGTTTTAGGGATTTTGAAAGGATATGTGGGATTGAGCGGTGCAATTTTGACGCAGATTTATCATGCGATCTATGGCGACGATTCGAAATCGTTGATTCTGCTTATTGCTTGGCTTCCGGCGGTTATCTCCGTCGCGTTTTTGAGGACTATTCGGATTACGAAGGTCGATCATCAGCCGAATGAACTCAGAGTTTTTTACAGGTTACGTTACTGATTTCGTCCTAATTTGAATACGTGATTTTGTGTTTTTTATGATTTTTTTTCTTTCCTCCAAAAACATTTTTGATGATTACTAACACCCAACAACCATTTGGTTTTTTTAAATGAGAAAAAAAAAACTTTTTTCTTCATGCATGGTGCCTAAATAGGCTGCACCACTAGAGATGTGAATGGGGCGGGACGGGGCCAGGGATGACTTCTCCGTCCCCGCCCCCGCCCCCATTTCATTCTCTGTCCCCACGAAGTTCTCCATTTAATTTTGCATGGATCGAGGCAGGGATTCCCGCAGGAAATTCGTAGGGATTGGATTCCCCGTTTATATTATTTTTTTTTTAATTTTGATTAAATAAAATATTTTTTAAAAAGATTATATTTAAATTATTAATTCCTAATGGTAAATTTCTATTTAAAGAGATTTAAAAAAAAAATCTTTAGAAAAATAAAATAATACATTTAAATTTAGTATTTATTATATATATAAATATACATATTAAAAATAAATTAATTAATTGAGGTGGGGGTGGGGAATGAGTCGGGGACGGGGTCCCCGTCCTCGTTTAGCTAATGGGAAAAAATTTACCCCCGCTCCCTCCCCCATTCCCCGTTTAAATGGGGGTTTTCTGTCCCGTTAGGAGTGGGTCTCTGCGGGAAAAATGAACATCTCTATGCACCACAGCTACCTAATGCCCAGGCAACGGGTAAGTTTTTCTCTTTTTAAATTAAGTATATAAACAACACTCTTACCTAGAGTTTCTTTGATTTGTTATTACTTTTTACGCTTCTCTAAAACAACGTCAAGTTTTAAAAACTAAAAAAATTAATTTTCAAAATCTTGTTTTTATTTTTAAAATTTGGCTTAGAATTCAAATATTTTCTTAAGAAATATGAAATATATTGTAGAGAATTTATAGAGAAAAGGCACATTTTTCAAAAATTAAAAACAAAATTGTTATCATCTATGAGGTCGTAGTTTTTCAAAAACTTTTTTTTTTTCTTAAGTTTGGTTAATAATTCAAATATTTTTCTAAGAAAGGTGAAACTCATAGTAGAAAAGTGATGAGAAAACAAGCACAATTTTTAAAAATTAAAAACAAAAAATCAAGTGGTTACCAAATGGAGCCTGATTGTGTGTTTTAGAGTGAAGGTTGCAATTCTTTTTTTTTTTTTTATTTTTTAAATCACAACACAAAAAATATGGGGTTTGAGGTGAGGTTTGACAAGATTACAGGTAGTGACGAGATCCTTAAATTGTGCTTTTTTTTTTCCTTTTCGAGATCAGTAACATGTGGAGGTAGGTATTTGAACCTCTCAATTACAGCTAAGCTCATTTTGACATAAATTGTGCTTAATTTAGTTGTGTTCAAAGGTTAAAAATACAAACAAAGTTTTAAAGATTTTTTTTAGAAAGAGTTTGGAAGAATTAAATTTTGAAATACTTTATAATTTTGAAACTTTCGTGAATTAAATTCATTGTATATATTTGAATATTCAATACCTAATATATAACATTTTTCGTAGTTTAACTTTTAAAAGACTTAGCTCAACAGTATGTCAATAATTGATATGTACCACCGACCAAAAGATTAGAGTTCAAATTCCCCACCCCCAAATGATATTGAAGGTTTTTTTTTTTTTTTTTTAACGTTCCTTTTTGAAGGCCTATTCATAACAAACAACTTGAATAATAATAGTAATTTTAGCCTATAAAACTTTCAAAATGTGTCTATTAGTCTCTACAATTTTTTTAAATGACCATTTTGGATATTGTTATTATTTTAACACCTTTTATACATACATACATATATATATATATATATATATATTAAACTCAACTAACTTGTGTGTCAACATGAACGTAGCTTAACATGTTAAAATATATATTGTCTACCAAGAAGTTAAAGATTCAAATTCTCTCACCTCCACACGTTATTGAACTAAAAAAAACCTATGTAGCTTTGATAAATGTTCATGTTGTTGTCTAAACGCACGTACTTAAAAACTCATGGTCCATTTGTTTAATATAAAATTAAGGAAAAACCACAAAATGATGACTCTTTAGAAAGAAAAAAAAATAGACATGAAAAATAAGTATTTAGAAAGGTAATCAAAATGGAAAATACATCCAAATACAACAATTAAAAAGTTTGGATAAATATAAAATTATAAAAAGTTCATCCATCAAAATGAAGTTATATATATATATATATATATATATATATAACATCAAATTTAATGAATGAGATTTTTTTAGTTAAACAATAGCTCAATGTAGAATTTAAACTTCCTTACACAATTGAATTATGCTCAAATTGTCAATGACATACTCTTCAAACAAACAAAAAACTGTCACAGAGATATTAGGTCAAAGAATGGATTAAATTTACTAACATAATTGGAAAAACACATGCAATTATTACAACTTTAGTTTTTTTTTGTTTTTTAATTACAATTTTAGTTACATTTACATTATTAGCAAACTTGTATTAACCTTTTTTTTTTTCCTGAAAAGGTTAACCAACTAAAAATTCATACATTTGATTATCAACAGGTTCCTGTACATTTCTCTTGGCCTCGCCGGATTTCTCATGGTGATGATAATTCTTCAGCAAAAATTCAAATTCTCCCACGTCGAATACAGTAGCAGCGCCGCCATGGTCTTCTTCCTCCTCTTCTTTCCCCTTTTCATCGTCATCGCCGAAGACTACAAAATTTGGCACAAAAAACTTTCAGAACTCCAAAACCCTCCTCCACTTACCGTCATCACCCAAAAACCGCCGCCGTCGCAGTTGCCGTCCAACCTCGAAACCTCTGCGTCTCGCAGGAAAACCGCCGAAAAACCACCGCCGGCGCCGTCCTGCTGGAAAACCGCTCTGAATCCGCCACAGAGAGGCGAAGATTTCACGATTCTACAAGCGCTCTTCAGCCTCGACATGCTCCTCCTCTTCCTCTCCACCGCGTGCGGCGTCGGCGGCACTCTCACCGTCATCGACAACCTCGCCCAAATCGGCGACTCTCTCCGGTACCCTAAACAGAGCATCAGCACATTCGTATCACTCGTAAGCATCTGGAATTACCTAGGGCGCGTAGTTTCGGGTTTCGCCTCTGAAATTGTCCTTACCAGATACAAATGCCCTAGAACCCTAATTCTCACCCTAATCCTCCTCCTCTCCTGCGCCGGCCACCTCCTCATCGCCTTCAATCCCACCGGCGGCCTCTACATCGCCTCAATCGTAATCGGATTCTGCTACGGCGCTCAATGGCCGATTCTATTCGCCATAATTTCCGAAATCTTCGGCCTCAAATACTACTCCACGCTCTACAATTTCGGATCCGTCGCGAGTCCGATCGGTTTGTATTTCCTAGACGTTCGGGTCGCCGGACATTTGTACGACAAGGAGGCCAACCGGCAGCTGGCGGCGGCGGGGAGGAGGAGGATGGCCGGAGAAGCGTTGAACTGCGTCGGCGTCGATTGCTTTAAAATGTCGTTCATTATAATCACTGGAGTTACTTTGATTGGAGCTCTGTTTTCGTTTGTTTTGGTGGTAAGAACCAGAGCGTTTTATAAGAGTGATATTTACAGAAGGTTTAGGGATGAAGAAGAAGAAGAAGAAGAAGTTGGGGTCAGTGAAAATGAAATGGTTGCTGTAAACGGCGTCGTTTTGAAGGATGGGGAGAGGAAATAGGTAGAGGTGGTTTTAGCTTTTTGGTGTTTTTTTTAGGTGTTGGGTTTAAATTTTAAATTAAGCTGTAAATTGTCATTTATGCGTTTTTAACGGTTTAATCCTTTCATCTTTGTATAATGTTTTTTTTTTTTTTTGGGTTAAAATGCAATTATAGTTTATATATTTTGGGTCTATATTTTCATTTTAATTCTATATTTTCAAATGTCCTTTCAATAAATTTTAAAATTAGTCTTTATTGTTAGTTTGAAATTTAAAGTTATTTTTTTTTATTGAAATTAGTTAAATAATTATAATAATTTTCATGCAAAAAAAAAATATACAATATGAATATGTTTTTAAAATTTGGAAAGATAATGCTAATAGAGACTTTACAAAAAATCTTAACAGTAGATACTATTTTTAAGATTTGTTCAAAGTGCGAGGACTAAATTTGGATACATTTTAAAGTATAATGACTAAAATAGAACAACCATAAAGTATAGAAACTAAAATAACATTTTAACTTCTTTTTTCTTTCAATGTCAAAAGCAATTTAGACATGTATATTTTAATTTAAGTTAAAATATATTAGGTTTAAATCCACTTTGGGGTCTTAAACTTTTGAGTTTGTTCGGTTTTGGTCCTTAAAAAAACATCTTGGTCCTTGTTATGGTGTTTTTCCACTTAAAAATTTATGTACCTAGTACTTGGCTTCGACTTACGTTGTTTGAATGCGTGCTCACATTAACACATGAGTAGATGTACTTGAAGTCATTTTATTCATTTGTTAAAACTAAAATAAGTTTAAGGACTAAATTTGTTATTATTTACAATTTTAGGGATTGCAATGTACATTTCAAAAGTTTAGAATCAAAATAGAACAAAAATGAGATATGGACCAATGAATTATTCTTTTTGTAAATTGACTTGTATAATGTTGTATATTTACATTACTTCTATTCATGTAATCATAGCTCGAGTTTTAAGCCGCACCATATGTTTGTTGAACTAAAAAGGTTATACTTCCAAAATTTTAAGGAATTGGGTTCAAGCATTTATCTATCTATATAAGTGGATTATAATAATAATAATATTGTAAGAAATTTAAACCTTGTGTCCCCTAAAGTACAAAAACACCATTTTTTTTCTTTTTGGGATAGGAACGTCCAAGTTGTTGTAAATAGTGAAAATTTTACTGTAGTATGGGAGTATTATATTATCTTTATTTACACTATAATTTTATCTTTATAAATACCATATTATCTTTATTTATACTATAATTTTGTCTTTATAAATATTTTTTTAATGTTAGTAGACCCACGTCATTTTTTAAAAAATGTTGATATGGCAAGCCAATTGTTACTACAGTTGAGATATGTATTTTATATTTTAATTTGACATTTAAAAAAAAAAACCTTTGAGTACAATATAATATAATTTTTTTTAGTACAATAAGGGTTGGGGGATTCAAACCACAGACTTCGTGATCATTAACACATTCAATATGCCAGTTGAGCTATGCTCCTTTTGACTCGAGTACAATATAATATTGATTTCACACAAAATATGAATAAAATGCACTTACTTTTATTCGATTGTAGTACGATAATTAAATAAAAACCAAGTTATATTCACGTGAAATATGTTTAACGATTTATTCTAAACTTCATGAAAATATCAACTAGGATGGAATACGTAAACATAGTTAAGGTGATTCTTTTTTTTTTTTTTTTTTGAACATAATTAAGGTGTATTTTAAAATAACGTAATTCAAATGGTAAAGGAAATTTCAACTTCTATATTTATTTATAATGTAAAATCAAAATAAACCACACTCCAACTATTATAACTTTAGTTGACAAAAGAAATCAATTATGAGTTCAGTTTATGAAATTGTTGAGTTTGTTTAGTATGTACATCTTTTTTTTAGTACATGTATGTATACTCTAAAAAAATATGTCTTGAACTTTCAACTCTTGAACCCGACATTTGTGTGACATTAAAAAAAAAACTCATAAAAATGTTAGAAATTAAAGGTTATGTATATAAAATAAATCCTAAGAAATTGTTTGTTCCACCTTTATAGCATGTAAACTATATTATTTGACGATTACGTGGCGATTTGATTTCTAACAAATTAAAGTATTTGGTGGTGTAAGTACAAATAACAATACGAACATATTACACACATAATTGAAAGTTCAATAGCCTATTCAAATATTTTAAAGTTATATATAAAGGCTACATAGACACAACCTTGAGGAGCTATTGTTGGAAATAATAATTCGCTGTGTATAAGAATTGAGTAACACTAGCAAATTTGATTACAACTTAATTGGCAACAAACAATTACAATGTAAACAATAATACAGACATTGTAGGTAATAACAATTTCAAAACTCAAGAATAAAAGATAATAAGTAGTGTTGTGCAAAAACTCACTACGCAAGCATACGCAATCGTAGGTAGCAATTGGTGGACAAGGTCGATCCCACGAGGACTAAAGTAAGCAAAGTTTGTAAACTTGAATATCACTAATGCTAATTCTAAAGCACTTAAGAGATATAAAGTTAACAAAAAGCAAGCACGACACAAGAAAATTAAACTCTAGCAATTTAAAGAAAATAAGCAACTAAAATTGATAACAAACAATTCAAGAATCAAATGAGTAAGGCCCTGGAATTTATGAAATCACTGCTAATTTTCGCTCCCTAATGTTGTGTGATGCTATAGCATTGTGCAGCATTACTGCACTGTGTTGTAACGGAAAATCTAAAAATTAATTTCGAAAATTAATTCTAATCATCAAATTGCAGTTCTAAAGCAAAGTTTAACATATGTCTATTAAAACCCAGCTTCCAAACACATGGATAGACCAACTTCTCTAAGTTTACAAGCCAAAAGTATATGTCTATACCCTTGAATTCATCTCTAATTCAAGACATTAACCTACTTGCATTGCCTATGCTAGTTCCATTTATTTTAACCTTTTCAGAATTAAAACAAACTTTTATTCTTTCCTAAGTTGATCATTCTCAAGAAGAACAGTAAGAAATAAAAGACTCATAAGCAAACTACACTTCTATAGCATTCCATAGCAAAAGGGCTCCAAAACTAGAGCTATGACTCCATAAATTCCAGCCCAAAGAAAATTAGCCCATGGTTTTTACACAGAAAATAACCAGAAACGAACTACAATTCATAAACATCTTAGGTTCAAGTGAAGATTCACAAAATAGAAACCCTAGGAACAACTTAGTCTACTAAAGTTTCAAGAAAACTAAGTGCAAGATACATTACTTAAGAAGAAGAAGAGAAATAGAATGGGTAGCTGAAGAACGAAATTCTGGAGAAGCTCATTTTCTTTCTTGCTACTGCGTTTTTTCTTTCTTCTTCTCCTCTTCTCTGGTTTTTGCGATAGCTCCTCCCCCTCTCCCTCACGTTTTTTCCATACACCCTAAATTAGGGTTTTCATTCTTCCAATAATTTCTTTGGGCTTTTTGCTTTCCATTTTCGGCCCATCAGAATGGATCTAAAGACCAAAAGCTACTATTACGTCATCAAAAATGGGCCCACATTTCCGTTTTCTGCCATACTGCCAATGCTGCAGGATGCTGAGCAATGATGCACAATGCTATAGCATCAGCACCTCAACGAGCATTTTTCACTTCTTAGACTGCAAAACAAAAAGAAAACAAAGCACACTAAGCCAACTACAACAAAAGACTAAAAAGAGTAAAAGAAATAAGAAAAAGGAAAACTAAACAAAAACCCGACTCTTAATTAAACTTAACAAGAAACTTACTAAAAACAAGATAAAAGTGTGCTTTCCACTCAATTTTGACCAAGAATAAGCAAGAGATGATGTTAAACTAATCCCATTTCATGGGATTATCAAGTAGTCGAGGCACGCTTACAAAGCGCTGTCCTGAAGACAATTATTCGCTCTGCATAAGTTGCAAGCAAGCTACAACGATCGTCTCAACAGGATACAACGACTAACTCTGATAGAACAGCAACCTTGAATTACTCGGATCTAGCAGAACTCTTGGATATTTGCTTTCAACTTGACTCAAGATTAAAGAGAAGAAAGAGATGAGAGAATAACTCTTCAATTGGAATGAGATACTCCAAAATAGAATGAGATACTTCAAATGAAGAAACAAGTTACTATTTATAGACTAGCAACTTAGTAACTCTCCAAAAATAAAATTAATATAAACAATATGAAACATACATAAAAAGTAACTCAATTGTGTAGTTACTTGTAAAAATTCAAACATAACTCACAAATTTAACTTTTAAGTTAAATTTGTAAAAGAAACATCAACACATTTTGATGTTTTAAACCATTTTGAAACCTTTGAATTTCAAGTCAAGTAACAACAACATAAATGAAACATCAATTCATTTTTGATGTTTCAAACCAACACTTTCTTTCACAAAAATTTACAATAAAATCCAATAGCTATTTGTTTGTAGGGAATCTAGATGTCTTACGTTGTTAGATGTCTCCCTTATGAGCATTCTAAGATGCTTGGATATATATTACATTCCTATAAAGAAAATGGGTCAATTTAAATGTTGGTCCCATGGAAGCTTGAGATTTCACTAAATAACCGTCCTCTAAAAGTTCAAAATTTAGCTCTAAAAGTTTATAGTCAAACTTATAATTCAAAATAAGGGTAAATTATACTTTTGGTCTCTCAAGTTTGGATTTAGTTTTTATTTGGTCCCTGAATTTTCAAAAGTGACACTTTAGTCCCTAAGGCTTAAGAAATCGTTTTAAATGTCATTTTTTTTTCAAGTTCAATCATTGCATTTTTTTTAGTTAACAATTACAATGGTGGAAGATCAAACTCTCGACCTTTGGGATGATAATTGATGTCTTATCCAATAAGCTATGCTTCGATTGACAATATCATTTTAGTGTCTTTATCTTATATATAAGTTTCGCTCGCTTTGGCACCACATTATATTTAAAAATAATAATTAAAAAAAAAGCATTGTTTATATATACACACAGATAATGCATATCAAATTGTATGTTTAGTCTCTTAACTTTTAGGTTTGTATGTTATTTGGTCTACGAAGTTTAAAAAGTATTTGTTAAATTACACACTTAGTCTCTAAACTTTAAGGTCTGTATCTATTCTTTGAACTTTCAAAATTACAAATTTAGTCTATGATCTTTTAAAATTTTTAAAATTCAAGAGTCTAATAGACACAAAATTAAAATTTTAGGGTTCCATTAGACATAAAATTCTAATTTATATCTAATAGATCAATTAATTTTTAAAAAATTTGACTTTGACAATGACCTATTAAACACAAAATTGAAAGTTCAAGGACTTATTAGACACAAAATTAAAAGTTTATAGACCTATTAGACACTTTTAAAAATTTAGAAACTAAATAGATACAAATCTCAAAATTTAGGAACTAAATTTGTAATTGAACCAAAAGTATTTAACATGTCTTTATATTTTTAATCTTGTATTTAATAGGTGATTGAATTTTCAAAATTGTGTTTTAAAGTCATTGATTTACTGAACATTTTAAAAAAATTCAAACACAATAGATTAATTATTTTTTTTTTGAATATATATAATAGGAGACTTAACGACAAAAAGTTTAAAAATTTATTTAATCATTTTAAAGTCGAGAGTCATATTATATATAAAATTGAAATTGAAAGTTTAAAACTTTATTAACATTTTTAACCTAAAATGTATATATTTGGAAATTCAAACTTTCGTCCGCACACACCGTGTCACGGTCATGCTTGCCGTTGTCCCGTGGCTTTCTGAAATATATAAACAAACAATCATTTAGCGCCATGGCTTTTAACTTCTTAAGTTCGAACCTTTCAACTCTCAGGACCCGAATATCCTGCATGCGTTCTTCACTGTGTTAATACCCTGAACAAAGGCGAGCTCTAAAATCCATTTCCATGGCTTTCTGCAATTACTTTTTCGTTATCTTCAACAAACAAAATGCTTGCATTTGATCGAATGGTGGTTTACGGTATTTCTCAAGCTATTTCCCTCTAGACCCATCGAGTTTCTGGTGTTTTGCAGGACCAAGTTCCGTCTTCTTCAAGCAAGAGAGGAATGGCTTGCGAAGAAGAGTACGAAATATACGTCGGAGGCTTATCGTGGTGCACATCGGAGCGAGCACTCGAAGACGCCTTCAGCCGCTTTGGAAAAATTCTCGATGCTCGAGTAACATCCATTTTTTCCACTTTTTTCGCGCATTTTATCGATTTGTCGGCTTGTCTATGTCCTCTGAGATTCCTGCTTTTTGCTTCTGTGCTTATCATGAACTCGATTGATTTATAGGTTTTCGCATTTCTCTGGTCTAGTGTTTGCATGCTTGGAATTACTTGTATTTTACGGGAGATGATTTTGAGATATTGTAATTTTGGTTTTCCGCATTCGCAATGCAATGCAACGGCATTCGTTTACTTTGGGTTATGCTGGAGGCTTTGGTGGCGTATTGAAGGCCTAGAAGAATGTTTTTCCCCCCTTTTAATTTCTCTGTATTATATCAGTTCAAATTTTAGTACTTTGAGTCTCTCTGTTTGATTTAACATTTGTTATCGACATATTACTGCGTGAGTTTCCTTACGCCAAGCTGCAGCTGTATTTCCTCAAGATTTTTGTAGGTCTAAATCTAGTTTTGATTGATTAGTCACGATTATGTGTTGAGGAAGTCTCAGTTAGTTGTCTCTGTACAAATTTTTTGTTAGTCTCCGGGATTATATGAAGAATGTTACTCTTTTTTTTGGAGCTTCCATCCTTAAATAAACTTGGTTTGTTTTCATGAGTGTTACTGGTGGTGTTTATGCAGATCAGTATAGATCGATTTTCAGGTCGTTCTCGTGGATTTGGGTTTGTTACCTTTGCAAATCGTCGAGGGATGGATAATGCAATCAGGGAAATGAATGGGCAGGAACTTGACCGGAGTATTATCACAGTGAACAAGGCTAATTCCAGAATGAAGGGAGAATATGGCTACAGCAGAGGGTATTTATCTAGTGGTCAGGTTAGCTTTGAGAGAGGAGCTAGATCCATGGTGCATGATGAATGCTTTAAGTGTGGATGCTTGGGGCATTGGGCACGTGATTGTCCTTTAGTTGGTAGGCGTAGACCCTCATCTCCATCTCGTTCTTGGTTTGAAAGGAATGACAGTGAGGATTCTTTTGGGGAAGACCATGGTCGATATGTGGATGAGCAATATGATGGAGGACGACGAGTTAAGGATCATTTTGATAGTAAACATGACAAGGATGGATGCTACAACTATCATCATAACGACAGGTATACTAACCCGTATTATTTGTGTTCGAAATCAATGTTGGTTTGATTGTGGCTAATAAATCCAGTGTTTTCTTATTTGCTTTAAAGGTGTTTTCCCCCTTTATTATATATCATTTGATTGGTTATATTGCATCAGTTCGGTTAATATCTCCCCTCCTTGAATTTCTTTACAAATATGGAAAAATGGTATGGGGGAAAAACTGGGCTTTAGTCTTGAAGGAAAAACAACTTCCATCTTTCAACGATGATCTGTTTGTAGTTATTTGGCAGGAATGGTTTCATTTAGCTTTGATATGGTCTTTTATTAGTTTTATCATTTATGATATAGGGATTTTTAGGAAGCAACAAGAGTAGTATCAAACTTGTTAATTGGCAGAAAACATTTCATTGACTTCTTTTGAATTTTTTAAATCTGTAGGGTGACTTCTATAAGAGGAACTTCCAATGCCCATAGTTCTTGCTCTCTCTTGGTTGACTGTGAGGTTGGAAATGTGACTGTGAGTTTGACGAATAAAATGCATAAACAGTGTGAGAAGTGCGAAAACTGTTCATATTCCCTTGAGGTTCACAAACAAAAAAATTCATCATTCCAGAATGAAGAGGGAGAGGGGGATAGTGAAGCTTGTTTAACGGCTATGAACTTCTCTCAGGAGAATTCTAGGACCATGCTTGCAACTACGGTTTTATTGGATGAGTTGTCATTTAAGCAGGTGGAGAGTGAAAAATTCCAGAAGTTTTGTCAATCATTACAGCCTGAGTTTGTCATTCCTTCCCGAGTTACAATAATAAAAGATTGGTTTCAAATATATTTGAGCAAGAGAAAGCGTCTGAAAAATGTCCTCACACAGAATTGCCAAAGAGTTTGTTTGACTATTGATACGTGGACCTCTGTTCATGAGGAAAATCATATGGTTTTAACTGCTCATTTTATTGACAATGGTTGGGATTTGCATGAAAGGATTTTGAACTTTTGTCAAATATCTGATTGTGAAGGAGAGACAATTGGTAGAACAGCAGAGAAGTGTTTGCTTGAATGGGGTATCAATAGAGTGTTCACTATAACTGTTGGAAGGGCTAGTTCCGACGATGCTGTAACAAGTTATTTGAGAAAGAAATTCATAGCACAGGATTCTGTGGTGTTAAATGGGGAGTTCTTATACGTAAGGTCAAGTGCCCATGTATTCAGGCTGGTAATCAATGACGCTTGGAAACACTTGTACAAGTCTATGCTCCAAATTCGGAATTTCGTGAAGAATATTGCATCTTCTCCCGCAAGGTTACAGACTTTTAGAGACTTGGATAAGGAGAACATTCTCCCAACAGAGGACCTTTTCAATCTTGATGCACCAGCAACATGGACTTCCACAGAAGTGTTGGTCGCAGTTGGGAAGTTCCAATATATATTTGAGAAGATAAAAGTTCAAGATCCGAGTTTCTTTTTGGAAGTTATACCTTCACTGGAGAATTGGGTAAATATTTGTGCATTTGTCAAATTGTTGAAGGTTTTTATTGACGTTGCTTTAAATTTTTCTGGATCTTTATGCGTTACTCCAAATGAATACTTTCATAAGCTTTGCTCGATACAAGTTTTGATTCGAGAATATTCTCAATATCAAAATGATAACCCGTGTTTGAGTAGGATGATACGAAGCTTACAAGCTAAGTTCAACAAATATTGGGGTGCCTCTAAGAAAACAAACTTCCTGCTATATGTGGCTGTGGTTCTTGATCCGAGGTATAAGTTGAAGTTTTTGAAGGATCGGTTTCGGGAATTTTGGGGGGATGATGTTGCTGATAAGATGACTACGAAGGTGAAAAGAACTTTACGAAAAATGTGTGATGAATACTTCTTCAACATGACAAGAGATGAACTGAATGCTGGCATTAGTGCACATATTGGTTCTTTTCAAGCGTCAATGGCTGAGAAGTTTAAGAAATTTCTTGATAAAGAAGCACCAAATGAGTGTAAGATCGAGGTAGATAATTATTTGCATGAATGTTGTCATCAAAAAGACGATAAGGATTTCGATGTTTTGAAATGGTGGAAGTCGAACTCTTCTCGATTTGTAATCCTCAGTCAAATAGCTAAGGACATCTTTGCCATTCCTTTCACCACAGCTGCATTTCAGTCCACTTTTAAAGCTGAAGCTCGTGTACTGGATCGTTTTCGGCGCTCATTTCCTCCCAAGATGTTAGAATCCATCATTTGTGCTCAAAATTGGCTACAATCTAAATCCCTCATGGTTGATGTAGGTGATGAAGTAGAAGATATTGATAAATTAGATCAAGGTAATACATTAATATCTTTTTTCCATTACATTACTATATATATTTAATAGTAATTATCTGTTCCTTTTCCCTTTCCAGAATTTTCCAAAATTGCCATGGAGGTGAACTTGGACTCCATTGCATATTGAAAACTTCAAGGTGAATGTGCAAAATTGATTAATGTGTGTTGTTAATTTTATTGTGATGAACCTGAACAGTATCTTTTCTTTTTGTGTTATTCTTAGACTGTTGATTTGGATTATATATTTTATTTGACATTGCCATGACAACATGTATCATATGCTATATCTTTTCATTTTGGATTAGTTTGTTATCTCAAGTTTTGTTTAGTTCAAACATTATATAGGCTTCAAATTATTTGGAAATAGAAAGGAATTTGGTTGGGTTAAAAGAATATATATAAAAGATTAAATATACCCTAGCACTGTCAATTTAAGCTTGTAAAGGTTAAAAAACACTTTTTGCCCTTGAACGTTTATGGAAGTAACAATTTAGTCCCTTAACTTTCGTATATAATGATTTAGTCCTTGTTTTTTGAATTATTTAATAATTTAGTTTTTGAACTTTAATATGCAATCATTTAGTACCTATACTTTAAAATTTATAATGATTTAATATCATTAAGATTTCATGAGCTTTCTTACATATGTAGATTGACAAACTGATTAAGGACTAAATGTATTTATAAACTACAAAGACTAAGTCGTAATACAATAAAAATTGACACTTATTTTTGATAGATTTTTCACAATAGGGATTAAATTCTTAGAAATTTTAAAGTACATGAAGAAAGTTGCTATAAAATTGAAAGTATAGAGACTAAATTGTTACAAAAACTAAAGTTTAGAGATTGAATTGTTACTTTTATGAAAGTTCAGGGACAAAAATGTTTTTTAACCGCTTTTTAATCTAGCGGTGATTTAATCACCATGGTTTTAGAGTAGGAGATCCTAAGTTTGAATTTCAATATTATTATTTCCTTTCCCTTTCATATGATAGTCCACTTGTTAGGTCTTAAGTTTGAATTTCTATAAAAATAACATAAGCTTTTAGGTCTGTTGGTGATACAACAATTTAGGCTATATTAAAAATAAAATTGAACTAGTTAAGACCGTGTCAGATAACTATTTGGTTTTTGGAAATTATGCTTGTTTTTCATAATTTCTCTGCGATGAGTTTCATCTATCTTAATACAATATTTGAATTCTTAGTCAAATTCCAAAAACAAAAATAACTTTTTGAAAACTATGACTCTGTTTGATAACCATGGTTTTTAGTTTTTTTTTTAGTTTTAAAAATTAAGCTTATAAATACTATTACCACTTATGGATTTCTATGGTTTCTTATTTACTTTTTACATATGTTTTCAAAAACTAAACCAAGTTTTGAAAACTAAAAAAAGTAGTTTTCAAAAACTTGTTTTTATTTTTGAAATTTGGCTAGAAACTCAAATGCTTCCTTAAGAAAGATAAAAACCATTGTAGAGAAGATGAAAAACTATTGGAGAGAAATTATGAGAAAACAAGCGCAATTTTCAAAAATCATAAATCAAAAACCAAATGGTTATCAAATGGGGCCTACTTTTTTAGTTTTCAAAACTTTAGCTTGGTTTTCAAAAACATAGGTAAAAAGTAGATAATAAAACAAGCAAACTTATAAGTAGAACTAGTATTTATAGACTTAATTTTTAAAAATCAAATAGTTATCAAACGAAGTGAATTTATTAGATCGTCATACTTAAGGTCGAAGTTGAAGATTTAATCCCATACTTGGGATTGTATATATTTTTATCGACACGTAATTAAATGAAATTTTGTTGGAAAATGCAATCTCTTTTCACATTCGATAACTGTGAGAAGCAACAAAAATAAGAAAATAAAATTTTTGTTACTGTCCATAGCCCCTCAATTCTTTATCCTCTCTCAGATTTTCAGCTGCAGGCTGTCCAGGTGGTTTTGTGTTAAAGCAAGAGGCTAATGATATAAATATTTTGGTCCTCAATGTGGGAGGCATGAAAATGGAGGAAGAAGTTTCAGTTTCAGAGATGGGCCCAGGTTTTTGACTGCTCTTACAGGGAAGGGCAACTCCATCTTCCTTTGAACACTTCTACTAGATGTGTATGTATTTTGTTAAAGTTGTAAAAATTTCCACAAACTTTCATTTTGTAGTGAATTGGTTGGACCTTTATCAAAGTCCCATCTGTCCATTTCTATATTTTGATTTTTTTTTAGTTCAATAGTTGCAAGGTGATGATGGAACCATCGATATTTGAGATGATAATTGGTGTCTCGTCTAATGAACTATGCTTAGATTGGATCCATCTGTCTGTTTCTTTGCTGTTTTTTGGATATGGATGATATTGGAGTTTATATGTTGAATGGTTGAATTCCTAGCTCAAATTTGTCGTTAAGAGATGGGGAACCTTTTTATTTACTATGTTGTGAGTGTGTGTTTTAGCATTCTCTTTTTACAAGTTCGGGACAAATTCACTTTTTACCCTTAAATTTGTTACGTTGTATTCATTTTTACCCTGAATTTTAATTTCATCTCATTAAACTCTAGACTTAGCTAAATGTTGCAATTTTTACCATCTATTCAATTTCTATTAACTCACTCACTAATTTTAATAAAAAGCAACGTACAAATTTTTGTGAACTCACTAATTTCAATAATATCATGTTTTGCGCAAATTTGAGTTTCAAAAATGCACAAATTATCTATTGAATAATTTTGTCAAAACTTACAAATTTTTACAAAAATTTAGCTCCAATGTCGTTTTTTTTTAAATCTTATTAATTTTGTACCTATGCATATTTTATAATTCATTAAGAACATATGAAAATACTTTTTTTAATGAATTTTCAAACAAAAATTTATTAGAGGATAAAAATTGCAACATTTTTTAAAGTTTGAAGTTAAGATTGCAACATTTATTTAAGTTTGAAGTACAATTAGATGAAATTTAAAGTTTATGATAAAAATTGATATGAGGACAAAGAGTTTATAGGTGAAAATTGAATTTTCCATATGCTTTTTTTTTTTTTGAAAAGAAATCTCACTGATAGTTTTCTCCTTTTTTAAGGAATTATTCTTTCGAGTTTGAATGTATAATTATTATTTTTTTGATAAGATGTAATTGGGGTTTAAAATGAACTTAAAAAACCTTTAGAATCAATTTTTTTTTTTTTTTATTTCAACAAGAAGAAGTGGAAATTTCAAACTTTGACCTCTTAGTCAAGATACCTTAATTAGTTGAATTATACTCAATTTGATGTAGAGTCAAAAGTTAAAATAGGTTAAAATCTCATTTCAGTCCCTTTTTTTTTTTTTTTCATTTTATTCTCTAAACTTTTAAAATGTTTATTTTAATTTTTTAAGTTTTAGTTTTATTCTATTTTAACCTGTGAATTTTATCAAGTTGATTTTATTATTGTTTTTTTTTTAAGAAGTCAGCTTTTAGTCTTTTAAACTTAAAAAAAGTAACCACTTTGGTCATGTGTTTATTTTGCATCAACAAATAGATAGTGTGGTATTGGATATTTGTGTTAACATGTTTTTTTTTTTAGCTCAACAACGTGGGGGTGATAATAATATTTGACCTTTAGGATAAATGTATAATGTCTTGACGATTTGAGCTATGCTTAAGTAAACTGTGTGTTTAACATGTTGAAGTGGATATATGCATGGAAACCATCTTAAATACAGGTATCGAGTGAATAAATATTAAGTGACAAAATAACGACAAATATTAAAATGATTGATTTTTTAAGAGGTCAGGGTCTTACTTAGATAATTTGGAAATTGGGAGTTCAAATTGGAAAAAAATGGGAATTCAAGGACTAAAGTGAATTTTAACTTCAAATAGAATTATGTTAAATTACAAATTTATTCTCCATATTTTGGATGTAATTTCAATTTGGTCCCATGGTTTTAAAAGGTTTAATTTTGTCTATTGAGTTTAATTTCAAATTGGCCGTTGATCTAAAAAATAAAAAAAATCAAGTTGTCCCTATGACAGTCAAGTCTTACCAATTGTCTTTGATGATACTTTATTGACACATTTTTTTGCTTGGTAATGAGCTACTATTCTCTCGTTGACTAATTATGTTATTTTACCATATTATTGTTTATGGTTAAATAAAAAATAATATAACAAAATAGGTGAGTTTTTCAGGGGATAAAATGCAATCTAATAATAATTTATGAGGATTGATCAAACTATAACAACCAAATTGAATATTTTTAAATCATATGAAGCCTAAACCATAAAAATAAAATTAAAACTTTTAAAACTGTAGAGACCGAGTCGAAACTACATTCAAACTATAAAACTAAATTTGTAATTTAACTATTAAATTATTAAAAAAAACAAAAACAATAGGAAAAAAAATCAAAATTTACACAACTTAGCAAAGTATAATAATTTTTACCTTAAACATTCATTTTCACTATATTGAACCCTAAAATTAGATAAATATTATAATTTTTACGTTTAGTTGAATTTTCACTAATCTACCTGTTAATTTTAATAAAAAATAATATAAAATTTTAAAAAACTAATTGATTTCAATAAAAATCAAATCGTGCATGGCATGAAACTTGATTCTACACATAGTCAACAATTAAAATAACTGTCAAAACTCACCAGAGTTCTAAAAAATTAACTATAACGTCATTTTTTTATGAAGTTTTATCAATTTTATACTAGACTTATACTTTATAATTCACTGCACACCAAAGAATTTTTTTTATTTTTCAGAAATTCTTCAAATGAAAACCTATTTTGAGATAAAAATTGTAACATTTATTTAAGTTTAAGATAAATATCATAAGTATTTTTCAAAATTTGGAGGAATTGTAAGGAATAGTAAAAAATATTAGGATATTTGTAAATCTAGCAATGATTTTTGAGATTTGTAAATATAGCCAAACATTTTAAAATCTAATTTATGATTTTTTATTATTTCAATTTTACTCTCGTTAGTGTATCAGCATGTATATCAGTAGTATATCTAATATACTTTATATTTGGTAGATCAGTCAACTGATATATACCTAAAATGAAGTATATTACTGATATACTACTGATACTCTATATATATCCGTAGCATATCATAGATATTTTGCATATTTAGTATATCATTGATATACTTCATTTTATGTATGTTTATTTCCTTGATATACCTAACATTGAGTATATCAATAGTATATTAGTGATATACTAAATATGAATTTCTTATATATTATCAGTCAAGTGTATCTATTACACAAGTATATTGACTAAAAACTAGTGAATATAAACCATTAGTAAAGTAAATAACTAAAATAAAGTATATCAGTAGTATATCAGTGATGTATATACTATATAGTATGTATATATTATATGTGAATTACTTATATACTATTGATAAACTTAATATAAGTATATTATATCAGTGATATATTTTATATTAGGTATGTTATCAGTATACCATCATATCATTGATAGACTACTGACAAACTTCATATTGAAAAACGCGTGTTGTAAAAATATATTATATTAGTGGTGTATCGGTGATATATTTTATATTATGTAAATATCATATGTGGATTACTGATATACTCTTCATAAACTTTATATAAATATATCAGTAGTATACTTTATAATATGTATATCATTATTATATCAACAATATAACACTGGTAGACTACTGACAAACTTTATATTGAAAAGCGCGCATAAAATAAAGTATATCATTAGTATATGAGTGATATACTCTATATTATATATATATATATATATATATATATATATATATATATATATATATATATATATATATATATATATATATATATATATATATATATATATATAATATGTGACATACTCATATACTATTGATAAACTTTATATAAGTATATCAATAATTTATCAATTATATGATTTATATTAGGTATATTAGCAGTATGTCACTGACAGACTATTGATATACTTCATATTAAATAAAGCACGCATGAAATATAGGGGTATTTTTGACTTTTTGCGAGGTTCATTTGGGTTGAGCCTATTTTTTTTGCTATTTTTGCAAATTACATGAGTGCAACTTAAGTAATTTTTTTTGCTATTCATGCAAGTGGCCCTAAATATTGTAACATTTATAAAAAAAATTATGTGAAATTTGATGAAATTGAAAGTTTAGTAGAAAAATTAATACACAGTTGTGATTTTTCCCTCAAAATAATATACCATGAGCCAACATGAGCATATGTCAATTGACATAAAATATGTACTATCGACCAAGAGGTTATAGAAAAATTGACATAAAATATGTATTATCGATCAAGAAGTCATAGCTTCAAATATTTTATTTCACGAATTATTGAACTAAAAAACCGATGATGGAAAATATAATTTAGAAACAAGCAAAGAAAGATAAAAGAAAAAATAGGAAAAAAAAGGTTAAATTATAAAAAATACCCCTGAACTATGGGGTTGGTTTCAATTATACCCCCAAACTTTGAAAAGTTTCATTTTAGTCATTGAATGTTGAAGTTTGTTTCAAAACAACCCTCGAAGGTTTTTTTCATTAAATTTATGGACGAAAAATGACGCATTTGCATATGTTTTGATTTTTTTTTCAACGTATATGCTCAAATATGTTTACATAAACAACAATACAAATACAAAAATATCATTTTTCGACCATGAATTTAATGAAAAAAAGTCTTCAAAGGTATTTTTGAAATAAATATCAAAATTTAAGGGTTAAAATAAAAAATTTTAAAAATTTGAAGTATAATTAAAACCAACTTCATAGTTGGTGTTTTAGACAATTTAACCCAAAAAAAAAAAAAGAAAAAGAAAAGAGAAGAAAAAAGCGCATCGTACCGTAGAAAAGAGAGGGAATTTCCCTGAGAGCGGAGCTCGCAGTGGAAGACGATTCATTCACTCTCAACGCCTGAACAGCGCACGCCATTTCTCTCTCAATCTGCATGTCCTTTCTCCTTCATCACATTCCTTTCCCCCAATTTCTAACCTTCTCCTCTCCGCCTTAGCCATGGCGTCCAAGGGCAAGGGGATTGCCAAAGACACCTCCTCCGGTAAGCGGAAGCTTTGCGATGACAACAATAGCTCCGCTGCTCGCAAGAGGAGGGACCGGAGCGTTCTCCAGTTCTTCGAGGATGTCGCTCCCGAAGTCGGCGGCGATAGTGACGACAGTGATTTTCTCGATGGTAGATTCTCTCTTCTCTCCCTCTTTTTACCGATGGTCGTTGTTTGCCTCGCTTTTGGGGCTTTGGAGTACTGTTTGGAGCTTGTTGTTTTGTATTTTTGTTCTACATTTTGTTTGGTTTTGATCTGTTGGTGTTATTTGTTTGAAAACTGTCAATTCGAAGTAATTGATGAAAAAATGGTCATGTTTTAGCCCCGTTTTCTTCCTCCTAGATGATCCGGCTAAAACCCTTTTACTCCTTTTGAGAAAGCTTGTTGCACTACAAGTTTTACTCGAACGCTTTGATTTGAGAGACGGTTGTCTCATTCTTTAGGTTGATGATAATTTTGACCATATTTGCTGAACATGTGGAGAGGCTCGCGCGGATAGTGTCCGCTACTTCTAGCGAGAGCGATCGAAGTCGCTGGAGTGTATCTGCTGCGGCTCTCTGGATTTTTGTATTAGATGTCCAAAATTTGGAACTGGATGAATGGAGTGATTTTGGAACTCAAAGTCGGCAATGACCCTAACTTTGTGGGTCGTTTTTCTTTCAATTCCTCTCGTACTTGGGTTATAATCACCGTCTACAATCTTTGTATTACAAGGTTATGGTTTGGTTCTTGATGATGAGGAGTTAAAATTTTTGTCTTCGGTTTACTTTGCAGTTTTATGCTCAGCCGTGTACTTTTCCCCCGCTATTTTTAGAGAAGATATTTGAGAAGTAACAAACTAGAAACTAATAGAGAAGCATAACTATGAAGAGTTTGGATAGAGTGCTCCGAGAGGCTGCATGAACTTTGGCTATCAATTCAATTTTATAATTATCGATCAATTCGAGCCTTTACATTTTTTTTTAAAAATTTTCATGTTAACCATGAGCCGGGTGCATGCTCACTGTAATTTTATTAAAATCATGGTTCTACTGTACATCGACAGACCTACTTTTAAAGAAAGAAAATTTGGGTCTTTGAAGCTTCAACACATTATTAACAATTATGAATAGGGAGTGTTCATTTTTGGCTTATTTGCACTCAATGAGTCCTTATGTATTTGCAGGTCCTTCGTGTTAAGAAGAATGTAAATGATTTTTTTATTATTATTATTTTTTTAGAAATATTTGGTGTCTCTGTTTGAAGTTGCATAGAATCATACTCAAAGTTGACATTATAGGTATTAAAAATTGAAAGTTAAGTTCTAAGAATGGTGTTACTGTTTGGCTAAAAACTGCATTTTACTCTATTTTTATTATTATTTTAATAGCTTTTAGTTTTGGTGCAATATTCTGTGAGACAAATCTGTCATCTTCTCTTTTTATTGGTATTACTGTTGTTGGATTTTAAAGAAATGAATGATGTTAATAAAAAATCACCTGCAAATAGGCCTCGAAGGTAGAGGTGTAAGCCTAAAAGAAAACCCACTGAAAATTATTTGTACAATCTGGATTAAATATCTTTGGTCAATTTGGTTAGGCATTGTTTTGGTTTGACATCATTTTTAGCACCCCCCAAAAAAAAAAAAAATCTGTTATGAGGAAATTGAGCTCTCTTCATTCATTGGCTGGATCCCCTTAGTGTCCATTAACAAGTTCATATAGGAATTCTGTGAGATGAATTCTGTCATTTTCTCTTTTTGCCCGTGGTTAACAAAAAACAATGTTGTTCCATCCAAATTGGAGCGTACGTGTTGGTTTTTTAAGAGAAGAAGCCTCAAGCCAGCCTTTTCTTTTCTTTTTACTCAACCCTCTTATTTGACAAAAATAGATTTCATGGAGGAAGAATTTGATCCACTACCGACATTTAAGAATGATGATGAAAAAGCTCAAAATATTCCATGCTTCCCAAAAGAAGAGGAATTGAACGAAGAAGAATTTGATAGAATGATGGAGGAACACTACACTCGAGGTCCTGGACTAGGTGCATTTGCAGAAGAAAATTATGAGAACAAAAATTCCACTGGAAGAAACCCACCTCAGCAATCTGCCAGGGATACTATCTCGCTGTGGAAGGTTAAATGCATGGTATGGTGCTTAATCAATGGAAACACATTCTAGAACTAAGGATTGAGTATCCAATCTTCATTTCCATTTTTTCTAACTCCATACATTGATTTTTATGGTCTGGAAATTTTCTTTGTAGGTTGGGCGTGAGCGGCAATCAGTTTTTTGTCTTATGCAGAAATTTGTTGATTTGCATTCGTTTGGTACCAAGCTACAGATAAAATCTGCATTTTGTGTGGAGCATATAAAAGGTTTTATTTACATAGAAGCTCCAAGGCAGTATGATTTAATTGAGGTAGCCTGAGATTTTCTGGTAGTGCTAGCATAATTTCTGTCGTCAGTAATAAATATAACATTTGATGGGTAACTCTGGATCCAGGCATGTAAAGGCATAAGTGGAATATATTCTACCCGTATAGCTTCTGTTCCTGAAAATGACATCTCTCAGTTGCTTACTGTTCGAAGTAGAGTCAGTGAAGTTGCTGTGGGTACAATGGCCCGTGTAAAAAATGGAAAATACAAGGGAGACCTTGCTCAGGTAGAGAATACCAACTTGTAGACAGACTGAGTTTTAGCATTTTTAAACAGGTTTTAGCTTTTTTAAACACTACTTTCCCCTTTGTTTTTCAAAAAATAATATTTAGCGATTTCTGTAGATTGTTGCTGTCAACAATGCACGCAAGAGAGCGACAGTGAAGCTGATTCCAAGGATTGATCTTCAAGCTATGGCTGAAAAATTTGTACGAAGTTTTGTCTACCTTTTGAACTCTTATATTTTGAATCGGTGTAGTATTATTCTACTTGCTGCAACTATTATATGATACTACATTACTGGCAACTATTATTTTATTCCCCTACGGGCTCTACCTACCCTATTCCATTTATATATTTCAGATAATGCATATCTATTTGATTATTCACTATTAGTACACTGCAAAAGTGTGGGTTCTTTCTGTAACCCTCTGGCGGTTCAGGGATCTCTCATCTCCCCTTTTGTAATTCCTGTTTAGCAATATATTCTTTTGTTTCTTATCAAAAAAAAAAAAGTGTGGGTCTTTTCGTTCTTTCAACCTTAGCTAGCTTTTTATTCGAGGACTATATCCATCAGGTTTTTTGTGGACTTTTTTCCAAAAAGAAAGCCGTACTTCTTTTTAAACAGAAAGATAGAAAAGGGGGAAATAAATCTTTTTAGGATGGGGAATGTGACACTCTAAAGATTTGGTAGTGCGTGAAAATGAAATCAATTATATTTGTGGCCCCGTGGCTGTTTTCTTCATCCAAAGGATTCCCCCCCCCCCCCCCCCCCCCCCCCCCCCCTTACAAATTCACATGTAATGTGAATCACTCATCCTTTTTTTTTGGGGGGGGGGGTAATTTTCTCCTTGTGTTTATAATCTTCAAGCCTTTTTAGTTTCTTAAGCTTTTACTTTCCGTCAATGAATCTGGGAAAATGATAGTGCTCTTGACATGCATTGAAATGGAGAGTTTCCGTACTTGTTCATTTTTTTAAAATTTAAAATTATCGCCCTTCTTTATTCTGGACAATTGCAGAAAGCTTTTTTAAATAAATTGCCTCGGTCCTTTTGTCTTTGGGTTGGATTTTGTACCCTCCGTATTCTTGAGGCACACTCCTTTTGATGATACATTAGCTTTTCTAAAGAAAGGTTGTATGGTTTACTGTGAATATCATTAACTATACTTCGGATCTGTCATCCTCTTGACTATAATTTGAATTGTTAACCTTCTGCTTTATGTTTTCAAGCGATTTGGTGCTACTCTGAGTGGTAGTTTTCAGGCATAAAGTTTTAAACTCTCTGTTAAGTCTTTGTGTTTGCTGCTCCGTAAAGCGATTTCTTACAGCCACATTAAAATTATGTTAATAGTAGGGAAGCACGGACATGATTGCAAATTAAGTATCAGTAATTTGTGAACTAGATATATGAGCACAGATGATTTTAAATTTGTGGAAGGAAAAGTCTGTATTTATCATGTAAAGAATAATAAGATCCAAAAATGTGGGGGGGGGGGGGGGGGGTAGTTCTTGGACATGCATTTGGTCAACACCGAGCATATTAGATTGGAATGAAAAATTGTATCTGCTCTGGGAGGAATAGAATGTAGTTTAACAATATGTAGTCAATTAAAAACCCTCTCTCATTTCAAACGTTGTTTTCCGCATGAATGAATTTGGTCATAGATTTTCTGATGGAAGGGTTCAATTGTAAAATTTGTTAGTGACAGTTTCTGATATGTAGTCAATTAACAACTTTATGTAGTCAATTGAAAACCCTCTCTCATTTCAGACGTTGTTTTCCGCATGAATGGATTTGGTCATAGATTTTCTGATGGAAGGGTTCAATTGTAAAATTTGTTAGTGATAGTTTCTGATATAAAAGTTTCTCTCTCTCTCTCTCTCTCTCTAGTTTCTTCTATATTTATGCTTGGTGCCTTTTAAGTTTTAAGAGAAAAATGTTACGAATATATATTCCACCTGGAATAATATCTCTTCTCATTATAGGGTGGAGGAGTTGCTGCTAAGAAAACTGCCAATCCCGCACCACGATTGATCAACTCTAGCGAACTTGAGTAATAAAAAATAACTTTTTGGTTTAATTATGTTTTTTGTTCTTCCTTTATGGGTACATTGACATTAATGGTTTTCTTCTTTGTATTTTGCAGCGAATTTCGACCACTCATGCAGTTTAGGCGTGACCGTGAAACTGGAAAGCTTTTTGAGTTTCTTGATGGGATGATGCTCAAGGATGGATATCTATACAAAAAAGTATCTTTAGATTCATTAAACTGCTGGGGCGTGATGCCATCTGAAGATGAACTTTTAAAGTTCAAGCCTCCTGAGAGCAACGAAGCTAATGATCTAGAGTGGCTTTCTCAACTTTATGGTGAAAAGAAGAAAAAGAAGATTATTAGGAATGAAAAGGGGGGTGGAAAAGGAGAGGGCTCATCGGGGTCTAGTTCCATGAGCAGCTTTGGAGATCATGATCTTGTTTGTTTTGGGTGAGTCCATTATATTTTCTCAAAAATTGTACTAACAGATTTCTGTAGATCCATAACTCAATTACTTTGCAATGGTAACCTTGCTGACCCTTGCAGCCGGAAAGATTTTGGGATGATATTAGGGACGGAAAAAGATGATAGTTACAAGGTATATATGTCACTACGAGTTTCCATTGATTTATTTTTGACCATGGGTGGGTCTGGCCACTTATATCTATTACCTGTTTTTGGTCTATACTCTATTTCCTCCTACTTTCTTTTCTGTTATCTAGATTTTGAAGGACGGCCCTGATGGATCTGTTGTGGTGAATGTGCAACGGAAAGAGTTGAAAAGTGGGCCTTTAGATGCTAAATTTACTGCTGTTGATCACAATGGAAAGATCATCTCTGTTTCAGACAATGTCAAGGTTTTGGAAGGATCATTGAAGGTTCGTTCTTTTTTTAAACAATTTACCTGTTGATGTATCCTGTAAAGTACGCTGTCTTACACAATTGCTTTGAACTTACAGGATAAACAAGGGATTGTTAAACATGTATACAGACACACGGTGTTTGTATATGATGAGAATGAGGTGGACAACGATGGTTATTTCTGCTGCAAATCTAACATGTGTGAGAAAATCAAGATTTCTTATGATGCACCTAGTGGAAAGGTTGTATGAACTTTCTCTTTATTTTGTTGATCATTTGTTTAGCTTGTGCTGAATCCAACATTTTTTTTTCTCCATTTAGGAGGATGACAAGGGTTTCTGTGGTTTTGAGGATTTCTCCTCTTCTCCCAAGTCTCCTCTATCCCCTAAAAAGCCATGGGCAGAGAAGGAAGGTCGTGAGTGTATGTATCAATATTGCTGATGCATAGGCATTTTACCCATATATATTACTGTTGATGAAGACCTTCTTTGAATGCAGACAACCGTGATGACAGAGGAGATGGAATGTTCTCCATTGGTCAAACCTTGAGAATACGTGTTGGTCCTTTAAAGGGATACCTATGTCGTGTTATAGCTGTACGTAAAAGAGATGTTACAGTGAAGCTTGATTCCCAACAGAAGGTTCTTACAGGTCTGTTGGTTGTGATTGTATCTTGGCCCTGTTGAATATTGTCTGAGTACTGGTTAGATTGGAAGCTAGGAAATTTTTTCTCTGTTATTTATTTTCTTAAATTGAATTTCCACAGTCAGATCTGATTTTCTTTCGGAGGTACATAGAAAGAGCTCTGCCGTGTCTCTTAGGTACTTTTAACTAAAAATGCCAATGTTTTCTTGAGCAGTTTACTAGAGATTGTACGCTGTCTATCTCTCTCTCTCACTCATGCAATAAAAATATCATTTTACAGTGAGGATCCTGAATTTGCTTCTCTAAAACCATTCGATATACTGGGAAATGAAGGCAGCTCCCAAGGTTTGAATTCGTGTTTGAAATTTTGCAACTTAATTTCTTGTGTGAATGGGTTCCCTAGAATGTTTGAGAGGTTATATTAATCTCTTTTAAATGTATTTTTAAAATCAATAGTGCAGATTTATTGCCTACGCACACGATCAATTCTATTTTACCAAAGTGCAGATTTATTTCCTATGCGAACAAGTTTTTTGTTTTTGTTTTTTTTGTCTCTGCAAGTTATTTTTCTCTCTCTCTCTCAGAAATGATTACTAGTTTGACACACTTGTTCTTTTTAAGATTGGATGGGCGGTACGGGGTCATCTGCAGGTGGTGATGGCTGGAATTCTGCCGGGCCTTCTTCAGAAAGGTATGTTTCTAGATACCAATGTACATGGATATTTAACTTCTTTTTTTCAATCCTTAATTTAAATTTAAGAAGAAAAAGAAAAAGAACAAAGCAGTTGTGGATAAGCTACCCTAAGTGTCTTACATAATCAAGTCTGAACTTTGTAGAATGTGATTATCAGCTTGGTTTTCAATGTATTACTGTTTTCCGTAGAAAGTTTTCTTGATGCTTTTCTTTATCTACTTTAAACTATATGAACTCATGATCAGGCAAACTTAGACCATGGTAGTTACTTGTGGATGGTCTGCAAGTGTGCATTTTTTGTTGAAATGCATTCAAACTTTTTTTTTTTGAGAATAAAAATGCATTCAAACTTCTCGGGAAGTTTTTCTTACATATTTTTTTGTTTTAAAAGATTTTGTAGAGCTTTCCTTAGTAATCTCTTTAAGAGGATTTTTCCGGTTGTCCCATTAACTCCTCTTTAGAACTTCTAATTCTCACGAGATCGTTATGTCAATGAACATATTGTTCATTATTATTCTCCTGTATTACGTGTCTTTATTCCTTTTTTTTTTTTAGAGATAAGCTTCTTGTTTCAATCTGGATAAATCAGCTGAAAGTTACTAGTGCAATGATGATGGATGTATGTGTTTTTTTTGGTCAGGAGATGGTTATTGAAATTAGTTGATAAATATGAACATGAGAGATTTATAATGTTATGGTCTGAAAAATCGTCATGAATATATTCTGACTGTATGCATCAGGATGTGGAATGGTTGGTCAAACGTTGAAATTGTCATTTGTTCTGAATAAATTTCCTCTATTAGTTTTATCTAAAAGATTATTTTTTAGTTTTATCTGGTCTAAGATCCCATAACTGCTTATTGAAACCTTTGTAATTATGAATTTCACTACTGTTTCTCTATGTCCCTTCACGAAATTGATTATGCAAATATACTTCCCTGCAGAAGTCCTTGGCCCAGTTTCCCTGAGTCTGGTACCTCGGTTAGTTTTGCTATTCCATCTCTTTCTGTTTCTTCTTTGTGCTGTTAAATGTTAATGTTCCGAAAATTTTTCCATGCATATTCTTTCTTGCCCTTTCTGGTTGCAGAATTGTCCAGGGTCCAGTTCCACGAATCCTTTTGGTTCTGAAAGTCTTGATGCTAAAAAAGGTACAATGAATTGGGCGTTTTGCTTTAGTAATTGGTGCTTTATTATGCATGAATATCAATTTCTAAGAAGCTGGTGATCATGTTGTTTTCCATGATAATTATAGATGTTGAAGATTCTCCTTGGGTTAGCAAGTCGACTCCAGATGCAAGCACTTCCTGGGGTGCTGCAAAATCAAGTGTTGATATTGCTAATGATGGTCAAGCCTGTGGATGGGGAAAGAGTGACGAAGCAACTGCTAAAACTAGTTCGGATGGCAATGCCTCTGGTGCCTGGGGCAAAACAGCAGTACCTAGTGGAGATTCTGCAGGCTTTACAGAACATGCTGGCGACAAGTGGGACAAAGGGAAGCATGTATCTTCTGATAATCAAACTGGCAATTGGAGTGGTGGAACTTCAGGAAAGAATGAACTCAGTGCATGGAGCAGAGATAAAGATTCAGAATCTGGGGGGTGGAAAAAGAATCAAAGTGCTAGTTTTGGTGATAACAATACTCCAGCAGAAACCTCAGCTGATAAGTGGGGCGGCAAAAATAAATCAAATGGAGGCTGGGGAGATCAGAATGCTTCAACCACTGTCTCTGAGATTCAGCCAGCTAGCAAAGACAATTTAGGTGGCTGGACCAAACCAGGAGCAGAAAATAAGATCAGTCCAAGTGGCGGGAATGAAGACACTTCAATGAAGGGAAGTCAAACATCAAACTGGGGTAACCAGGATGAGGCAGGTGGTTGGGGTAAGCCAAAGAATGTGGGTGATGGTGGCAGTTCTGCTTGGAATAAATCTACCTCTAGTGGAGATGGAAAAAATGACAGTTGGAATAAATCTAATGAATCAGAACGTGAGGGTGGAAACAGAAGTTGGAATGCATCCAAGTCATCTGATGGGGATTCAGCTATTTGGAAAGATAAAGATAAATCCGATTCCTCAAGTTTGACAGCTCCCAAAGATCAATGTGGGGAAGGTTGGAATAAGCAGCACATTTCCAATGATACGAAAGCTGCTGAGGACAATTCTCGTTGGAATAAGAAATCTGTTGAAAGTGGAAAAGATGACGAGCTTAAGAATCAAGGCAGTGGTTGGAATGTTGGAAAAACTTCCGGTGGAGATTCTGCATCTGGATGGGGTCAGACCAGCAAGGAAGCTGGTTCGAGTGACCAAGGGGGTAGCTGGGGTTCTAATTTGAAAAAAGATTCCGATGCTGGGAATGAGGATTCTAGTTCGGCCAAGAAAAGCAACTGGGGTTCTGGAGGTGGCAATTCTAACTGGGGCGAGAAAAGCAACTGGAACTCAGGAAATGAATTTAATGCTAATCATTCCACTGGTGGTGCTGAAGCTCAGACTGAAGTTTCCAATGATTGGAGGGGAGAAAGTAGCGATAGAGGAGGCTTTAGAGGTAGAGGTGGTTTCAGAGGAAGGGGTGAAAGGGGCCGGTTTGGTGGTAGGGGCAGATCTGATAGAGGTGGTTTTGGCAGAGGTGGATCAGACAGAGGAGGATTTGGAGGCAGAGGCCGTGGGCGATGGAACAGTGAAGGCGGTTCAAATGATGGTGAAAATAAAGGGTGGAGTAGTGGTGGTGGTGACTGGGAGAAATCTAGTTCAGATCGAGGTGGATTTGGTGGCCGAGGCCGTGGAAGATGGAGCAGTGAAGGTGGTTCAAATGATGGTGACAATAAAGGGTGGAGTAGTGGTGGTGGAGGTGACTGGGAGAAAACTAGTTCAGATCGAGGTGGATTTGGTGGCAGAGGCCGTGGACGATGGAGCAGTGAAGGTGGTTCAAATGATGGTGACAATAAAGGGTGGAGTAGTGGTGGTGGTGGTGACTGGGAGAAATCTAGTTCAGATCGAGGTGGATTTGGTGGCAGAGGCCGTGGAAGATGGAACAGTGAAAGTGGTTCAAATGATGGTGAGAATAGAGGGTGGAGTAGTGGTGGTGGTGATAGGGAGAGATCTGGATCAGACCGAAGTGGTTTTAGAGGCCGAGGTCGTGGAAGATGGAACCAGGAAGGTGGTTCACATGATGGTGACAATGGAGGAGGGTGGAGTGGTGGTAGAGGTGGATATGGAGGCAGAGGCCGTGGAAGATGGAATCAAGAAGGTGGTTCAAATGATGGTGGTGACAGTGGAGGGTGGGGTGGGGGTGGTGGTGGTGGCAACGGGGAGAAGTCTCAATCTGACAGAGGTGGATTTGGAGGCCGTGGCCGTGGAAGATGGAATCGAGATGGTGATTCAAATGAAGGTGACAATGGAGGAGGTTGGAGTAGCGGTGGTGGTGGCAGCAGTGGTAGTTGGGGGAAGTCTGGATCAGATAGAGGAGGGTTTGGAGGTAGAGGCTCTGGAAAATGGAGCCAAGAAGGTGGTTCAAATAATAGTGACTATGCAGGATGGAGTGGAGGCGGTAGTGGCGGCTGGAAGTCTGGATCAGATAGAGGCGGATTTGGAGGCCGAGGCCGTGGAAGGAGAAATCAAGATGGTGGTTCGAATGATGGTGACAATGAGGATAAACCTGCAAGTTGGAGCACAGGTCCAGGTAACAATGGAGGGTGGAGCAGTGGTGGTGGTGCGGGGTCCTGGAACCGAGGAGGTGATGAAAAGAACAAGCATCAGAGTTGGAAATCGAGCAATGATGGTGATGACAAATTTGGTGGTCAGGTATCAGGTTGGAAGGCGACATCAAGTGGTAATGAGCACAATAATTGGAAATCATCTGGTTCTTCTGGTGTGGATCATAATTCTGGCTGGAATAAATCAATTGCCGGCAAGGCGATTGAAGAGAGTGGTGGTCAGAAGAATAGTTGGGGCCAAGCAGCAAAGACAGATACTCAAGGTGGAGGGTGGCAAAAGCCAGCATCTGGTTGGAATGGAGGAACTGAAGGAACTGAGAATCAAACACCAAAGAAAGATGTGAATGCAGTTGCTAACGATGGAGGTTGGGGGAAGTCTGCTTCTGGTGAGGGTCAAAGTTCCACATGGAAGCCATCTACCTCGACCATGGACAAGGAAACTGACAGTAGCCAGAAGGGCAATTGGAACCAAGAAGCCAATGCAGGTGCCCAAGGAGGAGGAGGGGGTTGGGACAAGCCTACATCCAGTAGCGATGCTGCAGGTTGGGGTAAATCCAGTTCTGCAGACGATGGGAAGTCGCCATCTGGTTGGAGTCGGTGATCAATGGTAATATCTCAATATATGTTTTGATGACAAACTAGAGGGAGTTTGACTATTAAGACTGTTTCTTGTTAGGGCAATTATGAGTAATATCGTACTCCTTGTTAATATCTTTATATAACATTTTGATTATTCAGGCTGATGCATGCTCTGGATGTGTTAATCGAAAACTATCATTCTGTGTAGTTGATATCATCTTTGAACTAGGGAAATTATAGGTTCCAAATATATTTCTCATGGGGCCATTGTTATTTGTCTTTGCTACATTGTTATTTGTCCAGGAAGACGCTGCTGCTAGTGAATGTTTTTCCTCTTCAAAACAATAATTTCTAGATTACATTTTCGAACATGTTTATGAATAAGTTTATGAATGCAAAAGTGGCAAAGCCCGCTTTACCATTCTACCTTGTGTTTCATTGATGTGGCTACTTGCTGCCAATGAATTTGGTGCATGGATTGTCTTATTTTTTGAGTTCAACTTATGGGGGGAAGGAATTTGAACCTCCAACCTTTTGGTTGAGAGTATGTCTTAATAAGCTTTTCCTCTTCAAAATAATCATGTCTAGATCACATTGTCAAACATGTTTATGAATGCATAGTGGCAAGGTGCACTTTATCATTCTATCTACCCAATGTTTTATTGATGTTGCACTACCAATGAATTTGGTGCATCAATTGTCTTGCATTTTGAGTTCAACATGCGGGGTGAATGAATTCAAAGTTTTGATGGTTAAAGGCATATATATCTTAACAAGCTATGCTAAGTTGGTGTGCATTGATTGTCTTATGAATCTTCAATCCTGATTCTTTCAGTTTGTCTAGAGTTTGAAGGTGCTGACTTTTGAATTTTTGAAAAAGAATAATGGTGCTGGTGCAGTAGAATTCAGCAAATCCTTCACTCCTGGTTTGAGTGGGAGACATCATCCTCATTTTGAGTCATTTCCACATGCTGTGTTGCAGACAAGATATGCTGTGTTTCAAAAGATTCCATTTTGTCAATGTTTCCACCGACTTACAGACATACCATGTTTCAAAAAAGGTTGATTTTTTTTTTTTTGTTTATATATCCTTTTTTGAAAATTTCCAATTACTACAATGTTGTCAATGATAATAGAGCATCATAGTTGGTGTTCGTGTACAGAACTAAAATTGTGAGCAGAGTTAGAATGATCATGTTAACAACTGAAGGAGATGGGGGTGGTGCACTGTTCACCCCACCCCCGCCGAATATCATCCCGAAGTAGTCGCCACCGCCATCACTGCCACTGGACCCCGAACTGGAGGAGCTTTCGCCACCAGGATATGAGTTGCTCTGTCTACTCTCCCTACACAATTGAAAATGGAACGATGTTTTAGTTGAACTTCAGAATATTAAACCCAAGACATTGCTCAGTATCCAGTATCCATCAAGATGAACATCAATGATCATTCCTACTTGTAGGATTTGATTTAGTTCTGAGTTACAATAAAGCGTTGGGACATATCATATCAATTGGCCAACTATTAAGAGAAATGGGCAAAAAAATAAATATAACATACCTTACTAAAAAATAAATTTAACATACCAGATAATGGTACAATGGTACAATTTGAGTTTAATATGCTTCAATTTTATTTACGAAGAAAGACAAAATGCAATGTGTTAAATGTCAATTTCATATGCCATTTCCCTATAAAAAAAATATATTGATATCAAAGATAGCTTATTATTGCTAGGCTTGAGAACTATATTTGAAAAAAAAAAAAAAAACTCAGATAAAAAAAAAGGTAGCAAACAAGAATAATTTATAGAAACAATATCTTGGAAAACTGTAAATCTATAAAAATAAGAGCTTGTTTGGTAGGCTCTGAAAATAAAATTTTGAAAATAAGAGATTCAATGAAAACGTAGCTGTATTTAATGTTTTCATATATGTGCTTAGTAGTAGATTTAAAAATTGGATTCCAATTTAAACAATTGTTCAAAATGTGTTTAATAATATACTTATAGACCATGAAACTAGTTATGTAATTGCAAAACTAAATATTAGGTTGAATATGAACCATTATTAATTAATTTATAACATGTTCTTTTGTTATAAATTTTGTATAATTATTATTTCACAATATCATATAATTTATAATATATTATATTATACAAATTTTAATTTAACAAAAATAAATTGAGCTATAACATTAAATACTATATTTATTAAAAAAATTCTCTTTTAATATAATTCTACATTTTAAAATTTTAAATTCAAAGATACAATAAAAACATAAAAATATTTTCAAAATTTTTACTATGTAGTTCACAGAATTTGAGAACAATTTTGAAAAATACATATACCAAACTCATTGAACTTAGTAAATTCGAAAACATAAAATAGAATCTAGATTATCTATCATACAAACCTCAAGCGTTTCTTCCTTTCTCAAAAAAAGAAAAAAAAAACACAGGCTGAGAGGTTTCATAAGTTTCATTTATAAACTGAAGTTGATAGGTAGGGTCCACCATTTCCAAATAATATAGAGAAAGAAGATAATGTAGGACCCACAAGACATGGCTGGAAAGCAAAAGCTTTTTAATATAAATATATATATATATATATATATGAGGAGAAAACAGAAAGGACCAAAACTACTAGTCTACTATACAACTCCCAAAGAAGGGAACTTTCCCCTCTGGCATTCATTAATTTAATTAATGGAAAAACCCCACTTGTCCCAAGTCCCAACTGCTTCTTTTTTCTCTTTACACACACATGGCACACACTAACTCTCTCCCTTTTTACCCTTTTTTTATGCTTACAACTTAAAAGCCAACCCCTTTTTTACCTTTTACCTCCTTAAATTCACAGGACAACTTTACCCTTCTAGTTGAGCTAATATTACCAAATAGAAAAGAAAAGGGTGTTTTGTGTTGTTTTGTAAAGTGATGGGTTATTTTACTCTCTAATTGCGCGTGAATATTTGGTCAATTTGCATGTATCTCAACTCATATAAGAAACTATATTAGAAGAAACATGGTTTGAATTCATTCCTGGCAATCTAATGAGATTTTGGTGTGTCAATGATATTAATGGGAAAGCAAAAGGTCTTGGTTTTCCAATGAAGTAGACTAGACAGGACAAGCCTTTTCAAAAAAAAAAAAAAAAAAGGACAAGCAAAAGACCAAAAACAAAAAAAACAAGTGAGCTATTTTTATGACTGTTGTGTCAGTCAGTCCTAGATTCTCACTCCAAAGTCTCACAGTAGATCACATTTACCCATTCAATTCGTCCATAAATTAGCATTTCATACTTTAAAAAAAAAAAAAAAGAAAAAAAAAGAGCATTTCATGCTCCCTTAACCATTTGGTTTTGAGAAGTTGTGTTAGTTTTCTCTATTATTTTTCTACAATAGTTTCATCTTTCTTAATAAAATATTAGAATTCTTAATCAAGTTTCAAAAATAAAAACAAGTTTTTGAAAACACATGTAAAAAGTAGATAACAAAATAAAGAGATCTATGGATGAAAGTAATATTTATAGGTTTAATTTTAAAAAATAAAAAATAAAAAATAAATAGTTATCAAACAGGATTGTCGAAGTAAATCATTTTTTTTATGCTTAGTCTAGAGTCTCTAATCTCCAATGTTTTTGTCCAAAAAAACAACACAACCAATTTCCGAGCCCAATTGTGTTCCCACCAACACCATTTCACAATTTTAAAAAATAAAATAAAAAGAAAAAAGCTGCTGGGTGGGAAAAAGAATTAAGGGTATTTCCGTCTTTTTAGTCATTTAACATTAAAACTCTAGACCAGCTCCAAAGGACCAAATTAATTTCAAAATCAACTAAATTATATGAACGTGAACCAAAATTTGAAATTTAACAAAAAGAAAAAAAAAAAAAAAAAAGAGGAAGGATAATTTGGTAATTTCACAAATGATAAAATGTACCTGGACCCGCCGAAGACGCCGGCGTTGACAGTGAGCTGGTCGACAAGCGCGGCGGATTTGGGCGCCACACTCGAAGCTTTGACGTACATATTGCTCAGTCCTTCGCCGGACGGCACAAAAAATGCTCCATTTACCATTATGTCCCCCTCCGTTCTCCAGTTCCACTCCGACCAATCCCCCGCGTTTGTGTCCACGCGCTTCGTCACCTATCCCAAAAACGACACCGTTTCACTGTTTGGACTTCTACACGACTCTCGTCACGCGCGTGGCGTATTTAAATATTCTCAGGGTGAAATGCGTCCAAAACAGAAGGCTGTGGGCGAGCACTGTCCCGTCAAATCACTGCCTTCAATTTTTAGCTTTCGTCCTTGTATTTTTTGAATTTTCAGTTTTACCCTTACTTTATTAGAAATTGTTATTTGGGTCTCATTCGATATTTTAAAAATTGTAAATAAGTCTTTCAATTAAAAATTTTGTTAAAATACCATTTTGTTATAGACAGATGCTAATTTTAAACTTTATTAAGTATCGAAACTAAAATTGGACATTTAAAAGTATAGAGACTAAAATAGGATGAAATCTAAAATAAAAAAACCAAAATAGTATTTTTAACCTAAAAAATCTCATTAAAATATTTTTTATTAATATATTTAGACACATAAGCATGTCTACATGAGTTATACTTTACTAATGGGCTACATATTTTACAAAGGTCGAGAGTATAAGTTAAACTATGCTCATGTTAGCTACCAATGGACTAATTTAAGTTTCATATGTTTGTTAGTATACATATATGCCAACTTAAACATTGGAAGTAACAAAAAAAACATTGGATTAAAAAAAATGTCAACTTAAATATTAAACTCAAAATTAAGTTCAACATGTAAGGTGTGGGGATTTGAAACTCAAATCCCTTAGTCGATGACATATGCCTTAACTAGTTAAGCTATGCTTAGATTGACAAAAAAGAAATGCCAACTTAAACATAGTTTAGCAGACATACACATTTGCTTTCTCATTCTTCAACGTTGAAGGATTTTTCTTTTTTGAGTTCAAGAGTGGGAAACAAGCATTTTTGGGATGACAATAAGTGACTAATAAATAACTATGTTCGAATTGACAATAGAAGGTTGATCTCCTACCAGGAATATATGTTGAACTAAAAAACTAAAAAAATAGACCTATCCAAATATGCTAATAAAACAATAATGTATGCTCTGTCAACCAATAATGTGAGACCATTAACATGCTAAACGATTTGAAGTCCGAATGCATCATGGTACTCTTTCTACTACTACATTAAAACATAAGTTTTTTCCATAAAACACTCAATAAAATGATTTGAAACTTTTTTTTATTAGAATTTTTAGTCAAACTCCTCATGAACCTAAAAAAGAAAAAAAAAAACATCTCCTTGAAAAAATTTTAATATGACCAAATCGCAAAATTATAAAATTAATGGTAAAATTAAAAATTTTTAAAAAGAAAAAAAAAACCTGAAAATCAATTTAAAAATCAGTGGATATATTTACCTTAAATTCTCCTATCAATAATTACCCTTAGTGGCGCGTCTAGAAAACGCGCCGGCGTTGTACAACAGAGTCAAGAGAAAGAAAGAATAATAACGTTAACATACCTCCTTCGCATTGGGATTCCCCGGAGCAATATACCGATTCCCTTGGCTGTTGATCGTCGGACCACCGCTGCCGCCGATGGCGTACATCTCCCACGATCGGAAATCGTTGTTGACGACGTGAATATACCCTCGCCGGCACCGCGGCATACGCTGAACCAGCTTCTCGCCGAACAAATTAAACGCAATCGTCACCTGCATCGCCGAGTCCGGCGAGTAGCCGTCGTCGTGCCCTAGCAGCATCACCTCATCGTGGTGCGAGAAGTAGTTGTTCGAGATCGTGATTCCGGTCGATCCCATTATGGCGTCGATTAAGCCGTCGGTACAGTACGATAAGGAGCAATGGTCGATCCAGATATTGCGCGAGCTGAAGATCGAGATTCCGTCGCCGTCGGACTTTCCTCTGTATCCGACGTGCGTAGGGCTTGATCGGACGTTAGTGTGGCCGGTAGGAATACAGTGGTGAATGTTGATGTTGTGGATGATTACATTCGAGATGTATTGGAGTGTGATGCAACCGCCGCCGGTGATGTGGATATTAGCGCCGCGGCCGTCTAGGGTTTTGTAACTGTTCATCATGAGTTCATACTTGAGTTTGATTGTCATGTCGGCGGCGAAGACGATCCAGAGAGGTTCGTCTTGAACCACGGCATAGCGGAGAGTTCCAGGGCGAGGGTTTACAGGGTCGGAATCGGAGGAATCTGTAACTATGTAGATCTGACCTCCTTTGCCTCCCATGGCGTCTCGGCCAAATCCAATGCCGCAATCGGCGAGCCGTTGGCGATTGGCTTGCCAGTTCGAGTCGCAGCGCCAACAATCATCGATAGGGTTTCCGGTTTGGCATGAATTTGATTGGCCTTTCGAATGAATTGACAGCATTTGCCTTCTGGAAAATGAATCATTCACACTCCTGCAAGAAAGATAGATAGATCTAAATTAATGTGGGAAGCCATGGAAAACAGGAGAATGCAGCTTTGAGCAGAACAATAATGGCACACAATGTGTTTGACAAAATGTCAAAAAGAACTCAAGTGCAGAACCCCATTTGGGGTATGTTCTTGAAGAAGCCTGAAACAATGGAAAATGGTGGATACCCAAAATACCAAACAGGGAAACCAACAAAACTCAGTGAAGATTGTTGGTTACCTCTGAACTTCATAAGCAACAGTTTCAGGATCTGGAAGAAGATGTGGGACAGTGAGATTGAAATTGAAAGCAGCCATAGGAGGCAGAGAGGAGCTCAAAAGCCAAATGAAGAACAGAATGCCAGTGGTTGCAAACATGTCTGGTTGTAGATTTTGTTGGCAGCTGCTCAAATAAACAAGAAGAAGAAGAAGACTCTTTTTTCAGGTACCTTCCTCTTGAAATGAACAAGAACAAAACTCTGGTTATAACTATAAATGAATCTACAAACAAAAACTACTTGGGAAAAACAATGGGAAATGGCAAAAGAACTAATGGATTGAAATTGAAAATGCTTTTTTACTTTCTTGTTAGGGTTTTGAGCAGACACCTGTGTCTGAAGGGAAGTGGAAGGAATGGAAGAAGAAGGAAGAGAGAAATGGTTCTCTCTTCTTCCTCTCTTTATTCTCTCTCCTTCCTCTTTGTTTAGTGTGTCCTTTTGCAGACTGTTGCTTAAATTTGTTATAGGGATATGAAAAAGATTATTATTCTAAAAGGGTATAATCCAGAGAGACAAGGAGGGAAGGTGGGCTTTCTTCTCCAAGTGTTGGAGCCATTCTTTCTTCTTTCTTTCTTCTGGTTCTGTTTCTGTCTGTATATTATAAATTCTCTGCTGAGGTGAGACAGTCTGTTTAATGTTCCTCTGCATTCAAGCTATAATTTATTTTGATTCTTCATAATATGCTTCTTCATCTTTATTTTTTATAATGGTTAAACATTGTGTTTTATGGAGCATGATTAGTTTCAAAATATTTGTTTGGTAGTTGTTGAATTTTTAATTTCCAATGTAATTATGCTTTCATAATGCCATAATCAACCATCTGAGTTGATCTAGTGGTCAATAAGTTAAGAGCCATAGGAATAATAAAGAACTTAGAAAGAACGAGTTCAACAACTCGATGTAGATGTAGTAAGGACAAACCGTTGTCTAGTGAGACTAGTAATTCAAGTTGGCTTGAACACTCGTAGATATAAAAAAATACCATTATCTGTGCCTTTTCCCCCTTTTTATAAAGAAAATAATTAATTTCCTCTGCGATGTTTTGTTTTGAAAAATTGTTTAATGCTTGGAAGAGCCTAGTTTCTTTTCGGGAAAACTATTTAATTAAAATTAGACTTTATTTTCACCGAGATGTTCTTCATTTGCTACTGATGAAGAACACTTCATTAGAGAGGACAGTTTAATGATGAAAAACAACGAGATGTTTTGATTTCATAAAAACCAGTATTTTTGTTGATTATTATTTTTTTAAAAAGGCTTTACTCAAACGTAAAAAGTAATCTTTGAAGATTGAATGGTTTTTTGCTTTTTTTTTTTTTCTATTTACATTTCTGCTTTTTCAAAATTATGTAGAGACCTGAATGTTCATTTATTACATTATAAATTACACAATATACAGCAGAAAACAGCCATGAATAAATAAAGAATTAAAAAAAAAAAAATTCAAGTGACATAGGTTAACCAAATCTGAAATAATAATAATAATAATAAATGCTAAAAATATTTATTTAAAGAAAAACATATGGACCCACTTCAACCTTCCACATGCTATTCTATATGTCTATTTTTCTTCATGAAGCCAATTTTGACTTAAATCAGCTTAGTTATAATAAATGGTTGGAGGTTGGATGAATTGGATAGATAAACATATATGTGTTTGTGAGTGATCTAATTGTCAAATGTCTCACCATCTATTTAAATCCATCAACTTGCATCAAATTAAAATGAATTTTTTTTTTTATGAACAATATTTCATGTTAGTAATGATTAGGAACAAACAGGTATACAAATGTCAAAAGAACATTAATAAGAAATTGAAAAAGAATCAATTTATACTGCTAAAATTCTAAACTTGGAAGGTTGTATCACTTAAAATTCTAAATTAATAATTGTATCAATTAAAACCAAACCCTAATTTAGACTCTTTGTTGAAATTTAGTTTTAAAACGGTTAATGCATAACTTTCACAAATGCATAAGACTTTCTTAAATGCAATGATGAACTTACATTAGAGATAAATGTTGAAATCAAGTAGATAGTAGCAATTTTTCATTAATATGAGTCGTTTTTCATCTTCTTGTCTTCCTTTATTTTTCTCTACTTATTTAGAAAAAAATTATGTGATAATTTATCTTACTACTGCTTTTTTTTTTTTTTTTGAGAAGTTATCTTGCTATTTTGATAGGACTTTGGAAGAAGAATAATTTTATTTAGGCAATTTTGAGTTGATTTTAAATGAAAATAATTGAAAATAACTATAAATCACGGTCTAAATTGATTCAGTTATGAAAGTTCATAGTTTAAATTAATATAATTATTAGTTTGAGGTTTTTGTTGACACAATTCCAAAGTTTAGGGGTATAAATTGATTTTTGTTCTAAGAAAAATGAAGCCTGTAACATTGTTTAAGGATTTTTTTTCTTCTTTTAATTAAAAAATAAATGAGATGAGGGTTATAACTTTTGGCCATTTGGTCGAAATTATATAATTTGATTAATTGAATTATACTCAAGTTTGTACATCGTCTAAAGATGTTTTTTTGAAAATAATTATTGAGGCAAAATAAAAACGACCACAACAATCTAATTCAACAATTTTAATTATGTATTTTAAACTTACAAATCTTAAAAAAGTATTGTTCAAATTCAAGAATCTATCTTTTTGTATAAAGTTTCTAAAAATAGTTTACCACCGCCGTAAAAGACCCCTTATTTCCATCACTATCTTTAGAAAATTTAATTGGCTCAAAAGAAAGTATAGTTTCTCTTAGTTTATTCTTGACAAGTCTTTATATTAGGGGGGGACATTCATGTAAATTTTCTTATTTGTGGCAATTAAATGCATAATAATAAGAATTTGTGTAGCCCTATATTTGAAAAAGTGGTGGCCAAGGGAGACCTAACAGGTAATAAAGATGAGATTAAAAAAAAAAAAAAAAAGGGTGGAAAGAGACATACCCATTTGTCATGGGTCGAGCTTTAAAAGTTGAAAGAATCTAAACTAGGAACAAAAGCCGATGAAAAAAGAGAAGATATAGAATGAAAGCGACTCGATATATGATGATAATATGAAATGAGTCTATATCACAACAGTATATTCATCTTTTGGAAAAACATTCTCTTCAAATTAATTATTTATTTCATATAAAATTAAAATACTTCTTATTTCTTAATATATCCACCCCACTCAAATATTGATGTGCAAATCCATCATTTTTTAAAAAAGATTTGTATTTCACATTTGATGCAAACTAAAATGTTTATTTTTTTTTAATAATTAATTTCCCTTGGAAATCTTTCAACATAAATCTCTAAGTGAAGGATTTGATGTAGAAGGCTATTAAAAAAAGGGGAAAAGGAGAAAACCTATCAAACGAGTAAGGTGGGCTCAGCCCAATAGGAGATTTGATAGCGATAGGTCCACAACGGCCCAATAAGGCAGCCCATCGGCCCATCAGAGATGTTGATTCGGCACACGTACGAAGATTTAAATTAGGTTCGGAGCATGCTTCGGACAGCCGTTGTGCTCCTGATTATATTTTTACAATTTTACCCTCAAACTCTTATCAATTTCGCGCTCAATCCTCAAAAGTCATTTCTCTCTTCAGTCTTCTCTCTCAGCAGAAGAAACTTTGTCCTTCTTTTCAAGATCTGTTGTTTAAGCAGAAAGATTTTAGGGTTCGGCCGTGGTTTCTCCAGCATGGAGGGTCTCATTTCGCTCGATTCGGAAAACCACGGTGTTGGAGGTACTTTTTATTTTTTATTTTTACACTTACTACTAACTTCTTGATCTTTTCCCTCTAAAATTTTCTCGATTTCTTCAGATTCCGTTTTGTTTCCGTTTGATGGGTTCTAGTGCTGTTGGGATTTCCGATAATCATTCGGTTTCTAGGAACTGAGGTTGCTTAATTAGAACCCTAATTGAATTTCGGGGTTTATGTTGTTTACAAAGGATTCTAGGTTTTGGGTGTATGCCATTAACTCCCGCTGTGTTTCCGTCTTAGGGTTTTTTCATTTACATGCGTTTTTGTAGATTTTAGGGAGAATAATTGAATTTGGGTGAACTACCTCGAAGTTGTTCTTAGTAAATATAAGTAAGTCATTTTTGCTAGTTTAGACAGCCTAGAAAGTGTTTTTTGATATTTAGCTAGCAACTCTCAGAAGTTTGTTTTAGTAACTGGGAAAGTTGGTTTTAGGTCAAAACATGAAAATAACTGGAGAGAAAATGATGAAGAGCTCCAAAGTAGTAGGTGCCCAGAGGAAACGGCTTTCTGATATAAGTAACTTGAAGGAGCCACCTATACTGCAGAAGCGAGATACGAAGCAGCAGCCGAGTTTGCTTATGACCTATGAATATGTTGATAAATTACAGAAGGTACTCTTGATGGTGTTCTATAAGCTAGCCTGTTGTGTCTGATTGGCTAATCTTATTGACATTGTTTTGGATTTTTTTTTCCAGGAAAATATGACACTCATGAAAGTTCTGGCAGAAAGAAAGTATCCTCTGTGACAGTTATATTGATCCATAACCAGTAATAGCCATTGTTTTTGCGTTTGAACTTTTTCTTTTTTTAATCGATAAAGTTTTTCCTTGATTAGTATTTTTCAAATAGTCGCATAATTGAGATAAGTGGAAATGAGTTAGAGAAATTGAGAATCAATTTTCAGAAATTGCAGCAACAGAATCTGCAATTTGCCCAAGCAAACAGTCAAATGTTAGCGGTAATCTTGCACCTGCTTCTTTGTGTCTTGGCAACATAGTCATCTAGAAAATAAATTATAATAATCTTCTTCACTTGGTGACGCGTTTCTTTCTATTTATAGGAACTTAATTCGAGCAAAGACAGGGTAAGTCAAAATTCTGTTATCTGAAATTTGGTTTAGCTTGCACATCAAACCCTTTAAGTTGCTGCAAACTGAAACCAGTTTTATCTATCTTCTGCAGCTGAAAGCGCTTCAGCATGAACTTGGATGTAAAAAGGGCATTCTTATGGCGAGAAATCTGGATTTGGAGGTTAGTTTAATTTTATATCAGTCATTTCAAGTTTGAAATTAAGTGTTTATTGATTACTGACACTGAAATTTTTCTCCCCAGAGAAAAGGAAAATCAGCAACATTCCAAACTGGAGAGGTACATAAACAATACTATTGTTTTTCTTTAGTTAACATTTCTTATGCTACTTACGCATTTCTTTTCTCTACCTCAAGGTAGGGACCACCGAATGTAGTGAGGCAGAGGAATCTATGCATGCAGATAAGGATGATAGACCTTGCAAAACTAACAGGCGACGACAATCCAGACGAGAATGTAAGTGGCAGTGCATGAATTTACCTTCGGCTTCAGGATATACATATTGTCCTTTTTGAAAACGGATTCTCCTCTGAATGCAGCTTTCGGCCCTTCAGTTCTTCAAACAGAGGTTCAGAAGGTTGAAAGCAAGAGGTCTGTTTATGGATATTTAATTGCTTTATTTGGGTTTATCTGATTATTTAGTGTACAAAAGACAAATCGAACATGATCTTGATTGAATTTCTAACAGGCCTTGTTTGAGAAGGCAGTCTGCAAGATTCAAAACTGAGGAACGAGTGACTTCAAAGGACATCTTGGAGACAGAAAATTTCAATTCTACTGATGCTTCTCAATGTAAAGAGACTTCAATTCTTCCAGCAGAGGTTCAAAAGGTTGAAGGCGAGAGGTCTGTTCATGTATATTTAATCGCTTTGTTTGGGTTTATATTTTCAGGATGTGTTCAAAATGATATAGCCATACAAAAGACAAATTGAACATGAGCTTCATTGAATTTCTAATAGGCCTTGTTCGAGAAGGCAGTCTGCAAGACTCAAAACTGAGGAACCAGTTGCTACAAATGACTTATTCGAGATTGAAAATTCCAATTCTGCCGATGCTTCTCAATGTAAAGAGACTTCAGTTCTTCAAACAGAGGTCCAGAAGGTTGAAGGCAACAGGTCTGTTTGTGCATATTTTTAATTGCTTTATTCGGCTTTATATTTTCAGGATATGTTCCAGATAATATAAGCGCATTCAAAAGGCTAATTTGAACATGAGCTTCATTGAATTTCTTAGCAGGCCTTGTTCGAGGAGGCAGTCTGCAAGATTCAAACCCGAGGAACCAGTGGCTACAAAAGACTTACTTGAGACAGAAAATTCCAATTCTACCAGTGCTTCCCAATGCAAAGAGATTGTGTGTGAAATTATTCCAACTACAACAGTAGAAAGAGAAGATTATGGCAATTCTACTGATAAATCTGAAGTTCAAGAATGTCAGAGGTCATCTGTTGGTAGGCCGTTAAGGCGAGCCGTTGAAAAAGTTCAGTCTTATAAGGAAATTCCACTTAATATCAAGATGCGCAGAAAGGTATGATCAATCCCAACCCAAATTTCCTCTTCCTGTTGTCGAGGGGAGAGAGTTGTGATAGATATTGAAGACAAGGTTGCATCACTACTTTTGTATCTGTATCCTTTGATAGCTTTAGCTACATTTGAATCTGTAAAAATCTCTAGTCTGCTTCCTTGTACCGTTATGAAATACTTGCAACCAGAGCTCATTGCATGGAATCAACCATTCACAACACCTTACAGACTAAAATGACCCATTAGTTATAACTTACAACCAATCAGCTCACTAGGAAGCTTTTTTAACTTTGAAACAACACTCTTGTTTTGCCTTGGCAAATTAAACTGATTGCATCTAGTTGGATGTAGCATAATAGTTTATACTTCAAGTCTAGCTCTCGATCACTTGAAAATCTTCTAATCCTTTAAAGGTTCTACACTATAATTCTGACATGAGTTAGCAATGGTGTCTGCTTCCTTTGCCATTATCTATCTGATGCTTGAATTAGTCCAAGGCTTTGTTTTGTCACACTTCTGCAGGATTTGCACATCTACATTTTCCATTTAAATACCAAACCTGCCATGTTCATGCTAGTCCTTCCTTTTTTCTTTGTTCTAGTTCAACAACATATGGGAGTTGGGGGAGCATTCAAACCTCTAACTTCTTGGTCGATGGTATATATTTTAACCAGTTGAGCTATGTTCACGTCTGCTCTAATCAAGCTACACTTAGATTTTTTTTTGCCTGATATGCATATTCTTTTGAGAAATTGATGGGTCCCAGTTTGTTAAACCTTCAAGGAGAATGTACTACATTCATCAGTGTTTTAGTCTGCTTTTAAACAGTTAAGTTATGGAAAAATACCAGGAGAATGTGGAGTGTGGGACCCCAAAAAAATTCACCTGCCCTCACACGCTAAAGAAGATAAGGAGACACTAAACCAAAAGAAAAGGTGGATTTTATGTATCATCTTTTTTCTTCAAATCCAAACCGCGTTTGATCCTTAAGTGTAAAAGAAAGAAAGAAAAAATCAATCAAAAAGGAATCAGCTTCCAAAAGTTCAATGTTCTGGCGGCATATATCATTTGTATGATTTGCTTGAAGTGTGTTGGTGATTCTCCCAATTTACTATTATTATACATTATCTGTAGATTATACTATATTTTAGTAATTGAAAATGAATAGTAGAAGAAAAAATAATTCATTGAATGAGAAAATGCAACTAAAAGTAGAGTAAATTGTGTGGTAAAGTTAATGTGATTGTGCAACGAGATGATTCCAGCACATCCTTTTATGATTGTTTATTGTGTTTTATAACTAACATCTTATTACTTTAGTTTCCAATGTTTGAATGTCTCTATTCAAAAAATAATAATAATTTAATTCTCTTTGTCCCTCACCATTCATGAATGTTAAAATTGGTTGATGATAAACTTATTACATGACATAGTACATTGTGAATTGGCGGACATTTGGAAAAAGGGAAAAACGTTATCTAAGAGAGGAAAATTTCTAATTCCTCCCCCAAATTTTTAAGAAATTGGTATAAATTTTGTCTTTTCCTTTTTAGATATCCCTTTTCTCCTTTAAATGTTTGTCAATCACGAAGTGTTATGTATATTCATAAATAAATAAAAAAAATATACTAAGTATTATGTCAGGTCAATTTATCACTAACCAATTGGTGAGTGACTAAATTGAAACTTTTTTAACAATAGGGACTAAATTGAAAAATACCCAAACTTTAGAGACTAAAACATATATTTGGCTATTTTTTCAAATATTACATCACAAATGTGAGGTGAGAATTTGAGCTTACTTCTCGTAGAAAAAATTTCTAGTACTGCAGTAGTACTTGCTCTTTCCATTCAACATTTGACACGTCTTTAGATGATAATTTTATTTCATGGACTCCACACCATTCTTAAATACTTCTTTTATGGCAAATAATGAATGAAGGTAAATTGGTAGTATGAAAAATTTTCTACACTATCAAAATACTGGATATTTTTCCATTTGATAACCATTTATTTTTTTTTTTTTGAAATTAAGCCTATAAAATTTCTACCTATAGGGTTTCTTGTTTTGTTATCTATTTTTTACATATATTTTTAAAAACCAAGCCAAGTTTTGAAAACTAAAAAAAAACTTGTTTTTAAAAACTTGTTTTTGTTTTTAGAATTTGGCTAAGAGCTCAAAGATTTGCTTAAAGAAATATGAAAACTATTGTAGGAAAGATGAAAACTATTGTAGATAAATTATGAGAAAACAAGTACAATTTTCAAAAATAAAAAATAAAAAACTAAAGTCCCCGTTTGATAACCATTTGATTTTTTTGTTTCGGTTTTTGGAAATTGAGTTGGTTTTCCTATCATTTCTCTACAATAAGTTTTCTCTTTCTTAAGAAAGCACATGAATTCTTAGCCAAATTCTAAAAATAAACACAAGTTTTTTAAAACTAATTTTTTTTAGTTTTTAAAACTTGGTTTGATTTAAAGTAGATGACAAATCAAAGAAAATCATAAGTGGAAGTAGTATTTATGACTTAATTTTAAAAAATTAAATGATTATCAAACATGACGTAAATAGTTATAAACGAGACCTAAATTATAGGCATGATGGCTTATGATTGAACAGCTCAAAAAAACAAACTAATTCCATGACTTTGAATCTGAATCTCGAACCCATTCATGACAGATAGAATATGATCATAATCAAGCATAGTATGACAATTTTAACAACAAACAATATATATATATATATATATATATATATATATATATATATATATATATAAATAAAGAGAGAGAAAAGGAAAGTGACATGTGTTACACAGTTATTGCACCAAACAGACTGACCCAAAATTTAGCCATGGAAGCATCAAAACACCGTTTTTTGTGAAAGTGAACTGTAAAACTCAACTCATTATTCAATATGATAATACCTCCAATTTTTTGTTCAATATCTTTTTCAACAATACTCCCCTGTATTCATTGGTCAGCATGTAGTTTTTTTTTTTTTTAAAAAAAGAAAAAAAAAGAGTAATGATGGTAAGCAATTCAAATGCCATTCAAAATTTGACAGGTATTTATTATTATTTTTAAAATATTTCTGCCTTCTTTCCTTTTGGGTTCTCAAATTCTTGTAGTGATTAGCATAAGATTACTAATAGCTAGTTAGGAGATAAGTATTATTATTATGATTATTAAGTTACATTACAATCAATCTAAATATAGCTTAATTGGTTAAGACATATGTCATCGACCAAAAAGTTAGAGTTTCAAATTTCTCCAATGCACATGTTGTTGAGCTGAAAAAAAAGTTAAATTACGAGTTTAGTCCCTGAACTTTTAGGTTGTCTCAAATAAGTCTTTGAACTTTCAATTTTGTATCTAATAAGTTCTTAACGTCTTTGACACTTTTTAAAATTCACGAACTTGTTGGACACAAAATTGAAAGTTTAATGTTCTATTAAACATATAATTATTCAATTTTATGTCTAATAGATTTGTTATTTTTAAAAAAAAAAAAGTTGAATATATAAAAGACCTATTATACACAAAATTGAAAGTTTAGGAGACTTTGTAATATCTTATTATTATTGTATTTATTATTATTATTTTTGTAAAGAAGCCCATAGATACCTCTTTTTTTTTTTTTTTTTTCTAGAGGAATTTAGAATTTGGCTGTTTTTTTTTTCTTCTTCTTCTGTCTCTTGCAACTTTATCACCCACAAAGTATCTCAAAAGACCCTACCATTATCTGAAAGGCCAATTTTTAGGTGGAGAAAAAAAAAACAAAGAAAAGAAAAGAAAAGAAAAAACTTGGTCTCCCTCCCTTCTCTGACCAATATAAGAAGACTCTCAACTATGCATGCACACAATCTCATTAGGTTTTTTTTTTTTGTTTTGTTTTGTTTTTTTTTTTCGGTGCTTTTAGACTATAAAAAATTTAGGGTTTTCTTCCTTGTATTTTTTGGTCAAAAAGAAGTTGGGTTCGGACTCAAAATTTGAGCCATTTTAATAGAATGATCCATTTAAGTTATTCATAGGCCAATATGACTTCATATCAAAGAATGTTTTTTTGCTTGCAAAGTTAGTGTTGTGAATGGGAATCTTGAAATTCTTAAAAGTATGTTCAATAGTTTTTTTTTTTTGGGGGAATGTCTCACAAATTGTTTAAAATTGTTTGATTGCATATTGAAAATGTTGTTGAAATTTTGAAAAAGTAATTTAAAATACTTTATACTATTATTCTTGATAATAAAAAAAAAAGCATGTACTATGTTTTATTTTTATTAGAAAGTGAGGATAAAAAAGGTATTTAAATAAAGAAAAGTTAGGCTACGAGCCAAAATGCTTATAGAAAACCGAATTAGATTTAATAGTCAAATTTAAGCTAAATTTTTCACTTTTTTAATGGCTCCTATTTCATAAGCAAGCATTTTCGGTTGTTGACTAGTTTATTTAAGAGAAAATTGCATTTAGAGGGTGTTATTTGGGCTGTGTGATTTTTACTTTTTGATGGAAAAGAAAAAATTCCAAAAGACCAAAGAGATTGCAGTTGCCATAGCTGAAACTTCCATCTCTAAATTAGCAGATGATGACACTGCCCAATTCGTAGAGCTCAGAAAGAGGGGCAACCCTCGTAAGGTCCTCAATGAAAAGTTTGCCCTCCCGTACTCACGTTTGAATCACAAATGTGAAGTTCAATTAAACGGTAATTTAACAACAATTAATAGAAGAGACTGATTGCAACACTTAATAAAATACATAGGGCTGATTGATCAAATTAAAAAAGTCATAGGTGTGATTGCAATACTTAACAAAATACATTAAACTAATTGATCAAATTAAAAATTCAAAGGTGTGATTGTAACAAATTTCATAGTTTAGAGATAGTTTGTGCAATTTTCTCTTTATTTAAAAAACGAAGAAAAAAAAAATAGGGGTGATTTTTGCTTAGTTAAGTATGAAATGGCTTCTAAAATTGTTCAGAGTCCATCCAAAGGGACAAATGAAGCCTTCATTTGACAGTAAAAATCTCAAAAGAATTGGTTCATACATTCACACGTGCGTACAACACGTACCAACTTTAGCTAGATAATGCTGGCTTTAAATGTTGCTTTCACCACATATTTCACATATTCCTTCCCCCTTTCTTGTAGCCTATGAACCAAACATTCAAATCTAGTCCCACTCCACAATCATAAAAGTATTTTTAGCATTTTTGGCATTTTTCTATTTCTTTCTTCAAAATTAACATAATGTGAATTTGTTTTTTTTTTCTTTCTAAATTTTAAAAAAGTGGAGGTGGAAAAAGAATAATAATTTTCATGAAAACAGACAAACACATTCCAACAAACTTATTTTTTCATTTGACGTGTCATGTTATAATTGGACCAAATCTATATATAATGTTATTTATTCACTTGTATATGCTAATGTATTTTTGTGGGTCCTAACTTAAATAAAAGTCAAATAATATTTGTGAGCATGCTTGAGAGGTGCTTTAAAAAACAACCTTATGTTTTTGTGTTCATAACTATTCGTAAGAATTGTAATCGAGTGACTTACAAAAGTTTGTATTATTATCCATTTGGTTTCACTAGGTACAAATAACAGGTCCAAGATTTTAGAAAGAATAACAACTTCAATATGTTTAAAAAGAAAAAAAAAGGTTAAAAAAAAATAAAAATTTCCTCATAAACTTATCGAGTTGTATCAATTTTTACCATAAATTTTCAATTTCATCATATTGGACATTTATTTTGCTTTGAGTTCAACAAAACATGGGATTGAAGATTCGAACCTTGGACTTTTTAGTTGATGATATATGTCTTAATCAGCTGAGCTATATTCAGATTGACCATTAAATTGGACACTAAACTTAGACAAATGTTGCAATTTTTACCATTTGTTTAATTTTTTCTAATTCACCCACCCATTTGAACAAAAAAAGCAATGTAAAAATCTTCCTAAACTCACCTATTTCAATAAAATCAAACTTTGCACAAAATTAAAATTCATCAATGTACAAATTAACTATTAAATAACTTTACCAACATTCACAAATTTTAACAAAAGTTTAGCTCTAATGTCTTTTTTCTTTAAAATCTTATCAATTTTATAGTATACATATGTATTAGGTTAAAATACTATTTTGGTCCATGTACTTTGGATTTCATTTCATTTTAGTCCATGTACTTTCAATAAAGCTTAAAATTGGTCCCTATCATTAGTTTAAAGTTATTTTTTTAATTATCGAAATTGGTTAAATAATAATAATAATTTTCATGTAAGAAAAGACACAATGTGAATATATATCTAAAATTTATAGAGCGAAGACTAATAAAGACTAAATTTTTTTTCTAGAAAAGTTAACAATGAACTAACAATAGGGACCAATTTTAAGTTTTATTGAATGTACAAGGATTAAATTTAGACATTTGAAAGTACAAAGACTAAAATAGAATGAAATTCAAAGTACATAGACCAAAATAGTATTGTAACTTGTGTATTATAGTTCATAATATTTTTTAAAATTTTTCGAATGAAATCTTATCAAATGGCTAAAATTGCAACATTTTTTAAAGTTCAAGGTTAAGATTGCAATATTTATCTAAGTTTAAGATGCACTCTGATGAAATTGAAAGATTAGGTTGAAAATTGATATAAAGTTTAGAGGTAAAAATTGATTTTTTTTAAAACAAAATCATTCGGTATAAGTTAACTAAAACTGAACAGGTTAATCTAAATATAACTCAATTGGTTAAGACATATATACTTTACTAAAAGATCATAAATTTGAATATTCACTCGTGGTTGAACTAAAAAAAAAATTCTAAAAATGGATAGAAAAGAAAACAGAGTTCAGAATATAATTATCCAAACATATGTTCACGAGTAGAAGTTATTTTTTCAAAAGAGCGCCTAAATGTCATATGAAAAGGAAAGTTTTTTTTTTTTTCCCTCTCTCCCCCTTTTTATGATTTTTGCATTACATATAGGACATGATTATTCTATAAATACCCTTATTAGTGAGAAAACCCATCACACAAAAAGTGAAAAGAAGAAAAAAAGAAACAGAGAAATGCCAACAATTCTCCTCTATCAATAGCAAAAAGAATCACAAAAACTCTTCTCAGTCTTCTTCTTCCTCAAATTCATCTGATTGTTCACTGCAATTCCATCAATGGAGGATCAATGCACATCTTTTAACTGGGAATTCTGCTCTCATCAAGAAGATGTGGGTACATTTTGCATTTTGAAATGGTTTCTGTTTCTGTTGAAGTTTTGGATTTCTGGGTTTTGTTCTAAATTGATCCAATTTTTCAGGGAAGGGAAGAACTGAGGCATGCTCTTTTGTACACAACTTTGGAGCTTGAAACAACAATCATGTCTGCAAAGGAGGAGATTTTGAGAAGAGAATGTGAAATTATGAACTTGAAGGATCTTCTCAACAGAGCCGTTAAAGAGAAAGATGAAGTTGAAGCAAAATGTGGGAAGTTAATGTTTGAAAATTTGGCGTTGCTTCAACAGCACAAAAATCAAGAACCTGAAATCACTCCACAAAGTGACAGTGATTCTAGCAAGATGTTTGCTTGTTCTGATTCTGATGATAACACAATTCAATCTTCTCAAACTGAACCAGTTGTGGGAGAGCCATTGTTATCCCAAGAACACCCACCAACTGTTTGGAAAAATGCTTGTGAGAATGAGAAGCCATTGTTATCTCAAGAACTCCCGCCAACTGTTTGGAAAAATGCCTGTGAGAAGCCATTGCCACAGAAAGGCAAGCTTCTGCAGGCAGTGATTGAAGCTGGCCCCCTCCTCCAGAACCTCCTCCTCGCCGGGCCTCTGCCTCACTGGCAGCACCCACCACCGCTCGTCGACTCGGTCGACATCCCACTGGTGATCATCTCGCCTCACCCTTCACAGCCTCCAGCTCAAAGCACTTCCCTTGACATTAGAAAGAGAAGTCATTCATATCTCTCTGATGTCTCTCAACATTGCCACAACAAGCATCAAAAATTGGTTCAGTAATCAGTCAGAGTCTCAATACGACTCTGATCCCTCGTCCTCTTTACTTTTTTTTCAATGCCCATCTGCTGATTTATTGTCATCTTTTTTCTTTTTGCTGTGATTGTGAGATGTTGAATCTGGAGGTTGTTTATCATATTCTCTTTCAAATCACAACCACACCAAAAAAAAAAAAAAAAAGAAAGTGGGTGGAAAAGAAGAAGAAAAAGAGGAGAAATTCTCATTCACTTTGTTCCAAACACCAAGTACAAAGTACTTGAACAAAATTTTTGTGATGCTGCAAAATGCAAATGCCATTCATTTCCATTCTGTCTAAACAAGAATGACAGAAGAACAACAATGGCTTTGTTTATGGATCATTTTCAGTTCTGTACCATATTATAACTTTTATTACTAATGAAATCCAAACTTCGCTGCTGAATGTTGACGTTTAGAGTTCATTTTTGTGCACTTTTTGTCAATATGTTGGGCCCTTTTACTGCTTTTGCTCTGTTTTAAGAGATGAAGTATGATTATTACATGCAAAGGGATAGATCTGCACAAAGATTCTGCTTTGGTTTTGAAGTATTTGGAGATCCCCACCATTCATAGTGGGTGTGTTGTGGCTTTAATTAGTGCAACAATCTTTCTAGATTCCCCTTCATTATTAAAGCATTCAATGCTTGGCCTTTGTGCAAAAGGGGACACAATTAACCCAACATTTGGATTGTTAAAAGACACTAAAAGTTACTTCTATGCATGTTAGGTTTCTGTTCTAAGTCTGGTTGGAGATTGGAACTCAAAGAGATTTTTATTCTTGTTATCATTGCGATTTTTGGCGAACTTATTCGCGGTTGTTAATGCTTGTTGAGAAACGGTTGTTGATTATATTTTATCTTGACACAGTATCAAAAACAGAGTGAAAGAGGTAGAAATGTAAAAGGACGAAGTTATAAGGTATGCTTTATCCAAAGTTAAATCTGAACGTGCAAATCTTGTCTTGGACATTAAAAAATGGGTGAAAATTTCTCATTGTTAAAATGTTCAAAGATAAACTCTATAGGCCTATTTGGGGCGCATGTTATAATAATCTGTCCTATACACAGATTATATAACTTCACAAACTATTATAACCCACTCAACGTTCCAAACAACCTTTATATATGCAAAATTTGAACCATAGTTTGGTTCATAAAATAGGAGATAAATTTAAGTTGTTGGGCAGTATGAATGTGCTAATAGGGTAGGTCTTGACTTTTTTTTTTTTTTTTCCCTACTTCGAGTTGTGCTGATGTGATAAATAGATCTATATATGTTTTAAAATTATTGTTTCAAGAAAATGGAATTTATAATTTAGTTTTTGCATTGGATTTTAAAAAATATGACTTTTTAAAGAATAATTTGAAATTATGGTCTATTTTAGTTAACGAGCTAGTTTTTGTTCATATCGCTAATTGACCAATATGCCAATCACTGGCAAATATATTTGATGACAACCGACGTCAATTAGATTGAGATTGACTAATTTTGTATTTTTTAAGTTCATTTTGCTATTTATTTGATTTTAGACTTTCATAAGGTAATTTTTACGATCCCATTTGAGCCGAAATATTTTATTTATTTATTTCTTTTTTTGGTTACAAATCATATAGAACCAAACCAAAGCCAAAAAAGTCATTTGAAAGTATGCAAAAATAGGCCTCAACTTTCTTGAAAGCGCGTTTGGCTTTATCATGCAACCCCACATGCTCATCATGATGCCCTATTTACAAATTATGACCTCACTTTACACTACTTGAAAATGACAAGAAATTATCAACAAATTGTTATATATATATATGTCTTATTAAATCTCCAATGAATTAAGACAAAAAGAAAAGTAATACATCTAGTTCTAGAAATGAAATGATTCGTTCATTATCACGCCTCATGATATTATTAGGTTTTGTTTGGAAATCATGTTTAAAATAAAATAAAAAAAATTAAGTTGAAAAATTGTATAGTAAGAATATTTTTAAAGACAAAAATCCACATAAAAGGGATTTTAAAATTTTTTTATTTCAGTTATTGTAAAGTTTTTTACAATTATTTATTTAACATTTCTTATTAATTAGTTATGTAAAGGAAGAAAGTGAATAGTACATCATCACTGAGATTTCTTGTTGAAAAACTTGTGTAGAATGAGGCAAGTGAAGTGGGCAACTTTAGGCCCATTGCCAACCCATCAAATGCAAACCAATGGGCTTCTTAAAGAAAAAGACATATATAGGTCTTGTAGTGTAGTCCATATTCTATAGGGGCAAGAAAGATTAAACTTTTTTTTTTTTAAGAGCTGAACAACATGTGAGGTAGAAGGATTCGAACGTCTGACCTCTTGGTTAAAAACATATGTTTTAACAAATTGAGCTATGTTTAGGGTGGCAAGAAATATTAAGTCATTTTTGGGTATAAAGTTGGAGAGAGAAGAGAAAGGTGGTCATATCCTAGTTATTTTATTTGACATCATACAACCAAACTTTGTAGAATGCTTTACAAAACACTCTTCTTCACAATTCTCCACATTATTCCAAATTCTTCATTCACTCTATCAAGTATCAACTCACTTTAGTGCATGCATCTTTTGAACAAACAAATGACCTATTCACAATTTTATTATATTTCACTTGCAAACATAGCAAGATTGCAAAGGGGGTGCAACTAAAAAGGGAAAAAAAATAATGAATATAAGGTTGGATGACTTTTTGGTTCATTAAATTTTTTTTTTTTAAGTGGTTCATTCAATCTATTGAAAAAATCAATAGAATCAATTTTTAATGTCTTAAATTAATAGATCAACTATTCATTGTTAATTTTGACCAAAAATCAAGTTGAATCTACTTGTTAGAATTTAAGATTTGTTATATAAAAACAAATATTTCAAAGTCAATGCTATTTATTATTATTATTTTTAAATTAACTCAAACCCAATAGGTAGTTCTAAATCAACTCATCACATCTCTATCATATTAAGTGCTTAATTCTAAACCATACTATAATGCTATAACATTTTCATATATATGATTATTACCCTATCAAATAGTCGACTAATTCGAAAAATAAGAGAGAGAAAACTTAGAAGAAATATTATCCTGGGAAGTTGGAATAATTGCTACTGTGATTTTCAATCCATTGAATTGGAATATAGGAGAGAGAAACAAAAAATTATAACTTTTTTATCTACGCATGAGATGGCCAATTGAAGAACTGAAACACGTTGGCGCATGTGAGAAGAGATCGTTTTTGACATAGTAAGTCAAGTTGGGCTAAATAGTGCAAGAAAAAAGAGTCTTAAAATAAATAGGGAGGGTTCAAAATTGGGAAAAACTTGGTTGTCCTTCACTCCTTCCAAATCATTCACCCAATTTTTCTATCTAAATTTGCAATTCTTTCTGTTATAACTCTCTTCTCTCTAAACTTAAACTTCCCATCAAAAAAGATTGGCAGTCTAACTCAAATTCACTGTTCTTTTTGTTGGCCTTTTGACTTCATTATATATACATACATATATATATATGTTCTTATATGCTTATAATTTCTCTCTTTAGCTCCATGGAATTTGTGGGTCAAGAAGATCAAAATCTGATAGCAAAAGGGAAGAGGACCAAGCGCCAAAAATTTCAGATGTTGATCTCCCAAAACTTTAATTTTAGTGAACCAGATTCTGAGCTTGTTGGTCATTGCCATAGCTTCTTCAATTTCTCTTCACCCCCTTCTTCCGATGGTCGAGACGGCGGCGGCGACGACGACGAAGAAGTGGCGAATTGCCTCATCCTTCTTGCTCAAGGCCCACCGGCTTTTCAACCCTCTTCTTCCTTGGGAAAATTCATGGGAGCCCCAGAAGGCCAAATTGGTAATTATAAGCACCCATATATTTATTAGCTTCCTAGAATTAGAAAATCAAATATGGATAGTTTTTTTTTTTTTTTTTACAGTTTTTTAAGGAAAGTAAAAGTGTTTGGTAACCTTTTCAAAAAAAAAAAAAAAGTGTTTGGTAATTATTTTTTATTCTCAATTCTCATTCTTAAAAGCCATTCTCAAAGTTGTATATGAATTTTGAAAGATTAAAATATGATTTTGGTCCATGTACTTTGTGTTTCATTCCATTTTAGTTTCTATACTTTTAAATATTCAATTTTAGTTTATGTATTTTCAATAAAGCTTAAAATTGGTCCATATGGTTAACTTTCCTAAAAAGATTTAGTCTTTATTGGTCTTCATTCTATAAAATTTGGAAATATGTTCACATTATGATTTTTCTTGCATAAAAATTATTATTATTATTCAGCCAACTTTTTTTAAAAAATAAACTTCAAACTAATGATAGAGACTAATTTTGAGTTTTATTAAAAGTATAGGGATTAAAATTGGACATTTGAAAGTACATGAACTAATATAGAGTGGAATCCAAACTACAAGGATCAAAATTGTATTTTAACCATTTTGAAATCAACAAATTTTGGTTTCTTGTTTATGAAAAGTAAATGAGCTCATAATTTTGTCCTTTTTACTTATAAAATTCATATAAAATTGTTAAAAGATCAATAATGAAATAACAATTTAATCTTTTTATTTTTATGTAAAACTTGAATTTTCATAGTTAAATTATAAGTTTAGTCCTATAATTGTTCTATATCTATTTAGCTATATATTTAGTACTCATACTCTAAAAAATTTAGAATCGATTGTTAAACTTTTAAGATTATATGTATCTATATAATCTCTATGTCTAATAAGTGTTGCAAAAAAAAAAGGGTAGAGATTATTATTCTTTTGTTGTTTTCAAAATTTATACAAATTTGAAAACATGAAATACTAACTAAATATTTATATATATTTTTTAAAAAAACATTATTTAAAAACCCCATTTAACTTATATACGTGTGTTAATTATTTTAAGTTTAAATTATGAAGTTTAATTCCTAAACTTTTAAATTTATATCTAATAGATCCATAAACTCATTTAACTTATATACGTGTGTTAATTATTTTAAGTTTAAATTATGAAGTTTAATTCCTAAACTTTTAAATTTATATCTAATAGATCCATAAACTTTTAAAATGACTAATAAATTTATTAATTTTTAAAAATGTAGCACGTGTCAATGATCTATTAAGCATGAAATTGAGAGTTTAAAGATCTATTAAATACTATCAAGAAAATATGTTTAAAATTTAATAATGACGTATTAGAAATAAAATTAAAAATTTTTAAATTTATTAGACACTAAAAAGTTCTAAACCTATAAACACATACTTGACTAAAGTGATGATAGCTCAGCTGCCATTGACATAGATCTTCGACCAAAAGGTTAAATGTTCAAATTTATATCTCTAAGTGTTGAACTAAAAAAAACATTACTCATCTTTAATTGACATATATCTTCGACCAAAAAGTTAAATGTTCAAATTTCTATCTTTAAATGTTGTTGAACTAAAAAAAACATAAACTTAAAATCATGACTAAAATTGTAATTTAACCTTAGCAGGTGCGGGAAAAGCAGTGGGGAGTTGTGTATACGAGTGCAAAACCTGCAACCGAACATTCCCATCATTTCAAGCCCTAGGCGGCCACCGGTCCAGCCACAAAAACTCTGCCATCGCCGGCGGCGGCGGCCAAAATCCGATCTCCGGCACCTCGCCGGCCAATGAACAACAACGAAAACAATTCAACAACAACAACATTACAAGCCCATTCGATCAGCTAATTCGTTTCAGCCGAAGCGATTATTACAACAAGAAGTTCAAATTGGTTTACAATAATAATAAGATCCACGAGTGCTCCATTTGTGGCGCCGAGTTCATGTCCGGCCAGGCCCTTGGCGGCCACATGCGGCGCCATCGCTGTGTCTGCGACGGAGCTTTTGAAGATTCCGGCGAAATTGAACGACATCGTCTGAAGAAGCAGAGAAGTAATTTGTTGTGTTTGAATTTGGATCTGAATCTTCCGGCCCCTGAAGATGATATAAGAGATCAATCGGGTGTTGTTGTAATGGCGGGTACGGCAGCCTTGGTGGGCTGCCATTTCTGAGAAAATCAAGCATATTTCTTCAAATACATGTGATTTGAAAATTTAGGTTAAATTACAAGTTTAATTCTTAAATTTTTTTTAGCTTTCTATAATAGGTCTAGTGTGTAGTAAATTGAATTCTTAAAATTTTAATGGTGTATCTAACGGATCTTCGAACTTTAAAATATAGGGGAATTTGGAATGGTTGGCCGTAATTTTGAAAAATGACCAATGTCGATTTTAGAGGGACCAGTTTGCACTACTTTTGGTCATTTTTCAAAAATGATCATTATGGAATGGCTATTTAAATATAGTCATGCAATTAATTTGTAATTAGGCCAAATCTATAGGCAAACGAGAGAAATTCATCTCTAAAGCGAGAGAAAACTTTCTAAAAACAAAATTTTATTTCATAAATAAAACTTATAATTTAACTGAAGTTTTAGTATACCTATTTTTTTAAAAATGTTTTGGTTTTTGTTTAACTTTTGAACAAATGTTTGTTGTTTTTCAATGGAGGGAATGAGATGAATAAAGGGATTGTTCCTTTTTTTTTCGGCACGAGTTTGTCATCACCACCAGCCGAAGCCATGTTCCTCTTTTCTTTTTTCTCTGTCTCCTTTTTGTTCATCTTTCAGAAAACTTTATTTTAGTTCATACAATGAATAGGCCAAAGTTTCTTCATCTTCTAGAAAACTTTCTTTTTTTAGTTCAAACCAGAAGTAGAATTGGAGTTTAAATGCTTGGCTTTAAAGTTATTAATTATTTAATTAGTTTTTCTTAGTTCAACAACATGTAACGTGAGAAATTTGAACTTATAATTTTTTGGTCGAAAGTATATATCTTAATTAACTAGTTATACTCAAGTTGACATTAATTATTTAATTAGTTAAAAACTATGTTTAAATGTGGGAAAATCTCACTTTGATAGAATATCAAGTTAATCAACTTTCTAGATCAATAAAAACTTTTTTCTTTTTAGATTATTAAATTACATTTCAAGTGTCAATTTAGTCTTAATGCTTTAAAAAGTTTGTCTTATATGGTGTAGATTTCCCCTGTTTAACCTATGTGAATAGTGGGTTTGAATCTCCCTTAAAAAAATATCCTAAACACTTCATGAAATATGTAATTGATTGTCAATCCACATTCTCTCGTGCCTTAAGAATAAATTAAAGTAGTGACAAAAAAATTTTAAGTACAAAAATGAAATTAACACAATTATTAAAGTACGAAGACAAAAGTTGAAAGTCAACATAGTTTAGTAGATAAAGCATTTCAAAAGTTGATGGTTTAATCACCCACTTTTTAATGATTGAACTAAAAAAAAAAAGAAACAAAAGTTGTAATAATTATGTGAATAAGATATTTATTACTATATATATGTTGAGTTCTACTCGATATTTGTTTTTTGTTTTTTAGTTCATCCACTCTATATTTGTTGAACTAAAAAAATGTGGTTATAATTTAACCTATTCTTTTAAGTTAAATGGAAATATAATTTAATACCATTTACTATCCATATATATATCATTACTTTTAATGGAAACATAATTTAGTACCATAAAAGTAATGACTTTTATGGTAGAGGACAATATGGAATTTGATAAAGTCCAATGTTTGATTTAAAGTTTTATGGAATCAAAATAGGACATGAGTTCATATACCTCTATCAAGAAAAATAAAATCATATATTAAAAAGAAGAAAAAGGAAGGGCAAAAATTCAAACACCAAAAACATATATGAAACCGTAAATGTATGAAATTTATGCTAGTGAATGGATCCATCAATTTCTTTTTCAAACATATCTTTCATTAGAAAAAAAATGAAACGGGAAATTAAAAATAGATAACGAGCCAAACTAAATAAATAAGAAATTAAAGGGTCTACACCCACGCAAATAAATAAATAAATAAATAAATATATATATATATATATATATATATATATATATATATATATATATATATATATATATATATATTTTGGATTTTGAGTAACAAGAGTTCGAACTACCTAACTTTTTTACTCAAGTTCAAGTTAGCATGTACTAGAGAAATTGAGTTTGTTTTTTTTTTTTTTTTTTTTTTTTTCAAGTTCAATTTTGGGTGGAAGAATTTGAACTTTTGACTTTTTGGTTGAAGGTACATACCAATTACCGCTCGCTTTTTACTTAAGCAATCAAATTAATTGCTACAAATCAATTGCCTTTGAATCTTTAAAAAAAAAAAAAAAAATTGTCACACAGTTCGCACACACACGACACTAAAGAAAATTATCTTTTTTTCCTTTTGTTTCTAAAATACCTCTATTTTTTCAAATGTTGCAACACAATATTGCAATATTATCCCAGACCTTTCTTGGAGTAAAAATCCATTACTCCAATAAAATGTTGGACAAAAAATTAGAGTAAAAATTCGTTAAAATATTAGACGAAAATTCGAAGTAGCGATGACCTAAGACGACATGACATTGACTAGAATGTTTATCTAGATTAAATTTAAAAGAACGACATTTAGACATGTCGACTTTTTGTTCAACATTCTAACAATTTTTGTACTCTAAAGGTAATTTTGAAACATTTATAAAAGATTAAAGGTAATTTTGCAACTTTCAAAAGAATATGGATATTTTCTAAACAAAGGACAAACTTCAAGGATTTTTTCTTTTTTTTTTGGGGTGATATGTCATTTTAGCTATGGTAAAGTTGAGCAGTTAGCCAAATTTAAGAATTAAGAGGACATCAAATTGATATCTCCATCTTAATATACATATATATTTTGGGGTAAATTTTGGTTTTTATAAACTTACTACAATTTTTTGTTTGTGCACTTTTTGTTGCACCAACCACCCTGAGTTTGGAACAACAGACAATTATCAAAGTCTGCACTTCACAATTATCAAAGGAAGTTTCTAGAACATTATAGTGAAAAATACTGTATTCTATGGCTGTATTCACATTATCTACAGAGATTTTATTACATTTTGTTACTCAAAATCATTATCCCAACAAAATTCAGTCATACTTTTTACAGTGATCTCAAAGATATTATTGAAATGCATTTTTATTCTTTTTTGAAGAAAGAAAAAACTGATGGAAACAGTGACAGCCAAATGAAATTGCAAAAGAGCATGTAATCACCTTGGATGGCACATTTGTGTCCTTTCTGGGGGGTCTGTTCTGATCAAGGATTTCCATCAGCAGTATGTTTAGATCTTCTAATTCTGTTTCTTCGACTTCTGTTTTGTGTCGTATGCAATACACGGTCGTGTCAGTGGCAACAACCTCCATCGTTCGCTTCTTTGTGTGCTCGTGTTTTGTCCAAAATTTTCTGTTTCACGACAACAGATCCATTTTCCAGTAGACTTGGAACTTCCAGTATCTGGATTATAATTAAACCAATTTAGACCATGCCTAAAAGCCACGAGACAAAATACATTCGACATTGAGGATCGAGTTTCAAACTCTATGTTAAGTGCAAATGCCTTAACAAGCTATACCGTCACATAGACGAGGTCTTTTTTGGCTTGCTTTGAGTTTTCGAGGAAATTTTACATTTAGACTCCGTTTGATAACGTTCTCGTTTCTCGTTTCTTGTTTTATGTTCTGTTTCTTAAAAACTAAAAACAGAAACATGTTTGATAACTATTTATGTTTATTGTTTCTTGTTTTTTGGTAAAAAAAAAAAAAATAGTACATATACTATAATAAAACATATAACATGCATTAAAATAAATATAAAACAATTATAAAGAGGTTATAGTATTTTATTAAGGCCCAACACCTAATTATTAATAATAATAATAATAATAATAAATTTTATCCTTCAAATGTTGTTCAAATTTGATTTACAATGTTATTTCTCACTTCAATCAATTCACCTTGAACGATTTTGACTTCCAAGAGTTAGTTCAATTAGACGAATTTATAAATTATTTAAAGTCAGACAATCAAACATACCCACATTTCTTTAATTTAATAATAAATTTTATTTTTATTTTTTCTTTACAAATGCATTAGCCAATAATACACGCAAGTAAAATCAGAAAAAGAGAGAGAATGTATATATTTTTTTACATTTAATGGAAAACCTGAAATACATTATTAGTTTATTTATTTAATAAAAAAAATAAAACCGTACCAAAAGGAAAAATAATAGAAAATTAAATAGAAAATAATAACTATAAGCTCAATAATGTAAAGTAAAAGAAAATAAGAGAGTAGAGAAAAACATAAATGAAAAGAGAAAAGTAAAAAAGAAAAAAAAAGATAATGAACTATTAAAAGGAAAAAGATTATGATGAAAGAGAGTGAACGAATATAAATAAATAAATCAAAAAAGAAAAATAAAAAAGAAGAAAAAAACAAAAAGATTAAAAAGTATTAAAAGAAAAAAATAGAATGGAAGAGAGAGAAAGAAGAGAGAGATGAGAGATGGGTAAAAGAAAAATAGGAATACATGCATGAAACCTGAAATAAAAAAACAGAAACAGAATTTGAAACACTATTTTTTGAAGTTTCTCAAAATCTGTCTTTTTTTTAGAAACGTTTCTAAAAAATTTAAAAACAAGAAACATGATGGTTTATCAAACATGTCTATTTCTTGAAAAATGAGAAACATGAACGTTATTAAACGAGCCCTTAGTTTGCAGCAAATGTAAAACCAAAAACTGCTAACATTAAGAAATGACTAAACAATATATTAAGTGACTGATTGTCTCTATATTTGGTGTACTTTCCATGTAATGACATCTATATTTTAGAAAATAATAATAATAATAAAATAAAAAACAAAATCTTCCCTTCTTTCAAGTATATAGACAAAGCACAATCTAATCATGAATTAATGTAAAATAAAGATTATGCACTTCTGTCCTGAAAGCTTATAACTAATCCTGATTAGATCTCCTCAACTAATACTTGTTATATGAAGGTGTGCTATGTGCAGTGGCCATTCTTAGGAGATACCAGTCCCACTATAACACAATGAAGTATGGAAGATGATTCAAGTAAAATGCGAGCATCTTAGTGTTAGAGCATTACCTTCGAACAGAGTTCTCTAAAGCATCTATCGACGTTTTCTCGAGTTCTAGCACTGCACTCAAGAAACAAACTTTGATGCTCCTTGGCAACTGCCATACCTTCTTCTGTTGTTACAGCTCTTTCACTACCCTGTCAATATTTTAAAGATTCCGAGAACAAGACACCATGCTTAAAAACATGATTTAAAAATTCTCTCCTAATGTAATGTAAGTTAGAATGAAGAGTTTCAGGTTTGAAGATTGTCAATGTTGTCCAAAACAAGCTAAGACAGCATGGCAAAAGTATATTGACAAAGGATGAACATTGAATAGAATGGTAGGATCGAACAACTTACCCGATCAACTTTATTTCCAACTAGAATTTTTATGCACTCATGATTGGTTAAACACAGCTCTACTTCCTTTGCCCATACATTCATCAAGTTTGTAAATGTCTCCCGTCGAGTAACATCGTACACTATTGGGAAAACATAGATCAGTATCAGGCCTCATGAAGTTCAAACTAAAATTGATACATTCAATTGTGAAAAAAGCATGCCATGAGAACTAGTTTCCACAATAAAAGGGTATCAGATATACTTTTAAAACGCGCGAAAGAAATTACAGGAACAAGAGCACAACATAAGAGAGGAGAAAAAAGCTGCCAGATGTTCTTGGCATGACAGAAAAAACAGAAACATTTTGAGTGGAGCTTTCGTTTTCAATACAGCTTGAATTGGATAGGCGACCGAACTTTTCAACTTCTATAAACTGTCTAAATAAGAGGCCAACCTAAGCATAATTCAACTAATTAAGGCATATATCCTCGACCAAAAGGTCAAAGGTTCAAATTCTCATCCCTGCATGTTGTTGAACTTAAAAAAAACAAATGAAGGTGAAGTGAATACTACTAATTAACAACTTCCTTGCTTGCAACTCTCATCTCTTTAGCTCTGTTGTTATTATCTCAATTCTTCATCCTCATTGTCTCAATTACCAAGCAAAAAGTCTCCATATGCTCTCAATTGCTTATTTTTTTCGTTTGTTATCATTCAACAGAGTCTTGATTCGAAAATTACAAATCCATCAAGAAAATTAAAACGAAATTAGCAACTCCTGAAAGGTAAGCTTATCAAAATTTCCAGGAGATAAAGAATTTCAAGGATTGTTTTTTATCACAATTGTGGAAAGAGAATTTTGTCTCCTTTCAGTCATACCTAGGATGATTCCATGTGCACCTCTGTAGTAAGAGCTTGTCAATGTTCCAAACCTCTCTTGTCCAGCTGCATACAAGAACATAGGATAAAAATGTGCATTAAAAGAAATGACAAAAAAAAAAGATCCTCAATAAAGAGTGTCAAATCCACAAGAGTTACTTTTTCATTATACTACCATGTATAACTTGATCTATCGACAATGGTTGAGACACAAATGTTATTTCTCACAATAAATGGGAAAAAGAACACTTCATAAAATAAGTGCATCATCAATGCAGACAAAAAGAATAAACATCCTGTAAAGAACAGCTGGGACAAGGTAAAATAGTACAAATGTGGCTAGAAGAACTAGTCAAAGTTACCTGTGTCCCAAATTGTTAGCTTCAATCTTTTTCCACCAATTGCTACCATCTTGATCTTGAAATCCACACCTGCAGTAATGCACGAAAATAAGATTATTCGAGAGAAATGAGACATAATGGAGGCTGCTTCCCCCAGCACACTTAAACAGGGGAAGGGAGGAATTAAAAGGTTAAAATAGCATCAATAATCCAATCCATCTTATATAATATCCTTACCCTTTGTTGCAAAAATATTTCAAACTTAAATGGGATATGGAATATTATGTAATATTGATTAAAATGGGAAGTTATGAGCAGCATTACAAACATATATAATACCCAATTTACTGTCCAATCCATAGATCATGAACCAATCACAAATGTCTCTCTCAGAAATTGATTGTTTAAGAAAAAACTATGCTCTCACCAAGTTTAGCTTCGCTCGAGTGATTAGGCATTAACACCAGGTTATAGGTTATACGTTTGAATTCCCACTCCTGAGCTATAAGTCACATTTTCAAAAAAGAAAAGGAAAAAAAACTACTCTCTCTAGGCGACGTTTTAATTGTCTCTACAAACTCCTTAACAATGAGAACCTTAAGGGCAACTGGATCACCAAGTATAATTGACTCTTTCCAAAGACTAATATGGCTCTCCTGAGTGCATGACATAGTTCAACAAGTTAAAGCATATGCCCTCAACCAAATGCTCAAAAGTTCGAATCCCGCCACATGTGGTTGAACTCTTAATATATATATATATACACACACACACACACACACACACACACACACACATATGGCTTGGCTTAGTCTTAAACTAATCATGTATTTGGCAACAAATTTACTAAACCACAAAGTTGATTCAAAGCCACTATCTCACACTACAACAATACTTTAGCCCTTGTAGATTGAGAAACCATTCTAGCAAATAATTCCCAATTCAAAAAGTAATTGAAATACCAGAACCTCAATCAGAAAATTAAGATCAGCTAACTAAGAGCAAAGGAGAAAGAAACAAACATAGAAAAAACATGAATATCTAATCAACACATGATCAGCTAACTAACAGAACCATCAAGATTTCTTAGAGGATTCAAATAAGAACAAAACTCAGAATAGAGCATCTGGGTTCTTAAGAAAAGCAATTTTAGGATAACCACCAAAACATGCATAGAAAGAAAGAGAGAGAACCGATTGTGGGAGAGAGATCATGAACAAAATTGGAGATGTAACTGAGGAGAATACTGCTTTTTCCAACACCAGAATCCCCAATCAACAATATCTTGAAAGAGTAATCGTAACTACTGCATCTTCCTTTTGAAGAAGAACCCATCATTTTTTTTTCTACCTCATAAACAAGCAAAACAAGTAGCCTCTTCTCTTAACCCTCTTTTTCCCCTTTTCAACTTTCCCTGAGAACAACCCTTTTTCATAAAGAAGAAGAAGAAATCAAAACCAACAGAAAGAGAGAAAGTTCGTGAGCTATGAGGAACGGAAATGTAACAGTGAAGGAGCTGGCGCTAGCCGGTAGTGTACGTGTGTAAATTATGCATTTGGACAAACTTGCCCTTTCCCTTCAATGGGCTCTCCGCTTTTTGTATGATTCTATGGCCTGCAACATTATTTGTCACTTTTCATATGAAAAAGTCTTCCATTTTGTCCACAAATTTTCAAGTTTTGGGGTTTTATTTGACTGGAACAATGCTTCTGATTGAATTTCATTGAAAGTAAGAATACATAATTTGTTAAGAGATCAATTAACTTCATGGGGTTGATTTAACTTTTGATTTATTTAAGGAAATACCTTTAATTTTCCTTTTCATATCAGCAACCAAACAAGATCAGGGTGTTTGAAACTTTGAATATAATATCTAAAGAGAGAATCTGGGGAATGATTTTTAAAGCAGGAAGCTGTGTTTGTCCAATTTTTGTGGATGGAGTATGGAAGAGAATCAGGAAATGGGTGTTTTTTTAAGATAAAATATTTGGTGTTGATTTTTGTTTTTGTTTTTTTTTTTTTCTTTTTCATGTTTGAATTGACTGGCTTCTGCTTGAAATTATGAAATAAAATAATGATAAACAAAAAGGGACAAAATTTTGATTGTGAGATGGGGGGCATGGAGATTTTGGGTGAGGTTGGAAGCAAAAGAAAGATGCCAAAGAAAATGGAATGGCATTGCCACAGCTCAACAAGTGTTATTCATGCTGTTGCCACTCAACAACTTCTTACCTGCCCACCTCATCATCTCTCTTATCTCTCTTCTCTTATGTTAGTTATAATGTTCTTTAAATTTAAATTATCATAATTTAATTTTCAATAATGTTCAATAAATACACACACACAAAATAGTGTAGTTTTGATATATGAGTCAACTTGAACCTTGTTTAACTAGTTGTATCATATGCCAAATTGAGCATAGTTCAACTGGCATAAAACATGTTTCTTCGATTACGAGGTCAGATGTTTGAATTCTCCAACTAAAAAAAAATTATGTCCTATATTCTTGACTAAGAGGTTAGAAATTCGAATATTTACTTAATTAAACTAAAAATAAAAAATAAAAAGTGGAGAGGTAGGTGAACTACATAAAATACTTATAAATTATGAAGTTGGTTTCAATTATATCTCTATACTTTTCAAAACTTTTTTTCCAATCCTTAAAGCTTTTAAGTTATCTAAAAAAATTATTTGGTCGACAATAAAATTACCAATGTCAACGTTCGGCCATAATAGAACAAGCATCTTCTTTCTTGATATCTAAGGCGAGTTGAATTCCTAAATATTTTTAAGTCATAATCCTAATGTTTGTTGTTGATCGTCAAAAAAAGTTCCCAAAATTTATTAGTTGAATGTGTGAGGAAGAGAAAAAAAAAGATAACATACACAAATACTCTTGTTTAAGGCATGTTTGATAGTGATTCTAGAATGGTTAAAATCACTCCCAAACATGCTCTTGTTTACCTACTTCGTTTTAATCAAATTTCAAACATTTGAATTGCAACCTATTTTTCTTATTAAAAGCATATTTTAGAGTTATTTTAGGGTCTGTTTGGAATGATTTTTTAATGTCTTAAAAACACTTTTATAAGCACTAATTTTTTTCTTATGTGCATTGCATGTGGTTTTTCCTTTTAAAAACTAATTTAATTAAATAATTTTAAAATTATGTATGATTAATGATTATATAATTATACAATTCAAATAAATTTAAATAAACAATATGTATCTTTTTTTTATCAAATATTTTTTATTGTTTTTTTTAAGTTCAATAATGGTGCACGTACTTTTACGTATAACCACAAGCGCACTAGTCAAGTAATATAAAACGACATTCCTATCAAGTATCGAATCCACATAGATTGGTTTTTAATTCAATTAATTATCGCAAATAATCTCAATTAGTTTTATTTAGAGAACAGAAGTCAAGAAGATAAACTAAACAAACAACAAAAAATAAAGAGCAAAAAATAAATGAGAAACACAAACAAGAGGGATAACTTGGGAAATGATCAATTATTAATCTAACAGACAATTATAAACCAATGGACAATGAACTCATAAGTCTAGAAGCTCTAAGGACGTGGAATCTCATGTCGGTCTCTTCCACTCTCAAGTACTAATTAACTAACCTAGGTGTCCCTAGCGCTAGCTAACTCATACAAGGCATTAAGACTCTTCATTACGAACTTATAATGTCTATTTATTAACTCTGGCTGTCACTCAAATAAATAAGCACTAGTTATGCAATTAGATTATTGCTTAAGTTTCTCTCCGTGGAGTTTCCAATTAGAAAACTAGTCAATTAACCAATGCCCAACTTATTAACCTTTATCACCAACTACAATTAATTAACTATTAATCTCATTGTCACTTGTGTAGCTAATTAATCATGCATTAAGCTAAACTAAGTATCCTCTATCAAGCTCAACTTAGAAATACCTCAATTAATTAGAGAATAAATAATTAAAGGCATTAAGCAACAAATGTATGAATGACTCAAAGCCCTACTAATTATAAACATCCATAAACTAAGCAATTGGTTAAACAATTCCAACAATTAAGCATCTAAACAATTAAATACAATAAACCCAAGAATTAGGGACAAGGATATACAAATTCAGTCCAAACAACCAATAAATCTCTAATTTTTTAGCCTATACAGTAGCTAAAAGTGAAAGAAAAAGGAAGAAAATGCAAACGGAAGGTCGATCAAGCATTTCTGTCGTGATCTCCTCTATACTCGAGCTCCAAATCTTCGTGTCCGCTCACAAAATGCTCTCAAAACCTCTCAAAATAGCATGGAATCGAGTTTAGGGCAAAAACCCTTGATTTGGCCTCTTCAAATCGAAGAGAAAATGATGTTTTTAAAGCAAGGATCAATGCAGAGTCCAAAAACGCGTGCGCTGCCATAATTGTAGCGCCTAGGCTCCATAGAGCAGCGCCTAGTAGCTCAATACCTGCAATCATTAAGAAACCTTAAGAAAATTCTGGGACGAAAAAGTATAAAAAAAAAATGAAGAATGAGAAAAATAAAAACTCAAATTCTTGTTAAAAATGAGAAGAAGATAACCTTTTATAATGGTAGGAAGTGAGGATGTTACAAAAATTTTGAGATTCTAAACCTTTGGATGTTCCAACACTAAATATAATTAAATGACGAAGAGTATATATATAGATCATATTCTTATTCTTACCTTTTAAATGTCATTTGGCAAAATCAAATGATTGAGAATTTTGAAAGAAATAATGATTTCATAGAGAGAGAATGAGAGAAGAATGTGGATGGGTGTGAGAGAGAAAGTCAATAGTTAAATGAGAGGATTAATTAAAGAATATTATGAGGGAGAAAATCGAAATTTTGGAAGAATGGGAGTAGAAATCTTTGGGGGAGAGAGAGAAGAATTTCAATGGAGGAGGAATAAAATAAATGAAATTCAAATGAAAGGTAATTTAGAAATTTAAGAATTAATTAATTGCTAGTGGCACAATTTGTAAATGTAGGAATTAAATAAGGGTAATAATTAATAGTTCAAAATGAATTAAAGGACATATTTAGAATTAGCAAATGAGTATTTGGACATAATAGTCTAAAAATGATTTCCAACTACACTATTTTTTTTTGACAATATGTGAGTGGGGAAATCGAACCTCTGACCTCGAAGTCGATAGTAAAGCTTAATGCCAATTGAACTATGCTCATTTTGGCAGTTACTTTTAAGATAGTATGATATGATATGATATAATTTAGAAAGTCATTTTAAATAGGTCTTTAGAATGACTAAAATTATTCTTAAACATGTCCTTATTTACTTACTTCTTTTTAATCAAATTTTAAACGTTGTCGAAGTGAGTTTAGCTTAGTAGTAATTGGCTTGTACTCTCGACTAAGAGGTCATAGGTTCGAACCTCTTCACCTCCAAATGTTGAAATTAAAAAAAAAAAATCAAATTTCAAACATTTGAACTACAACTTATTTATTGTGTCGAATTCATTTTGATTTTAACAGGGAAGCTAATAAAAAGTTTTCTGGACATAATTCTCACCAGTTTTTTTTTAAATAGAGGTTTATTTTATTTTATTTTATTCTGAGAATGAATGACAACACACACATATATTAAAAGAGAAAAAAAAACAGTTTTTAGCAGGAAAAAAACAACATATTAGAACATACCGCATATATCAATACAATATGTAAAATTGGGAATTTTTTGTAAATAAAGTAGGCCCAGCAAAAAGCACTTGCACGAAATGGGCCAATCATTTAGTGGCGACCAATGGGCCACCAGACGTCTCAATGTGAAACGTTGGGCCAATCATGAAGGGGTATCCAATGGGCCGTTATTGATCCCAAGCTGAAATGTTTTGGGCTAACGACATTAGGGATTTTTTTTTAATTAATATTGGAGTTTTTGAAACTTATTATAAAAATATAGTACTTTCCAAACTATTTATATTAATATTGTAGTTTTAATTAGTTAGACGATGGTCGACCAATAACACGCGGCTGAGGTCGTCTCTTCAAGAGACGACCATATATGCATTTTTTTTTAAAAAAAAAATACGTGTATTGTCATCTCTTGAAGAGACGACCATACAACAAATACATACACATACACTTATATCTTAAACTTCATATAGTGGAAATGCGCATGCTTTTTAATGTATTAGCTTCTGGGTTCGTTTCCCAATTAACGTAATTTGCATTTTATTTTTGTTTTACTTGTTAATTTATTTTTTTTTTTTAAATCCTGAGTCTATAAATACCACGTAGCATTTCTTTCATTTTCTTATTCTTCTTTATAAAAATTAAATTTAGCCTTTTCAAAATAACATAGTCATTTATAATTTTTATCTAATATTATAATAACTAAATTATAATTAAAATACTAAAAAATATAATAAATTTGTAATATTTTAATTTAAGTTAAAATATCATTTTGGTCACTGTATTTTAGACTTTGTTCCATTTTGGTCCCTATACTTTTAAATGTTCAATTTTAATCCATGTACATTCAATAGAGCTTGAAACTGGTCTCTATGATAAGTTTGAAGAAAATATTATTTTGGTCAATGTACTTTGAAATTTGTTCTATTTTGGTCCCTATACTTTCAATTGTTCAATTTTAGTTCCTATACTTTCAATAAAGCTTAAAATTGGTCCATATGATACATTTGAAGTTAATTTTTGTCTAATTGGTTAAATAATAATAATAATGTTAATACAAGAAAAGACACAAAGTGAATATATTTCCAAAATTTATAAAGGAAAAGCTAATAGAAAATATTTTTTTAAAAAAAATTAACAATGAACTAACTGTAATGACCAATTTTAAGCTATATTGAAAGTACATGGATTAAAATTGAACATTTGAAAGTCTAGGGATCAAAATGTTATTTTAACCTTTAATTTATTATAATTTAGAAAACAAAAGGAAGGTAAAGTTTTTCTTTTTATAACAAGAAAAGGTACAATAAAATTTATAAAATGACTATGTTTTTTTTTGAAAAAAACTAAAATTAATTTTTATAAAGAAGAATAAGAAAAAAAAAAGAAAATGAAAGAATAGATGGTATCTATAGACTTAGGATTTTATATATATTAACAAGTAAAACAAAAAATTAAATTTTGTTAATTGAGTTAATTAGTCACGAGAAATCTTCATTTAAATAGTTAATTTCCTACCAAAAAAAGATTCTCCTATTTAAAGTTAAAATTCTCAAACCTTCTAATAGAAACAAAATAATATTCTATATATTTTTTTAAAGAAATAATATTCTATATAAAATTATCTAATTATCCATATATATAATTTAAATTTTTAATCATATAATTCAAACATATCCAATTTTCTAAATCATTAACAGTAAAACTTTATATATATATATTAAAAAATAAAATAAAATAATAGAAAAAAATAAACAGAGCGGGGAACGAGAATTTTTTTCCTCATTCCCTCCCCCATTTCCTGTCGAGGTCCCCCGGGGAAAATGAATATATATCTCTAGATAGAGGCAATCTTGAGAATAATGTTCATAATAACTTGATACTTTGGTGATCTAAACTAAAGTTGTATTTGCTCTCATTCAAGTTGACTCATTTTTCGGTTTCATAAAGTCCGCTTAACCAATAAGCTCACAAAGAGTTTGGTAACCTTCTTGATTATTTAGATCGTATCCATGTGACAATAGATGACGGATAACTCTAGTACACTTATTAAAGACAAACATATATTTTCTATTGAAGATCCCACATCGAAGAGATGTAGAGACCTCACAATTTTTATAAGATAAATGAGTTACTCCTCATGAAGCTTAAATGAGTATTCATTCCAAAAATTGAAATTTGACCCAAGAATAGTGAAACCCAAAAGATACACCATCTTAAGAGGACAATCTTTATTGAAAATGTAACGTGATTTTTATTATCTAAGAGACGTGTGTTACAATAATTGAGACAAAGAGTCATGGTGTCGTCATGCACTAGTCCTTATCATAACTTTCAAGTTTGGATAGATTTATTGAAAACCCAATAAATATTTGAGCCAACTTGTTGGTTTAAAATGGTAGATGATAATAAATAATAGATACTCGAGATAAAAATAAATAACCTTAATTAATCTAAGAAAAAAGAAAACACACAAGTCCAAACCAACCAAAATGGACCCTAATTATAATACAATCTATTTTATTTCTCTTAAAATTAGTATTCTTAAAGTTATTTAGTCAATTCAATTGAATTGATCTAGTCTTCTCAATAGAGTTTTGTTTTATTTATTCACTTCAATTTACATTTTGAACCATACAAGGAATGATGAGACCTAATTACAAATTCAAATATATTAATAAAATTGATCTTCATTTAATAAGGTATAATCAATTATTTAAAAAATAATTTATTGATGCTTAATCTCTAGAAAATATATAAATTTTCATAAGATAAATGCCTCACAAATGAATGGTCAAAAGTTAAGTTAGGGCTCAAATTGATGGTGACATTAGGTAAGCCACCTTCATTTATTGACTTAAGAATTAAGCAAGAGCTTGAGAAACTTCCTCACACCTTCTTGAAAAAAAAAAAAAAAAAAAAAACTATTTTATTTTATTTTTCTTATTGTTTTGTAAATTTCAATCGTATGATTGTATCCCGCTAAACATTTCTTTTTTTCAACCGTGGGGGACGTTAAATCTTCAAGCGCATGTTGGGGAGAAAATATAAAAATTGTTTTCAATTTCAAGGTAAATAATTTTCAATAATTTTTCATAAGCAAAACAATAAACCTACTGATATCAGTAAATACTTAATTATTAGTTAAACTACGAGTTTAATCATTGAACTTTGTATTTAATAAATCATTGAATTGTACTAAAAAAAAGGTAGGACATTGAACTTAAAAAGTATCTAATACGATCTTAAACTTTCAATTTTTTGTCCAATAAGCTCATGAATTTTAAAAGTGTCTAATATAGGTCATTGAACTTTTAGTTTTTTTTATTCAATAAGTCATTGACATATTTGAAAATTTGAAAATTTAATTGATTTATTAGACATAAAATTAAATTGTTCTATTAAATTTGATCATAAACTTTAAAATTTGTGTCTAATAGATTTGTAAATTTTAGAAAATGTCGAATAAATCAATAATTTATTAAATACAAAAGTAAAAGTTTATAGATCTTTTAAACATAAAATTAAAAGTTTAAAGATTTGTTAGGTAGTTTTTAAAGTTTACACAAAATTAAAAGTACTAATAACCTTAGACACAAAATTAATCTTTGCAAAAGTTCTACTAAAAACACAAATTAGATTTGTCAAAATAAAAAACCATTTTGAGAAGGTCTTTGAAAAAAAACAAAAGGAAATTAGGGAAGGTTTGACGTTTAACCCTTCGATGCATTTGAATCTTGTGATAAAGAATAATCTGACGGATGCAATTACGTCACGGTAAAATTACTCATTCGCCAATGAGCACTGCAAGTGGTCCACGTGGAAATATCTGGTTGCTCAGATCCAACCCAAACCGGTCCCACCACAAGCCCATAGGCGATACGTTCACTTGGAAAGTGTGACAGACGGGTGATTGTAAGGCCTCATGAATTCCCGAACCTTCTGAATTAAGAATTAAAGAGCCATTGACGAAGAACGGAATAAGAATAGATGGACTTTCTTATTGGCAATGGTTCGGCTTCATTTTTCCTCTGCTTTCCTCTTCCGTTTCGATTGAATGAAAATCATCGGATTAATTTCTGAAGATAAATTTGTAAAACTTGTTTTCAATTCTAGTTCCAATTTGCGCTTCAAATTTTGTTCGTTCGACCTCTGATTTTTTGTTCGGAAATCGGTTAAACCCTAATCGATCTTTGATCTTCTGGTTATTTTGCTTATGGGCCGTGATTCTGCTACCTCTCTTGCTCCGGGGTTTCGATTTCACCCTACGGACGAGGAAATTGTGCGCTATTACCTTAGGCGCAAGGTTTCCGGCAAGCCTCTCGGCTTTGATGTTATCTCCGTCACTGACATATACAAATCAGAGCCGTGGGACCTTCCTGGTAAGATAAGTTTCATTTTCTCATTTTGATTTGTGTATGTTATGTCGGGAATTCAGGTGATCGAGTCGTTTTTTTTGTTGGGAATTTTATGCTTCAGATAAGTCGAAGCTGAGGACTAGGGACTTGGAGTGGTACTTCTTTAGTCCTCTGGATAAGAAGTATGGCAACAGTTCGAGGACAAATAGAGCTACCGAGAATGGGTACTGGAAGACAACCGGGAAGGACCGGCCGGTGCGTCATAACTCCCGCGTAGTTGGGATGAAGAAGACTCTTGTTTACCACAGCGGGCGGGCGCCTCGCGGGGCTCGCAGCAATTGGGTGATGCATGAATACAGACTTACGGATGAGGATTTGGAGAAAGCTGGGGTTATGCAGGTGAGGATATTGAAATTTTTCGTTTTCCTTCTTGGGGTTTTTGTGTTTTGTGTACTCAATTCTCTCGCTGTGTTTTAATTCTTTGTTGAATTTGTTTGGCTGTTGTTTGGATGGGCAGGATGCTTTTGTGCTTTGTAGGATATTCCAAAAGAGTGGTTCAGGGCCGAAGAACGGAGAACAATATGGAGCTCCATTTATCGAAGAGGAGTGGGAGGATGATGAAGAGTTAACTCTTCCTGGCGAGGAGGTTGTGGTCAATGAGGGGTTAGTTGATGTTGATGATGATATGCATTTGGAAGTGGATGACATTGCTCAGGTTTGTGCTTTGTTCAATATAGCCAGCGACCTTCTATTTATCACTTAATTTTCCATCATTCGGACGGACTTTCAATTTTGAATCCTTGTGTTGCCGTAATGAAATAGATATATATTGTTTCGGTCACCAGTAAAGTCACAAAGGATTATCTAAACCGGTCTCCTCTCACACTCTGCTGCTTAGTTAATTTGAAGTGTGCTCAAGATCTTTCTTAGGTTTGTTTGGTGAACCGTACAAGTAGAAAATAGGATGGTTCATTATTTGCTAATGGAATATGAAGCATGTGTGTATAAAATGAGGGTCAAGGATGAGTGAAAGCATGATTATTAACAAAATTTTGTTCTCGAAGTGTACTTTATTCTATTAATGGCGAATAAAAGAGTGCTTGGGAGCAATGTTTTTAGGGGGAAACAAAAAGCTATCAATGCTTCAAAGGCGCTAAAGCATTTTCCACCCCGGGGCCGTCCTCATTGGTTAGATTTTTGGGGCTTTAGGTGGGATCTTAGTCTTAAATCATCCTGCATTGTGAACCTTTAGGTGGAAATTTTAATGGAAGAATATATTTTCTCTCTTGAATCTAGCAGTATGGTGCTTGATCAGTAGATGGGGCTGTTTTTATGAAAATTTGAATAGTACTCTCAGTTAGTTAAGAACACTCTCAGCACATTTTAAAAAAACCACTTTTAAATACTTTAATCATGTTAATTAATGTTTACTAGAAGAAATCTGTGAGTACCTTACGTGCTTCATACTATTTTAATGTTAAACCAAATAAAATAAAAGGTTGCAGTTATGATCTGTTGAGAAGTGTGTTGATTTAATTAATTTATTCTCTCATGCTGTTTTACATAGAACTTTCAAGGTAATTAATTAATTTATTCTCTCATGCTCTTTTACATAGAACTTTCAAGGTAATTAAAGATGCTTTTTTCTCCCTTTTTGGGCAGCAGTATTTCGATGGAGAACTTCCATTTGATTATGATCAACTTCTGTCTAACTGTCCTCAAGATACTAGCAATCCTGTTGAGCTACCCAATGTGCTTGTTGAAAATGATAATAAACCAGAAGTATGTGTAGGCGATACATCGGAGCTACAGCATAACCATGGATTCTTTCCATTACCAGAGCAATACGGAATGGGTGGGAACTCTGAAAAGGATGAGTGTTTTGCTGAATCAAGTGGTAATCTTGCTGAATCAAGCGACAATCTCAAGGACGAGGACATTGATTACTTACTCGATGAGCCTTATCCAAGTGTTCCGGACGAGGACTCATTCCTAGAGGCTAATGATCTTTCAAATCCAGTTGAAACTGATCCAATCAGTTTCGACGAGCTTGAAGAGTATCTTACATTCTTTGATGCAGATGAGGACAACTTGCTGCTGTCCTTTGACCCGACAGAACTTTTGGGTAGTGAAGAACCGATTTCTGGCCAGACAATTCCTGAAGAGGTAAATTTTACCTTCAAGTATTACTGTTGGGCATTTGGGATTTAACTTTGAATCTAACTTCAATTAAACTACTAAATCTCTGAACAGAAAGTAAATGGAGGGGCAGAAAATAAGTTCATGGCTACCAAACAAACGTCTGTTGCTTCCATCAATGATGCATCCACTTCAAAGAAGAACCCTGAGGCTAATGAAACAGGTTCAGGTAGAATTCTCAACATAAAAATTTAAACATTAATAGTTAGAAGAATCAAGATGGTAGATACTTTTTCATGATAACTTCCTACTCATAATGGAGGTTTTGTTCCAGATTCAAAATCACCATTCCTCAAACGTGTCAGTTACCTGTTGGGCGACATGCCTGCACCTCCTGCATTTGCTTCAGAGTATCCATCAAAGGACATGGCCATTCGGCTGAACTCAGCAGCAGAGACTTCCAGTTCAGTTCATATGACTGCCGGAATGATCCATATAAGAAACTTGACATCAAATCGCGATCTGGTGAATTCCTTATATGGAAAGAATGCGGATGTCGACCTCATCCTTTCTTTAGCCCAACATCAACATCAAGGTGAAAGCGATGAAATGATCCCCCAGTTGCCAATGTTTGGTGCACAATCTCAGAAGAACGGTATTATGGGAACACCAGGCGGCTTCTTGTTCTTCTTTCTGCTGTTCTGGGTCCTAATAATTTCAGTGAGCTATAAAGTTGGGAGTTGTATCTATTCCCATTGATGCAGATTCAAACATTAGCTGTGGTAATGAATAATACTTTACTGGCTGCAAATCTCCCTCTCAAGCAGCCAAGAACAGCAATCTTGCATCTTTGTTACAGCCACTGGAACGTTATTTAAACCGAGGTGGAATGGAACTGCCCCCGTCCCGTCCTGTCCCGTGCTCTGGGATTTGGCTTTGAACTTTATACTCTTTTGTTTACGGCGCTGTTTCACACACAATAGTTGGATGGGGGATGAAGGATCTGGTTATAGCCACTGTATGAAGAAGAGAATATTTATACTGCATATATTACGTAGGTTATATTTGGCTTTCTTTTTGGCGTTTTAATCTTCAAAACCTTGCTTTCTTCATGGTTATAGGTATATGAAAAAATGGAAATAGAAGCTTTCGTCACCTCTGAATTTGTTGATTTTTATTCAAGTAGCAAAGAGATGTGGCCATGAGTTAACTTTGTAAGTAATTTTATTTTTTTTTGTTTGAGTTAAAAAAATATGTGGAGTGATGAATTTGGACATTTATTCACTTGGTCGAGAGTATATGTTTTAATTAGTTAAATTATGTTCAGGTTGGAAATTTTATAATATGTTTTAATTAGTTAAATTATGCTTAGGTTGATAACTTTAAAAAAATTAGAGTGTTTGATATAACTTTTTGGCTAAATTATATAAAATACTCTTGAACTTTGTACTTTGTTTCAAAAATATCCTTAAACTTTTAAAAGTTTCATTAATACCCTTAAACTTTCAAAAAAAGTTTAAAAATATCGTTATTGTTAGTTTTGGATGGATACTGTTAGTACTTTATTTTAAAAATACTCTTGAACTTTCAAAAGTTTCATTAATATCCTTAAACTTTCAAAAAAAGTTCAAAAATACAATTACCATTTAGTGTATTGACAAAAATCATTAGTACCTCATTTTAAAATATTCTTGAACTTTTAAAAGTTGTATTAATACCCTTAACATTTAAAAACATAAGTTAAAAAATGCTCTTGCCGTTAGCATATGGATGAAAAATATTTATCTATTCCCTATTACCTCATTCTTCCATTTCTTCTCTCTCTTTATTTGCTTTAATCTATAGCCTAACACTTCTCTATTTTTCCTCTATTTTTTCCCTTTCTTTTTCAATACCCTCTTTACTTTCTTATTCTATTTTTCAATCTCTAAAACTACCCCCTTCAATCAAAGTATATAGACTATAGCAAGAAGAAAAGAGAATAATGAAACCACTAAGGGACCTAGGACTTAAATGCTTAATAAGGTTATATGTTAGTAATTTGAGTTAGCACGTTTGGATTTAATACACAAAAAGAGATATATGTTGAGAATTTGGGTCATATTTTGAGGATATATAGTGGTGAGGGCATTTTTTTAACTTTTTTTAAGGTTGAAGGTATTAATGCAACTTTTGAAAGTTCATGGATATTTTTAAAACGAGGTACAAACGATTTCTGTCTATATATTAACGGTAAGAGTATTTTTGAACTTTTTTTGAAAGTTTAAGGGTATTAATGAAATTTTTAAAAGTTTAGGAGTATTTTTGAAACGAAGTACTAACGATTTTCGTCCAAAACTAACGGTAAGGGTATTTTTAAATTTTTTTTTTTAAAGTTTAAGAGTATTAATGAAACTTTTAAAAGTTTAAGGGTATTTTTGAAACAAAGTACAAAGTTCAGGAATATTTTCTTTAATTTAGCCTAACTTTTAATTAGATTAAACATTTTCTCAATAATAGTTTTAAGGTGATAATAAAAACAAAGTAATTCTTGATCAATTATTTTTTCAAAAAATCTTCATATTGAAATTATAAAATTGCCTTTAAATTTAAAACTTCTCCTCTTCTCCTCTTTCTCTTTTATGATAATTTAACACAATAGAATAGCTTTGTGCAACAAAACAAAATTACAATGGCACAAAATTACAATTCAAATCACTTTTAAAATATAATTGAACCTACGAGTCTTTAAAATAAAATCATTTAACGAAAAGAGTATTAAAGAAAAAACATTTTTTTTTTAAATGTTCAAATTAGTAGACATGTCAAACTCAGCCTAATTCAGTCTAGTCAAGAGCGATTCTTTTTAACAATCAAATTCAACGAGATATTGTTTTAGATTTGTGTAAATGTCACGTTAATTTGAAAAAAAAAATTGAAATTATCAACGAATGATTTTACTTTCCAGAAGAGATGGTGAGAAGAGAGATTCTTTTTAACAATCAAATTCAATGAGATATTTTTTTAGATCTGTGTAAATGTCACGTTAATTTGAAAATGGTGACAATGTGGAAGCGATGGTGAGTATAAGAACAAATGTTGAAAAAGAATATAAGTCACTACCTGTAGAGTTTCCAAAGAGAACAATACAACTTCACCCTTTGCACCGATCAAGTCGAAGTCGTGTACTTCGTTGCACATCAATGGTCGTCTCTGTTACGTGCCAATCTAAGAAACCGATATTGAAAATTTTCATTGCAACATAATTGAGCTTAATTTCACAACATCATGGCTGTTTAAAGGTGGTCGTCTTGCTGGTGCGAAACAATCGAACTGGATTTCAAGGACTAGCTGCTGTTACCCCCGGCGATCCACCGCCACATTCCGCCAGAACCTTGTCTCTGAACTGATGAAGCAGCCTCCATATGTTTCTCCAGTGCAGATTTTTGTTCCCTCAGGAGTTGGATCTCATTCTCAATGGATTGCATTGATTCTAGCATCTTTTGTAATTCAGCTATTTGTGCCTGTTGGTCAATCAGGAAAAAACTCAGAAAATGATACCTGAAATAAGATATTTTAATCAATATGATCATCAAAAGAGAGGAAAATATGCAGATGGTCATTAGTTTAATTTATGAAATCAACCTCCAATTTAAAGCATCTCGATCGTTCAGCTATTAATTGACCTTGTACTGACTGTAATTCCTGAGATAAAAAGTAAAAAATCATAGGGTTCAGAACCAAATATGAAAATAATAACATCTTTAAATGTATATTTTACCTCAAACGCCATACCTTGGACAACTCTGCATGAGTATTGTTTACTTCATCAATCTCTTGTTTAAGTTTAGAATTTTCTCCTTGAACTTCAGAAAGTGTTAGTTCTAGCTTAGCTTTCTCTTCTCTAATGGCCTCAAGTTCAATAGCACCATTTGGTTGAGAATGCTTTTCTTCTCTTCCCTTAGAGACACCATCTTCTATTATTGCAAAGTCCAACTTTTCAGTCTTGGCTAAGGCATATGCAGCAGTAACAGAAGCTGCCGCTGCCGCTGCTGCTGGTGATTGGAATATCTTGGGACGTGACGAGTCTCTTGGTTTGGGTTTCATGACAAAAACCTACAAGGACGCATAACGGCACAAAAATAAGTTACTAGAACAACCTCTCATACGAGTTCAGATAAACACAGAAAGAGATGTATTATTTACCTAAAACATACCTCACTGTTATACTTTCCGTTGTAACCACCAAAAGCAACCAGATATTTCTCTTGATCAATTGTGGCCAAACTGATACTGATCCCCTATTTCAAAAATGCAGGGGTAGTAAAATACCAAGACGATCACGTAACACAATTAATGAAACTAAAGTTACATTGCTGCATCAAGGGAAATCCCAATTAATTGAAAAAAATCAAGGGCATCACTTCGACCATTTGTTTACTTTAAAAGATCTTCTTCAAAAAATAAAATCATCTCACGCCAATAAAAGAAAGAAAACCTGATCATTAGATTATGATGACATTTATTTTACCATTTTACCTTAAAAGATCTAAGCTTCAAAAAATAAAAAATATATCACGCTAAGAACATACAAAAAGAAAACACTTTTCAAGTATACATGTAATAGTTATACATGACCACATTTTTTTCCCCTAAGAATCAAAACATTATTCGATTGGCAATAGTAGTCACTTCTTTCTATTATATTTGCTAGGGTATATACTTGACTCCACAAAATTCCATGAACGTTAACATGGTACGTTTTGCTTCTAAGATGACTTCTCTTCACAGAAGTTACATAATTATCTAATCAAAACTATCTTTTCATAAAGATAACAAGATTGTCATCAGTAACAGAGACCAAAGTTTTCAAAATGCTTCTCAAATCCTAGTTTCTCCACTAGTACGAGAAATATTAGTACTTAGTTGGAAATCATTCCAAATTCTAGGCTAGTATTTTTTTTCTGAGGGGAAACTAGTTGCACATTTCCTATTTCCTGGGAATAACAATAAGTCACATATATTAGTATTTTTTATGTTTACCTGAAAATTAATTGCATAAAACAATCACCAAGGGTGCTGCAGCGAAAAGACAAAGAAAAAGGACAAGAACAGTTGTACATTTAATCTCATGATGTTATCATCAAAATTTATACCTAGTGTTTGCAACCATAGAATAAACTTCCACATATAATATTGATAAAATTGAAAAATTAATAGGAAAGAATCTAGGCAAGAAAGTACTCTGCAATCACCTCACTAGCAAGGGGTTCTCTTTGCTTTACGCTTGTCAAAGCTAACCAAGAAAGCTTAGACATATTTAGCACAATTGTCTCTGGGCAACCTGAAAAGGAATGTCCATATATTCATAATAATCTTTAAGTAATTTAATATGTTAAAGATTATGTAGGACTTTAAGAAACTCTAAATACCATTTTTATTATCACCACCACCGACTATATACCAGTTCTCGTCAATGGTAATACCAGCATGGCCTGCCCTAGGAGTCACCAAATCACCCTGTATTTGTGGCTGGGACCACTCCATCTGTATCATACATAACATTATAATGCTTCTTATTATTTATTGCTCATCTGGGGGAAAAAATCATAAATTTAGACAAAAGTGCACTCTTACTTTTATTTACTCTTTTTCCATGCCTTATTAAGAATAGAGTAATAGCATTATCATTACACTAGTGAAGTGGAGCAATGTTGGTGAAAAGACCCAATACTATAAAAAATTAAATACTCGAATAACAAGCTGATCTTGAAGAGTTAAAATTCCAAAACTTTCTTGAATGCCTTTTTGTAGGTCTGGCTGAGACCCGTCCACTGAACCCAACCCAACCCCCACTGTATCCCTTCTATGCTAGAATATATTTTCTCAGGTCTCTTATCAGAAAAATAAATTTTACTTTGAATGGTTAAAGGGGAATAAAAAAAGTATAATTACAACCTCTGTACCATTAAAAATAAGCACCATTAGTGGAGCTCCACAGTCCTACCCAGGGCAAAATAAGAAAAAAATAGTCCATAAAAAACCTGTCGAAGGAAAGTTGTATAACAAATAAATGAGAGGAGGTGACACTCTGTAATAATTCTAGAAGAAGTCTGATGGTTTTAGTTTCTAACACATGACGAGATCAAATACTCAAGGCAGGGGTGGACAGCCAGAAGAGATTTAATGTCACTTAAGTAGATGATGACAATTGATTCTGGCAACAGATGATTACAAAATGGTTTAAAACCACCAAAAAGTTTCACGCCACCAACAAAAGGAGAATTGGCTAGATTGACCGATAATGTTAAGCAGAGGAAGCCTACACTGTGCTGGATCTGGAGCTCCAGCTTTCAATTTTTCAATAATCAAGCAAGCTCACTGACCCAGCCATTGAAGCAGTTGATGTTCCAGCCTACCATCCATGGGACTTCCAGACACGGGTGGTACAGATACGAATTTGGAAATAAACCCTAACTTCTCTAACACGGAGTTAAAATCTGTGGCTCAAGACACCTCATGTTCTTGAGTTCCAAAAGAATTAGAATCGCTCATTAAAAAGATAATAACGCAACTACAACAAACGAAGAGGTCCAATTCTTCCTAGGAGATCAATGCCCATCCAAGAATCACAAAACTTCAAGCCTTATACTGCCACAAGTAAAACACCAACCACAGCACTTCCAGACTATAGACATAACAAGACTAGTTTAGATTAACATGATTTCTCTATGAGGGCATTGCACTTTACAAGTATAATACTTCTTATGCAAGTGTTAGTATAATTGTATAAAAAATCCTAGTATCAATATTATCGTCAAATATTCTAATCTTTTTCTTTATGGTATACAAATTGACAGTTAATAGGTTTGAATAGACAGACAAGCCAAGAGAACAATGAGTCAAGTCATACCAATTACAAACAAACACTTCAATGAGGAAAATATATGCATGTCAAAAGGAAAGAGAAGAAGAAATACTCACAGTATGAAAATCCAGCACATGAAGATCACTAAAAAAGGCTGAATGAGAACAACCGCCAAAAACTAGGAGGTAGTGTTCAGCATGCATTGCAGCTGTATGATCAAATCTTGGAGCTGGCGGTGTCTGCCTGTCAAAACCAAGGAAATGATGAAGCAGTCTCCCAAAGTAGACAAATACTTGACTAAACAAGCAGAGTGAATACTTACTTTGCCTCCACCTCATCCCAGGTTAACGTCTCTAAATCAAGAACGTGGATGTCATTTAGAAGCCTCCTGCTACTGTCTTCTCCACCAAACATTATGATTTTGGAACCAAAAAGAGTTGCTGAATGTCCAGCACGAGCAATCTGAAATATTAAAACCTCCATAAGCAATATGATCAAGATCATTTTGAAGGGTGAAATATAAGCAAAATTTTTCTAAATGTTAATACAGCATAAGCATTGAAATTTAGACCACATCATTAAAAAAATTTGGTCAAATACCGGAACATTTCCAGAGGTCTCCATAACACTCCATGTGTGTGTTTCTAGATCAATGCAATGAACTGCAAGCACCACAATAAGAGAATAAGGTTCCAGAATCCAATTAAAAAACATATTGCAGCGTAGAATCACAATGCGGTTCATTGCAGCACAGCATTATGAAATATTATAAAGGGACAATATAATCACATAGACAATAACGTAGTTCATAAAGCACAAACCCAAAATTCTATCAGCTGATCCTTTCAAATTTCCACCAAGCACGACAAGTTTCTTATCCCATTTTACCTGCCGATTAAAATTAACCAAGCAGTCCATCAGGTGACTATAGACATGAATCAACATAGGAATAGTATGGGGAATGTAACAATTGTACCAATAAGCACGCCTTAGAATGCTTACCATACTATGCCCTGCAATAGGTGGAAAAGCCTCAACTAGGCTACCATTGCCTTCAGAATTCTCAACACCAGGATTTATTTTTAGTTTAAGACTGGACCATGACAAATTGCCAAGGTCCAAGACCTGTTTATAGTCGACAAACGACAATCAAGCCAATGAAGATGAACATAAACCAAAGTAGCCTACCACGTTCAATACCTGAACATCAGAGAGATACCGGCCATTACGGCTTCCACCGACAATGTAGAGTTTCTGATCAACAACTGCTGCAGCATGCTATAGTAAAGAGACGAAATCACCGAAATTAGCTTGCACAACAAGACTGCCCCGAGAATCTACAACACTTGTAAAATTATTACAAGGCAAAGAAAAACCTACGCAATCCGACGTCAAAACAGAAATTCACCTTATAACGAGTTGCCGGTCGAGAACCAGACACCGGCAATGCTACCCACTGATGATAGGCCAATCCCCAGCGCCAATTGTCGACATCCATTTCCTATCTGCAGATCATTCGAGGGCACAAAATTCTCAATTCAAAACAATTCCAATAACTAGAGTCGCTAACTTGACGCAATTGCACCACAGAACAGGAATCGGGAAGTAAAACAGGAAAAAATAGAATCAGAACAGAGTTACAATCGGAGAAGAAGAAGAAACTGAAGTACCTGAGGGTGATTGGTGGTGAATTACTGCTACCGGCGAAGATGTAAGAGTGTTATCGCCGCTGAGATTCGCAAAAACGATTGACGACAACAATGCGGAGATGGCGATGAAATGTATCAAGAACTACGCCGTCCGATCTGGTTCAGAGAAAGAGAAGGATGCGTATGCGGAGCGGACCACCGTAAAAGGTCAAAGTCGTCGTCTTTGCTTGTTCGTGTAAGAGTTTAGATCCCACCGACGTCCCGATGTGATTTAAAAAATCAAAAAATCAATTTTGACTGTTAGATTAAAGAATGGTCCATTTTTACTGCAAACTTTAAATTTCATAAAATATTTGGAGGTCGAGATTTTAATCTCCAACCTCTTCATTAAGAGTATATATATGTCTTAACGAATTCAGCTATACTCAGCAGCTCAAGTAAACTTTGTTAAATGTGGTAAACTTAAATAATTGTTGTAATTTTTATCTTCTATTAGATCTTTGTTTAAAAAAACATTGACAAATATATTTTCAGGCGTGTTTAATGAATTGTGAAACATATGTCGAGTACAAATTGATGGAACCTTAGAGAAAAATAATAAGAAAGTTTAATTTTTCTTGAAATTTGTGGTGTTTTTTTAAATAGATTTGTTCTATTATCAATCTTGTGCATTGATCATAATTAATTATATGTGGTGCTTGATTTTTTTTTTGTTTGACTTCTGTTGATTTTTCGTTAAGTTTTGAAAGATTTTTACTTATTTTTAATAAAATTAGTGAATGAATTTAGCAAAAATGGAACAAATGGAAAAAATTAAGTCATTTGTAAGTCTAAGTGGTATAAATTGAACATTATGCCAAGTTAAGTTTAGGACATAGATTGATTTTTTTTTTTAGTTCAACATCTATAGGGTGAGAGATCGAATCATTAACCTTTGAGATGATTATAAATGTCTTATCTAATATACTATGTTTTGCAATATAATTAAAAGTATAATTTTGGTCTCTACAATTTTAAAAGTTTCAATTTAGCCTTAGAGCTTGGATTGTATTTTTAAGTCTCGATGGTCAATTTAGTCTTTATATAGTTTAGTCAAATTGTATAAATTATTGACACATTTTTTTTAACTTAACAATGAGGTGATGTTTTTGATTTAGTTAACTGTGTCAATTGACTTTATTATGGTCCTAAGAGAAAAATATAAAGAAATACATGAATTTTTGGAGTTTTTAAAGGGTAATTTGAAGATGATCTATAAGATTTAATCCTATCATAAACATCAAATTGAAACTAAAAAAACAAATTGAAACTAAGTTCACAGGGAATAAATTAAAAATTGTAAGATCTTATGAACAAATTAAAGTAATGTCCAAATCACAAAAGCCAAATTTGTAATTTAACCTCTTCTATATATATTTTTTCCAAAAATAATAATTAAAAATGACTTTTAAAATTGAAATATTGCCAATTAATTATTTTTATATTAACCTGAAATTAATAATCAACTTAGATATATATATTTTTTGAAATAGATAATCAACTTAGATATTGATTAATAATAATCATAACAATTACTCATTAGTTAGCTAAGGCATTTGCTCTCAATCAAAAAATCAGAAATTCAAATCCTCCTATCCCATATATTGTTGAACTAAAAAGAAAGTTGTAGTCCATGAATTTGTATTTTATTATTATTATTATTATTATTTTTTGTTAAAAAGTACTTTTAGTCCTGAAATTTAAAAAATATTTGACTAAACATTACCTCTCAAGTGATTGTGAAGAATCATATTAAGGTGATTTTGAATTTTCCTAAAATCATTTTCAAAATAGAAGCAATAAAATATACATTTAAAAGATTTACAAGCCAAAGTCAAACAATCAAAATAGACATTTTAAAAATGTATAGTCATGCATCGCTATTTAAAAATAGAATCAATTTTGACTACGACAAAAGTGATTTTTTTTTTTTAACACACTAGAGAAAAGAAAGAAACTAAGAAAAGCAAAGATAAAGAAACAAAATCCCTTAAAACAGCTTCATTCACCCAAAATAGGTGTTCTTCAACCTAGATTTAGTTGATTTTTCGTCTTTCGGGCATGGGTAGCCAAGTTGTGGGCAGCATTGTTACAACATCTTGGTGCGAGGAACCCTTCCAAAAGGTCTCTCTGTCGATGACGTGTTTGAATTTCATCAACAATAAGTTGTACTTCATGGTCCCTTACCTCAAGAAGTCTCCAAAGAATCATCGAATTTGTTTCGGCCACAATGTGCATTGTGATAATGTCACTTAAATAGAACAATTACTTATGAAAGCTCCACGGATCCGAACAGTTTATGCACTTCTTGTTGCATGGTTTCACAGCTAGCATTTCTTATTATTTTAATTAAAACATTAGTATATAAATTACCTATTATTTATTACAAATTTTAAATTTATCAACTAAATACACTTTTTAATAAACTCATGGTTAACCAATTAGAATTCAAACTCATGCTTAACACAATTCAAACACAGATTTAATAAATTCAGACTTAACAAACTTATTTTAGGTTAAATTATACATTTAGTCTCTAAACTTTGAAGTTTGTATCTATTTAGTCCATGAACTTTCAAAATTACAAATTTAGTCCTTGGACTTTCGAATTTTTTAAAATTCACAAGTCTAATAGACACAAAATTGAAATTTTAGAGTTCCATTAGACATAAATTTCAAATTTATATCTATTAGATCAATTAATTTTTAAAATTTTCGAATTTGATAGGGACCTATTAGACATAAAATTCAAAATTCAGAGACCTATTAGACACAAAATTGGAAGTATAGGGACCTATTAGAAACTTTTGAAAGTTTAAGAACCAAATAGACACAAACCTCAAAGTTCAGGGACTAAACTTGTAATTGAACCCTTATTTTATGTACCATTCAAATATAAACTTAACAAACTCAAGCTTAATACATTCAGACTTAACAAAATCTCAAACCTGCAAACCAAACGACTCCTAAAAATTTAGTAACTAAACATGTAATTTAACCTAAACTTGAACTATCACATGAGTTTTTCCGTAGAAATTGCCCAAAATAAAAAGTGGCCTTGCATCTTCAACCTATTCCTATTCCATTACAATGTAAAAACATTCCACTGACTTTTTAACGTAACCTTTCTCAATACTTTCAACTTGGAACTTTCCTATATTTTTTTTACCTTTAAAAAATTAGCAAAAACAAAATTCCATCAAAGTTTGTCTAGTTAGCCAAACAAAAAGTAGAAATAGAGCTGACAAACCACATATGGAGCAAAAAAAATGACATAGAAACAATAGAAATGTAATGAAGTCATAAAATAGTTTAGTAGGAAATTACCCAATTTATAGCCCCCAACAAAAAGAGAGATTTCATAGATATATAATAAATTACCTAATTTATAGCCCTCAACAAAATATTCTCAAGTGCTTGACACATTTATTGTGTTTAACAATGTTTAGCACAACGAATGTCAGATTCATATTCAATTTGTTCCAACAAGTATTTGACACGTCTATTATGTTTAACAAGTGTCTAACATGTATTAGACACAAATATCTTGTCCAAATTGAAGTGTCCATGCTTGTTCGAAGAGATCAATCTCCAATTAAAAAGAATGTAACAAGAAAATTGACAGAGAAAAAAGAGAGACTTACAAAATCATATATTCAAAGGCAAAACAAAAGGCATAAAAATCCCAATGGTTACATCTCTGCTACAAATTTCATAACATTTATACCATTGAAAGAATGTATAACAGTGATTGAATTGAACAAGGATCCAAGTTATTGATCACTCTCCAATCAACGACAATATTTCTTCTGCATCATCTCAAGAAATCTTTGTGCATCAAATTGTAGTAGTCCACAACTCCGTGGGCTTCATTTAAACCATAGGTACTTCCTATATGGTTGTCCAAACAAGGAATCCCAAATCAAGCAACCAAACTGACGACTCCACAGTAAGTAAAAAGAGGACCTGATGACTTTGGAATTCACCAAAAAAAAAAAAAAAAAAAAAAAGATGACAAAAACAACTTCCAACTTCAAAGGAGAGGATAGAAATTTAACCATACACTCACATACAAAATTATGGAAAAGGAAATAGAAAAATGATATCCCGTGTTTTCCACTTTTCAAATTCAAATCTTCAAAAATTGAAAGCACATATTCTTAAAATGATTTTTTTTCTTTTTTCTTTTAGTATTTCTTTCAATAGGCGATTCCATTAAAGTTAGATGCAGAAGCTAGTGGTGTTTGTCTGTCGGTCGGAGTTGGTTTTGGGCAAAAACAGCCCTTGAAAACCGACTGGTCGGTTTCCTCTAAATGGAAACCGACGTTTTCTTCTACTGCTGCAGAAACTGACCAACGGTCGATTGGTTTCGTCAGTTTTTAAGGAAAAGAGGAGGAGGACGTGGTGTGGTTGAGGCAGCGGCGGCGAAGAGAGAAGAAGAAGAAGCAGGGTTCAGCCGTTGGCATTGGGGAGGTTTGGGGCGGGGACAAAGAGAAAAGAAGAAGAAGCAGCTCGAGGAGGTTTGAGGCGATGATGAAGAGAGAAGAAGAAGAAGTTGTGTCGGCGTCACTCGTCGATGAGGTAGTAGTGGCAAAGTGAGAAGAAGAAGAACTGAAGAAGCTGTGGATGGAGAGACCCAGACGTGAGTCTGAGACAAAGAGAGTGAGATCTAAAAATTTGAAGCCTCTGCCCCTTAACCCTAAAATAAATGTGTGTACTGTGTGGTGGAGTGGTTGTCTGTAGACTCACAGACTGTAGTTGATATTATTTAAAAAAATAATAATAACACTTATATATTTTCTGTCGGTCAGTCGGGTTTTTCATAACCTAGACCGCCGACCGACCGATCGCTAATTTTAAATTCTAAAAAATCAACTCCGATTGAACGTATAGGAAAACCGACCGACCGACGTCGGTTGGGTCGGTTTTCGGTCCCTTAGTGAACACCCCTAGCAGAAGCTATTCAATCACGAATAATTAGTAGTTTTTGCTAAAGCTGGGTGGAAAAAAGCAAACCTGTTTGCATGATCCTTGTAACAATTTGACATTTTTTAGGAATGGTTTAAAGTTTAATCTTGAAAAGATTGGTAAGAAGATAGCAGAATACACATAAATTGCAGCATATCATTGCATTGTTAATACCTTGTAGACATAAAAATTCAAGTGGGCAATGGGAAAGAAAGAAAATGATTTTGGGTTGCAATTTCCCACTTAGTCGTACCTTTTTGACATGCCTATATGTGTTGTCTTTCCTCCACATCAACTTCTAGAGCCATCTTAGTGCTTGCTACCTCTCAATCTGTCAATGCATCATTTCTAGAGGGAAAAGAATTAAACAATATCCTCAAATTAATGGCCATTTATATAAGTACTTTTTAGTCTTTACCCAAAAAAAACTTTGATTATTGATATTTACAAAAACCCAATAAAAATAAAATAAGTGTTTAGTAACAAATCACTTTAATATCTGGTTCTCTATTTTCAAAAATGTTTCCTCATCAAGTAATTGGCAAAAAGCATTCTACTAAGTCATTTCTTTACAAACAACTTAAACACTTTATATTACACCTAAATGAGATACTTTTGAGTAAAGTTTTTAAAGAAAAATGGGGAGTGTCTCTTAACCATGATAAAAGTAATTTTTTTGTACGTGTCAAAAACATTCACAAAGTCAAAAAAAAAAAAAAAAAAAACTCTGAAACATAACATCATAATAAATTTGAAAAGAAGTTTAATTAGTATAAAGTATTTTTTACCATTCTATAAATACTCAAAGACATTAATGGTTAACAAGAATAGTGTTTTTAAAGGCTTAAAGGCGCACTAAGACGCAATGGCCCTTTGGGGCTTAGGCGCAAGGTGCAAAAAAAGGTGCGGGCTTTTTTTTTTTTCCTTTGTAAGGAGCACTATATATATAAAAAAAAAACAAAATATATATGTATATATACATGTAGCAATACTTTGAATTTGTTATCTGGCGCTCCGAATAACCAAGTACGGGAGTCTCGATGCCCAATCAGCTAGTTGGGGTCCAAGGGTGAAGTGCCCTGGTGGGGTTCGGGGGCAACTAAGTTATATGGAGATTAGTTTAGACTTGAAAAATTAGTTATCTCGTAATTTTGGGCTTTTTGGACCTATTCTGTATGATGGTTTAAGGGAGTGCCATATATAAGCCTCCTAAACTCTTATATGAGGCATCTCTAATAAAAAATAAGTAAGAATCTAAACAATACAACATAAGCCCTTGTGTTTTGAGTGTTTACAATTATTATTTTTTTAAATAATAACTAACCTAAATGCAAATTTGGACTTAAAAAATAAAAATAAAAAATGAAATTCAATAAGCCCTAGAGGCGCTGGAGCACGCGCCTCACGGACTTCATGGAAGGTGCGCGCTTAGGTCGTGCCTTCTTATGCCTTACACCTAGACGCGCCTTTTAAAACACTGGTTATCAATCAAAGAAATCAAGTTTTTGAAATTAATAATTTAATATACATCTTAATCATAAGAAACCCACCAAACCACTATCTATCCTTGTTGATAAGCCTGATCAACATCATTTTAATCAACAAGTCAATCAAGTTTAAACTTAAACATGAGAATTAGAATTTTCACACCAAAAGTCAAAAGGATTAGAGAGTGAGTGGGCATGGTAAGTAAGAATATGATTGCTACCTAGCTATGATTAAAGGCAGAGAGCATGCAAGCAAGTTAGCCTAGCTTGGAAGGTCACCACTATGATGTCATTTGTCACACAAGCTTGAATTTGAAGAAAGACAAATTTGAGTGGGATTTTGACAGGGTAGGTGAGTCAATGGGATTTTGTGGCCTAGGAAGCAGAGGCCAGAAGAGAAACCAAGCTGTGCATTACAAGTGGCAATATCAGAAGGTTCAATTTTCTCTCCTACATTTTAAAAATATATCATCAAACCATTTAAAGCATTATCAAGACAAAATGACATTGCATTCATCAAAAGATGCACCAAATTGTCAAGCTATTGGGTTTAGGGATGACATCTAAAAACATTCATAAGGTATAAGTGTGTGTATCAATTAAAAAAAAGAAAGAAATAAAAAAAAAAAATTAAAGGAGCAGGAGTTTTTGGAAGAAGGTGTTGGTTTATCACTCAGTTTTAGATTTTAGGTTAAAATATTATTTTTGGTCCTGTACTTTAGACTTTGTTCCATTTTGGTATCTGTACTTTCAATGTCTAATCTTAGTCCATGTACTCTCAATAAAGCTTAAAATTGGTCTCTACTATTAATTTATTGTATAAATTTGAAAGTATATATGTTCACATTGTGTTTTTTCTTATATTAAAATTATTATTATTATTTAACCAATTTTGATAAAAATTAACTTCAAATTTATCATAGGGACCAATTTTAAGCTTTATTGAAAGTACATGGAATAAAATTGGACATTTGAAAGTGCAAGACCAAAATGGAACAAAACCCAAAGTAGAGAGACCAAAATGATATTTTAACCTAAATTTTAATATCTTCTTCTTTTTAGGTACTATGATTGATTAAGTTTGAATTGCTCAATGCTATGGCTCCAAGAGTATAAAGAAAGAAATGGCGAAAGAAAGGCAAGGAAAATGAGAACTTGTCAAATTGTCATGATAATTCTTATGTTTGTGTTTGGTGGTTTCAATTTGGTTCCTATAATTTTAAAAGTTTCAATTTAATCCCTATGATTTGGTTAAATCTTCCCAAATGTTCTTGTCATTACCAAAGCTTAACCTTTTTTTTACATGTAACACATTTTTTAGACATATCAAAGAGAGACAATGAAGTGGCATCTAAAGAAAATGTATCACGTATAAGAAAATTGTTAACATGTAGTAACAGTATCAATATTTTGAGAGATTTAATTAAATCATGAGATTATTAACATTTAGTAAATAAAAAGAAGCATTCCATTAGCATTGCAGAGAACATTTAGTAACAATAAACATGCTTTTAGATATTTGCCTAAATTATAAATTAGTAAATAAAAAAGAAGCTTTAAACTAGAATTTAATAGTAATAACAATGATATTTTGAGAGGTAAAAAAAAACAATAACATTTTAAGAAATTTACTAAATTATATGAACTAAATAGAAATTCTTAAAACTATAAGTCAAAATTATAAAAACAACATACTACGTTTTAAATGATAATTATTTTTTCTTTAAAAAATAATTTTATTGATAAATGAAAAGAGCCTCATTTCAAAGGAGTTAGCAAAATTTATAAAATAAAACCCTCTTAATGGAAGAAGACAACTATGCAGCATCTTGCAATATAATCACAGAATCCAAATATGAAACGTAAAGAAAAAGTATGATCTCTAATCTTATTGGTCCCCTTCCCAATGTGTCTTTTTAAGGTTCTCCTAAAGTCAAAAGTGGGAGTATCATGATTATGTAATTTATTCATTTTATTTTTATATAATAAGATATTCATAAGTCAATAGCGGTGCGATTATCCACCTACCACCATCCTTTATGCAATGCCATTGCATGAAATCAAGTGTCTTCATTAAGAAAAATACAGAGTTTATATTGCATAATGTTGCTTCTAAACATGTTTATGTTTGGTTCACATATGTGTTGGCTCTCTAATATTGGAAAGTTAGAGAATATATTTGATGTATGAATTTTCTTTGTCTGAGATTACAAATTTTCTAATCACATAACTTACACAGATTTATTATTTGAAACTCTGCCTTCAAACTATACAATTAGTATATATTTTTTTTGGGGGTAAGAAATCGAACTCTCATTGAACAAATGAAAGAATATAAGAGCATAAAAAAAAAACAAATCCAAAAGAAAAAACGGAGGCCCAAAACTAAGTCTAACTACAAAAAAAGTGTTGCAATCCAACAAGACAAGACCAAGACCATAATTACAAAAAGGTCGAGTGACGACGCCCACAAAGAAACATTAAACTTGACAAGCTCCCAGACCTAACTATACACTTAGTTTTTAAAATCACAGAGACTAACCATATATGAGCTACATGAATCTAGGCTTTCGAAATTGATTATTTCACACAATTCAAACATAAATAATACGAATTCAGTGCTTTTAATAAACTAAAATATTTTCCAACATAAATATAGTTCAACTAGCATAAAGTATGAACACCAAGAGATCAAAGGTTCGAATCCTCCGCTCTTCATATTGTTAAGAAATAAATAAATAAATAAACTCAGGCATTTTAAACTAGGAACCATAGCACTTTGTATTGTTATATTGCAGACACAAACCAGTTCTACTTTCATAATTATGCATTAATTAATAATCTATATGCACATTCTTGCCCACTAAAACTGTCACTAGCAACAGCACCACCGTCAACCGGCGACCCCACCACCAAAAACAAGAAACCATCAACTATCTTCTAACATATGCACATTTTTCAATCATGATCACAGTGTGAAATCTAATAAGAATGGCGATAAAGATTTCAGAAACTTACCTTTTAGAATCCCTATATAAAGGGAAGAACCCCTTCAAAATCTCCTCATCGAATCACCATTTGAGTTGTTTATGATATAGAGAGTGAATATCCTTCCATTTCACAGAAGTACATTCTCAATCAAAGCCCTCTGGTTTCAGATTTGAAAAGGTCCGAAAATGGCGTGGAGCAAAGCGATTGGGGCTACATTGTTGGCTCTGTTCCTCGTGGACCTCGCCTTCGCCGCCCGATCCCCGAGGAGAGGGTTCGGAGAAGGAGGAGGCGGGGGAGGCGGTGGAGGAAGCGGAGGAGGAGGAGGACTATTTCCAGGTTCGGGTTATGGCTCCGGTTTTGGATCGGGCGGAGGCGAAGGATACGGTGAGGGAGAAGGCGATGGAGCGTTCGGCAAAGGCGGCGGTGGAGGAAGTGGAGGTGGAGGTGGGGGCGGAACAGGGTCCGGATCCGGATTCGGGTCAGGATTCGGATCTGGAAGCGGCTCAGGGTTTGGAAGAGGCGGCGGAGGGGGCGGTGGCGGAGGCAAAGGAGGAGGCGGCGGCGGAGGCTCCGGAGGCGGAAATGGATCAGGCTACGGCTCGGGATACGGCAGTGGAGGCGGATATGGAAGTGGGAGCGGCAGAGGAGGCGGTGGAGGAGGTGGCGGTGGCGGCGGCGGCGGAGGTTCCTCCGAGAGTGGCTCAGGGTTTGGTTCAGGATACGGATCGGGCTACGGATCCGGACGCGGAGGATGGGATGAAATTTCGCCATGAAAAACAAATCTCCTATATAAGTAAGCGCTTTGTTGAGTTACTTATTACAGTAGTTTGTTGCATTTGGCGTCCGATTGAAGAAGAAATAGGAATAAAGGCGACGGCGCCATTGACGGCTTCCATTGGAGGCTGCGAGTGGTGAGTCTGCATAGAAAATAATAGAATCAATAGATATATGTGTAGTTGCATCGTCACTTATGCATGCATATTTACATGTTAAATATCACGTCACGTTGTGCTATAGTTTTCTAAAGTTAATGTCATGTTGTAACCATATTATATTTCGAGCTATATTATTGTTTGCATTTGACTTCTATTTAGTTTTTAAGTTTCTAAAATAATTTAATATGGTTATTATGCTTTATTTCAATCCACTATAACATTGTAGACGTGAACATAGTTCAACTAGTTAATATTACGAGTTGCGACATATATCAAAAAGTCATAAATTCAAATATTTATCTTCGTATGTTGTTGGAGTGCTCAACAAATAAAAACAAATAAACACTATAATATTTCTATTGTTAAGGAGTTAAATTGACTAACTATATATTATATAAATGTATTACAAATGATCTTTTTGGAGAGGAGATATTAACTTATTTGTTCCTCTATTCTTTGTTTAATTATTCTAAATATAATACGATTAACAAATTTACTTGTTTCCACGTCTAAATAAAAACGAGTCATGCAATAAAACTATTTATATCTTGTAGCAATATAACATTTCGAGAGATCTATCCAAATCTTATGACTAACTAAATTAAAACTTTTAAATCATTCTAAATTGAAATCAACCCTATCAACTTGAGCATAACTTAATAATTATAAAATTGTTACTTCCTTTTTTAGTTAAACAATTATTATATGATGGTTGGATTGAACCAACTTCAACTTTATAGAAGGTAATAAATCTTTTTGAGATTTGTTTGGTTGTAAGTTCAATTTCCAACTTATATTTGTGACTAGTGTTCCAAACCAAATGATTCAAATGATAATTTAATATGCTATTTTATCACCAATACAAGCATAGTTGGACAACTAAAGCATATATGTCTCGTTTAAACAGTAAAAAAGTTTGAATTCCTCTACTTTACATGTGATATAATATTCTAATAAAAAGTATTCATCAAAAACATCGTTGGACAGAAAATAAATCGGTTTAAACCAATATTAATAAATACTATAAAAATGATTTTCTTTCTTCTTTCTTCTTCTTATTTATTTATTTATTCGTCATTATTATGATTTTTGTTGTTGTTTGGATTGTTAAATTATATATTTTTAATATGCTTGTGTACCTAATTTCAAGCATTTATTTTGACTTAAAAATACTAAATGCATATACCGTTGGTGAGAAAGGATAAAAACAATCCAAATACTTGCATAATTTTTAGTTTAACCTAAATTGTTCTATGGAAAAATATTTTTTTAGTTTTTGAATTTTGAAAAATAGTACGTTTGGTCCCTAAATTTTCTAAATGTACTTTTTTAGTCCATAAATTTTGAAAAATGAGTTTAAAAGGTCCTGCTAGTATTTTTCTATTATTTTTAATATTGAAATGACATTTTATTTTATTTAAAAAAAAAAACATTTTCTCTCACCTCCCTCTCCTTCCTGCACCGTCGTTCCTTCTTCTCCCTTTCTTCTCTCTTCGAAAACATATTCTTCTTCCTCCCTCCTCCTTCCACCCTCCTTCCCTTCACTCCCTCCACCGATTGGCCGTCAACCATCACCACCACAACTCTATTTTGGTTCAGCCATGAATTATTAGGAGAGTAATTCCTATAATGGAACCCAATCAAATCCACAGGTAGCTTTGTTTTGGTTCAGTAGCTCTGTCCTCGCCCCCAACCAAACCCACAGGCAGCGAAATCAGCGAACTCGCACGCTGTAATGGAACCCAATCGGCTTTGGCTGCATTGTGATAGCCGAGAGCGCAATGAGCCGTGAAGTTCCCTCCTTATAACCTCTGCCAAGCTCACCACTGAGCTTCAACCTATCCTAAAAACAAGCTCCCATGGCTCTTGTTCACCAACACCACCTCCCCAACTCATTTCATTTCATTCGCAAGCCCACTCTAAACCAATACACTCCCAATTCTCACTTAGTTTTTTCAATTTAACACCAAAAGCTTGTCTGCTTATGTGCTACATCCCCAAATCCCAGCACTCAGCCTCTAATTTTCCTCCTTTTTCTTGAACAAAAAGAAGTTAAAGGAGCTCAAGAAGGAAACACGACGGAAGATTGGGATGACCCATTATTCTGATTCTTCAAAATAGAGCTGAAACCCCCCGTTCTTCCGGTGGTGATGGTTGACGGCCGATCGATGGAGGGAGTGAAGGGAAGGAGGGTGGAGGGTGGAGGGAGGAGGGAGGAAGAAGAAGATGTTTTTGGAGAGGGGAGAAACAGAGAAGAAGGGAACGATGGTGCAGAGAGGAGAGAGAAAATGTGTTTTTTTTTTTTTTTAAAAGTCATTTCAATATTAAAAATAATAGAAAAATACTAGCAGGACCTTTTAAACTCATTTTTCAAAATTTAGGGATTAAAAATATACATTTAGTCCTCAAAATTTAAGGACCAAAAAGGTATTTTTCCCATTGTTCTATAAAATAGGGACAATATAATCTATGTTTTGTTTCAAAATGCCACCATCACAAAATTCAAACCTGGGGTTTGAGTTTAAAACTTCTTTAAAAAGTATTGTTTTAACTGCTCAACTATGTTTATAGTTTCTCTCGCACGTTTCAATCAAAGTAATATCTTAAACCTGAATATAAATTTGAAGATCTAAATCTTAACATCATTTCATCTTTATAATCTTACTTACTACACTTATAAATAATGTATTTCTTTTAATTAATTTCATTATTTTTTAGATATCTCTAGACCAAAAATGTTCAAAACAAAAAAATGGATTTGTTTTTTAAAAAATAAAATTGAAAATAATAGAGAGGAAATTGAAATTAAATTTAAAAGTAAAAAAATGGAAAAAAATTATTCTACTACCCTCTTTAACTAGGTTTAAAATGTCGATGTCGACAGAAATGTCGAAGTCTCAATTTTATGAAAATATCAATAAAATATCGATGTCGATGAATATTTCTGAAAAAAATTTAAAAACAAAAAATTCAAAAAAAAAATCAAATTAATAAACAAACATTTTACACTTTTTAAATAAGTTAAAATACTTGTTACAATATTATATTCACATTAAGTTACATTTTTTTGCTATATTTTTTAATATTTCATCAATTTTGTATGATATAGTGGAAATGTCGATTCTCCCCTTATGTCGATGTCGAATTCATGAATATGTGAAAATATTGATGGAAATGTCGACTGAAATTTAATACCATGCTCTTTAAAGTCTTTTTTTTTCCTAATGGTTTATTCTAATTTTAAACTTTTTCTTTAAACAATATTTTTTAGTTCATTAATATGTAGGAGGATTTGAAACTCTAACTTTTTAGTTGATGATATAATACCTTAATTAGTTGAGTTATGCTCAAATTCGTAAAAGAATTTTAGAATTTCGTAATATTATGCTATCTAATATTGGTAAACATGTATAACTTTAATACATGGCTTTCTTAATCTTCACTTACTTTTTTTACATATTTGAAAACAAACATATATATGTTAAAAAATTAACAAAATAATGTGAATGACCAAAACAATAATTTTTTTTTAAAGTTTAAGAAAATGTCTAGAACCAAAATAAAATAAACACAAAAACTTAAAACTCTTAGGAGTCATTTAGTTCGAATTGTTAAAGGCCTAGTTTGTTAAGTCTATATATGTATGGATAGTACATAAAATAGGTTTGTTAAGTTTGAATTTGTTAAGCATGTGTTTGAATTCTATTTATTTTTTTTAATTCAACTACATTTGAAGGTGGGGGGATTGGATTCGAACCCATGACCTATTGGTCATAAACACATACTTTATGTCAGTTGAGCTATGCTCTTGTTGGAGAATTCTAATTTGTTAAACATAAGTTTATTAAAGGTGTATTTGGTTGGTAAATTTGAAATTTGTAATAAATAATAGGTCATTTATATATTATTTATTTAATTAAAGTAATAAAAACTATACATTAACGTATATTTAAAATGTAACTCTTATTATGAAATTAGAGAGTATTATTTTAATAATAAATAAAATATTTTTAATATATTTGTCCACTTAATTTTTTTCCAATAATTATTTTATAGAATAAATATATGACTTGTAACGACCCGAATTCCTACGACTCTCTAAATGCGGAAGCACGACCTAGTTACCCCGCTCATGCCCGAAATTTCGGCATCATGACGGCGTAACTAAGAGAAAACCAAAATTTACAACGACCTGGAAAGAGATATGAGCACTTCTATAATTCAGGAAATAGACTCAGCACCCTCCAAACTACGATACATAGTGCTGAGCTCAACGAACAGACAGTCAAACCTAAGAACTTCTATCTAAATACACGAAAGCAAAGAATATTTAGGATTTACAACCAAACGCACATCAAGGAATAAAGAAACAAACTAAAAGCTAAACAGGGAAAAGAATTTTGGTGGAGTCTCCATAGTCTCGTCAAGTCGTCTCCTCCATCACCTGCCTCCTCAATATGCATCAACTGCAAAACAAACAAAGTAGCAAGGATGAGTATAAACATACTCAGTAAGTAGCACACTTAAGGGTCCAATGTTTAATGAAACCATACCAAGCTCTTACTCACACGCGTGCTTAGATTCCAAATACTTCCTTCAATTATTTTAAGAGTCCATTTAACCTTACACAACATTCACTACTACCTGACCCTAACTTCGTGTCATACCTACGAGTCCTGTAACCTAGAACCCAAACCTGTGAAGGTCTATAACCCTCACACCCATCTCAAAAGATAAATCACCCCTAAGCTAGCACACAGACGTCAGGGAATGCATTCCCTACGCTCAACATAATGGGGAATCACCCCTAAGCTAGCACACAGGCGCTAGGGAACGCATTCCCTACGCTCAACATACTGGGGAATCATCTCTCAGCTAGCACACGACAATAGGAAACGCATCTCTATGCTCAACACAGTGGGGAATCACCCCTAAGCTAGCTCATCGACAATAAGGAACGCATTCCTTATGCTGATCACATCATGATAGCCACACAGACAACCATGGAACATATCCCCTCAGCTAGCATACAGGCAATAGGGAAACGCATCCCCTATGCTCAACACAGTGGGGAATCACCCTTAAGCTAGCTCACAGGCACTAGGGAAACGCATTCCCTATGCTCATCACATCACATACGTACTAGGCTTACAAACTCGCACGAAAGAACAGAGTTAGGGTAAGTAGCACCAAACTAACGGGCCTTTGCACTTTCTCAACTCATTCAAGACCTCTTGGGTCATCCACCATACCAAAATCATTCACCATTTCAAACCATATTCACAACCTGAACCGAAGTTCAAAAACGCATACAAAGGGAATCATCCCCTAATCCGCATAAGCAAAGAGGGAAAGACGACCCTCTAGCCCTTCTATACAATTTTAATACCTTACGCCTCATATTTATAAGTATATTACTCAGGCCCACATCTCAACAAACGACAACAATCATCTCCTCGTGACCTCTCACCGTAGATCACAAGCACGCGTCTCAAGTATGAACTTTATTCTAGTTCGAAATTAGTCCTAAACAGGAACTTCACATAGCCATAGCCCATACATGTCCTAGCGGCATATAGCCCTCCAATCACTAATCTAAAAGTTCAGTTCTCTAAGCACGCTACAAATCAGGACAACTGAAAACCTTCCACACACATTCGGACATATCTGAAACATCTTAAATCTGTTTAGTCATCTGCTCATTATAAACACACGAAGCACTAACCATAACTCTGCCCACTGAAAACCCTTAAGGTGTTTCAAATTAGTCTCCAATCCAAATCAACCACCCCAACACCCTGCGCTCAGTTAGCTCAACCATAACTCGAGAAAAACTAAACTTCATCCAACCACTTAAGTGTTTCCAAGCATTTCGAGTAAATCAAAAACCCATGCGTAAGCACTTTTAGGGGACTACATTAAGATCATGAACTTTGCAGGCTAATCACAATCACCATTCTTGAATCTCGAGTATAAGCTAATTTAAGGTTCTGTACACTGGCCAAAATGATCAATCTTTAGTTTACAATCTTAATTCCTTTAACTAGAACAACTACACATTTAGGTCACCTTAAACTCATCACAATAATTCATATTAATTTAACCAATCACTCCATCTTCCATATACTCATATTTACGCAAGAATGACTATTCACAAATCTCCACAATCATGTCCAAACTCTTCCAATTACAACCTTGGACAAATTCATAAAGTATTTCATACGCTAACATAATGAACTCGAACTTTAAGCCTCTAATTCCTTTATAACCACCACTTAGGCCGTTTTAGCTCAAGGCTACTTCTAGACATATCTACTAACCATTTCATACTTCTTAAACATAGTTTTCAAGCATGCTTTCACAATTATCACACTATCAAACTTACATTTCAATCAAAAAGGAATTTGAAGGGCTTAAATCCAAATGACCACTTACCCTTTTACTCCAAGATTCAAGGTTGCCCATAAATCGAGTACGTGAGCTTGCTGAAATCGATGTCAAAGGGGTCTGAACTCGACAATCCAGCCTCCTAACATAATGGGTAACCTTGAATAAGATCTCACACATTATGGGTAAATTATTAAACACTAAAACAGTCCCTAAATTCCACAAAAGGCTCTTAAAACTCTTCGAAAAAGTCCTAAATCATGGCTATCTAAAAGCCAACTCACGCTTAACCTTAATTGAGTTGAAAGATTCGATACCCACATAAAAATTACCTCCAACCAATGCTGGACAGCAGTGTAAAGATTTCAATTTCGTCCAAATCGTCCTTCAATCGGAATGGGTAATCTATATTGAATCCAAAATACTGTGGGTTAGTTCCAAAATCACTAAATCAATCATTCAATTCAATCCTAAACCCATAAATCATTTCGAATTGTCGTTAAACCGCTTACCTAATTCGAATCGAATCCAAACGAGCCTATACAACACCGAGCTTGCACGAAATTTGACCAAAAACAGGCACCCCTTGCTATCTGTGCAAACCGAGAGGAAGAGAGAGAAAAATCGGCGGCAAACGTGAGTCGGATACGAGCTGCACCGGTGCTCAGGAGTGCGTGGCGGCGACGGCCTGAAGCGACTCCACCGGCGATCGTAACAGATGTGCAGCGGCTGGGCGGCGAGGGACCACGCGAGCTGCAGTTCGGCGGCGTGTGACTGTCGACAAGAGGGAGAGATCGAAAATAGGGAGAGAGCACGGAGGAGAGAGAGAAGAAGACCGACAAGAGGGAGAGAGACGAAGGTGGCCGACGGCGCGAGCAGACGACAACGAGTCGGGCGTTCGTGGAGGCGGAGCTGGGCGATGTTCTGCACGGCTGCCGGCGGCACGAGGAAGACGAAGATGAAGAAGAAATTGCAGCGGTGGGCGGAAGCCCGGCGGTTCGCGTATTATGCAGTTCAATGAGAGAGAGAGAGAGAGTTCGGTGAGGGAGAGAGGGAGGAAGAAGAAGAGAAAAAAGAAAAAAATAAATAAAATAAATAAATAATAATAAAAAAAAATAATAAAAAATACAGTGGATAAGGATGGGCTTTTTCTTTTTCTTTTTATTTATTTTTTTATTTTTTTTCTCTTTTATTTATTTTATTTTTTTTTAAAACAACTTTCCAATTTCCAAAAATGCCCCTTGACCAATCATTGCTTTCCAAATTTGCCCTTTTTAAACCATGAAATTTCAAATTAACCACAAAATCAATATACTTATTTAAGAAATTAATTCAACTTGATTTCCAAAATTTCAAAATTAATGCTTCTAAATAAATCGGTCGTTACATGACTGTTCGTGGAAATATTTTTGGACTATTTACCAAAGTGTGAACAAATATAAAAAAATTCTTTTATGCAAATATATCCAACATAAAATTAACCATAAATAAAATGTTATCAATCGTTTATTTAATTATTCATAACTTGCCATGCAAACTAAATTTATTTACTACTTATCGTTAAAATTACTATTGAGCTTAACTTTCTATACTTAACTAATACATAAGGTTATAAAGTTAAAATATTTTAAATAATATTATTTTAAAAGCTATTAATGATAAACTAACCAAACTGGTTTAATTAATTAATTTTATAAATATTATGTCTTTAATTAACTATGATAACATAGTTTTTACATCTTCACAATAAAAGAAGTTTGGAAAATTTGTGAACGTAGAGAAATGGACGTATTAAATCTAGGTTTGTATAACGTGCGTGATTTGAAATTTATAATAAAATAATTTTTATATAATTTACATGTTAATAAAAATTTTAAACATACTAAAAAATTTCTTATAAATTTGTAACTATTATTTTATAAATGAATGATTTGTTTTTAATACTATTGTTAATCTGAACATTTTTTGAATAATTATTTTGTAAAACAAATATTTAGTTAGTTTTGTATTTATTTTTTCTAATATTTGTCAATGTGAAAACAAAACACAAAGAAATTCATTCTTATAAATTTATCATTATAATTGCTCTAAAACATGAAGTTTATGACAAAGTCGACATGACAGTTTATGAATTAATTATTACTATTTGAGATTTTAACTAAATTTATTTACATATTTATTATAAAACTATAATTAATTAATTATTTTTATTTAACTAATATATTTTTATTAAAAATTTAATGTTTTTTAGAAGAATGACTAAAGATAAAATATGCATTGTAGCAAACTTGAGGAGTATGAATAAAGTGTTGTAGCAAACTTAGTGAGTAAAGTAAAGTACTGTAGCAAATTTGGAGGTAGAATATTATATATTGTGGCAAATATGAATTTACAAAACAGCTTGAGTTTGGTTAAGCTAACTCATACTCGCCACTTCTCAAACAGTAAACCAAAAAACCCAAGGATAAGAAAAAAAAAACTTAGAAGCCAAAATTGATATAGAGAATTGTGAGATTAAAATAGAATTTAAGTTAAATTATACAAAATATCCTTGAACTTTATGATAGATTTCAATTATGTCCCTAAACTTTAAAAAGTTTCACTTTTACTTTCCAAATTTGAAATTTGTTCAAAAAAATATTGTTGGAGAGTTTTTTGTTTTGGAACAATTTCAAAGTTCAAGACTATTTTTTAGAACAAATTTCAAAGTTTAAGGGTAAAAATGAAAATTTTCAAAGTCTAATGACATAATTGAAAAAATTTTGTATAATTTAACTTATAATTTAAAATTTAAAAAAAATAATAAATAATAAGGAGTTTTTTAATATTGTACTTTTTATAACTTATTATTAAAATATATTAATTTTGAAAGTATTTATTTCAATACTGTTGTTTTAAATTGTTGGATAAAATAGGTGTTTTAAGAGACTACCTCTGCCACGTGGCAATATTTTAGAAGCCTTAAAATTACGATCTCTGCCACGTGGCATTTTGGTCTTCTCTTAAGATTAAGATATTTAAATAAATAGTTTCAAAATTAATATTTTTTAATAATAAGTTTTAAAAAAATGCAATCCGTGAAAATCGCTGTGCCATTTTACCATTGTCTTATCCATCTCTCACTGCCCCTCTTGCTTCTTACTTCCTCACCGAAAGCCTCAAAAATCAATATCCATTCCAATTCCTCTCTGCAAAATCTTCAAACGCTTTAATGGCGTTGAGTTCTTGCTCTCCGACCTCCATTTCACTACCCTGCAAAAGCCCTAGAACTTCTTTTCCTCTCGCCCGCAGACCATTCATTATCACTTCCTCTGCTGACGATTCTACGAGGCCTTCGCTTCGAATCTCCACAAATTCGAATCCAAAAGCGCGCTTCGTTGCCCGGAGGAGCGAGTCCGTCACGGTCCGGCAGCTGGCGCGGCCTCTAAGTAATGTTAGAAGCGTTTTGGATTTTGAGATGAACTTTTGATTCCTTGTAATGTGTTTTGGCTTTTGATTTTGAGGAATTTTGTGTTTGGTTGATGCAGATGAATATATGAGTTTGCCGGCGAGTCAGTACTCGGTGTTGGATGCGGAGAGGATTGAGCGAGTTGATGATAGCACTTTTAGGTGCTATGTTTATAGATTTAAGTTCTTTGCTTTTGAGGTTTGCCCTGTTTTGATTGTTCGAGTTGAAGTGCAGCCTAATGGGTGTTGCATCAAGCTGCTGTCGTGTAAGGTCTGAATTCATTTGCGCTTCTGTTCCCTCTGTTTCGTTTTGTGGAATGTTGAATGTTTATGTCATCGTTCAGTTCTTGTTTGTTTTGATATGTTCTTTTTAATGACGAACAGCTTGAGGGCTCGCCAATCGTGGTTGCACAGAATGATAAATTCGACGGTGAGAATCTAAATTATGCATAACTATTGTGTAGAAACATTGAACAGTGTTTGCTGCCTTAAATTTTGCAACGGTTTCTTTTTATTGTAAAATATGGATGAGGTGAATGAAACGAAAATGTGAAAGAAGTTGTGCTTATGGTTCATTTCTCTTAGTCTTTGCTCACTTTCCCTACGACATAACGTATTATAATCAGCAATTCAATTTCAATAGAGAATTGGCAGTCATTTGCTCAGATATGTTGTAATTTGTAAGAAGATTTGTTGTCATTTATTGGTTTACTCTTACATGGAAAATAAGTGCTAGAATAAGAGATTACTAGATTTTTTTTTCATGATGTCCATGAGTGTCTAGGCTAGTTTGCGTGCACCCCGACTATTCTCACGAGACAACCACCTGACTCTACCACATTTGGTTGCCAAGGAAACTCGTAGAATATTAAAATTGTAGGTGGCCGCCATGGTTTGAACCCCATTCCTTCTAAGCCCTTTATTATTTACACGACCCTTATTAAGTTATTAGACTGTTCATTGAATATGATCTTTTGTCAGCATAACTCCATCCATCCTGCTTCTGCATAAAGAACAGCATTTTCCTCCTTTTCGTAGGAGGTTTTACTTAGTCTGATATTGCCACTTTCCCAAATGACAAATTGGAGAGCGACTTTCTTGGCCTATTCCAGTAATTAGCACCAAGTATAGGAAAGCAAGAATCACTGAATGGCGTTTTTGTTTTTTGGCTTTAGATTGCATCCTTATGGTATTGCTGCTCTCCATGATTTCTAACTTGTTTTGCTGGAAGAGCAGCCATTCATCATGTTGAGTTTTTGGTTCATGCTTTTTTCAGGACTGCTTTGACATTGATTTGGTGTCGGAATGCAGCTTATATGGTGAACCAGATTTCTTACGATGTCAATCGAGGCAACTCGCCCTTGCAGAAACTCACATCGGATACTGTCATTGAGGTATTGGCAAATTTATTCAACAGGATCATCACTGGAAAATATGTTTGCATTGTCCTGAACGAAAAATAATTGCCTTGTTCTGGGAAATCCAGGTTAACATTGAGATTCCTTTTGCCTTCCGTGTAATTCCTGTACAAGCAATCGAATCAGCTGGGACCCAAGTCCTAGAACAAATATTGAAGATTATGCTTCCCCGCTTCACAGCCCAGGTTTTCTGGAAAACTTTTGTTTATGCAATAATGAACATTTTGCTTTTAATTGCTGTATTTCTACGTTTGCTTGATTTTATGGCCTGTTCTTACTTCAACTCTCTACACGTGCAAATCATGTCATTAAATTTAATGATATTTATATGTGCATTATTTGTAATCTTCATGAAGTAGTTAAACTCCAAGAGAAAATCTACAAAATGTATGGTATTTAAATCTGAATTTTATTCTTTATTATTCATATGCCTAGCGTATATCAAACTACATTCTAAATGAAGTCCAAACCCAATATTTAATGTTTATAAGGCATTACCCATCACGGTTCACTTGTATATCAGATACAAAAATGTTGCCAAAAAAAGGCATTTGCTTTTATCTTACTGTGGTTGGTAAATCATGTTAGGATTTCACTCCCTTGCAGAGTTTGTATCTTCGAGCATTAGTTTCTTTTCATTTATTCGATGAAAAGTTGCATTTCTTGTTAAAAAAAAAATTCATGTTAGGATTTTATGAGACGATCGATTTCTGAAATCGATGGACGTTAACATTACACCTTGACTTTTAGGATGTGTCAATATAATATCATGAATTTGTACGCCTTATTTCATCTCATCACATTTCTAAGGGATCTTTTCAGCATCTTTATATCGGCATGTTGCATTTAACACTTTCAATTCCCTCTCCTCCCGAGTCCAACGAAACCATTTGAAAGAAATATGTGATCGGTCTCATACGCATCGACACTCTTTCTTTACTATTGTTATATCGATAAATCCTTGTCTGGCATGATCGTGTCGTGCAGCTTGTGAAGGACTATCAAGCATGGGCCTCCGGCAATACATCAAGGCAACCTCTTGGGACAGGTGAGATCTGAGATTTGTATCTAAAAACTATGCCTCGATGTTCGATTCTCGAAGTCTTCTATTTCCCTCGGCATTTGCATACAACTCTAGAAGCTGCAAGAATTTGTGTACTAGGAGTCTAGGACCACTCTTTTCGGCTGTTTATGCTCTTGTTTGCCAAGCCAAGACATATTCTTCAATAGGGCATTAGTAAAAATTTTGGTTTTTAGCAGGTTGAGTGAGTAGATGTAAACTTCCTTAAGGTATTCTTGTGAAAGTATAGTTCATGCATGCCATTTGAACTCCATTTTGTAGTCAATTAAGAATAATTTGGATTTATTGCATAAATGATAATGTTGTTGTTAATGTTGTTTTTTCTGACAATATGTGGGGTGGAGGATTTGAATTTCTGACCTCTTGATTGAGGGAATGATAATGTTGTTTATTTAATATGACATTTTATATTTGATGTATGAATGATTTTATTTTGAATAAATTGAAATTGATTAGGATATGTATTTCAAAATTTCAACTAAACTTGATAAGATCTAGTTAAAATATCATTTTGGTCCCGGTATTTTGGGATTCATTCTATTTTAGTTTTTGTACTTTAAAATGTCTAAATTTAGTCTCTATACTTTCAATAAATCTTCAAATTAGTCACTACTGTTAGTTTGAAGTTAATTTTTTTTTTATTGAAATTGATTAAATAATAATAATAATTTTCATGCAAGAAAAGACACAATATAAACATATTTTCAAAATTATAAAGGGAAGACTAATAGAGACTATATTTCTTTTAGAAAAGTTGACAATAAACTGACAATAGAGACTAATTTTAAGTTTTATTGAAAGTATATGAACTAAATTTGGCCATTTGAAATTACTTCAGAGACTAAAATGAAATGAAATCTAAATTACAGAGACCAAAATGGTATTTTAACCGTATTTATTCTTTTTACCTAAGAATGTTGTTTACATAAACATACCAACTAGACTCTCTTTGGCTAAATGGTAGCCTTCCACGCAATGAAAAAAATATTGAGAAAAAAAAATCAATTTAATCCCTAAACTGACCATGTTATTTCAATTTTTATCATAAACTTTCAATTTCATCAAATTGCGCCTCAAGTAGAGATAAATATTGTAATCTTAATCCTAAACTTTAAAAAGTGTTTCAATTTTAACTCTCTAATAAGTTTCTGTTTGAAAGATTGTTAAAATAAGTATTTGCATTCAATGAATTCTAAAACGTATGTATGGTACACAACTGATAAGATTTCAAAGAAAATTGATATTAGAGCTAAACTTCTGTTAGAAATTTGTTGTGAATTTTGGCAAGGCTATTCAATGGGTAACTTATGCATTAATCAAATTTAATCTTGGGCAATGTTTAATTTTTTGAAAGTAGTGAGTTTTTGGTGTTAAAATTAGTGGGTGAATTAGTGAAAACTGAATAGATGGTACAAGTTGCAACACTTCTAAGTTTAGGGTTCAATTTAATGAAATTAAAAGTTTAGGGTAAAAATTGCTACAACATGGCAAGTTTAGGAGTCAAAATTAATTTTTTTTCCCCATATTTTTGTTGTAATAATATCAACAACGTATCATGCCGTTGCATCCAACCCAATTGCATAGTCAAAATGGTCAATTCAGTTATTCGGAAGAACATAAATGGCCATAGAATATACTATCAATTTATTATTATTATTATTCTTATTAGTTCAACAATAACATTTGGAGCGGAGAGGTTTGAACCATTGACCTCTTAATCGAGGATACATGCCAATTACCATTTGAGCTATACTCATTTTGGTAGATAATATTACCGATTGATCATAATTTAATCGATCTAAATTTTATTACAATAAAAAAAGTGTTGGTTGACTCTTATTCAATCTGTTTTGAATAGGCAATAAAAAACAAACGATTACGAGAAACTACCACACCAACGAGGGATTCCATTCAATCTTAAATCTTATTACAATTCTATCTATGAACTTACCAAAACTTTTAACATTTTTTTTATAGCAGGTCTATTTTTGTCTCTAAACTTTGAGATTTACTCTATTTGAATTCTTAATTTTTTTCAATATCAATTTGTCCATAAATTTTAAAAACACAATCATTTTTATTGTTTACATTTATTTTGCTTTAAACAAATAGATAATTGGCTTCAAGCATGTGTATTGATGTACTAATGTGGACATGTATTATTTAAAGAAAGCTCAAATGTCGTAGAGTTGCATAATTGTCCAAAGAAATTAGTCAAGGTGCACATGAAGTAGCCTACTTTCCAACGTCATAGTAAAAATAAATGAGAACAAATTAAGAAAATCATGACTTAAAATGTAATCATTTATCTAACAAAAAGTTGTAAGCAGCTCATGAAGTTCTCTATATCTAAGGTTGCATAAGAAGCACATTACTACATAAATACAACCTATGGAAAGGACAAGTATACAAAAAGTATATATACACAACAGAGTCGGAGGAAGAATCCTTTTAGTAATAGTATTTCCTAGTTCCTCCTCCATTTAGCTAGGTCATTTCAAGGTTCAAAATGTCAACAAAAATATCGATGTCTCAATTATTTATGAGGATGTCGATGAAAATATCGATAAATCCTTTGTTGATTTATTTTTTTTAACAATATATGTGGATGAGGATTCAAACCTCTAACCTCTTGGTAAAATGTATATGTTTCATGTTAGTTGAACTAAAACATAACATAATTAATAAATATTTTTTAACAAATATAATTAAGTTTTTTTATGCAATTAATTTTTCTAAAATGATTTACTAAAAATTCAAAAATATTTGTATATTTATAGGTGCTTTACAACACCATGTCGTTACTTCCTCCCAAAGAAGCACCTCGACATTGCGAGGAATCTTCGATTTGCTTGAGAATCTTTTCCCTTGTTGAATTTGATTTTGGAGGTAAATGCGATGCAAACATTGAGGCTTTGTTTGAATTGATTTATGACTATCTTAGTAATCACTATGAACCTATTATAGAAACATTGATGATTCACATTAATTTTAGTTCTATTTTGGAATCTGATTTGTTCACTTGATTTGAAAAAGTCCAACATCGAGGAAAAGGAAAACATATTTCTATCTCAGGCTAGGCCAACCTGAAATTCGACCTAATCAAACTAAGCCTCTTGATCAAGGTTATATGCTTTATGCCTCTTAGTTGAGGTGCAATTGATCTACACATATATACGCATATTTATCATATATAAATGTCTAAATTGTTATTCATTTTATATGAAAAACATGAGTTGTATATATGTGTGTGCGCACGCCAAATTAAAAAATAAACTAAGAATTATTATTTTTTTTCATAAAAATGAACTATATATACATATATACAGATGTTCACACACACATACATACGTAGATTCATGAAGATAAAAGTTTAAGTCATTGTTTATTATACATATATATATATATATTATAATTTGCCAGCGTACACAATTAAAAAATGAATAAATTAAGAAGATAAAAATCTCTTTTCAAACAAAAAAAAATCCAAATGATTATTCATTTTAAGTGAAAACATGAGTTTTTTTATGGTAAAAAACATAACATATATATGTGTATTTATGTGCAAAATTAAAAAATGAACTAAAAATTAAAGAGATAAAATTTTAAATTATTAATCAACCTGAGTCTTTTTTTTAATAACAAAAACAGCAATTCTATATAATGAACTAAAAATTAAAAAGATATATATATATATATATATATATATATATATATATATATATATATTTTTTTTTTTTAATGGCAGGAATCTTCATTAAGAAAGAGAAAGTCGTTACTTGCTATAACAAGTAAGAGTGTAAAGGGCATATTCTCACTCATCTGGCATTGAAAAATTCAATCTTATGAAAATGGAGGGCTAGAAGGTGGATTTCTTCTACCCAAATGTCTTCTTACCATCTAGGCATTTAGCAAGCTTCTTCCCTTCCAATACAAAGAGAGCTTCAAGCTAACAAGTTGGGTAAACCACTGGAAAACTATTATTCATAGTTGCTATAATGCTTCCAAACTCATCGCAAATATTAACTCACTCAGTTTTATTTAGGCGTCCACATTCATCTTACTCCAATTTAGATTAGGCTGGGCCACCCATGAGTTATTGCACTCTAATTTGCAACTGATTGAGCGGAATTATTAGATTCAGAATACTCATAGAAAGAGAGAGAAAATGATCACTAATAGCTACTGTACCATTCTCATTAAAACTAATCAAAAGTACAATTCACATTTTATAGAGAATTGAGACTACACATAAATAATAGTGCAACTTTAGTTGAGCAAACCTAACCATGGTTAAGTAGACATCACTAGAAATGATAAAGTTACATTAGTGAGCTCTCTTAATACCCCTCAAGCCAATGTGGGCAGAAGAAAACATATTGAGCTTGGTCTTGAGCGATAAAAAAATGTCAGCTAAGAATGGTTTAGTGAACACGTTTGCAATTTGAGCTAAGGCAGGAAGATGATGAACAAAAAGCCTTTTATGTAATATCAAGTCGTGAACAAAATAGATGTCAATTTCTACATGCTTAGTGCGAGAATGCATAACTGAGTTAGCGCTCAAATGAACATCTCCAAGATTATCACACCATAACATAGGAGCACGACGAAGCGGAAAACAAAGATCATTAAACAAAGCCTGCAACCATACTAACTCAGCAAAACACATGAGCAAGACTCCTATATTCAGCTTTTGTGCTAGAACGAGAAATAATACTTTGCTTTTTAGAAGTCCATTGAATTAAATTGCCACTGAAATAAACACAAAAACCAAAAGTAGATTTTCTATCATAACAAAAGATCCTTTGGAATGCTAAAGAAAAAACCATGATCTAAAGTCCCCTAAAGATATCGTAAAATCCTTTTAACTGCTTGCCAATGACACAAAGTAGGAGCATGCATGAATTGACACACCTTATTCACAATATAAGCAATTTCAGGTCTAGTTAAAGTAGCATATTTTAAGGCTCTCACTGTGCTCTTATATAAATGAACATCATGAAACAATTCTCTTGAAAGGCAAACCACAAATCATGGGAGTACATATAGGATTGGCTTCATACATCTTGGTCTTATACAACAGATCAGAAATATACTTGACTTGAGACAAAAATAAACCACCAGAAGAAGGATAAGATACCACAACCCCCAAAAAGTAACTCAACAAGCCAAGGTCTTTAAGAGAAAATTGCTTATGCAGAGCATTAACCAAATTATCAATGGCAGCATTAGAATTTCCAGTAATCACAATGTCATCCACATAGACTAAGACATAACAGATCTGAGCATTCTTATGATAAACAAGAAGAGAAGAATCTGATTTAGCATTAACGAAGCCAAGAGAATGAAGAAACATACTCAAACGCTCAAACTATGTCCTTGGAGCCGACTTTAACCCATATAAAGCCTTCTTTAATCGACAAACCATCATAAAGACTTCTTCATTCCGAACGCCATGAAGAAATGTGTTATTTATATCTCGCAAACTCCAGCCAAAAGTACACGTATAATGGTGGGTTTCCACTGCAGTTTTTCTGATTAATCGTCTTCCTACTAGTGTTCATCACAATATTTCACCCTTGGAGAAGCTTTTTGGTTCTAAACCAAATTATTCTTTCCTTAAGACTTTTGGCTGCCTTTGTTATCCTTCTCTTCGGTCATACAATAACCATAAAATAGATCTTCGATCAGTTCCTTGTCTATTTCTTGAATATAGTAATGTTCATAAGGGATATAAATGCCTCACTTCTTCTGGCTGTACATACATCTCTCGAAATATGTTGTTTGATGAAAGTAATTTCCAGCTTTGTTTCCCTCTTTTTTATCTTCTTCTTCATCTCAAAAGTCAAATATAGTGCCTAGTTTTTTACCTATCCTTTCACCAACATCTTTATCTTCCGTTTCCACGTTTTCCTTCTGATAATGTGTCTTCTTTTGTCTCATCGAACAGTACTTTTTCCCACTTCACAAGTCACCTCTTCACCCAAGACTACTTCTTTACACGAGGATGACTTTTCTCAGCCTATTTGTCTCGATCTATTTCTTTATCTTCTGCTTCTAATTCCTCTTTTTCACTCGAGCTTATGTCTTCTTCATCTACTTCAACTTCTCTTTCTCTGCCTTTGAATACCTCCATTTCTGCACCAGAATCGACTCAGCCTTTAGTTGTCAATAAACACTTGATGGTGACCAGAGCTAAGGCCGGTATTGTTAAACCTAAGGTGTATTTGACTGAATATGTTGATGTTGAACCTCCTACTGTAAAGGAAGCTCTCAAAAGTCCTCATTGGGTTAAGGCTATGCAGGAGGAGTATAATGCTCTTATGGCTAATGATACTTGGTCTCTTATACCATTTTACGATTCAGAATACTCATAGAAAGAGAGAGAAAATGATCATTAATAGCTTCTGTACCATTCTTATTAAAAATGATCAAAAGTACAATTCTCCTTGTATAGAGAATTGAGACTGCACATAAATAATAATACAACTGTAGTTGAGCAAACTTAGCCATGGTTAAGTTAGACATCAATAGAAATGATAACAACATTAGTGGGCTCTCTTAATACATCAGGTAAATAGGGTATTTTGTCACATCAGGCAAATACAGCATTTTGTAACATCAGACATGATCTTGAAAACTCTGGTCGAATCCATCCACCCAGAACACATGCGGAAGAAGCTTCAACCAAAGGGACAATAATCTAGAGCAGTCAGTGCATGATCAAAGTATCAGGTTTTTTCCTACCCAAACAAGTAGGCAGTACATCCAACCCCATTAGAATCAAAGTAGTCATAGTAGGAAAGAATGGGTGAAAAGCTCGCAACATAAATATTTTGATCTCAGGCTTCCACCGTTTAGTTAAATATGCATTCTGTGAGGGGCTAGCTCCCATTTTCTAGTTCATAAACACTTGTAACCACTACACACCATACACAGTTTGCTTATCATAATGCCACAACCATAAATCACAGTGCTTCCAAGAGGAATTCGGGCCACAATTTGCAGGTCCTCTGTGGTTAACAGAACAGAAATATTCCCTATTCTTTGTCCGAGTCTAGGAAGGATTAGTTTCTTGGCTGTCTGGATGCTTAAGTGTGATATGATGAGAGTGTTTATTTTGGGCAACGAATTCTTGCTTGAGTGTGATGTATGAAGACCTGTGTATGTTGTTTTATGCAATGTCTGGCTTAAACATCTGGGTTGAATTAGATGCTAATCATTTGTATTTCTGAACCTTATAGTCTAGGGTGATAGGCTCTATCTCAGATCCATTTTCTTCTTTTTAACATTTCTTGAAAAATCCATATTCAGTCCTTGAAGTCAGTAAAAAATGTATTTTCTTTTTGTTCATTGGATGAGTATTTTTGTCTTTTTGTCTATTTGTGGGGGGAAGTGGAGTAAGCTAATTGAACTTGTCTAAACAAAGGAGCTCACGACCCCACAGAACTAGAATTATCAACATCAAGGACTGAAGAAGTTGCAAAATACCTCGCTTTTAGTACCTGAGAAATAAGGAGATTTAGGATTTTAAAACTCGCCAAACTTGTTTAGCAGCTTGATTGAAACACTCCATATCCCTAAAGTTTAGGCCGCAAATTTCTTTTGGCAAACACATCTTGTTTTAAGTTAATTTCCAATGATCATCTGCCCCTCAAAACTTGGCAAAATCTCGAGTGATCTCCTTAGTCATAGCATAGGTTATGATAACTTGAGCAACACTCTTAATGAGGACCTCTTCACCTCCCACGGAAAAATACTACCTCTTCCACCATTGGATAGCGTTTAAAATCTGTACACTTCATTCAGTTAAAATGTGAAGGGAGGCCAAGATAATAACCCAGATCATCTAGTAGATACTCCCATAATTTCCCCCAAGGAATCTTTACAATCCGGAGGAACATTAGGGAATACCATCAAAACTGATTCATGAAAATTTATACATTGGTCCGAAGCTAATTCATACTCTTTTAATCTTTTCACGTGCCAACATTTAACCACATTAGCCTTTCATCCACAAAAAAAAAAATGTGAAATAGAAGGACAATGAGTACTAATTTGGACGCCAAAAATCTAATTAGCCATTCATTCGTATCATTCAGTAATAAACTATGCACAAGAAACTGTTAGTCTGTTCATAACCTGATAGCATCAGTATGCACAATGTAAGAGACTGTAAACTTCTCAGGTAGCATTGAATCTAACTTTGCAAATTTTTGTTATTGAGAGCTAGGTCAAAGCAATAACAAGGCATTCAATCTAAAACTAAGGTTACTATAAGAATATCTTAAAATGTTAAGTTAAAAGTTTAGTTTTTGAACTCTCAAGATTGTGTTTAATAGGTTGATGAACTTTAAAAAAGTGTTCGGTAGGTTTTTAAACTTTTAATTTTGTGTCTAGTATGTCCTCAACCTATTAGACATTTTTTAAAGTTTTCAAGACCTATAAACACAAAATGGATAGTTTAGGGTTCGTGAAGATTAAAAAGTTTGTAATATGTCAAAGACCTACTGGACACCAAATTCAAAGTTCTAAAATTTATTAAACACTTTTTAAAATTCGGGAACTTATGAGACACATTAAGTCTAGTGCCAAATCAGGTAGTGCATCAAGGAATTGCAACTATTGCAACAACTATAGCAAAATTAAAAATTTAGGTTTAGAGACCTATTACGCACTTTTTAAAGTTCTTATATCTATGTTACACAACTCTAAAAATTTAGAGACTAAGCTTGTAATTTAACCTAATGTTTATTTTGCTGGATTTAGCCAACTTGAGCATAGCTCAATTGTAGGCTTTATACTCTTGACTAGAGGTTCAAATTCCCACTTAGATGTTCTTTTTATCCTTTTTATGTCTTGTTTAATTCCTAGTCCTTTTATGAAAAATGGAAAGAATAGTTCTACAAATGAAGAATGGGGGGATATATAGCTCAAACTTTAAGTTGATTGACTTTCCTAATATTTATATACTTTTGATGGCTTTGCTTAAGAGGGTAAAATGGGAATTCAAATGGAGACAGAGATAGAAGTCAGAAAAAGAACACACACCTTTGGCCCACTTTGTAATCTAGCCCTTAATCAAGTTCTTTTGAGAGTCACTAGATGCTTCAGCCAATTTATTCCCAAGAAACTGAATCTTCTATAAGGGATCAACTCCTTTGACTTGGGAGCTTCCATTGAAACAGAGAATTTGTTTGGCATCATCCTGAAAAAAAACAAGAGCCAGGTACCAAGATTAGGTATGAGTTGGACTAGTGGTCAATACGGGTCATGTAAATAATAAAAGTTTTCGAGAGAATGGGTTCAAACCATGGTAGTCATCTACTTAGGATTTAATATCCTACGAGTTCTTGGCAACTAAATGTGGTAGGGTTAGACAGTTTTTCCATGTTCGAGGTGCGTGCAAGCTAACCCGAACACTCATGGATATCAAAAGAAAAAAAAAAGTTGCAACAACATACAAATGATCCAGGGAAGATACTGATTGATACCTTTAAGCTCTGTGTATTACCACAGGTTGAACCACATGCGTAATAGAACTCTGGATCACAAGAAAGTTCCCCATTGATTGACTCTTCATGATTCTGCATTTCTTCTTTGTGCTGTTTCAGCTCCTCTTCAAGCACTTGAACTCTCTTGAAACACTCTTCTTTCTCCTCCTCTAGGTACTTTACTGTACCTTTTAACTGGCTATTTGTTCTTGTTAACCTTGCAAGTTCATTTTTCATCTTAGATTGCAATGTACAGGATGCTTCTTTTGCAGTCAGCTCCCACTCTAGCCTCCAAACCTTTTCCTCAAGGGCAGTTTTACTTCTTTTGTAGTCCCCTAATTCAGAGGCTACTTTTTGCATATCAGATATTTCCTCCAAATATGTCACACTTTTGACCTTAAGTTTCTCATAGTCTTCAAACAACATCTCAAAGGAAGCTTTGAGGCACTTGTTTTGATGTTCTGATTCAATGAGTGATTTCTTGAGTGCCAAAACTACATCTTGGAGCGTTTCCATCTTTTGCAACTTTATCTTGAGGGCTGAAACTTCTTCTGCTAGGTTTTGCCTGTCATTTTCAGATGCTTTCAACTTAAGCTCATGCCGTCGAAGCGTGTTCTTCAATTTCGACTCGTTGTTCTTGACATTTTCTAAGGAACTTAGCACTTTTCTGTGACAATCCATGAGAATGTCTTGGTTTTGCTTGGAAACTGCTAGCTCCCCTATAACTCCAAGCAGTTTTCTTTCTGCTTCTTTGTGGATCAGATCAATCTTGCTCTCACATAGCCTGAGTTTTCCTTGAGATTCCTGAAGAGCAGCTTCTAACATTGCCTTGTCTTCTCTTAAACAACTTAGTTCAAGTACAGCCTCTGTAGCCTCTCTCTCATTTTCATCAAAAGTTGTAGACATTTGTTTCATGAGGTGCACAACTTTTCGTTCGAGATTGTCGACTTCAGCCGTTTTCTCCAAGTACATCTGATTCAACAGGCTATCGTCCCGAGCAAGGTTGGCATTATGTTTTTGAATTTCGCGAACCAATGCTTCAAGTTCTCCATTCATGGATTCCTCTTTCAAACTAATCTCTTTCAGCATTCTACAAAAACTTGCTTCTAGATTTTCGACTTCCTTTAAGATAGCGGAAAAAAGTTCGAGTGTGTCCTTCACTTCGACTTCTAAGATTGCACAATGATCCTGTAAGTCCATCTTTTGCTTCCTCAACTCACTATTTGATATCTGCAGTAAAGAATGCTCCTCCATTATACTTTCAACTGTGGCCTGCAGTTTCTTGTTTTCTATTTTCAAATACTGACTCTCTTCTAGAGCTTCAAAGAATTGTTTCTGTCTATTTTGCAACTTCTCTTTCAAATCAAGCTTTTGTGCCATGATTTCATTTTCCAATTCACATACTTTGTTCTGGAGTTTCACAACATTTGATTGTGAATCTCGTAACAGCAAAGACGTCGACTCCTTTTCGTCGGTCAAGTGCCTTAGAACAGCCTCCAAGCCACAAATTCTTTCTGATAAGCAAATATTTTCATTTTCTAGTTCCAACAAGTGCACTTCTAGTTCACCATTTTCACTTTTTAACTTCAATGATGTCTTGGAAATGATATCATTAACTAAAACCTGAGGATCCATTCTGCTTTTTCCAAGTGAACCAGTCACGTCTGCCTCCATTCGACTTTTCTCTTCCTCAAGACCTGCAATATGAGCTTCCAACTCCTTTTTACAATGCTTCAAGCCTTGAATTTCCTTTTCCTTCAGCACATTTTCATGCTGTAGGCTATTGATAACGGCATTCGTCTCCAAATTGGGATCATTGAATCCAAACTCCATATGCAGACATAAAGGATTTTCATACAAACCACCATTCTTCAGCTTAGTCTGAGCTTGTGGAGGAGCGGCCACTCCAGGATTTGGCTTTTCTCCTAGACATTTAAACACATTTTCATGAAGTGTAAAACTTGCTTCAAACAAATCCTTGAGCTGGATAAATTTGTTGAAGATAACCTCAGCTTGTTCTCCAGCATGGAATCCTTCATTTTCAAAATGTTCCATCCGACGAAAGTCGCTTTTGTAATCTAAAGATGCCACCAATGAAGGGAAATCCATTTGCTTCCTCTCATTTGTTGAAGAAACCTGAAAACATTCATACAATTCAGAGAACAGTTTAGAGATCTTCATGACAGCATTGAAATCAGGCATTAGAAATGAAGAAGCCGAGTTTCGACGCTTGTGAAATTTCTTTCTTAAAACTTCTGTTTCTTTAAATGGGCTGCAACTTTCGCCATTTTCGAAACGAAGTCCTCTGAGACCTTGAGCTTGGAAATCTTCAGAAAACTTTGTGTCCATGTTTGTTTTCTTTCTATTATTTTCAACAAATTTTCCAAAAAAATCCACTTCATGGATTTTCTTCTTTAGTGTTTTCCTGGCAATTGGAATAATCTCTTCATTCTTTTGAACAATGGTTTCTTCGACGCACGAACTGCGAATTTCCTTTTGTATATCCTCGGGAAAATCTTGATCCTCCGAGCCCGTTCTCTTGTTATCTTCACTGCTGATGCTATAGCCTTCCATATCTTCAATCTCTTCCTTGTATACTGAAAGGTTGTTTATCTCCATCTGCTGCTTTTCCATTTGTCTTAGGACAGAAACAAGTTCAAGATTTGCCTCTTGACTTCTCTTAAGCTGCAAAGCCAAATCAGCATTTAATTCTTTCTGAAACTTCATTTCCTTTTCCCATTCCTTTTTGATGTTATTATCTTTATCCTCCATTTGAAAAACAATGTTTTCTTTGGCGCTTTTTTTTTCTTTTCCCCTTGGCTCCTCCATTAGCATCCTCAGTTTATCAAGTTCCTTCTGCAATCCATTGCATTGAGTGTGTATTTCTGAAAGCTCCATTTGAAGGCTCGTCCGGTGCTTCGTCTCGACTTGAAGTTCACTTCGAAGTTTGTCCAACTCTGTCATAAGCCTCTGAGAATTTTCCTTCCACATATCCACTTCTCCTTGAAGCAACTCGATTGTAACGTCAACGGCGTCGATGAAGTCTTAAGATGAACTAGAATTATATGAAGTTGATATTCCAACAATCGAGACTCGATCGCAGTTTTCGACTTGGCTGCCTGAGGTAGCAACTTTTGAGCCTGATGATGAATGATTTGATCTTGTAGATCCATTAAATGAATGGTATCCAGAATTGCTATATTGAGTGCCACTGAAATCTTCTTGTCTTTCTGCAGAATCTTTTAAGACCCCACTCAAAGTGCTTTTCTTGGAAAGATCTTCTCTTCCAAAAGAACGAAAAGCACTTTCTGGAGCTGCACTAGCTTCCTGTTGCCACAGCAGGAAGCTTAGTTCATCACAATGATTCAGAGACAAGAAATTCATCTAATATATATCTCATTTCACTATAACATTTTTATGCAGTTCAATAGTAAAGATAGATTGTGATTCACTGGAAAGGTAAAAGTAAATCTGACCCCATTATTGTGTTTACTTTACAGTGCATAAAATTATAATTGTAATTATTAGGAGCATGGAAAAAGTATAACTTTTTACAAGAGTGTTTTTGATCATGTAGTTTTGCTAATCTTTTTGTTCTGAATTTCATGAATCCTTGTATCTTGTTAAACCGAAAGGAATCCTTTTCGAATCCGCGTGCTTCGTGTCGTATCACTTTCGTGGCATTTAGGATATTTCTTCCCCAGTTAGCTGATAGATTCTAACTTAAACAGTGATGTTTAGGAAGTCACAAGAAGCTAGATTTGGAACTCAATACATTTTTCTTTATGAAAATGCTGGAAGTACTATTGTTAAAGTATTGATATAAGATTCAATTTATCATAACCCATCAACTTAAGCTTCTGGGTTGATTGGTGATTCAACAACTATAGTTGTTTGTTTGCTAGCGAGACTCCACGTAAAGTAAGAAAGTATGAAAATACCATCGAGTAAAACTTTCCTGACTGATGCGAAACATCCAAGTGGCAAGAAGATTAAGACTTTGCACTTATGATAAATGCATTATCTGATACATTTGACCTGTTTTCGATGTCGTCATAATCTACATTCATCTCCTCTATATTTTGTCCTTGAAAAAGATAGAGAGAGCTCTTTCTCTTTCAAGAATCGAGAAGAGACGAAATATAGAACTGAACTAACATCAAGCTTTAAACAAACTACATACCTGAGCCCAGTTGTTGGAGTTAAGCATTGAATTTTAACCTGAAAGCCAGAGTAGGGATCAAGATTTATGTATTGAACATGGATATGATAAGCAGAAAATGGATTTATTCCTTGGTTTTGATGAATCTATGAACCTTTACTTAGAAAGCAAGGCATGTTTTGACACAATGATCGCAATTTTCAAGTATTAGTGATTGACAAGCTCATATATAACTTCACAAAAAAAAAAAAAAAAAAAAAAATCTAGATTATCTATTATATTGTACTTAACAGGTGGATGATTTATGCATCCAAGTTAGAAGCCACTATATTCTATTGAAAGGAGATTTGTTATGGATAAAAGCCTAAAAGTTGTGCTAGGTGCTATCTCCATCTCCAATGAACTTGCAAGGAAGAGGTGAAGATTTTCAAGGTGAAAGATTGTGTTACTTTCAAATACCAACTTTCGAACTTGTTCTATTTTAGTTCCTATACTTTTACATGTCCAAATTTAGCCCTCGCATTCCAATAAATCTTAAAAATAGTTCCTAATGTTAGTTTATTGTTAACTTTTCCAAAAAAAAAAGTATCTATTAACCTTCTTTCTATAAATCTTGAAAACATATTCACATTATATTTTTCTTCCATGGAAATTGTTAATATTATTTATTTAACCAATTTCAATAAAAATTAACTTTAAACTAACAATAAAGACTAATTTTAAGATTTATTGATAGTATAGGGACTATATTTGAAAGTATAGGTAAGGATGTCCATTTAACCCGCAGGACCCCGCCCCGTTCGGGGCGGGGAATCCCGATTACACGGAGAATGAGGGAGGGAGAGAGGAGGTTTTTTTCCCCGTTGGCTAAACGGGGACGGGGACGGGGAATATATTCCCCTCTCCCCGCCCCGCCCCGCCCCGATTAATAATATATATATATATATATATATATATATATATATATATATTATTACCTATAAATAGAATATTTTTTTAAAAAAAAAAACTATAGTAGGAATTAGTTTAAGACTATTTCGTTATAAAAAAAAAAAAATTAAGTCTATGTTGTAATATTGAAATTTGATTTTTTAGAAATTAAGTTGTTTCGACATTATAGTATTTTTACTTATTGTATATTATTGTTTTTATTAAGAAATTTTATAACATTTACTTTAAATAGAATTATATTGAAAATTATTCATTTAGAAATAATTATTATTATGGTTGAGAATAAATTTAAAAAAATAAAAAAGATAAACAAAAAAAAAAAAAGAACGAGGAAAAATTCCCCGCGGGGAACCCGATCCCAGCGAATTCCCCGCGGGGAATCCTCGCCCCGATCCCCGCAAAATTAAACGGGAAATTTCGTGGGGACGGGGACGGGGAATCCATTCCCCGGTCCCGCCCCGCCCCGTGGACATCTCTAAGTATAGGGACTAAAATGGAATGATACCCAAAGTACATGGATTAAAATGATATTTTAACCTGATTATTATTATTTAACCAATTTTGATAAAAATTAACTTCAAACTAATAATGTCAAAGTGAGCTTAGCTTAGTGGTAATTGGCATGAACTCCTTCCCTAAAGGTCGGAGGTTCAAACCCCCACTTTGTTGTACTAAAAAAAATAATCATAATAAGGACTAATTTTAAGAGTTATTGAAACTACAAAGACTAAGGGGTTGTTTGAGGCAATGAGTTGTTTAGTCTAGAGTTAGGAAGTCTATGTTTGGGGTAAGGAGTTGCAGAGAGTATGAGTTCTAAAGTCTGTATTTAGGGTGCAGATTTGTTAAACTTGGAGTTCTGAAGTCTAAGTTGATTTTAGCTTTTTTTTTTTACAATTTTTTTCTATAATTTCTCAAATTTTCATTATTAAGAATTTGTTCCCATGAATTCTAATATTGGAATTTTTTGTTTTTATTAATTTATGTGTATTTTACAAATTTCTTTAAAGAATTTTTTTTTTGAACAAAATACCCCACATTCTTTTTTCAATATCTCTCACATTAATTATTCACTTGCTTTGGATAGTTTTCAAATAAAAGAAAGTCTTATAATAATTTTTTAAAATATTACATGTGATTCGGAAAGATTTCAATCCATTAATTTAAAGGAATTCAAATAAACTTCAAGATTTTTATGTTTTTATTCTCTCAATTCTAGAAATAATATAGATTTGTTTCCATCAATCCTAAAATTGATATTTTAAATTATATTATTGTATGAATATTTTAAAATTTTGTTAAAGACTTGATTTCGTCAATTTTAAATTTTTAATTTAAGATTTGTTTTTCAAGCTTAATAAAATAATTTTTTTTTATTTTAAGATTTTATTTTTCCAACTAATCAACGTAATGAATTATCTAAAGTTTGATTAATTTGAAAATAATATATTCTTTGAAATTTTAAAATAACTAAGTTAAAAATAAAATATCAAATATTTATACTATTTTAAAATAATTAAGTTCAAAACGAATATATATTTTTTAACACCATTCAAAATGAATATCATATATACTTTTATTCAAATTATTATATATTTATGTTATTTATTGTAATAATTTTATTTTATTAAGTTTAGAAGAAGAAATAGTTTATCCTTTTACTTTGAATATGATTAATTTGAAAATCAAATTTTTTTATACGTTAACCTTTTTAAATACTAATTTCTTAAATTGTAATACGAGTTAGTTTAAAATATTTTTTTCTTATCTTTAAATTATAAAATTATATATATTTTTTAGCTATTAATAAAAAAAAAAAGCTAAAAAAAAGATAAGATTGTTATTTGTTATAAATAATTTTTGTTTAAACTTTAAAAAAAAAAATTGTAGATGACATGTGGAGGAAGTGAGATAGAGAGATTTTTATCAATTAAAAAAATATTTATATAGTACTCTAATTTACATTGATAATTTCAATTTAAATAATAGTATCATATCTAAAACATTCTTATATAATTTATATTTAAAAAATAAAATTATAGAATAAAAAGAAAAATATTTTTGTTAAAATTTTATTAAAATTATAGGATAAAAATAAAAATATTTTTTTAATAATTATTTATATTTAATTATTAATTAGTAATAATGATGGGAAAATTTATATAAAAAATAAAGAAAATTTTTAAATTAAGAAATTAAAAAAAATTATGTAAAAAAAACGAGAGAGAAAGGAGATGAGAGAAGAGAGAGAGAGGTAGGAGTTTGGTGAGGTGAAGAAAAAATAGATAGGAAAGTTGTAAAGCCCACAATAGAGAGTTGGAGAATTGGAGCCCACAATAGGAAGTTAGAAGAGTTAATAAGTTCGTGGGGCCCATAATAAGAGTTAAAATAACATTGGGCCAAACAAGGAGTTGGGGAGAGTTATTAACTCCTCCCAACTCCTCAATCCAAACACCTCCTAAAATGGAATGAGACCCAAAGTACGAAGACCTTGGTATTTTAACCATTTTTTTTACAATATTTTTAAAACCAATATTTTAATTGTATAGTTATTAGGAGATTTACTAATGCAACTCAATATAAAGAATGACGATGTAAGAACTCACTTTATGTGGTCGCATCTTTGCGATGGTAATGAAACCAAAGTGATGGTTTCGGAGTTGATATAGCTTGCCAAGTTGACTGTGCTTCTCGAAGTACACCAACAGATCCCTATTGATCATATGATTTTTAGCTAAGTCAATGTTAAGGATCTTACATCAGAAAGATGAAAATACCTCACAATTTTTGTAAGATACAAGAGTTACTTCTTTCATTGTCAATTGGTTGTAAGATGAACTTCATGTTTATCTAATAGCCAATTGGTTAGTTGAGTACAAAACCAAAGTAGCCAAGTAGAAAACCCCATGTTTATGGTCTTCCCACTTTCCATAGAAATGAGAGATATAAAAAGCTTGTCCCATCCTTTTGGCACCTTGAATTAGAAATTTAGAGCCATGTTCATAAGTTTAATGATTAAAAAATATATATATATATAATTCTCAATTTGGTTCCTAAACTTTCAAGAATATTTCATTTTGGTCTCGAAACTTTTAAAATATGTTTATTTTAATTCATGAACTTTTAAAAAGTAATCATTTTGGTCTTGACCTTATCTTGATTTTAACAAACTAATAAAATAGCTTCAAGTATATATTATAACATGTTAACATGAGCATGTATTCAAATCGCATAGGTTAAAATTGAGTATTAGACAAGCAAATTTTGGGTAAAAAATAATATAATGACCAAAATGGACATTATGAAAGTTGAGGGACCAAAATAGTTATTTTTTTGAAAGTTTAAGGACTAAAATAGACATTTTGAAAGTTTAGAGACCAAAATGGAACAAACATAAAAGTTTAAGGACTAAAATAGGATTTAAATCTTTAAAAAAATGTTGTGAGAATTGAAAGATCATTCTTGTACCATAAACTCTAAAAAATAGTTTAGAAACCAAATCAAAATAGCATAACTTGTTGAAAATGAAAACAGCAGCTATTCTGATTCTGAAACAAAGAAAGTTTCTTCTATAGCTATTTGAGTTACCACAAAAGAAGAAAAAAATCCTGTTGTATTGAGCTAGAGATGAGAGAAAAACCTGTGAGGCCTGAAGAAATTCAAACTGATACATATCCTTTTAAGTTTCTTTGCCTCTTTGCTTGGAAAGAAAAAAAAAAGTAGTCTTTCATATTGTTAGATCACCACTAAACCCAAAAGTTTAAATTCAAGTGTTACGGTATAAATTCAATTTTATATTCATACTTCTTTAACATAGCTCTCATGGGGGCTTGAAAATTAGCACAAAGCCGAACAACTGACTATCAATATTAATTAGAGAAGAAATGACATTACAGAGTTTGAACACATGATCTTATGCTCTGATATTATGTTACATCAACATTAAATCCAAAAGCTTATGTTGATGAGTTATGAAAATTTTAATTTTACTTTTATACTTTTTTAACACTCTTTCGAAATTAGCACAAGACCACAAGACTCAATAAGTGACTGTCAATACTAATTTTAGATGGAAATGACATTACAAGGGTTTGAATATAAAATCTGCTACTCCGGTATCATGTTAAATCAATACTAAACCCAAAAGTTTAAATCGATGGATTACGGTAAATTTAAGTTTTGAGAGAGAAAATATTGAAAAGTAGAGAAGTTGTATATTACTCTACCGTTAGTCTTCTACTCGAAATCGACCAACAAGATGCCATGAAAAAAGCAAGAAAGAAAATGTTATGCCATTGTAAATTAAGATCAACATAGAGTTATTTAAATTCAAAGACTTAGGCTTTTGAATTAAAAAGCCTAAGTGATTGTGTATACATTTGGTTTATCTTCTAGCTCAAGTTTTAACTTAGGAACAAAAAACAAACTTGAAAAGTTAAAGTTTGTGATCATATATAAAGCCACATTTTTCATGCAAATTAATAAAAATATGAAGCCTCTTTTTGGAGCTTTTTTTTCATGTTGATCAATCTCTTTGATTGAAAGGGTTTTACTGAATAAAAAAATGGTAGTTTTGAGATGAAAAGCCAATTAAATGGGTTAACTTTTAAGTTCTTTTGACAGTTCATTGGCCTGAAGGAGCTGTTTGGCCATTCAATGGGACTATCCAATAATATAATAGGAAGAGAAAATGTCTTTTGCCAAAGTGAGCTTAGCTAAGTGGTAATTGACATGTACTCATTTCTTTGAAGTTAGAGGTTCAAATCCTTATACTTCATTTGTTGTACTAAAAAAAATGCCTATATTTGATGAATAGCTATAGAAATATTTGATAGAGGATAGAAGAAATTTTTTTTTTTTTAATTGTGAAATAATGTGCATTTATTATTTACTCACCTTCTAAAAGTGGAAAGGAAAAATTTTTAATTCAACAATTGCAGAGTGGGAGGATTGAACCATCGACTTCTAGGATGGTAATTGATATTTTATCCATTAAACAATGCTTGACAAACAAAAAGATTATTTTTAATAAAAAAATATCAATTTTCTTCCATATATATCTTTATGAAATCTGTAAAAATATCATTTTACCTTTTTTCTTTTTCTTTTTCTTTTTCTTTTTTTCCATGTATAGTTGAAATTCAGGTTTTCTGCCTGTATCTTCAATTTTTTGAATTTTTCTTCAAGTTCCTATATATTTTTTTTTTTGTTTGATCACTGAATCTCAAAAAACAAGGGTAGTTTTTCTAATTATCTATAAATGAATTTGATTTCTCGAGTTTGATTACATTTAATGAAGTCAATTCGAACATAGCTTAATTGACAACATGCCTATTATCATCTCAAAGGTAAATGGTTGGATCCCACCCTCTTTCAATTGTTGATGAAAGAAAAAAAAATTATATTTAATCGCTGCTTCAAAATTTCAATCCCATGTTTTTATCTCATAAAATTAAAATTTTGGTGCAGACGTTCCATCTTTAAAACTTTAAGAATGTCGCTAACCTAAGCATAGCACAACTAGTTAAAGAATATGCTCTCGACTAAGATGTTTGAAACCCCATCACACTGTTGAACTAAAAAAAAAACTTTGAAATTGTCAATCTAGAAAATTTTACATTAATTTCCCCACCATCAAAATTAATTACGTTGTCTCTATTTTTTTTTTCATTTATATTCTTTTAATATGATAATGTTATGCCAACATGAGCATGACTCAATTGACATAAAATGTATACTCTCGACTAAGAAGTTAAAAGTTTGAATCTCTCACTTCACATGTTGTAAACAAAAAAAATATGATAATGTTATTCGCTAAAGTAAGCATAGCTCGGCGATAATTGACATATACTCTCGATTAAGAAGTTAGAGGTTCAAATCTCCCCACTTCTAAATGTTCTTGAACTAAAAAAAAAATGATAATGTTATTCCTTATTCGTGAAATTTTTATATAAATATATAAAATGCTAATTGTCGGTGGAAATATAATTCTCAACCAACAAGAAAAGTGAGCTTTTAATATTTTCTATAATCAAATCTAGTATTTACGGCATATTTTTTTTTAAAAAAATTGTTCACGATATTAACTTTGCTTGCTAAAGTGAATATAGCTCAGCAATAATTGATATGTACTCTCGACCAAGAGATTAGAGGTTCAAATCCTCATACCTAAATGTTGTTGTTGAACTCAAAAACAAAAAAAGCATAAACTTTACTTTTGAATTATGATATTCTTAAATGAAGCATGGATCTAATTACGAAAAAAAAATGTAACCTTTAACACCAAATAAATGTCTAAGGTGAGCATAGCACAACGATAATTGGCACATACCATTGACTAAGAGGTCAGAGATTCGAATCTCCACCGTTGTTGAACTCAAAAAAAAAAAAAAAAAAAAAACCCACTAAATGGCCTAATAATGGTTTTTTTTCTATATTTATAAAGTGCTGTAAAATGTTCTAAAATGCACTTGGAGATTTCTAAAAGCCGAATGGAAATAATCATTTTTTTTAAAAAAATTTGAGATGAGCTTAAAGAATCTAGTTTTTTTTTTTTTTTTTTGACAATATGTGGGGTGGAAGCTTTAAACTTCTAACATCTTAATCGATGATACATGTTTTATGCCAATTGAGCTATGCTCATATTGGCTCTAGTAAATTAATTAATTTAGGTGAAACTTACCTTATGTAATTAACAATTAACCAACCTAAAATAAAAATATAATAATTTACCATTATTAGAAGTTACAACCCTGAGTAATTAATGGATTATATATATAGTTTTCTTTTAAAATATTACATCATAAATGAGGAGACTAAAATTCAAACCTCTAACCCATAAAAGAATATATAGATGTTTAATCACTTTTTGTTTCCTTTTTAATGATCAAATACTTTGTAGACTGACTTACTCAAGCTGAGATTGAAAACACTATCTTTAAAAAGTGTTTGAAAGAAAAGATAGCCATTCTTTTTCAGAACATTTCATTACGTATGACTTCTTAGAGAAAATAGAGACATTTTAACTGCTAAGCTATATTAAACTCAAAAAAAACAAAATACTTGTTAAACTATGCTCGTGTGGGTATGCTTCATAAAACTATCCATCTAAAAAAAAACTCTAAATCAAGATCTTTTGGAACAAAGTTAACCAATGGAAATAAGACAAAGTATCTTTTTGAAAAGAGAGAAAAAAAAACCTTTGGATAATGAGCAGAAGAATATATTCAATTGGAAAACATGGGTTCCCTTTGTTCTTTTGTTCTTGGAGGAGCCTTCGGAATTTTATCCTGTGGAAGTTCGAATCGGTCATAATGGGCCGAAAATGGGCTGGGCCCAAATCCAAGCCCACTTATTGCATTATGGGCTGGGCTTTCCCATTCAGATTCCTCTTTTCAACTTTCCAATTTTCCATGATTCTTCTCTCTCTCTCTCTCTCCTTTTTTTTTTTTTTTTTAATTCATTTTTTAAAATTTGTTTGTTTGTTTGTTAGCTTTTTTTTCTTTATTTTTTTGTGAAATGATTCTTTGGATAAAAGAGAAGGCAGAAGAATGTGACATTCACATGAAGGAGAAGGAATTGGATGAAGTGGACAAAGATAATCACATTTGCATCAAGACAACTGACAATCATTGATCTTAGTGCTCCCTCTTCACCCATTTCTCCATTTTCTTTCTTCCCCCATTCACACAATTCTAAAAGTTTGAACAAAAAGTTCACCTTTTTTTTTAATTTTTCTATAACTAGCTTCCATTTTATCCTTATTTAAAATTTTTGTGAAGTTTTATCATTGAATACTATGTTTTAAATAGATTTTGAGAGTAGTACTTTTAGAAGTTCAGAAAAGCACTTTCAATCATGTAATAGAACACTAGAAAAAATTATTTTTCAGTGGTCCAAAAGTTATGACATGCATACTTTTAAATCTTCAAGAGGACGATGTAAAGTATTGAGATTTCAATTTAGATCTACGAAACATCCTTTTATGTCTTTTGAATTAAACATACATAACATTATTTGGTCAAATATACAAATTAATTTTGAAAGCTAAGCATGCTTCTTTTTTTGAGTTGAACAACATGTGAGGTGAGAGAATTTGAACTTCTGATTTTTTGGTCAAAGGTATATACCTTAATTAGTTGAGTTATGTTAGTTTTTTTTTTTTTTTTTTTAATAAAACTCTATCTTTCTTCATAGTGTCTCTCAAGGGCATATGTTTTAACTAGTTGAACTATGTTCAGGTTTGGCTACTGTTTTTTTATTTTTTTTGACAAACCTCTCTCTTTCTTCTTAATGCCACTTGAGAGAGAGCTAATGATCTTTTTTATGTTTCTTCAAGATCAAGACACCATAAGTATAGCTTGAAAACCAAGCTCTCTCTCTCTCATAATATTCCTCATGAGTGAAATAGAGAGAGATACACTTTTTTTAAATGGTGGGTAATTGAGTTCCAACCTCTTTTCACTACATTAACTTCTAGAAACATGATCAAAGATGGATCCAACCACTACTAATTATGTATCATCTTTAAGGGAAAAATAATATGCATAGCCATGGACTAGCTTTTTGCATGCTCTTGTTTGTGTTTTAATTTCCCTTCCCTTCTTTAATACTATTATAGAGAAAAGAGCTGGCCAATATGCTTCATCATACCAATTAATGTAAACTTCCCTATTCTAAAATCTATGTAGTACACATTTTAATTTATCTCCTATATCAAACTCATTAATTTACCTAAGCTACTCCTTCAAAATTATTCACTTTCTAAGAGTGCTAGGACTATAGCCTTACCTCAAAATTGTGTATCGATTATGTAAGCAAATTTGTTTTCATGCTTAGATGTGAAAAAAGAAAAAATTATGAGTATAGTTGGCAAATTTGAACTAATGATGGACAAAAAAAAGTAGGACAGGACAACTAGTCCTTAGTTCGTCTTAAATTCAGAAAATCATATAAAAAAAAGTTAAAGTTTGGAAGTTTTTCATATAACTTACTCCCTTCTTCTAAATTTTAGAATTAAAAATTTATATATGTAAAGAGTTAAAATATAAAATTTTTCCCTTCATCAAAATTTATGGCTTTACCCTTAAAATTATTCACTTTCTTGGAGTACTAGAGGACTATTGCTTAACATTGAGATTGTGTATCAATTATATAAGCAATTTTGTTTTCATGCTTATATTTGAGAAGAATTATAAGTATAGTTGGCAGATTTGAACTAATGATGAAAAAAAAAAAGTAGGAGGGGGCAACTTCTTAAATTCAAAAAATCATATAAAAAAAATTAAGGTCGTCAAGTTTTTTTTTTAATCTAATTTGCTCCCTTGTACTAAATTTTAGAATTAAAAAAAATTATATAGGAAAAACTTAAAATATAAAGTTTCTCCTTTCATGAAAATTTTTGGCTTTGCCTTTGGTAATGAACATTGTAATTTAAATACATTTTTGTGATATGATTTGTAAGTACATTTTTATGATATGATTTCTATTTAATTACATTAAAAATATGTGTTATCATGCGGATCATTTTTCAATATAGGTCTAAAGTGCAAACCATCAACTAAGAAGTCAGAAGTTCAAGTCTTCCCACCCCCACTTATTGTTGAACTCAAAAAAAAAATATCGTTCTAAAGATCGTATCGTACAATTTTTTTTTTTTAAGAACCTTATATCACAAGTATAAGGATGGCGTATTACATGATTTTAATATATATTTATCTCAAAGTGAAACAATAATAAAATTGTTTTTTTTTTTTGAAGTAATGAAATTGTATATTCAAGAGTTTTTTTTTCATAATTCATAATATTTTATGAGAGAAAAAAGAACGCCTGAAGTCCCAAAATTTGAAAAATAAAAATAAAAATTTCTAAGGTTTTGATTTCTGTCTTCTATGGAAAATAATTTTTCTGTTGAAAATATATGTGGGGTTCAATTAATAATGATTTATAATTTGACTTAATTGATCAGCTAAAGGATAGGCACAGCCACTTGTTGAAATAGCACAATAAAAGTGCTATCTAACTATTCATGATAATGTTGCAAATAATAATCCCAATATTTTTATTCACATATTCCTTTTTATAAATTTTCATTTTCTTTTCTTTTCTTTTTTGTCAATTTATGGAAAAAAAAAATAAAGTATTTTTTTATTCCTCTAAAAGGATAAAATAAATATAATTGTTTTTTAAAGCACTCAAATTAAATAATGTTGAGACATATTAAATTTACCCCTTTTTTGCCTTGGGAAAGTTGTGGCCTACAATGGGACAAGAAAAAATGGTGATCTACAAATTAAAATTATTATAATAAAAAATTTCATAGAAATTCAAAAATCTGGCCTCTCCCTCTTTCTTTTTCTCTCTAAAAATTTCAACTCCCCCCAATTCTTCTCTCTCTCTATAATTTGAAATTGGGTATAGAATAAAAAATTGGCAAGCACTCCCTCTCTCTCTAAAATTTGAAATTGGAAATAGGAAAAATTCCAATTCATCTCTCTCTCTCTATCTGGAAATTGATCAAAATAGAATATATATAAAAAAATTCCCAAAGCCGTGTCAATTACTCAACAAGAAAAAAAAAAATCAGGGCACAAATCTGCAGATCAAAATCAGACTCCATCTCAATCGCAAAACAGAATTGAAGAAATCATCAACACGATCGTGTAATTTCACTTATCATCATCAAATTTATGATCTCTATAACTCAATTATTGCAGCCACAGATCGAATTCATTCAAACAACAGTCATACGAAATAGTTAGGGTTTCCAACTTCCACGAGTTCGATTTGGAATTTCAGATCAAGAATTAAGAAATCATAGGACATAGTGATGGAAATGATCAAAGAACGCAGTGAAGTTCATGAAATCGGTGAGAATTTTAGGGGGAGAAAAAGAAATATATGTGCATAATTTAATTTAATTTTTTTTATTTATTTTTGTTTCTGGAAATGTTTTACTTGGTTGATAACCAGGTTACGATTATCTATCTCTGATTATGATGCAAAGAGAACTTGCATTCGATTCCATGTGTATGTACGTGTAATAATAATACACATCAAGAGCTGACTCGCTATGGGAGAGAAAGAAAAAAGGAAAAAAGGAAAGAATTAAAGAAAAATTGATTTTCTATAATCGGTGTAGTAATTTAGGGCTCAAACCGGCAATCTGGATTATCAGGCCGACCGGCAGCAGCTCCTCTTCGACGGCGCCGTGGAAGAAGCTTCTTCGAGATCGTAAGCGGATCGGAAGAAATTATCCACCTCTTCTTGATTCACGATCTCGAAGAACTTGAGCTCCATGGTCAACTTCCTCTTGCAGGGGACGGGCGCACGCTTCGGCTTCCTCGGCGCTCCAGGACAGCTGATGATCTTCGGAATCTTGTGCTCGGCGGAGGTCGGCGTCCGGCAGCCGCGGTGGTCGAGTTCGCCGCCGCAGCCGCCGTCGCGATCGGAGGCAGAGGAAGGGATGTTGTCGGAACTGGAGGGCTTGGGGGGCGATCGGACCTGTAAAGGGAGGCGGATTTTGGGGAGATTTTTGGGGAATTCAAGGTCCATGGACATGGCGGAAAGATTGAAAGATTCGACGAAAGAGAGAAAGGATTTGTGAAGGGGAAAAAAAGGGAAGGGGAAAGGAAAGTGGATGGATGAACAACACTATAAAGGCGTTTGTCTCGTGGAAGAGTATTTATTTACGAAATCACTTGGAAGACGTGCCTTTAAAGACAGTAGAGAGAAATACAGAGAGAGCTGAGAAGTGGACAGGTTGGTGAATGTAAGTTTTAACTCTCTTCTCAGCTGACTCCATTTGGTTTCAAAGTTCAGCTAGAATTGGCGGGCTCGGGTTGGGGATGGCGTTCCGATCCGATCCAGTTCAACTTTCTCATTTTTTTTACTCGGGATTATTTTATCCTTTCATTTTTTAATCCCAAGTTTGTTTTATTTTGGTCTTTTCAAAAATTGAATTATTCAAAATGCTCGTAAACTTTGAAGGTAAGACAAATTATTCAATGAGACTACCACAATATGACTGTCTCATAATTACTATTGAATGTAGATTCAATAATTTTCATGCTCCCTAATAACTACTAGATATAAATTCGAGATACTTCTCTTTTTCCATCTAACGATGTGACTGTTTCATAATAATTGTTGGACGTGGATTCAATAATTTTTATGCCTCTAATAACTACTGGATATAAATTCGAGATATTTCTCTCTTTCCATCCAACAGTGAAAATTGTCAATCACATTGTAGCGGCCTTACCGAATACCGAATAATTTCTCGAAGGGTAGTTCCAATTATACTCTCTATCATTTAAAATGTTTTATTTCTACCTTATGAGAAATTCAAATATGCCCTTAAACGATTTTATGAACCCTAAAGTAGAGGACATGACTTTTAAAAAATGGATGTGCGAATGTGACGAGATAACTAACCACTAGTCAACCATGTCAATTTTCATCCATTGTTTTAATAGTAAGATTGTTTAGGGACATATAGGAATCAATTATAAAGGTGAAGGGTAGAAGTGAAACCTTTTAAAGGATATGAGTATATAATTGAGCATTTTGAATAATTTAACCAATTTTAAAATTTGGTTACATTATAAGTTTGGTCTCTTTGAACTTTTTTTTTTTTTTAATTTCAACAACATGTAAGAGAGTAGAGAGATTTAAACCTCTAGCCTCTTGATTGACAAGGTATATACCTTGACCAGTTAAATTTTGTTTAGATTGACATTTTAAAGGTCGAACTTTTCAATATCGTGTTTATTAAGTTTATGTATTTTATAAATTCTATAATATCTTGAACTTTTAAAGTTGTGTTTATTTGGTTTTTGTATTTTAAAACGTTTTTTTATAAGTTATTGAACTTTCAATTTTCTGTCTGATAGGTTCTTATGTTAACTTCGATAGTTTAATATCTATATTACTAAATGGTTGAACTTACTTGAAATTGGCTCATTATGTTATCATTAAACAAGACTACCAATGTGTGACGTGTAATTGTTAAATAATGGAGCTAATAACAGAGATATATTAACTATAAAATTAAAAGTTCAATAAACTATTAAAAAAATTTAAAAGTACATAGATCAAATAGATATAACTTTACAAGTTTAATGACCCATTAGAAATTTTTTGAAGTACAAAGACTTAATTGACATAACTCTGAAAGTTCAAAGACCAAATTTATAGCTTAATATTTAATATTTATAAATATTTATCCCAATGCTTATTTTTTTGTATTTATTTAAAATTTGAACTTATCTTCTTTTTTTTTTTTTGACATTGACATAAGCTATTGTAGTATTATTATTTTTTTTTTAGTACAATAGGGGTTGGAGGGATTCGAACCACAGACCTCGTGATCTATAATACATTCAATATGCCAGTTGAGCTATGCTCTCTTTGGCAGCTATTGTAGTATTATAGAAATTATTCCAAAATGGACTTGCATGTAAAATTTGAAAACCAAGACAAAATACTTGCAACACCATGACTAAAATGAAGGAATATTTATGAAAGTTGAAGGGGGTTGGAGATAGAGTATTAAGATACCTAGTCTATGTGATATTTGAGTGAGTTAAGTGATAATTAATATTAAGCTTATGATATCTTTAAAAACAATGTTTTAAAAGTTTATAACATAACTCAATTAGCCAAATTAAATTCTTGAAATTCTAGGAAAGCTTTCCCTTTTTTAGTAAATATTTAAATTGCTCCAGTAAATTCTATAGTAAATAAGTTCCAAATATGTTGTTTTTTCCTCAAAAAAAAAAAAAAGGCTCCAAATATATGTTGTTTTTATTGTATTAATTAGCTCAATTTCATAAAGGTATGGAGCTTTTACTTCCATTTGCATTCAAAACGCCATCCGACATTAAATTTTCTGCCAAGTTTGCGACTCATAAGTTTCATTAAAGCTCGTTTCAACAAATAAAATAAAGACTTTCATTAAAGCTGACTGAAAAAGGTCTACTCTTTATTCACAATATTTTTGTATAATGTTTTTGAAGTTACGTCCTATCTGTATATCGGTTATATCACGATTTTTTTGTCGACTGAGCTTGGAGAGTTTGTTTTAAATAACGTTTTTTTTAATACAATAAATTTGAAGGAATGAGAATTTGAACCTCCAACCTCAAAGAATATAGTACATTTCAGTTACTAACTGAGCTATGTAAAAAATAATAATTTTTGAACAATGATTTTAGTAATCAATAGGTTGTTTGGCATATTTTACTAAAATAATAATAATAATTGGGATATTAGTTTCTTAAATCGACTTTCTAGAACTATCATTAGATGATTGATACAAGAAAAATCATATTTGACGAATTTTTGAGTTTTTAAAATAAATAAAAAATGCAATTGTTTTGGAAAAAACAAACAATGCATATTTGGAAAATAAACTAAGAAAAACAAGTTTGGAAAAAACAAACAATGCATATTTGGAAAATAAACTAAGAAATACAAGTTTTTTTACAAGTTAAAATGCCATTTTGGTGAGTACTTTGAGTTTTGATTCATTTTAGTCTTTTGATCGGATGAAATTTGTGAGTTAAAAATAAAATAAAGAATTTCAGCTCAATGCAAGTACACACTGTCGATGCAAGTAATATAAAATTAAAAGTACTTCAAAGTATCGATCTCATAGGAAACAGAAACAACAAAATTTCAAGAAATAGCAAGATTGTGTTCAAAGTGCAATTTTGGTAACAAAAAATAAAAAGATTGAGAGTTGTGTTGCTAGAAAGTAAAATTTAAAAAAAAACTCAAGATAATGAAAAGTGGGATTCAAGTGTGATCATGTCCTTTGATGAGAATTGCAACTCAATTGCAATTACAATCGTGCCTTAACACAAAATAATTGTAAACCGAATCGACTCCTATTCAATTTTGATTCAAAATCATTAGGAAGCTAAGTGATTGGACCTATATATCTATGGCCAATCGTACTTAGATAATTTTAGATCGCATTCTAATTGTTTTTGGGGCTCTCCTATGTATCTAGGATCAAGCTTTTGCTTATGTCTAAGCTTTTTATCCCATTGCTTTTGCAAGATCCACCCTCATCTAACCGTTTCAGTATTAGATTTAAGCTAGCAAGCAACCCTAGTTGATCAATCCAAGTTTACTAAAAACAAATAAAGCATCAAAAGCAAACAATCTTTGTGTTAATTTGGATTGTCCTTGCATATAAGTTTCTCATTCTCATTTCTAGGGCAATCATACACTTGAATTATCCCTAAAGGAGAGTTAGCTCGTAATGGGTAAAATAAACATAAAATAAATAAAGCTAGACCCTTCAATAACCATGAATGAATTAAGAAAGACTCTCTGCAATAATTAAATAAATTATGAATAGCCTACAGTTGCGAGACACAAAAAACAGAAAGTTAGTTGAATTCAACTGGAAAATCAATGCATAACTCTAAGCCAAAATGTAATTAATTCAGACAAAACCAATACAGAAGGTGACTAGCTTAAATAAAACATAAATCTTCAACTGAAACATTGAAAACAATAGACCCAAAACGAAAAATATTTCCAATCTATCCTTCATCCTTTTTAATCGATTGTCCTCAATATCTCTCAATTTGAGTCAAATCTTTACAACCCAAGAGGTCTCCTAGGTTGGATTAAGTTGAATGAACTTGAGATGGATCAAACGTGCAACAGAAAAGAAGAAAACAAAATGCATAAAAATGAGTTTTTATTCTGTTTTAATCGATTCTCCTCAATCTCTTTCAAGTTGAGTTGAATCTTTTCAACCCAAGAGATCTCCTAGGTTGGACTAGGATGGAAGAATTCGAGTTGGGCAAAAAGTTGTTACAAAACCAAAATAGACAGCAAGATGAAAAAAAAAAGTGTAGAAAATGGTTTTTCTTCCAAAGAGTAATTTCACTTTTTGCCTTTGTTTCTCTCCATTTTATAGCCTTCAAGCATCTAGGGTTTCTTCACACTCCATATACAGCTTAATGTATGAAATCTTTGCTTGATTTAAGGAGAAATAAATGCTAAAATGTTCTAAATTTGGCCAATTCTCGAAAATCCTATTTTTTGCCTTCCATGGTACAATTGTTGTTGCATTGCAAATGCAATTGTACTACAATCGTCCATTTTTTGCCAATATGCACTATAACCAACTAAATTAGCCAAATTTCAATATTTCTATCTATTTCTCCTAATCTTAAGGGTTCTCATCATGCTCAAGGATTTCTTAACACTTTGCTCAAATTTAAAAGATTTTTGGGGTTCACAAAGTATAAAGTTACAAAAATAACCTTTGTTTGTGAGCTAAATAATTCTAAAAAAATGAGAATTATCATTCCTATACTTTCAAATGTCCAGTTTTAGTTCATGTACTTTCAATAAAGCTTAAAATTGGTCTCTATGATAAGTTTGAAGTTAATTTTTATCTAAATTAGTTAAATAATAACAATAATTTTAAGATATGAAAAGACACAAACATATTTCCAAAATTTATAGAAGGAAAATTAATAGAGACTAATTTTTTTAGGGAAAATTCACAATAAACTAAGATTAGGGACCAATTTTAAGCTTTATTAGGGACCAATTTTAAGCTTTATTGAAAGTCTAGACAAAAATTGGATATTTAAAAGTACAAGGACCAAAATGGAGCAAAACCCAAAGTACAAGACCAAAATGGTATTTTAATCTTTTTTATAAGATGATTACATATTTACTTGTTTTCTTAAAATTTTACCTTCATTTTTATTTTGGTTCTTAAAATTTTAAAAACATTATGTTCGTCTCTCAATTTTTTCTCTTTAGAAGAATTAGTCCCTCAAATTTTAATAAGTTCATTTTCGGTCATTGTTCTAGTTTTATCCATTCAATAAATATATGGAGAACATACAAAGCTTAATCTTTCACAAAATAATAATAATAATAATGACAACACAACTTGATTTCTTCAATATTTTCTATCAATATTTCCTTTTAATTGCAAACTTCTTTCCTTCTTTGTCCATTGAATACAATTCATATTGTATTTAAAAAAAATACCCTTCATACATTTTTTTTCAATTTTTTAGTACAACAAATACATAGTGAATATTTGAATTTCTAACCTCTAGAGAAAAAAATACATGTTTCTTTTAGGTAAAAAGTTAAATACATATCTTAACTGTTGAACTATGTTCATGCTGACATATATTTTGCAATTTTTAAACTAACAAATAAATTGTACAGTAACCTTCATATCTTAAAGCATTAAGCATATGTAAATGTTAACTGACAACAAAAAAATATACCATTTAAAAAGGAATAATTCTCGACTCAAATTTCAACCATATGAATACCAAATTCAAAACTCATTAAAATTTTATCAATAATCTTTAAAACCATAAAGAAAAAGAAAGTTTGAGATCAAAAGCATATTTTGATCCAAAAAAGAAGAGTGAGTTTAAATTAAAGTTGAGACAAAGAAAAAGAAGCTGCATGAAATTCAGACGGAAAAAAAAAAACAAAAAATGAACAGTCATAAGAAAGAAACAATAATTGGTTACATACGATGGCTGAAGGACAAGTGGGATCAGTACACGTGTCAGGGAATGATGAGCTGGACGAAAGAGAAAGTAAAAAAAATTTAATATTATAATAAAAAAAAATTCATACTACTCTCACTTATTGCTTATCACGCTAGCATTCTTTTAAAAATCACACGGAGTCTATTAATATTAAAAAACTATTTATAAATTCACAGTCGTGAACATATCGAATATAGTATTAATGTAGTACTAGAAATTTTTCCAAATAAAAACCGTGAACGGCAGACGGTGGGAATCATCATGCATTTTCTTTTTTTAATTTTTCTAAAATCTTTACAAGTGATTGACAAGTGGAACTTAAATTTTACGTTACAGTACAAAGAACGGGCAGCGGGCAGGGGGCAACCCAAAAGCCAAAAGCTTCCGCCGGACCACATTGAGGGTTGTCACCCCCACGCGCCTCTTCTTAGGCGCGTGAGTCGTGTCGGTCGGGGAAGGTTTTTTGGGCCTTGTTTGGTGAGATTTCACGTTTCTTGAGACCGATTTAAAACCATCAAATATTCCTTTTTTTTTTTTTCCTTTTGTTAATTTTTGGGAGTGAGGTTACTTTTGGGATCTCAAAAAAGTTACCAACTTTAAGGTAGGCCATTATATTTATACTTTGGAAAAAGGTTAATTAGCTAAAATGTATTTGTAAAAATTTGTTTTTTCTTGTCTTTTTTTTTTTGGAATCATTTTTTCGATTTATTGCATCTAAAAAGTCTCTTTCTTTATACCCATTTCTTTTTTCTTTTTCAATTTTGTAATTCTCTAATTTCACACAACTTTATTTATTTATTCTTTTTAAAAGAATATGAGTGACAGATATAAGTAATTAGACTAAAATAAATATCTAACTTCACTTGCATAAGCTAAATACTTTCGTTATCTAGCTTGTTTAAATGCATTTTTAAGAAAGAATAACATGGATCGGAATAACTTAAAACAAAATAATCATAAAAAGGCTAGAGAAAAGTACAACTAGGCAAGGGGAAGGGTAACAATGTCATAAGTATAACCCCTTGAAGCCAAATAATGTGCAAAAATAAACAAATAAATAGATGTCTATTGAAACCAATATTTTAAATTTCCATCTAATATGTTGATATTTCCATCGACATTTCACACGTCCATGGGTTCAGCATCGACAAGATGGGTGAATCAACATTTCCATTATATCATAGAAAAATCAATGAAGTATAACAAAAATATCAATAAAATATCAATATTGTGGACCTAACATTAATAATAAGAAATTTAAACTTATTTAAAAAGGGTTAAATGCTTATTTGTTAATTTAAATATTTTTATGAACTTTTATATTTAAATTTTTTTTTAGAAATATTCATCAACACTAACATTTTATCGATATTTTCATTGATATTTTCGTCAACATCGACAATTAAAACTATATTTATTTTTATTTTATAATTTAAATCGTTATTGACTAGCCGTAACATAGTACAACTTGTTAAAGCATTATAACTTTAATCAAAATGTCATATATTCATATTTTTAACTCACATTCTATCAAAGTAAAAAAATTGAAAAATTATTTGCACAATATGAAAAACGGAAAAAATTATTAGTAATTCAACTCAATGGATACATATATATTATTAACCTCTCCATATATTAAAATAAAAAAGATAAAAGAGAAATTATTGTTTTGTTCTTCTCTTTTTGCTTAAATACGAGAAATGTAATTTATTAGGTATGATGATCATGTCTTTGCTATAGTGGAAATCAAGAAATACAAATCATAGATAAATAGCATTAAATTAAACTTGTTGACTATATATAAAGTTTTCTTTAATGGCATCATAATTCTCGTGAATTATTTGTTCTTTTTTTCTAGATTTTTTTAAATAATTTGAGTTGTACCATAATTTTTTTGCCCCATAAATATAGATGTTTGAAGATTGAAAATGACTAAAAGGACTGCTTAGGCGTGGAATGCGATCACAAGGATACTTTGATTTTATCCCTTGGAAATAACATAGAGCCAATTTTTATAACTATTTTTGTTTTAATTTTTCAATTAAAAAATACAAAAACTTCTTTTATTTTCTTTAAAAGGTTATTAAACTCAATCCAACTTTCAAATCTTAAAGAAAAAAAGAAAGTACTTTTGGCTATTATCAGTTTTTTTCAAAGGGAGTTCAAGTCTTAAGCAAAAAGAGAAGAACAAAACAATAATTTTGGATGTTGATTTTGGAGAAGAACAAAAAAAAATAATTTTGGAGTTCAAGTCAATAAGAGAGTTCAAGTCTAACATTAACTTTTGAAAGTATTTCTCTTTTAAGTGAAATGTTTTACTTTAGTTGAAAGAAAATACCAATCAAGAGTTTTTTCTAAGTTATTTTTAGAATTTTTAAAAGTACTTTTGGCTATTATCAGTTTTTAGTGCATCTTAGTTTGTTTCTAAGTCCTTCATGGACTTATCTCTGTTAGTGAGAACCTTTTTCTTTTTTTCCTTTTTTTTTAATATTTTTTTTGGCAATTTTACTAAACCTTTGAGGGGAAAAAAAGTATATATATGAAGGATGGTTTGCAATTCAAACCTACCAACCTACCAAACAATGTAATTGAGCTTCTTTGACTTCAATAAATAAAATTCAAAATAATACATTACAATTAAAAAAAATTAAAGAGACCAAATCTTTTTGATTTGTCACAAGAACATATTCAAATCTTTTTTGAAAAAGAAAAAATGTGATCTAGTTTTAATTCCATAACTTAAAAGTGTCTATATCTATATATAAATTATTGTATGGGACAAACCCTTCATTTTAGATCCTTCCAAAATTACTATAAATTGAGAACATAATTTTTTTAAAAAACCACGATAATACAACATATACACTTTTTTTAAAACAAGAAAAATATATATTTGGTAATCGTGCACAATATTTATATATCTAAATATTTTATACATATCAAGTTGAATTGATAAAATCTAGTTGAATATTAAATCTTCACTCAAAGTTTAAATATCTCTATTTCACAAATGCATTTGTTAAAAAAAAATTGTATTTTCAACTTTATAAATTCAATAAGTCATTTTTTTTTAAATTCCATCCCTTTGGACTTTAAATTTGTCTAAGTAATAAGGTTAACCGTCCTGTCAAAATCAAGTAATTCAATAATTAATTAAACAAACTGGCCATTGGCCAATAAATCATCCAAATTATAACAAAAAACAAAGTATTTAAATGAAGAATGTCAAGTGAAGCCAAAAGACACCCTAACACAACAATCAATTTTGATTAGCCAAAAAACACAAAACCCTACCCCAACATGTCAAAAAAACCCCAATTAAAGAAAATGCCAACACACCAAGTACAGAGCGAAGAAGGAAAGAAAGCATCCATCTTCGTTCGTCTCTCTAATTTATCTCCTAAACTTTCATAATCAAAATATTTTTTTAGCTCAATAATTACAGTGAAAAATCAAACAATCAACTTTTAGGATGGTAATAGATACTTTATCCACGTCAAAGTGAGCATAGTTCAGTTGTAATTGACATGTATTCATTCTCTTGAGATTGGAGGTTCGAAGCCCCATATCCCCACATTTATTGTACTAAAAAAAATACTTTATCCACAATGCTCGGATGGACTAAAATGAAAAGATTATACATATATAAATTTATACTATAAATGTTTGCCTATCCAACCCTATTAAAGTTTCATGCTTCACCCCTAAATACACCTATAAAAAATGAGTTAAGTTTAGTTCAACAGCAAAATAACATTCTTTATTGATTGAATATTTATCTCCACAGTTATAACGTCATTTTTGTCAACCTGAACATAGTTCAGTTGGTTAAGACATATATGTCATTGACCAAGATATCAGAAGTTCGAATCGTTCTACTCCTACTACTCGTTGAACTAAAAGAAAGTCATCATTCACAAATAATTTCACATAACCGCAAGAACATTCATATCTAGAAACAAATTTTTAAGCGAGCTAAAAATTCAATTAAATGAAATTAAAACTTTAGATGATGGATCAAAAAGTGGATTCTTCCCTATAAAGGAAATTATTAAAAGAAAAAGGTAGTAGGTGACATGCAATGTGTCTTAAAACTAGAGAGTGAGATGGAAGAAGAGAAGGGTGGGTTAACCATAAAGAAGAAAGCGCGTGATGTCACCGCACCGACGACGGCATTGGATACCCACCAACTTGAGCTTTCGCTAACCCTACTTTTCTCTTTTTTGTTTTCTTTTGTTTTTTGTTTTTTATTTTTACTTGTTCTTTTTCTTGTTTTTTTCTCTAAAAACAATTAGGTAAATAGTCAATTATAAATTTCGTCCCTAAACACCCTTTGGATAACTATTTCTTTTTATTTATTTTTCTGAAAATTAAGCCTTAACATTACTTTCACCTGTTTCTTGCTCTATTACTTACTTTTTAAAATGATTTTAAAAATCAAGTTAAATTTTGAAAACTAAAGTCTCATTTCATAACTATTTTGTTTTTGCTTTTAATTTTTAAAAATTGTACTTATTTTCTCATCATTTTTTTATAATGGATTTTATCTTTCTTAAGAAAATATTTGAAATTCCAAAAGCAAAACACAAGGTTTTAGAATTTTTTTTTTTTTTTTTTTTTGAATTTTTAATACTTGGCTTGATTTTTAAAAACATAGGTAAAAAGTAGATAATAAAACAAGGCAACTCATGAGTATAAGTAATATTTCAAAAGCTAAAACCAAAAACTAAATAGTTGTGTCAAACAGGGCGCTTAAAAGAATAGTTTTTAAAATTTAGCTTAGAATTCAAATGTGTTTTTGGAAGGTGAAAAAATTGAGAGGAAATAAAGATAATTTTCAAAAACAGAAAGCCAAAAACAAAATGGTTGGGTTAAACTTTCAAAGTTGTGTTTTTATAGGTTACACACTTTAAAAAGTCTCTATTTTTTTAAATTTTGTATCTAATAAATCTCTAAAATTTTAAAAAAAAAATCTAATAAACTCCCAATCTTTCAACATTATGTATTTAGTAGGTTTATAACTTATTCAACATTTAAAAAATTCATAGACAAATTATTCTTTAAAAAAAAATTAATTTTGCATATAATAGGATTTTGACCTTTCAATTTTGTATATAATACTTAGATATCTATTAGACACAAACTTAAACATTTAGAGGCTGTTTGAGGCATGAGTTATAATAATCTGTGGAGTACTCTGCATCTCAAACACATACTATTATAACTCAGATTAAATAACTTTGCATCCTAAACACATATTATATAACTCCACCGATTATTATAACCCACAGACTATTATAACTCACTCAGCATTCCAAACAGCCATTTAGAGACTTAGACAACACTTTTTAACTTAAAAAATTTATGAGACACAAAATTGAAAATATTTTTAAAGTTTGAGAACTTGTTAGACAAAATTTATAATTTAGCTTTGAATTAAAAAGTAAATAAATAAAATAAAGAGGAATTTGAGAAATGAGTTCATTGATGGATTGGGTTTACCAAACACATTACCTAAATGAATCTCCCCCACGTGAAACTGTTTTTTCCTCTCTCTTTTATTTATGTATTAATTTCAGTTTAACTAAAGAGTTTTTCTTTTTCAAATTAATATCATTTCTCTCTATCTCTCTAGGTTTCAACGTCAATCATTGGCCTTCATTAAGTGTATATTAAATAGTCTCTAAACCGGATTAATATATTTTATTTTATTTTTTATCTGCAAGGGTAAAAAGGTAAATTAACTTTTTCTTGGGATGATTGCAACTGGATATAATTTTTTGTTTGAATCTTTATGAATGGACCTTGAGTCAATACTATCTTTTATGAAAAAAGCCTATTTTTTTTTCCTTTTTTTTAATCTATGCGATTAGTGGAGGGAATAAATTTTAAATGTAAATTTTATCCAATTCAATTATAAACTTTAATAAATTTTAAAATTAATAATATGGTGTTATTAATTTTGATGGGAGAATGTTAATTTTTCTTTCTTTTTTTTTTTAATGTTGGTATGGTTTTCTGTTAAGCTTTTTCATCTTCAAAATTGAATTGATATAAAAGTGTTCAAATATTAAGTAACAAATTACCTCATATTTAAGTAGTAAACCAAACAAATAATCATGAAAATGACTATAAAAATAATTGTGTTTAACCATAAAATCCAACAATAAAATAATATGTCAATTAGTCAATAGAACATCTACAAAATCAAACAACTAGAAAACCTTCAAATCAACAAATGGTCAACTCAATCAAAAAAACTAACACCGTCATAAATTGTCTTGTTTATCTAATAGAAAACCAAAATTTAGTAACAATTTTTTTTTTTTTAAAAAAAGACACAATTAATAAAGTAATTCAATTTTATGAAACTAAACCTACATTCAACCAAAATAGAAATTTAAAAGAATGAAAAAAATTTCTCACTTTTAAATGAATAGAAATATCTTTGAGGCAATCATTATAATACCATGTGATTTCATTTGAAATTAGAAAATTGAAAATCGAAAATCTCTGCAAATAAATGTACTTCAAGTTTTCTATTAAAAAGAAAATAATTATCAATATAAGAAATATGTTTATTAAGTATCATGTGATGTGATATACATTATAACCCCTAATTTATGACATTTTTAAAAAAAATATTGACACGTGGAATGTTTCTAACGTGGCTGTATGTAAAAAGTGGGCAACCCGCGGTAATGATATTAATTATTTAATCTTATATATTAAAAATGCAGACAAAACAACATTCCAGGTCTAAGAATTTTAAATAAATTTATTTTCCTAATACGAAGGTTGCTTGAAAATTACAAATTGTCTGTACATTGCAAATTTTTAAAAATTATTAATTATTAATTTCCTCGAATTCCATGTAATCATTTTCAATATTCTCTCTTGTAATTGCAGAATACTAGAATTGGAAAAATAAAAAGATTTAAAAAAAAAACCCCAGATCCAATGGCATAGGGAAAGGGAGATAGAAGAGTTTATTACAAGGTTTGTTTAAAATAAAATAAAATTTCTTTAAAAAAAAAAGAAAAAGAAAAGGCAAGTCAATTATGAGGGAAGAATGTGTAGTTGACTCCATATTAGATGGTTTAAAAATTTGTCTTTTTTTTTTGGGTGTTGATGTATTAAAAGTTTTTCTTACTAATTAAATAGGAATGATAATTGGTTACTTTGAAAATCAGTTTTGGTTATTGCCTAATGTGAAAAAGACGGAAAATTGACCATGTGAACACACAAAAAAAAAAAAAAAAATTGTTACAGATGGGTCTATTTCATCTTTAAATAAAAGAAAAACATGGCATTCAATGAATTCGTTCATTGGTTACGTTTTTTTCACACGTGTGCTTCATTTGACTTTTTTTATACGGTAATTACTAATTTCATTTTTTTAAAAGGAAATAGTCGCTTGAACAAAAGGTACATCATACAATAAAAAATTAATATAAATTCATTATCATATTTGGAAAATCCTATTTTCAAAAAGCATAATTTTTTTTTATGTTTGACATATATGACCTCTTCGTCAAGGTATATACCTTTAATCAACTTAACGATATTCAAATTGTCATTTTCAAAAAGTATATTACTCTTATTCCATTGACTAAAAATAACATATGTCATATACCCAAGATTAGGTGTTCGAAGAAAGAAAGAGAACGTATATAGAAACACATTTGAATTATATTTTTAGCATTAGACACATGAATCTTTTATATCAAAGAGTTCGTTCAGTAACATTTCCCTTTTCAATTTTGTTGTTTTCAAAAATATTTTTTTATTAAAAAAAAGTTTAAAACTAAAAGTCTAAATTATAAAAAAAAAAACCCTTAAACTTTGTCATTTGTTTAAAAAATATCCATATTCTTTCAAAAGTTACAATATTACTTTTGATATTTTTATAAACGTTTCAAAACTATTTTTTGAGTAGAAAAACCATTAAAATGTTAGACACAAAATTGATGTGGCGGTGATTTGAAACAACATTTCAAAACTATCTTTGGAATAAAAAAACCGTTGGAATGTTGGACAAAAAATTGACATGACAGCAACCTAAAATGATGTCGCAGTGACTAGAATACTTACTTGGATTAAGTCTAAAAAAATGACATTCAGACATATCAACTTTTCGTGCAACATTTTAACGATTTTTCTATTACAAGAGTAATTTTGAAACGCTTATGAAAGATCAATGGTAATATTGCAACTTTTGAAAAAATAAAAATATTTTTTAAACAAATGGCAAAGTTCAAAGATATTTTTTATAATTTAGCCAAAACAAAATAAAGAAAAGTTAGGTACATGTAGTTTTCACAAGCTTAAATTTATACAAAATCCTCATCAAACGGGTGCAAACTTTTCAAAATTGAATATAAAAATGAGAAATAGAATTGACTTATACAAAAGAAAAAAGAGGTGTATTATTTGGAATATATTTTTAAAAAAAGGCTGCAAGAGAGTACTATTAGAAAATTGGTGAAGCAGAAAATCATGTGACTACATGATCCATATGATATAAGATGTCGGGTCAGAGCAAAAAGGGCGTAGAAGATGCCTATTAAAACTCCAATCTGTATATGCCTTTCTCTCTTGTTTCCCTGTCCTCCTTCTAACACACAAACACCTTACACACAAAGGCTCCTTCTCACGTTACTGCAACTTTTCCTTCTCTTTTGACCCTTTCTTTTTTATCATATGGTAATGAAAAAACTAATAGAAAACCTTCATATCTAGAAAGTGGGACATATATCTCATCTCATGGTTACAGTAAAAAAAAAAAAAAAAAAACCCTTCTACTAGCTTAAGCTTGTAACTTGAGGATGGAAAATGCTACTCCTAAACTTTCTTTCACACTGGAGAGTACAGAAATGCCAACCCACGTCCAGTTTTCTCTTCATAAATATCGGAGATGGGACCGACTGGAGGAAACGGGGTAACCAACTGCAGGTTTGGTACAAAGACAGACAGGTTCGTTCTGTGGCAGGAACATTAACTACTCTCTATTCGTCTACTTGACAATCATAGAACTTACTCGGACCAAAACTTCACGAAGGCAGCAACGAATGCCTTGAGGATTTCCAAAAGCGGGTTGTTTTCGGGTTTTGAAGACTTTTTTGACATCCCTTCCCATGATTCGCTGAAAAGAAACATAAGGAAGATGAATATGTGGTTAAACTGTTTGATAACCATGTAAAATGATTGACTAATTTGGATCATAAAGTAAACTGAGGAGGAGGGGGGGGGAGGACTGGATATTCTTACAGATTAATTCTATTTAGTGTTGGAATGCTTTCTTTCTGGGAGCCACCAGTCTGTTCAGCATCTACTTTATTTTCAATCTCTGTCTCCTCTTTGATTTTTGAGGCCTGATCAATGCCATTGCTGAATGTCTTGTTGAGATTCTCGGTACCACTCGGAGAAGCATTTGGAGCCTGTAAAAGAGCATCAATAATAGTCCAAACGCAAATTATGCTTCCCAAACTTTTGAGTTACAAACAAAAAAAAAAAGTGTGGCAAATCCTTGAAATAAACAACTTCAACTTCAACGTAACATTTTCTTCTTTTCTTTTCTCTTTGCTCTCTCTCTCTCTTTTCTTTGGGGGGGGGGGGGGGGGGGGGGGGGGGGGGGTTGTTTCCCTTATTAACTTTGACAATTTATTTATTTAGTTCAAACAAAAAAAGTAGGTATTTCAAAAATATGGAAACAAGATCACCAATATGCAAATGAACATCGAAATGTCATCCATAAAGCCTTAGATGAAAGGAATTCTCTTCTCTTTGCTCACTCAAAAGTTTCAACTGGCCCAGAAACTGCTCAAGTAAAATTGCTTTTGTCCCCACAATATTTTGTCATAATCTAAAAGTCAACTTTAAGCAGGTATACCTATGCCCCAGAAATTTAAAAGACGATAGATAAGCAAACTTTAAAAATATTCTGTGCTTGGCCATAAAAAATAGAGAACTCACCTTCATTTCATTAGATTTCTGGCATTGTTCAAAGGTCACAGATATTGGAGTATCAGTGCAAACTTCCAACCCAGGACCCTCAAATTCATGTATGCTACCTTCTTTCACAGTAGATCCATTAGAGGTTTTAACAATTTGTGCTACCTCCACCAAATCAGACTTTGTTTCTGATAATGGACTTACAAAGTTTTCCTCTGCCTTTTCAACTACACAGCCAGAAGATTTCGTGGCATTATTATCTTCAATGTTAAACAAGCCAACATCTGATTCTAACTCAATGGTTTGACTAACTTGCTTTTCCGAGGCATTGGTTGAAATCAATGTCTCAGATCTTACATCTGAACCATTAACAGCCCAAGAAATTGAATCCAATGGGAATGTCTCTACCACGACATCTGCTGCCAAAGGAGTTGCATGATTAATTGGCATTCCTGATTTCTTTACTTTCTTGTGTTCATTTACAAGCAACTCTGTCTTGATAAATTCATCAGAATCCTTGTCACTCACATCCACCAGGCTGCCGTTAATTATTGCCCCATTCTGTGATCCCTGAATATTTGTTGAAGTGCATTGCTCATCTGAAACAAAGATTGGTTCTTCATTTATACATTGGTTGTAGTTGACTGGAAAATCAACTTCCTTTGGTGGTAACGTTAAAGGAGAATGAGGTTCAATAGCAATTGAGTGCAGTGGATTCTCTTCAAGTAAAGGATCGGTGCTGTGCTCTTCTAGAAACAACTTTCCTGGACCAAGGACTCTATTTTCTTGGATTATATCACGTACAATCTCCCGCACCGTATAGAAAGATCCACCAACTTCCTTGTGAGTAAGGTTGAGCGAGGGGAAACTCCCATTATTTGATTCCTGATACCTGCAAGCAAGATGTTGTGATCCTACTTCATATTTTTACTAATTAAATAAATTTCATCTGTATCTAGCTTTAGTCATTAGCAGTTTAATAAGTTTCCTGTACTTTTCAAAAAAAAAAAAAAAAAAAAAAGTTTCCTGTTGTAATGGGAGTTTCATGGTCTAGTAGTTTCTTTGATTCTAAGGATTTTTAGCAGTACATTGTTTTCATTCCATAGTCTTCAAATCATGAGATTAATGGAGAATGAGAATTTACTTATACAGACAATTTGTTTTGGGAAGTTGGACTTCCTCCAAAGTTCAATCATAGAGGTTTAAACTCTCTTGAATAATTTTATTATTTCTATTTAGATATAGTGCCATGCAAATTGGTCCTCTAGCTAGTTTTTTACAAAGAAGACCAGAAGAGCTCTTACACTTTTAAAGGCTTCAATACTAGGATTTTAAGAAAATATATCAAAGGAGTTGGTACATTCTGAAAGCAAAGGTTACATGATATCAAAATGAACCTCAAAGATCTCCTCCTTTAGGACAATGGTGTCATTTAAGGGAGAAGGAAGGCTACAATCCTATTTTATGTTATTAATTAAATTATGCTTTTAGATACTAGGTATCCTCCTTATCTCTTTCTCTCTCTCTCTCTCTCTCTCTCTCTCTCTCTCACACACACACACACACACACAAAAAAAAAGATACTAGGTATCCTGTTAGGTTATCAACCTCTTTATTTTATCTTTTTTAGTATGTAGATAGCAGTCAACGGAGTCATTTATTGCAAGGTTTCACGGGTTATTGGTTTCTTTGGTTTCAGAGATTTTTCATGAAAGAAATGGAAAAAATGAAACACTTACTTGGAACTAACATGCAATTTGTTTTGTTAGGTTTGAGTTCCTTGAAATCTCAACATTACCATCCTAATTTCATGCCTTTAAATATTTAAATGACCCAATAAACATGCTCACCCATTGTTTCTTTTTCTAAAAAAAATGCCCATCCAAAATACAAGCACTAAAAAGAATGCTATCCGTCATGATTTTTGGAAGCATTTTCTCTTTTCCTACCTCCTCTGGAAGCTAAAACTTTCATAACTATTCCCCTATTGACAAAAGCTCAACTAATGGGAGTATGTATTTGTTCCACTTCATACTAAGGGAAACAATCATGACTATTTTTTTGGATAAGAATAACCATATGACTATTAAGCTGCAAGAGAATTTATCGACCTAACAGTTTCTAGATCCTTGCTATCCAAAAGCTTAAACAAAAGTTCAACAAGAAAACAGTGTCATAAACAAATCCAAGAACGAATGTCAAATTACAGTGATCCATTTAACATGAACAGCTCAGATAAATCATGGAGTGAGAACATCATATAGCAGAACAAGGTTTTCTCGAGCAAGATATCTTGCACTTGGGAATTAAATATAATTGTAGGTGAAATGTGATCATGCAGGGACAATTAATAATTTCCACAATCTAAACGATTCATGCATTCTTTGGAAGATCAGTAGAAGCAAAAATATGAATTAAAACCATTGTGTGGTTACTTTTTTATGAAGACTTCAACCATTGCCTTCCTTTCCTCCTTTGAACGCCGAATTCTGGTCTTCCTCCCTTCAGACTCATTGTGCTTGGCTAGGGCAAGAGGACGCCCTGTCCACCCACCCTTTATAGCATGCATGAAATCCACAAAGTTCAACCCTTCTTAGAGTACAAACCTACAAGATAACAGAACAGTAATAAGATGATTCCGTCCATATAAAATCTGTGTTCCAGAATCAATTGGATGAGATGAGAGCCACAGGATTTCACTTTCTTTAACACAAACGGATAAACAAGATCATTTAACAGATTATACAGAAAAAAGCTGACTTCCTGTTAGACCAACTTAGAAATTATTGTGAACAACCTACGACATGTGGAATGATTGCTTAATGTTGCTCAACTCAAGTTTAACAGGTCCGATATGACATATATATACTGGAAGCTAAGTTTAGTCCTGATCACAAGCCGTGCCTTCTGATATAGTACGTCCAATTATCCACTTTTGAGCTATCAATTAGTTAAAGATCATAAAGAAAAATTAATAAATTGCTGCTTGTAGCAAATTTCTAACCATAAATTTGTCAATTCATATTAAAACAAAGTAATCTTAGAACAACTGCCTAACCCTACTATATCTGGTTGTCAAGGAAACTCATAGGCCTAGGAAGTTGGCCACCGTGGGGGATCTAAGTCCCTTTACTTTTTTCAGCAATTCAATGACCATCGTGCCAACTCATGGTGCTTCATACCACTACCATTTTACTAAATGAAAAACCAAGATTGCTACCCTGAACTAACCAATAATTCAAGAAACAAGTGTTCCATTGGTTGGTCAGATCACTATTGTATCATTATCTACAAATACACATTGTCCGTTCCGCTATAACCATGTGAAATTGCAATATAATCAAGACGCACAGTTAAAATCTAAGACAAAAAGTAAAATTAGGACCAAAGCCACGATGAACAAGCCCAAATACACGCTAGCAGCTCATGTCCCAACAAATTTCCAAGAACCGGAGGCTACAACAAACTTAGAGAAAGAAGCCCGTTTAAGTGCAACCCAGATACCAAAACAACTAAAAGAAAAAAACCCAGTGGCGAAAATCTAACACCGCATGAAACTCTAACGCCCACGAGAGGAAGTGATACACTTACACATCAGAATTGCAGTGCCAAAGTAAGACAAGAGTGCAAAAGGTGAGAGAACTTTACGTGGAATCTGAGAGAGAGCGCGAAACGAAGCGATAGAAGGAGAATGGGAGATAAATGATGTCTGAAACCCTACTGACGAGTTACAGGGAGCGAGCCAGTGTGACATTCTGCAAACTTCCAACACAAATGGCCAGTGGGGGATGGGAATGGCGAGCGTGGGATATGGATGTAATTTTGTTGAAATGTATGTCCCATTGTTATTGACCTTTTATGGATTGGGCCGTCACAGTTTACTATTGGGCCTTCTGGTGCTGGGTCAATCGCTGTGGATTATTGTTTTTTTTAGTTCAACAAATTTTGGGATGGAATAATTCAAACCTCTAAACTCTTGATCGAATGTATATGTCAATTATCACTGAGTTATATTTATTTTGGCTTTAATTTAATGTTAAATTATACCACTATACAAAATAACTCTCAACTTTTGAAGATGTTTCAATTGTGCTCTTAAGTTTTGAAATTTTTCATTTTTACCTTTGAATTTTGAAATTGCTTCAAACAATATATTTTTTGCTAAAATGAATTATAGATATTGATGTGGTCAGTTGATGTGTATGTGATATTGTTGACAACTATATGGAATATTAATATCGTAATTATTGTTTATTTAATCTCAAAAGCTATTGTTAATAATCATTTATGTAATCAATTTTTATACGTCAATTGTCGCGTCAATTTACGAGAATGATGTTGTAAATGATGTCATATATGCCTATCAGTTTTTACACATTAGTTGTTGCGTCAATTTCCATCTTATTTTAATGAAAAATAAAAATCTCCAGTGGTATTTTGGAAATTAATTTCAAAGATAAAAATGAAACTTTTCAAAACTAAGGGCATAATTTAATCCTACCCTAAAATTCAAGTGTATTTTATCTCATTTTATATGTTTTATACCATTTTAGTCTTTGTACTTTAGGATTTGTTCCGTTTCAGTTATTATACTTTCAAGTATTTAAATTTGGTCATTATATTTTCAATCAATCTTAAAATTAGTTATTGTTATTAGTTTATCTTCTTCTTTTTTTTTTTAGTTTTTATTAGTTCCCTCTATAAACTTTATAAATATAATCACATTGTGTCTTTATTTAATGGGAATTATTATTATTGTGTTACTAAATATAATAAAAATTAAATTAATTTCGAACCAACGTTAATGACTAATTTTAAGTTTGATTGAAACTACCTGTATTGAATTTGGACTTTTAGATGTACATATGCTAAAATAGAATGAGCTCAAAAGCATTGGGATCAAAATGATATTTCAATCTTTTTTTTTTGTTTGTTTGTTGCATAATATTAAGAGCACGAGTCTGATTGGTGGACTTTTTGCATAGCATATCAACGTTTTATATGATTGAAAAAATATGCAAAGGACGTTCTTTAATTTATTTAGGTTTGTGGTTTATCTATACGTTTGTTTTAAATGGTTGCTTAAGTAGGTATATCGTTTATCTTAGATCTTGTTGTTTTCTATAACTTTCATGTTTATGAGTCATTCAATTTTAAAAATTCTCAATTCAAGCATAACTCACTGAATAAAGTACCAATTACCATATCAAATATTGATGGTATGATCTTCCACCCCACAATTTTCAAATTAAAAACAAAAATTATTTAGATTTGTGATTTAACTGATATATATAGAGAGAGAAAGAGATTTATTTATGTACTTATTTATTGAGGGGAAACTATATGTTGTGTTTAAATGGTTGCTTAAGTAGGTGTGACTTTTTTTTAACAAAAAAAAAAAGAAAAAGAAAAAAAAAAGGTAGGTGTGTTATTTGTCTCCTATAACTTTCATGTCTATTTATTGTCATTCAACTTCTAAAAAAGTTAGACCAATCAATGAACTTTAAAAATTAACAATTCATTAGTTTACTTCATAATGTCCTCTAATTAACTTGTACAACTCCAATACACACACTAGTTCGTTATTCTACACATTTGAAAATTAGTTTTAAACAATGGATGATGGATGCCATTAACCTCGAGAGCTAACATTGTTAGTTTTAAACAAGTTAGGGCTTAAACGATCAAATAAGACCAAAATAGTTTATTAATTTTTTAAGGGATACTAAAATATGAAAGATAGCATAACAAATTTGAATAGTCATAATTTTTTATGGACCAAAATAGACACTTTGAAAATTCAGTGACTAAAATATAATCATATATTTTTTTTAGTTCAACAATACGTAGAAGTGTGGATTCAAACATTTTGATCGAAGATATATGTCTTAATCAGTTTCATGACTAAAATGTAACAATTTTAACAATTAAGAGACACAAACAATGGTACAAAATTTAAATACAATAAAAGTTAAATTATAGATTTGGTTCCTATGGTTTAGAGAAAGTTATAATTTAATCCATATGGTCTTAAAATTAGAATTTTGTTCCAATAGTTTGATCAAACTTTATAAATAGCCCATATTGTTAGAATTTATAAGTCACTATGGAATTGAAATTACCACGTAATCAATCCGTGAACAGCTTCTGTCACGTATTCAATCTATTAGTACGTGACTTCTAACCGTAAAAATTATTCATGAAGTTTTATCGAATTATGATTAGGAAATTCTAACTTTTTCTAAAACCATGAGGACCGACAAACATTTTTTAAATACCCAAAATATCCACCTGCATCTACCAATGATTTCACAGCTAGTCACAAAGACACAAACCGCGTAGCAGAAGAACAAAGTCAAGTTTCCGAATATTAAAAAAAAAAGTAATTTAAAAAGACTGCATTTGGAAAAGAACGCAATAAAATAAAGTCATGGAATAAATAAGATTTTTTTTTTTCTTTTTCTTCAAACGAGTTGTGTAAAATTGGCCGACTTGGCATTTTTTCTTTTATGTGAAAAGTTTTTGTCATTTCATTTTGCATTTGTCTTCTTCTAAAATGGAAGCCATGGCAGTGAGAGCAATTCAAATCTGAGTTTCACATAATTTCTTCTCCGTTCTCAAATTCTTCTCGTCAATCCTTGCAAATCCATTTTCCGGCATTCACGTTCTGGAGAAAGATTCAGAGCACGGAATCATCTGAATGAGACGAAGTTCATCTGCAGAGATCGACGACAATGGGAGTGGAAATGCCGTCCCCGGCATTCACTCGATTCGTGATCGTTTTCCTTTCAAGCGGAATTCCAGTCACTTCCGTTTGCGAGCCAAGGACTCGTTGGATCATGCAACTTCTCGCTCCCGATCTCACCAGAGCCGGATCAATCGCAAGGGCTTGCTATGGTGGCTTCCGGCTAGAGGACAAACGCTTTTCTACTTTGTCGTCGTTTTTGCGGTATTCGCCTTTGTTTCCGGGTCTATTTTGTTGCAGAGCTCGATTAGTTTGATGTCTAGTGCTGGGAGTGAAAAGGGGCGGTGGCTTATGGAGCGTATTAAGTTTGGGAGCTCGCTGAAGTTTTTGCCAGGGAGGATTTCGAGGAGGCTGGTGGAAGGTGTTGGGCTCGACGAGGTGCGGAAGAAGGACCGCGTTGGCGTTCGTGCACCGAGGCTTGCTCTAGTGAGTTCTTCTAGTTTTTTTATTTCTATTTGAAACTACTTGTGTTCGAGTTGCTGATTATAGCTATCAGTACTTAGCATATGCCACTTAGTTGATTTCGTTTCGTTTCTTATTGGTTATGTGCACAAACACTCAAGTCTCACCAATGGAAGTTTTGTCAAAGCTGGATTGGGAGTGAGTTCTGTAGATTTCTATCAGTTGGAAGCTTCCTTCCCCACCCCCTTCCCTTTCCCGAACGTTAAGTGAACTGTGCGATCGTCTTTTTTTGTATAAATCAATCCACATTTCCTATCACACATTAGTTCAATTCTGGGAAGTAGATTAGCTGAGAACCATTTATTTGGATTCTGTACCACCACCCAATGGCACTGATATAGTACCTTTCTATAACTTAGGTTCATAACTATCATCCACTTGGAATATATCTTCAAGTTCTAAGGATCTGTCTAACATCTGACAAACGAGTTTATGAAAACATTGAAAGTAAGATAAATAAAATTGTTCATGGAGATTTGTTACAATTTAGGAATGCGAATAGTTGCAATAACACAACAGTTCTCACAATACCAAAAGTGTCTGATTTTTTATCATGAAATTTTCACAATTAGCTCGACCTAAATTTCCATTCAATTATTTTTTTATTGTTAATTATCTCAGTTTGTTTATGTTTCAGTTAACCAGACTATTTTAACATTTTTACTTTTTAAATTTGAATTTAAAACAATAGTTCAAAATATTGATTAAAGTTCTTTCATATTATCAAAATTTCCCTACGAAAAATTAACATAATGGCATTTAAAAACAGAGAAAGTAGCGTTTTTAACATTTCCATAATTTAATAAGCCTTTTAAAAATGGTATAAAAAATCATTTTTGTGATTTTTCTTAATTTTTTGTTTGATAAGAAACCAACATATTAGGCTGCCGACAGTAAAAACATATGTTAGGAGGGGTAAAAGGGGGAATGTAATGAGAGTTAGGAAATCCTATGGAATGAGTGTATATGTTTGGGGGTGACGCTATGAGTGAGGTAAGCAGAATTTTGGTTAGGGAATTGTAAGAGAGAAGCTGGTTCTCTTGGATTGGTCTAGTGTTTGTAATTGAGTTTGTAGCTCTTTGTGCTTGCTCGCACTTTTTTCTTTGAATATGTTGCCCATCAAGATTCTTCTATTCTTCTTTATCCAAAAACCCAATGAATGGCTTTAATAGCACTGGTCCATAGGACTCTTCGGCCTCATCCTTAAACAAGTGCACACTCAGAAGTTGAACGATGTCCTGTTTGCAATCTTTATGAAAATACCAATGAACTCCAAATATTTCCAGCAACTTGTGCCAACATTTTTAACTGATAGAGCAAAACCAATACAAGAATCCTGTCTCTGCTAGAGACCATAAGATTATTGGGGTGGATGGGACTTTGGGCTTTTTCAGTCAAGGCCATACTTGTAAGAAGTTGATGGACCCTTCTCACCGGTTTTGTACAAGAATTTTTGGGAAGTACTAGTATCCAAGGAAAGTTGAGGTCTTCCTTTGGTCTCTTTATCTTTGTGGTATAGTACAAAAGATAAACTGCAACCAGAAACCCCAACAGGTTACTTCAACCAAATTAGCATGTCTAATATAAATCCTTCTTGGGAGATGCATCTCATTGAAACACAATGTTAATGAGAAATGAAATGAAAAGAAAGGGAAATGAAGCTTGTCAAATGATTGGTGGAAGTAAAACGAAAGTATGTTTGTATCTAAAAGCTTTGAGTTATTTTTAAAAAATAAGAAATGAGGTTCATTGAACAAATAATTTAAATGAAAGAAGGCCAAACGTTTGGAACTGGAGTTTTTTAAAAAAAGTCTCTCTAATTGAATACGAACATAGAAATGTAATAAGTATAAGAAGGTTTAAAAAGACAAGCCAAAGAGGAGTCAGAAAAAGCTTCAAGCAATGTTACTCCTCGTAATTTTGTTACTGATTGATATATATATATATATATATATATATATATTTTTTTTAAAAGAATAAGATCACTGACTGTTACTGATTATACAATGAAATTTAATCTTGAATTATATATTAATTCATGTAACATTCTATGATCCATTTAGAATTTTAGTCATTGTGGTAGAGAGTAGCACTTGGTCTCTTTCTTCTGCTCTTTCATTCATTAATTGGGTTGCTGTGACTATGTATTAATTATAAACTTGCCCATCAACAAGTTCAGATTGGAATGTATTATTGATGTCATGGTGATAACCAAATGATAATCTCATATGACATAAAAATTCGGTTAAAACACCATTTTAGTGGTTAAAATACCATTTTAATCCATGTATTTTGAGACTTGTTCTATTTTAGTTCCTATACTTTCAAATGTCCAAATTTAGTACCCATACTTTCAATAAATCTTAAAATTAGTCCATACTGTTAGTTTATAGTTAACTTTTCCAAAAAAATTGGTCTCATTAGCCTTCACTCAATAAATTTTGGAAACATATTCACACTACGTACTCAAAGAAGTTTGTTAAAGGTCAATGGGATGAAGAACCCTGCATCTCCGAGTAGCAGAAGTTTAAAGCTGGCCTCTCTGAGCATTTGGAAGATAAGAAGTTGAAGCGTTTCTTGGAAGAGGAAACACTTATCATTCCTCCATGAAAGCTGAAACGAGTTAAGAATCAAGATAGTATGCCTTGTAATAAGGACTAATTTTAAGATTTATTGAAAGTACAATGACTAAATTTAGACATTTGAAAGTACAATGACTAAAATAGTATTTTAACCTAAAAATTCAGTTTATGCATGACTTCTCATTTTACTCTGGACTGCTTAAGAACAAACAGTATCTGAATCTGGATTCATCAAGGGATTAAGTCATGTACCAATTTTCTTTTCTTTTCCTTTTTTTTTTTACTGATGCCAGATCTTAGGAAGCATGGAGAACGATCCACAATCATTAATGTTGATTACTGTGATGAAGAACATACAGAAACTTGGATATGTACTTGAGGTGAGTTATTGTTTTTTTTTTGGTGATTCATACAAAAAAAAAGATATTTTGTTGGGATTTTTATTTCTCGTATGACAGTAGAAGATGTAGAGTTGCCTTCTTTTGTCCACTATGCTTCCATTTTCCAGTACATATATGGTGCATGGATTTTCTTGTAGATTTATGCAGTTGTTTATGATTGTGTTCTCTTAAGTATTTAAAGATGTTTTAACTTCTGGTTACAATTATTTCTTTTGGATCCTCATTAAGGTCTATCTGACAGATTTTTGCAGTAGAGAGTGGAAATAAGCATTCAATGTGGAAACAGATAGGTGGCCAGCCTTCAATATTAAGTCCAGAGCATTATGGTCATGTTGATTGGTCAATGTACATGCCTCCTTTTTGTTCGTTAAACAATTTTGTTACCATTCTTTTATTTTATCTGTTCTCTGTGATGAACTTTTTTTCTGTCTTTCAAGAACTCTCTGGGACTATTTTTCAAATTCTTGGCTGAAATGACTGATTCTATTTTTATTTTTTTCCAGATATGATGGTATTATTGCTGACTCCTTGGAAGCAGAGGGGGCAGTTGCAAGGTTTTTTTTTTTTTTTTTTTTCTCTTTATAGCATAACGTACCGTGTGAAATCTTTAATTATGTAGAGTAATCTTTATTTATACTTGCAATGAGGTCACTGGTTCTTGGTCTAATGGTATTTGTGATGTGCGTTGTGAACTTATTTGCATTAGGCATGACTACAGAATATGGGCATACAATCTAGTGCAAACTCTTTTTTTTTCCCTTTTTTTAAATAAACTATTATAGTTTGAGTTTCCTCTATCTCTTCCTTGCTAGATTTTGTGTTAGTTTTTTCATAATAGATATCAAGACTACATCCTAATGGATTTAGATTAATAGGTAAGTTCACTGTTGTTTAAGCATTAGCAAATTTGAGCACAGCTCAACTCAACTGGTTAAATTATTATACACCTCTCCTAGTGGTCAAATGTTTGAATTCCCACCCCTCACATTATTGAATTCAAAAGACTATAGGTAATAAAAAAAAAAAAAAAATCAGAAGTGAAACAAACAGGTGGCTTACAAAGATTTAGTGTACTATAAGTTAAATTCATTTTTCACAAGTGAAATAACAATTGAAGATGATTTAAAACGCAAGTCACTTTAAGAGGGAAATTTAACTTTCAAAGTGTAATTACCCAAATATGCTTTCACTGATATGTTGTAATAAAAACAAAAAGCAATTTATAAACTCAACTACAGAGTACTGTTTGGTAGTTTGATTTGAAGAACTATTTTATAGAGATGTTATCAAGTGTGACTTGTAGGGAAAAGGTTACTTACTGTCTGTCAACATATTTCTACATATAAGAAATTGAAAAATAAATAAATAAATAAATAAAATAAATATGATCAATGCATATGATTCCAATAAGAACCTATAAATAAAAACAACAATGTTATGTTTTTGGGAACATAACGCATGGAAATGGAGGAATTAGTAAGAGTTTCAAAGAAACAATACATTCTAGTTTATGTGTGAGCTTGTAACGTTTAAAAGAAACTGTGATTAAAAGGTAAGGTAAGACCATGGGCGTGCATGTGCAGATAAGAATACTTGTCTTTCTGAGTCCTATTGTTTTCTTGTGCTTAAAAGCATGTGATACTCATGTAACATATTGTTTTAGTTTGAGAATTGAGATACTATGATTAGTGAGGTTTATATTTATGCAGCCTTATGCAGGAACCTTTTTGTTCTGTACCACTCATATGGATAGTTCGAGAAGATACACTTGCTAACCGCTTGCCGATGTATGAACAAAGGGGCTGGAAGCATCTTATTTCACATTGGAAGAGTTCTTTCAGAAGGGCTAATGTTGTTGTGTTCCCTGATTTTTCCCTCCCAGTAAGTGTTCCTTTCATCTCTATTTTTTTTATTGGATACTGTGCTTATTAATAGTAAGTCTTGTATTCCCACATTCAACACTCTTATGCCTTTGCCATTTCCTTACTATGTCAGATGTTGTATAGCATTTTGGACAATGGGAACTTCTATGTGATTCCTGGATCCCCAGCAGATGTTTATGCTGCAGAAAACTACAAAAATGTTCACTCCAAAAGTCAACTAAGAGAGAAAAATGGATTTAATGAAGATGATATACTGGTTCTAGTCGTTGGAAGTTTGTTCTTCCCAAATGAGCTGTCATGGGACTATGCTGTGGCAATGCATAGCATTGGACCTCTACTCACAATGTATGCAAGGAGGAAAGAAGTAGGAGGATCATTTAAATTTGTTTTCTTATGTTGTAATTCAACTGATGGACCCCATGATGCTTTACAGGTATTTAATTTCTTTTGCACTAAAAATTTTAAGTTTATTTTTTTATTTGTTATTATCATTAATCTTTTTTATAATTGGGGTATCGGGACTCCACTCGCATCATGTCCATGGCTCTCCTCCACTTATCTCTCGGAGGGTTTGCCCAACCAAGGCAGCTCCGAGAGATAACGAGAGCTTTAAGTTATTAAGTTCTCAACTTCGGGGTTGAAACACTTCAATTTATTTTATTTATCATATGGGCGCATTGTGGCTTGTGAATGGATATTCAAGTTCTATACTGATGTTGAGGTTGAAGAGAATATTATCTAGTTCCTCAACTTTTATGATGTATATCTAAAAATTCTGACTTGATTCTTCTCTGACCATTGGATGATTCATTGCCACTTACATTCTATACCAAAAACACATCAAGATTGTTCATAAAGATTATGCTTGTGGTTTGTTTCTTCATTTCCTATTTATGGTCTTTTAACTTTTTGTGGTGGGGAGAAAAGGAACAAAAGAGAGGAAAGTAAAATAAGAAGGAAAAAAGAGAATATACATGGTTGTTTTTTTAAGTTGGCAATGTAGTGATTTCCCCCTTTTTCTAATTATATTCTTAATTCTGTTTGGGCAGGTTTTGGGTGAATACTGAATAGATGAAGTGTTTAATGGATTTACATAAAATTCCAAAAGTCTAGCTTTTGGTTTTCTTCAATATGGTCATACACCAACTAAACAATGTGAAGCGAGCTTATATTCTAAAATTTTCATATTATCCTCTTTGTTCTTGTCTAATAATTTTCCAATTATCTATAAGCATCTTCCGGTTTGATTGTTCTGATTATGCTCATTTGAAAGCTCCTACATGGTCCTTTTTCTAAGTCATTTACTTTCTGTTGTTATTCACTCTCTTGTGGAGTTTGTATTTTTGAGCATTAGTCTCTTTTCATTCCTTCAATAAAAAGTTCCATTTCTTGTTTAAAAAAAAAAATCCAATTATCTAATACCATCTATTCCTGCATGAAGTTCTATTCGCCACATAGATAATCTTTCCTTTGCTTCTTTAGGAGTTCAATAATTTTCTTGCTTACTTTTTAAATGCTTCACATACTTTACCTGGTTTCTCTATTATTTTCTTTTATGTAAAAATATATTGATTTTCTAGGAATAGTTTATCTTTTGGATGTACAATTATTTTTTGCCTTCATCTTAAAATGTTATGCCAATTTTTGTTGTTGGCCTAATTATTCCTGATCTCTTTTATACCTGGTTTTTCTTAAAAAAAAAAAAAAAGAAAAGAAAAAAAGATGAATCATCTTTCCTAATTTCTGTTTACTTCTCTCATGGAGCCTGTCTCACGACAGGGGCAAAAAGCAGTTTCTGACAATAGCTCCATCTTTAAATCTATGTGCAGGAGATTGCTTCACGTCTGGGTCTTCCTGATGGTTCTATAACACATTATGGCTTAAATGGAGATGTCAACAATGTGCTGATGATGGCTGACATTGTGCTTTATGGATCTTCACAAGAAATACAGAGTTTTCCGCCTCTACTTATTCGAGCCATGTCCTTTGGAATCCCAATCATGGTGCCTGATTTACCTGCCTTGACAAATTACGTAAGTTTGTTTGAGATATGCTGCCACGATGTAACAGCACGATTTCCACCTCCCCCCTCTTTTATCTTTCTCCTTGTGCTGTTTCTTATCTCGTGCATTTTCTCTGGTTCTCAGATTGTTGATGGTGTCCATGGGGTTATCTTCCCAAAACATAATCCTGATGCTTTATTGGGCTCTTTCTCACAAATGATATCAGATGGGAAGCTCTCCAGATTTGCACAAGCAATAGCTTCCTCTGGAAAATTGCTTGCTAAGAATATACTTGCATCAGAATGTGTTACCAGTTATGCACGGCTCCTGGAGAATGTTCTGAATTTCCCATCAGATGTTAAGCTTCCAGGTTCTGTCTCCCAGCTTCAACTAGGGGCCTGGGAATGGACTTTGTTCAGGAAGGAAACGGTGCAGACAATTGACAAAAATGCAGATAGTGAAGAGAAGATTGCAGCAATAAGTAAATCTAGTGTTATTTTTGCTCTTGAAGCACAATTAACTAATTTTGTTAATTTAACAAATTTTTCTGGGACTGAAAATGGGACTCTGGAGCAAGATATTCCAACACCACAAGACTGGGATATTTTGGAGGAAATAGAAAATGCTGAAGAGTATGAAACTGTTGAAATGGAAGAGGTATATTGCGGTACCCTTCTTGCAATTGGATTACTTGCTCTAACCATTTCCTTCCCCTGGTTCTGAACTTCCTTTCTCACACATCCTTCTAAAATAGGCTGCTAAATATAGAATCATCTTCCTTTTCTGTAGTTTCAAGAAAGAATGGAGAGAGATCTAGGTGCATGGGATGAAATATATCGAAATGCCCGGAAATCAGAAAAACTCAAGTTTGAGGCAAATGAACGAGATGAGGGGGAGCTTGAAAGGACGGGACAGCCTGTATCCATTTATGAGATATACAGTGGTGCTGGAGCTTGGCCATTCATGCACCATGGCTCTTTGTACCGTGGACTAAGTCTTGTGCGCTCCATTCATCTTTTGTTTTTATCAAGTGATACTTTCCATTTTCTTCTAGTTGTTTCTGTTTTCTTAGTCAATTGCATAAGAATAAGTTTCACTCATCTGTTTTTTTAAAACTACTCCTAACTGTTTTATCTCTAAGCTAGAATTCTGTTAGGAATTCATGCCTGTAGCTACTTCATTTAGTTTGAAGTTATACTCATTTGACGCTTTAGCTCTTGAAAATTTTCTTAAAAGTTTCTGAAGTTGTATGGAATAAGTTTCTCTTTTTTTCCCTTTTTCTTGGGTCTTCTTTTTCACTGTTCTATTCGACCAGTTGAAAATTTGGAATTTGCTATTTTTGTTTATCGTTCGCATCTTAAGGGCAGCTATGAAGTTTTTACCTTGTTCTGTTTGAGTTTGTAAAGAATTTATCTTAAATTTTATGGCAGTCCACAAGAGCACTGCGGTTAAAATCTGATGATGTCAATGCTGTTGGACGGCTTCCTCTTCTGAATGACTCGTACTATCTGGATACTCTCTGTGAGATTGGAGGAATGTTTGCTATTGCAAATAAGATTGATAACATTCATAAGAGACCTTGGATTGGGTTCCAATCATGGCGGGCTTCTGGAAGAAAGGTATTTATATACTGGTGACTATTACAAAATTTACAGTGTGCCAGAGTCCCCCTCCCACCTCCATTTTTTGAAGGAAAAATTTGGTCCCCCTCCTTGGGTGGATAGGGTGCCCTACAGGTATACAAATATCATTTAGCCCTTCATCTTTAAACAGGTTTCCTTAGGCACAAAAGCTGAAAATGTTTTGGAAGACACTATACGGGACAACCCTAAAGGAGATGTTATATACTTCTGGGCACACTTGCAAGTGAATCGTGGAATCATGGGGGGCAGTAATGCTCCCACTTTCTGGTCGGTGTGTGATATCTTGAACGGTGGTCTCTGCAGGTAATTTTACATGTCTCATATGAAAAGGATGTAATCTAAGCAAGTTTGGATGAATGCTCTGTGCTGGGATGGCGTCATTTGATTTTATTTTACTTGTAGATATTTACTTCTCTAGTGCTCTTGATTGTTTTGTAGTCGGGAAATTGCAAACAATTATCTTCATTATCCCTTGTTCCTACATATGAAACGTTTTGAGTTTCTGGATGTCATTTGGAAAAGATGTTAAGATCATATATGAAACGTTGATGCCTACTTTGATGTCCGTTGTGGATGTGCATAAACTCATAAATGGCCTGAAGTTATATAGTAAATGTATCTAAAATATGCCGATTGCTGAGAATGCGTTAAAGTGTGGTTTTATTTATGGGCATTTCTATTGAGTGGACTTGGCACTAATTATAGTTGAGAAATAGCTAGCTTTCGAACTTGGCTCATTTTACTCCTAATGATTGCAGAACTGCCTTCAAGAACACCTTTCGCGAGATGTTTGGATTGTCATCAAATATGGAAGCTCTTCCCCCTATGCCAGAAGATGGTGGTCGCTGGTCTGCCCTCCATAGTTGGGTGATGCCAACCCCTTCCTTCTTGGAGTTCATAATGTTTTCCAGGTGATTAGTAGCAAGTTTCCTGGAGTTCATAACCCATGCATACACAGTAATTGTTCTTCATTATTTGGTCATTGTGTTAATATAAAGGAGGCAATCCCATTAATTGCAATTGGATTTGGGAACTACAGGATGTTCACCCATTACCTCGATGCTCTGAATAGAAATCAAAGTCAACCATATGGATGTTTGTTGGCTTCCTCAGAGCTTGAGGTAAGGATTTGAGTCCAATCCATTCCCTTCCATACTATTTTCTCTCTCTCAACTCCTGTTAGTTTCTATGATGAGCAGAAAAAACACTGTTACTGTCGGATATTGGAAATCCTGGTCAATGTCTGGGCTTACCACAGTGGACGGAGGATGGTTTATATCGATCCTCACTCGGGTTTCCTTGAAGAGCAGCATCCAGTTGAACAACGCATGGAATTTATGTGGGCAAAATATTTCAACTTCACGTTGTTGAAGAGTATGGATGACGATTTAGCAGAAGCTGCAGACGACGAAGGCGGTTCAAATAAAACAGGGTTGTGGCCATTAACAGGGGAAGTTCATTGGCAAGGGATTTATGAAAGAGAGAGAGAAGAAAGGTATAGGCTGAAGATGGACAAGAAGAGAACTACAAAAGTAAAACTAATTGAGAGGATGAAATTTGGATACAAGCAAAAATCACTTGGAGGATGAGAAGCTGGAATTCTGAACCTTAATTGGGCAGCTAATTCTGAAAGCTTCTGACTGCGGACTTGACTAGAAGAGATTGAAAGAAAGACTCTCCTCCTGTTACATTTGGTACGTAAACGAATTTGAGTTCTTTCTGAATTATACTCACTCTACAGAGCATTCTTAGGCAACAGAACTGAGGAAAAGCAAAACTGAAATTGCAGCTCGGTTATTAGAGGCATATATTACCAGAGAATACCAGGTTATTTTGGGAGAGGTACTAAATATTCTTTAAAATTCTTTCTTCTATATTCCACATACCTCGTATAGCAACAAGATATAGGGAAATTCCTTTTGCTGTTGTACAACCAAAATAGCAATTATTAAGGCAATTTTGGTCACACATAATAATAGATGGTTTCCACTTTCAGATATTGTTGTCCTCACTTTGCTTTTAGTTCTGTTTTCTCCTCTGCCAATAACTATGGTGGGGAAACCTGCAAACTTTGTCCAAAGTATGCCAAAATTTGCCCATATATTCTTTTGTACTTGAGGAGGACTTGTCTTGTAACTAGACTCTAGTTTACTAAAAATAAAATATCGATAAGGCATTTTGAACTATTTCAAATCAAATTGTTTCGAAACTCTTTTTTCTTTTAGAATGTTACATCTCAAATACAAGGTGAGATGTGAACCTAAGACAATTTATGAGAGGTATAGATGATGAAACTATCAAAGCTATGTTCTTGTTGACCAAATCTCTCAATTAAATGTACAAGTCTTGTTCCTCAATTAAATGCTTGTTTGGAATGCCTATACTTAAAAACTCTTTTTTAAACACTTAGAAAATCATTTCAAATGGACGCTAAATGTGCACTTGTTTTAATTCTTTTTTTAACGTGTCAATCTTACATAAATTTGTAAAATTTATAAACCAGCAATTTTGGGCTCATCTAATAATCATTTTGCTTTTTGGTTTCTATTTTTAAAAAATAAATTTGTTTAAAATTAATATATTTATCATCAGTTTTGGGGATGTTTCTTAGTCTTGGTCAATTTTCAAAACTAAGAAAAAAGGGTAAATAATTTGGTACTGATTTCAAATTACTTCCAAAAAGTAGAAGAGGAAATAATACTGAGATTTTCTGAAAATAAAAAAAAAAAAAAATGAGGAACGAGAGATCAAATGGTTTTCAATAGAATTTTCATTATAGGATGCAAAATCTAAGGCATACCATATTCATATCTAATCACATAGAGGCAAAAATCACACTAATTAGCTCAAGAAAATATTTGAAATGGTCATTTGGAATACGAATGTTCACCATAAAAGATGAATAAATTATGTAAACTGTACAATCAAATAATTATTCAACCAAACAGCAACTGGGATGTATAACTCCCACTACAAGATAAAGATTTCTGTCATTTGAACTTAATGATACAGACAAGAGCCAGTTAATCATAATAACTGCATTAAGCCTCAGTTTTCTTTGGATGTTACAAACAAATGAACTTGCAAACAAGCCTACCTGAAATGAAGTTTAAAGCTAAGTAGAAGAAGTTTGAAGAACCAGAAACCGGTACCCGAGATGCATCCTACGCTCGGTCGTTAATAGTTAACAGATGCTCTCACATGTCAACTGGTCCAAATGGATCATCAGCATACTGTGAATCTCCAACAAAGGAATCAAACCTGGGTCTTGCTGGTTGGTCTCTTCCCAGAGGGAATTGCCAAAATGAATCGGAATTCTCGTAGAAAATATAAAAAACAACAGCCGATGCAGCGAATAGACTTACGAGCAGCAAATAGATCTGCCACTCTGCAAATTTAAAGCGCGGTGAATTAAGCGATGCAAAGACAGAAATATCATAGACTCTGAGCAGAGAGAGGAAAGAGAGAGATACCTTTCCAGTCAGCAGGAACATTTAGCTTAGTCACCAAAGCTCCCCATTCAACTGAACTAGTAAGAACAACCCTACAAAAGGGAAAGAAAACATATACATAAGCAAATACCCAAGTACTGAAAGAAAAAACTAATAGGAATACCATTAGTAATGTTGAGTATTAAGGGTATATTAGTAAAATTAGTTACTGAGTGTGTTATGCTATTTGGTTATAAATGGAGGGAGCGATAAAGGAGGAAGTCAGGCAATTGTTTAGTAGTTTAGGCTTGAGAGTGCTCAAGAGAGGGAGGGTCCAAATATCTCAAATTAATTGGTTTATCTTGTACTTCTTTTACATTGCAATATATTCCGAGTTCTATCAAAAACAGGCTTATTAAAGAATTAGTTCGGGACTCAAAGTCTAATAGTTCACCTTTCACTGGGGCAGAACTCTAAAGTTTTTATGGATGTACCGAGATGCAGCCTCCTGCTAATATGACTCACTTCCATTTTCTTTACTTCAGCCACACATATATCCCCATCCTTGCTTCCTCTAAAATGAAAAATTATCACATTTAGTCAAAAACATTGTTCAATAAAGCGTGGAACACACTGAAGCGCACAATAAAAAAGTAAAATTAAAAATTTGGTACACAGAAAAATATAACAGAACGAATATTGAACTATTTCAAATAATCTTGCTAGTCTGTTACCTATCATCATACTTGAGGTACCAGGAAGAGATTTATTGATCAATCTAACATACATTACAGCCTCATGATTAAAGCAAACAATAACAATCAATTTGACAATGAGATGCACTTACAAAGCCAAATATTTTCCATCTCGACTGATTGACATTACGCAAGCAGGCTTTCTCAGCAACCTCTTATATCCAATTCTTTTCCAGTTACTGATGTCCCAAACGGCGGTGACAGCCTTCTCGCCTGTTTCCAGAAATGCAATAAGACATTCAATAGGATTACTGGAGCTTAATAATTACTTGATTCTGAAAAAATTCATACCTTTTTGGACAGTGCAAAATAAAAATGGTTTAGTCCCATCCTTAGAAAATCGACAGAGCTCAATTTTCTCATCCTGAACAATCGAAATAAACATGTTCACTAATTATGAGAAAATGCAATAAACACAAATCAGGTTAAAATAACTACCATACCGCACTCCGGGTCAAAGTAGTTATAGGAACTCCATCGTCAGTCTTCCAAACTCTGGCTGATCCATCACTGGAAGTAGAAGCCAAGAACTCTGAGTCTAGGCTGGAACAAGATAAAATTCAGTCATTTCAAATCTGGACAGGGAAGAAAGATTTTCAGATTTTTTCCAACATTTTCAGTTCCAACCAACAAATACTTGCAAAATTTTCATCCACCATAATCAAAGTAACAGATTACTAAGTTCACGGATGATGAGTGTTTTAAAGTTCTTATATAGTTCTGACTTCTGATAGCAACAAGAGAATGTCAAGAGGTCGACACAACATTCCACACAATCATCATTTATGTATAAATTTGAAGATGTTGTGAACACTTTCCTAATAACAGTTCCAAAAAATCAAGATACAAACTGTGTTCAAAAGGCACCCCATTAAGTATGAATACATGATTTCTATTGCACACAAAGACATCTTAACATAAATATATATATATACTGCAAGCGGAAACAAACAAACAGACAAATATGTTGCCATATTTTGAAAAGACACCAAAAGCAGACAACTTCACGGCTCACCTGAAGTCCATATCCCTTACAGATTTGTGTGCACTTGGTTCATCTAAAATGGGGCGCAGGCTTGGCCACTCTAAGATTCTGAGATGTCCATTCTGTAGTTAATTTGATGTCAAAGTAAATCCACCATGTTTTTGAGAACGAAGAGAATAAAAAGAAGAATGAGCTGAATAGACAACAGAGTCGTCCTTACCACCCCACCGGTGGCAAGTTTAGAACCATCAACACTGAAGGCAATACAACTCTGAGGACCAACATCTTTCAGTGGAGGCAATTCTTTCATCAACAGCTTCACGTTTAATTCTTGACCACACAGCTCCAATAATCTACAAGATGAACAAAAGAAAACTAAATCTTCAAATCTTCATCTTATTAAAGGAACTAGCAATCAGAGTAGTATTAAGAAAAAAAGGAACAGCGGAGCATCAGGCAAACATCCACACACTCGAACTGCAGGGAAAAATCTCAACACATTGTGCTACAATATCAAATTCCATGTGTGCGTCAGTGAAACTACACATTTTTATCAAAAAGATCATGATTCAGCAAGCCAGTAGCTAGCAGTCATGTCTCTTGTACAAAAATGACAAAAAAGGTCAATTATTACAGAACCCAGATGATAACTTTGCCAGAAAGTTATGCCCTCTGCATTCAGAAGCACGTCTAGTATAATAAAACACATATAAGAACTTTAATTGTCCTGTGGAAAAAAAACTTTAAAACTTAATCTCATATGGGAACCTGAATTAGTAAGTAGATAACCAAGGAACTTCAATGGCCTTTTATTATCTCTATGACAAACAAGGGATCATAGTTTTACCACTTATATTAATATACATGAACCATACAGAGTCTCAGATGTTCATACCAAAAAAGAGAACTTACTTGCATCCACCTTGAGTCGTAGAACACACAATTTCATCCCCACTGGGATGAACAGCAACACTGACAAGATCGCCATCGCATTCTTCAAACACGAATTCAGTCTACAAACAAAAAAAATTAGGTCAAGCAACAAAATCGAAAAACCCTAACTACCCAGTTGCATTTTATCTTCAGTTTCACAAAAATTAGAGAAATAGAAGCAAGCAGAATTTCAAATTCAATCAAAAAAATTCAAAAGAAGAGGAAGAAAAACCAGAGGAGAGGGCGAAAGAGAAGTGATCTTGGGATCAAACGAGAAGATCTCGAGCACGGAAGGAGATGAATCCGGTCGCCTAGACCTCCCAATAAGCGCTAAGCTCACATTCTCGGGCCTCCGAATCCACGACCCACACGAAACCGGACCTGGATTCGACCCGCCGCCGCCCATGATCAAAATTTCGCCGGATAAATGAAACGGAATCGGAGGGGAAAAGGGCAAAAATTCTTAATACCGTCTCGTCTCGTCTCGTCTCGTCTCGTCGGAAACCAGAAAGGCAAATGAATTGTTAGAGACGAAAGTGGAGGGAAGAAGAACGAGTTTCAACTTCAATATGAAAAGATCGAGCGAAATTTCATTTCTTTTTCTTTTTCTGCTTTCTCCCTTCAATTTTCATTTTATATGAAAGTCAACTAGTCAATCGAAAGGTATATTTAGCCGTTTTCCGTCCCGTACTGTGCCTAATGCGACATGTCGGAACAATAATTCGACATGTCGTACATGGCTACGGAGGATTTAAACGGGAAAATAAACTTTGGGAGTTGGTGGGTCCCACATGACAACAAGGACAAGGACATTGGAGAGTCAACGGTTTCGAGCGGGAGGAATATTCCCGTAAGATTCCGCGGGAAATGCAATGATGGATCAGACGGTCGCCGTCGTTCGATAAGAACGATCTCATCTTCATATTTCCTTTTTGACATTTTTGGGACTTTCTCTTTACCTTTTTTTTAAAAATATATTTTAAGTTAAAAGGTTAAATTACAAATGTAGTACTTTTTTTTTTTTTTTTGAAAGAAGAAACTTCATTAGAGCAACGAGGAACCCCTGTCCTCACAAAAAATACACCTCACCCAATCGGGAAAGTCCGAGAATCAAACCACCGAGTCGTCCTCCGAAGTGGAGGAGACCGGTCTATCCACCTGTTCCAAAAGTGCCGCCCTCGCAAGAGAGTGGGCTACTAAGTTACAAGACCTAGGACAATACAAGCAACAGAATTCAGGCCACAGCCTGGAAACATTCTCAATCTCATCTAAAATAGATTTAGTCTCTGAAATGTCCGAGCCCAGACAACGCAACGCTAAAGCGATCTCCAGGGAATCCGTCTCAACTGTAAGAGACTGAATCGGGTTGCTAGCCAGCGCACTGATTGAATGCAAGCCCGCAAGGATGGTAGCTGCTTCCAGCGCTTTGATAGACCATTTCCTCTTCCATTGTTGATAACCAGCATAGAGAAAAGAACCACCAGAGTCTCGAACTATCCAACCGAGCCCTCCACGACCTGTTGTTTCGCACCACGAGGCGTCGCGTTCATCTTAAAAGATCCAGGTGGGCGAGGGGTCCAAGCGTTTTGACTCGCGTAGCTCTTGGTTCTAGCTAGATGGAGGGGGAGCTTGAACGAACCAGCATACTCAAATAAACTTTTCTCGATCGCGACATCAAGTCTTCGAAAATCTGGCAACAACAACGCATAATTTGTTTTAGAAGATTGGAGGCAAACATTACTAAAATTCCAAATATTCCACATAATAAGTATGGCCCAGTCGATTTTCTCATCATCTAACAACTTCGTCATCCAGTTCCGAAAATCCTGAGGATTGCAAGAGGCCCTGCAATCAGAAGATATAACTTTCAAACAAGGTAAAAAGCGAAGCCACACGTCGGAGACGCCTTTGCACGGCCAAATTATATGGGATGTCGACATTACAAATTTAGTACTTGAAGTTTGAAATTTGTGTCTATTTGATTTTTGAACTTTCAAAATTATATAAACTTAGTCTCTAAATTTTTAAATTTTTTAAAATTGATCTACTAGCCACAAAATTGAACTTTTAGGGTTCCATTAAAAATAAAATTCAAAGTTATATCTATTAAATTAATTAATTTTTAAAAAAAATTGAATTTATCAAATACCTATTAAACACAAAATTAAAAGTTTATGGACTTATTAAACACTTTTAAAAGTTCAAGAACAAAATAGACACAAGTCTCAAGGTTCAAGGTCTAAATTTATAATCTCTAACTTATTGGTCGATGATATATTCCAATTAATGTTGAGTTATGCTATGTATGTCAAGCGACTAAAAAGTCAGACGTTTGAATCCTCACATCCCTAAGTGTTGTTGAACTAAATAATAATAATCATAATAATAATTCTATCTATTTATATATATATATATATATATATATATATATATATATATATATATAAAGTTATAGGGATAAACTTTTTCTCCCATTTTGTCCCTCTTCTTTTTTAAACCCATTTGTAATTTTTTTTTTCCATTGATTACTTTGAATTTCTTTAAATTAAATTAAAATTAAAATTGACGATAAATTTTATATTTTTATTTTACACTTTAATTTTAGCTAAATATGTCAAATGTCACCTAATATTTGTTCATTCAATACTTATAGCAGTTAGAACTAATTTATGTGACTTCAATTTCTTACTTTAGTATATTAATACACATACTCTGAACTAAATCAAAATGAAGATGAAAACTAATATATATATAGTGGCAATTTTATATATTTATAAAATGATCCCTGACAAACGGTCAACTCATCTTTGAGCATGATAAATCACTTTGAACTAGTCAATTGTCAATAAACTTTTCAGCCTCATATAAAAATGGAAAATTGAAGAATTTTTTGTGTCTGTAGATGATGAATCGATAACATAACAAGTTCTAGTTGACAATGTTTCTAGAAAAAAATGTACTTTTGAGACACGACAAGCACGATTGAAGCATTTTAGGAGTTTAGGTATCTATATGTTTTGATTGGAATGGAGAGTTCCAAAACATGTGGTTGGTATATATATTTAAAAGTTTAAGAACTAAACTAAACATTTTAGGAGTTTAGGGATTAAGGTGAGATAACCAAAATATGATTTAATCCTTCATACTTTGAAGCATAACATTAATGACCTTCTACCCCATTTGAATTCTTCTACCCTACATTTGTGATGCTATATCAAAAAAAAAAAACATATATGCATATTCTTCATTTTTGACCTCAATCCTACTCTTTTTCCATGCGTAATTGTTATTTCTAACCCAAATATCCCTCATATAAAAGTAAGGTTTGGGTCAAAAAAAAAAAAAAAAACTTCTTTCTCCTCTCCCTCGTTCAAGCTTCCATCTCCCTCTTCTTCCATCTTCTTCGTATAAGATTATGACGTGTTTGAACTCCAAGCCAGATGTGTCAATCATTATTGAAACGTTTTAGGGCTTTTGATTTTGCTTTATATATATTAAATGGTTTGGAAAAAATGAATTTTAAAGATAAAGAAATCTCACAATCTTCATAAGATACATATGTTACTCCTCTCGTTGCCAATTAGTTTTGAGATGAAACCTCATGTTTTCTCTAATATGGTATCGAAACTCATGAAGCCGAAATAGATATTCAGTCAAAAAACTGGGATTCGACCCAATAATAGTGAATCTAAAATAGGCACCATCTTGAGGGGGCATTTTGAGGATCCCACATCGAAAAGATGAAGATGCTTCATAATATTTATAAGATACATGAATTACTTATCTCATTGCCAATTGATTTTGCGATGGCACCTCATGTTCATCTAATAGTTTCGATGTCCAAAAAATTTGATTAATATGATCGATAAATAAAATAGTTCCTTTTTTTAATTAATTTTTAAATTAATTTTTTTTACTTGTTTTATTTTTCCTTTTTTTTTTCATTTCATTTATTTTTTTAATTTTTTTTTTTTGTGTTTTCCATGTTTTATGTTTTATTTTTGTATGGAATATGTTTTATTTTTTGATTAGGTCAATACCACTTAGTTTATACAATTCTCTTAAAAACTCCTCATAGATTATGTTACTATCCACATTGAATCTTGTTAAATAACATCCTTCATAATCTCTCTCTCTTTCCATCCACACACCACCGTAGCACACAAAGATGTGAGGCATTATGCAAAAAATATATAATAAGGTGTTTTTGTGTCTAAAATGTGTAAAACCGAGATCAACATGTAGAATATGTTAGATTATTACCTACCTTATTCAAAATGTTAAACATATGGACTTTAGAGCCTACCAAGTGGAAAAGGTGTTTCGTCAAAAAAAAAAAAAAAAAAAAAAAAAAAAAAAAAAAAAAAAAAAAAAAAAACTCTTCAGAAAAATTTCCTAGTCGGACTGACCAGACAATCCCAGTTGGACCGACCAAGAAAATCTTGGTAGAAAAATGGTCAAAAATATATGTGGGCCCAATAATTTCATTTCATTAATGAATAAGGAAAAACAATACTTTTTATTATGTGAACCATTTTAAAAAAAAATAACAAAAATAATAGAAAAAGGGTCAAAATATGTATGTTTTTCAAATCCAGGTCATTCTTAAAAACCCAAAAACATTTTGGGTTAGAAATAGCAATTACTCTATTTCCATCCTCACCTCCTTGTAAATCTTGAACTTTTGTTTTAGGTATTTTCATTTAATTCCATTTAAAATCAATTCAAAATCATCAAAATAAAATTATTACTATCTTAAAATCCTACCAAAGTAGCAAGATAAATTGTCACGTATTTTTTTTTAAATAAATAGAGAAAAATAGAGGAAGACAGGAAGATGAAAATCCACTTATATTAATAAAAAATCGTTACTATCTATTTCATTACAACATTTCTCTCTATTTTATGTTAATCCATGCATTTAAAGAAATCTTATATGCGTGTGAAAGTTATGCATTTAACAATTTTAAATCAAAATTCTAATCGATCGTCTAAATTGATTCACTTATAAAAGTTTAAGATTTTAATTGATACCATTATTAGTACGTTTTAAGTAATATACCTCTAAAGTTTAGGGTTATAATGTTTTTTTAAGAGTAAATAAAATAATAATAATGAGGAGCCTGGAGGGAGAGAACAGACGAAAGAGTTAAGGACAGAGATAGTTTTGTTATGAGAGAAGATTCAACACGTTTGTCCCACATCGACCAAGTTGGATGGATGAGAAAAAAAAATGTTAAATTATTAAAAATACTCATGAACTATGGATTGGTTTCAATTATACCTCCAAACTTTAAAAAAGTTTCACTTTAATTTTTGAAGTTTGAAGTTTGTTTCAAAATGACCCTTGAAGGCTTTTTTCATTAAATTCATGGACCAAAAATGACGTGTTTGCATGTGTCTTTATTTTTTTTTTCCATGTATATGTTCAAATCTGTTCACATAAGCAACAATACATATGCAAACACATCATTTTCTATCCATAAATTTAACGAAAAAAAGTCTTAAAGGGTCGTTTTGATCAAAAACTTCAAACTTCAAGGGTTAAAATGAAACTTTTCAAAGTTTGGAAATATAATTGAAACCAACTTCATACTTCATAGGTATTTTTAATAATTTAACCGGAAAAAAAAAAAAAAACACTTCCCACCTATAAAAAAACACTTTTTCCCTCTCAATTTCTAGCCAAATAAATACGTTGGGGGCTTCGACTTCATGCTTAAGAGGCCGAATAGTCCAAAAAATTTTAGGGTCTAAAATAATATTCAAATTTTAAGTCTAAAATAATACGTTACAAAATACTAAGACATTTAAATTTAAGTTTGTATTTCATGAAGAAAAAAAATGGTAAATGTTGATATCAATTATAAAATACTAAGACATTTAAATTTACGTTTGTGTTTCACGAAGAAAAAATGGTAAATAAAGTAAAAAATGGTAAATGTTGATATCATTAAAATCTAAAAAAATTGTAGAATGTTTTAAGTTGTAAATCTTTTGAAAACTTTCCCGATTTAAAAATAAAAAGACAAGGTAAATATTTCAATTTAAATTAAAGAAGGCTAAATATCTAAAAAAAAAAAAATACCTGATAAATATATATAAAAAAAATAAAAAATAAAAGGAGCAACCCTAAAACAAATTTCCATGAGCAAAGGGGCTTTTGTGCGAGATTCTAGTGCATTCAATTTAAAAAAAAAAAAAAAAAAAACCTGATAAATATATATAAAAAAGAATAAAAATTAAAAGGAGTAACGTACCCTAAAACAAATTCCCGAGAGCAAAGGGGCTTTGTGCGAGATTCTAGTGCCTTCAATTTTAGACCAGATTCTAGCGTGGATTTGCTTGTGACGGCGAGATCTGACTTCCGAGAGTTCTCCGATCCGGTGGGTTGGTGACTTCCAGTGAAATCTCATATTTACGACGTGGATTTGGCAGTCGTCAAGGATGGAGTGAAGACAATTTTTTGTTTTTTAGCAGTCAAGAAATTAAGGAAAGAAGGCTAAAGAAGGTACCATCTATTTTCTACATTGATGGCTCTCAACTATTTTGTCTATAATGAATAAGGTTTAACTTCTTTTTATAATGCATATATCTAAAGGTTAGATTTTGGATTAAATTACAAGTTTAGTACTAACTTTGAGTTTTGTATTTATTTGGTCCATAGATTTTGGAGTTTGTATAAAAAAAAAATGACTTTTGCTTCTAATTTATGTTGACCATTGACTTTGAGCCTTTTCCTTTTTTTTTTCTTTTTTTTTCTTTTTTTTTTTTTTTTTTTTCCTCTCTTCCACCCTCTTTCTTATCTGCATGGTGCAATATTTTATTTCCAAAACTAAAGAAGTAAAAAAGGAAAGAAAAAAAAAAGCATTTTATCCTTGGCTGATCAAACTTGCTGTCTGCCCCAAACAAACCATTTTATCCCCTTTAGCAAGTCTCTACAACAACAAATTGATTTCTTTTCCCTAGAATAATGCATCATATTTCCTGCTATTATAATTATTGACATAAAACTTTTTATCTTTTGCTAAAAAAAATTTTTTTTGAACTGTGACATGGATATAAAATAATTAACCCAACAAAAGACATAAAGCAAATAACTAAAAACCTGAAAGCTTGTAAATAAAAAAGATACAGTAAGATAATAAAGAAAGGGTCCAACCAAATACGGCGTCTACAGAATATCTCTAGAATATATAAATGAATAATTCAAAATAGTACTACATTCGTTAATGTCTTTAAGAAACAGATTTTTTCTTTCTATTTTTTTGTTTGTATAACTTCTAACCTTATAAAACATATCTAGTTATTTCTTTTCCTAGGCCTATAATTTCTCTTCCTTGATCTTTGGATCGAAGCTATTTTACCTTCCATCATTGCCACAATCCACACTGGCCTTCCAATTTGAAAAATAAGATATCCAACAGAAATTCCAAACACCATTCCACATCCGTACCCCATGAACACAACTCTCAACCAAAACTCTTTTCCCAAACCGTCACCTTCTTCTTCAGGAAGTAGTTGAGGTTCAGGGGTCGTTTCTGCACCACAATTTGATAGAGGAAACCCACAGAGTCCAAGGTTTCCAGCGTATGAAGAATTCTTAAAAGTGAAAAACTGATTCCCTTGAGGAATTGGTCCCGAGAGTTGATTTTGCGAGAGATTCAAAAAGGAGAGAAACGTAAGAGCAACCAACTGAGGAGGAATGTTACCGAACAATTTGTTTGAAGAGATATCTAACCATTCGAGATTGGTTAGAGTACCAAACGACGTAGGAATCTCGCTTGTAAGCTGATTGTACGAAAGTTTAAGACCTTTCAAAGACTTGAGCATCCCAATTGACTTTGGTATCTCTCCGTTGAAATCATTACTTGATAAATCAATAGCTTTGAATATCAATAAAATTCTTTCCAACTCTATCTCCAACCCTTTCATTGATACCACCACTGAGTCATCATAATAAGATCGTGCGTCAGATTCAAGAAAAGATAGAGGTTTTTGGTTTCCCACTTCAACTTCCTTCATGGCTCTCAAGTTTTTAAACAAGCTTGATGGCAATGATCCATTGAAATGATTGAGGGAAAGATCAATGATTCGTAGGTTTTGAAAAGAGCATTTGTTCATGGAATCGTTGATTTGACCATGAAATTGATTGGATCGAAGGATAAGAACTCGCAAACTCGAAGCAACGTCTAACCATTGTGGGAAGTAACCTGTTAAGAATATAAGTAAATGATTAAATTTATAGTGATTTCCTAGTTGAATCTCTTTTTGTTTAATGTTTAGGGAAAATTGCACAAATCACCTCTAAACTATGAAGTTTGTTAAAATCACACCTATGAATTTTTAATTTGATTATTCAGCCTTTATTAGTTGCTCTTATATTACCGTTTAATTGAACTTCACATGTGTGACTCATAAGGGAGTAGGGGAGGGCAAACTTGTCATTGAGGACCTAACCCACTCCTCTTTTTTGGCTATCTAATTTGGAGATTGAAGTTTTGGCTACGACGATTGCAATCTCCTTAATCTTTTGGGTTTCTTCTTTCCAATAATAATAAAAAAGAAAATGGAAAAATCACACGGCCCAAATAACACCAACAAAATCGAAACTTCCTATGCTTCTTTTTCTAAAATATAAAATTTCTTTTCTTTTCTTTTTTTTTCCAAACCTGAGAATAAACAAATTTGTTCTTCCCTACTCATGTTTGAGTCACACCATGTGAAGTCCAATTAAACGGTAATTTAACAGCAATTAACAGAAAAAGCTCTAAATGCAACACTCAACAAAATACAAGGGGTGATTGATCTTCCCTAGTGTTTATTTAACATGTCATAAGAGCAAAAATGTATAATAGTAATATAACTGTCTAACCTGTAATCTTGTTGTTCCCAACATCCAAAACTTGAAGATTCTCACAATTTAGCAGCGATCGTGGCAATTCTCCTTCTATCTGGTTGCTGTTCAAATTAAGGCTCGACAATGAACTTCCTGGCTGAAAACTTGTCGGAATAGTACCAGAAAAGTTGTTCATTTTAAGGTCCAACACAAAAAGAGAAGTCATGTTTGCAAGACATGGGGGAATTGCACCACTCATTTGATTATTTGACAAACTAAGGACCTGAAGGCGAGTGGCAAGGCAGATTGAAGAAGGGATTTCTCCTGTGAACTGATTTTCAGAAGCAACGTAGATTAAAATCAAACCTGGTGGGATGGGAATAGAACCAGAAAAGTTGTTCTTTTTTAGTTCCAATCGCATGAGAAAAGGCATGCTGGAGAGACAAGATGGGATTTCACCACTCAATTTATTATTGGACAAATCTAGGGAAATTAGGTTCAAGTTATTGCAAATTGAAGGATGAATACTTCCACTGAGTTGATTATTTGAAGCAGAAAAATAGGAGATTGATGGTGGCAACAAAGGAATGGGTAGCTTGAACGAGTTAGAATCAAGAGAGAGACTATTCATAGTTGGCAATGCGAGGAGCAACTCTATTCCTGAGGACAAAAAGTTTCGAGAAAGATTAAGTTGGTTCAAAGCACCTAATTCAGAAAACCACTTGGGAATTTCTCCACGAATTTGATTATTTGAAAGGTCTAGATGGTCCAAGTTCTTTAAATATCTCAAAAACTCGGGAAATTTTTCTAATTTGAGGGAACCCATTTCAATGTGAACAAGATTACTCACAGAGCTAACGTTGGCGGAGTGTATCAAAAGCTGATTATTATTCGAAATGGCCAACGTTTTCAGACTTTGAATTCTCAACAACATATCTAAATTCAAAACTCCACTCAAATTATTCGATCCCAATGCTAAAGTTTGAAGATTCAATTGTCTATAAATAGACTCAGACATTCCACCTTGCAATTTGTTCGAACTGAAATCAAGAAACTCTAATGAGTTATATCTGAAATCCTTCATGAAACTGGTGAAATAGTTATTAGAGAGATCTAAGTGTGTTAAGCGAGGCAATGCATATAGCCAAGAGGGTATGGCACCATCGAGTGAATTACCTTTCAAGTCCAAATAACTAAGGTTTGAGAGTCTATATGAGGAAATATCGGTAGGTAAAGGACCTGAAAATAAATTAGATGAAGCTTTGAAGTTGGAGAGTTGGGTGAGGTTGAAAAGAGAATTGGGCAGCTGGCCATTGAAAAAATTTGTATGGATTTGGAAACTAGTTAGCTTTTGAAGGCTATTCCATGAATTGGGCAGTTGGCCATTGAAGTTATTAGCAGAGAGATCAATAATATTGAGTTGTGTAAGGTTTCCTATCGATTTTGGAATTCCACCGATGAACTTACAAGATCGAAAGTTCAAAGACCTCAAAGATTTGGCATTACCAATGGATGTAGGAATCTCTCCTGAAAAATGAGTCAAAGTAAGATCCAAGATTTCAAGTGATTCGCTCCATTTAGACATGGGCAGATGTCCCTTCAGCTCAACGTTATCATTAAGTAGTAACACACTCAAATTTGGAAGCCCGAAAATGTGGTCGGGAAAATTCCCAGTCAACAAAGTGGAAGAAAGACGAAGATAGGCTAAAGAGAGAGAGAAGTTCATCAAAGAATCAGTGGGTGTGATTTGAGAGAGATCTACATTAGCAAGTGAGAAATCCCTTAAATGGGTTAGGTTAAGAAGAAGCTGATTCATAACTACGTTTGAGAAACTAAGAAAATTGTTATTAGAAAGATTGAGAGAAACCAACTTGGACAAGTGTGATATTTCAGAGGGAACGTCTCCTTTGAAGAAAGATGAGGTAAGATCCAAAACCTGCAAGTTTTTTAAGGTTCCAAATTGAGGTGAAAATGGAGATGAATCAAAATAGTTAGAAGAAAGATCCAAGGTTTGGAGATGGGAAAGCGTGAAAAGGGTGCTGTTGGGATGGAGAGTTCCATTGAGCCAACTGCTTCTGAGATTAAGTTCAACGACGTGACCTTCTCCCTTCTCGTCGCACTTCACGCCATCCCATGAGCAGCAATCCGTGCTCTCGTTCCATGTCAATGTTTTTGGATAAAAAGGTTGTCCAGCATCCTTACTGCAATCACGTGATGCAGATTCTTGTCCTGCTTCTTCACTGCAACCACGTGATACAGATTCATCCAAGGAAAATGCTTTCTTGAACTCTAGTAATGCGAAGCTTTCTTTTGGGTTACAGAGATGATGAGAATTGACAAAAGAAATGTAGAGAAAGAGAAAGAGAAAGAGAAAGGTGTAGGCTTGATATGGAAATGCCATGGTAATGGAGGAGAAGTGTTTCAGAAAATCTGTCTGTTAAAGTGCAATGGAAGCTTGGAGGGGAAAAAATGTTGAGATTCTATATGAAAGAAAAGATGCCCAAGAAGAAGAAGGTGGCAAAGGGAGCGGGAACAGGCAGATTTCTGAATAATGAGCACAATAAATGACCGACTTTGGAAATTACTTGGCTTGATATGACAATGCCGGTCAATGGGCTGGTCATCCACGGAATATTTTATTTTTTGTTTAAAATATTATTTTGTACAATCTATTTTTGACTTTGATTCATGTTGGTCCTTACTTTCAACTTTTATAACATCTATTTTAGCTCTATGAAAGGTTTTGATTTAGTTTGGTCCTTACTTTTAAAAAATGACTAATTTTGTTCATGTTTGCCAAATTTTATACACAATGGCAACCTTTTAATACAAATTTATGATTTTAAGAAATTTAGTAAGTAAAATGTAATGCTAAAATTATAATTTGATATTTTAATTTTACTAACTAATAAGAAAATGAACTATCTAATTTGTTATTCATTTTGTTTTTAGATAACTAAATTAAAAATAAAATTTTATTTAGAGGTACAGTTCTAATATAAATTAGTTTATTTTTTATTATTTATCTCGTAGAGTTCAACTCAACAAATGAAAAAAAAAAGATTAATTTTATTATTATTTGCAACAAGTAGAAAAAGAAGAAAATAAGTACTTTTTACTAGTTATCAATTATCAATTATCTATTTTACTAAGTTTTGAGCAAAATATCGTATACTTTTGTTATTTTAACTAATTTAAAATTAAATACTATTTTTTATTTTAATATTAGCAAGTTCAAAATAAAATAATATTTTAATCTTAAACTCAATTATTAAAAATTATATGTTTTTGGCCAAATTACACTTTTTATCCTAAAGTTTTATTTTAATTTTTATTTGGCGTCTGAGATTTCAAAAACAACATTTTAGTTCTTAAGTTAAAAAAATGATTCTAATAAGTCTTTAAGTTAAATTGACTAACGAAAAAAATTCGAAAGTTACTGACAACACATTTGAAGTTATCAAAAGAGTTGTTGATATTGGTGAAGATGAAAAGAAATATAAGAAATAGATGAAGGAGGATGGAAGAAGAAAGAAAAAAGGAAAAGATAAAATATTTAAAAAGATAAAACAACAATAATAATGATAGAGAAGGAATAAGAGGAAGATAGAGAAATAATATTTTAAAAAAACAAAAAAACAAAACAATTATTTTTTACAACTAAGATTAAAAAAAAAAAAAAACCAACAATCCATGGGGTTGAATAGTATTTACCATTCAACCCCATGAGTTTGAGTTTAGGAAACTAAGGTTTTCTAAACCCTTGGGTTAGGCAAAAAAGCTAACCTACCCTAAGCCCAACTCTCAAAACAAGCACTCCTTTAGAGTCATGTTTGACTGATTCAATTTGAATATTTCCATAGGTCAGTTTTAAATAAATTTATAGACTATGCAATAATTCATCTTTGATTGACCCATCACACACGTTTGAGGACTTTAAGGCCTGTTTGGTAGCAATATGGATTTTATTTTATGTTTTCAGATTCATTGAATTCATAGAATATATGTTTGGCAGATATATTTTTTAAAACTATTTTCTAATTTTGTGATCCAAATAGCAAAAATTCTAAAAACAACATTTTTATATTTTCACTGTATCCAAATTTTGAATTAAAAATGCATAATAATATTAAAAATGATAAAAAGTTTATTAAATATAGTACTTAATGTTATAAACTCAGTTTATTTTTATTAAATTAAAATATGTATAATATAATATATTATAAATTATATGATAGTGTAAAATAATAATTTGTAACGACCCAACTTTTTCTTATTAGACTTTCTAGGGACTTTACTACATGCATGCTGAAGAAATTTAAAATTCTTTAATAACAGACAAAAAGAATTAAACTTTTTGTTAAACAATCAAAACTTTTAGTTCGGGATCCCTTTAAAAATCATTTTAAAACACAATATGAATTAAAACGTTCAATCATTTGAAATAGTTTCATAACACATTGTTTACTAAACGAAGTATGTTTTAACTAACACACTATCTAAATGCGGAAGTCATGATCTTCGAAGTCACCCATGACCCTTTCAGCAAACTGCCTTGTCAATCGCCTAAGATATATCTGTCTTTGCCTGAAAAGAAAAATATTTTGAAAAAGGGTGAGTATTTTACAATACTCAGTAAGTGACCTCACTACCGGGTCAGGATATGCATACACACACATAATGAGTTTTCGAAAACATTTTTTTTTTCTTTCCTTTGGTGGGACCTAACTTCCTTTCATAGCGGAAACGTTTCCTTAAAAAATTTCCTTCGGCTTTTAATGTGGACAATTAAACCCAACCTAACCTTGCCTTTCATATAGCCTCGTAAGGTTCCTTTTCATACAGCCTCGTAAGGCTCCTTTTCATATAGCCTCGTAAGGCTCCTTGTCATATAGATGTACATCAATAACTTTAGGAGGGTAATTGCCACAGCCTTCGAAATCATTTTATCATGAAAACACATGTATGCATGAGGTCCCAAAACATCTTTCATTTTCATTCAATGATGCAACATATAGAAACATTCTCACATTAATCATCATAAATCATAAATCATGCATCACATTTGTAAGAGCATTTGGAATACATGTGAGAATTATTTTTCATACATAGCATTTTAAAATTCATCAACAATCATAGTTAAAACATTTATGAAATTCTTTTTATTTCAGTTCCCGATTTGCATTTAAGCATACCGGCATAAAGTCCCTTACCTTGGCTAAGCTCAAGAATCCAATCACCCAATTGCTCACCAATATTCCTTCGCCTTGAACCTCAACCAAATAATTTGGAGCCTAAATCAAACCATCCCTAAGGTTAGAAACAATTCCTAAAATCCATAATTAAATTCCAAAGTTCCTTCCACCAACTAAAGTTCCAAAATTTAGAATAAATTCCTTAACATTTAACTTAATCTCAAATTGGTGGTTAAACTCAATTCAAAACACAAGGTTCTTGATTTAATTGAACTCTCAAATTTAATCTACCAAAAATCCAAAACTCCAAGGATTTGCTTGATTTTAGGATGGAAAATTTACCTCCGTTCTTTCTCCAAACCGACCCAAGCTTTACTAAATAAATGGTGGTTTGATTCGATCTTGTCACACCAACCTCCACCTACAATGGGTATTCCAAAATAGAGCCCAAAAATCAATGGGCAAATCTCCAAACTTCCATATCAATGCCCAAAACTACATCTATTATTTGAAAACCATAAGATTATAGCGAAAATAAGTTTACCCACGTGCAAAAGGAGTCGAAACAGCGCTGTGCAGTACCAAAAATCTGCCAGAAAAATCAAACTGCAGCAGATCGGCGTCGTGAACAGTACCTGCGGTATGAACAGTACTCGCGGTATGAACAGTACCCGCGGTATGAACAGTACTCGCGGTATGAATAGTACCGCGGTATGAACAGTACCGCGCGTGAACAGTACCCCCATGAACAGTCGCCCCCGTGAACAGTAATCGTCGTGAACAGTATCGGGGTCGTGAACAGTACCCTCACGTGAAGAACAAATCCGGCGATGGATGTTTGTTGAAGGAGAAGAAACTTTCGAATGGATGGGTCTTTTGGTGGTGAAAGAGAGAGAGGGATTGATGGTGGAGACTGTTTTTCATGGAGGAAGAGGAGAAGGTTGGAGAAGATGATGGCTTGGCTTGACCTAGGGCTAGTATAAAAATAATAGAGAGGGATATTTGGGCTTGACTTCTCCTTGGGCTTGGGCTTGGCTTAAATGTCCCTTGATTTACAAGAATGCCCCCAAATTAAATAAATCCCATTTTTCCCTCGATTCTTCTCAAATTACCCTCAAATTTTCCAATTTAAATTTTGCTAAACCTCAAAATTAAATTCAATACAACCTTAAGCATGAAATTAACCTTACTATAAATTTTAAATTCCACAATTAAAGCCTTAAGTAATACCTAAAAGTGCCGGTCGTTACATAATTATACAAAATTTATATAAAAAAATATATGTTTATAAATTAATTAATAGTAGTTTATAACTTTATATTCAACATACATTTAGTTGACAACTACAACTAGTTTCATGGTCTATAAATATATTATCAACACATTTTAAACAATTGTTTAAATTAAAATACAATTTCTGAATTTACTACCATATATCTAAAAATATAAAATATAACTCTATTTTTATTGAATCCCATCGGAGAATTTCTGAATTTTCTGCCATAAATATAAAATATAAAATACAATTTCTGAATTTACTACCATATATTGAAATGGGGCCTTAATTTCTTCACCAACTACATGAAAATTTCTTCAATCATAATTAAGTTGGGCCCATCGGAGAATTTCCAAACTCCGGCAATTCAGGAAATTGGGGATGTTGAACAGCCAAGCGTGAAGGGTAAGGGAGAGGGAGCAGGGGCGGATCCACCTGGTCCTGTGTTTGAATCTCACGGACTGCATATTTTATTTTGGCAAGATAAAATTCGAATTTCGTCTGCCGTCACTTAGGGGCTGTTTGGCGCGCTGGTTTGGAATCAGAAACCCTGGGGTTCTGGAACCCTTGGGTTTCTTGGCTGGAATCAGAAACCCTGGGGTTTCTGATTCCTGTGTTTGGGGTGTAGGGTTGTGTTGGGCTGGTTTGCTGAAACCTGTGTTTGGAGTGCAGGGTTGGGTTGGGCTGGGTTTGTTTAGTTTATTATTATTATTTTTTTTTATAATTTTTCAAACTGTTTATTATTTAAAAAAAATCTTACACTATTTTTTTCCTACATTTTTTTAACTTCATAATTTTTTTGGTGTGTTACATACCAACTATTTAACCAATTACGTAGAGCAATTGTTACAATTATAGTTCAATTTGAATTATACTATGTGTAGTTTGTATAACTATATGCTATCTCATTCACTCCACTCATGATGACATAAAATTGAAGATTATGCGTAACAGCAGATAATTAATAGGTGCAATGTAAGAATGGTGTTGCCAATGGTAAAGTAAAACCAAAAATTAGAACTAAGATCTAGTTCTAAAAATATAATAACACACATTCCAGATGAAATGACAAGAAAGTAGAAGTAGTTGTCCAAACACAAATGTAAGTCATAAGAGTGGTAGATGAAAGTGATGAAAAGAGAGTCAGGTTCTAGGTGCTTTCCCCAAAATTTTCACGTAGTAATCATACTTCCAATCTGAGGTGAATGTAAAGAAGGAGTTCAACATCATACTATCCGAGAGAATAGTCTTTGCAACAGCCATTCAGTCTTGCCTTGTCATCCCTGGGATCGCCTTTAGTTTTGCATATAGCTCGTCCACGCTGGCCTTTTTAAAATATTGACTAGGTGGTTGGGTCGCTAAGGTGATTGTTGGAGTGGTCGTTGGGGTGGTTGGATTGATGGGGTGTTTGGGTATGCCGAGGTGGTCGTCGGTGGTGATTGCACGGTGGTCAGGTCGCCGGAATAGTCGTTGGGTGGTTTTTAGCAGTAGTTGTCGGGTCGCTGGAGTGGTCATCAGGGTGGTCATGTCGCAGGAGTGGTCGCTGGGTGGTTGTGGCAGTGGTTGGGTTGTTGGAGTCGCTAGGGTGGTCACCAGGTGGTCATCAACAGTGGTTTTGGGTGGTTGGGTTACCAGGTCGTCGGGGTAATCGCCGAAGTAGTCATCAAGGTGGTCAGGTCATCGGAGTGGTCACTAGGTGGTTGTCTACGGTGGTCAGGTTTTCGAGGTGATCGTCAACTATGGTTGTCGGGTGATCGGGTCATTGAAGTGGTTGTTGTCGGTGGTTAGGGCAAGTTGGGTTGTTTGAGTGGTTGGGTTATCAGGGTGTCTAGTTGTTAGGGTGGTCTAGTCGCAGGGCTAATCGTTAGACTGGTCTCTCGAGTTCTCATCGCAGTGGTTGTCTGAGGTAATCGTCAGCGGTGGTCGAGTCACCGTTGTAGTCGTCAGAGTTATTGTTATCGGTGGTTGTTGGGTGGTCGCCGGAGTTGTCATCAGAGTTGTTGTCGAAGTAGTCGCTAGAAATGGAGAATGGTAAATGGAATTGGTCTCTAGAGTTCTCATCGCAGTGGTCGTCGGAGGTAATCATTAGCGGTGGTCGGGTCGCCGATGTGGTCGCCGAAGTTGTCATCGGAGTGGTCACAGGAGTTGTTGTTGGAGTGGTAGCCGGAGTTGTCATCGGAGTGGTCGCCGGAGTTGTTGTCCAAGTGGTCGCCTGAGTTGTTGTCGGAGTGGTCGCCGGAAATGAAAAACAGCAAATGGAAGAGGAAAACATGGCACAAATCCCATGGGGTTGCACTGTTGTAACCCATGGGGTTGTGTTTCAAAACCAAGGGTTTTGAAACACCTTGTGCCAAACATGGTTTTGGGTTTGGAACCCAAACCCATCCCAACCCAAACCCATGGGCCAAACGGCCCCTTAAAAAGTTGAATTCTGGGATACTGATTACCGACCGCACATTTTATTTTGAAGTTGAGATTCGAATTTCACATTTTTTAAAATAAAAAATATATATACATTTGTTTTTCAAACTAAATTATTTAGGCTTTTTATAGTTAAAAAAAATATTGTTATACTTTTATTGCCTAGTAAAGGGCAAAGGGGAGGTTTGATGTTATTTTAGTGTAAAAATTTAGATATGTTTTTTTTTAGTTCAACAACTTTTGAGAGTGGAGGATTCGAACCTCCAATGGCGGACCCAGAACTTTCTATCAGAAGGGGCACAAGTTCATATTAGCTTAAATCACAGGTTCGGTAATTGATGTATTGTTTGATAACCATTTGGTTTTTTATTTTTTGTTTTTTAAAATTAAGCTTGTTTTTTCCCTATTTCTACCATGGATTTCATATTTCTTAAGGAAACATTTGAATTCTTAACTAAATTCCAAAAACAAAAACTACTTTTTGAAAACTATTTTTTTTTTTTTTAGTTTTCAAAACTTTGCTTGGTTTTTGAAAACATATGTAGAAAGTAGATAGCAAAGTAAGGAAACTCATAGGTGGAAATAGTATTTATATGTTATCAAACGGGGCATAACTTTTAAATTTGAGTATATATGATCCTTGAACTTAAAAAAAAATATATCTAAAAGGTCCTTGAATTTTCAATTTTATATCTAATAGATCTCTAAAGTTTCAAGTTTGTATTAAATAAGTCTTTGACATATTCAAAATTTTAAAAAATTAAATGTTCTATTAGACATAAATTAAAATTTTTTTTTGTCTAATACTTCTTCAACCTATTTGACACATTTTAAATATATTTATTAGTTAAAAAATTGAAAGTTTAAGGTTTAATTAGATACAAAATTAAATTTTATGAGAACAATTAATCACAAACATTTTTGAAATCTAAGATCTATTTGATACAAAATTGAAAGTTTGTGAATCTATTAGACATTTTTAAAAATCAATGACTTATTAGACACAAAATTAAAAAGTTTAAGACCTGTCAGACACAAATTTTAAAATTTAGGGACTAACAAATGTAATTTAACCTTTATATAAATATAATTTTAAATATATTGATATATAATATTTAGATTAAGTAATATTAATTACAAAAATGTAATAAACTATTATAGAATTATCCACCTAAATATATAAAGAAAAAAATGAGACTTGAAATATTTAAGATTTTTCAAAATAGAATTAAGTTTTTTATGCATTTAATTTTTCTAAAATATTTACTAAAGATTTATTTCTTTTTGTATATATGTGAGTAAAATTAAAAAAATTAATTAAACTCTAACCGTACCCAACTTACTAAAAATTAAAATAATATTATATATGTATATTGCAAATTAAATATATAATAAAAAATGAAGTTAAACTAAAAGAGTATACTAAAAAAAATAAAAATAAAAGGTTAAAAATTCAGAAAGACGCGCGTTTACGAGAATTTGAACCCAAGACCTTGGGGCTGTTTGGCTCGCTGGTTTGGAATCATGAACCCTGGGAATCCTTGGCTGGAATCAGAAACCCTGGGGTTCCTGAATACTGTGTTTGGGGTGCAGGGTTGGGTTTGGATGGTTTGCTGAAACCTGTGTTTGGGGTGCAGGATTGGGTTGGGTTGGGCTGAGTTTGTTTAGGCTGTTTTTTTAAACAATTTTTTTAGGTTTTTTTTTTCATATCCATTTTTTTACTTGATAATTGTTTATTGAATTACATATCAATATTTTAACCAATTATGTGGATCAATTGTTTCAAGCATAGTTAATTATGAATGTGTAGTTTGTACAAGTATCTCATTCACTCCATTCATGATGATGTAAAATTAAATAACATTAGTAAGGACATATATTTTAAATAATTAATACGTGGGAAAGAAGAATGATGTTGCTGGAGTAAATGAAATCCATAATGCAAATGAAGGTTCGAAGTTCATAATATCATAATACATAAGCTGAAAGGAATGAAGAAAAGAAATAGCAATAGTTGTCCAAAACACAAACTGAATTAAAACTAAGTAGTAGTTGAAGGTGATGAAAGCATCGAGTTGTCGTCCATGGGGGGTCGGGTTCCAGGTGTTCTCCCTTACACTTCCACACAATAATCATACTTTAATAAGAGATTTAAACAGGAATAACTCTTCTATTGAAGAGTTATCAAACTTTATTTTAGAAATTTAAAAAATTGGAAGTCTATTTAAAAAATTAGGGAATTTAAAACTCTATTTCACAAAGTATTCAGAAAACTATTTTTGGAACTCTATTTTAGAAATTAAAAAAATAGAAGTTTATTTAATAAATTAAGGAATCTAAAACTCTATTTCACAAAGTATTCCAAAACCTATTTTTGGAACTCTATTTTAGAAATTAAAAAATTGGAAGTCTATCGAAGAAATTAGGGAATTTAAAACTCTATTTACAAAATATTCATAAACATATTTTTGGAACTCTATTTTAAAAAAATAAAATATTGGAGGTCTATTTAAGAAATGTAATTTAAACAAAATTTTGTACCGTATTTTGAAATCTATTTCAAGGATAAATGAGTTATAAAATTTGAATTCTATTTTAGAAATTAAAATATTAGAAACTCTTTTGCACAGTATTTTGAAACCTATTTCAAATATATTGGGTTAAAAATTTGTTTAGTAGCCATTTTTGTTTTATTTTAACATTTTAAAAAATTGACTACGTGGTCGAGTCGCTGGGGTGATCGTTGGAGTGGTTGTTGGGGTGATAAGGTTGATGGGGTGGTTGGGTTGCCGATGTGGTCACCGGTGGTGGTTGCACGATGGTCAGGTCGAATTGGTTGTTGGGTGGTTATCGACAGTAGTTAGGTGGTCGGGTCGTTGGAGTGGTCGCTGGAGTGGTCATATAATTGGTTAGGTCGTCCGAGTGGTCACTAGGTGGTTGTCTGGTGGTCGAGTCATTGGAGTTGTTGTTGGAGTGGTCATTAGGATGGTCGGGTTGCTAGGTGGTCAGGTCACCAGGGTGGTCACTAGAGTGGTCACCAGGTGGTCGTCAACGGTGGTTTTGGGTGGTTGAGTTTGTCAAGTTGTCGGGGTAATCGCCAAAGTAGTCATCGGGGTGGTCGGGTCATCGGAGTAGTCACTAGGTGGTTGTCAACGGTGGTTGCTAGGTGGTCGGGTTGTCGGAGTGGTTGTTAGATGGTCATTGGCGGTGGTTCGGGCAAGTCGGGTTGTCAGGGTGGTTGGGTCATCGAGGTGTTAAGTTGTTGAGGTGGTTAGGTCGCAAGGGTGGTTGTTAGATTGGTCTCTAGAGTTCTCATCGCAGTGGTCGCCAGAGGTAGTCGTCAGCGATGGTCGGGTCGCGGGTGCGGTGGTCAGAGTTGTCATTGTCGGTGGTCGTTGGAGTTGTCACCGGATTTGTTGTCGACGTGGTTGTCAGAAATGAAAAACGACAAATGGAAGAGGAAAACATGGCACAAACCCATGTGATTGCATTGTTGTAACCCATGGGGTTGTGTTTCAAAACCAAGGGTTTTGAACACCTTGTGCCAAACATGGTTTTGGGTTTGGAACCCAAACTCATTCCAACCCAAACCCATGGGCCAAACGCCCCATGAATTTGCAGCTATTCATTGTGCTGCTCCTACAGCCAACAGACCAAGGCATGGTTTTGAGTTTTTGAGTGAAACAAGTATTAGATATATATAATCCTCATAATGTCAGGGGGGCACGTGCCCCTCTTGGCCCCAACATGGATCCGCCCTTGCGAACCTTTGATCTCTTAATCGATGGTACATATCAATTATTCTTGAATTATGCTCACTTTGATAGTAAAAATCCGGACGTTAATGTTTAGTCTTTTTTTACAAGTCATGTGGATGCAATAATAAAACCAAGAAAACGATTCATGGAGATTTTATGGGAATCCGACCACAAACTCACCATAAATCTTGAGAACTTATGGAACGTTTACATGATTTCATCAATCTCCCATGAATTTTAGGTGGCGATTTTAATGAGATTTGGTTGTTGTTTTTTTTAGTTCAACAATATTTGGGTGTAGGGGTTTCAAACTTTGACATTTTGATCAATAGTATATGTCAATTACTGCTAAGCTAGCAGTCACTCTAGCAGAGTGGAGAATCAAACAATGTGTTAGAATTTGGTGATGATTTTAATGAGAATGTTTACATGATGTTATACAGTTTGTGATTAGATATATTATTTAATCATAAACTTTTCATAAAAGAAAAAAAAAAAAGATAAAGTTTTTGTAGTGATAACAATTTTACGTGTTAAAATGAGATGTTTTAATTGATGCCCAATTTAAAATGGAAGGATAAAAACCAATTTATTATCCTTAAGAAAAATCAGTTAATTGGATTTAGAGTTTGGATTAACAAATAATCACTACTATATACTTTTTTTTTTGTTCAACAATTAGGGTAGTAGGGGATCATACACCTATGGGATGGATATTGGTATCTCATCCAATAACTTTTGAATCATCATAATTACTTTATATTTCTTTTAAATTTTAAATTAGCCAAGTGGATTTTATTGAAATTTGAATAGAGTGGTTTCAAAAAACAATAGTAGTAAATACATTTAAATAATCACAATTCACGGTCATTTAAATGAAAATTTTATTTATTTAAAAAGAAGAAAAAATAATTCAGTCGATAGATTTTGTATTTGAAAAAAAAAAATATCATCAATTAAGACAAAACCCATCGATGTGTTCTATGAATGTAGATTATTTTTCTTCTATAATGTAAAATTTAACTTATCGTAATTTAAAAAATTAAGACAAAATGACACATAATTTACAATGAAGGGGTAAACTTGACACGAGAAGATTGTAGTTTTTTTAAAGGAAAAAAAATAAAATATGCTATATGTACAAATATATATAAGGACAATTAAGGGCAAAATATCAAAATTTAAATGATTAAAAACCAAATTGAGAATAACTTAATACATTAGTGGTCATTTGGTATATTGAGTTAAAATTAAAGTACAAAATGAAAATATAAATTTTATATTCAACTTTGATATTTATTTAATTTAAAAAAATGAAAAAAAAAAACATTTTTAACCTCTAAACTTGTCAAGTTGTATCACTTTTAACCATAAACTTTCAATTTCATCATATTGCACCTCAAACTTAGATAAGTGTTACAATCTTAATCTCAAACTTTAAAAAGTGTTGCAATTTTAACCATCTAATAAGTTCTCGCTCCAAATATCGTAAAAATAAGTTTTATCTTATGTGTTCAATTAATTATAAAACACATGCACGATATTAAATTGATAAAACTTAAAACAAAAACAACATTAGAGCTAAACCTTTTTTTGTTGAGATTTATGAATTTTGACAAAGTTATTTAATAGTTACTTTGTGTATTGGTCAAACTTATTTTTATGCAAAACTTTATTTTATTGAAATTAATAAGTTTATGAAGATTTTTACACTATTTTTTGTTAAAATGAGTGGCGAATTAGCGGAAATTGGACCGAAGGTAAAAATTGCCACACTTATTTAAGTTTGGGTTCAATTTGATGAAATTGAAAGTTTATAGTCCAAATTGATACAACCTAACAAGTTAATGGTCAAATTATATTTTTTTTCCAAAAAAAAAAAAAGAAAAAGAATTACAAATGAATTAAAAAAAAAAGGACAAAATGGAAAGAAAGTTTTCTCTCTTATAACGAAATTAATTTTTCAAAAATAATTAAATTAAAACATTTTATTGAAAGTATATAAATTTCAGAAGATTAAAGGAAAAAAAAAAATCGAATCCATCACGGTAAGTCTGCACCCAATAATAAATCAGCTGTTTTTTTTTTTTTTGGAAAGTATATTTTTGGTCCCTCATGTTTCAATATTGTGTCTAGTTGGTCCTTGCATTTCAAAATTGGACAATCAAGTCCCCGAATTTAGCTAAATAGTTCTATTGGGTCATTGATTTAACTTTTCCGTCTAATGACTAGCGGCAATGCTGACGAGACTGATGACTAAGCAGCTGACGCAATTTTGACTGGATTTTTTTTTAATTGAGCTGGATCTTTTAATTTGCTTTTTTTAAAAATAAGTTAACACAGGGACACGTGCATTAACCCTGACCACGCGTCCTCTCCCACCATTGTTATTGAAATAACTTCCAAAGGAAGCTTCTCCACTCCACGATTCTTCCTCTTTCGTTTCCCTTTCATTTTCCTCATCTGTCTTTTTTTGTTTATATGAGAGCTTTGGTGAGTTGGTGTAACATTCGGTGTACAACGATTTGGCGACAAGGAACACTCCAACAAAGGAGCTACTTCGCCAAATTCTACAGGTATGTGTGTTATTTGCACAAAGTTTTGAAGTATCTTTAATGCAGGTGATAAGCTTTCAAAAATTTATATTCTTTCTTTTTCAACCTGTTCTTCTTTTATTTTATTTATTTTTTTTGTCATTTGCGTGTCTCTCTGTTCCCCCTGTTCTTCTCTTTGTTTTTCTTCATTCTTTGTTTTCATTGTTGCTTCCACTGTTTGTAAATATTTCTTTATCTTTAGGTTGATTTTCTTTTTGTCTATCATTTATGTGTCTCTTTTTTGGTTGTTCGATATAGGGTTTGAATGTGTTTTTTTTTCATGTACAGAAAAAATGGATGATTTTTTCAACATTACTTTCCATTATAATGGTCGTATGATGTTCTGTCCACTCCAATATATCAGTGGAAGGCAAGTTGTTGTGCAATATGTAGATTGTGATAGGTTGTCCCTAATTGAATTACGTGTTATTATAGTTGAACTTCATGTATTTAACTGTGCGAAACTTTATTTCGTTTTACCTGGACATACACTGGCTTCTAGTTTTAGGGCGTTGTTAACGGATATGACATTTTAAAAATGGTTCAACTAATACCTGAAAGTAGGATGGTCCATATTTACGTAGAACATTCACCTAATATTGAAGTATTAGATTTCACAGAACCTCTTGAAGTTGAAATGCCTATTTTTCTAGAGTGGCACCCCACTCGTTCCCTCAATCGTGTTGAAAACGAACTAGAGTCTGATAGCCATTTTGATGTGTGTGAGGAGTATGTTCCTTCATTGAATGTTAATGTTGATATAGATTATGAGGAAATAGAGTCATCTTATGGGTCATATTCAAATCTTCAAACACTTTATGGTTTTGATGATGAAGGGGTGGTGGGGGACCTGAATTTAGGCCTGACAGTGACATGAACCATATTGAGTTTAGAGTGGGGATAAGGTTTACTAGCCCCAAAAGTTCTTTAAGATGCCATAAAAGTATATGCAATTAAGAATGCTTACAATGTGAGGTTCACTAAGAATGATAAGGTGAGGGTCACGACTGTTTGTACTGGGCAATGCAAATGGAGATTGCAAGCAAGTGTTATTGAGAATGATAACACTATTCAGATACCTACACGGGTGAACATACATGCAGTAGAGAATTTGTGAATCGAAACATGAATTCTAGTTCGGTTGCTAGGATGTATTTGGACAGGTTTAGGAGCTAGCCAGATTGGTCTCTTGCTAAAATAATTGAGGAGGTAAGGAAGGATTATCAAGTGAACATTTCTCGAAGTCAAGCTTACCGTGCAAGATGGAAGGAAAATAGGAAGATAAATGGTAGCATAACTTAACAGTATAAGAAATTATGGGATTATGCTGAAGATATTAGACGATTCAATAAATGATCAACCGTGAAGATTCAGTGTGATATGCCCCATGAAGATTCTCAACATATTTTCAAGAGGATGTATGTATGTTTGAAGGCATGTAAGGATGGATTTCTTACCAGTAGTCGGCCTTTTGTTCCTTTGGATGCTTGTCATTTAAAAGGTCCATGTCAATGACAGTTAATGGCTGCAATTGGTGTAGATGGGAATGATAGTTTGTATCCTATCGCATGGGCTGTTGTCGAGGCCGAAACAAAAGATAGTTGGACATGGTTTCTCGTATTACTGCAGTTCGACATTGGATGTTTTTTGAGCAAAGGATACATGTTCATCTCAGATCAACAAAAGGTACGAATTTGGCTAAATTATTCTGTTTATAATTTTTGGTTTAAGTAACTTGTAATGTTATGTACAATCACATAGGTATATAAATGGTGTGCTTACTATTGTATATTGTTTTCATAGTGTCTAGTCCCAATATTTGATGATATTTTTCCAAACGTACCTCATCGATTTTGTGTGCAACATATGTTTGTGAACTTTCAAAAACAGTTTGAAGGATTGGCTTTGAATTTTTTGTTTTGGAAGGCAGCTAAATGCAATAATAGGAAAGAATTCGATGAGGTTATGACCGATATTGGTAGAGTAAGTGTGGGGGCGTACCAATATCTGAGTGGTATTCCTGCCAAGCATTGGTCTAAGCATGCATTTCCGTGTAATCCCAAATGTGATTAGTTAATTATGTGTCTGAGTCGTTTAATGCACTTATATTGTCAGCAAGAAACAAACCCATCATTCAGCTTTTCGAAACTATTAGGAAGTTAATAATGTGTCGGATTACTAAGAAGCATGGTAAATATAGCAACATGGAGAAAGAACTTGGTGGTAGAATTCTTAAAAAGTTGGCAAAAAGTATTTCTACTTCTAGAAAAGCCATACCTCGTTGGGCTGGGAATGGCATGTTTGGGGTGGAGTCTGGTACTACTCAGTATTATGTGGACATTGAGAAGCGAACTTGTACATGTGGCCTATGGCAGTTAATCGGGATTCCTTGCCCTCATGCTATCCAATGCATCTATTATGTAAAAAAAAATCCAGAGCAGTTTGTTGATGATGCATACAATAAACAAACTTTAGTGAAAACATACTCTCATTTTTTACTACCTTTGAATGGCCATACCTGTTGGCCTACAACATCATACAAACCCATACTCCCACCAACTATCAGAAGACCACCAGGCCGACAAAGAAAACAAAGGAAACGAAATGAGGATGAGGTTGGGTCATCTAGATCAAGGTCGACATCGCGTAGAAGGTTTCGATGTGGTAGGTGTAGGTTGTCAAGCCACAACTCCAGATCTTGCAAAGCTCCAGTGAGAAGGCGATCAGTCAACACATCAAATTCTTCATTCATGGGTTTCAACATTCCATGTGTAAGTAACTTGTAAATTTGTATCTGTATGTTATAGAATGATATATAAATCTTACCATTTGCTTGACTTGTAGGAACCAACTGGCCATGTACCAATTGGAATGCAAGGATCTACTGAAGTTGGTTCACGGGACTCTAATGCTCAATCATCATATGCAACACCATCATCTGCAACACCATCTTCTGCAACACATGCCTCTACAACACAAGCATCTGCAAGTTCATCAAGGAAGAGGAAGGATAAGTGATAGAGAATGAGACTTCTACAAGTAGATTTAGGGTTTATCTGGACTTCATCTGTATTCAAACTATTAAATGATGTATTGCCATGTTTTTTTGTGGTGGTTTGGCCCTTTAATGACATTGTGACAAGAATCTTTTTTATTGGTGTGACTCTATAGGATAGTGAGTCACACCTCAATATTGGCTATTTTTATGTCAACTTTTGTAAGTTAATGTTTATCCACATGTGTGGTTTGAACCTTATCCTTTTTAAGGTCTAACGTTATCCAATACATCAAACTCTAGTAAATTTGAATTTTTTGTTTAAGCTATTGATTTGTTATCTAATACATCAAGCTCTAGTAAATCATCTCGTTGGGGACTTTAAGTGTAACTTTGTCATTAGACACTAAACTCATCGTTCATCCTCCCTTGCCCACCCGACCCATTGCCTAACCTCTTGGGAACAAAAAAAAAACCCATAAGTTCTTAATTCGTTCGTTTCAAATTAGCAAATCATCCCGTTGGGGACTTTAAGTGTAACTTTGCCGTTAGACACTAAACTCATCATTCATCCTTTCTTGCCCAGCCGACCCATTTCCTAACCTCTTGGGAACAAAAAAAAAAAAAAAAAAAACCCACAAGTTCTTAATTCGTTCGTTTCAAATGAGCAAATCATCTCGTTGGGGACTCGTTCGTTTCAAATGAGCAAATCATCCCATTGGGGACTTTAAGTGTAGCTTTTCCGTTAGACACTAAACGCATCGTTCACCCTCTCTTGCCCATCTGACCCATTTCCTAACCTCTTGGGAACAAAAAAAAACCACAAGTTTGTAATTCGTTCGTTTCAAATGAGCAAATCATCCCGTTGGGGACTTTAAGTGTAACTTTGTCGTTAGACACTAAACTCATCATTCGTCCTTCCTTGCCCACCCGACCCATTTCCTAACCTCTTGGGACAAAAAAACCATAAGTTCGTAATTCGTTCGTTTCAAATGAGCAAATCATCCCATTGGGGACTTTAAGTGTAATTTTGCCGTTAGACACTAAACTCATCGTTTGTCCTTCCTTGCCCACCCGACCCATTGCCTAACCTCTTAGGAACAAAAAAACTCATCACTTATTACAATTTAGGAACTTCACATGTAACTTTGATTTTTAGCTCCATGATCCATAACAGTTTAACATAGTTCGAAATTCGGCTTCAGTCACAAAATCTCAAAATCGTTTCCATTACAATTCAATGTTAAAATTTGATTTACATTTTCTGGCCAAACTTAAACAAACATACATTAAATCCCAATAATATAACAATAATTATCCAGTAAATCTTGACAGAACACCACAACATATTTGTTTCTTTCTTCGATCTCCAAACTTCATCTCTCAAGTCATTTATAACACCCTTTTCATGTTGACCAACTGCAGGATCAAACCAAGCAAAAAACCCACATCCAGAACCTCTACCATGTAGTTAAAGAACGAAGAATCTGTGAGGAAAGTTTTAAGGTGTATACCCATACCAGTTTCAATAGAGTACTCACCTTATACGAAGCACATCCCTAGGATCGACTCCCTGGGTTTGATTTCGTCCATGATGTTTTCAGATTAGTTCATAACCCACAATAGCAGAACGTCTCATTTGTAAATCTTGACATACTCCTCCTACTTATCGGCTTTGAATTCTCATTCGTGACCTCCACCAGGTTAATCGACAGTTTCTGTGTGCTGAAGATGATGTTCCAATTGAAGATCTTCCCTGTTTTTGTGTGCCCTACTCGAAATTGCAGAAAGGGAATGAAACCGAGCACTTTGTCGAACAAAAAATGGAGAGGGTGGAAAATTAGGGTTTGTGATTTACTTAAAATCTAACCTATGTAAAAAAAATATTTTTTAAAAATATATTTAAGCTCCAGGTCAATTAAAAAAAATCCAGTCAGAATTGCGTCAGCCGCCTAGTCATCAGTCTCGCTAGCATTGCCGTTAGTCATTAGACGGAAAAGTTAAATCAGAGACCCAATAGAACTATTTAGCTAAATTCGGAGACTTGATTGTCCGATTTTGAAATGCACTGACCAAATAGACACAAGATTAAAACATGAGGGACCAAAAAAGTAATTTTCCTTTTTTTTTAAGCTCAACCCATTTTTCTTAAGAAAAACAAAACTAAGCCCACTTTGTAAAATAAAATAAAAGTGAATAAAAGAAAGAGGAAAACCCTACTGCTCCACGCCATTTCTTCTTCTTCTTCATCACGCCGTCTCCTCCTCTGTTAGCAGTCAGTGTCACCGCAGTGGTCTTTCTTCCGCTCGTGCCACCGCCAGCCCGCCACCGTCGTCTTTTTTCAGTTTGCGCTACCGTAGCCTCCTTGCTCCTAGCGATTTTGCACTAATTTTCTACTCCATTGTTTTCACATGTATTATCTCAATCTCTATCGATGTCTTTCTTCTAACTTGAAAAACACAAGTTAGAACTTTTCTAATGAATTAATGGAAGAGTTGTTTGATTATTTATTTTTTTTTGTTATTATTAGTTTTTAATAACAATAGCCGAATACAACGAAAAAAACAAATAACGTCAACCTTATTTATATTAATTGGTTTAATTACATTAATTTACTAAATTAGTTTGTACAAAATGATAAATAAAAAACAGTGAAAGGGACCCGTAAACAACGCTTGATAAAAAAAAGTGAAATTACAGATTTAGTCTATAAACTTTTTTGGTTCTTAAACTTTTAAAATTATCTATTTAATTTCTAAAATTTCAAATTTTTTAAAATTCATGAATCTATGACATAAAATTAAAATTTTGTTTTTAAAAATTTTGAATTGGTTAATAACATATTACACACAAAATTAAAAATACAAACCATTTAAATGAATTAAAGAATAAAAAAGACAAAATGAGAAGAGAAAGTTTTTCCTCTCATATATATTAGCTATATAGATTATAGATAGATTGCAATATCATATAGCTAGATTAAATTATTAAATATACCTTTGAACTTGAGGTTGGTTTCAATTATACCCTCAAACTTTGAAAAGTTTCATTTTAATCCTTGAAATTTGAAGTTTGCTTCAAAATGACCCCTAAAGGCTTTTTTTCGTTAAATTTATAGATAGAAAATGATGTGTTTGCATATGTATTGTTGCTCATGTGAACATAGTTAAACATATACGTTGAAAACAAATAATAAGAACACATGCAAACACGTTATTTTTCAACTGTAAATTTAACGGAAAAAAGCTTTCAAGTTTCATTTTGAAACAAACTTCAAACTTTAAGGGCCCATTTGGGGTGCCGAGTGAGTTAAAATAGTATAAGTTATAATAGTCTCTGGAGTTAAATAACTCTACACCCCAAACACAGACTATTATAATCCAGATTAAACAATTTTGCATCTCTAATATAACCCACAAACTATTATAATCTAGACTATTATAATCCACCCAGTGTTTCAAACAGCTCCGTAAAAATGAAATTTTTTAAAATTTGAGGGTATAATTAAGACCAACCCGTTCAAGGTATTTTTAATAATTTAACCCATAAAGTTCTGACCGTTTAACAAATTTTCCTATATACATTTTGGTGAGTCAATACCATAGGAGAACGGACGAACCCTAAACCAAAACCCTCTCGGCCCACACTTCGAAGCCCATATAAGAGAAAAACCCTCTCTCTGACAGCGGCATCGGAGAAGGCAACCGGAGAGAGGCTTCGATCTTCCGTCGTCTCTCCGCCGTGCTTCTTCTCGTTTTCAGTTTCCAGTTTTTGCTCGTCGGACTAAAGAGCCGTCATTCTCTAAAGTCTAGCTGACACTCCTCTTCGTTACCTAAAGCGCGTAGGATCGAGAACGGTGCAATCGGTTTAGTACCTTCAAACTGCGCCTCGGTGCTCAAACTAGGTATTGACGCTTTTTTGATAAACATGGAAAACTGTAGTTTGTTGTTTCTTTCCCACTCTTATTGAGAATGCCAGTTTGTGGAGGTCTGCTTTCCGTCGTGGCTTATGAATTCTTTAACTCGATTTTTCTCGTTTATTTTGCGTTCTCTGTTCTCTGTGTTGTTAAAAAGAATGTTGTGGAGGAAGCTTCACGTACTTTGTTGTTGTTGTTTTTTTTTTTTTTTTTAATATTTCTAAAAGAATTTTTGAGTATTGGTGAAACTTGGTTATGCCTATTTTGAAGTGTGTATACTGTATGGTTTTGGACATGTTATTCATTTATCTAAGTACGTGCAGTTTTTGAAGACGTTGTAACCTAGCTAAATGGAGGAGGAACTAGGAAATACGGTTGCTGAAAGGATTCTGCCTCCAACTGAACAGGTATTATATATATACACACGCATTTTGTATACTCAACCTTTCCATAGGTTGTATTTATTTAGTAATGCGCTTCTTATGCAACCCTTAGATATAGAGACCCTTGCAAGCTGACTGACAAATTTTGTTAGATAAATGATCACATTTGAGGCATGTTTTTCTTGATTTTTTTCATCTATTTTTACTACAACGTTGGGATGTAGGCTACCTCATGTGCACGACTAATTTCTTTGGACTAGTATGCAGTTCTATAACATTTGACAATTAGAAACCCCTTAGATATTTAATATTTTAGGGTGGTGGATACCATTTGTACTTATGAGTTATGAGTTTCTAAGGCATCTTGTACACAAGGCTGTTCACATATGTAATGTTTTTTTAATAGAGAGGAGACAACTATTCAAATCGAATTTATGATCTTAAAGGCATCGAGTATCCAAATTGCCCATTTGACCACTGGGCCAGCCCCAAGTGCTTAATTTTCCCTCATCTATCAATTTTTCAGAACAAAGTTTTTTTTTTTTTTTTTTTTTTTGAAGTGTTAGTGCCTTTCCCCCCTTTTTAATGATTGAATTCCAAATGTGTGGTGAGAATCCATCCTGTGAGTTTTCCAAAGTACTTGCGAAGTCACTTCTTTCTTCTTATCATTTTGAAAGTATGGTGGCTTAGACTTATTGTTGTCCATTAATGGATTACTATGATTCTTAAAATAATTGATGTGAAACACTACTAGCTTTTTTGTTCAAACTTATATCTACCTTGTATCTTGAGTGTCAACGAGTTTCAAATGAGTTTGTGTTTCGTCTTCAACTTGTTATTTTTTCATCTCAACTTGCAACATCTTATTGATGCTTGCTTAGAAGGAAGGTAGCTTATGTCATCTACTCCAGGAACAACTTAGTAATAGGAATCTATGTTCTATAAAGCGTGTTGTACTGGAGAAGCAGAATGTGAATTCTAAGTTGCTGAATAACTACTGCATTTGTTATTGCTGAAAGTTGTATGTCATTTGCATATTTTTTGTGCAGGAGGTATCTGATGAGATAAATGTGAAAATTAAAAAGTATCTACGAGGAGAAGGTGCTAATCTGGAGGTACAGTGATGGGTTTTATGCAACTACATTTTTAATTCTTATTTTCTTTTCCCTTTTTTAATCTTTGCTATAAATATTCGGTGCTAAATGTTTCTTTGCAGGTTCTGAAAGATAAAAAGTTGAAGGGTCAACTTGCTGTTAGAGAAGATTTATATGGAAAATCTGCTAAAGCAGCTGCAAAGGTTGAGAAGGTAAATTCTCAAATTCCAAAGCATCTGATAATACATTGTAACCGTGCACAAATCTTTCTTCCGTTTTTTTCCATATAAGAAACAACTTCATAAAGACAGTAGAGGGAATAAAAAAAAGGGATAAGCAATCCACCCCATATGCTAAGGGCGTTTACAAAATGCGGCTCCCATAGTCCCATTAGCATAAATACAAGTGGCACTAAAATTTCAAAAAAAAATTGGGTTGAGTCTATACCAAGGAGATATGAGCCACATGGCTAAATCACCACATCTCTTCTCGCCCTTTGTTTTAAAAAATTCTATAGCTTCTACCAACCCACAAGTTCAACAGGACTTGCTTGATTGCATTAGACCATAGAATTTGGGGTTTTTTTGCGAACTTTTGGCGTAAAAGATGCTATGACATAGTAAATATGTGTCTATCGAATGAGCTGAAAGATTTTATTTAACTGGACTTTGCCTTTCCCTTCTTCAATTTGAACTCTTGGCATTGCACATACATTTCTTCACTTATTTTTTAATGTTTCATTTTCATTTTAGTGGCTTAGGCCAAGTGAGGACGGCTATTTTGAGGCTGAAGGATTGGAGAAGACATGGAGAATCAAACAGGAAACAATTTCCCACGAAGTAGATATCTTAAGTAGAAGGAATCAGCATGATATTATTTTACCAGGTTGCTTCTTTGGTACTATGCATGCATTCTTTTGCATATTTCAACGATACCATTTCCCTTGAAATAATTTTTATGAAATTTGTATTTCTGTTCCTTTTTTTTGCTTGTGTTTTTTCTTCCCATCATTGGCCTCTGACTTCTCTTTGCCTAGCTGACATCTTTGCGCTCCGTGACATTGTAATTTTCTGCTGATGTTCTGTAGTAGGCAATTTGGTTTTGATGACATGTAGAAATTTTTGTGATTTTTTGGACTTAGTGAGGTTTTTAGCCTCTTTAAGATGTACTCTCTTCTGAGATTTTTGTTACGAGACTTCTATGTTTTCTTTTATGTGTTGTCATTTTATGTGGTGGAAATGGCCACAAACGAGATTTACTGTTATGCGCACATCTTATCATTTTTTACTCCTTTAGTTTATGTTTGGCTTTCCTCTCTCTCTTTTGATTTCTTTTATTGCATGAAATTAGTTTCTCCTTAAAAAAAAATAATTTCTCATTCTAAGGAAGTTTTGTTCATAGTTTGGTTTAAATTTTAGTACTAATGTTTATTCTTCAATGCATTTGTGCAGGTCTTGGACCATATTCTCTTGACTATACTTCAAACGGTAGATATATGACCATTGGTGGACGTAAAGGCCACCTGGCCCTTGTAGACATGAAGGATCTTAATTTAATCAAGGAGTTTCAGGTATATGATGCTTATCCCTATAATATCAACTTGATTTGGTATGAATTTATTATTTTTAGAAAAAAGATTTTGCTCAATGGTAGAATCTAAAGAAGTGAATGGGCAATTTCTGTGGACTGATACGTTTATGTTGTAATTGTAATTTTACCATTATATTCAGATTAGAATATTGTTGTGGATTTGAAAGTATTAACGTTTTTTGGACTCCAGCAAATCGAAGCAACTCAACCGAGAACAATTTGGAGATGTGTTGAGAGTAATAACATTTGGGGAATGATGAGAATAGTGTAGTTATTGAAAACAATTAAATGGATAGGTATTAAGAGTAATAACATTTTGGGAACGATGCTATATTTAAATGTTGGCTGATCTGGCTGCACATCAAACAATGATCTCTAAATTAGTGGGATAAAAATATGGAATATGGTAGATGGCAGGACTACTTGAAGCCAATTGTTGAATCTCCCTTTCTGTGTTCGTCTTTCCTAAAACAATGTATCACTATCACATACAATACACGTACAAGAGAAGCATTGGGTATTCTCCAAAGGGAGGCCAAATAAAGAAACATGGAATGACCATAGAAGTTTTTAGTTTTTGTGTTTGTCTCATAGGATATTTTCTCAAAGAAGGCTTAATTTATTGTGTACTTCAATGCTTGTTGGTACTAATCAAAGTTAATCAAGAAGATGAGTTTAGTTTACACCTTACAGTCATTGCTCACGGTTAACTGTTTTCAGGTAAAGGAAACTGTGCGGGATGTGGTCTTCTTGCACAATGAGCTGTTCTTTGCTGCTGCACAAAAAAAGTATGCTTGTTTTTTTTTCTCTCTTGTTGATTGCTAGTTCGTACGTGACACTTTATTCGATGTTTTCTTTATTTGATTTTCTGGACAATAATTACCTCCTGATTTCTATAAAATTGGATGCTTAAATGGAGAGTACTTTGATGCAACCCCCCCCCCCCCCCCCCCCCCAAAAAAAAAGGAAAAAGAAAAACACTTCCATATATTAGACCTTTAAATCAAATCTTCAGGCTTAGAATATGTAACTTCACGCACTATATACAGCTGAAATGTTTTGTATTAAAAAAATATAATTGAGCATTTTGAAATTTAACAGGTATCCGTATATTTATAATCGGGATGGCACAGAGCTTCATTGCCTCAAGGTTGGTATATACTACTAATTGAGTGATCTTTACTGCTGTATTTCTCCTATTTCTCTTTCTGGAAGCTTGACCCAAATACATTGAATACTATCATAGATTTCCCTCATTTGAATGTAGTTTATTTGTTCTTTTTGTGACATTGATGCACTGAAGGTTGTTACTGTTCCACTTTTGCGTATGTGATGAAATTTATATTGAATGTTATTTTGATCCTATTTGTGCTTAAAATCTGAACTTGCGAATGAATCCGAGTTCGCGTTGTCATTGAGTTTCATTTAGATCGTTTGTTTCACTTAAGCTTCAGTAAAATGATAGTATGCTCAAAGTTCTAGATTAATGTGTATGTTGATCATGTCTGGCCTTTGATAATTAGTTGCATCTTCTTGTAACTCATTTAGTGTATTGTTATGACGCTAAAAGCGTTTCTATTCTTTAAGCATAAATACTCCATAGGGGAGACACATGTTTGGGTGTACGTACCATTAATTTTCGTATTTAGTTCATTCCCTTATGCTCCTATCAACATGTATTATTATTGAACTGACCAAATTCTAAAAACGTTTTAGGAGCATGGATCAGTCTTGAGGCTTCAATTTCTGAAAAACCACTTCCTTTTGGTCTCCATAAACAAGTTTGGACAGCTTCATTATCAAGATGTAACAACGGGTAGCATGGTCGGTGTCTTCCGCACTGGTTTAGGCCGTACTGATGTGATGCAGGCAAATCCGTTCAATGGGGTTATAGCAACTGGTCATTCAGGTGGTTCAGTTGCTATGTGGAAGCCTACAAGCTCTGCTCCTCTCGTAAAGATGCTTTGTCATCAAGGGCCTGTGTCGGCGCTAGCATTCCACCCAAATGGCCAACTCATGGCTACCTCTGGTTCTGAGAGGAAAATTAAGATCTGGGATTTGAGGAAATTTGAGGTGCTTCAGACTCTACCAGGACATGCTAAAACCTTAGATTTCAGTCAGAAAGGGCTACTTGCTTATGGAACTGGGTCATATGTACAGATTCTGGGTGATCTTTCTGGAGCTCAGAATTACACTAGGTATATGTCTCACTCAATGCTGAAAGGTTACCAAATAGGAAAGGCATTATTTCGACCTTATGAAGACGTTTTGGGCATTGGTCACTCAATGGGTTGGTCTAGCATCCTCATTCCTGGATCTGGTGAACCCAACTATGATTCTTGGGTAGCAAACCCATTTGAGACATCAAAACAGCGGAGAGAAAAGGAGGTTCGGTCTCTTCTCGACAAGCTTCCTCCTGAGACAATTTCGCTGAACCCCTCGAAAATTGGTACCGTTATGGCAGCAAAGAAGAAAGAGAAGAAGACTAAGAAGGAAAGAGAAGTTGAGGAGGAATCTGCAGTTGATGCTGCAAAGGGCATCACCATGAAGAAGAAAACCAAGGGAAGGAATAAGCCAAGCAAGAGGGAAAAGAAGAAACGTGAAATTATTGAGAAGGCCAAAAGACCTTTCCTTCATGATCAGATCAAGGAAGAAGAAGAATTGTCTCGAAAGAGGCCGAGGTCGAGCGAGGAAGTCGAACTTCCCAAGTCCTTGCAGAGGTTTGCTCGTAAGAAAACTGCGACGTGATCGTAATTTTGTATAGTCATGTTGCATTATTCATAGTTTTGTAGTCTATAGAATTATTCAGCATTTTTCTTCATAAATTTTGTTTAATATTGTTTGTTTTCATTTAGAAAGGAAAGAAAAATGTGGCGCAGAAGGATCTGATTTCCTGCTTCCACTTACATGCCTGCACATTAATTTAGTGGTGCTGGATATTTTGATTTTTCCGCAGGGTGAAGATAATTTTTGCCCCCAAATTTTGGAGGGTTTGGTGTATGTACTGATTTCTTTTCCTCTTATTTTTCTCTAATTTAATTTCAAAGTTCTCTCTTATTGATCTTTTTTTCCTTCTAAAACTAATTGTTTTTCTCACTGTTATGTAGAAAATATAATTGGTTATAGTTTTTATGCATAATAGATGAAAATATATAAACTTCAAAATCATCTTTGTTTTGAAAGAGAGATGTTATGTTATTACTCATTAGGAGAGCTCTTTTTCCTTAGTTATATCTCATCAATATACTTTTAGCTGAACTTTCTACCCCAAGGACAAAGGTTTGAATTCTCACCCTACCCTACCATTATGTTCCATTATGTTGAATTAAAAGAAGAAGTAAAATCTATGCCACTTATGTTAATTTATATATTTCTTTTCTTTTGACATTTCTATCAATTTTTTTTAATATTTTTAAAAGTTCTCTTTATTTTTTTTTTGAAAAAAAACTGGGTGCAACTTATCTTTGTGCAGTCCAAGAAAGTGCCCATTCACGGTTTGCTACATGGTAAACTATTTTTTTTTAAATAAATATTTCAGAATTTTTTTTTTTCTGTTTTGTTATTGGAGTGGGCTCAAGGTTCGAAATGTCGATGTCGATGGAAATGTCGAGGTCCAAAATTTATGGAAATGTCGATGGAAATTTCGGTGGAAATTTACGGAAATCGTGGAAATTGATGGAAATTGTTTGAATTAGCCAATGAAACTTAGATTTTGACTTAATTAGACTATAATGGACTATTTTTAAGCATCACATCTAAAAATTAAGATAACATTTAGATATAAATGTCAATTGAAAATTTGAAATGTTGATGCGAGTAGGAATTTGAAAAAAAATATGAAAATTAATTTAAATTATTAAAATTATTTCATGAAACCTTAATTGTGAGTTGTGACTCAATTATAGTATAATTGATTACTCTTAAGTCTTAACATCATATATCTAAATATATGTAATATTTATATTCAATTAGACAACTATGAAGGAAATTTGAGAGAATTGGAGGAAAATTAAGATAATTGGAATTGGAGTGTAGAAATGCTTTGAACCTATTATCTAGCGCTTCGAACCTATTAAGTGATATGTAAATCAGTTTATTTATACACAATTTAAACTCTTATCTAATTGCTCTCTGTATTTTGTACTCAATTTCTCCTCAAGATAATAAAATTCTCTCTCCCTCTACCTGTGGAGGTAACTTATTATTTATTAACAAAGAAAAGATTAAATTCGAAAAATATATATAATAATAATAATAATATAACAAAGAAAAGATTAAACCGTGCCTTAAAGTTTATCATGTTTGTTAAAACAAAAAAAAACAAAAAAGCGGACGACATGTCGTCGAAACCTCGAAATGGGGGGGAAACGACATCCCCCCCTCGACGACATGTCGACCGACATTTTCCACTATGAGTGGGCTGCACAGAAATGAGTGCAACTTGGACTAAACTCAAGTTCTTTTTTATTTTTATTTTTCCATTCCTTTCAACAACTTGGATCCAATTAAGTTAGGTTCAATTAGCATTTTTGTTGTTTATTATTCAGTATAAAGAGAGTGTTGGTCACATTAGCTAATAGGTAATTTTTGGTTATATTGAATGTCATTTATTAAATGACAATGCCAATCAGACCAATACATGAAAATATATAGATCTAGGAGATTAAAAAAAAAACAAAGGCAGGAAGGTCTAAAAAGGATAGACTTGTCAATCAAAACGTCAGTTTTGGATCCCCTTCCTCTTTGTTGTTGAACTCCTAAAAAAAACGTTTGAAATTTAAGAAGTGCTTGTTATGCTATATATATATATATATTTTGGATTAAAAGAAAACATTTTCCAAAATTTGCTCAAATTGTCACGACCTGCTTTATACCACATTTATGAAGTTAATAACAATTATTTAAACAGGATAATAGTTGATTGAGCAAATTAATAATTGATTTAATTTATTAACTAACTTGGTAATTAAAGCTAAAAAGAACTTGGTAATTAAGCTCTATTCTAAGCGAACAAATTCAGTAACGGAATTATAATACTTGGGTCAGTTTTGAATGACTTTTCAAGTACTTAAAAAAAATTTTGAACACTTAAAAATTCATTTTTTAAGCACTTGAAAAGTCATTCCAAACAAGTCCTTATATTCTCAATGAGCCGAATTTTTTAATATCAAATGTTTTTCTCGTCCCACCCAAATAAACAATTTTACTCGATCTGGTAAAAAAGGCATGTACATATTTTAGTCTTGAATCTTTGGGGTTTTTTCCCCACTATTTCGTTCCTTACCCTTTAAGGGGGCGTTTGGTTCGCAGGTTTGGGTGGTTTGTTAAGTCTGGGTTTATTAAGTCTGGAGTTGTTAAGTCTGGGTTTGTTAAGTCTGTGTTTGGATGGTACAGAAAATAGGTTTGTTAAGTCTGGGTTTGTTAAACCAGTGTTTGGATGGTGACAAGTCTGGGTTTGTTAAGTCTGTGTTTGAATTCTAATTTGTTAAACCTAAGTTTATTAAAAATGTATTTGATTGGTAAATTTAAAATTTGTAATAAATAATATAAATTATTTAATTAAAGTAATAAAAACTATATATTAAATTATATTTAAAATGTAACTTTATTATGAAATTAGAGAGTATTATTTTAATAATAAATAAAATATTTTTAATACATTTGTCAACTCAATTTTCTTCCAATAATTATTTTATAGAATAAATATTTAATTATTCATAAAAATATTTTCAGACTATGTACCAAAGCGTGAATAAATATAAACAATTTTTTTTTATGTAAATATATCCAACATAAAATTAACTATAAAGAAAATGTTATCAATTGTTTATTTAATGATTTATAACTTGTTGTACTAACAAAAGTTATTTACTACTTATCATCAAAATTACTATTGAACTTAACTTTCTATATTTAACTAATACATAAAGTTATAAAATATTTTAAATAATATTACTTTAAAAGCTATTAACTTCAAGATACACTAACCAAAATAGTTTAATTAATTAATTTTACAAATATTATGTTTTTAGTTGACTATGATAACATGATTTTTACATTTTCATAAGAAAATAAGTTTAGGAAAGTTGTGGATTTAGAAAAATGGATTTTATTTTATGAAATGGAAATTGACGTATTAAATTTAGGTTTATATAACGTGTATGGTTTGGAATTTATAATAAAATAATTTTTATTATAATTTATACATTAATGAAAATTTTAAAATATAATTATAAGTTTCTTCACGATGAATATCTCATACACCATATCTTTCTCTTCAAATATGGAAAAACAGAGCACCAATTTCTCCAATCGCTCCAAAAATTTAACAACAATACTGTATGATATGAAGTCATATCGTCGATTGTGAAGGTGAAGAACATCTTGGGGTCAATGGAAATGGAGAAGAGAGAGAACAAATCTTGAGAGGAGAGAGAAAGAAAATTGTGATGAGTGAAAGGAAGAGAAATCATGAGAATGGAAGAGAGAGGAGAGAGAAAGAGGGAAGGAAAATTGGGAGAGAAAAAAGTGGGTAACATGGGTAATGTGCATAAGAGAGAGGAGAGAGAAAGAGGGAAGAAAATTTGGGAGAAGAGAAAGTGGGTAAAAGATAAGGGGGTTTAACAAAATGAGAAGAGAAAATGGGGGTTAATTACTTGGGTCTATGAGTTTGTAAAACTGGGAACCAAACATGGGTTAGGGTAATTAAACCCAAACTTCTCCCTTGAAATCTGGAAACCAAACACATGCTAATATTTCTTTCATTACACAGTTTGTGTTAGTTGATGTTACATGTGTTTGATGGTAGGCTTACATTTAAATAAGTAATTAGGTCACTTGAGAGGGGTTACTAATTTCTCCTCTAAACTAGCAAAAATGTCGACTTTTCCAATTTTCCAATTTTATAAATTAAATCAATTGTTAATGGTAAAAATTGAGTATCATGTTGAACTTACCATCAATTATCAACTTGAACATAGCTTAACTGATTAAGGTATATATTATAGTCTCGACCAAAAAGTTAGAGAATAAAAAAAATATTTTTTTTAAAATTAAAAAAAAAAAAGGATTACCATTAACCATATTTAACATCCATTAGTAATAATGACATAGTTGAAAGTTGTTATGAGATAAGGGACTAAATCAAGACTTTTTAATTAATATTACTAATTTTTTTTTAAAAAATCCAAACAATAGTGCCTAGAACATATAAGGCTTGTAGATGTCGAGCAACATTCTCATATCTCTTTTTTCATTTACCCCTTTCTTCTTTTTTTTTTTTTTTTTTTTTTTGTGTGTGTGTTTATTGTTCCCACCTTTTTAAGGAAAGAAAATAAAACTCATTTGGTAATTGTTTTTGGTTTCTCGTTCTTGCTTTTGTTTTATTCTTATTACAAAAGAAATAAAAGTGTGTTTAGTAAATACTTCTGGTTTCTTGTTCTCTCAAATTTCGAATTAAAAAAATTTTACATGAAAACTAATTTTTTAAAAATAAATATGTAAAATAATTCTATTACATTTTATTTTAAAATATTTATTGTCTTTTTATAAATTAAAAAAATGATAAAATAATACTTTTTGTTTATGTTTTTGAAAGACTAAAGTAGGAACAATAAAAAAAATTTGATTTTGTTGTTTTCAAATTTCGTACACAATTTTGAAATCATAGTTACCAAACACGTGTTTCTCAAAATTTGTAAAAATAGTAAACATGAACATTAACAAATGACCCATATTTACTCTCAAAAAAAAAAAATCTAACATGAATTAAATGAATGATGTACTATAAAATCTAGATTTTTTTAAAAAAAAAAAAAAGACAATTAAGTTTTTTTGTGGCATTCAATGATTGGTGAGAAGATTGTAGACAAAATATTCAAAATGGGCCAAAAATAAAAATGGCCGACGGATGCTGCAACCAATCACCGTTGCGCCGTCGCTATCGCCACCATGTCGTTATTAATGCAAATTACAAATACGAATAACCGATCCATATTTCCTATGAGGGAATGCTTATAACATACGCTTTTCATATTTTTTTTTTGTCCTTGGTTTGTTCTCGAAAAATTATTCAAAGAGCTTAGTATAACGTGGTCAACCGTTTTATACGGTTGCTTTAGATGTATGAAGAAAAAAATTAAGGTCTCATTTGATAATAATTTAATTTTTTATTTTTAAAAATTAAATTTATAAATACTACTTCCACTTATAGTTTCTTTGTTTTGTCAGCTATTTTTTACTTATGTTTTCAAAAATCAAGCAAAGTTTTGATAACTATTCAAAAAAAAAAGGTTTTTATTTTTTTTATTTTTTTTTTGAAGTTTGGCTAAGAATTCAAATGATTTCTTAAGAAAAATGAAACACGTGATAGATAAATAATGAAAAAAATAAGCATAGTTTTTTAAAAACAAAAAATAAAAAATCAAACGGTTATCAAACGGAGCCTAAAATTTATGGTTCTAATGGCAAACCTATCTGTAGACTACAGGGCCATGGCTTTCCTAAAATCTATGAAAAATTTACATATATCGGTGTGCTTAAGCAGTGAATTTGTTTCTTAAAGTTGAGAGTCTTGAGATGTCTATGGACACTAGTCGCTGATGGGCCTCACCTATTTTCATAAAGTTGAGAGTCTTGAGATGTCTTTATTTATTTTTTATAGCACAAGCATTGCTTTTTTACTTCTCTCATTTAATTTCTTTAAGGTTAAATTACAAGTTTAGTCTCTAAGGCCTCATTTGATAACTATTTGGTCTCGTTTGATAACCATTTGATTTTTAAAAATTAAACTTGTAAATACTAATTTCACCTATGGATTTCTTTGTTTAGTTATCTACTTTTGTACATATGTTATCAAACACCAAGCCAAGTTTTGAAAACTAAGGTCCCGTTTGATAACCATTTGGTTTTTTGTTTTTGAAAATTAAACCTATAAATACTACTTCCACTTATGATTTTACTTGTTTTGTCATCTACTTTTTGCCTATGTTTTCAAAAACCAAGTCATGTCTAAATATTTATAGGCTTAATTTTCAAAAACTTATTTTTATTTTTAGAATTTGACTAAGAATTCAAATATTTTTTTGTAAGAAAGATGAAAATTAGTGTGAATAGTGAAGGCAAGACAATGCAATTAATAATGGTCAATTAGTCATTAATAATTGATGTAAAATGAAAAATGAGTTTTTTGTATATTATATTGTGTTGTGGAAGAATAAGTTTTATGACTTTCAATTCAAATTTAGTTACACATGATTTTTACTCGTTGAATGATTCGAACCTCTAATTTTTTGGTTGAGGGTACCTGCCAATTACCGTTGAATTATGCTCACTTTAGCAGTATTAGTCATATTGATAATACTAACTTCAACTTAAATACTATAATAATAATATATTTAGCTTAATGATATAAAATAAAGGTTTAAATATCATTTTGGTCCATAAACTTTCAAATTTGTTTCACTTTGGTTCATGAACTTTCAAAATGTCAATTTTAGTGGTTGAACTTTTAAAAAATAATCACTATATTATCCACTTGTCAAATGCTTTTCTCCTAACTCATATGGTTTCTTCTTCTTCTTGAGATAATATGACTTAAAATTATGCACATATATTTTTTCTTTCCAACAAATTATGTACATATTGATATGTTAGTACATGTATTCAGAGCTATGTCATTAATTTGTTTTAAACAAAATAAAGGTTGTGACCAAAATGGTTAAAAAAATTTAAAGATTAAAATAGATATTTAAAAATCTACGGACCAACATAAAATAAATTTAAAAGTTCAAGAACTAAAATAGACACCTTAAAAATTAAGAAACCAAAATGGAACGAAACTTAAAATTGGAGGGAACAAAATGAAACTCATGCCTAAAATTAATTTTACAAATTCTATTTTAGTTGTCAATTAAGTTCGAAAATATAAATTAAGTCGAACTTGAAGATCAGTTGACAAGATCTAGAATCGTCACATTTTCTTCCACTGGTTTTTTCAACATAACTATATATATATATATATCGATAAATCTTCATTTGCCATTACATTTCTGTTGCTTCGTAATTGCCACCATGAGCGTCTTGGCCCTTGGCCGCTCTGATTCTCTACTCCGCTGCCGCCGTGACCTGATTACGAGCGCCGCCGCTGTTTCTTTCCTCTCCGGTGAGCTTAGGCAGCCTCGGATTCTACCTTTCCGAACTCTCCACCGTACACCGCCGGCGTTTCGGATTCCATCTTCCTCCTCTAACCGCGCTTCGCCTCCACGAGCAGTTTCCGGCGACCTTTTGCATGATGCCGGAGCGACGGCGGCTGTCCTCGTCGGCGCCTACTCGCTCGTTCTCGGATTCGACAATCTCACCCGGCGGAATTTGATTCAACAGGTTCGTCGAATTCGCTCTCTTCCTCGATTGCACATGCAACTTTTTTTAGTTTTATTTTCGAAGTAATTAGATGCGTGCGAATGGAGATCTGGATTCTGGAAAACCTTTGTAGTACATTTGTAGATTGTTAATTTGGCAAGACGATATGCACCTTTTAGTATGTGCCTTAGAAGTTAGAGAGGTATATTTCGATTTCCACAAATGGAAGGGCGATGATTCGTGACGAAGAAATGAATTTCCGGTTTTCCTTTCTCAAAATGAAGGTGGAATCAAAATTTCTTGGGAGCCGCTAACATTCACTCAGACATAAGCGGATTGATAAATACGGAAATTTTTAGATGCAGAGTGTAAATAGTAATTTCTGGCAAGATTCTCTACATTTCGAATTAATCGAAAACCTTGCGCTTCTTTACTTGCTTTTGTAGATGAATTACATAAACAGAAACTTCATAAAAGTAGTAAGTAGTTCATTGCATTTAGCAAGTAGGAACTATGTACAGAATCTGAATCAGGTAATTTTACAAAAATAGAATTAGAAATTCCCCATAGCTCTTTTGAAATGTTTTGGAAACATTACTGCCATGGTAACTGACTTTTAAAGTATCTACCTCTTAGTTTAGGTTTACTCTTTGACGTTAATGGATCTGTTCATGGCCGTTTAGTTCCCAGTTTCTTTGTATTTCATTTCTGTTTCGGTGGATTAGGTTTTCTTTGATCTACTTTCTCTTGGCTCTGTATAATGTTCTGTTTATTGGGCTGGCTGAGCGCCTAGTACTGGTAAGTTAGGGAAGTCTATTACAACTGTACTGGATATTAATTCTTTTATAATTCAAATAAGAAATCTATAACTCCTCTCTGTACACCATCTTTCATTTTATACAAACTTATTATAAAAGATATTAATTCTTTTGTTATTCAAATAAGCAGTTCATTAGTTTTGTGGACATGGAGAAAATATTAGTTACATGAAAGAAGAGGGAAATCTTAGAGAAAATATTGTATTCCTTTGTTACTTCTCATGAACAGCGCCAATATTAATTCTCTCCTAGTAACGGGCGTTCATTGAAACAGAAATTGAGCAGAAAACTTGTCCACATATTGTCTGGATTGCTTTTCATGATGTCTTGGCCTATATTCAGGTAATCATCAACTTGTTTCTCTTGCAAATAAGTTATCACTATTAGATAAACATGAAGTTTCATCTCAAAACCAATTGAGAATGAGAGGAGTAGCCCATGTATCCTATAAATTGTGAAGTCTTTCTTCATCTTTTCGACGTGGGATCCTCAACATGTCTCCTTAAAATGGTGCCTCATTGGGTTCACCATTCTTGGGTCGAATCTTAATTTTTAAACCAAATACCCGTTTGAATTTCATGAGTTCTGATACCATATTAGATAAATATAGGGTTTTATCTAAAAAACAATTGGCAATGAGATGAGTAGTGCATGCATTTTATAAATTGTGAGGTCTTTTTTCATCTTCAATGTGAGATCCTCAACAATCATCTCATTTATTTTGTACACCAATGCTTTAAATCTAAGTGTTTCTCAACCACTTCAGTTTATCGTTTTGATTCTGGAATAGCACCTCAACAAAGGCTCGTTACTTCGCTTCAATAGTTCCAACTGTGAATTGCTTGAGGCTTGTTGTCAATGGCCTCTCATTAGCCAAAGATGAAGGACTTTTGAAATCCCTTACCCGAGAAGGAAAATCAGAGTAAACTTCCAACAAACCTTTCAGCATTGGCAAATTCCTTAAATCATGTACCTCAAGCACAGCCCCTTTAATCAGTTTAGGCACGTTTTCAAATCTGCAGCGAATTGCTGAGAGGGCCTCTATATTATGTTCTAATACTGATTTTGGCGGCTGTCGTATTCTGGCGTGAATCTCCAGTTGGTTTGATCTCATTGGCAATGATGTGTGGGGGGGATGGTAATTTTCTGCTTCTCCAAGGGCATGTTGGAGAGTGAACTTTTGAATTTGTAATGTCCTTTCTACTTAAAAATGAATGACAAAAAGTAATTTTTGCCAAAATCACTTACAAACATGTCCTAAATAGCTCCTCATTACTACTACTACTATCATAACTGCTATCCTAGTTGTTAACTGCAGGTATTGCTGACATAATGGGAAGAAAATTTGGGTCCAAAAGGCTTCCTTATAATCAGGGGAAGAGTTGGATTGGTAGCATATCCATGTTTATCTTTGGATTTTGTGTCTCCATTGGGTGAGTTCTTTTTGCTTTTTTTTAAAAGCTCTACTTACTGTAGATTGATTTGTGAAAGTAACTTGGAAAAGTGCTTGCTATGTGTGTAGGATGTTGTACTATTACTCAGTTCTTGGATATTTGGAGTTGGATTGGGGAAAGGCAGTGCAAAAAGTTGCTTTAGTTTCTTTGGTGGCAACTGTGGTGGAGTCTCTGCCAATTGCAAACGTTGTAGATGATAATATATCAGTACCACTGGTCAGCATGGTAGCAGCCTTTTTGACTTTCAGTATTTAATCTCCCTTTGCAGGAAACAGGAGTCAGTAAGTCTGAGGATGTAGGAAGTCTAGAAAGTTAAACTTGAAATTCTAAACTCTGAGTTGATTTTAGTTTTTTTACAAGTTTTTCAAAATTTCATTATTAAGAATTTGTTCTCATGAATTCTAAGATTGAGATTTTTTGTTTTTATTAATTTATGTATATTTTACAAATTTCTTTAAAGAAAAAAAAAGAATTTTGAACAAAATATCCCACATTCTTTTTTCAATATCTCTCACATTAATTATTCATAGGCATAGTTTTCAAATAAAAGAAAGTCTTACAATATTTTTTTAAATATTACATGTGATTTGGAAATATTTCAATTCATTAATTTAAAGGGATTCAAACAAACTTCAAAATTTTTACGTTTTTATTCTTTCAATTTTAAAAATAATATATATATTTGTTTCTGTCCATTTTAAAATTGAGATTTTAAATTATATTATTTTATGAATATTTGACAATTTTGTTAAAGACTTATTTTCATCACTTTTAAAATTTTAATTAAAATTATATTTTTTGTATAATTTAAGATTTTATTTTTCTAACTAATCAATGGAATGAATTATCTAAACTTTGATTAATTTGAAAATAATATATTCTTTGAAGTTTTAAAATAACTAAGTTAAAAGTAAAATATAAAATATTTATGCTATTTTAAAATAGTTCAGTTCAAAATGAATATATATTTTTTAACACTATACAAAATGAATATCATACGTACTTTTGTTCATAATACTATATATTTATGTTATTTATTGTAACAAATTTTTTTTATTAAGTTTGGAGGAATAAATCGTTTATCATTTTACTTTGAATATGATTAATTTAAAAATCAATTTTTTTAATACGTTAACCTTTTTAAATATTAATTTTTTAAATTGTAATATATGTTAGTTTAAAATATATTTTTCTTATCTACAAATCATAAAATTATATATATTTTTGAGCTATTAATAAAAAAAATAAGTTAAAAAAGGTAAGGTTGTTATTTGTTATAAGTAATTTTTGTTTAAATTTTTTTAAAAAAATGTAGATGACATGTGGAGGGAGTGAGATAAGGAAATTTTTATCAATTAAAAAATTATTATTAATTAGTAAAAATGATGAGAAAATTTATATAAATAATAAAAAAAAATTGTAAATTAATAAATTAAAAAAATGGAAAGATATAGGAGAAAAGAGAGAGAGAAGTAGGAGTGAGATAAGGAAAAGATGAGATGGAAAAGTTGTGAGACCCACGATGGAGAGTGAGTATGAGTTAATAAGTTTACGAGGCCCACAATAGAGAGTTGGAGGAGAGTTAATAAGTTGGGCTGAATACCTAAATGACCGTTTTTTATTTCCAGTTTTGACAAATGACCAAATCATTTTTCATAATTTAAAATGCTAATTATCAAATGACCAGACTACTCATAATAAATCCCACATCTAAGATTCTCCCATTATCATGTAATTATAATAAATTTAAAACTAAAATCTAAAAGAAAACCAAATAAAAAAGATTATCTAAGCATAAAAAGATATTGAGATACATTATCTAAAATTAAAAAATTCTTAACGATAAATAAAAAAAAAATCAAGCAAGATGAATCTAATGAGGAACAAATACACAACAATTGAAAATGAATTACAAAACAAAAAATAGTTAAATTGAAGAGCCGATGAAATCGTATGCAAGATAAATTATAATTTAAACAAAAAAAAAATCAAAATCAATAATCATTTACACACTGCCATGTACAAAAGTAATTAAAATTGAAAAAACAAAACGTTTTGGGGGGAGATTTACCTTGAACGCAAAATCGAGGGAAGTGTTTTCTAGGGTTCTTGCTTTGTTCATTTCTTTCCTTCAACAAGCAATCAAGATTAAGGTATTTCTAGGGTTCCTTGAACCCATCTCCTCCTTTGGCAAAGCTTCAAAACTCGTTCGGCAAAGTGGTTCCCCAAACTCGTTCGACAAAAAAGATAAAAAATACTCCATCATTCTTCCTTTAAAACTTAAGGTTTGGCTTCCATGGCGAATGGTGACACTCCAATACTTTAAATAGTACAGTAATACCATTGAGCAACGACACGAGCTAAGAAAAAGAAGAAGCGACAACGAAGACTTTTGGGATAGAACATTAAGGTATTTATAGACAACTATTTAAATATTATTTGCGATTTTTAGGAAAAATACGGAGTAGAAAATATATTTGAATATAAATAGATTCTGTTATATTATATCATACTTTAAGTTACCTAGGTTGTTATACTTAAAGTATTGCGATTTAAAAGATGTTGCGCAAAACTTTGAAGGTATGGTAAAAGGAACTAGATCAAGTGACGCACATAACACATCCGTGACATTTGGCCCTGCATTCGACCTCCACATCAACCAGGAAAAAGATTAATTAAAAATTCAGTAAAACCAAGACTGTTTTAGAACTTCTCTTTTAATTTCAAAATTAGACTTTTTTGAATCTATAGATTGCACTTCTTTTATTCTACTTTTGTTTTATGTTTCTTATGGTATTTTGGGATTGTTGACAATCTAATTTATAATTCGAATGTTGAAACATTATGATAAAATAGTTTTGTTTAAGAGTTCATTATGTATTTTGAAAATTTCCAACTTAAAAAATTTTGTATTTATCTTATTTTACTAGTTTAATGCTTTGAACTGATTTAAACTTCTGAAAATTTTTCAGCTGGTTGGACTTACACTTTAAATAAGTAATATATGTCAACCTATAGTATTCGACAACTACAAATAATATAAATTATAGAGCAACTCGTAATCTAAATTATTTAAAAATTACAAAGTACTTCCTACAAATTAGATTTCAACATATATTATTAGTACACAAAGAAAAATATAAATTACATCGTAACTAGATCATGCAGACATATATAGAACAAAACAAAAGCTAGATTAGGTTAAGAAAATGACGTGGAAATATCATATATTTGTGAGAAATGAATAGAAAATTTTAAAAAGATTAAGTATAATGTAATTGAACGTTCATGATTTAAGATAAAAAAAATACTAGCAGATCATTGAAAATAATGCTAAACATATACAGTGTAATTCCATTTAAAGAATTGAAAACGTAGTTAATTATAAAACTTATGTTTGCACCAATAAAAAAAGAACCCGACATTGGATTGATTTCTCATCTTTGTGTTTTTTTTTTCTAGTCTTTGTTTTTGGATTTTTTTTTTCCATTAATCAGCCTGACATTGATTTTTTTTAATACAATAAACTTGAAAAATAAAGAAAAGAAGAAGATGAAACCGAAAAAAAATCATAAACATACCTGAAAATGGAAGAAACAAATCGAAATATGAATCAATGAATGAGACCAAAAGAAAAGAGAGTATAAGAAGAATAATAAATTTAACAATTAACATGTCTATAAGAATTTTAAAAAAAAAATGTGGTTTAAAAAAACGTATCTTACAAAATAAAATATTTATAAATATCGAATTTTTAAAGATTTTAAATAGATATAAAGATTATGATTTCAATGTAAATTTTTCTAATTTCAATTTAGATACACTTTAAATAGATCATGAGAGAAGCAACAGAAGGACAAAATCGAAATTTTAAAAAAAGGACGCCTCACATGTGGCCATAATTGGAAAAAAAAAAAAAAAAAAAAGACCATAAATCAAAATTGCCTATTTATTTTGGCCTTATTAAGAATTTTCCCTAATAAATTTGTGAGATCCACAATTGGAGTTAAAATACCCTTGCGCTAAATAAGGACTCAACTCCTATTCCCCCAACTCCTCGATTCAAACACCACCTTAGTTCTTCCCATCCCACTACCTCTCTGGCCAGTCTTGTAAAGTGGTTTTCAATATTTTTTTCTTTTCTTTTTCTTTTTTTCAAATTTGACTTAGATATTAAAAGTTATTTTCTAAACTAGGTTACAGTTTTTTTTTAAGTATTAATAAATAAACTAATTTTTTAGAAATAAAATTATTAGGGGGAAAAATGTCAGTTTTACCCATGAATTTATTAAGTCTAAGGTGTATCACTTTTATTTACAACTTTTAATTTCACCTAATTGAGCCAAAGAAATTAAATCTTAAGTTGTCAATCTGAGTATAATCCAATTGATTAAGGAATATACTCTCGACTAAAAGATCAAAAGTTTGAACCCTTTCACCTCACACGTTGAACTAAAAGAAAAAAAAAAAACTTGAGTTTATTTTTTTTCTTAATAAAAACAAAGTAAAAAATATGTTATAACTTACTAATTTCAATCAAAAATACCTTTTGTACTCACGCACAATGTTAATCTACCAATAACTCTTTTAAAACCTTGATCAATTCTAATTAAATTTTTTAAAAAGTCTTGTCAATTTTATATTAGATATATGTTTTTCTGATTCATCAACAAAACTTAGAATGCCTTTTTTTTTTCCTTTGAATGAAAACTGTTGACAAAGAAATTTCAGCCAATTCCTAATTATCACGTAATTATGCCAAATTAATGACAAAACTACAAATAATTAAATTTGGGACCAATTATAAATTGACATGTGTTCCAAATTTAATTTAAAGACAAAAATTGGCAAATTCTAAAAATTAAAAAGCCACATGTCTTCATTATGACAATTTGACCAAACAATTCAATTTAATTTGGTCAGATTGAGTTAATGGAGTTTGGGTTAAAGTTAAATAAAACTCAAATCCAAATGGTTAAACCCAAATCTAACAAAGCTTAAGTCCAAGAGTTGGGCACAAAAGCATTGAAGTCCAAATCTACATACCCATGGAAAGCTCTATAAATAGAGGAGCTCTCCTTTATTTAGGGGTTCATAAATTTTATTCTCCAGAGAACTCATAGAGAATTGAGAGCAAAGAAGACTAAAGTCCTTAGATGTTGAATGCTCCCTAAAGTTCTTAGGTACTGAACACTTCAAGACAAGTCTTTAGGTGTTGAACCCTCTTTGAAGACCAAAGACTCTTCAAGACCAGTCTTTAGGTGTTGAACACTCCTTGAAGTGTTGAACACTCTTGAAAAACCAAAGACCCTCCAAGACAAGTCCTTAGATATTGAACGCTTCAAGACAAGTTCTTAGGTGTTGAACTCTCGTTCAAGACCAAAGACTCTTTAAGACCAGTCTTTAGGTGTTGAATACTTTTGGAATACCAAATACCCTTCAAGACAAGTCCCTAGATACTGAACACTCTTGGATGACCAAAGACCCTCCAAGAATAGTCCTTAGGTGCTAAACGCTTCTTGAAGACCAAAGACTCTTCAAGACTTGAAAACTTGAAAACTCTAGAGATTGATTGAAGTTTCAGCCTCAAGAACAAGTTGCAAAGCCATCGAGACAAATCTACATTCGAAAACAAGTTGTGAAGCTCTCAAGACAAATCTACACTCGAGAACAAGCTGCAAAGCCCTCGAGACAAGTATACATTCGAGAGCAAGCTGCAAAGCCCTCAAGATATTTGTACATAAGAGAGAAAAAAAAAAACAAAGAATAAACATTATATATTGTACTTTACTAGATTCAAATTAATACAAATTAAATTCATTTACACGTGTCTCATTTCTCTTTCTTTGTTGAAATCACGTGTGAACAAAAACTTGTGAAAAAAGTAAACATTGAAATGCTTATTCAAAATTTAAGATATAGTTTATAAAAAAGAAGTAAACATGTCAAATTGAAGGATAAAAATTATTTTCTCTGTCATCCTTGGTAAGACGTAAGGCCCTGTTTGTTTTATTGGTTTTGAGATGGATTTTGGCAATAGTATAAAAAACCAATGTTTGTTTTATTGTTATTTACTTTTTAAAATCCAAATAATTATTATCCATAGATAAAAATAACCAATGAACCATGAGATTTAACCCATGCCGAGATGAATTTTTTTTACTTGAGACTTTTTCCCTAGGGAAATGAAGAAAAGAGAAGAGAGAGAAAAGTAATAATTACACTCCCAAATATTAATTTCCATCTATATCCAAACACATATATTTATTACCCATGCATTTAAATCCTAGGTTTTTAACTCTTAGATATTCTATATTTGCAATCCAAACGGGCCGTAAGAGTAAAAAACATGTGTCGTTTTCGTCCGTACGTTCTAATTTGTCGGATGTTTTGGTTTTTTTTTTTTTTTTTTTAATCTTCGTAGTTCGTACACTGAAATCACCGTACTATTAGCTAATTATTATTGTTCCCTCTCTTGGTGATTGTATTTGGACGTGTTCTTTAGGTAAATCAGAACCATTTTCACTTTTTTCATTGAAGTATAGTTAATTGATTAAAATATTATAATGTTGATTCAAGTATTAAAAGTTCTGAGTATTAAAAAGAAGAAAAAAATACCATTTTTTCTCTGTATTTTAATTTCAAATTACTCTGAGCTAGTCAGTGATGGGAGAAAACCTCTAGTCTGGTTTGATTTTCAATGGAAAGCGTTTTTGAGTGGAACTATTACTTGAACAAGCACTTTTGAGTGAAATGCTAATTAAGTACATCGTTTAAAAGTGTCTTTTGACTTTGAGTGTTCTTTTTAATTTTCTTAAAATTTTAAAATTTTTTGATAAATCAGACTTCTTTTTTTTTTTTTTTTCCTTAAAGCATTTAAGTATTATTGTTTGTAGTAAAGAGTTACTTTGGATATTCCAACTAAATGCTAGTAAAAAATTTTAAAAGGTTTTTTTAATAGACTAAATACACTTTTTACTCTTATAAAAGTCATCCTAAATTCATCAAAATTATGTTTAGCATACAACTTTTATTTTTAAAAATAATCATTTGGGCCCCGTTTGTTAATCATTTGATTTTTTATTTTTGGTTTTTGAAAATTAAGCCTATAAATATTACTCCCACTTATGAATTTACTTGTTTTGTTATCTCCTTTTTACCTATAATTTTAAAAACCAAGCCATGTTTCGAAAACTAAAAAAAGTAGTTTCAAAAAACTTGTTTTTGTTTTTAGAATTTAGTTAAGAATTCAAATGCTTCCTTACGAGAGATGAAAACCATTGTAGAGAAATTGAGAGAAAACAAGATTAATTTTCAAAAACTAAAAACCAAAAATCAAATGGTTATCAAACGGGGCCTTGGTTTATTGTTTTTAGTTTTTGGTTTTTGAAAATTGTGTTTGTTTTCTCACAATTTCTCTACAATATTTTCATCTTATCTACCATGGTTTTCATCTTTCTTAAGGAAGCATTTGAGTTTCTAGCCAAATTCCAAATTTCAAAAACAAATTTTTGAAAACTACTTTTTTTAGTTTTCAAAATTGAGCTTGGTTTTTAAAAACATATGTAAAAAATAAACAATAAAACATAGAAACCCATGGATAAAAGTAGTATTGATAGGCTTAATTTTCAAAAACCAAAAACTGAAAACCAAGGTCCCGTTTGATAACCATTTGATTTTTGATTTTTGGTTTTTGAAAATTAAGCTTGTTTTCTCCCAATTTCTCTACAATGGCTTTCATCTCCCTTAAGGAGGCATTTGAATTCTTAGTCAAATTCTAAAAACAAAAATAAGTTTTTGAAAACTATTTTTTTTAGTTTTCAAAACATGGCTTGGTTTTTAAAAATGTAGGTAAAAAGGAGATAACAAAACAAGTAAATTCATAGGTAGGAATAGTATTTATAGGCTTAATTTTTAAAAACTAAAAATAAAAAACTAAATAGTTATCAAACGGGACCCAAATAATTATGAAATGAGGCTAAATTGTTACTTTCATAAAATTTTAGGCATCAAACTGATTTTTTACTTCAATAAAATTTTCTCAGTCTCCAGCTGTAAGATATGGAATATTTATCAAAGAAAAAAGAGATGCAATAACTCATTGTAAACCAAATGTCCAAAAAAACGACAAAAACAATGAACTCATTTTAGGAACAGGAAACTGCAGAGTACGGTCCCCGGGCAGCTAAAATATAAAAGATTAAAAAAAAAAAAAAAGTTTCCGGCTGCCGCATCTCACACGTGGGATGGGACCGTAGAAAAAATTCTAATACTACCATAGTATAGAAAAATTTACATACTACCTCTATTGACTGCTTGCCACGTCAACATCTTTTTAGAAATTATATGGGGTCTACCAAAAATTATATGAGGTCCACAAACATTTAAAAATCATTTCTAAACTCAAGAACATAGTGTGAACAAAATGAGTATGATACTCTCGTAGTACTAGAAATTTTATCGAGATCTGTTGCCCTACTTCATTCAATAATGAAATTGAATTTTTGATGCCATCTAAAAATAGAAGGTTAAATTCTATGAATTTTAAAGTTTGTGTCTATTTAGTCTATGAACTGTTAAAGGTGTTTAATAAGTCTCTAAACTTTTAATTATATGTTTAATAGGTTTTGAATTTTTAATTTTGTGTCTACTAAGTTCTTGACAATTTTGAAATTTTTAAAAATTAATCGATCTATTAGATAAACATTTGAATTTTATTTCTAATGGAACCTTGAAATTTCAATTTTGTGTCAATTAGATCTATAAATTTTAAAAAATTCGAAAGTTCATAGGTGAAATTTGTAATTTAAAAAATTCAAGGACCAAATAGATAAAAACTTCAAAGTTCAAAGACTAAATTTGTAATTTAATCAAAATGGAATCAATCGGTAGAATCTACTATCAATTTGGGAATCATTGGATGACTCTATTTCTCTCTAAAAACTTTCACCAATCGCATTTACATTATTTATTTTGGTGTAATCTTTGTTTTTATTAGTAATTTATAACTTTTGTCTTTATCTCTTATTTATTAATGAGATCCACAACCTTTTTTTATTAATTATTGATTAAATTATAAGTTTAGTCTCTAAACCTTTAAATTTATGTCCATTTGATTACTAAACTTTTAAAATTGTTTAATAAGTTCCTTAATTTTGTAAACTGTCTAATGTGTCCTTAAACTTTCAATTTTGTGTTCAAATAAGCCCTTGAATTTTAATTTTTGTATCAATAAGTCATTGACCTATTTACCATTTTTTTTAAATTCATATACCTACCAGACATAAAATTGGAAGCTTAGAGGAATTAGACATACATATTGAATTTGACATCTATTACATCAGTTAATTTTTTAAATTTGCAAATATGTCGGGGTCCTATCCTATTAGACACAAAATTAAAAGTTCATAGACCTATTAGATATTTTAAGTTCAATGATTTATTAGACACAATATTGAAAATTCATGGATCTATTAGACACAAAGCATTTACCATCGACATAGATATCAGAGGTTCAAATCCCCTACCCTACTTATTGTAAAAAAAAAAATGGGGATGTATTACGCAATTTTTAAAGTTTAGAAACTTATTAGACACAAAATTGAAGATTTAGAGACCTATTAGACACTTCTTAAAGTTTAGGAATTTATTAGATACAAATTCAAAGTTTAGAAACATTTTATATACTTTTTAAAGTTTATATACTTTTTAGACACAAACTTTAAAAAAGTTAAACTATACTTGTAATTTAAACTTAATTATTTGATAAAATTAACTCCATTTCTTATTTACACTACTAAATTACTAACAATTACATTAGCATATAAATAATGTATTTTTTAAATTATTATTATTATTAATTTTTAATTATTATTATATTTTTACAAATCATTGCCATGTCACATTTTTGTCTTCATTTTAATAGAATTGCTGATGAAATAGTTGTTTTGAAACAATTGTGAGTAAAAATGCAACTTTTGAATGTTTGGGACATAATAGAAACCTGCCTTAAAATTTAAAGACATTTTGTATAATTTAACATAAATTTTAAATTTAGATTATATTTCAATCTTTTAGTTGGTAAGTTTATTCTATTTTGATTCTTAAACTTTCAAAATGTCTATTTTTAGTTTCGAGCTTTAGAAAAATGACCATTTTAGCGATTGCTTTTATGTATTTTTTTAACAAATTGATAACTGATAAGCCTTAGAATTAGGGCTTATTTAAGTCCCAATTGCTTAAAATATTTTTGTTTGTCCTAAGATTAATTGAAAATAGTGGAAGATTGCTTGAATTTAAAGAAGAATTTAATGTGATAGCATTTGGAATAGAATTCTAAATAAATTGATTCTTTTTGCAGAAATTATGGAAATTGCTAAATCAGATTGCCAAATCTGATTTTGCAATTGTTTCTGGAGCAGGGAATGTGAAAATTGCTAAAACCAGATTGCCAAATCTGATTTTGCAATTGTTTATGAGCAGAGAATTTATGGAAACACCAGCGCGAACGAAAAAACCCATTATGGAAAACCAAATTGCAGCATGATTTGGTGGAATTGGAGCATGATTTTTGGGCAATCTTCAACCCTAATGAAGGCCTATAAATGGGGAAGAAGAAGAGGAGCTATTAATGGGATTTTGAGGGCGATTTGAATGATCAATTTCGTGGGTTTTTTGGGTTTTAAAAAAGGAAAAAATCTGCATTAAACTCATTCCGAAAATCTTCAATTACAACCCGATTTGGAGGAATTTAAGCACGAAATTTGGACATTCTTCAACCCTAATGAAGGCCTATAAATGGGGAAGAAGAGGAGGAGCAAAACAAGGCGATTGGGAGGCGAATTTAGAAGCAAATGTTCGTGGGTTTTTATAGTTTTCGCACCCTCTGTTTTTCGAATTTCTGCTGTTTTTGGCCAAATTATTCAAGTTCCATCTCAGTTTTTCTTCAGTTTGTATTACAGAAGCATTGCTTGATTTTTTTCTATTCTCATTTGATGTATTTTGAATTAAGTTTGAGTTTGAATTCAAGTTAAGTTGGTAGGTTTATTTCAAAAATTGTTCTCTGTTTTTTTTTTACTTAGTGGAAGTTTTTAGCCCAAGTTGGAGTCTTTGTTTTCCATATTTCTTTGAATTTTCATATAATACCAACTGGGATAGCATTATCCATTTATTGTTAGCTTGATTTCTTCATTTATTCTACAATTTTGGTGGAGCAAATTGGATGGATTAAGTTTTGAAACAAAATTCGTAAGCCTCTATTTTCTAAGCTTTTGAACGTCAAGGTTTTCTAAGAGGTATGAGGAAGAGGATTAACAATTTACTTAATTGCCCTTGAAGTTCTCTTTAATTCCCATTAAGCATCTTTTTCTTGAATTCTTAGTAGTTTGCCAAGAATAGCATTACAATTTATTGTTTTAATTAATCAATTTACCCAACTTTTTACTATGAACTTTTTCTCAATAATTAGTTTAGGATTTTTATTTTTAACATGAGCTAAAACTTCTTAGGGGGTTCAAGGATGTGAATTCCCTAAGAAGTAAATGTAGCCAAAATTTCAATAAAAATCAAGCATACATCTCAATTGTTTGCTTGTGTTGATTAAAATTTCGTTGAGATCCTAGATTGATCAACTAGGGTATCAACTCAAGCTTAGATCTAATACCGACAGGGTTAGTGAAAAGCGGATTTCACACAAGTGATGGAGAAAAAGAGCTTAGACATAAGCCAATTCCTTACCCTAGACATAGGATTAAGGATTCCAAAACCCATAAAATTGTGAGCAAAATTATCTAAGATAGAGGGACTATAGACATATAGGTCTCTCACTTAGCCTCCTAAAAAACCTAAATTCAAGGTAAATAGGAGATGCAATTTTGGTTTACAATTGAGTGTGGAGTAGGTTGGAATTGCAATTACAACTTAGGGCAATGACATTCTTGAGCCCCATCTTCATCTAGAATTCATTTTGCAATTTCATTTTCTAAGTCTTTTTAGTTGTTATTCCAATATTGCCAATTTTAGATTCTGCAATTTTTAGTTATTTCGCTGATTGCCATTTTAGATTCTGCAATTCAATTCTGCAATTTTTCTTATTTCGATTATTGCCATTTCTAGATTCTGCAATTTTATTTTTCATCAACACACCAACCCAACATCATTTTTGCAATTTTAGTTTTCTAGTTGCAATTTTCCTTACACTTTTGCTTTACAATAATTTTGTTACTCCGTTCCCTGTGGGATTCGATACTTGGTACTCAGATACCATTTTATATTACTTCGATCGCGTGCGCTTGCGTGACCACTGATCAATAACGTACCTTCAAGTATGTATATTCAAACCTTGATGTTCAAAACAAGAATTAGATAAGTGGATATCAAGTAACAAAATAATATATAAAGGGTCAACTGGCCAAAAGATGTACCTTTTGAAAGTTCAAGGGCTAGAGTGGACATTTGAAAGTCAATGGACTATTTTTTTTTTTCTTTTTCGACATTTTAAAAGTTAATGAACCAAAATATAACAAACTGAAATAAGGTTGATATTGATACTACTAGACCTCATATCATTCTTAAATAATATTGACACGACTAGCCATACATAAAAATAGTATCTATATAATAGTTGTAAAAAACTTTTCACATCTAAAGTGAGCATAGCTCAACCGTAATTGACATCTACCATCGACCAAGAGGTCAAAAGTTCGAATAAAAAAAATCATACTACCCGTAGATGTTGGAATCAAAATCCCAAAAACTAGAGAGAGAAAATAGATAAGATTAGGGGAGTCGGCGGTCACATAAAGGGCCATCGGCCCAGATATGAAGTGTCGAATGCTGCAATAAATGGGCCGTGGCCCAAATTTGGCCGAGCCCGCCCATTATGGGCCATATTTGGGTCGGTCTAAAGGCCCGATCATAATCTAATCCAATAGTGTTTTCTTTTTTTCTTCTATTTTTTCATGAATCTAATATATATAATCTTATTTATATTTTTTAAAAATGCAATGAGTAATCCTAAACGAGTTTCTATAAATTATGAGGTCCAAAATTAATAACAAAAATATTGCATAAAAAATTAAGGCTAAATTACAAATTTAGTCCATGTGGTTTGAAGAGAGTTAGAATTTAGTCCCTCTGATTTTAAAAGTTAGAATTTCGTCTTATGATTTGATAAAATTTGATAAATAGTTTATACAGCTTGATAAAACCTTCATAAATAGTCACTGGGGTAGAGATTATTTATGAGAGTTTTTTCAAATGACGAATTCTCACTTTTAAAACTATATAGACTAAATTCTAGCTTTCTCTAAACTATAGGGATCAAATTTGTAATTTAACAAAAAAAAAATTATTATATTTTCCCCCACTTTGGTCCAACTTCTTTTTCTCCTTTTTGAGGATTTACAAATTCAACTCACGATATGAAAAGAGAAGTAGTAGAAGTGTATGTAAAATGAAAAATAAAAATATTGAACTCCATTAAATCAAACCAACATATTTGGTTCAATGTTTATGTTATATTCAATTCCAAAAGTGAAAGGATGAAAGAAGTTCGGTTCATTCAATTTGTTTACTGTATAATTTAAAAAAAATTAAAATACCATTTTTAATTTAGCATGATTATGTTAAAGACGTTTGCAAATTTTCTAGCGTCGATATATTAATTGTTTTTAAACGGAAAATCCATTGTTGAAAAATATATAACAAAACTCATTTATTTAGTGAAAAATCATTTGAAATTGAAGCTTAAAGTAGTTGTCCTACAATTGAACTTGGAAATCGAGAAATTAAACTGAAATTTAAAAAAAAAAAAAAAAAAAAAAAAAAAGGTTTTGAACTTTGAATTGTGATTTTTTTTAGTAGAATTGTGACTTGTACGCTAAGAAGTAGGAGTCACTGTGTATTATTTAATATTACAAATGGACAAAACATTAAAATAAAGGATTTTAAAAAATATTCCAACTTTTTTTTTTTTAAGTTCGAAAATATTCTAACTTGTTATAAAATAAATAAACAAATAGTTTTGACGCGACTGTATAATGTTTAATAACATTGTCTTTTTTATTTATATGATTTTGCATCTTAAAACAAAAACAAAAAAAGACATAATTAATCATCTATCATTAACTCTAATGCTTAGTTTTCCTTATCTCATATGTTAATGTTATTATTGTTTTATTAAAAATCTACGGTCTTGCATAAAACTATCGTCCGTATTTATCAAAAGTAAAGGAAAAGGAAAAAAAGCACATGCACACACAAAATAACAAAAAAGGATATTCATGTTGAAATAGTGTACATTTATTTTTGTTAAATTATAAATGTTTTGAACTTTTAGTCTCCTTAAACTTTAAAAATGTCTAATATACTATTAAACTTTCAATTTTATACTTAATAAATTAAAAAAATTTAAAAATATAATCAATTTTGTGTTGTGCATTCAACATTTTAAAAAAGTCACAAATTTTATTAGACACAAATTTAAAGGGGGAAAAAATTAATTTTTACTCATAAACTTATCAAGTTGTATCAACTGTTATCCTAATCTTTCAACTCTATCAAATTGCTCTCCAAATTTAGATAAAGGTTGCAATCTTAACCTTCAATTTGAAAAAATGTTGCAATTTTTACTCTATGATAAGTTTTTGTTATAAATTTTGTTTAAAAAATAATATCATATTACTTCCAATGAATTATAAAACATATGTATGTTGCAAAATAGACAAATGTTGATAAAATATGTGCATTAAATCAAACTAATTTTTATTAAAGTTTGTGAGTTTTGGCAAAATTATTTAGTAATTAATTTGTGCATTAAATAACACTTAAATTTGTGTAAAACTTGGTATTATTGAAACTAGTGAGTTTATGAAGATTTTTACATTGCAGTTTGTTAATTTATTGGTTAAATTAGTAGAGATTTAACAAAGAGTAAAAATTGCAACATTTAATCAAGTCTTATAACTTTACGAAATTGAAAGTTTAGAGTGAATTTTTTTTTGAGAAGAGAAGCACGTTTCATTGATGAATGAATATAACGGAGTAAAAATTCCAAAACCTATAGATGAATTACAAAAAGGATCGTCAATTTAAAATTGTTTGGAGTGCAACCGAAGTCCCACATTGGCTAAATAAGGGGAAGATCATGGGTATATAAGTGAAGACAACAATCTTCATTGATATGAGGCTTTTTTGGTAAAAACCAAAAGCAAAGTCACGAGGGTTTATGTCCAAAGTGGACAAGAAAATCATAAGCGTTGTTTGGCAAAGTCCATGACCAACCAAAAGCATCAAGGATCGTTGCCCAATATCTAGAACAAGGATCCCATAGTTTAACCAAAAATCATGCCAAAAAGATCTAGAAAGACCATTACCAAGGCATCTTTGAGCACGGCTAGCAACAACGTCAATGGTAGGCAAATATAACGCCAAGGTGATTTGTAAGAGCCTATTAAAATAGGATGAAGCCAAATACAAACAGTGCCAAAGACTGTTCATAGTGAAAATTGATACAATGCGACAAGTTTTGGGATAAAAATTGAATTTTTTTTGCAAGTATAAATTTATACCCCTAAACTTTGGGAGTTGTATCAATTAAAACTTCAAGCTAAAAATTGTATAATCTAAACCATAAACTTTTATACATGAATCAATTTAAACTATTTGTCAGTGATTTATAACTATTTTCACTTTATTTCATTTAAAATCAGCTCAAAATCACATATGTAATATTATTTTTCTCCCAAAGTTTTACAAAAGTAGCAAGAAAAATTATCATGTAGTTATTTCTATATGAGTAGATAAAAATAGAGAGAGACGATAATATGAAAAATCACTCATATTAATGAAAAACTGCTACTATCTATTTGATTTTAGTCTTCCTCTATAATTTACGTTAATCCCTACAAGTAAAAAAGTATTATACACGTATGAAAGTTGTGCATTAGAGCTATGGTTGCAACTCATCTCAAAATGTTTCATTGGTTTTGAGATGAGTTTTGGCAATGATATAAACAGCCCATATGTTGTTTTATTGGTGTTTACTTTTTAAAATCGAAATAATTATTATTCAAGAATAAAAATATCCCATAAACCATAGAATTTTATTATCTTTATTGGAGACAAGAGTTTTTTACTTATGATTTTTTTTTTGAAAAATTAAGAGGAGAGAGAAAAGTACTCATTAATTGATGTGTAAATTAATCTTAATTGTTTTAAATTATTATTTATTTATTAACTAGTCATCTAATATAAATACACTAATTAATTGAAATATTATTAATAAAATATAATAATTTAATTTATTTTTCTATAAACAAAATCTATATAATAATTTAATATATATATATTTTTATTATGAGATAGATAAAAAGTGGGCATGAAATATTTGATGACTTTTTTTATATGTTAATTATCTAATTAAATTAAAAAATATATATTATGATTTATATGCTTATGTACCTCCATTCTAAAAAGATAACTACACGTTTCCATTGATAATTAAATAAAACATATATGTTGATTTTAAATTTTTGTAATATAAGTTTAATGTTTGTTGATAAAAGCCAAAAGATAAAGTTATAAAAGGAATAAAAAATTAGATAGAAAATTAATAGTTGATTTTTTTTTTTGGAAAGAATTCATAGACGAAACTTTTATTTTTAAACATGATTGAAGTTTAATACTTTTATTTGTATAAAATGCATGTAATAATTGTATAATTTTGATTTTATTTGGTTATAAGAAAAAAAAAAAGCTCCCACTCAAAAAAGATTTTGAAAATTTTTATAGTATTTTTTTTAAAAAAAATTTGGACTAGTTCATAAACATATTATTTTAATTCCAACAACAAAACTTGCAAAATATACACAAACATTTATTTCTAGACATTAATTATCTTGCATATCCAAACACATCCAAAATATTTAAATCCAAGATATTTAATATACATACCCATAAAATAATATCCGCGATTCAAATGAGTTGCAATAGTTTTAAAAAGATTTTGATAAAGGTTTAAATTGATTCAATTATAGAAATTTAAAATTTTAATTGATACAACTATTAATTTAAAGTTTTAAGTGATACAACTGAGATATAAATTGATTTTTTTTCTTAAATTGTTTATTTCAGACAAAACACAAATTAACAAAAAAAAGAGTACGTGCTTTTTATTTTTCACACGAACACAAATTAACAAAAAAGTACGTGCACGTTGAAAGGAGGTAAAATTATTTCCCTTTCTTATTTTCTCAACATATTCCATAATTATAATTTAGAACAGAAAAAAATTTTCGTCAAGGCGAGAAGTTTGAGCTCAGCACTCCAATTATGTCTTTTTGATGAATCTATATTACATTTCTCCTTTATAGAGAATCACACAGAATCGGAAATTCTACTCACGAGCCGCCGTCCGGTGATTCTGCTCCGACCTCCGGCATTGCCGTCTCGCTAGTTTCTTCATATTTACAAGTCAAATACGCGATTTCTGCATCTGAATCTGTTCTCTGAAGGAGGATCACTATGTCGCTTCATCGGCTTCGCGATCCGGTTATCGTCGGCGCTCGTTCTCTTCTCCGAGCTCGCCTAGCAGCTTTCCATTCGTCTTCGCCTATCTCCTCCAGATACATTTATCGGTATGACTTTTCGACTGAATGATTGTTTGATTTTAGTTTTTTGTTATATGGTCGATCTTCTTGGTTGAAGTTGTTTTTAATTACTACGCGACCTGTTGTTTGTTTCTGCGTGGACTTGGTGTGTGGTTTTGGCTGGTGTGGTTGCTGTGAGAAATTTGATATTTTGATTCATTTTGCGCGGAATTTCGTTTGATTGAGTGTTTTAAGATGTCAAATGTCAGTTTGGTTTAATGGTGCAGGAACCGTTGAGGAAGAGTCTCAAATGCTGAATTTGCTTGTTTACCTTCATTAACTGACTCATGCGTTCTTTTTGACGTATAGTGAAACGTTTTTTTTTCTTGTTTCATTTATTTGTGAGGCCTATGAGCCGCCGATTTGAACACAAGGATCTTGACGATTTAAGGGTAGTTGAGCAAGTATTTTCCTTCCACGGAATTGTCTAATGCGCATAATTTCTATTAATTAGCTGCCTAGCTGGGAATTATGGAAGGACAGATAAATGTCGTTTTCATTATTGGTACTTGCCCGTACTCCTGTTATCCAGGAAAAAGTAGACAGAAGATATTAAAGACATGGGATAGAAATTAGAAGTCTAAGCCTTAATCAGACACTCAAAATATGATGGGTGTGTTCTGCTTCTCCCACGGCAGTCTCTTATCCAGCTGTCATTTTTGGCGCCTATCAATTTGTTCCTCAACTCTAGTGGCTAATGTCACTGCCTCCGTGAGGTACCCCAAGGATTGGAACTCCACCCTTTCTTGGGTATCCTGCCGTAGACCAATCGCATATCTTGTGATTTGATGGTTCTCTTTTTCAGCAAGATTGTTATGTACACTCAATTGATCAAATTCCTCTGTGTATTCCACCACCGTTTGGGTCCCTTGTTTGCAATGGTAGTATTTTTTTATACAAAATTTGCTCATAGTTGATAGGTAAAAATCTTTCTTTCATTAGCTTTTGCATTCTTGGCCAAGTCTTGATTGGTTTCTTCCCACACCTTCTTTGATTCCCTTGGATTTGCTCCCACCATGCAGTTGCGCCACTCTTTAGTTTTAAGGCCACCAACTTCTCCTTTTTCTCCTCCGGTGTATCCGTATAATTAAAGAAGTTCTCCACAGTCTTGATCCAACCAAGAAAAATGACAACATCCAACTTACCATTGAAGCTAGGTAAGTCGATCTCCATCTCATAATTTTGCATTTCAAAACTGTGGTGTTGGTTGTAGAACACTCCTTGTCGTTCATGTACTTGTTCAAGGGCTGGTTGTTGTTGAAGAAATGCATCTTCCTCACTAGAAGAATCAAAATCTTGATAGGGTAATCTTGCATTTCGAAGTTCTTGCAACCTATTATTGGGAAATTTCTTTTTGGCGTTCCTTAAAGGTTGTATTCTTTGTTCTTGGAGCATTCTTGGTGGTTGTACATGTTGTCCTTGTCTTTTCGGATGAGGATTATTATCATTTCTTCCAATTCTTTCCTGACCATGTTGTTGATCTAATCTCAATTCAATTTTTTCTAATTGTTGAGCCATTGTTCCCATCACGTGTTTCATTTTTTCTGTGTTGCTTTGAATCTATCCGATAGACTCTTCAATCAACAGCAAGCGTTGGTTTAAAGTTTTCGGAGAACAAATTGTTGGTGGAGTCGTGGAATCCAAACTGGAATGAACTGCGTCGATTTCGGAGGCCGTGACAACTTTCTTTCCCACCATTAGGTTCTCTTTCATCCTCTTTGATATCAAAATTGGTGTAAACACTTCAAAGTAATTTTATTGATGTTAACGTTAATGGTGAAGCCTGGAAGGGAGGGTATTTATACCCCTCATATAACTGAATGGTTGGTTAAGAGCTTAACTAACCTATGTAGGTAAACGGTTGTAACTAACAACAACCTATACAACCAGTAAAAGTATATTAATTACATCAAAATATTTTTAGTGCAACTCTGAAATGTAAATACAGGTCAACTTATATGGGGAGATTTTCTGCTGCAAGCCCCTTCATCCTTCTTAGACATTATTTAGGCGATAAAATATACAAAATTGATCTATGAACTCTCTGAAGGAAGATTATAGGAAAATAAAATTATGCAATTGTCTAGTAACATTTTGGAAAGCTTAATATGGTTCTATTGATAGTTTGAATCGTACTAAAAAAAAGGTTCAAATCTAAGAATCAGAAAATTGTCAACTGTAGTCTGTAGCAAATTTATGAAAAACTGAAAAGATAAAACTGGAAAGCCAAACAATTAACATTCTAACATCCATGGGCATATTCAATTGGATAAAAATTATATAATCTGAATCTCGCCCCATCTGCCACTAACTGGTTAGTGTTTAGGTTGCTGTCACAAGTCTAATATAGAAAATCTGTACATTGAGTTGCTGAAGTGGATAAAATGTTTTGGAATGATATCTTCTAGTCCTTGACTTGGTTTTCCTTTTCAAAAGTCACTACCTTTTTTGATATTGAGTGCTTTTAGATATGGAGACTATCATTTCTATATGCCGAGGATACGATCGTTTAATCCAACAAAATTTGGGGGCTGATAAGTATCAAATCATATTTTCCTCCCAAATCTTCAATCTTCTTGGAAAATGGGCGTTGTTACTGCCATGAAAAATGATCTATCCTTATGGATGAAACTTTGAAATTGTGTAAGCATGGACTTGCAGGTGTGGCACTTGGAATGTACGAAGGTTTTCTGTTGCTGGTGATGGCCTCCTCTTTAGGTTTGCATATCCTACTGTTTATAATTGTTTTATGCAGAAACTAACCCATATAATTATACCAGGCAATGTAGCTGGCATAATCTTTTTACTCTTCACCTTTTTCTCAACATTTTGACTCACCAACTGAAAATAAACGTGATAGGCCTGTGTCTTTTTCTTGTTTCACTGGAGCTTGTGGTCGAGCATTGCATCTAGAGGTTAGCCTTCAAGGTGCATAATTTTGACTTGTTTAGTTGAAGCGTTCTCTAACCTGTAACCATGTTTTCATTTTCAGCAGTCAGTTGGCATCAGGTTTTTCTCATCTACAGGTATTGCCTATTTGTTTTGTTATTCATCTCATTTTTCATTGCTGAAATACTTAAAGCCTATGTTGTAAGAGGTGTTGATATTTCTAGTAATGGTCTATTCTCCCTTTTGCTTTCATAATTTTCGGTATTTTAACATTCTACAGAACCCGTTAGTATTTTGCTCAGAGGATTGCTAGGATGATGGAAAATGATGAGATAATCTTTTTGCTTGAATGATGCTTTGCAGCACCACGTCTAGAACTTGGGTCAGGGTCATTATTAAAATTGTTTGTAAAAGTCTTAGAAATTAAAATGCTAAGAAGTGTGTGCATGCTGCAATGCATGATTGTACAATGATAGAATTCAAATTGCTAAAATAATATTGAAAGATGAAGGAATACAGTATCTCCCAATTAATTTGAGGTACTTGGACCCTTCCGCTCTTGATTATTCTTACTCAAGCCTAAAACCACTAAATAGTTGCCTCTCAACTCCTGGTTTTATGTTATTTTAACGAGATTTATTGGATTCTGCCAATTATGTCAATGGATTATCTTCTGACTCTAAGTTGACTATTACTTCAGATTCTTCACATGCAATCCTTGGAATGCCCGCACTATCACCTACAATGGTAAGATATTTTCGAAGGAACTTACGAGTAGTTACAGCTGACTTTTTGTTTGTTGAATTTTTTCCCCAATTATTGTCCTTATTTCCCAATTATTTCTGTTTTACACAGAATCAAGGTAATATTGCGAAATGGAGGAAAAAAGAAGGGGATAAGGTCAGTTTAACATCCTTCTGGATAAATCTATATTATTGATTTATCTCCGTATGATTTAGAGATGACTGACGAAAGTGAAAATCCATCTTTGAACAGTGAATACTTTTGTTGACATCATTAGTTATTCTTATCTTCATAACATGGCAGATAGCTGTTGGCGATGTCCTGTGTGAAATTGAAACCGACAAAGCTACTCTTGAGTTTGAAAGTCTCGAGGAGGGGTAATCTTAATTATTATATCATTGTTTTTTTTAGTACAACAAATGTGGGGTGAGAATTAAAACCTCCGACCTCAAGGGAAGGAGGCCATGTATTCGTAGTAATTGTTGTAGATCTCGAAATTCATCATCAGTGTATTCTGAAAGTAATCCTTTTTGGCACTTGACCTTGAGACAATTGGGTGTGTCAAAATTATTTTTTAATGGTTATCCCCTGTAGTTTTTATTTTGAAATTACAGCAATTTCTTAGATTTTCTTTTGCTTTATCTCACAACGTTGCATTTGACTTAATGCTCGCAACATAATACCTTTTGGTTATGGGCATTCTGCAGGTTCTTGGCTAAAATATTGGTTCCGGAAGGTTCAAAAGATGTTCCAGTTGGACAACCCATTGCAATTACGGTAATTGTTTCTGTGTGCCTTCAAACTATGTTAATACTTTTATCAAAGCTACCACATACTTTCCTTTCCTTTGCATCTTAAGGGGGGACTCTTTACTATAATAGATTTGATTAAAGAGTTTGGACGAGAAATGTATTTGAAATTCTCTCACTCTAATCATCCTACAACTGTCTGGAAAACCGTTCCCTCATGAAAATTTGGAAGGCTAAAATTATGTAGATCATTTTATTGTTTGTATTGAAATGGACTCATGGGAAAGTGACACTTAGAGCTCAATTAATGTTCTTTTATTAGCTTCATCCTCAATTAGGTGCCCTTTCAAGAAAATTAGTAAACAACATGGACCACTTCTTTATCTATTACTGTGAGGGATTTGTGTTTTTATTGCTTTGGCTTCTCCATGTCTTGTGATGCTTGATTAAATGGAGTATTTGAAACTTTTAGCCCAATTGTAAAGGTAGATGATTAAATGGGGTAATGACGTGGGGAATTTTTCTTGAAAAAGTAGACACCTTTTGAGGACAAGGATACAAATGTAGGTGGAGCGTGGGCCTAGAAGTGACTTGAATGTTTCTTTCTCATACCTGGTTACCATTTTAATTTGAAGTTGAATTCCTTTTCCATCTTTATTGTTTCGATTTTAATCTTAGCAAATGGGTGAAGTTAAAGAAATCAAAAAAAAAAAAAAAAAGAAATCAGAATTCCATCTTTATCTTTCCCCTTATATTCTTTTTATTTTTTATTTTTATTATTTATTGCTGTATCTAATGGAAGGAATGATATCTTTCCCCTTATATTCTTTTTATTTTTTATTTTTATTATTTATTGCTGTATCTAATGGAAGGAATGATAAACTTCTTTTAGTTTCTTTCTTTATAAACATGATTGTACTTTGCTGTACCAACTAGTTGTTAAATATTACATACATAAGGATTCAATAGCCTTGGAAACCATCTTCTGGTTTTGCACTTCATAAAGAAAAGCAATATTTAAACTTTACGGCCAGATATCCAGCTTGGAAAATTAAAAATGAAGAGATGTTTTTGGATAGTTTGATAATCAAGGCATGAGAAGCCGAAAAACACAAGTTGGACCAATATCAGTTATATCCTCGTGCTTGTCTTAATATCCTGTTGGTTTTTCTTTCAAATATCTCAAACAATTGTCGCAATCACATAAAGGAACAGTGTGCTCTTCCTCTTATTACTTTTCAAGTACATGTTGTTTATAAATATCTTTTGGTACTTCGAATGACAGTATATTTGTTTGATGGGCTGCTTGCTGTATTGGAACTACTGTTTTATGGCAACTTCAAGCACTTAATTTTCAAGTATTTTATTTTAAGCATTAATCAATTAGGCAGTGTGTTAGGGCTAACGCTAACCAATTGCATTATCATCAAGGTTGAGGATCCAGATGATATCCATAGGGTCCTTGCCAATGATGTATCAGGTGCACCTGATACTAAAGATGACGTGATAGGGGATCAACAGGAAAAAAATGAGGACAGGGCACAAGCAAGTTCTGCAGAGATAAACTCGTCAAAACTTCCCCCTCATATTGTACTCGCAATGCCAGCTTTATCTCCAACTATGGTAATAAATTCATTTCCCATTTCTGCTAAGGTTATCCTCCCCCCTGTTGAAATTTGAGATTGCCGGTCCCATGTTCCTTTCAGAACCAAGGTAATATTGCTAATTGGAGAAAGAGAGAGGGAGACAAGGTTTGTAATGTGCTTCTCAAGAAATTTTCTTTCAAATAGGAAGGTTGATGAAATTCCTATTTGTTATTCCATTTCCCATTTGATCGTGTGAAATTTCACCCTTCTTTATTGCCTTAATTTTCTAACAGATTGAGGTGGGTGATGTAATATGCGAGATAGAGACAGACAAGGCTACCCTTGAATTTGAAAGTCTTGAAGAAGGGTAATGTCATTTCATATGATGGGTTTACCTACTTTCACTTTTAAGCTCGTGCACATGATTGCATACATAATTTTTTGGTATAGTTTGTAGTTTTCAACAGCATACGCTGTTTAGGACATCAAGTAACCATGATTACATTAGGGTTTCACTAACAAAATAAATAATCGTTGAAGTATAACCTAACACTTTATGTTTCTCATAAAAAAAAGAGTATGACCGAACTCTTCACTTTTTACATAAGATAAGGAAGTCTAAAATCAAAGCGACACAATTCTTCTTAAAAATACTGAATTAAAATCATCCAATGTCTGTCTCTCATTTTTCATACTAAAGTCCAATCTCCTCATATGTGAGGTGCCGTGAAGAAATATTATAGATATAGACGATCAAATTAACCAAGGCCAAATAGTTTTAATATTTTGAACAAATTATAAATGGTAATAGTATAAGGTTGTTCACGCATGCAGTGGCAATCAAATATAGTCCCCTTGTGTTTGACATTTTTTTTTTATGAGAAACATGTGAACTTCATTCATTGATAGTATGAAATGTACAAAAGGGGAAAAGATAGCCCAGTTACAAAAGGCCATCCCAGTTAGAAAGAAGGGACAGTTAGAAAGAAGGGAGGTGAGACTATAATCACAAAAGTATGGAGAAAATTTACACCAAGAGAGCTAAATATATCAAGTTTGATCATAGAATTGATCGAACTCACAAGCCGAACCTTCGAAAATTCGGTGATTGCGCTCTAGCCTTATGGACCATAAGAAGGCTTTAATTATATTATTCCACATGTGTGCCTTTCCTTTGGAGAATGGATGACCCAACAAAAGAGATTCAAGGATCATGGCCATATTGCCTGGGAGAGCAATCAAGAGGTTGAAAGCTTTAAGGATTCTTCCTCAAAAAAGTTTAGCAAAGCGGCAGGTAGTAAAGAGGTGCCTCATAGATTCACAATCATTTCTACAAAGGACACACCAATTTGGAGATGATACCATCCAGGGAGCCTTTTTTAACAAAGTGTCTGTCATATTAATGCCTTTGTGACTAAGTTCCCATAGGAAAAAACGTATCTTTTTCGATATGGGACCCTTTCAAATGCTTCTGTACAACTCCTTATGAGAAAGATTGTTGCTGGATACAAGCTTGTATGAAAGGGAGCTGGTAGTAAAAATCCCTTTGTCTTCTAAAATCCATTTCCAACGATCACTGCTATACCGCCTTGGTGGAGGATAAAGAATAGAAGATAGCCTAGCCCACTCATCAATTTCTTCTTCCTTTAGGTTCCGACGAAGATAAAGGTCCCAATAGGAGCCATCGGTTGTTCGCATATCATCAATGGAGTTCAATTTATTTTCGAGATAGGGAATATAGACAGGGGTAGGCCACTTTGAGGGAGGATTCATCAATCCACCTATCATTCCAAAATGATGTTTGCTTCCCATTACCAACAACACTCACAATAGATCAACTCCTTTTGTTCCATAATGTATTTCCAAGGGCCACGATGGTATTTCAGCTTTTTATGTTCTGGATGTAAAACATAGTGAATGGAACCATATTTTGTGTAATGAATCTCCACCAAAGAGAAGTTTTTTTCTGAATGAAATCTCCAAATTCACTTTGCAAGGAGGCTTTTATTCTTAGCCTTAAGATCAACTATTCCCAAACCACCCTCACTCAATGGGCGACGGACAGTTTGCCAATTTATGGGGTGATAACCCTTCTTTTTCTTACTGCCATTCCACATAAATGCTCGATATAACTTGTCCAATGTGTTGGCTGCCTCTGTTGAGATTTTAAACAAGGACAAATAATATGTGGGAAGGTTATACAAGGTGGCCTGGATAAGAGTTAACCTTCCACCCTTTGATATATGTGATTCATTCCAACTCTTAAGATGCCTTTCCACCTTCTCAATGATTGGTTCCTAAAAACTTTTAGTGTGTGATTTACCATTTAGCGGAAGACCCAAGTAAACCGATGGCCAGGCAACAACTTTGCACCCAAAATCCCTTGCAAGAGCAACAACTGTTTCAACATCTAAATGGATACCAATAAAGTTTGATTTTTGGTGATTAATATGAAGACCGGATGCCTCTTCAAACTTGTGAATAGTGGCAAAAATGGCTGTGATCTTGTCCTTGTCCGGCGATGAGAAAAGATTGGTGTCATCGGCAAATTGTAGGTGATTGATAGAAAGATTACCCCTCCCCACCTCTAGGCCTTTAACATTACCTTTTTGAGCTTCTTGAGATAGCATTCTGCTAAGACAATTAGCTACCAGTATAAAGAGGAATGGAGATTCGAAGCCCTCTTGAAGCTCTGATCTTGCCCCTAGGCTTATTGTTTATAATAATGGAGAATTTTGCCGATGAAATGCAGCCATGAATCCACTTTCTCCATCTATTGCTGAAACCCTTCGCAACCAGAATATTGTCTAAGAACTCCCAATCGACCATATCGAAGGCTTTTTCAATATCTGATTTGATCACTACCCCCCCCCCCCCCCCCCCCCTTTTTTTTTTAATTTCATATATTCCTCTATAACTCCATCTTTCACAGATAAGGAGCGCCTTGTTGGGGTGTATCGGGCTGACAGCACAAAACTCGCTAACAATTTGTTGAAGGGCTTCCGTGATTGAGAACCAATCATCGTGGAAATTGTATCTTTGTATGATGAGCGTTGAGGATAGATTAAGGGTGGTGAGGTCGTATGAAGTGTTTTTCTTCCGAGTAGTGTTCTCTTCCTTTGATGTGGAGGGTAAAGCGTCTGTGGGCCTAACCTCTTTAATGCTTTTTTGGAGGACAGCTTTGTATGTTGACACCTTTGTTGGTGGTAGAGGGGTTGGGTGGACATTAATGGCGAAAGTCAAAGATGTTTTGGGTAGGTGGTTGGCCAACAAGCCTATAAAAAGGTGCCAACCTCTTCTATTTTCACCAGCAGGGATGATGAGCTTAGAGCACCCTCCATTGTTTTCCAATTTTGCAACTTCAACAGAATGCCCTCTTCTTTTTGTGTGCTTTTCAACCCAAAATACGCTTCCTTCTGCTCTAGTTTCCTTGAAGCATTTATGGTTGAGAGGGGAGCTAATGAGAAGCTTGATCGTGGTGTGGAACCAGGTTAGGGAAGAGGTGGGTGCGGTAAAGGAGAAGGAACGGTCTCGTTGGTGTTTGGTGAGATGGATTCTCTTTCCATGGGTTTGTCTATCGAGGTCTATGGAGAAGAATTTGTGGTCGAGGGCAAATGAGAAGCGGGTTTTTTGCCGGCCATCGAAGGGTTGATGGATGGCCGAGGGGGCCGGATCATGGTTAGGGTACGAATCGGGGAGGAGAGAGAATGGGAGGGGGACCTTTGTGTTTGACATGAAAGGTTGTAATATGTCTCCCATTGCTAACAGTTGTCTTTCTACCGAACTTCTACAAATCCACTAAATTTCTAGCCTTTACTTTGTAACTTAGGCAAGTTATCGGCATTCTTTTTCTATGTTCCCTTGGGATTTATTACATACTATTGAGATATGTTGTCCTTTTCCCTTCATTTTCTCTATGCTGGAAATCCTACATTTTATTTAGTAAATTTTGTAATTTAATATAATAACAATAGTAATTCAAGTCACCCCTATTGCAGTTCCATAATCTTTTAACTATACTTCAGTGCTGTTTTCTTTCCTCTTTTCTTAAATTTTAAGCGATGTTGTTGATTAGGAAAAAGTAATTGGGTATGTTGGTCGAAGGCACTTAATTCAACCCGGCACCGAGCAATGATGAGTTAAAGCCTATTGAGCTAGCCCATATACATTAGTAGAAAGTAGTGCTTTGTTCATTTCAACTATTGTAGTTCCATAATCATTTAACTGTGCTTTAGTACTATTTTCTCCTCTTTCCTTATATTTTAAGTGACGTTGATTAAGAAAAGGAGTTTGTGTATGATGGCTGAAGGCTCTTAATTCAATCCAGCGGCAATGAAGTTAAAGCCTAATGAGTTAACCTAAATGTGTAGAAAGTAGTGCTCGGTTTTGAACCTAATGAATGAAGTGTACAAAGGAATTTGTAAATATATCAAAACACTAATAAAATATTGCTTCAGAGACAAACAAGATTTTAAACTTAATCACTATTGGGTTATATTGCTGTTAGATATCTAGCTGCTTCCAAAGAAGTATCTTTTCTTCAGGGTTTTATTTTAATGGATAACTTCCTTCTTTTAATAAGAAATGATTCATTGTAACGACTAAGAAGGAACTATGCACAGAGGCAAAGGGGCAAATAGAACATCCTCATAGATTAGGATTAGTCAATCTTAATAGAAACTAGGAATAGAAACTATATGCAGATAACTAGAAACTTCTTATTTCCTTTCTAACCAGAATCCCCAACCCTAACCAAAGACCATGTTGGAAAAAGAAAACCATTAGTTCACATACAAACAAATGGCCAGTAAGAAATGGAATGAACATATCTTTTAAGTTGCATGGTGGCCACACCAAGTAGAAGTAGAAAGTTGGAAATTACTCCCGAAATTATAGGTTTGCCTTCTTGTTTTATTTTCTTGAATTTTAAGCGACTCTTTTGTACTTTGTAGGAACTATTGCTTATCTGTTAGTTAAGTTTAGAGCTATTACATAGTTATTTTTTTGAGATGAGAAACAATTGGAGATAAAATCGTCCAAACACCAAGAGGTGAATTACATTAAAGTTCTCTCGTTAGAAATTAAAGAAGAAAGACTGTAATTGCTAAAAGGGTGTTTATATTTACACCAATAAAGGATAAAACAAAAAAAATAATAAGAGGCTTCTATCATAAAACTTAATTATTTTCGTGGAACATATCCTGTAGGTATCTGGCTAAGATACTAGCACCTGAAGGCTCGAAGGATGTGGCAGTTGGAAAACCGATTGCAATTACTGTAAGTGTTAAAATGCCTGCTCTGTATAACTTTCTTTTGCTGTTTCTTGTTATTATCCAATCAAATTATACTGGTGATTGATGTAGTGTTATTCACGATGTTATATTTACTGTATGAGAAATTTTGCGGAAGTTCTTAGTATTGTGGACAACTCTCTTCTTGCTTAACCAATATGTAATGTTAAGTTGTCTGTTTGGCAAGGTTGAAGACCCGGCAGATATTGAATCTGTAAAAAATGCTGTTAGTAGTAGTTCGGGGATTAAAGAGGACAAACCTGGCCACAGTACTGTTAAAAATGATGTTGGAACATCAAAAGGAGGTAGTGTTGCAAGAATAAGTCCTGCTGCGAAGTTGTTAATTGTGGAACATGGTCTGGATGCATCATCATTGAAGGCATCAGGTTCTCATGGCACACTGTTGAAAGGGGATGTTCTGGCTGCCATTAAATCAGGGAAAGGCTTATCAGAAGTTTCTTTGTCCAAAGAGAAAAGATCTCCTGAGGTTCGTGCACAGGCTTCTTCCACAGCTTCATCAGAATCAAAATCTTCAACAAAGCAATCTGATTCTTTTGAAGATTTACCTAATAGTCAAATTCGCAAGGTACACACTTTATTATTTCCTTTGTTGAAGAATGATTCTTTTTTAGTACCAGGACCGATTTTCCATAGGCTTTGGCATTCAGTACTGAGACCAATAAAAAACGCTACTGTGCCTTTAAATGTGTGTTTGCAATTTTGAATAAATTCAACAAGATTAAGAGGAATGTATATGATATCTGGATCTTGTACACATTTTCTAGCTTCTTTATGGAGTTCGTTACCTAAATATATCAGTTACTCTTCCCCTTTAGTTAATGCCTATGCCTAAAGTATGTCATTTTAATCCAAAAAAATGTAACTTGGGAGGATTTTTTCTTTTCTTGCACTTGCTCTCGTCTTCATTATCTGACGTTTTCTAGTTGCAAAAAATATTACCTTCTGCTGTACTTGCTTGCGGAAGGGTACAAAAATTTTCTTTCAACGTATCTCAAGAGGTGCATTATGGGAAATTCACTGGAGTGTGAACTGAAGGAATATGGTACACCAACTCTAGTCTACATTCTTTGGCTGCAAGCTGTATACAAGCGTTATTATACAGTAGTAGTTCTATATATGAAGTAATTGGTTGAACTAGGAGTAAAAACATGTCATTATTACCTCTCCCTTTCCCTCTCCTGCTTTTGGCTTAAAAGTTATTATAATATCTTATAAAATTGAAGTTACAATATGGTTTTTGCAGGTGATCGCTAAAAGATTATTGGAATCAAAACAAAATACACCACATCTATATTTGTCCACAGGTGCTTGGACTTTGGCACTACACTTGCATATTCAGAATTCAGTTCATCCACTTCTAACGTACTTAACCCTTTTTATCAGATGTCATATTGGATCCTCTTGTTTCACTTAGAAAAGATCTTAAAGGTTTGAGACATAAACTATTACTTGGTTTAATTGGTTTCTTTGGCTTACTTCTCCAGCAACATTATCCACTGTACATTATTTGTAATTCTACAGAGAAGCATGATGTCAAAGTTTCTGTGAATGATATTGTCATCAAAGCTGTAGCAGTTGCCCTAAGAAGCGTGCCTGGAGCCAATGGTAAATACGACTCATTTTTGCAAAATCTTATTGGGTGCCAAAATTTTCTTTCTAACTGGCAGTAGAGTTGACTATGAGAGTATGATTTTACTTTATTTATAATTTGTACGATCTCAAAAAATATTGTTGATTGTTGGGAATTTGGAAAGGCCCTTTTTTGCTTGGACCAAAAAATTGGTCAGAAAAGTTACCCCCCCCCAAAAAAAAAAAAAAACCATTGACATTACTTTTCGACTCAAAACCAACGCAGTGACAAACTTCTTAACTCAAAACAAAGTGACATAAATTTCACTTAAAACAAATGAATGATGAATACTAGACATGACAGGCAGTACCATTGTGCGTGCTTTTGCAATTGGTTTCTGTCCTGAAACTGTAGAACTGTTCAAAACTGAAATGTTCATTGCATCACAGCTTATTGGGACATAGAGAAAGGGGAAGTTGTTTTCTGTGACTCTATTGACATATCAATTGCTGTTGCGACTGAGAAGGTATATATATATATTTTTCCAACATTCATCATTTAAGATCGGTAGACAGGCCGATGACTACATATTTAAATTGCTGTAGGGCTTAATGACTCCAATTGTGAGGAATGCCGATCAGAAGACCATATCGGCTATTTCTTCAGAGGTACTATCTTTATTTAAGTACTTGAAGAGGTTTGCTTCTTTTATTTCTTCCTCGTCGAGGTTGAATTTTACTATTTAAGATATGGTTAACCTTTGGAGGCATGCTTATAAATTGTTGTGACACATTTTTCAATATGATCATTGTTTCGATTTTTCAATTTGAAGCTTTAAACTAGTGAGAGCACAACTAATAAAGAACAGTTTGTTTAAATTTCTCTATCTGGACTCAAATCTTCCACTCCACCTGTACCTATGTCAACAGAGCTAGGTTCTTTTTAGTAATTATATTTATTGAAAATTGCGTATTCAGTAAAAATGTAAAATTGCTCTACCTTTTATTTTTTAATTCTTAGTAATCATGCATCTGATTTAGGTCAAGGAGTTAGCTGAGAAGGCTCGGACAGGAAAGCTCAAACCAGATGAATTCCAAGGAGGCACTTTCAGGTGCTTGTGTGTATCAGCTGAAGCAAATACACTGATTATAGCATGATAATATTAATATCCAATACTAAGGAATATATACATATTGTGCCAAACTGATGTTGTTAGTGTATAGCTCTCATCTAATACAGCTACTACAACTCAATCCCTCTCCATGTCAGATGTATCCATAAATTACCTGTTTCTCTATTGCTTGAACTTTTGTTGGAAGCACCAATGATTAACTTACATTTGTTGTCCTTTCTGCAGCATTTCAAATCTAGGGATGTTCCCAGTGGATCATTTTTGTGCTATAATTAACCCTCCACAGGTTCTTCTCCATTCATCCTCTCTCTCTGCACTTAGGATCACCTTACACTTATTGACCTCTGCATGTCGTTCGGAGTTTACAAGTGTAGAGATGGGTATACTTCAAAAAGATTATAAAGATCATTTGATATATGGAAACTGATGCTCTTTATTTCATGTTTTTTCCTTCTCTGTTCCTGTAGTTTCAAATGGTAGGTTTGAATGTTGATCTCTTTTCTGTTCCAGGTTCCTCAAACGAGTTCATTCTGAAATAGAAAACCCATTATTTCGCATTTCCTGACTTACCTCGTTTTGATGAATTAACTGAAGAACAATATGTTCTTGTAGATTCATGTTTCTAATGTTTTATCTTATTAAGATCACTATTTAATGAATATATAGTAGGCCACGCAATGGTTCTCTTCTCGCTATTAGAGCAAAGTCCAGGTGGACATCTGAAAGCAGCACTGAAGAAATTATCTAAATAAATCAACTAAACTTTACTAGTTATATTCTTTTCATTCATGATGATTTAGAAAGAGCAGCTTCAAATGCTCGTTTGTTTCAGTATGTGTGTTTCACATTTTGTATGTGGACAAACCTTCCTATTTTTACCTGGGGATGGCTGGCTTGAGTAAAGTATCATTTCTTTCAGGCACTAAGTTAGGTCTCTTGCAAGAGAATGTCAGGAATTTGATAAGTAGCAACATTCTGTATGTCCTAAATTTGCTTTCATGTCTTTCAGGCTGGAATTCTTGCTGTAGGCAGAGGTAACAAAGTTGTTGAGGCAGTAATTGTTGATGGTACAAAAACTTCTCCACACTTATATTTTGAGTCATGAAGATCTTTGATGCTTCAAATAACAAGCCAAGTAATTTTGTTTATATACCGTTATCCCAGGAATTGAGAGACCTGTGGTTGTCAATAAAATGAATCTGACATTGTCTGCTGATCATCGTGTCTTTGACGGAAAAGTTGGAGGTACCAAAACTGTTGTCGCTTTTCAAGCTTTTCTGTACCTTCTTGTTTTGGTCTTGCCATGTCTGACGGATATGGATCTTCTCAAATGTCTTAATCTTATCGAGCATGGTTTTCCCAAGTTTTTAAAAATTACTATGATTTCCATCCTTGGTAAACTTCCTTTTTTTTACCATATGTGGAGTGGGAGGATTCGAACCTTTGACTAAACTTCTAACCTTTTGGTCGAGACTACATGCTTTATGCCAGTTGAGTACATATTTGGTAGACTTAATAGTTACTGTTATTGAAAAAAATGGAGTTATAGCTTGTCCTTGGTAAGTCTTCTTCATATTTAAATTAATGAAGCAGTCTGATAACCAATATATATCCACTATGGTCTGTTCAATCTTTTTTCATGTGATCAATTGATTGGCAGAATGAGGCATAGAAACCTTGCTACCTTAAATGATGTTTGGAGTTTGTGGTTCGGTTCGGTTTGGTTTTGCTCAATGCTTTACAAACAAAAAACGACCCATGTCATTGAAGGCGACTACTGAACATGCTCTTTTTGCAGGTGAATTCCTCACAGCTTTACAAGCAAACTTCAGCAATATCCAAAGACTGCTATTGTAATGTGTTTCTTCGAGATCCATAATTGCAGCAGATGGATTTCAAAACCTTCTATTTATTCCTCAAAATGTCAAAAGTATAAATCCTTTTGATTCTGGGATCGAACATAATGATGCAGCTTTTGCCTCTTTTCAACTTCAAAAAGTTTTGTTGGTTCACATAATTGGAAGTGGCTTCAAGAGAACCAAACTTCGAGGTGCCATATTATTAAGCAAGCTTTTCCATGACCAGAAGTCATCTGTCAAGGAATAATGGTGTATAAAAAAGATGAGTCTTTGAGTGTCATTTTTTTGAATAATTCCTTTTTTCTTCGGAAAAATTTTGAATAATTTTTTCGATGTGATCTATCAGCATCAAAATTCATTTTATTTCGAGGGAATACATGAAATTGGCGATCAATTGCCATGTCAATTTCTTTATGTCAGTGTCAAGAACATATTCCTCTTTAGACAGCAGAACTTTAACCTTAAAAGGGATAAACATCAAACTGAATAAACTGTTAAACTGTTAGTTATGAATCATCAGACTCGAATGTTTCACTTTGAATTAATTGGTTAAATTACAAATTTAGTTTCTAACTTTAGTTTGTGTTTATTGGATCTTTGATTTTACAAAACTATAAATTTAGCCTATGAACTATTTAAATTTTTTTAATTTATAGATATACTACACATAAAACTCAAATTTATATGTAATAAATCAATTAATTTTTGAAAATTTGAACCCATTAGACACAAAAATTAAAAGTTTAGAGACATTAGATACTTTTAAAAAAATTTAGACCAAACTTGTAACTTAACCTAAAAATTTATGCATGAAATTCAACAAAAATAAATAGTGTTAAAAATGGTGCGCTACCTTTACTAGCCGCACTTTTACTACTCATCAGTTAAAAAAAGAAAAAGAAAAAAGAAAAAAGGGAACTCCCCCCTTTCCTGAAGAAGAAGGTTTGAGAGGGTCATAGAGATGGTAGAGATGACCACCAACCTTAAGTTTTGAGGGTGCTCTAAATAAAATATGAAATTCTGACTCGGAAAAGAACTTGTTGAGTTGCATTTCCATCATTCACATTGTGGATCTAAGGTAGGGTCTCTTTTGAAAGCAAGTGGTTCATACCATCGAGGACCAAAACCAGCAGCTTTTCTGGCCACTTCGTTGAAAGGTGGCTTCAATGGCCCCCTGAAGTACTTTCTCACAAGTTCATGAAACTTGTGAATGATTTCTTCCTCCTCCATTTCCATTTCCATTGCATTATCTTCATGGGCATCCACCAACATCTGTTTTCCATATCTCTGGCAAAGATATTTAAACCATTTTACACCAGCAGCACAATGGGTTACTTCTTCTGGGTACACTACTTTCTCCAATAAATCCGCAGTCTCATTGTCACCTCCATTTCGGAATCGGGAGATGGTTGTGGGAAGCACATCGAGCCCTCTAGCCTGTTTATACAATTTATTCAAGAACAATCAATCAAAATATGGGCATAAAATTTTCGGTACGATAAACATGCACATGCACATACACATACACATACACATACACCTCCAAAAGAGTTTCAAAATCATAGGTGTGCAAGAGCAGGGGTTTCTTCTAACTACATTTCAAAGTACTATTAAGGACTTTCCATGTTTTTAAAAACACTCTCATATGCGACCAGCCATCATCATAAATAAATCTTTACAAAAGAATAATAAAAACAAGTTAGTCCCCTGAGTATCATATTTTGTTCTATTTTATTTTATGTTCCAGGTTTAAATATTATTTCAATTTTACATAAATATATCTATTGGTCCTTGCTTGATAATTTCCTTATTGTAGACTGTTCTTAACCACATATAATGAGTCTATCATCAAATTAAAAAATAGTTAAAAATAGATAACTTCAAATTCTTGTTTTTTTTTTTTTTTTTTTTGAGTTCAACCATCACAGGGTGGGGAGATTAGACCATCAACCTTTAGGATATTACATTAGAACCTTATCCACTAAACTATGCTTGGATTGACAACTACAATGGAAACATCATAACATATGTGAAAGTTTAAAAATTAAAATAAGATTTTTAACCACAGTTCTACCACCTGATCTTATAAATCCATTGATGTAGAAAGCATATGCTTGATAAAGCTCATTCTCTTTTACTTCATCATCAGCTAAATAAATCGAGCACGCACCTCATGGACACAATGCTCAATTGCCAAGCGTGCTAATAAATCCTTGGAAGTAGCAATAGCAGAATCCCAAAGGCCATCATGAGCGGGCAGTGCTCCATAGAACGAGCCCAGTTCCTTAAGTCGTGCCGCTAGAAGAGTAAAATGTCTACCTTCATCCTGAGCCAACCTAACGAAATCAGTGAAGAACTCCCTTGGCATTCCTTCTTGTTTTCCAAACCGAGCTATTATGTCCTACAGAAAATTAAAACTTAGCCTAGTTAATACTGCTAAGAAAAATAACAAGATGGACCCATGAAATGATAGGTGAAGAACTAGGGTAATGGAAGTATCCCAGAAATGGATATCTGCAACTGCAAGGCAAATAGTCTAAGCCATAGAGAACCAGTAGATATCGTAAAAATTATATAAAACTAGTAGTTATTGCAAAAATTAAATACACTTAAAACATATGAAGACAATTTACTGGTAATAACCGACTTCAATGGACATTCTTTCTAGGCAATTCGGCGTAAATTTTCCATTGTAGGAAAGGGCAAGAGAATATCAGGCAGCCATAAATAATCAAAGATTCAAAATAGAAGGGACAAGCAAAAGTATGCACAAGTATAATAATTAATAGTATACTGTACATAAAAAGATGCAGCTACATAATAAAAAATTAACCAAGGGGAACGCCTAACGAGGTTCATAACAGCAGACTACAGAAAGAGAAATGACGAACTGAGTATTATTTCAACTCTTAGATGGGCAAAAGAGAATCGAAAACAGCATTCGAGAAAGAAGAAGGGATTTATTAACAATGAAGAGAGAGCGAGAGAGAACAAGAAAGCAACAAAAAGGGTTTAGGGTTTACTAAACCTCCAAAATCGAACAGAAGAACATAAAATAACAATAGTATAGTATATAATTAAATGCGTACTCCCAAATATACAATTCAGAACAAATCCGAATTAAAAATAAAAACGGTGAAGTACCCACGACAAATCGATAGCCCAACTTTCAGTGTGGACAAGACTATGCACAATAGCCTGCCGGCTCTGTAAGCTTCCCGCCTTCCCCAGCTTCGGCATGAGACTCGGCGATACCAACTTCACCTGAAACATTTCGAAAAACTCTTCAACACAGAGAATCTTCAAACCTTACACCATTGCAATGAACATACAATATATATATATATATATATATATATATATATGCACGAAGACAAGAGGAAGAAGGTGGATTGTTACATCGGAGAGCCTGGCGGGGCGGTCGGGGACGGCGAGATCGGCGGACGGATCGTAAGGGCAAGAAATGGCGCCGTTAAGCCATCGAGAAGCTACGTTGTCGCCGAGTTCGGCCTTCTCGAAGGGATCGGAAGTGTTAAGGACTCGAAGCGCCGCTTCAACCAAGGTCTCGTCTGCCATCGTCTTCGTCCTGCTTACGCTCCCGCCTCTTCTTCCATTGTCGCAACTTCAAGAAGCTTCGTACAGAAGTATATATATTTATACAGCAAAGGAAGAAACGTGATGGGCTGAAACTGGACTGGGCCTGGACTGGGCCGAGTTGTATTTGTAAAGCCCGTTCAATATGTTGGGTCCGAGGCACCCGATTAGTTTTTTATTTTATTTTTAATTCCTTACACCTCTTTGTCTCTTATCTCAAAAAAAAAAAAAAAAAAAAAAAAAAAAAAAAAAAAAAAAACTCAAAGAAAACGTCTTAACCAGTTGACATGCTCATATTAACCTATTTTAACTAATTAAATTACATTAAATTTTTCTAAATATTTCATACCTACATTGAGTTGGATTGACCTATTATAGTCAATGTCACTTATGTTGTTCAGATATTTCATGCTTAATGTTGAGTTGGATGAACTTGTTTAGAAAAAGTTTACAAAGCAAACAACTTGTTTCAATCTAAAACTCACTCAATCACATTTATGATTTTGACTATACTTTTCGTAGTACAATAAATGTGGGGTATGGAAACTTGAATTTATAACCTTAAAGGAAGGAATACATGACAATTATCGTTAAACTATGCTCATGTTTGCGAGATTATGACTATACTGATCATACAATAAAATATTTCATCAATATTTCTAACAAAACTGCAATTTCAAATTTAATTTGAACTCTCTCCATTCTAAAAAATAATAATAATCTGCAACTACCGACAAAAAAGAATATATTTCTCAACAAAAATATTTTATGGGTTAAATTGTAAATTCAATATTTTAGGCTCCGTTTGATAACTATTTGATTTTTTGTTTTTAGTTTTTGAAAATAAAGCCTATAAATACTACTTCTACCTATGGTTTTTCTTATTTTGTCATCTACTTTTTACACATGTTTTCAAAAATCAAGCAAAATTTTGAAAACTAAAAAAAAAAAATTTTCAAAATCTGGTTTTTGTCTTTAGAATTTGACTAAGAGTTCAAATGTTTCTTTAAAGAGACATAAAAACCATTGTAAAGAAATTGAGAGAAAACAAGCTTAATTTTCAAAAACAAAAAACCAAAAATCAAAAATCAAATGGTTATCAAACAAGACCTTAATTTTCAAAGTTGTTTAATATGTCTTTAAACTTTGAAAAGTGTAGATAGATTTCTAAAATTTCAATTTTGTGTGTAATAAGCCTTTTCGAAATTCAACAATCTATAGATTAAACCAAAAATCAAATGGTTATCAAATAGAGCCTTAATTTTTAAAGTTATTTAATATGTCTTTAAACTTTGAAAAGTGTATGATAGATTTCTAAAATTTCAATTTTGTGTGTAATAAGCTTTTTCAAAATTCAAAGATTAACTTTAAAATGATCAAACTCAACTAATTAAGGCATTTATATAGTCCAAGAAATTTGAGGGATGAAATGTAACCTATTTTATTCCTAACAATTCTTCAAGTTAGGGATTTGGTTTGAAAATGACAATGTTTTGAAAGGGAAAGAAAAACGATTGTATTATCCGCCGCTTCAACAAGACAATGACTGGTAGCAGTACAAGTATTTGATCGGCATCATCGCACTTTTTATTCTCTTTCCTGATTAGAAAAAGGAAAATGTCAGAGACCCCAAAAGTTCTTGGGATGAAAGACGACGAGACCCCAAAATCCCCTTTCACTTGGTTTTCTTTTCTTCCCAAGTTCCACTTCCGATTGCCTCTTCCGATCAACGACGCCAAGAAACCGCCGGCTGCGGTGGTTAATGAATCCCGAAAGGCTAACGACGACGCTCAGAAGCCGGAGTTCGTGAGGTTTCCTAAAGCGGAGTTGGCCGTCGCTTCCGTGGAGGTTGAAGCCGATGTCTCCGGCAAGACTTCCAATCCGGCCGTTATCTGGCAGGTTTGTCTTCTCTTTTGTTTTTATGGAGAGTGGATGAATTTGAACTTGCTATTGCGATTTTGGCACTCGTAGTGTTCGTGACGTTTGTTTTTTATTGTCCTTTGTTGTGCATTTTCTGTGCTTGCACTTTCAGCTTTTGGGTCCCTAGTTTTCGAAAAATTATTCAATGAGGCCATTGTAGCTGTCTCTTAGCAACAGTTTGAATGTAGATTCCAAAATCTACATGCTCCTAATGACCTCTATATACAAAATCCAAGTAGTCTCATCATTTCTCTCTCATACATCCAAGCAAAATTGTTATCCACGTTGTGGCGGCCTCCTCGAATAATTTCTACTAGTTTTCCCCTTCTTTATCTGTTTTTGATTAGCTGATTGCTAATTGGCCTGTTTGGGTAGTTAGTGGATAGTTCTCTATGATGTTTGGAAAACGTGTAAGGATTTCTCTTATGTACTGATGCAAATAGAGAACTAAACCTCAGCAGTCATCAAGTTGAGTTTTACCAACTATCATCAAGTTTGATAGCTTTTGGTGTGTAAAGAATTTCCAATTATCATCAAGGATAGATAGAACAGAAAGGAATCTGGATGCCTAATGCAACATGGAAATATGTTTTTCCCCAATTGTATCTGTATTTCAGTAACCCAACTAGATGCCATCAGGTTATCAATACCAGTTCTGTGGTATTCTATCTCTTCATATTGAGTTGTCTTTTCTTTTTATTTCTAATAATTGAAAACTAAAGCTAGTCTTAGAAAGTTGTCGAAAATGGAGGGTGGATAAATGATCTCTAGGGGAGCAAAATAGAAAGAGAAAGAGAAGAAATTGAGAAGAAGAAGGTTCCTGCTTTATAATCTGGAGGCAGACCAAGCATCTATATATTCAAATAATGCAACCATTCAAAAATTTTGTATTTATGTCCCATTAATTTCACTTTATATTGATGTATTGTTACATTTTTCTGTGAACGAGCTATTTAAAAGTTTAAATAGATCAAAAGAGATGTGAAAATGTGGAAGGACTGGGGCCACTAAAATTTTTAGTACGAACATAGACTGAGGGATTGTAAAGGTATCATCACTATCAGGGGTTGGTTCATAAAGGAGAGAATCCCATTATTGTCAGCATCCTACTTTGATATTGATTTTATTGTCAGCATCCTACTTTGATATTGATTCTTTTACTTGTGACCTCATTGGAATTTGAGGTTTTATGGCTCATTTGCATTAGGTATATGCTCTTGGAGGGTTTCTAATTTTGAGTTGGGCATGGGCAAGATGGAAGGAGAGAAGGCCACAAAGACGTTCAAATGATGACGATGAGGGCGAGGATGAGGATTCCCAGGATACATAGTTTTGTGTTCGCCTTGAACAGCCCTTAATAAATGTTATAGTAAGTTACATTTTTAGAGCTAGAATCAATCTTGAGTTTACATTGTTGATTTGGAAGTTCAAGTTAAATCAGTCATTTCCCAACCCTTTGTTGATCCTTGAACATGAACTTAGTATTAAATTAATTATGTCTCCTTGAGGTTCTCTAACTTTTTGGTGCAAAAGCAACAATATTAAATGTTGATAAGAGGTTTCCTGCTTGCGCTTCTAAATTAATGAAGTGTTGCATCTTTGAATATTATCAAGAAAAGCTTAGGTGCACTAAAGGCTTTTTTTAATCTACCAATATATAATATACTTCTCATTTTAATAAATATTAAATACAGATGATGTACATGAACTTATCTGGAGCCAGGATATGCTTCTCTTTTTTTTTTCTTTTTTTTTTTCATTTCCAAACACCATATCTGCTGCATTTGCTGTTAATTAGCCCCCTTTAGCAGAAAACCATCTCCTTGAGGTTATAGCCTCATCCATCCGAAGGGGGTGGTCTGAGTAAAGAAATTAGTTAAATGAAGCAGTTGTGAGAAGATGGTAATTTATAAAATGTTGCTTACAACTTATTTATTGAATCCTTTGCTAGCAGACATGCGTAGTCATTAATACATGATACAGAATTTTTAAGAGATGATTATGCTTATATCAGGGAGCACAAGTGGTCAATGAATTGAAAGCCAGCAATAGTTTATTACTATTGTTAATCACAAAAGTACTTGCTGGTAAAAGAATGATATATCTTGTGTCAAACCTGTACAGAGACCAATTTATGCAGGAAATCAATAAGCTATCAAGAAAATTTGTGTATCGACAACTAACTAAACCAACTCTTCCATGTAGACCTGCCCAAGTGTGGTAGTCTTGATTTACCAGTTAACTCAGCATTCTATGTACACCATCCTGAGACCCTTTCCTAATAACTGGGGTCCGTGATGTCTTCATAAGAGCAAGGAGAAAATCGGTTCATACCGTTAGTTTGACTCAGAAACCAAGTGGAAAAGTAGTCATTCTGGCTTGAAATAACCATCATATATGGATAGTTGATCGAATGCATCGTAATTTGCCTTTAGTCCAATAAACTGGCTACCCAAATGAGCACAAGCAGCATCGGGCCACTGGCACCCTCCGTCCCGAGTGCGCAACGGGCAAAGAGCTTCACAGACGTGACTGAGAGGGTTCCTTGGTGCATCATCTGCTGTAACTGTGATAGAAAGGGCGAGGTCATTCTCTTCATTAACAGGCAGTGAACGATGTGAAGCCCTTCTGGAAGCAGGACGACTTTTCTGATTGGATTTCATCAGGTCACCCTCAATGTCAACAGTACAATAACCATTACTAGAGACTTGAACCTTGCAACCTAGAGACTGAATTGCTCTCTTTATGGCTTCACATTCTTTGCTTGCACTTTTTGCTACACTCATAGCAGATATACTTGACTGTTTCTCGTTTTGCAACTCTGCCTTTAAAGATTCCATGGCAGCCGTCATCTCGTGGGCTTTTCTCTCGGCTATTTCTTTGTCCTATTAGACATTTTATGGTATGCAAGAATCAATCAGGTTGACACCGAGTACAACAAAACATTGTACATAAACAATGCGCATACATAAAATAACATCAGAAAAAAATCAGCTTCACCAACTTTGAATTGAACCGAATCTTAAACAGTTCGCTCCAAAACAATCACATTAAAGTAGAAGCATTTAATATCAGTAATCAAATGACTATAGAACTGCTTCAATGAAGTGAGAGTGCATTGCAACAAGAACAAGAGAACATATAGTTTTGTAACTCCCTTGGCTTGGAGAATTCTTTTGGCTATCCCTTCTTGTAATTTCATACCATCAATCAAATGTTACGTCCCTACGTAGAAAACTCCAAGATAATTTTTTTAAACAGCCTTTAAAAATAAAAAAAAAGACAGCTGTATTTTGTTGTCTTCATTTGTTGTCTTTATTGTCTTCTATGTTAACTGTCCTTCGCTTTTAGAATTAAAAACAATAGAAATGATTTTTAAAAAAAATCAATTTGCAAAAGAGTTAAAAACAAAGTATAATAACCACCCGAACAAAGAATTAAATTTCTTCAGTGACTCGTATCTAGAGTTTGGGGCATTTATTCATTACCCAAGTATAATAAGATGATACCTTCTGCATTTCAGAGAATTTTATAGCCATTTTCCTGCATCTAGCTTCAAGTTCCCCAGCTTGGGATTCTTTAGGACAAGCCCAACGAAGATGGAACTGTGGCCAGAGAGTTGGAGCTAGAGCTGCTGCAGGAGGTAAGAGAGGACCTTCATGTTTGGTTGGATCATAGAAGAGGTTATAATGCACATGTGAACTTCCTTCTGAAGCTCGTAAATCAGCTAAATACGCCCATAGACAGCCGCAAACTTCAGAAACTGCACATTGCTGCCGCTCTTTCTCACTGAGACATCACAAAAATATCATTCACCAAGTCCCTCCACTGGTGGTATTATTAGGGTTTAACTAATTTAAGAGGGAAACGTAAACATTCATCAAATCCAGAAAACTCTTTTCAGGTCAGAAATGTAACGAATAAATAACATGGGCCTGTTTGATAGCATTTTTGTTTCCTATTTCTAGTTAAAACCAATGCATTCTATAATATCCTTACTTTCAAGTTTCTCATTTTTCATAAGCGTTTCATACAAAGTTTAGTTTTGAAATTGTTCTTATCATTTGGTTCATAAGTTACACACAAAATATCATGGTAATAATAATAATAGTGACATAAAAATTGGATACTTTTATTTTAAAAAATCCAAGTGATAGTTTGTTTTGTTTATTTTTTATTTTAATAATTTAAAATTGTAGAGAATATAAAACAAGGAAGAGTTATCAAATACGTATTTGTTACAGTTTTCTTTGGAAGGGAAATAAAAATGTGACGATAACAACTAGAAGACAAGAATTGAGAAACTTCCCAACAGACTCCAGCTATTAATTCTACATCTTCCATTTACACCGGAAATAGAATATTATTCCAAGAGCCATACATATATTGTCTTAATAGTTCGAATCACTGAACGATGATCTTTATCTACAGACAATAATTAAACAGGGAACTTATAGTGGAACTCATCACATCAAAGGATCGATCTAATTGAAGGAAATTACCAATTGCACAAGAAGTTCCCAAAGCGACAGGAAAGCATACAATCCAAGAGATCCACCAGGAATGCCTAATAGAAAACGCCAAACAGGTCAGCATGTTAATAATGTTATGCCAGCCAATTAAGAATGAAGAATAATTTCCTCACAAAAGAATGAGAAATAAAAACTGTTTCAAGTCAAAAGTCGACTTGCATCTAGAAGGTTACTTACCGAAGAGAACTCAAAAGCAAAGGGATACATCCGCAGAAGTTGTGAAACACAATCAACCCACTGCAAATAATTAAGTAGTATTCTATTAACAGGTAATGCAGTTTTTGGATCCAAGGATAAAAATAAGAACAAATGATCTTTGCACCTAGCAGAAGTCCCGTCACTATATCTACATTGTTAATCATGTGAAGGAGTCCCAAAATAATCACAATATTTCACACAGATGATATTCAATGAACCACAAACCTGTAAAAATATGGGAGAACAGTTGTTCGAGGTTTGTGCATGAGGAGGACTGGAAGCTTGAGAAGTGAATGATCCCGATGGCTGACGCACAGGTGAAGAAGATAAACTTCCAGTTGAAGACTGCCTACAGAGTTCATACGGCATGTTACCACTTCCTGATATGGTGGGCGTGCCAGACCGATCTGAGAAAGGATGACCGAATGCCAGCCAATCCTTTTCAACCAGTGCCTGTATTAAGGATACACATCAAAATTGACCGATGACTAAATATAACCAACAGCTATGGATAAATGAGTCAATGCAACCATTGATAACTCCAAGGATAAGCAGTGTTTTTAAAGGCTCAAGGCACACTAAGGCGCAATGGCCCTTTAGGGCTTAGGCGCAAGGCTCAAAAAGAGGGCGGGCTTTTTTTTTTTTTTGTAAGGCGCACTATATATAAAAAAAACAATATATATATATATATGTGTGTGTGTGTGTGTGTGTGTGTATATATATGCATATGTATATGTGTGTAGATATATGTATGTATATGTATATCATATGTGTATATATATGTATATGTATATGTATAGATATGTATATGTATATGTATATGTATATGTATGTATATGTATATACACATGTAGCAATGCCTTGAATTTGTTATCTGGCGCTCCGAATAACTAAGTTATATGGAGATTAGTTTAGACTTGGGAAATTATTTATTTTGTAATTTTGGACTTTTTGGGCCTAAGTTATATGGATATTAGTTTAGACTTGGGAAATTATTTATTTTGTAATTTTGGACTTTTTGGGCCTATTCTGTATGAGGGTTTAAGGGTGTGTCATATATAAACCTCCTAAACTCTTATTTGAGGCATCTCTAATAAAAAAATAAGTAAGAATCTAAACAATACAACAAAAGCCCTTGCGTTTAGAGTGTTTACCATTTTTTTTTAAATAATAACTAACCTAAATGCAAATTTGGACTTAAAAATTTAAAAAAAAAAAAATGAAATTCAATATGCCCTAGAGGCATGTGGAGCGTGCGCCTCACGGGCTTCATGGAAGGTGCACGGCCTCCTAGGAGGCGCGCGCCGCGCCTATTAAAACACTGGGGATAGGATAAATCATGATATATAAAGAGATATGAAAACTTTTCTGAACAAACCAAATCAATTATAGAGTAAAGAAGAAGGGGAAAAAAACAAAAAAAACAAAAAAAAAAAAAACGAAAGAGGTCTATAAAGTTAACATAGAATACCTGAAATCCAGTGAACGTCCGATAATAAGGATCAAGTAGTAAGCTAGCAAGTGAAACTAGTTGCGTTGTTCTGTCCCAGCCATCACTATGCAAACGATGACACAAGTAGATGGCAAAGTAATCTTTTGAGCATTTCACAGAGCAGAAGATCCAAGCCAAAATAACAACAATGTATAATTTGCTACAGGTACAAACTAAAAGATAAAAGATCAATTACTTCATACCTGCAATGAACTAGCACCGTTGCTTTTTCCAAAGCAACACGTGCAGCAATCCATGCTGAACCAGCCAAGACGCTTTGAACATGGATTAACCAGCCACTATCTCCCAGAGTTGATACAGATGCAGACATGCTACTAAGATTACCTCCACCCCAAGTCCATCCGCCATGTCTCTGCATATGTAAATGGAGAGTGAGTTTCTTTAAGAGCAAAAATTCAAAGTAGGGAAGGGAGACGACTTCAAATGCAATCTTTAAAATTTCTCCATTATTGGTCACCTTACTTATCGACATGTTTACACATCTACAATTTCAAGTTTATCTGAGAGAAAAAGACGAATCTTTACACATTATCATGAATTGGATGGACGATGGAGGGAGGGCATGCTCATGCTTCTAAAGTTTCAGGTTGTTCGGAGGAGAAAAAAAATGATCTAGAGGGAGGGAAACAGAGAGATGATGACAGACTAACCAAGAATGACGACATTCCATCAGATGCTGTTGCATCATGAGCATCCAAGCAGGTAGGGAGGAAGAGAGGGGGAGGCTTTCTCTAAGACCAAAATACAAAGGGCCTTGAAATATAAGGCCAAGAAATACTAACCAAGAATGATGACATTCCGTCAGATGATCTTGCACCATGAGTATCCAAGTACTCTCTAAGCCGAGTAAGACTTTCCCTCATTGCATGTATGTTGTCAATCCCAAAAAAAACTATCTATTGAGAACAACGAAAAGAATACAATGTTAGTCAAGCATCCAATAATCAAATTGTAAAGAAGAACAAATCAAACCTCAAAGGCTCAAACTAACCTCGGATTGAAAATAATTTGATGAAGATTCTGAGCCACCTCCCATAGCTCCATTTGCTAAAGCATTTTTTCTAGGCCTTGCGTCAGCTATATAAAGCTTCCTAAAGCGTCATTTACAAAAAAGAAATAGATTTATCTCTGAAGTAACAATATGGGAGGAAAAAAAAGGAAAAAAAAACCTCAATCTAAGTTAGGATGAGCAATGGAAAATCATATTCCTCTCAACTTGATGAGACTGGTAACAATAAGTAACAAGAAAAAAGAGAATTCAACAACACTCTTTTGGTGTTTTGAGCAAGGAGAGTATCATCTTTACCCATTCGTTTGTGTGTATTTTTCCTTTAACAAATTGTTTCTTTTCACATACACAAAATAAAATCAAGATTAAATATTTTTTTTAAAATGAGGATTCAATATAGCAAATTTCAGTCACCATTTCACCATGTCACCATGTGTTAATTTACGGCACAAATAAGCTATGTTTAAAAATCACATTAATTAATTCAAACAATCTTACAAGTTTCTATGATTTCTATGATTTTTTCCAAAATTGCCACTGACATTGACATTTCTGTAAAATGGGAATTCTCATCCATTCTATCGACGTTAACATTCCAAATTTGATTTTCCTTTTTTTTTTTGGATAATTTATTAATCAAAAGGGGAAATGTACAAAAAGGAAATAAGTTGCCCCCAAAAGGCATGGCATAAATTTGCTACAAATCGTAATTACAAAAATCTTTCGAAAGGATGCATCAAGATGACGAAAAGAGTCTACCTAAGTCCCAAAAAACTTCACAAGACAAATCCTTTCCCTAGAAAATTCTTTTGTTTCTTTCAAACCACACTCTCCAAACATTCATGTTAATTGTTCTATTATTTTCAAAGGTAAACCTAAGGGGAGGATAATTTTCTACTAGGAGTGTGAAAACTGAAACTGTAATTAGTTTTCACCTTTTTTTAATCCAGGAGGCTAAAAAGCAGAGCAATGCGATTAACGAGAGAAAGTGTAAAGGTAGAAATTTAATTGACCGATTGTGAGTGAGGAGAATTATCACGATTGACATCCATGTATATGTGAATTCTCACCCAAAGTTGGCAGAGAACTAGAATCAACTACTCTTGCACAATTTTCTTTCATCTCTTATCTAGGTCAATTCTAACAAATCTCATAATCAACCTTGCTTCAAATCTACGATGTGGTGGATATGTAGAAGATGTTATTCTAAGGCCACTTTTTGGATAAAAGGAGATTTCTTGTCTGAGTTAGGTAATTGTCTATTGTTTGGGGCATTGGACCAGAGAAAAAATGGGAGAATTTTCCTTGAGATAAATCTTATAAGTGAGAAGATGTTGGAGTTTAGTGCACTGTAATGACTCACATCCGGTTCCAGCAACAAAATTATAGACCCCACTTTTTAGTTTTTTTTTTTTGGTACAAGAAACAATTTCATTGATGGATGAAATGGAAAGGACTCCCACCTTTCCAGCACCAAAAGGTGAATTACAAGAAAAATCTCCAATTGGAGATGAAAAAAGATAAGCTAAAAAGACCAAAAGGTTGTACATTTTTGCACCATAAAAAAGCATTAGAAATAACATTATCCATAAAGCGATCAAAGGTAGAGGAAACTGTAAGGCCCCCTATTATTAAGAAATATGAGAGAAAGGGTAAGAATGTAATTAGAGGAAAAGAATGGGGGACCACGGGGGTATGAGGGACGTTGTACAGAGAGGGAAGGGGGAGTGAGGTATTAGAGTGTGTCTGTACCTCTGGAGGTTTTTGTTGGGAATTTTGTGGACAGTTTGTGTAGGAGAGAACCAGCCTCTCGAATGTTGGGTGTTCATCTTTGTTAATTTTCTCTTCAATATATCGTTTGAATAATCCTCTCCATATTGTAGAACTCACAATATTGGGGAGTGGGATCCATTTCATCTATTGCGAATTCTTAGTTATTTGAGATTAGTTGTTATTATAGTTGAGAGTGTAGGTTAAGATCGACGGATACCTAACAGAAACATCCCTGAAGAGTCAACCATTTCTTTCAATCCAAGATTCCAAAAGAAAGCACAAACAATCGCAAGCCAAAGAATCTTCTTTGCACCTTTGAAAGGATGACCCACCAAAATGGAAGATAGGAAGTAAAAAATATTATAAGAAAGAGGCATTGACGATCCAAAAGCTTCCAAAACACAATTCCAAAACCGCAAAGCAAAAGGGCAATGCACAAACAAATGGCCCGTAGATTCTAAAGCTGATTTACAAATGAAAAAGGAGAAAGAGACATATAAGACATTATTCTTTGTAGACGGTCAGATGTATTGATAGCTACCAAACTAAGTTCCCAAAGAAAGATTTTTATCTTATTTGGATAAGGATCCTTCCAAATCACAGAGTAAATATCCCTTAACTGCGTATCAGCAAAACCCAACAAACTGTCAGAGTAAGGGATTTTACATAAAAGCATTCAGAAGGTTCTAAAGACCAAATCCAAGAATCATGAGTGTTCAATAGTCTAACCTCAAACAACAAATGAGAAAGAGAAGCCCATTCAATAATTTCCAAATCTATCAAATTATGTCGAAGCTGCAAGTCCCAAGCTGAAGTAGTGGAATTCCATACATTTGCCCTAGAAAAATCTGGATACAAAGAAAGCCTATAAAGTCGAGGGAAGACAGTAACAAGAGGACCACAAGAGAGCCATGAATCAGTCCAAAAAGCCGTGGAACAGCCATTTCCAATACATTGAGAAGAGCAACTAGAAACCAAATCTCGAAAATTACAAATATACCTCCAGGGAGACTTATGGGAGCCGTTCCTAACAGGTTGTGGCCAGCTATCCAACACATTATCATAATATTTTGCAACAATAAGGTTTCTCCAAAGGAAATTAGTTTCATGAGTAAACCGCCATATCCATTTAGCCAAGAGGGCCGAGTTACGAAGATCAAAGTTACCAATCCCAAGGCCTCCCATTAGTTTAGGAAGCTGAGTAGTTGCCCAATTAACATTATGAACTCCATCGTCACCCCTTACTCTTTCCCAAAAGAAATCACGAATGATCTTATTTAAAGTCAAAGTAACTTGGGAAGGTAGTTTAAACAAAGACATATAGTACGTTGGCATACCAGAAAGCGTAGCCTAAATAAGGATGTGTCGTCCACCTTTAGATATGAAAGCATACTTCCTATTATGAAGTTTCTGTTGCAATCGTTCTATAATGAAAGCATATTTCCTGTTATGAAGTTTCTATTGCAATCGTTCTATAATAGGCTACCAAAAGGAAATAGATTTAGAGTTTCCTCCCAAAGGTAACCCAAGATAGGTGGTTGGCCAATTACCCTTTTTGCGACCAAAAGTCATCAACATCCAATCCATTTCTAATTCATCAATGTGAATTCCCAATAATTCACTCTTTGCTAAATTAATCCTCAAACCAGAAGCACTCTCAAAAATTTTAATCACTTCAAAAATATTCTTCAGTGCAGAACGATCAGAAATGGAAACGAGTAAACTGCCATCCGCAAATTGTAAGTGGTTCAAACAAAAAGATGATGTACTAATAGCATGAGTAGAAATATTACCCAAATTTGCATTGTGAGCCAAGAGACAACTAAGGCAATCAGACACCAAAATAAAGAGGAAGGGAGAAAGAGGGTCACCTTGTCGGATGCCACGAGAAGGAATGATTTTTCCATGTGGCCTGCCAGTTATAATAAGTGAATAATTAGCACTAGTGATACAACCTCGAATCCATTTCCTCCATATGCTCCCAAAACCCTTGGCATGTAAAACCGCATCAAGAAAGTCCCAATCAACTGTGTCAAAAGCCTTCTCAAGGTCCAATTTTAAGACCACACCTTTTAGATTACGAAGGGTCCAATCATCAATCAGTTCGTTGGCCATTAAAGAAGCATCAAGAATCTACCTATTAGCTATGAAAGCAAGCTGATTTTCTGCAATAGTAGATGGTAAAACCGACTTCAACCGATTAGATAAGACTTGCGCAACAATCTTATAGACACACAGAATAAGACTGATGGGACAGTAACAGACTTGGAAGCAAGCTTCTTAGGTATTAAGCAGATATAGGTCTCATTCATCGAAACATTAACAACATCGAATGAGTAAAACTCCTGAATCATGGTCATAAAATCTGTCTTAATGGTATCCCAAAAAAAATTGAAAAATTCAGCAGTAAAACCATCAGGGCCAAGGATTCACTAGAACCCAATGAAGAAACAGCATGGAAAACTTCCTCTTCAATGAACACAAGTTCAAGACCATTAGCCAGATCCAAGGAGATAGGACTCCAATCAGTATTAGTGGGTAAAAACCGACAACTATCATCTTTAGTGAACAATTTTAAATAAAAGTCAATAAACTCGTATTCAATGTCCTTTGCATCTATAAGACTAATCCCTTCCCTGGAAAAGATTTCAGTAATTGAATTCTTCCTTTTACGAGCAGCTAAGAATCTGTGAAAAAAATTTAGTGTTCTCATCACCCTCCTTGAGCCATTTCAATTTACAACGTTGTCTCCCATAGATGTGATCATGCACTGTCAAATCCTCAATCTGATCACGAATAAGTCGACAGGATTCGATCTTAGGGATGGATAATGTTCCATTGTCTTCCAAATTGTCTAAAGTTTGTAGCTGAGAGACAAGGGATTGAAGTTTAGCAGCCTCAAATCGATGAGATTTACTCCAATCCTGTAAAACATCCCTTCAATTTCGTCATCAAACCATGCACAAGCCACCCTACTAGAGGATTCTGATTCCACCATTCCGACACAACATCCCTTATGGAAGATATCTGCAACTATGAATTCTCAAAATGAAAGGGACAAGGTCTCCAAACAATATTACCAAAAGTAAAAGCAAGTGGATAATTGTCTAAAGTAACAAAATCTAACTGTTTGAGAAAAGCAGTACCAAACTTGATGGAGCAACCTTCAGTGATTAGAAACCTATCCAAGAGAGATAAGTACTAAGTAGGGCGAAGGCTGGACCAAGTAAAGCAACCATTCTGCAAGGGAATGTCAATCAATCTGTAGTTTGAAATCCACTAATTAAAAGTGTTCATGCTCCGGCTAATGGAATGATCATGCGATTTTTCCCAAGTCCATCGAGTGACATTGAAATCCCCTCCAATAATCCAACGGTCTCCACCTAATCTAGCCAAATCATCCAACTCTCGCCAATAATCATCACAAAAAATATTTTCAAACGATCCATAGACTGTCATGAGCCAAAAAGGGAAACCATCCGTCAAAAAAACATGAAGGGAGAGTGTGTACAAACCCTGTATAACTTCTTTGATTGTGAAGTTTGGTTCACTCCAAAGAATTAGGATCCCACCCGAAGAATTAATTGCATCAAGTGCTGCCCATCCAATGTGCAAGGAACTCCAAATAGATTTTATCAAAGGGTGATTAACAGAAGATAACTTAGTCTCTTGAAGAAGAACAATTCCTGGATTTTGTTGTTGAATAGATTTCTTGATCAAGGCTTGTTTTTTCCAAGAACCTAGACCTCGAACATTCCAAGACAAGAATTTCATTGATCAACCGATGAACCCTCCAATAAAGCCAAGGTGACAGATTTATCATAATGGACAGTAGATTGCAAATTTTGTAATTCCCGCTGTAATTTGTTCTTCTTTCCATTGGTGGAGTATGGTTTTTTAGGTTTAAGAGGTGGAGGTAAGGAAGGGATGGCCATAATACTAATACATTAACCATGTTCAGTAAGGAGATTAGCAATGTCACGAAGGCCAATTGGGGGTGAGGCAGAGGTTGGTTGGTTACTGTAATGAGAAGGAATCGGTTCTGATGTAGTTGGAATCGAATAAACCAGGTTATTTAAGGGTTGAGGCTGTGATTCAGTGGGAATCGGTTGGGAATTAAGCTCAAGGGGAACATGTGGTAGAATGTTTAAGGAAAGGACATTGTCGCCAGAGGGATTGTCACCGAAAATATCTAGGTCAAAAGGTTGAGGCTAAAAGTCAATGTCATGGTTCATGGTATTTGGGCTGGATAGATAGGCTTCTGTGTCTGAAGTATTCATGGTCTTTCATTGGAGGTAGAGTGTTTGGTCCCAATATGGAGAGAGGAGAGTTTAAGGTCAACGATGGGTCCATCATTAAAGGAGATAGAGGAAAGTGTCGATTGTATAAGAGCAGGGGAAAAAAGATTTGTGGGTCCCTCAATAATATTGGAAAGAGACGAGAATGGAAAGGGAGGATTCACCATATTTGGTAATTTAGTCAGATTTTAGGGGGATCTGTGGACAGAAAATTCAGGAATAAAGGCTCATTACCTTTTAAAATCACCAAATCGCGAGAATTTGGGAGTTTGACTTCATCAGCAATTAAGGGTTCCAATTCCATCGCTTGGCATGGATTAAGATCTACACGAGATCCAGTCGTTACCGATCTGATCTGTACGGTGATGGAGATGCCGACAAGGGATTCCGGGAGGGTAACAAGCGCAGGTATGAATCCAGTGAGATTTGGCTTGATTTTCAGCCAAGCAGCAAAGAGATTTAGCCATCTTTCTGTATGGTTTGATACCTAGATAAACCCACCACATTGATCACCAATAAATTGAAAATATCGTCATTCCAAAGGCTGGGTGGAAGGTCCAGGACATCAATCCAGCCACTGTAAAAGGCTATCATCCTATCTTGTAAAAAGGAAGGAGTGGAGAAATCGTGGAATTTCAACTTGTAATCTCCAACCAATTGCCAAGTAGATTTATTGCAAATGTGTACAAGAATCTAAGAATCATACACATGAATCAGAGCCTTGTTATCCTGAAAAGGGTTGATAGTACATCGAATTGAGAGGTTTTTCTGGACAGAGGTTCTAATACTTGGCCAAGTATTTTATTGCAAGTATCGTTGGCAGATAAAAATCCCTTTCCCATTCTCCATAGAAACAGGGGGAAAGGAGGAGCTAGCTGATAAGACAGCAGGTTGTGGCTTTTGGATGGCATCTCGGTAGGATAAAGGTTGGTGTATATCTTTTTTATGTGCCTCACTTGGATAATCTGAGATAAGGAAGAAGAATGAGAACCATCATTGCTTTTTATCCTCATATGGGATGAGAAATTTCTTCCTTTCACCAAAATGGCTAAGTTGTGTAATTTCTACATAAAAACCAAACTTGTTTCTTAGTTTTTCCAACCAAAGACTTTCGTTGGCGGTTTGAAGTTTCTTAAAGAACTTATAGGAGCATGGATCTCTGTAGAGGGCATCAAATGAAATAGCTAGCCAATTGAGGGAGCTCCATGAAAGGGATAAAGAGTGGGATGATTGTCTTCCATGTTCGGTTATCTTTGCTTGACTTCCTCTAGAAAATTCATCAAAGGCTATAGTGAAAGTTTTTTGATCAATGAGGACTGAACAAGTAGAATAATTCCATGGAGAAGAAAGCTGCTAATCGTCAAAAGCCATGGTGGCCGGAGATAGTCAGGATGCTAGGTGGTCAGGAGAGGGGGAAGGAGAGAGCATTCTGATCTATCGCATTGCTGGGTCTTTTACTTACAGCCTCTTTCTGGTTAGACCCCACTTTTTAGTTGGTTGAAGTTTTCTCCTTTTCTTTTATAATTCTTTGCCCCTATGGTGCAGCCCTGGATTTTCTACTTATATATGTCTAGATGAAAGTTGGGGAAAAAAGCAATGTTGCAGAAACCTTTTTCCATGGGAAATATATAACAGCATCATAAGGAACTAAGCAGCACAAATTGAAACGACAGACTTCAAAATTTAAAAAACAAAAAAAAAAATAGTACCTATCCATGGAAAGAGAATATTGATACACTCACCTACGCGATGACCCTTGAACTCCCGCAAGATGTGAGCAAAGCGCAGCAACAAGCTTTTCATCAGTATTACTGCAACATGCATAAAATTGCATCAACTTAATGGTCTAATATCCTATCAATCCATACCTAAACATATGCACCAACATTAAAAAGAATTCTCTATAGCTGCGGAAGTCAAATTTCTTAGAACGTATGGACAAATCCTAATGTCCAGAATAATAAGTGAACTATAATGGGAGTTCTTGTCCCAATGAAATACTGTCCCTCATTTTTTTTTTCTATGAAACTAAGCTTTCATCAAGAATATACAAGGGCATACAAAAAAAAAACAAAACAAAACACAAAAAAAAACAAAGAAAACAGCTCTAGCCCACCAAAAGGAGTCCCAAAACTAAAGTCAGTAACATTATAATATATTAAATATGAAATGATTGGATGCTGCACATTACCTTCTCATATTCATTTTGCGGTAAGAAAAAAGACTATTCATAACCAAAAGATATAAAGGAAGCAGGATGAGCAATCCACTCTACAGGCTATAGAGGGAAATGCGAAAAAGGATCCCTAGTAGCTGAAATACAGGCAGCATTATAGTGAAAAAAATCAGGATAGAGCACACACCAAAAACTAAACCCCACACCTCTTCCCCACCCTCTTCTACCATCAAAGATTTTAAGCTTCCTCTCACTCCACATTCCCAAAAGATTACCTTGACAGCATTAGACCATATGATATTACCTTCTCATATTCATCATAAGTCCAACTAAAGGTTGAGATGAACGTGCAAGAACAGCTCCAGTACCTAAGAGTTTTCATCACCGTTAAAAATATAAGTCTGGCTAAGAATAGTGACTAAGAATCTTAGCTTTATGTTGGTACCAGGATTGCACCACGAAACAACAGGCAAACGACATCTAGCACGAAAGGTAGAAGCCTGCAACATTTCTTCATCACTAGCAATAGAGCCACATAGTTAGTTGCATCAATGACTAAAAACAATCATCAATAATGAACTTATTTAAGGGATTAAACGAACTCCCAAAAAAATAGAAAAGGAGGCATTTCCTAATTCTAATAGTTTTAAAAGAAAGAACAACTTGTCTCCAAATATCTCAAAGAAACAAAAAGTAAGTGCCGGAAAGTTTTGGATCAAAAAATAATACCTAATGTGTTTTGGAACAACTAATGCAAATGGATAACTTTGACACAAAGTATAACTGGAATTGATGTTAGTTATTCTCCACAATTCATTCGACAATGTAAATGATCCATCTTCAATCATACTCATTGATGCACGTAGGGAATCCTTTCCAAGAAGCCGAAAATACTCATTTAGCAAGCGAACTTTTGGGTCTGTATTACTGTACTTGGATGGCCCGGACTTGAATGCATATAGATCCCATATTCTTGCAGGTTTCATACACCTCAATAATGCATCATATACTTTACGCCTCTGTAAATTGCAATACCCATACAAGATCTCAGGTTATGTAAAAGCCAATATGCAATATATTGGAACTTCTCTTCCATGTTGGATAAAAATATGCAAAGCAATTATATATGTGCAAATAATTACTACAGTATGATCATACTTTATGATAAAGTTTTAGGAAGCTTTTGTGGCCATTGTTTTTTAAATTTGTGATATTCATAAAGACAACATGAAAAAATTTAGACTAGGAGTTCCAATAGAGACATAAGCAAGGAAGGAAAGAAATCACAAAATCTATTTCTAAAGATTTTAGTAATTATAGCATGACACAATTTTTTTCCAGTTGGGAGTCTTTTTTTTTTAACTCTTCTGCGTGTGGGGATATATTATCTCACCCCTACTCTATAAACTCTCTCTTGATAGTAAAAGTTTCAATTCTTATCCAAAAAGAATCAAAAAGTGGCTCTTCAGTTATAGAAAAGAGAAACAGGCAGAACAACCCCCAAAGTCCAAAAATATTATTTTGGAGTTAGCATCCCAAAAAGCTATGAAGCTACTCTCCCCAACTATCCCCCAAAAGCCCAAAAATATTATTTTGTTTTTCCTATTACTAGCCATCAAAATATCCTACCACATGGTAAAAGTAGAATACCACATATCTTTTAGGATATCATAAATATCTCACTTGTTAAGCACCTCACATAATGTTATAATGAGTGGAACAATATTTAGTTTCTGACCCCTCTTTGGACATCAACGTCAAAAAAATTTCAAATTTTTTACTTATTCATTGAGGACCATGAGTGTGCAAATGCACCCCGTAACCCTATTTCATAATCTCCTGATCCTTTAGCGGGCTTTAATCTCTGTTCCTCTGCATCTCAAAGTGAAAACACTGGCAATCCACCAATTCACTTTACATATTCTTGACAGGGATTGAGACAGACCCACAAGCAGAATGAGAAAAGCATGAGTAGAGTGTCATCATAGGGGAAGCGGTATAGAAGTCTCCTCATATAGATTCTGTTAATAACTAAATGACAGAGATGGGTTGTAGCGAGCCTAAAATTTGCAATGAAGGGCAGGAATCAAACTCATAGGAAGTTGGTCAGGAGCAAGGAGTTGCAGCTTTTCTTTTGGAGAGATCAAAGCTCTTGATGTGCAGAAGCTTTGTAACCTTTTTTTCTTTTGGAGAAGAGAAACATGAATGAAATAACGGAGTAAACACTCCAATACCTAAAGGTGGATTACAAGAAAGCTTTCCAATTCGAAATCAAAAACGAAAGACTGTGATCGAAGAATGTGTGTTTACATTTACACCAAGACAAAGCATGAAAAAGAATTAAAGCCATGAAATTATCAAAGGGAGAGAAAGAATCCCTGAAAATTCTTCCACTCCTTTCGCGTCATAGAAACCAAAGGAAAACTCTATTTAAAGCAAGCCACAAGACCTTCTTCTCATCATGGAAGGGATGACCCACGAAAATGAGGGCAAGGAAATTGTAAATGCAATTAGCATAGGCGTGAACCATCCAAAAGCTTCAAGGATTAGAGCCCTATAACTAGAAGCAAAGGAGCAATGTACAAAAAGATGACCAGGATGTTCAAAACTAACAGAGCACATAATACACCAAGATGGAGAAAGATAGAAATGAAGCATACATCTCTAAAGTCGATCAACTGTATTAATAGCTCCAAGAGTAAGCTCCCAAAGAAAATTTTTTATCTTCTTGGGATAGGAATCAGTCCAATCCACCTTATAAAGAGCACTAGAAGGGAAGCTTTGTAACCTTTCCCCACTTAGAAGTCTATTTCTTCCCTAGATTTAATATATTGGTAGTAATTAAATGAACAGTTCGCAATGTAATTAGAGAGCCTACGTGGGAAACCTCCGCACTTCACTAATGTCTGCAAGATATTACTACTTAGAATAAATTAAACCATGAAGATTAGGTATGGGTTTATAAGCCTGAAGCCTGACATACTACAATTTCACAAGAAAGGACTGAAAGTACAAACCTGTTTTGTTCTTGGACGAAAACCAAAGACAATAATTCTCATGTCTTTTCCTGCAATACACGAAGGAAGAAGACCTTAATTACTTTATTCAGCTAGTATGCTACATACATAGATTATATAAAATAAATAAAAGAAAAAGAACTAGAACACGAGCAACATATGAACCCACCATTTCATTTATTATAACTATTCATCCTAAATTAACCTGATAAATTAGGAATAAATAAACACCAGAAAAGGTCGGCTAATCAACAAAATATCCAATGAGGCACGATATCCCTTAAACCATGGTAACCACAATGCACGTACAGATCTAGACACCTCCCTAACACCCATCAAATGATTTTTAAGAGAACAAAATATTTCCTCTATTTGTTTTAGAGCACAAAAATTGTTACTTTCCTGATTAAATAAATAATTCACGTAAAGAATATGCATCTACAATGGCGATAATATAACAAAGCATACCAATGACCTGAAGAAGTCGTCTAGATGAAGACTTTTCAGATTGGCGAGAGACAGAGTTTGTCTTCACAACCTAAAACCTCGCAGTAAAAAGACAAGCATACTATTACTCCCAGTTCAAAATCTTCAAAAGTGGAAAGTAGAAAATGCAATAACAGATTGCAGTTTGGGTGCAATCAAGTCAAGTCAAGAGATTAAAAGCAACGAACCTTAAACGCATGTAAAACTAATGGAAAATAAAAATGGCCACCTAAGCTTGCAGGTCATAAAAGTTTTGGAAAGCGAGCACAACTACTGGATAAAAATGTTGCAAGCAAGAAAACAATGTTGAGATTTTCAACTACTTCAGGAAGAGCAATTAAAAAAAGCAACAATGTATGTCTGAGGTGATAAGCTATCTAATAGCTGATTGACAACCAAATAACAAAATACAGCTTAAACTAATAACAGGAATTAGCCTTTTCTTTTGGGGGGCTTTTCTTTCCAAAAACATGGTTGTCATACTAACGTTCAGTATAGTCTAGAAATAGACAATTAATAGATGAGTAAATGGAATCCACCATAATCAGCACTGGACTCAGATTCAAAACATTTTCCCACTCCCTATCCTGGTGGAAGAGAATTGTGAATAATAAACTATAGTGCTAGCAAATGACTGTCTGCTTGCTCCACAGGAGAGACTAGCAAATAAAATGCTATAATACCAAATAAGGACAACACACTTTAGAACATGTCTCAATTTTAGATTTACGAATTAGGAACTTACTATTTTGTTGAATTTTTCAATTGTCGCGAGTGATATAGTGCCAAGGGCAATAACATCCATGGTTCCTTCACTCTAGAAAAATAGCAAAAAGAAGTTATTACTCATTCAAATGATCGAGCACAAGAGATCTTATAGTAATAATGACATCTTGGCTAAATCACAATACTTCAAAATAAATGAAAGAAGGATGAAGAGATACAACCACAACAACCCGAAGGCAAAGCATACATGAAATTCTGCAGAAAACTAATGACATGTTGGCTTAGTCAGGAAAAAATGAACAAAACTGTTAGAAGGCATACCACCATGCAATACGTGCAAATCTAGTAGTACAATTATCAGGAACTTGTAGGTGGTTGCAATCACAAAAATTTCCTTTCAGGATTTCTGTTTTTGATAGGCAACAAACTTTGGATAAGAAAAAACAATCACTTGCAAAAGGTGGGGACATGAGGCATCACATGAACCGAGGCCAAAGGCGGTCAGAAAAAAGGCCTACCAATCAGCCTATGTCAATCTGTTTACTTCACCCCCATTTCTCCTCTACCTTCCTATTATAAGCATAAACTAGACCAAATAGAATAGGCTGATTAAAATACGGAGCATGCTTATACTTGGAACAGATTTTTAACAAGAAACAGACTATTCATTTAAAAGATGTAAGCACTGCACGACAGGCAACCAAACAGAAACAGGGCATAGAAGCCAAAAGAAGAATATATATATATATATATATATATATATATATATATAAAGGTGTAAGTCAGATTTTGATAAAATTTTAATGAAATTTTCCTGAGCAGAAACAGGGCATTGAAGTTAGAGATGTTTCCACCATATGATGCATTATAGTAATCATCAATCGCCTGCTATCTGGCCCAACAACCCAATGGTTCAGGTTGCCACTAAATGATAATACAAAACTCATGAGACATAAAATAGAACCACATCCTTGAGAAGAAAAAAATAATAAAAATATTTGAACAAGACTAACAATTTAATGCTTACAGTGGCCTATGAGATAAAAATTAAGATAAAGTATGGACTCATTGTAACACTTACCAGAAATAGAAGACGAAAATTGGTTACAAACAAGGTACCCGCCTCATCCATATTCACAAGAACAACACCATAGCCCTGAAAGTAAAACTCAAATGATTAATACCCCGCAAATACAGAAAAACAATATCAAAGATGCCTCCTATAAATGTGACATCTCTCCAAAAGTTATCAGTTTTGTTTCCTTAACAGTCAAAGCAATCAGAGTAGGTGGGGGTTTGAATAAAAACAATATTATAAACCTTCAGTCATCCACTACGTTACAAAACTAATCTCATGCAATGCATTCTCAAGTAGCCATGTATGGCGAAAATACCCTTCAATTGTTCCAGACTATGATCCAATAATTGGCTGGTGCTGGAGATGATTCCTTTTTTGGATTGCTCTTGGGCTGCCCTTTAAAACCATGCCACAGTTGGGCAAACTTTTGGTTGGCTCCCTTGACCTTGTTTAGACGGATAACTTATCTGACCACTTTTGTATCATTTTATTCCTTTTTAATGGGCGTCTTTGGCTCCTATCGAATTATTATAATAATTGGCTCATGCAATATTTCTTCATTGGCCATCAATTACACAAAAATTTTAATCTACCAATAGGCAGTAGCATCTAAGGAAGGTAGCGATAAAAGACCATGAATGTGCAAATGCACTCAAATTTGGAAGTCAAATAATAGTGTTTACTAGGTAGGTATATGAACTCCCAATGCTAAACAAACAACTATCGACTCTTCGAAAGATAATGAAGTTCCAGGGTATTGTTTCATTAAGTATGGCTTCTGGACCTCTTCAAAAAACCAATAATCTTAACAAACTCATATTTGGTGTGGATTCTAAGTTAACCATTTCACAAAAGCTTCTAAACGGTATTAATTTAAAAGAGGAGCTCAGGCAGTATTTCTTCAAAATAAGATCTCAAATAATCAATTCCCTTGTCAAGAATTCCTTCTTCAGGTACCATTCATAGCTTTACCAATTTTTTTTTCCAAAAATTATGAACCACCATTCTGCTTCCGGCCAGTGTTTTTAGGAGCAAGGCTGAAGGTATTTTGTTCAAAACTATACAGCATCGCCAGAAGTCAAACTGATCGCAACCAAAGGTCTTAATTCTAGTGATATGTCTAAAAGTATTCAATTATAAAATCATGTTAAGCGAGTATCTAATAAATCAATCACGATAAATTCCATGCCCCAATATCCAATTCATCATTTCCAAGGTCGCTCACTCTTCTACATATCAAAAATACGCACAATTACAGTAACATTCCAAAACTAAAAGACGAATTCAGTACACTGTAATCCGTAAAACTTTCCTCGCACAAAGAACTAACAATTCAAAAGAAATTGAACCCCTCAATCTCGACCCATTATAAAATTCAAATTCCAAAACCAAAATTGAACCTCTACAAACCTCGGCAATCACTTGTTCGGCTTCAAGCAGGCAATCCAAGTTGACACGCGATACCGACCGAGGAACGGGCTGCAACAAAAGCGAAAACCAGTGCGTTTACAAGCGGAGTATAGCGTAAGCCCCAAAAAGAACATCGAGAAAACGTGAGAAAAAGCGAGAAGAAGAAACCTCAATCTTGGTCCATTCGAGGGCGTCCCAACTGTAAGCACCGTCCATCTTCTCCATATCCGGAACATCCCTGTGAGACCTGGACCGAGTGGCGCGAGGTTTTGGCGCTGCCATGTGCGGCGAACCGACTGAAGAATCAAGATTCCCAATTGTACGATACGATGACAAAAATCAGGAAGAAATGGAAAAGAAAAGGCTTCGAATCGGTGAATTTTGGATGGAAGCGTGAGGCTAAAGCTCTTACGTCTTTCTTTCTTGTAGATTTGTTTATTCTGATTTTTAAGCAGGCTCTTTATTTCGAGGGACTTCCAAGTTTCAAGTTCCGCATCTCTTGCAAGGTTTAATTTTGCTTCTGTATATAATATTTCTTTTCTTGATATTATCAATTATCTTCTCGGTTAATCCAAGCATAACTAAATTAATAAGTTATTACTTATTCAAATATAACTGAGTAGATAAGATACTAAGGGACTGCTTGGCACGCAAATTTGAAATCTTAAACTTGTAAATGTTAAATCTGAGGGATTAAGCTGAGGGTTTAGATAGCCTGAATTTAAAAATGTTGTGTTTGGAGTGCAGGTTAAAGAAGTTTGGGTTTAGGAAGTCAGTGCAGGTTTAAGAAGTCTGGGTTTGAAATGTAAATTTTAAAATATTAAATTTATGAAATATTTGATTGTATTTAATTAATGGTTAAATTTTAAATTATTTTAAATTTTTATTCTAATTATTTATTTATTTTTATTTTAAAATAGTTAAGTTAAAAATAAATTAATTTTTTATGGTTCAAATATAACTAAATTCAAATTTTAAATTATTTAATAAGTTTGTAATTCAAATATTATTTATTTTACTAATTTAATTTAGGAAAAAAAGCATTTTTGACCCCTAAACTTTGCATGTTGTATCAATTTTAACCCTAAACTTTCAATTTCTTTAATTTAAACCTCAAACTTTGCAAATTGTATCAATTTTAACCATAAACTTTTAATTTCATCAATTTAAACCTCAAACTTTGTAAATTGTATCAATTTTAACCCTAAACTTTTGATTTCATCAATTTAAACTTCAAACTTGAATAAGTGTATCAATTTACACATTCATTTAAGTTTTCGTTTCCATCACCATTTGAAAGATTTCCCACATATGTCCAAAGCCACATTTTGCCCTATGATAGGTACTTATTTGTTATTTTTTTAAAAATAAATTTACTAAAAGAATGATTAACAATTCTATATCGAACCGCCACCATCATAAAAACCACGAACTCGACTTTCGAAAGTATGACTCACACAAAATGAACACTTGTTTGTCTCTCTCGCCATTGGTGTCGATACCAATGACGACAAGTATAAAGAAGATTGAGCTCAGCTAAAATGCGGGAGAGAATAAGAAAGGCAATGGCAAACAAAATGACTCCCATGAACACAATGAACTGGTCTAGCCGACCTTGTCGGCCCCCATCGACAATCTTACAGGGGATTAAAGTGACATCGATGCCGGAGATAAAAAAGATAAAGATTCTAACGATGGGTGATGATTTTGAAAGTCACATGTCAATTGCAATGGATGGAGGACAAATCAAGCTAAAGGCCGATGAGAAATTTAAAAAAAAATATTAGCAAACGATTCAAAAAGGAGAGTACTCCATTGAGAAAAAATATGGTGCAAATAAGCTTTGTTTCTACTAAAAGCTGGTGGATTGAGTAGAATCATCCATTACAATTGAAATACCCTCAATTAATTAAATGAAAAAAAACAGCATAATCAGATAAGATGAGAAGTAAAAAATAAAATGAAAAAAAAAAAGTCATGCTCTAAATTGAAAGACATTATAGAGAGTCTACTCCAATTTTCTTAAGCAAATTTATTTTTAAAAAAATAACAAATACGTACCTATTATAGAGCAACATGTGACTTTGGACATGTGTGGAAAACTCTTCTAATAAGGATTGAAATGGAAACTTAACTGATTGTGTAAATTGATACACTTATACAAGTTTGAGGTTTAAATTGATGAAATTAAAAGTTTATGATTAAAATTGATACAATTTGTAAAGTTTGAAGTTTAAATTTATGAAATTGAAAGTTTATGGTTAAAATTGATCCAACATGCAAAGTTTAGGGGTCAAAAATGCTTTTTTTCCCTTTAATTTAATAAGTTTGTAATTCAAATTCAACTCAATTTTAATTACTTTTCCAAAAAAAATTAAACCAATATTTGTTTCCTTTAATTTTGAAATTGAGATTGGGCTAAAATTATATATATATATATATATATATATATATATTGCATAACTTGAGATTTTAATTTTACTAACTAATAAGAAAATGAACTATCTAATTTGTTATTCATTTTGTTTTTAGATAACTAAATTAAAAATAAAATTTTATTTAGAGGTACAATTCTAATGTAAATTAGTTTATTTTTTATTATTTGTCTCGTAGAGTTAAAGTCAACAAATGAAAAAAAAAAAGATTAATTTTATTATTATTTGCAACAAGTAGAAAAAATAAGAAAATAAGTAATTTTTACTAGTTATCAATTATAAATGATCTATTTTACAAAGTTTTGAGCAAAATATCATATAATTTTGTTATTTTAACTAATTTAAAATTAAATACTATTTTTTTTTAATTTTAATATTAGCAAGTTCAAAATAAAATAATGTTTTTTATCTTAAATTAAATTATTAGAAATTATATATTTTTGGCCAAATTACACTTTTAATCCTAAAGTTTTATTTTAATTTTTATTTGACGTCTGAGATTTCAAAAACAATATTTTAGTTCTTAAGTTTAAAAAAATTATTCTAATAAGCCTTTAAGTTAAATTGACTAACGGAAAAAATTCGAAAGTTACAGGCAACACATTTGAAGTTATCAAAAGAGTTGTTGATATTGGTGAATATGAAAAGAAATATAAGAAACGGATGAATGAGGAAGAAAGAAAAAAGGAAAATATAAAATAATAATAATAATGATAGAGAAGGAATAAGAGGGGAAAAAAAAGCCCCACAATCCGTGGAGTTTAATAGTAAAATACTATTCAACCCCATGAGTTTAGTTTTAGGAAACTAAGGTTTCCTAAACATTTGTCCCAAACAAGGGTTGGGCTTAGGAAAGCTAACCCACCCTAAGCCCAACCCCCAAAACAAACACTCCCTAATTATAATATTTAGGTTAAATTATCAAAAATACCCCTGAATTATGAGGTTGGTTTCAATTATACCTCTGAACTTTGAAAAGTTTTATTTTAACCCTTGAACTTTGAAGTTTGTTTCAAAACAACCCTTGAAGGTTTTTTTTCGTTAAATTTATGGATGAAAAATGACGTATTTGCATATGTTTTTATTTTTTTTTTCAATGTATATGTTCAAATATGTTCACATAAGCAACAATACAAATGCAAAAACATCATTTTCCGTCCATAAATTTAACGAAAAAAAGCCTTCAGGGGTTATTTTGAAACAAACTTCAAAGTTCGAGGGTTAAAATGAAACTTATCAAAGTTCAGGGGTATAATTGAAACTAACCTCATAGTTTAGGGATATTTTTAATAATTTAACCTAATATTTAAGATTGATGATTCTATACTAATTATCATATTAAAAAGATTGATGATTCTACTTCCCACTCGTGAGTGGCTGAACTTCAACGATAACAAAAAAATCATATATCATTATCTGTAAAAGTGAATGATTCGATTTTCAATCCAGTAATTATGGACTCGAAAGAAAAAGTAAGACAAATCATCTATCATTGTATTTAAAAGTTATGCTCATGTTGGCATAAAGTATCCAATCTAAAAAGGTTTCTTTAAAAATATTTTATTTTATTTTTTCAAATTCAATGCTTGAATTTACGGTTTTGTGTTAAGAAGTCGTCGTTGTTATATTTAGCTTAAAATACTATTTTGGTCAATGTATTTTGAGTTTTGTTATATTTTGGTCTATGTACTTTCAATAAAGCTTAAAATTGGTCCCTATGATAAGTTTAAAGTTAAATTTTATCAAAATTGGTTAAATAATAATAATAATTTTAATACAAGAAAAGACACAATGTAAACATACTTTCAAAATTTATAGAGGAGAAGCTAATAGAGACTATTTTTTTTTTAAAGAAAAATTAACAATAAAGTAATAGTAGAGACTAATTTTAAGCTTTATTGAAAGTACATGGACTAAAATGGAACAAAGTGGTACATGGACCAAAATGGTATTTTAACCTTATATTTATCAATTTATATTGTGGTTGGAATAGTTTTTAAAATATATATATTAAACAAAATCAAATTTCTAAAAGACGTTTGGAAATTTTGATAAATAAAAGCGAATTTGGTATAGCTTCTTAAATAGTTTTATATTATCAAAAGTGTTTTTTTTTAATAATATTAATAAATAAATAAAAACACTTTTAAAATTTTGGATTAATTTAAAATTTATTTTTTAAGAAACTCTTGAGAGATATATTATGAAAAAATGACTTTTAAATAACCGAATATCTTCAAACTATGTGGTAAGAAGAAAAATATATATTTGTAATTAATATGATTACTTTTGAATGTAGTGCAACTAATATAATTTATTATTCAAAGTATTTGGAAAATGCAAGATATAAAAACATTTTTATTGAAAATATATTTTTTAACGTGCTTCAAATTATAAATAGACCTTTAATGTTATCCTCCATCTCATACTAATTGTATTGTTTTCTAAATATTTTCAAGTGTTTGGTACATAAATGTTACACTAGTAAAATTAACAATAATATTTATTAGAAATTGAAAGTTTATTAACTATAAAATCATTTTATACTATAAGAACTAATTAGATACTCTTCTAAACGTGTGAGGATGTATAAAATTGTCAAAAGTAAATGAAGTACTTCCACCTTAAAATTTTAAAACTAAACTGTTAATTTAACTTGAAAACAATATTATAATTATAATAATTATTTTTTAATAAACATTCAAGATTCAATCAACGATTTATTATGCACTAATAAAAAGCCAACAATCTATTACGATGAGTGATTGAAGTAAAATATGGAAAAGGAGATTAGGATTTTTTTAAAAAAATTTAAATTTGTGTTTTAAATAAATGTTCGCTTGAATTGAAGTAAATTAGTAAAAGCTGATTTAATTAGTTTTTTGTCACACACACACACATAAAATTAATTAAGTAATTAATTTTTACAATGTCAATACAGCATAATTAATAATATAGTTTTTTTTTAGTTCAATATAAAATTCACTTTAAAAATTAACAAATGTATCGCAAAAGTATATTTAATTGTTGTGTCATATCTGTTGCTAACCTAACTAACCACGACTATTTTTTAGAGCAATTTCTTAAAGTTTAAAAATCAAATTTTAAACATGGCTAATAATATTATAAATATACAACACAAAAGCTAATTTTTATAATTTTTTAAAGTTAAAATAGCATTTTGATCCATGTGCTTTGGGTTAAATAATAACAACAATCTTCATGCAAGAGAATACACAATGTGAACATAATTATAAAATAGAGGAAAGCTAGTAGAGATTAATATTTTTTAGAAAAAATAACTTTAAACTAACCATATGAACTAATTTTAAGTTTTATTGAAAGTATAGAAACTAAATTCAGACATTTAAAAGTACGTAAACTAAAATGGAATGAAACCCAAAGTATAAAGACCAAAAATAGTATTTCAACTTTTTTTTAAAAAAAAAATATTTGTGAGTGTCCATACCAGCTTGCGCGCATCACAACTAATCTCACGAAACAACCGTCATGTATGATATTAAATCTTAGGCAGATGGCTACCATGGATTGAACTAATTATCTCTAAGCTCTTTATTATTCTCGTGACCCATATTGACCACTAGACCAACTCAGGATGGTTACCTCTAGAACTATTTAATTTAATAATATTGATCATATAATAAACATTTTTTAATAATGTAAACAACAATTAAATTCAAAGAAGCGAGACACTAGAAAGTTTTCAATTTAAAGGATTTAGGCAATGTTTGAGAGAGCTCTCGGCATGGCCAAAAGCACTCCGGTGTTTGTTTTCAATTTAAAGGATTTAGGCAATGTTTGAGAGAGCTCTCGGCATGGCCAAAAGCACTCCGGTTCCTAAAAACACTTTTCCTAGATCACGACATTTAGATCTGCACAAGAGTACTTTTTGAAATATATACATACACACGCACTTACAGGGTGCTTTTGGCCTAAGTAGTTGGTTGAGTAGCACTTCAAGAATTTTCAAACAGTGTGGAGGCAACATCAACATTAATTTGTTACTAAAATGCTTGTAACTAAAGTACATAGTGCTTGTTCTAGAAGCACCCCAGACACCTTGAAAACTCACAACATCACAACCAATATAATAAATCCATCAAAGAAGTCATAATATTCTCTTGTCCCCCCTAATTGGTGGATAATTGTGGTGCTGCAATGATGAAATTCCAAGATCATATCTTCCTTCATTGTTTCATCTTAAAGGGTGCTGATTCATTTCACCACTGAGACCACAACAAGTGGAAGGCAAGTCAAGCTCAAGATTGAGACTTGTGAATCAAGTTGTGATGGCCTATTTCCGATGGGTAAATTCCTTGAAAGGACCACAGAGCCAAGAATTTGGTGGATTCAGTTTGTGGTGGTATTATTAACAAGGGGAAAAAATTGAAATGACTGATCCTAAAAACTTCTTAACCGTCATGATTCGGCCTAGTGGGTTTAAACTCTAGTGGCTACCAACCTAAGATTTAATATCCTACGAGTTATCTTGACAACCAAACGTAGTAAAGTCAAGCAGGTGTTTTGTGATAATAGTTAAGGTGCGTGCAAGCTGACACGAACACTCATGATTTTTTAAAAAAATTAAATTAAATTAAATTAAATTTAAAAAAAAAAAAAAAAAAAAAAAAAAAAAAAAAAAAAAAACTTCTTGCTAGGCTACAAAGGTTGGTTACATTGAGAGAGAGAAGAAAAAAGAACAACATTCACTAAGTTAAGAAAAAAGAAAAACATTGACTAAGTTACACCACCAGGATCTCCCACAAAAGAGCCACTAGAAGACTACATGTGGATAAGGATGAGAATTAAAGAGAGTACCAATAAATTGAAATATACCTAGAAATCAATCAGTCAAACACGACAATGAAATCCATGAGCAATGGCCACGGCAAGAATCAAAGTTCCTGATAAATGGCAACAAAGCTGGAACTATTTAAGACCAAATCACAAAATTTACAAGCATATATTGAATAGGAAATAGAATGGATAATAGCAAAGTGTGACGAATTCTACTTAGATCCATCATGCTCGGTCTCAAGTGATTTTCTGTATTTAATGGCAAGCCTATATATAATAGATATTTTACATATCTGGAGAACGTATTACTGATACATATACAACTTCCAAGTAATGACAACTTAATAGTGGCAAACCATACTTTTACGAGGATGGGAGTAGAGCCCATTTGCACAAGCTGAATAACTCTATAAAAAGTAAAAGAATGTTAAAAAGCTCGAACCTAGCGCGTCAATAATGACTTCTGGTATTGGAGTATTGATAACGCAACCGAGTAGCGACAGCTCTCTCTCTCTCTCTCGTGCCGCTTCCAATTGGTCGACATCAGTCTTGTAGAGCTGAGGAGGCCTCCTGTCATTGGACGACTGAGCTGCAATTCAGTTGGCAATACCAATAGAATAGAAAAGAATGTTACACAACGATATCCAAATATTCATCATGTATTCTACTGCTGGCACACTCATTGAGAGCTTTTGCATTGAGTTCTCTACCAAACCTCCATAGGTAATTCAGACCAACAAGAAGTTCGGTAATAATCGCTTCGGTCTTTTCTTGATTTGCAAAGAAAAGGGTTTGTACAAGAAGCATATTAGTCCTGGAAACAAAATTCTGTTGTTCGAAACTACGTTCAGATTGCCATCTAACCATGTTATGAGCCAGTGGAGCAAGCCATTCTAATATCCCAGATATTGCCTCATTCCACTCTCCTGCAAGACCAGTGTCGTAAGCAGATGAAGCCAAGCTCTTGGCATATGGCTTTAGGGCTGCCCTAAGGCTAGCTCGAACTTTAGCTGGCAGCATATTGTAGAGGTCATCTCTTGCATCCAGACCAATCAAATGAGGAGAGGCAGCAAGTTTCTCAATTACAATAATGACATTTGCATAGTGCAGTGCCAAAGCAGCAGCACCTAGAGTCTCGGGTGGTGCGTCCAACAATCGGCACTTGGTACCGAGCAACTCTTTGCAAGGATTGGTCTTGTTGCAAGGATCAACGATCTTTCCAGTATCTTTGGCTCCATTGCTAAGCTGTGAATGATACCCATTTGAACTAACGTGACAATTGGCAACCGTAGAACTAGGGCCAGACATCATGCATCCTTTAAAAGGTCCAACTTGAGTTAGTCTGTTTGGCTTCTGATGAGATTTCTTCCCATTAAATAGGGAAGAGTAGCCACCGACAAGCCAATGCTTCTGATTGGTTTTATTGTCTATTCCAGAAATTGGACCTGATCTTATTGTTGAACTTGTGAGAGGACCTGAATAAGAGTTGAAGTTTCTATTGGTTCCAGAAACAGGGCCTGAAATAGGACCTGATTTTGTAATAGAGCCACCAAGAGGACCTGAATAAAAATTATTGGGTTTAGCCGTTTTTGAAATTGGCCCTGATTTAGTTGTAAACCTCTTCAGGGGACCTGAAGCAAATTTAGTAAGACCGTTCTCGGAGGGATGGACCATGGATTGCATTAACGAAGAAACTGATTGACTACGTGCTATATAGTCAGAACTCATATCTCGTGAATCATTTGTTTCATCAATCCCCATGCTCTGCTCAATTCCAAATACATGTTTGATCCTACTGAATATTGTGAATAGGGATCCAGCTAGAAGAAGAATCGTGTAATCGTAAGTCCTTCTCCAAAGTGACATCTCTCGCAAATTTTTCACCTCCTGCTGCTTCCATGAAACCTTCTTTTGAAACTCAACTAGGTTCACCATATCTGTGTCATCGTTAGCCTTCATCCTCCTCAAAGTTTGCTCAAGATCTGCAAGCATCTCCATCTCCTGATACAAATTTGCATTGACTGAAATAAAAGTCTCCATCTTCTTCACTTTCTTTTCCATCTTCTTCCATGAGTATATCCAACCATAGGGATCAGCACCAATTTGAATAAAATCATCAAAAACATGCTCAAAGTTTTTTAAACTAGGATCACTGCATTTCTTCTCAAGCCTGGCAACAGATTTAGCCACATGAGCTAAACTCTCTGTCATCTCTGCACATATTAATCGTACAATATATTCGTCATGATCTGAAATGAGCTTCTTTATCCCCAATGAATTGGTTATCTCTTCCCTCAACCTCCTAACTTGCTTATCGCTCAAAGACTGCCATAGATGAACCAACCTGGACATCAAGCTAGCAATTTCAAATGCTAATACTCCAATAACAACCTTCTGCGTGCTGGAATCACGCTTCCTCGGAGGCTTCCACAGACTGCGAAACCAAGATTCGGAAACCATCTCTCCCCAATTTGAAAATTAAGATATTTAAGATGCTCACAACCACATCCCTTATTCTGTATCAAAAAAAATAAAACCATAGACATTAATTAACTCAAATATAAGTTTAGAGTACAAAAACTTCAGTAGCAGAATCCATCAACCTAGGGGAATTACGAATTTCCTCCGATCGCTAATTCATAAGATACAAGCCGAAAGCGATGTTCAAATTTAGTTAGACCAAGACACTAAAACTACAAACAGTACCAATTACGCTCAAACTCATAAGCAAGCACAAAATTGCAAGATCGACGACATAAAATAACAAATCAAATGAAGCTTCCATGTCATAGAAAGGTTCATTCCACTAACTCAACCGATTAAATCAAAATTCTCCCAGCTTTCCTCCCCCTTTCAGCGTCATTAAAAAACGCAAAAATCAATGAAAAAAAAGAAATAAAAAGAAGAAGAAGAAGAAGCCATAACAATCCAATTCCGATTGGATCTTTACCAGATTTCCAAACCCACCAAACAGCAACTCGCAATTCCACAATAACACAAAAAAAAATAATAATAAAAAAAAATAAAGACAGATTCACAAGCTTGAAAGCAAAAAAGAGGATCCAAACACCGAAAATTCACTCGCTGGAGTTGGAATACAATCGGCAACACGCAAAAAAACTCTCAAATCCACCAACCTTGGGGCGATTTGCGAAGTTAAACATGAATCAGCACACAGCTTCCGAAGTTGGAATACCAGATTCGGAAAGTCGAAGAATCAATGATGAATATCCTTAAATAGACGGTTTGGTGAAGAAGAAAAAGACGAACAAAAATCAGAGGACTAACCGGTCACATGCAGACGCAAAAGCCCAACCAGAAGTCTTCCAGCGGAGACGAAGAGTGAAAGTTTAGAGAGAGAGGGAGAGAAGAAGAAGCGAAGGAAGTAGCGACGAAGGCGCAGTGAGAAGTTGGACCACCTGGAAGAAAGAGAGAAATAAATTCAAGGATAAAATATTATTCAAGTTTGAGTTTGTTTGATTTTGGTATCCGTACTTTTAAATATCAACCATTTAGTTTTTGATTTTTGATTTTTAAAAATTAAGTTTGTTTTCTCTAAATTTCTCTACAATAATTTTTATCTTCATTAAGGAAACACTTGAATTCTTAGCCAAATTCTAAAAACAAAAACAAATTTTTAGAAACTACTTTTTTTAGTTTTCAAAATATGGTTTGGTTTTTGAAAATATAGGTAAAAAGTATATGACAAAACAAGTAAAATCATAGATGGAAGTGTATTTATAGGCTTAATTTTCAAAAACCAAATGGTTATCAAACGGTTATTTAAGTTTAGTTGCTGGATTTATAATAAAGCTTAAAATTGATTCATATTCTTAATTTATTATAAAATTTTCTTAATAAAATTAGTTTCTAATAATTTTTTCTTTATAAATTTTAGAAATATTTTTACATTACATCTTTTTTTTATCTTAAAATTATTATTATTACTTAATCAATTTTTATAAAAATGAACTTCAAACTTATCATAAATATCAATTTTAAGTTTTATTGATAGTATAAAAATTAAAGTTATTTCAAAAAAAAAAAAATTAAAGTTGAACATTAAAAAATGCAGAGACTAAAATATAATAAAATTTAAAGTGATGTGATTAAAATAATATTTTAACCTATATAAAACGGTAATTTAACCCATATATAAAAAAGAATGGGCGAAAACGAGTGGAATTAAAGTGTCGCTGTTTTCTTTTCCTTTATTTTATTTTATTTTATTTTATTTTGACACTCCCTCATTTTCTGCCACTTCTACTTCCCACTCCTCAGCTCTTTTTCTCACTGTCCCAGTTACCTTTTTATTCCTTTCCAAGAAATAAATTATTCATTGTAAATATGTAAATTTATTCGAAAATGGAATAATTTAGGCCTCGTATGATATTAATTAGATTTTTATATTTTAATTTTTGTAAATTATACTAATTTTCTCATTATTTCTTTATAATAAATTTCATCTTTATTAAGGAAATATTTGGATTCTTAACCAAATAAAAAAAAAAAATTAAAGACTACCCTTTTTAATTTTCAAAATTGGCGTAGTTTTTTAAAATATTAGTAAGTAAATAATAAAACTAAGAAACTCATAAGTGAGAGTAGTGTTTATAAGCTTAATTTTCAAAAATCATATGATTATTAAACAAGCCTTAATATTTAGGTCGATGCTTAGTTGATAATATATTTATTACCTTTTGCAAAGTCGGAAGTTGAATTTGGAAAAGACGATTTAGTTAATCAAGTAATATAAATTTTATGTTACCTATTATTAAGTTTCATAGTAGACAATAGGAAATTTTTACTGTTCAGTTAATAGATAAGTATTGTCTGTTAAATCTCACTCCCCTGCATTTGTTGAACTAAAAATAATTAATTTTAACTAATTATATGTTTTTGTCTCTAATATGCATGTTCCAATTTAGTCCTACTTGTTAAAAACAATTTATAATGTGTTTTGAATAACTTTTGAAAAATGTGTAGGAGAAAACTTGGGTGCATCTCCATCTTTTTGCAACCTACCTAGTTGTCCATCCACAGTTTGTCATGCGACAGACTCTTTTTCCTTATTTTTTAAAAAATATATTTGAATTTTTTATGTTGCATGATTGGAGTTTGCTACAAAAATATGGGTGCAGTCCATAATGCACCAAAGTCTTGCTCTTTTAAATAAAAACCACTTTTCCTATAAATCACATTTAAAATAATTTTTAATTTAAAGTGTGTTTAGACTTTAGTATAATTTATTGAGTAATTTTAGATAACCAAAAGCGTTTTTTTTTAATATTCACAAATAAAACACACATTTTTAAAAAATTAGATAAATTTAAAAACTATTTTTGAAAAAAAATATATGATAGATGAAATATCTAAAATGTGACTTTAAGATGACTGACAACAAAAAAATCTTCAAAATATGTAGGAAGAAAACAAAACATATTTGTAATTAATAAAATCATTTTTAAATATAGTGCAACCAAATAAATTTGTTATTTAAGGTATTTTAAAAAAGGATAAAAGATAAAACGTTTTTATTAAAAATATTTATTTAAAAAAAAAAACTGCTTAATCTCTTTTGTTTGAACTTTTTTCAGTGATATAATTGTTATTGGTAAATGTTGTATTTAAAGAAAACAAAAATGACACTTTTTTTTAGCATTAAAAGAAAACAAAATTTCTATTGGCTGAAGTTAAAATGAGAAAGAAACATGAAGCATATTTGTAAAACTTGGTTATAACTAACAAGTTTAAAAATGTTTATAAGAATTGTATTGGTAATTGACATGTACTCTCGACTAAGAGGTCAGATGTTTAAATCCTTCCACTTTTAAATATTATTGAACTAAAAAAATCATAACTATTAAAATATAATATCATTATCGCTTAAATGAATAGAATTTTATTAGATTTTCAATCGTATAAAATATACAATGATTTTTTATTAACATGTTTATTAAATTTACGCACCTTTTGTCTTCCAATCTATTTTATCTAAAATATTATATAAGAAATGGAAAACTATAGAAATAACACAGCAAATATTGTATTTGTATGTTGCATTTATAGTGCCAAAATTCAGCGTTTTAACAAATAACAAAATGCAAAATTAAAAAACAAGTCACAGCATTCATGTCATATTCAAAAAATCAACAATATTATATGATTTTGTAAAAAAAACATACGTATAATTAAAATATATTATTTTATCGCTACATTATTTTTAAATAATAATTTAATTTTCTTTATTACTGAAGTTGATTGCAGTTGTAGTACATTCTTTTTAGATATGACATACAACAGAAGTGGGTAATGTATAAAATTCAAAAATATTTTAAACACGAATTAGCATAAATAAAAATAATGATTGGTTGCCAACATAGGCATAGCTAAAATGAGATAAAATATGTACTTTTTATCAAGAGGTCAGAAGTTTCAATCTCTCACCTCTATATTGTCAAAATAATAATAATAATTAGTTAGAATCAAAACGAAATAAAAACAATAATAATTGGTTGAAACATATATCTTCAATTATAAGATCAAAGGTTCAAATCCACTCTTACACTCTAAATAAATAAATAAATAGTGGAAAAAAATAATGAAGGTTGTAGCATAAAATTTTCCCATAAAAGTCACATATTTTTCTAACTTTTTTGTTTTAGAGAATCTTGAATTGATTTCATAACTTTCAAGTATATTTCATTATGGTATCCAAAATTTTTAGAAACTTACTCAATATACACTTTTGCCTAACTACAACAAAATTTAAAGATATCTACTATAATTTTTGAATTACAAAAAAAAAACAAAAACAATTATTCTGTCTCTAAATTTTTAAAATATATATTTTAACCATAAACTTGTAAAAAATATTTTTTTTTTTAGTAACGTAAAAATAACAATCTTGGTATTTGTTACTATCTTGTCACATGATATTTACCCACTCAAATACTCAATGCACGCTTTTGTCTAACTCCACTACATGTCCACATCAACACATCTTATACATATTTAAAGTAGCATCCATCCATTTATTAAAAATTGACCCCAAAATAACAATAAATGTCGACTTCTTAATTGATGGTATATGCTTTAATCAATTAAGCTATGTTTAAGTTTTTTTTTTCTCATTCTGTTTCACATTTTTAGTAGATAATAATATAATAGAATTTGGTAATGAATTTTTGTTTCTTGTTCTCACTTTTGTTTTTTTTAATAAAAAAATGAAATAGAAATGTGTTTAGTAACAATCCCTCATCTTGTTCTTCCAAATTTTAAATTTATTTCTAAAAAAATATATATATGAAAATTATTACTTTTTAAATTAAATATTCAGAATCTTCATTTTATAAGTAAAAAATGTTCCAATAATGCTTTTATTTTTTACGTTACTAAAACATAAAATTCAATCCTTTACATTATACATTTGGGACAACCTACCTTGCACAATAAAATCAAAATTAGGATTTAAAAAAAAAAAAAAAAAGCAGCAAAAAGAGGAATTTTGAATTAATGGGACATTTGAAACGTGTCAATGAGTCAAGTGATAAATTCATAGAGATATTCACACGTAAAAGCGACTTATGCAAAATATTTGACTCTTTAGGATTTGTTGGAACACTTGTTACACACGTATCCACATAAGCTTTTCATATCATAATTAAAATATAAAATTATATAAGTACCGACCCTAAAAAGTAAAATATAAATATAGTAAAACATATGACATGACTTTTCTTGACCAAACATATAAATTAATAACTAAATGCAATGTTAGTCTATGATTTATAATTAAACCTTAACATAGCTCAATTGGTTAATATATTATATCCTCCATCGTTAGGTAAGAGTTTTAAATTTTTACCTTCACACATTTTTTTTAATTAAAAGAAAATATTATGTTATGGTGAAGATTTGAACTCCTACTTTTTGTCAATATTGTAATACTTTAACTAGTTGAGCATATAGATTTATGTAAATTAATTGTTGTCGTTGCAAAAATAAACATAAAATTTGATGGTTGTAGCTGGTTATTTTAATTAATGTTATGTTTATAATTATTTTGTATAAAAATGCGTAAATATTTTAGCAAATAAAAATCAAATTTGGCTAAATTTCAATAGGAGTATTTTTAAAAGGTATAAATATAAATAAATAACTGTCAAGAAACAAACTTAATTTTTTCAAAGACTATAAACAAAATTGTTGTCAAATGAGGTATTGATTTTTTTTTTTTTTTTTGAGGACAAGGTATTGATTATCATATCAAAAGGAATTTCATTTATTTTGTTTAATTAACCATTAAATGTAATAAAATAAATAATTCATACTCATCATTAACCCATTCATCTCATTATATTTATATTACTAATATACATCATAAATTATCATTATATCTTGCATTAAGCGCATTTATGCATCAATATTTTTTTTTAAAAAAAATTACGACAATATTTTCTTAATGGAATTTTTACAACAATATATACTTCCGTATTCATATATAATTGCAATAAGTTCTCATACAAAATTTTAAAAACCGTTTTACAAACAAGTACATAAAACAACGCAATAAAGATCAAATTCAATTTATTTTAAATGATACAAATAATTCCAAATTACAAGAATAATTAACAAAACCAACAATATTTTAAAAACATTTGAATGGATTTAACTTTGAGTGGCATGATGAGAAATGAAGAAATTGGGTCCTTTAAAATCTTGGCTGGCATTCATTACCCACTATGGTATCCTCCATTTCTTTTGACCCTTTTTTTTGTTATCTCTTCTTTTTATCTTTCTTACAATTTAATGATATCTTTGCAAGCATAAATGACTCTAAAAAAAATATTAAATGTAATAAAAAGAAAGCCTTTTGAATTACTCTCAACATAATTAGGATGACTTTAGCCATGGTGTGGTGACCCATTTTCCCACTAATTTTGGAGCGTGATTGCCTAACAAGGAATTAACATTTCTTTAATTTAATTTCATGGAAAAGTTTTGGGTCTCAGTTAGCAAAAATAAATAATTAATAAATAAAAAGGCAAATGATTGATTAACTTAAATAATAGTAATTGGTGTGTTTTTTCTAAGATAAACGTAAATCGAGGGTTAAATTAAATATTGATTAACTATATATTTTTTTTAGTACAAAAAATGTGGGGTATGAGAGATTTGAATCTCCGACCTCAAAAGAATGACTATATATCAATTACCATTGAGCTATACTCACTTTAGCGATTAACTATATTCTTAATACATTACTAATTAATTTATATATTGATTAAAAATAATCTTATAAATCACTTATTAACTTATATTAAATAACAATAATTACTGTCAACTCGATCATTGCTCAACTATTAAGCCATTGTACTCTCGACCTAAAGGTCAGAGATTTGAATCTAAAGTAATTATAAATAATACAATAAAAAAAAAAGAGCATTCGACAGGCGTCTATAATTACTTATGTGATTATCAGTAAATACTAATTAGTATAAAGTAGTGAATAAAGACTAATTGTGAGTACAAAGAACTCGTCAAGAATTCGAATCCTATCGCCGTCATTAATTAAAAAAAAATAAAATTTGTTTCCTCATTACATAAGGCTGTGTTTGAATGGTTTTAAAGTCATGTTGTAAAATATCATTGGTAGAACTATGTCCAAAGAAAGGGAAAGCATTGCAGCCAAAATGGTTGCTATCACTAATGTTTGCGACCTCAAAACTAGCCTTGGAATTGCGTTTTGGATTGAATATTGACCTTTCTTCGGGTTCGTAAATGATCTTCTCGACTACCTCATTTGTTGACTGCAAGTAAACCTGCATAAATTTTTCGATATTAGTTGATTTAATTCGCAAATGACTTATATGTGGATATTTATAACCTAAACATACACATGGTCGATTTGGAATGACATTACATGAGTTTAAATACAGGACACTCTATGTTGTACCATGTTAATATATTAGTTAAATTACAAGTTTAGCCCCTCAACTTTTAGATTTGTGTCTAATAGGTCTATAAACTTTCAAATTTGTCTCTGATAAATCTCTGAACTTTAAAAGTGTTAAATAGATATCTGAATTTTTAATTTTGTGTCTAATAGATCTCTAGCATATTTGATATTTTTTAAACTTGGCAAATCTATTAGACATAAAATTAAATATTGTGTCTAATATAACTCTAAACTTTCAATTTTGTAAACAATAGATTCGTAAATTTAAATTTAATACAATAGATTCGTGTCTAATATATATATATATAATGAAAAAAGCTTAAATTTTAAATTGTAGAAATTAGGACTGATAAATAGAATAAACTAATCTTTAAACTTTGGCCTCCAACAAGAATGACAGCTACAAGTACACCACCAATTGAAGGGTACCAACACTAAACTTGCCCCAAACAGACCCTATCTCATTTATATCAAACCATTAGTCAATTCAACTTAAATTCCAAACACACACACACAACAACAAAAAAACCCATTAAATTAATTCATTCAACACCCACCAATTATATATATATATTTAGTCTTTGCCCATTGAGAGACATTGACAATGAATGATAACAACAACAAATTGTTCATTTAAACCGCTATTCTACAACAAAAATTTGATAATAGCTAATTTGAAATTTGAATTGGTCTAATATACAAACTCCTTACGTTTTTAGATTTTCTTCATAATGTGTCTCATTTCTATAGAAAAAAAAAGGTTAAAATACTACTTTGGTTAATGTACTTTTAAATGTCTAATTTTAGTCCATGAACTTTCAATAAAGTTAAAAATTGGTTCCTATATAAGTTTGAAGTTAATTTTTATCAAAATTTGTTAAATAATAATAATAATTTTAATACAAGAGAAAGATACATTGTGAATATAATTCTAAAATTGATAGAGGAAAAACTAATAGAGACTACTTTTTTTAAAGAAAAATTAACAATAAATTGATAATAAGGATCAATTTTAAGCTTAATTGAAAGTACATGGACTAAAATTGGACATTTGAAAATACAAGGACCAAAATGGTATTTTAACAAAAGAAAATTCAATTTTTTCATCATTATATAATTGTCGCTCCTAATTAATCATCATAAATACGATTAAATATGCTAACTTAAGCATAACTCAACTGGTTAAAACATATACTTTCGATCAAGATGTTAGAGGTCGAAGTCCTCACTCCCACATGTTGTTGAACTAAAAAAAAACATAATTAAATACTTTTCAAAAAAATTTATCGGATACATGTATGATTGTGCTAATTATATTGAATATTTTTTTTCTTATTTCATCTCTTTATCACGAGTTGGGATGGAATTCAAGTTTCTTAATTGAGATTTGATTATGAATGACGTTGGTTAAAAAGGAGAGTGTGTATATAAGGTACCTAGAAGATGAGAA